>CM071932.1:63963439-65306247 GCA_016081115.2 Rehmannia glutinosa
GGGTGTGTGCACCGTTTTTGGTGCCCATACTCATTGTGAAATCTACAAAATTCCTTACATTTCGCCTTTATGGTGCCTCTGCGTGCGCTTTGGCCACCTTAGGTCGGGATGCCTCTCAATAGCTACAAGCACCTCGCCGAGGGATGACCCAATGGCGTATATTTCTCAAACCTCGGCCTTCCTCCCATCGCTCGCACACTCCGAGGTCCTCGCTTCCCGATTCTCCCTCCCGCTCTCTTCTCTTCTTCCTTCTTCTTCATTTTTCTCGCCTCTTCTAGGTTAATATATTTCTCCGCCCGAGCTAACAATGTACTGTCGAATGTCTTAGCAGGCTCTATTACTAATGATTCAAAGAACTCCCAATCCTTCGTGCCCCGAGCTAGGCATTGGCCAAAATTCTGGATCGGGCCGACGCACCTCCAACTTTGCCGCTGTAAACCTCTCGAATATAGCTCCAAAGTCCTCTCTCCTTCTCTCTGTTTGATGCTAAATAGTCGTCGGGCGCCTTTTGGTACTTACGGCAACTCGTGAATGATTAAGGAAAGCCGAAATAAGTCATCAAAATTTCGAATGGAGCCGGGCAAGTCAAGCTAAACCATTCCGAGCCGATTTCACAAAGTGGTAGGAAAAACTCTACACATCACGCCATCCGTGAACCCTGTGTAGCAAAGCAAAGATTCTCAAAACGGCAGAGATGGTCCACCGGATTTGTCGTACCATCATATTCAAGCTCGAGCTCGGTATGATGAGGCCGGGAGCTCGTCCGCCATCACTCATCTCGAAAGGAGTTCCTCCTCACCCAAACCGCGGCCGCTCTCGGCACTCCGCCCACCCTCCTCCGAATATCTCGCACTCACGATGGAGGTCATCCATCCGTTCGACCAATCCTCGGTCCTCGGTGGACACATGCTCCGCCCCTTGATGAACGCACCTCTTTTGCCATAGCCGGCCGCCGACCTCTCTCTCCCAACTCGGGAGGGACCACGGGGAGGAGGGACCTAAACGGGGAATCACATGAGGAGGAGATGAGGGGGGACCACATGCGAGCGGTGGTGGAAGCATCTCCTCAAGTGTCTTTCCACCGTTTGTTCCACGGCTCTAGTGATGAAACCACACAATTGTTCAAAGAACAATGGACCCAAATCTATACTCCCCGCACATAGGCGTCCATCCGTTCGCCTCTCTCGCACTCGCCGCCTCCGCCCACCGAGGGTGGTGGGGGTGGAGGTCGAACGCCCTGCGTAACTACGCCGAGTATCTCCCGGCGGCGCACGGTTCGGGATCATCTTCCAAGTTTCTCCTAACATCCTCCATAGCCAAAACTCGAATCTCGCGTCTGCTCAATGTTTCCCACGAGACGGCGCCACTTGGTTGCTCCAAAAATGACCTCTCCTCGCCGATCACCTCCCAATACGAAGTCCTCCGTAAACCCGCAAGGGGGCCGAGGGGGGGCTCCTCGGCGCACCTCTCCGATGCCTAAGTCGGTGTCTTGGAAAAGAAGTAAAGGCTGAGAGAGAAAAGCAATGTAACTTGTTAAAGAAAAAAATGAGATTATGTTAGAATGAACTGGGCTTGGACTTTTTATACCTTAGCAGATTAGGGTTTAAAGTAAAATCCGGATTCCATTACGATTTGGTGTCGAGTCATCATTATATCGAGGATCGGATCTTCTATAACCCTAATTTTATGCCCTTAAGACCTGGGCCCCGACTGACCAGTCACGTCGGATGAGTGCTTTAATATTTCACCCCGAAATCTCAAAGGCATCCTGCGAGCCCCTCTTATAGCCGAGTGACCCCCACCGACCTCTCTTTTCTCATATCCTAGAGGTTCTTTAGAATGTACTGATCGACATGCCCGTAAATTCACCAGGTCATCTTTAAGGACCCAAGGCTTAAAGAGATCGGACCAATACAATAAGAGATTAATTCAAATTTCTATGTTTAGGGCTTATCGGTCGACCCAATAAACTAGGCCTTACACGATCGCCCACTTCTATGGGCCTTATAGAATCGATCGCCTCGGGGTTCAAGAGGTCACTAATGCAACAGCTCATCATTTTTATTTCAATGTTTATGGGCTTAATAGGTCGGCCCAATGCTATGAGCCCTGTCACATCGCCTGCACCATATTTTACCCTTAACACCCGTAGACAATCGTATCTCTTCTACATCTTGTAAATCAGTATTTCAAAATAGAGATATAAAATGAGATCAATATATTTGATAACAACTTGACAAATTATGGAAAAACAATAACAATAATAAACATACTACATGCCGATAATCGAATGAAAAATTGCATATGAGATAAATGAGATCAATATATTATTACCCGAATCTTCAACTTCTTCAAACCATGCAACCAATTACGAGTACAAATAAGAGCTTGTACAGGTTTGAAGCAAACAATTCATATACTTGTGCAAGATGCGACCACCAATACTAAATGTAATTGCGGCAGTGGTGATTGGAATGCTTAAACTATCGCAAGCCATAATTGTAAGTCGAGGGAATCGATGTTTATTCACCTTCCAATATTCTAGCACACATCTATGTCATTTCAAACAATGCACCCTTCATCTAAGTATATATCAAGTTCGATTTACCTTCATTTGAAGTCATTTGCCTCATTTCTCGATGGTACTCCTAGAATTAAATAAGCACAACATAAAAATAATTAATGTTAAACTAGTGTTTGAATAGAAGGAAATGAGTTTGATGTGACTCCAATTTGTACATACTCACCAAAAGTTTGTACAAAGCTTCTTTTATCCTATTCATCTTCCCTGATAATCATGCGGGTAAAGTCTCGTAAAGCAAAAGCTCAAGAATTGCAACTTTGCTTTTGGGTCAAGAATACATCCAAATGCAAGAGTAATACAATAATCATTCCAATACTTATCAAATTTGACCTTCATTTTTAACGCCATATCTTTGATCACCTCATCTTCGTAAGTCACAAGTTCATTCAACTTCATTTCTATGTTTGCAAATTTGCATGAAATATAAGTTGGAGGTGGGGGTATGATGATCCGGATATTAAGTTGGTAATATGATAAAATGGGGCCAAGAAAGCACACATCTTCTCCACTCTATCCCACTCTTCATTGGTTGGACAAAGCTTGTAGTTTCTATCAATATAACTCAAATTAGAGAATGCACGACAATATTTAATAAAGCACTTTCAAGCATCATATATGTAGAATTCCATCTAGTCGATACATCCAACCTTAAAAAACTTCCACCAAAGACGCTTATGTGAACATCTTCAATACATTTATGAAACTCCCTCAACCTCCCTTCCGAAGCCTTCACATATTTAACACTCCCTCCAATTCTTTTCAAAGCATCTTTCGCCGCCTTTAATCTTTCTTGAACAATAATATTCAAAACATGTGCACAATACCTCATGAAAAAACTCACATTTACACAACAACCCATTTTTAAAATTAAGTCTCTCTTTTAAAATTCTTACCATGCTATCATTGGAAGAGGAATTATCCAAAGTGAGTCAAAATATTTTGGATTCTATACCCCAATTCTTAAGCACTCCAAGAAATTTTCTCCCGATAATTCAAACCCGAATGTGGACTATCCAACTCACAAAATGCAAGTAATTTAGTATTTAACTTAATTTTTCATCAACATAATGAGCAAACACATCATATAACCTTGTCAAATAGCCATCCATACATCAAGTCAAATATATTCTTCCGGAAGAGTATCTAACATTCCCTTTAGCTTTTCCTTTTCAATTAGAAACACTTTTTACAATCACTTTTGCGGTGCTTTTACTAATGGGTTTGAATTTGATTCAATACTTTATTCACAAAGACTAACCCCTCATACTTCGTAGTAGATAAATGGAAGATCATGTTGAATAATATATCTAGATAATGCATCTCGATAAGTCTTACTATCAAATTTACACTTCTTCAATAGAGTAGTTTGGTTATCCAACAAAGAACCCACATCATGAAATTTTGGAGTTTTATAACACGTAACAAAATGACATCTTAAATGAGTGGTGCCGGACTTGGATTTACATGTATATAATTTATTACAACGCTTGCATTTACATTTTCTACCCCGTCTATTTTCCCAATCCTTTCAAAAACGTTCCACACCTCGACTTAGCTTTTTTGGCATCTCCTTCATCAACATCTTCACTATCCAATCTATTCTCCCTAGTACTCTTACTCTTAGATTTATTAATTGTAGTACTCCCACCAATGAAACATTAATACTTGTAGTACTCTTAGGAGTAGGAGGAGATCCCAACAATTGCAAGTCATCATACATATCCTCTAAATGTTGATCAATATTCATATATGCAATAATCCAATGAAATAAGATAAATACATTAATCACAAAAATGAACCATGAATAAAAAAAGAAATTGCAGTATTTTATCATGATATATCAATCACAAATGAATATAATCATGTGCAACATAAATTATACCACAAACACATTAAAAATACTCACTATCAGAAATCAACAACAATCTAAATCTAATCCAAACACCAACATGTAATGTCATCATTCAATATAGGTCATAGCACCATTTGATTATTCATAGGATTGCCACTATGCATGAGAATTGACTATTTAAAACATTCAATAAACAACATTTCAGACAGTGGAAATACAAATTAGAATAAATGCCAGGTACATAGACATAAATGCAGGCTAGCACCTAAGTAGCTACTGTTAAAAACAAGAGACATTTTATATAGGCTTCAAATGAAAATGAGGAGCAATACATTACAGAGCTACAAAGATAATTTAGTTGAAAATTTTGGCCACATATTCTATTGAAAAGGAAAAACCAAAATCACACATAATAATCTGGAGTAGAGTTGAGACTCAGGAAAACAAATAGCAATTTTATTCCTAGATTTAAGTATTGTGTTTGTTTAAGCAAATTAATCAGAGAAATATAAGCACATAAGAAAGAAACTAAGTCCCAAATCATAAGCAAAATAATATAATCATGTTGAAAGTGAAAAAATAAGGTTTACAAATGGTTTTCCACAAAGATGGTTTGCACATGGACAATCATTAAAAATCCAGTTTTTGCTCATTTTACAGTTCAAGTAGATGGGGAACTCACACATCATATCTTTTTAAACTTTGTTCTAGAAATAAAAAGTGAATGTTCGATCTGCACAATTTCTCAATTAAATCTAAAAAGCATACCGGTGACTCAAGGAGAACAAATTATGAGTTAGGGGCAGAGAATCTGAGCGGCACGGTGAGATGGTGCCGGTGACACAGGTTGCTGGCGTCGGTGGCGATTTGCGGTTGGTGGACTGGTAGGGTTTTGTGTTTTGTAAATAAGAAAAGTAGAAGACAACAGGATTGCAGGACAGATGAGTAAAGTTCTAACTTCTAAGCTTCTTAATTCGTTCTTTTTTATATTTTTGATGGGTCTAGTTAGCCCAAACAATTGGGCTTTTGGCTCGATCCCAGGTGGCCCGAAATTAAGGCCCAAGCCCACCTTAAAATCGGGCAGGGTCGGTCGATTTTGACAAATTCAAGTATATGTAAGGGGCAAAAGATATGTCAACCAAAAATTAGAGCAAAATAAGATGAAAAATATTTATTGAAATCATACATGCATCATCATCGGAGACCCTAAACACCACGTTAGCATATTTTAAATAACGAAAGTATGTCGGACTAGAAAAGTTGGTAGTTGGAAGAGCCTAACACCACGTTAGCACATTTCATATAACGAAATATGTCGACTAGACAAATACGTAATTAGAAGACCCAGTGTTCTCCAAACCTAATGTAGAGCACGTTCTCGATTTTTCGACCATCACTAGACGCACAAAAAATCTCATGTTGATTATCAATTTCCAGTTCCTTCTCAACATTTACGGAGGTCTAACAATTTATTGAAAAACGTGTGTGAAACATAATATGACAGTCTTCAAGTTAAAACGAAGTTATAATCACATTAGTATATATTTAAGGGCACATGAACTGCCCTAAACAGACTAGATAAAGCCAAAGATTCTTAGTCACATTAGAAACCAAAGTTATCTGGCACAAACTAAAAAGAAATGTCAAGTCAAATTAAAATGATTTTTATATTTTATATGGATTAGCTATAATTCATCCTAGTTGAATTTAAAATAATTAACTATTTTTAAAATTAACAATAATTTGGTTGTATTCTAATGGTTGTGTATCAAATACAACCATATGAAATTAACAATACAATATCAAAACTATTTATCGAATTTGAAGGAAAAATAGAAAGGTATTAGCAATGATAATGACAAACAAATAAGATCATTGTTTTTGGTGGTTTCTTTATTTCAAATGAAAAGTGTAATTTTACATAAAACAAGAACATGAGGAAAATGAAAGAAACCAAGTCTTGGTCAAGGACCTACTGATTAAGATATATCTCAATTGAATATATATATATATATATATATATATATATATATATATCATTATGAGGTTTGTCAACTGAAAGACAATTTTTTTAGATTGTCAAAGTAAAAACAACCACATTGGAAGTTATGCCCATACTACACATAGAAATCAAGCAAAACAGTTCATCTCATAGTCCTAAACAACTTCATTTCATGTGTTTTCCTCCAAATCATTTCATCAACCACAAACTGATCCAATTCCACAAACTTCGATACCTTATTTGCTGTATTTTCTATGGAATTGCTAGTGACCAGAGAATGTCATCCTCATTATCCAAATCCTACACAGATGTGGTGTTGAAATGAGGCACAACCAAATTTGTGGGAGGAAAAGAAAACCAATCAATATAAATGCAGAAATCAGAGCTATATCTATGTGGAGAAATGTATCAACCAAAAATTAAAAGCAAAATAAGATTAGAAATATGTTTATTAAATTGACAAAAAACATGATAATCAAGTAATACAGCTCGCCTAATAGCCCAAAGAAACTTCATTACATATGTTTTCCTCCAAATCTTTTCAAAGTGACCACAAACCGATCCAATTCCACAAACTTGTATAACTTGTTCTGTATTTTACGATGGGCTACAAGTGACCAGGATAAATGTCATGCTCATCATCCAAAAAAAAATTCACTTATAGTGAGTAAACGAGGCATAACCAAATTTATGGGGAAAAAGATGATTTTTGACCCCTCGTCTTCCGGCGGTGTCCCTCTTGCGATTTCGACTCCACACCCCACTTGAGATCCGGCTTCACATGCTTGAGATCAGTGCACCTTTGTGTGCTTTGGCTATTTCCCATAGACGAGTGCCAAAATGATCTTTGCTTTTTAGGACGGATCACTCCAAGTTAGGGTTTCGAATAAGTCAGTGATCTTCTCCCCAAGCGGAAAGTCTTCTAATTCTTCTTTTCCTCGAAATTTGAAAATCTTCATCGAAACTTACTCCGCACATACACAAACGTTAGATGGGCCAGGGAAAACGAGGAGGCCCTTCGACGCTTAAGTTAGCACGGTGAGCGAGAGAGAATATAAGACAATAACTAAATCTTGAATAATAATTAAGTGATATTATGGTAGATTAACTTACAAATAAAGATGAGAGATCTTTATATACCTAGGTGATGGGCCTTGTGGGTCGTAAGAGAGAAAGTGGCCATGGGCGACCCAGAAGCCCTTTCGCCAGTTATTGCATGCGTAGCCCATTAATTATTGGACAAATAATAATATTATTCCAATATATAAATTGAATTATATAGTAAATATCAAACGATATTTCCCCAACAATTGTATTTTTACGATGGACTACAAGTGACCGAATAAATGTCATGCTCATCATCCAGGAAAATATGCACATGTAGTGCATAAACGAGGCACAACCAAATTTGTGGGAAAAATAAAGACCAACCAAAATAAGAGGAAGAAATCGAGCTATATCCAAAGATGAAAAGATATATCAACAAAACATTAGAAGCAAAATAAGATGAGAAATATTTTTATTGAAATGATACATGCATCATTATGAGAGACCCCAAGCACCACGTTAGTACATTTCATATAACAAAAAGTATGTCATCTAGACAAGCGAGGGAAGTTGGAAGACGGTGTTCTCCAAACCTAACGTAGAGCACGTTCTCGATGTTTCCGAGCAATTACTAGAAACATAAAACATCTCATGTTATTTATCAATTTAAGAAATTTTCTTCTCGACAATTACATAGGTCAAAATATTTATTGGAAAAAGCGTCGAGAAACATAAATTGATAAGTCTTCAAGTTAAGAAACGGTTATAAACACGTTAACATATATTTGAGGACACATGAACCGCTTTAAACATGCGGATAGAACGAAAGATTTTTAGTCACGGATTAGAACCAACTTATGAATTGGTTACCCGGCGTAAACAAAGAAGAAATGTCAAGTAAACTTAAAACGGTTTTCATGTTTAATGTGGATTAACTATAAGTGGATTAACTATAATTCATCCATAATCGAATTGTGCACCATTTTAATAGCTGAAATGTACACCATTTAATAAATGATCGTACATCATTTTATATCTAACAATGCATCATTGTATAATTAATTGTACATCATTCAATCCAGTGATTTATGGGATTTGATTTTACAACCGTTCGCTTTTCATTAAATTGTGGTTTACTCACAATGATGTACAATTAGTCATAAAATGATGCATTGTTAGATATAAAATAGTGCGATCAGTTATTAATTGGTACGATTCATCTATTAAATTGGTGCATAATTCAAGAATGGAAACGTGATCTTTATCACATCCATGATTGTGGGGCATCATTATGGGAAGTTGGTTACACCATTTTGTCTTTATATGGTTTTAGATGATGTACAATTAGTTATACAATGATGCGACTGTAAGACGTTGTTAAGTTGGTTTTATATTAATGTATTGAGTGATCTAGACTAGGATTTTTGCGTTGTTTTCGGGTATTTTAGTGTCGTTTGAGTCAAGTTTGTGTCATTTGTTGTCGTTCGAGAATCGGACTGATCTTGATAGCCAAAATTGAGCAAAACGGTGAAAACGTGTTTGGATGGTAAAGATCGCATTTTAGAAGCGGAAAAATGGGAAAATATCGATCGAGAAACGAAGTGCCTTGGGGGTCGAAATTAGTACAAATGGCCGAGAAAGGAAGATGGGCACTGCAGGCGCCCAAATGCACAACAAACAAGCAGACGCATAGGGGGTATTTGTTTAGCGCGCGGCACTGCCACGGATGGAGGGCCGCAATGCGCGTTAAGTATCGGCGAAGGAAGAGGGCGCATCGCAGCGCCAGAGAGAGGCTCAGCAGCCAGGCCAATGATAACAAAGCAGGGAATGGCAATAAAGAACAAGCATGATGTCACTAGCACAAGGCGTCGGAAATTTGAACTGGGCCGTTTTTAGTCGTGGGCTTTTTGACGGATTTTCGAGGGTTTCAACAAGCCTATAAATACAAGAACTCGCGTACGTGACAAAGGGTCGGACATTATTTTGAGCACAACGCAAGGCAAGACACACAGAGCTAGGGTTCGGGACGGTAATTGGAGGCACTTCTCGTCCTGGACACGAGAGAGAATTCTTTCTCTTTTCTTCTCAATTCTTTCCTTATTTTTCTTTGTCGATTTCTTGAGATGTATAATTATTTCTTCATGAGTTTGTTTGATAAATGTTTTTATCATGATTTTGATGATTTTGTTTTTACACCAAAACAATATTTTTAGATGTTGTCCAAATACTCCTAAATGATTTAAATTGTTTCTACTAATTTTCCGGAGTATTTCTTCAAGATTATTTTCGACATTAAATTGGACAACACTTTTTATGATTTTGAGTTAATGTGTTTTTACATCAAACAATGTTTCCAAATGTTGTCTAAATACTCCCGATCGGTCTAAAATGTTTTCACTATTTTTTGGAGTATTTCTTGAAGTTTATTCTCGATATAAAATTGGACAACACTTTTATTTTCAGGTCAACCGGTCGCCCTATAGGACAACCCATACTTGAAAGTTGTGCAAAACAGTAAAACTTCATGTTTGCGAGAAAATGGTGAGGGTGACCGGTCACCCTATAGGCGACCGGTGACGTATAGGTCGACCGGCACCGAAGGTTGGTTCAAACTTGCAAACTTCTTGTTTTGGTTTTTTGAAGAGGGCAACCGGTTGGACCCTAGGGTGACGGTCGGACCCCGTCGACCGGTCGCCTGTGTAAAAATGTGTTCTTATTTTCAAACGTCTATTTGTGCACGATCGGTCGCCCTATGTTTTGACAAAGACAAAATTCTAACCGTTGTGCAAAGATACGCTTTTCCTAAATTGTGGGATTGATTTAACAGCTATAATCTTGATTTTAATTGCAATTTTTTTGTAGATATCAGATTCCAAGAGGAGCCTATCAAGTATCAATCATCTCCTATAAATAGAGGAAGATTTGAAGCACAACAATAAGAGAGAACAACACAACACAACAAGATATACTCAAGCAAACACTTGGTCTTATATTGTCATTATTCTTGTTGAAATTTGCCTAGCTTATCACTTTCACATTCTTGAGGTCTAGGCTATTCTTGATTACACTTGCACTCAATTGTATAATTTATTATCGAGTTGTAATTTTGAATTTTTAGGTTATCATTCAACACAAGATATCCTTGTGAGTGTTCTTGTGGTAAGAACACACTTGGGTGATCTAGGTGTTAGGTGTGAGAAGATTGTGGTAATCTTCTTGTTGAGGTGTTGAAGAATTTGGTATTCTTCAAGGTTGAAGAATTTGGTATTCTTCAAGGTTGAAGATTGTGGTAATCTTCACAAGGTGCCGTTGGAGATTGTGGTAATCTTCAAGAGAGATTGTGGTAATCTCAAAGGTGTTGAAGAAGAGTGTGGTGCTCTTCAAGGTGTTGTTGTAAGTTGGTGTTGTATTAATTTTGGTAATTAATAAAATCTTTTTCTTTTGAAATCCATCCAGGATATCTTGGGGTGGTAGAGGATTAGCCCTAGGTGGGATGAACTCTATAAATCGACGCATGTTATTTACTTCCCGCACCTTTATTATTGTCTTGGCTTGTTTTGTTCGAAAAAGAGGGCGAAATCGAAAAGATGGAGATAATCTATTCACCCCTCCTCAGATTATCGTAGCCACTTGGACTTACAAGTGGTATCAAAGCCAAACTATTTGGCAAGCTCGTTTCACATCGCGAGTGAAGAGGAAAGATCGTCGCTACGAATGAAGCTCACTTTTCCAAGCACCTCCACCACCAAGCCACTGATTTGATTCCAAAAATTTTACATTTTTGGAAAGAAAGAATGGAATGCTATTTACAAGGTTGCGGGTTCGATATTTGGAACATTGTCATCAATGGAGAATCCATTCCGATGATGGACACACCACACACCTCCAAAGGCCTCAAAGAGCTCAATGATGAAGAGAATAAAATCATCTCCTTAAATGGTAAAGCTCTCAATATTTTATATTGTTCACTTACCAACTTGGAATTTAATCTTATTGTAGGAATTCGATCGGCTCATGAAGTATGGCAAAAATTAGAAGCCATTCATGAAGTATATGCAAATGATAGGAGCAACTCAAAAGCATCTACTTCTCAAAGGGATACAATGTCAAATCTAAGGAACAAGCCTCTTACAACTTCCAATGAAGAAGTTGAACATTGTCTTATGGGCATCGAAGAGAACGAGGTATGTCTTAAACCCTCTACTTCCTATGATATTGTTATACATAATGATTATAGTGATTTGCAAAATGATTTTGATGATCTTCAAAATGAATTCCAAAGCTTGCTTGTTAAATACAAAAATTTGAAAAAGGAATTCAATGCTTTGAAAAATGATAAGGATAGTTTATTTACCTCCTATGAATCACTATCATGTGCTCACACCACCACTCTTGATAAGGTTAGAAATCTTGAGAAAGAAAATAGTACTCTTGTTGAAGATATTAATTGCATGAAAAGGATTTATCTAAATCCAACTTGAGTACCGTTAAAATGACCGATATTGATGATATTCATAGTTGTAATAAATTGAAACAAGGACTTGATCATAAGCCTAGTGTTGTTAATTATGTGAAAAGAAATCAACTCCCTATGCATGTTGGTCATTATGCTCCAAAAATTATTACTTGCTTCTATTATGGTAAAAAGGGTCAAACGGTAAATACTTGTCGGGCTAGAAATAGCTCTAATTATTGTTGGAGACCTAAAAGTCTCAAAGCTAATCCCAAAGGACCGAAACACTTGAGGGGTACCACAAAACAATATCATATTAGTTACCCGGAGGAACAATAATCAAGGAAAATTCATACCGCTTTAGAAGACATCAAACGACCATCTCATTTGATCAAAGAAGAAGAAGACCCCACCAAAATGAATTTCCAAGAAGGAAATATTATCAACAAAGGGAAGGATACAATCCTTGGAGATGGAGCAATTGGAGAAATCATTATCAACAAGACGATTTGTAAGACCAAGTGGCTACGATAATCTAGAGGGAGGGTGAATAGATTATCTTGGTTTTTCAGATTTTGCCCTCTTTTTCAAATAATCAAGCAAAGATGAAAGCTAAATGCGTAAAATAAACAACACACGTTGATTTAAAGAGCTTCACCCCATCTGGGGACTACGTGCTCTACCACCCCAAAGATATCAGGGATGGGTTTCAAAAAGAAAAATATGAAAGCGTTTAAAGCCTAGACCTCAAATGTGAGCAAGTGAAAGTGCTAATGCTAATACAACAAGATATATGAAAGTGTTTGCTTGTTTGCTCTTTGCTTGTGTAATGTGTTATATCTTGTTGTTTGAATGAAGCCTCTATTTATAGAAGATATCTTGGCTTTAATTTCGGATATAGGCTCCTCTCCTGGGGAGTGATTTCTGCAAAAGAAACCATTTAAAACCATCAATATAGCTATTAGAAATCAATCCCACAAATTAGGAAAAGCTATTCAAAATGCACGGATAGTTTCTTTGATAAAACAGGAGGTTCGACCGTACAGCAGAGATAAGTTTGAAATAGGTTTTCTGCAATTTTTACACGGGGACCGGTCGGAGGAAGTGCGACTGGCCGCCTTCGATCTTGACCGGTTGGGGTGGTTCAAAATACGAAACAGAAGACAAGAACTTCGGGGGCGCCTGTGCGGTCGCCCGGGTCGACCGGTCGCCGCCCTACTCGACCACCACCCTGGCCGACCGGGCCGCCCTCCATAATTTTTTCTACGTCCTTTTTTCTGTTTCAAAAACTTCAACTCAGTGCGGGTTGCCCTATAGAGGCGGCCGGTCGAGCCTGAAAGCGGATGTGTTGTCCAATTTTTTATCGAAAATAAACTCCAAGAAATACTCAGAAAAATAGTAAAAACATTTTAAATCGATCGGAAGTATTTAGACAACATTTAGGGACACTGTTTTGGTTTAAAAACTCATTTGAACAAAATCAACAAAATCATGATAAAACCTTTTATCTAACAAACTCCCTTTTTGATGATTACAAACCAAAACAATTTTCACAAGGGCGATTTTGAAAGCAAAATTAATTTACCGGTTTCTTGAGTGAACTATCCGTTTAAAAATATTTTATAAAAAGCTCCTCTATTGATAAGCACATCAACAAGAAATATTGCATAAGCATAAGCATAAGCTATAACAAGCTTTTACAGGGATACACATAAACATCATGAGCTAATAAGCTCCCCTGTCAAAATACTTATAATCTATTGCAATTAAGTCCATAATACAAGCCATGGACTAGGTATTTCGCTTTAGGAAGCCATAGCTTATAGCTTTTATTGCGAGCTTTTATTAGCTTCTTTGAGCTAACGAGCCAATTTCCTGTTTCTCCCCTTTGGAATCATCAAAAAGAATGTTAGGATGATAAAAACATTGACAAGTATATCAAAGTGCGCATAGAATACGATTTATCAACCATTGAAAAAAAGGCTTAAAATCGTGAGCAATGGGAGAAATGTATCATGAAAAAATCCATAAGCTCGTTTTGTTTGCCAAGACATTATCTCAATAAGTATTTAAGACTTTTGAAATCAAGAGAATCATGTAGAAGTTGAAATTTTCATTGTGACATTTCATCGAACACTTTGTGGGCGTAAAAACTAAAAAGAAGTTGTATAGATCCCTTGTAAATGAATCAAGCCAAAAATTTTCATCACCAAATCATACCAAACATCATACAATACAACATATCAACTAAGCTCATCATGATCATAAGATAATTTCATCAAGAAATATACAAGAAAAGCCACAAACTCAAGGGTTCAACCAATTGAGCAAAGAAAGGAAATTCTTACCATTCGATCGGTAAAGATAAGTGATGATGATGATAAGCATGCTATATTAGGTCCAAGATATGAATTGAAAGCATGAAAACAACTTTTGAGTGAAATTTGTGTGAATTTGGCAAAGGGGGACGAAAAATGGCGAAAATGGGTTAAAATGACTAAGGCACGAGCGAAGCGGTTTTAATCCAAAAATAGCTAAGGGCGACGGTCGTGGTTGATGGCGACGTCGACGTTGAGGGCGCGACCAGATTGCCCTTAACCTCATCGCCCCACCTGTCTTGCGATTTTATTAAAATCCAAATTTTCAACCAAAAATCCGATTTTTTGCCCTTAAGTTTTAAAAACATGCAAAATGCAAACATAAACCTCATTCAATATGCATTATGTCTAACCGAGCTCGTATGGATGCAAAAGTCTCGGAAGATAGCATTTTGTAAAAATGTCCGCCAATTTATCTTGAGATGGTACAAAAGATTCTCAATTTTTCGTTTAGAAACACAATCCCTTAGAAAATGATGTTGAATCTCAATATGTTTAGTATACGGTTATGATGAACGGGGTTTTGAGCAATGTTTATAGCGGATATATTGTCACAAAAGATAGGAACATTTTCAAAAGAGCATTTGTAATCCGCTAAGGTTTGTTTCATCCAGAAGTTGAGTACAACAAAAAGTGCGGAAATATATTCGAAGCCGGTCGTTGAAAGTGAAACACAATTTTGCTTCTTTAAAAACCAAGAAACTAGGCAATCGCCTAAAAATTGACATGATCCGTAAGTACTTTTCCGATCATCAATATTTCCCGCATAATCCGAATCAATATAACCTTTCGGAGAAAAAATTTCATTCTTTGGATAGAATAGACCATATTGAATATTGTCTTTCAAATATCGAAAAATCCTTTTAACGGACTCATATGAGATTCTTTGGGATTGCTTTGAAAACGAGCACATAGGCATACGGCATGAAGAATGTCGGTCTACTAGCGGTTAAATAAAGTAAACTACCAATCATACCTCGATACTCGATTCATCCACGGACTTGCCTTTTTCATCTTTGTCAATTTTGACATTGGTTGCCATAGAGTAGACACGGTTCTTCCTTCTTCAATGCCGAACTTTTTCAAAAGTTCCTTTGTATATTTTGATTTCGAAATGTATATACCTTCTTGGCATTGTTTAATTTGAAGCCCAAGAAAGAAGTTGAGATCCCCCATCATACTCATCTCGAATTCTCCTTGCATTAACTTAGAAAATTTGTTACACAAGGATTCATTAGTAGCACCAAAGATAATATCATCAACGTAAATTTGCACAAGTAAACAATCTTGCCCTTTTTCAAAAACAAAGAGAGTAGTATCAACTTTATCTCTTGTAAAACCATTTTGCAAAAGAAAAGAGCTAAGTCTATCATACCATGCACGGGTGCTTGCTTTAAACCATACAAAGCCTTTTAAGTTTATAAACGTCATTAGGCCTAGAAAAATTTTCAAACCGGAGGTTGTTTTACATAGACTTCTTCTTGAATAAAACCATTTAAGAAAGCGGATTTAACATCCATTTGATAGAGTTTGAAATTTTTATAACAAGAATAGGCAAGTAAAATACGAATAGCTTCTAAACATGCTACGGGTGCAAAAGTTTCATCATAATCAATACCTTCTTCTTGACAATACCCTTGAGCTACTAACGTTGCCTTGTTTTGAACAATGTTGCCTTGATCATCAAGCTTATTCCGAATACCCATTTTGTACCAATAATAGTTTGAGAAGGAGGACAAGGTACCAATTCCCATACATCATTTCTTTCAAATTGATTCAATTTCTCTTGCATCTCCAAAAACCAATCCTCATCCTCAATAGCCTCCTTAGCATTTTTAGGCTCTTTTTGAGAAATAAAAGTTTTCTCAGCAAATTTTCTTGGTCATCACTTTATCAAGGGGATCACCAATAATAAGATCTATTGGGTGATCTCCTTTAAATTTCAATACCACGGAAGATCCAAGTATCACCTTTGTCTTCTTGAGGAACACTTGAAGTGGATGGTTGATCATTTGATGTAGTAGGTTGATCATTTTGAGCATCATTTTGAACAATGGGTTCAATAATATCCTCTTCATCACTTTCATCATTGGGTATTCTTTCAACACCCGAAGCTTCATTGAATTTGACATGGATGGATTCTTCAACAACCCCACTAGTCTTATTGTAAACCCGATATGTTTTGCTCTTTGTTGAATATCCCATAAATATCCCTTCATCGGCCTTAGGATCAAGTTTGTCCAATTGATCCTTGGTATTCAAAATAAAGCACTTACAACCAAATATCTTGAAATAGCTAATATTTGGAGTTCTTCCTTTCCAAAGCTCATATGGAGTTTTATTCATTTTAGGACGAATGTAAACTCGATTAATGACATAGCAAGCGGTACTCACGGCCGGCCCAAAAATATTTTGAAGTGAAAATTCATTGAGCATGGAACGACTCATCTCTTGTAGTGTCCGATTTTTCCTTTCGGCTACTCCATTTTGTTGAGGTGTCCTTGGAGCCGAAAAATTATGAGCATATCCCTTAGTTTCACAAAAGACTCTAAATTCACCATCAAATTCTCCACCTCGATCACTTCGAATAGACTTAATAGTATCTTCCTTTTCATTCTCAATAAGTCTACACAACTTAACAAACTCATTAATGGCATCGCTTTTATTGGTAAGAAAAAGAGCCCAAGTATATCTAGAAAAATCATCGACAATAACGAAAGTGTAATGTTTTTCACTTAGACTTGCCGTACCAATATCCCCATACAAATCAAGGTGAAGCAATTGTAGGGGTTTGGTTGTGGAAATTTCATTTTTGGGCTTAAAACTACTTTTAACTAATTTGTTCTTTTGACAAGTGTCACATAAGCCAAGATTTTCAAAATTCAATTTGGGTAGTCCTTTCACATGTTGGTTTTGTAAATATTTTTCAAATTCTTGTATCCAACATGTCCAAGTCGCCTATGCCATAAACTAGTTAAATCATTATTGGCGACTAAACAAGAAACATTTTGACTAACAAAATCACTTGTATAAATTTTGTAAAGATTGCCTTTTCTATTTGCTTCACAAATAATTTTACCATTTTTAAGTATAAGGCATTTTTCTTTATTGAAAGAAATATCATAATTTGAATCACAAAGTTGGCTAACACTTATCAAATTAAACTTAAGCCCTTCTACTAAAAGAACATTACTAATAGAGAAAGAAAGAACTACCAATTTCTCCATTTCCAAGAATTCTTCCTTTGCCATTGCCGAACATGACCATACCTCTTCTTGGAGCTTGACGTTGGTAAAAAGTTCTCTCCTCTCGGTCATATGGCGTGAACATCCACCGTCCACGAGCCATTTTGAATCTTCCATTGTTGTTATAGCCCCTATTACCTACAAAAGAATTTCTTTTAGGTAATTCTATAATTTTGGGGTCCATGGGGTTAGTCTTGAGACCTTTGGGTCTCCAAACATGACTAGAGCTATTTCTCAATTTGCAATTATTAGCATAATGTCCAACTTTGCCGCAATAAAAATAAGTAGGAGTATTAGAGCTACTAGCACGTACAAAAGTGGGACCTTGGTTATTTTTCTTAAAAACACTTTGAAATGGTTTATAACCAAGTCCCAATTTGGAATGCTCACCTCTTTGTGCATCTAAATTTTTGTAACTTTATCCGTGCTTATGTTAAACGATGCACATCATTTTTCAAACATTCAAGATTTTTGTGAGCAATTCCTTTTCGGTTTCAAGAGTATGAACTTGAGTAAGAGTAATAGCGTGAGCTTTATCAAGAGATTCATGTTAAGTAAATAATTTATCCTTTTCAATTTTAAGCTCTTTATGCTCCTTTTTCAAGGTCTTGTATTTAACAATCAAAATTTGAAATTCAATTTGCAATTCATCAAAATCACATTGCAATTCATCAACTAAGGAGGATGTAGAAGAGTTAGAGCGCACCTCATTATTTTCATCGTCTATGGCCATAAGACCATGTTGGGTTTCTCTTTCTCGCTTCGGTTGTTTCAAGTAATTCATCCCAAGTTTTGACCTCCACATTTAGAGCCTTCTTTTTCGAAAAATGCTTCTTTTTCTTTTGTTCCTCCTCATCGAAGTTTTGGGCAATCGGCAATGAAGTGCCTGGGTTTTCCGCATTTAAAGCAAAGCATTATCTCTCGATTTTCTTACTTTATTTTTGTTCACAAATTTTGCAAATTTTCGAACAAGTTGCTTTTCGTTCCTCATCATCATCATCATCATCATTATCATAGTATGCATTATTAGAAGAAGAAGCAAGGCCTTTAGGAATATTTTGCATACCCAATTGATTGATGGTTGGTTTGGAATTTTTCTCTCCTTTAGATAGACTTCATAGATGAGGAGATTCTGATGAGCTCGTCAAATTTGAGTGTCTCAAGATTTTGTGCCTCTGTGATAGCCGTCACCTTTTTCGGACCATGAGCCTAGGAAGAGCATTCAATACCTTAGTCACCTTGTCTTCTTCGGAGATGACTTTACCGAGGGCCACAAGAGGATTGACAATGTTGTCAAGCCTTTCCACCATCTTAGAGATGCTTTCACCATCATACATGTTAAAGATTTGAAATTTTTAACAAGCATGGTCTTTCTTGCTTGCTTGACCTTCTTTGTCCCTTCATATATAGTCTCCAATTTTTCCCAAACCTCATGTGCCGACCTTATGCCTCTTATGCGATTGTACTCGGTGGCGGTAAGAGAACAATGCAAAATATTTAAGGCCTTACCGTTTAGAGAGAAAGTTTTTTTGTCATTTTCATCGAACTCCTTGAAAGGCTTAGGAGCCGAGGTGCCATCCTCCAATTTCTTGGTTGGTTGATCAACTCCTTCAACAACCACATTCCAAATGTCGAACCCGCACCCTTGTAGGAAGCACTCCATACGGTCTTTCCAAAATGCGTAGTTGTTGGCGTCGAATAGTGGTGGCTTGTTGGTGGAGGCGCAAGGCGGTGGTGAGATGAGCATCATTCATAGCCATGGATCTTTCCTCATTACTCGAAACGAGCTAGCCAAAGAGTTTGGCTTTGATACCACTTGTAAGACCAACCGGCTACGATAATCCGAGAGGGGGTGAATAGATTATCTCGATTTTTCAGATTTTGCCTCTTTTCGAATAATCAAGCAAAGATGAAAGCTAAATGCGGAAAATAAACAACACACGTTGATTTAAAGAGCTTCACCCCACCTAGGGACTACGTGCTCTACCACCCCCAAAGATATCCGGATGGGTTTGAAAAAGAAAAAGAAATTTTATTAATTACCAAAATTAATACAACACCTTGAGGATTACCACAACCCTCTTACAACACCTTCAAGGAGATTACCACAATCTTCCTTCACCACCTTTGAAGAGTACCACACTCTCCAAACACCTATCACCTAGATCATCCAAGTGTATTCTTACCACAAGAATACTCACAAGGATGTCTTGTGTTTAATGATGACCAAAATCAAGATTACAACTCAATAATGAATGATACAATATGAGTACAAGTGTAATCAAGAATTAAAAGCCTAGACCTCAAATGTGAGCAAGTGAAAGTGCTAAGGCTAATACAACAAGATATATGAAAGTGTTTGCTTGTTTGCTCTTTGCTTGTGTAATGTGCTATATCTTGTTTATTGAATGAAGCCTCTATTTATAGGAGATATCTTGGCTTTAATTTCAGATATAGCTCCTCCTTGGGGGAGTGATTTTTCGCAAAAGAAACCATTTAAAATCATCAATATAGCTTAGAAATCAATCCCACAAATTAGGGAAAAGCTATCTCAAAAATGCAACGGATAGTTTCTTTGATAAAACAGGGTTCGACTGGTCGCGCAGAGATAAGTTTGAAATAGGTTTTTCGCAATTTTTACACAATGGGACCGGTCGGAGGGGGGTGCGGCCGCCTCTTGATCTTGACCGGTTGGGGTGGTTCAAAATACGAAACAGAGAAGACAAGACTTCGAGGGCGCCTGTGCACGGTCGCCCGGTGGTCGACTGGCCGCCCTCCATAATTTTCTACGTCCTTTTCTGTTTCAAAACTTCAACTCAGTACGGGTTGCCTATAGGGTATGACCTGGCCGAGCTCCGAAAACAGATGTGTTGTCCAATTTTTTATCGAAAATAAACTCCAAGAAATACTCCCGAAAAATAGTAAAAACATTTTAAATCGATCGAAGTATTTAGACAACATTTAGGGACACTGTTTTGGTTTAAAAACTCATTTGAACAAAATCAACAAAATCATGATAAAAACATTTATCTAACACGATTTTCAAAGGGGAAGATATCATCAACAATGGGAACAGACAACCCATGGAAATGGCAAAATTGGTAAACCATATCTCCCTATTTAAATATGCATTTTATCTTTTATGCATGTTTTTATTTGTGTCTAAATTGCAAAACGAGTTTTCATAATTTTAAAATTAAGGTCTTCAATATATATATTTGTGGTTTTAAATATTTTTGAAAAGAAGACCTTGCATGATGTTTTTAAAACTCTTGAGTATTTTCTTAGACTAAATTGTTTTATAATCTCTTATGGGTTTTTATGGCAAGAGCTTACTTGTGATATCTTTTATTGTTTAGCCTACACTTGTATCATGTTCGTTTTGTGCTATACTTGTTTAAGATATGTGTAGGATATATATTTCCTCATCCTCTTCAAGAGATGATTGAACTATCGGTATGCTCATCATTGGTATTCATCCTATAGACTCGATATATTTTTGTCATATGCCTATGTGCTTGTCTTTCATGTTATTTCAAAGTATTTCACATAAGTGCCATTAAGAGGATTTTTCGTTTTTTGATAGGCACGATTCTATAAAGCTTGTTTTATCCGAGACTTGTAAAGGATCATATTTGTTTTGATAAAACATTTGAATTTTTATCCTCTTCTCAAATTATGCATTTGATTGCTCATATTCATTCTTGTCAAAACACTTGTTCAAATGCTTCTTTTAAATAAGGTCTCAACTATATGCTCTCGAATTTTCAAATTTCAAAAGAGACCTTATATAGCTTTCTATAAGTTTATTTGAACTTTCATGTTTTATTATATTCTTGATGATTTTCTTTAAGCATAGTATGTGTTACTTGCTATAATGTCTCTATTATTCGATATTACTATGCTCTCTTGCAAGATGTCTTGATAAGATTTTGCGGAATTTTTGGTATTTTGGAACAAGATAAATGACCAAGACAAGGTTAGTAGCTCAATAGTATTGTCAAGAAAAAGGGTATTGATTTTGATGATACATTTGCACCGTAGCACATTTAGAAACTATTCACATTCTACCCCGCCCATTCTTGTTTTAAGAAAATTTCAAGCTTTACCAAATGGTTGTTAAATTCAATTTTCTAAATGGTTTTTGTAGGTCCCAAGGGTGTAAGTGTAAGGTTTAGAAGGGGGGTTGAATAAACCTTACCAAATTTTCGATTTAGTCCTTTTAAATCTACAGAGTTGATTCTACACATTGTGTTCTTGATGGACGGTCGAATTAGTCACTCATTAGAGTTAATCTCTCAAATGCAGACTCACCGAGCCGTTGATGGAGTAACTCATTTGTTGACTATAATTTAACTCATTTGTGGTTTTATTTTCAGCGGAAGACTTAACACCCTTAAGTTTTAGAGCTTGATTTAGTACTTATAATTTTATCAAATGGATAGCAAATTTATCACAGATATAAGCGAGTTAAAAGTGCAGAATTTAAATGCTTTGAAATGTAAATGACACAAGTAAAGTTTTTATAGAGGTTCAAGATGGGGTAATTCTTCTACTCCTCTCTTCTCCAACTCTTGGAGGAATCCACTAAGTAATGATCAGTTTACAAAGTGGTAACAATCCGGATACAAGTCTTGATCACAACAACCGACTTGATCCTTAGGGACTCACCGAGACGCCTTGATCACTCAGTGGCTTCTCGTGACGACTCACTTTCTTCTTCACAGTAAGCTTTTGCCTTGTTACTACAGCTCACATGCTCAAGCTCTTTGGATTTGATCACGAAGCCCTCCAAAAGCTTAAGACTTGGTTCGCCTTGAACCTTTCTACAATCCTTCCGGAATGTAGACCCCTTGTTTTCGTATTTTCCTCTTCAGGCGATTGAAGTTCTCTTTCCTTCACGAGGTAAGTGTTGGATTGATGTACTTCGTAATGCAGCTTGAGGATTGAGAATGTTTTGCTTTTTCTAATATGCTTGTTTATCTCATATGTGTGTCATCTCGCATCTCAAACAAACTCCTCGGCCTTTTATAGTGAACTTTCAAAAATTTGCCCGTTGAAGAGATAGCTTATTTTTGAAAGTCACTTTCCATCGTTGGCTTGTGATCCTGGGAATTGCCATTTCTCGTATGAATTGTTCTTTCACCTTTTGAGTTCGACACGGTGTAGTGCTTCCCATTCGTTCATTCATTTTGCACGCTTCAGGACTCGAGCACTCCAAGAAAGGTGGTATGGAGATATTACTTGTTTAAGTAAATCTCTTGATTTCAGGTGGCAACGGTTCTTTTATAGTTATCTCGACTTGATCGCATTTCCTTGCTTTCCCCAGGTGACTTAGAGTCGCCTTCCAATCATTGGATGACTCTTGTCACTTCAACTTGAGACTTGGCTTTTCTTGAGTTGACTTGATCGACGCTCCACTCACCGCATCTCATTTGCTTTTCAAAGAGAGTTCCCTGTCTACTCTTCTTTGCCATACTCGGTTGTCTCAGCAAGTCTTCCTTCAGGTCTTGATTGTCTTCTTGCATGTTAAGGCGTAGCCGACTTAACTCGGCTTGGCGACTTTAATTGTTACAATACATTTTCAAAGAAGAATTGGGGTGCCAACTTTCTATTCTAAGTTTTACATGGCATTCATCAAAATCTAAACAATAAAATTCCTAACAATTTTCCCTTTTGATGATGCCAAAACTTAAATTATTCAAAAATGCAAAAAGCAAAGATACATACGGATAGTGTATTGACATGGAATGTATGTGCGAGAATAGATCTATTTATTGATCATATCATTCTGTTCTTTTACACAACATGTTTACAAGGTGTATTAGAGCACATATTTGTCTTCACAAAAAAACAAAGAATTTATACCTTTATTACGTAAGACTTACATTGTATGTATTTACATAATAAAATACACGAAGGGTTGGACAAAGAACACTTCATCTCCTTCATTGTTGTCTTCTTTCATCTTGTTCAAGATCTTCTTCTCTTCTTCTCTTTTTCTCGTCGTCACCGCTTCTTTTTTTCTTCTCATATGCTTTCCTGGCAGCTTCATCTTTTCTTATTCTTTCCTGTCTCTCCCGCCATAGCCGAGTTTGTCTCTTGTTTTCTTCTTCTCTTCTTTTTGCATACTCGGCGTTAGTTTTAGCCACTTTCAAATTTGCCACTTGGTCAAGTCATTTGAGAGATCCCTCCTTTCTTCCCTGGATCTACGTATTCAATATTCTTGGGCGGAGGCCCAGTCCAAGCTTCTTCCTCCTCCACTCATCGCTTCTTCCTCTACCTCGGGATATCTTTGCATCTTGGTCTTCTTTCCATTTGAGTGACGGCGGAGTGACCAGCAGAGCGATCACGGTTGTCTGCCGCCGTCGGCTTCTTCACATAATGTGAGACCCTTTTCCCAAGACAGTCCCAAGCTTGAGCCATAGACATATTTGCAAAGTATCCTCGAGACTAGCGTTTTAAATTCATCGATCGATCGTGGCTCTGTCCGACATCCGAGATGGCATAGGTGTCTCGCTCTCTTTGGAATGCCTCCGTGTTCTTTCAAGATGTTCATCACCCTGGCATCCATTCTTCCTTCCACTTCCTTCATCCCCGCTTCAATTGATTTTCTCTTTTCGGCCATAGATACAAAGCAGAGTGTTGGAGTGGCGAGTCATGAGGAGTTTGTTGCTTATAATGTCACCGTGATGACAGACCTTGTTTGGGGGTTTGTGCAATCATCAATGTCACATCCGTTGATCCTTCCCCCTCAACATGCTTTCCTTTCTTCGTTTCAAGACTTCCTCAGTGATTTTCCTTCTCGGTTGCTCCTTTCTTTTCGGCTTGATTTTTCTTTGCTTTAAGGTATTCCTCTTCCCCCTTTTTGGCATCATCAAAGGATAGAGGAACCCCGGGAACATCTTGGCAAGCATGAAGTCGAAGTCTTCGATGGTTGAGTTCGCTTCAAGTCGATGCGTTGTATGCGAACGACGAATTCGGTCGAGTAGCGTTGGATTCTGAAATCGGCTTCATCTCGGCCATGAGAAGGCTGAATTTTTCTCGGGTCATGTGTTCTTCCAAACGCCAGAGATCATTTGTATGTTGCTCACGCAGCGAGCCTTGATCTCGGCAGTGAGCTTCATGCATATGCTCAATATGTTCTCTCGGCTTCGTCTTTGCATCGTATTTTCTCTCCACACCAGACTTGTTGAACAATTGTCCGAAGTATCGCACTGTTCCACACGCATTGTTTTTCTTGTTGCCACCATTCTCTTATCCGAATCAGTTATGCCTCTTAAATCATTGTAAGGGTGGCATCTGTTGTCCAATCGCATGTCCAAAGAGGCTCGATGCCTCTCCATCCTTTCAACCTCAAAGAACAGCCGCTTGAACACTTCTCGAACTTCGGTGATTCTTCTATTGCGGTGATGGCCATACAACATCAAGTCATAATTAGCTCGGAACAATGGTGTCACGATGGAAGAACAGAGCTGGTTTGTAATAGCGTGCTTGTTCGCTTTTCGACTCTTCGTGGAGTTCTAGTATCTCCGGTGAGAAAGGAAAGATTCTACAAAAGAATCATCACCGCCAACCGGGATCTGTTCGATGATGAGCGGTGCGCGTGAAGTTCTTTTGGGAATCGATCTCGCTGCCTTGAGGAGCCTCGAGCGGTGGTCTCTTGTTCACTGGGTTTCATTGTGTAGTAGTAGACCCGGCTTGCCGAGCCTCATTTGTCTTAACAACCGTTGGTCTCGGTGATTTCTCTATTTGATCGTCCTCGGCCTTATCGAGCGTCATCGGACGATGATGAGATTTCCATTGGTGGCTCATCATCAAAATTAAAGGTTTGACGAGTAGTCTTGGGATCGACTTGCTCGTGCTTGGAACATCCGCAATTGAAGTCTTTTGGATTTGTCATGGGGGATGACTCGGCTTCTTTTTCGCGCCCGATCCCGGAAAAGTGACATCGGGGTTGTCTGGGAATCATGAAGTGCGCCGATCTCCTTCTCGGATGGGTCGATGATACCGGGAGGATGTTCTCTACTGCCGCTTTTACTTTACCGGGAAGTCTCAACCTCCCGTGGCCTTCATTTCCTCCAGCCAGCTCTCATTTTGCGAGGTCTTGGTCCTCCCTTTCGACAAAGCGGTGTCACTGTCTTAGGGTCTTCTCTGATGGCATCCATTCGAGTCTCAACCCCATGGATTGCACTTTCATCGCCCAGTGTTAACTCCCGGGGTTGTTCCTTCTCGTGCCTCGACCGCATCGCTAGCGGCGTCATTCGTAGCGATTTGGCACTCACCGAGGCAGTCTCAATGCGTCGAGCTTCGTTGATGGCAACTTGTTGTTCTTCTTGTGTTTGAATTTTCTCTACTTCGCCTCCTACATTCTTTGTGGAGTCATCTGCAAAGATCCTCCGACCTTGCCGCTGCGGTGGAGGAGGTTTCCCCCTCGGTGGCGCACCACCGAGTGACTTGGAATGGGGTCACTCGTCTCAAGCTCCCTACATTTCAATTGATTGCTCGGCCATTGGGGCAGGTGGTAGCACACCTTCAATAGGGGTTGGCTCGATTGGGGTCCCCACTATCCCGTTTCATCGCCATCTCCTTATCGCTTTCTTCTCGAGTGAGTGGGGAAGTGGTAGCAAGAATAACAGGTGGCTATTTTTCGAACCACTCCCATTGGATCGATTTCAGTGTGTTCGAGGACTCTCCTGGTCCCTCCATTAATCTTTGCTCGTGAAGGATTCTTGATTCGTGCAATGCTTGCTGCATTTGCAACTCTTCTCAGGGCGCAGACATTCTCTCTGGTTCCTCGTCACCGTCGGAGAAGACATCAAGGTGAGGATGTGTGTGTTCGTGGGTGCGGGAGATAGGGCGGATCTTGCCTTCTCACGAGCTTCGGCTTCTTGCTTGCTTTTCTCTCTCCTTGTCCTTGTAGATTTGCGGGATGTCCGTGCGATTGTCTTCATCCAGTCGGGAGCACACGAGAGTTAATCCAATGAAATTTAGCGATTCTTCTTCTTCTATGAACTCAGGCCGTTGGAACTGTTTCCTCGACTTACTCAACTTCCATTTCCTCCACTCACGACGATTTTGGATGTCCGGGTAAGGTGGAGATAGGATCATTACATCGTATCCGCCTGTAGGTTCTTCTTGTGCTTGTTTGTGTGAGCTACTGTTTGTGTCTTCGGAGTTGCCTCTGCTGACGCTTTCAGAGACTTGGCTGTTCATCAACTACATCCGGAGACTCTACTTCTCCGCAGTAGTCTCCAGATTTGTGCTAGCCGAGATGAATCGACTCATTTGGTTTCTCCTGTTCGGGTCGCTTGACAAGTCTTCTTCGTCTCTAGTTTGTACCGGAGGGATTTACGGTTCGAGAGACGGTGTCCTCTCGAGTCTTGGGCGGTGGGGCGTCGTGGTGTTTGTTTCGAGGAGCCGGCCGTCTTGGCTTGTCGTTCTCCTCCTTTTGACGATCGGAGAAGGTATTTGTGAGTCCTTCTCGACGGCCGCTCGCAGGGCGGGGAGACACTAGCTGGGCCGGGGCGGTGACTCTCTGCGGCAGGGGGGGCATGTTTGGTTTTTCTTTCGCAGGGGCGATCTTCTTAGTAGAGTCGCAGGGCACTTTCTTTTCGGGCCGGAGAGGAAGCGGTTTGTATCTTCGGGTGGTGATTCCCCTCACCAGTGTCGCCTCTCTTGGCGTAAGCTCGCTTCCGAGCGCCGAGAGGTTAGCTCGAACATTCTCTTGTTAACATGGAAAGCCTTTCCATGCCTAAGAGGACTCCTTTCACCTCCGAGTAGCCTCCCAATCACAGGCCATATCCCGGGGATCCTCCAAATGTGCCATCTTCTTTGAAGGATTTGTTCCCCACGTTCGCAGTCTGAAACCTGTAGATAAACTCAGCCCATTTATCTTCTTTTCTTCGATGATTGCAGCCATCACAATCAGCTTTGCCTTTGACAGATTGGGTGCCGCCAAATTTGATGTCGATACATTTGGCAACTATGTCCAACAATTTGTGATAATCCTCCTTTAGCAGATCTCTTGTTTGTGTATATTATTTTATCGGCAAAGTCGGACTTGGCTATTTCTTTCCATGCGTCGCCCAAGTTTACATCAGCCTCTTTAATCTCGGATGCTCCTTCTGCGGTAGTGAGCAATATTCACCAAATCTTGGCGGTGATAGTCACCGCTTCCCGTGAGAATGATGACTTGATTCCTTCATCGTGAACCTCGGCATTCACGTAGAATTGTGCGACCTCCTCCACATAGGTCATCGGATATTCTAGTGTTAGAAACGGTTTTAGTCCTGGGACGTTTCCAACTTCTCAGCGATTTTCTTCACTAGGGTGTCATCGGACCCCTCGCTTCACCATTCCGTCGAAATCCACCGCTTCGAACCGGTGTGGATTTGGTTTCCCAACTTGGTAAAGTCATAAGTTGGTGCCATTTCTTAGGATTATATCAAGGAAAAACTCAAAATTGATTTGAAGGTTGATAGGGTTTCGAGAGTATTTTGCCTTTGCTTTTTGAGAGAAAGAGATGAACAGCTTTTAGAAGTGTGAGAGAGAAACGGGACGAAAATAGTTTAAATATGGTTTATGAAAGGACGGCGGGCGGTTTTTGAATTGTGATCGAAATCAACGGCTTGGATTTCGCGACGCCTATTGAGCATTTCATGTCTCGTATTTAATGCGGCAGCATTTATATCCAATCATAAGCTTGGTGTGCGGCTTTATGTCCGTACACATCATCATTATCTTTCGACGTATTCCTTAAAACATTCCCGCTTAGTCAAAACGATTTGCGTTTTTGTCATTTTGCTCATAAGTCATTCAGCTTATCTCTTAGCCGATTTAACTCTACTTCTCACGTTCTCTTAGCGACTCCTATCACCGGTGTAGTCAGTTTCTTCCGACATCTGGTGATTCTTGGTGATTTGTTTTTGGCTCTTTTTCTCCCTTTTCTGTTCCATTTCTCTTCTTTGATTTGTCTCGAGTGTCACCAGCCAATTCAGCCTTAACTCATGCTTGAGTTCTTCAAATCTTGACTCACATAATGGTTTTGTGAAGATGACAATGACTAGTTGTTTATCGGTTGAGATATATTCCAGGATGATGTCCTTCTTTTCAACATGATCTCTTATGAAGTGATATCCGACATCAATATGTTTTGTTCTTGAGTGCAACACAGGATTTTGAGTGATTGCAATTGCACTTGTGTTATCACACATGATTGGAATTTCTTTTCTTCAACTTCATAATCTCTCATTCTTTGTCTCATCCATAGGACTTGGGCTTGATTTGCAGACTATGTATTCCGCCTAAATTTTGTAGAGGTGGCTATTGAGTTTTGCTTCTTGCTAAACCAGGAAATTAGTCTGCATTTCTAGCATTTGACATGTGCTCAAGTGCTCTTCTCCCCGTCCACTCGTGCATCCAAAGATAGTCGAATCTGAATAGCCAAGTAGCTTGAATCCACCTTCCTTGGATACCATAGGCCTACTTCTTGGCTTCCTTTCAAGTATCTCAAGATTCTCTTAGCTGCATCATATGGCTCTCGTTTGGAGCAGATTGAAATCTTGCACATACACCTACAAAGAAAAGTGATGTCCGGCCTGCTAGCCGTGAGATAGAGCAATGATCCAATAAGTGCTCAGATCTTGTTTGATCTAGGCTTGCCATCCGCATCCATGTCCATTTTGATCGATGTGTTCATTGGTATTTTTACGTAAGACTTCTCCTCCATACCAAACTTCTTCATTAAATCTCTGGTGTATTTTGTTTGACTTATGAAGGTTCCATCCTTCGATTGTTTCACTTGAAGTCCAAGGAAGAATGTCGACTCTCTCCCATCATGCTCATTTCAAATTTACTTTGCATGAGGTTTGAAAATTTTTCACACATGACTCTTTGTTAGTGGATCCAAAAATGATGTCATCCACATATATTTGAACAAGCAAGATACTCTTCTTGTCTTGAATTCGAAAAGTGTTCTATCTACTTTTCCTTTAGTGAATCCATTTTCGATTAGGAATTGTGACGGGGTATCATACCATGCTCGGGTGCTTGTTTCAATCCATACAAGGCTTTCTTGAGTTTGTATACCTTGTCTCCTAGAGTCTTCGCTCAAATCCCGGAGGTTGTTCAACATACACTTCTTCTTCCAATAAACCATTTAGGAATGCACTTTTTACATCCATATGATATACAATGAAATTCTTGTGAGTCGTGATAGGCAAGAAACATCCTTATAGCTTCCAATCTTGCTACAGGAGCAAATGTTTCATCAAAATCTATCCCTTCTTCTTCGCAATATCCTTTGGCTACGTCTTGCTTTGTTTCTTACCCAGAGCCTTCCTCGTTCATTTTATTTCGAATACCCATTTGGTGCCAATAACATTTTGATGCATGGGTCTTTGCACTAATTCCCACACTTTATTTCTTTCAAACCGATTGACTCTTCTTGCATAGCTTGAATCCAATGTGTGTCATCCAATGCTTGTGACACATCTTTTGGCTCTATTTGCGAGATGAAGCATGTGAACATAGCTTCTTGTTGAGTTCTGGATCTTGTCTTGACACCTTCTCTTATATCTCCAATGACAAGTTCTCGGTGGATGGTCTCTCGGCCATCTTACATCAAAGTTGGAGTAAATTAGCTGGATTGATCGACTTCGCATTTGTGTTCTTTGTTGTCGACTCTCTCGTAATCACTTAGCTGCAAATTTTCAAATTGTTTTTGAGATTCACTATCTCATCTTCTTCCTCGAATTGATAATTCCGGCTTCAAAGATAGGGACTCTTCTCAGTATGGTTGGATGATTGACTTATCGGTGACTCTTCAATGTCTTCTCCATTTACATTTTGCTCATCGAATACTACATGAATGGATTCTTCTATAACCATAGTTCTTTTGTTGAGTATTCGTAGGTTTTGCTTTAATTTGAGTATCTAAGAAGATACCTTCATCGACTTTAGCATCAAAAGCCTTTAGGTTGTCTTTGTCATTGTTGTGAATGAAGCATTTACATCCAAATATTCTCAAATATGAAACATTTGGTTTTCTTCCCGATCCATTTCATAGGGAGTCTTTTTGTCACCGCCTTGTCTGTTTATCATACATCTGTTTTGGGTGTAGCAAGTTGTGTTGATTTCCACCCAAAATCTTTTTGTAAACCCCGTGACTAACATGGTCCTTGCCGCTTCTTTGAGAGTTCTGTTCCTTCTTTCGCAACTCCATTCTCTGTGGAGTCCTTGCTGGCGATAGTTCATGACCAATACCATTCTCAATACAAATCGAGTTATTATTCCATTGACAAACTCGGTTCCTCTATCCGATCTTATTTTGATAATGGGTTGACTCTTCTCATTTTGAATCCTTTTCATCACTGTGGTAGTTTTTGTAGAGTTTCTTTCTTCTTACACATGAATATTGTCCATGTATATCTTGAGTAGTCATCTACTACCACCAAGGTGTATTTCTTTCCACTTATCTTTGGCCGGTTCCATTGGGCCAAATAGATCCATATGGGCGGATGCAATATTCTTGTTGAGGATGGGCATGTCTTTTCTTTGAATGACGACTTGATTTGTTTTCCTTCTCGACATGCATCACATATACTCTCCTTCTTGTATATCGAGTCCGGAAGTCCTTCTACAAGATGACTTCTTGCCGGCTTGTTAATTGTTTTGAAATTCGGTGACTCGGCTTTTTGTGCCATAGCCAACTTGATTCAGTTGTATTCTTTGCTAGTAGACATGTGTTTGGGTGTTGCGATTGACCAATCCACTACATACATATTTTTTGTCATATGACTTTTGCTCCTTTGACTTCCTTGAATTTTGACATGATTTCTCTTATTTCTGTCATATGTCCGGAAACCACTATCCATGTACCAGGTTCCGCACGGGTTTGTATTCCTTGAACCTCATCTTCTTGATCTTGTTCTTTGGCCATCAAGCGGTCGGGCTTCCTCTTGAGTCACTTGAGTAGTCGGCTTCACTACTCTCGAATCATTGTCTCTCTTGACTTGGCTGTCTCGTGATCTCTGTGACCATCATTGCCCTTTTCTTTTCTGTCTTCTTTCTTTGAAGACCTTTCTTTCTTCTTCATCCTCGTACTTGTTGACTACAGGATATGAGCAAATCAATGGCATAGTGACCTGGTTGTCTACATTCCAACATAGATATTCACCTTTTGATCAGCTCTTTCCATTCTTGAGTTGTCCCTTTGATACTCAACTTTTTGATGATCTGTTCTCTTGGTTGGCCTGTCTTCCTTGATTTGGAGGAGCTGAATGTCTTCTGGAAGATTCACCCTTTCCTTTCTTGTAGTTCTTTTTAAAGAACTTGTTGAATCTTTTAACCATCGGGCTATTTCTTTTCGGGTTAATGACTTCTTTGACTTCAGCTCTCTTCCCATCTTTAACAATTAGAGCAAATTGTTTTGGGTACAAATTGTCTCTTCCTGGTCTTTTCTTCTCACCAAACTCGTAGGCTTTGAGGTCCGAGAATAGTTCATGGTTGGATGTCTTTGATAGGTCCATGGAATGTCTCAGTTCCATGACCTTCATTTCCCATTCATTTGGAAGACTTTTAGGATTTTCATACACATTTCTTCTTCGTGTATATTCCTTTCCAAGTGCGGCATGCATACTCATTTGTGATTTTCGTGAATCGAGCATCCGCTTGATCCAGGTTCTCTCCCGAGATCATTTTGAAGTTTTCAAACTTTTTGTACAAAATGTACCAACGATAATTTGTTTTCTTTGATTTGCTCTCGAGCCTTCACAAATCAATGTCAACTTGTCCTGATTTCCTTAGCCGTTTTGCAAGATTTGACATTGTTGAACATGGCTTTGTCCAAGGTTTTGTAAAGAATGTCCTGGCTACATTGTCCAGGTTGTATCTTTTTTGTCATCATTTGTCCATTCAGTTCTTGGAGCAAAGATCTTCTTTCTCCTTCAAACCGCAACTCTTCGCATGTTTGTGTTCACCTTTAATATTTGCGCAGAGGCCCATCTTCTATCACTATCCACATCTCATCATGTAATGCCGATAGATGAGCTCGCATACGAATTTTCCAATCATCAAATTCTTCAATAGTGAACATAGGGATGCGTGTCAAATTTGCTTCCATGATAATGACTTTTAATGATAAAAAGAGTTTTGAAAATTTAAGTACTAAAGCGAGACTTTGAAAAGGTTGGAGATCTAGTTCAAGAACCGGTGCGGAGGGTTCAATGAACCAACCGCTCCGATACCACTTGTAGGTCCCAAGGGGTGTAAGTGTAAGGTTTAGAAGGGGGTTGAATAAACCTTACCAAATTTTCGATTTAGTCCTTTTAAATCTCTACAGAGTTGATTCTACACCTGTGTCCTTGATGGACAATCGAATTAGTCACTCAGAGAGTTAATCTCTCAAAGACTTAGCCGATTTGTTGATGGAGTAACTCGGTATTGACTATAATTTAACTCAATTTGTGGTTTTATTTTATTGGAAGACTTAACACCCTTAAGTTTTAGAGCTTGATTTAGTACTTATAATTTTATCAAATGGATAGCAAATTTATCACAGATATAAGCGAGTTAAAAGTGCAGAATTTAAATCTTTGAAATGTAAATGACACAAGAAAGTTTTTATAGAGGTTCAAGATGGGGTAATTCTTCTACTCCTCTCTTCTCCAACTCTTGGAGGAATCCACTAAGTAATGATCAGTTTACAAAGTGGTACCAGTCGGATACAAGTCTTGATCACAACAGCCGACTTGATCCTTAGGGACTCGATGCTGAGACGCCTTGATCACTCACCAAGCTTAAATGACGACTCGGAGCCTTCTTCTTCACAGGGTTTTTGCCTTGTTACTACACTCACTTGCTCAAGCTCTTTGGATTTGATCACGAAGCCCTCCAAAAGCTTAAGACTTGGTTCAGCCTTGAACCTTTCTACAATCCTTCCCGGAATGTAGACCCCTTGTTTTCAATATTTTCCTCTTCAACCTGATTGAAGTTCTCTTTCCTTCACGGGTAAATGTTGGATTGATGTACTTCGTAATGTAAAGCTCGAGGATTAAGAATGTTTTGATTTTTCTAATATGCTTGTTTATCTCATATGTGTGTCATCTCCGCATCTCAAACAAACTCCTCGGCCTTTTATAGTGAACTTTCAAAAATTTGCCGTTGAAGAGATAGGCTTATTTTTGAAAGTCACTTTCCGGTCGTTGGCTTGCGATCGGGAATTGCCATTTCCTCGTATGAATTGTTCTTTCACCTTTCGAGTTCGACACCTGTGTAGTGCTTCCCATTGGTTCATTCCTTTTGCACGCTTCAGGGACCGAGCACTCCAAGAAAGGTGGTATGGAGATATTACTTGTTTAAGTAAATCTCTTGATTTCCGCGGCAAACGGTTCTTTTACGATTATCTCGACTTGACCGCATTTCCTTGCTTTCCCAGGTGACTTAGAGTCGCCTTCCAATCATTGGATGACTCTTTGTCACTTCAACTTGAGACTTGGCTTTTCTTGAGTTGACTTGATCGACGCTCCACTCACCGCATCTGTTTGCTTTTCCAAAGAGAGTTCCCTGTCTCTACTCTTCTTTGCCATACTCACTGCCTCAGTCAAGTCTTCCTTCAGTCTTGATTGTCTTCTTGCATGTTAAGGCGTAGCCGACTTAACTCACCTTGGCCACCTTTAATTGTTACAATACATTTTACAAAGAAGAATTGGGGTGCCAACTTTCTATTCTAAGTTTTACATGGCATTCATCAAAATTTGTTTTGATAAAACATTTGAATTTTTATCCTCTTCTCAAATTATGCATTTGATTGCTCATATTCATTCTTGTCAAAACACTTGTTCAAATGCTTCTTTTAAATAAGGTCTCAACTATATGCTCTCGAATTTTCAAATTTCAAAAGAGACCTTATATAGCTTTCTATAAGTTTATTTGAACTTTCATGTTGTATTATATTCTTGATGATTTTCTTTAAGCATAGTATGTGTTACTTGCTATAATGTCTCTATTATTCGATATTACTATGCTCTCTTGCAAGATGTCTTGATAAGATTTTGCGGGAATTTTTGGTATTTTGGAACAAGATAAATGACCAAGACAAGGTTAGTAGCTCAATAGTATTGTCAAGAAAAAGGGTATTGATTTTGATGATACATTTGCACCGTAGCACATTTAGAAACTATTCACATTCTACTCCGCCCATTCTTGTTTTAAGAAAATTTCAAGCTTTACCAAATGGTTGTTAAATTCAATTTTCTAAATGGTTTTATTCTAAAAGAAGTCTATGTAAAACAACCTACGGGGATTGAAATTTTTAGGCCAAATGATTTTTATAAAAGGCCTTGTTTATGTTTAAAACAAGTACCGTGTATGGTTTAATAAACTTAGCTATCTTTTGCAAAATGGTTTTACAAGAGGTAAAGTTGATACTATACTCCTTGTTTTCTTTTAAAAAAGGGCAAGACTATATACTTGTACAAATTTATGATAACATTTATGGTGCTATTAATGAAGTTTTGTACAAGATATTTTCTAAGTTGTTGCAAGGTAAATTCAAGATGATCATAATGGGGAGCTCAATTCCTTCATTGGAATTCAAGTTCAACAATGCCAAGAAGGTGGTTATATTTCATACTAAAAGTATACAAAAGAAGAAGTGAGAGGCATTTAAGAAGAAAGAACCATCCCAACCTCTATGACTACCATGTAAAGATTGACGAAGGTTGAGGAAGGCATATCGGTCGACAAACAAATTCAAGGTATGTTCATTCACTTTTATTACTCCCATAGACTCGACATTCCATATGCCTTACGTCTATATGCTCGAATTCAAAAACTATCCCAATGAATCTCATTAAAGTGCCGTTAAAAGAAAATTTTCAAATATTTGAAAGGCACTTTTTCTTATGACTTGTTGTCACGCCCAAACGGAACGCGCGACGATCCACAACTTAAATACAATAACCAAACAAATTAGACAAATATCAACGAGAACCCAATGAAACAGAGTCTAAATAGCAAAATGAAATAAATAACAAGTATAAATACAACTTAGTCCACAATCCATAATCCAAATTACATACCCGAAAAATCAACCAAATATAATAACTTAAAGTCAAAGGGTCCTACGCCCCGATTTACAAAACGGAATGGAAAGAAATACAAGAGTCCAACAACAACACAAGAAAAGAGTCCAACAAAGAAGAAGAAGTAGTAAATCCAACAAGCGGAGTACAAGGCTCAATCCGTGGTCGGTTCAAAGATCATCAACGAAGTCCTCATCTAAGGTTAGAAAATAGGTGGGATGAGACAGCAAATCTCGGTGGATGGGGTGATCGTGTGCAAGTGTGGCGATATATAGTTAATGTGAGAAAACATTATATGAAAACGTGTGAGTATGATGCATGAATTCACACACGATTCATAGCGTCGTGATAAATATATTTAAATAATATACTTATACGAGTTCGAGAAAATAGTTCATGGTCACACAGCACTATGTGATTGATAAGACAGTAGGATTGCGTGCGGAAATGTAACGCCAATCCCATGCAAGCGAGATAATGGTTGCGCACGGATTTGTAGCGCCAACCAATGCAAAACAAGTAAGCGGTTGCGTACGGATTTGTAGCGCCAACCAAGCGGGTCCGATAACCTTAATCGTGTGGATCGACAAGCGATTCCTTCGTTTCTTCCTTGTAACTCCCGGGCGGGATGGTCAAGACCGGTCACCTTATCGCTCCATAGGCAAAGACAAAATCCACAGTGGAGCTTGCAAGGCTTGGATGTGTCATAATCATGATTATATCTCAAGTACTACGACCCGCTTCCTTGGACAAACTCCGTCCCTCGGTTGCGGGATTAGACGATGGGGAAGAGTGGAATAGCGGCCCGAGCATTTGCCTGGTTCCATCCCCCGACGCGTATCCATTCCAATCGTGAGCTCGACACACCAAGTGACTCAAGCAAGAAAGTAAATACAAGTTCAGCAATCGAGTATTATTGATTCGGGGAAGCGAGTTTAGGAAAATTTTTGAAAAACACGAGTGGCAATTATGGCGTTGGTGGAGTTTTGGATGAAGATGATTATCGTAAGGATAAGCAACCTTCGATATCTTGAAAGATTAAGTGGAACATAAGTCCCGTTATAGATTCAAAATCGCAAGGCGGGAAGTCGCTCCGCGATCGGGTATTGTCGGTCAAATGGATCCGATAAGTCAAGTGGTTTTTGGGAAAGTAAAATACTTTAATTAAATCTCCAAGTCGAGGGTCAGGCTATTTTAGTAAAAGAGAAAATAATTTGGGTTAGGTCCTTTATAAAAGAAAATTTTCAATTTAGCCCCGTTTTGTAAAAACCAACACTTTTGGGGTAAAAATTTAATAAATAATTATCCCGACCTTGAAAAATTAAGAGGTCAGTTCCTAAATTCTCCAAATTGTCCAGATATTCAGGTTTTTAAAGTTTTGAGGTCGAGTTTTTATAAAATTCTCACATTGGCCCCAAATTTGTAAAAATTACCAATTCGGACCTTAAGTTTAAAATAATCGGAACTCACAAACCGGAAGGGATTTTAATGTGATTCTAGTTGGAAAATGTCACAAAGGTTAGTGAGATATTGGGACAAAAGCGAGTTTTTAAAAGAAATAAATGTAGGTCCTTTAAAATTGCTTTCCAAGCCCTAACCACTTGGATTTTGGAATACTTTTTAAAATATGTAATTCCCAGTACCTTAAAAGTAAAAATTTCAAAATTTTAAAGTTTAGGTCTGGTGCAGTTTTAAAAATTGCAAAGTAGCCCTTAAACTTTCAAAATTTTACAATCTAGTCCTTGGGCTTTTAAAGGTTGATTTTATTTATCTTAAAACTCTTAAAACTTTATTAAAATGTCAAAAGTCATTTTTGAACCTGAGTACAGTCCCAAAAATCGAAATTTGCAGAGGAGTCCTTTAACTTTTATTTTCTTGCAATTTAGTCCACCAACTTTCTATTTTTACATTTTTAAGTCCAAAATTAAAATTTAATCAATTATGCTCGACTTGTCCAGGTTATAAGTCATCCAAAATATAGATTTTAAAGATCATACATATGCATGTCCAATACATACAAGAATTCATCAAATAAAATATTAAATTGCACATGCATGCACCTAAAATTCAATAAATAGTAATTTTGAGCAACTCTTGAGAATTTTTCATGACTTGATACATAAAATTGACATGAAATACATAGATTATATATATCTCAAGGCTCATGATCAAATTTTCTACATGCATTTTAATAAAACACCTAATAGTTGGAAAATATTTTTCCACCCACCTTAAAATTGGAAATTGTGAAATAAAAGGATAAATTTCACATTTTTTGATGAGCCTTCTTAGGTCAGCCCCTAAGTCAAGAAATATCAAAATTTTGAAGTTAGAAAAATGAGAGAAAAATTAAGGAGAAAAAGAAGGAGATAAGAAAATGAGAAGGACTACACTTTACCTTCAGAAGTAGGTGATTGGAGACTAGTTGAAGCTTAAAAATTGGAAATTTTGGTTCAACCCCAAAATCACCTAAGGTCAGCCCCTATTTCTCAAAAATGAAAAAGGGGTGTTAAATTTAAAAAAATAGAAAGAAGAGGAAAGAAGGGTTCTAGTGTCCAATTCTTACCTTGTAGTCAAAATTTCTCTACTAGTTGTTCTTCAATTCTTGAAGTCCTTCTTCAAGATGATGTCAAGCTCTAACCTTCAAATGGTCTTCTAAATGTACCTCCAAAACCAAAATTAACTTAAGTCAAGAAGTGAAAAAGAGGTAGGTAGATGATATCAAGATAAATTGGAGAACAATATTCCTTACCTTTGGAGGTGTAGGTTTCGAATTTTTGAAGTAGAAATGTATGATTTCTTGTGTATTTTGGTTAAGTGTTAAGAAGAAGAAGAAGAAGAAGAAAAAAAGTAGAGAGAGGTAGGAAGATTTTAGAGAGAAGGAGGAGGATTTTGCATAGGAGATGAAGGTGTTGGTGTAAAATTGAACCAAATCTTGCACCTCAAGAGGGCCTCTTGGCCATGAACAATGAGAGAGAGGGAGGAGAATTTTGTTTAATTTTGTTTCTTACATTTGCCTCATGCATGGGGAACATTTTGAAGGTCAAAGGTATGAGCATGAGAATGTTTGAATGGAATGTTGGAAGACTTCCAACATGTTGGCAAAAATAATATTAAAGAAGTAATGTAAGAGATGATGTGTATAATGTTTGAATTAATGGTATAATTATACACAAGATGACTAATATAAGGTGTAGGTGTACAAGAGTTGGATGATATTTTTACTCCAAAATTCACCATGTTGGCCGTCCACTACAAGGGCATATTGGTAATTCCATATATTGTTTTTTGTCCCAAATTTGATGATAATAGATGAAATATATGAATCTCCAAAATAATTAGTGATTTCCTTGATCACTTATAAGTCTCATGATCACTTAATCTAAATCAAATTCTTAATTCTATAAGGTAAAAGTCTCTAAAATAAATAGTCTCTTAAAATTCTAAGGTGACTAATAAATACAAAAATAGTAATAATGATCAACCAAGTGATCATAAATGCAAAATAGAATTAATAAAGATCATGATCACAAATAATTAAATAAAATGAAATAAAGTACAAAATGTATATATTATTAATAATTACCCGTCAAAATGACGCGGTAAAATAGTCGATCAAATGTATAAACGACAATAAGGATCAATTATAAGCTCGGAAAAATCGGGGCTTCACACTTGTTGTATCTAAAGTCTTAAAACGTTCTTATTTTTGGGATAACAAGTCCGGTGATAATAATTTTTCAAAATATGGTTCGTCATAATCGAACTAAACATATTGAGATTCGATATTTTTAAGGGATTGCATGGTTAACAAAAACTTGAGATGTGTTTAATTACGTCTTAAGGATAACTCGCTGACTTTTTAATCGCTCACCACGAGTATTTTACCTCATTTAGAGCTTGATTATGACATAATGTATATTGAATGAGGTCTACGTTTGCATTTTGCACGTTTTAAAACTTAGGGGCGAAAAATCGGATTTTTGAATCAAATTTCAGATTTTGAAGCAATGTAATTGAACCAGCTGCCGGGCAGGGCCGTCGGTCGCCCAAGCCTGGACCGGTCGCCCTTAAGGATTTTTGGATATATTACATTATGTTTCAGGACTTTGGCATTTTGGCCCTTTTAACTCTATTTTCGTCCCCTTTGACATTTTCACACACAATTCACCTCAAATGAGTTTTACACATAAATTTCATATTTTGGGGATTATCTAGCTCGATTATCATCATCATTGCTCGTCTTTACCGATTGAATGGTAAGAATTCTACTCCTTTATCTCAATTAGGTTGAACCCTTGAGAACTTGGCCTATATATATATTTCTTGATGCAATTCTTATATATTTGTGTTGAGCATGATGATTGTTGATGAATGATATTTGTAAAATTGCTTTTGGTGATGAAAAACTTGTCTTGATTACATTTACAAGGGCTATATATATCCTCTTCAATTTTTGACGCCCGCCAAGTGTTCGATAAAATGTTTCAATGAAAAATTCATCACCTACATGATTCTCTCGTTTTCAAAAGTCTTATATATTTATAGAGATCATGTTTTTGCAAATCAAATGAGTTTTCATAAGCCTCTACAAGTCGTATGATCGACTTTTTCCCTCCTATTTGATCTATAAGCTTCAATGTTCAAGTAGCTCGATACATCGGTTTAGTTGCGCACTTTGATATGATTATATGATGTTTTTATCGTGCTAACATTCTTTTTGATGATTCCAAAGGGGGAGAAATAGGTTATAAGCTTATTAGCTCAAAGAAGCTAAAATAAGCTCGAGAAAGAAGCTATAAGTTGTGGCTATTAAAAGCCATAAGTTGTGGATTATACTTTGTCCATTTGATGTATTATGGACTCATATTCATGTAAATGATGTTTTGTTGTGAGGGAAACTTATAAGCTCTTGTTACTTAAGCTCAATATGTAAAAGTCGAGCTTTTAGCTTTTGGTTTATTGCTTCTATTTTACTCTTGTTGTGCATGTTGATAGGGGAAGCTTTTGCAAAAATGTTTTTTGAAAATCTTTACTCCCATCCTTGTGATTATATTGCGTGGAATGTTGTCGCTCACAACGGATAGTTCTTTTTTAACCGGTAAAATTGTTTTGTTTTCAAAATCGACTTTGGTAAATTGTTTTGGTTTGTAATCATCAAAAAGGGGGAGATTGTTTGATAAATGTTTTTATCATGATTTTGATGATTTTGTTTTTACACCAAAACAATGTTTTTAGATGTTGTCCAAATACTCCTAAATGATTTAAATTGTTTCTACTAATTTTCCAGAGTATTTCTTCAAGTTTATTTTCGACAAAATTGGACAACACTTTTTATGATTTTGAGTTAATGTGTTTTTACATCAAACAATGTTTCCAAATGTTGTCTAAATACTCCCGATCGGTCTAAAATGTTTTCACTATTTTTGGAGTATTTCTTGAAGTTTATTTTCGATATAAAATTGACAACACTTTTGTTTTGAGGTCAACCTGGTCGCCCTATAGGGCAACCCATACTGAAAGTTGTGCAAAATAGAAAACTTCATGTTTGCGAGAAAATGGTGAGGGTGACCGGTCACCATATCGGGCGATCGGTGACGCGGCCGGTCAATCTATAGGCGCCAGACCGAAGGTTGGTTCAAACTTGCAAACTCTCTGTTTGGTTTTTTGAAAGAGGGCAACCGGTTGGACCCTAGGGTGACTGGTTGGACCGTCGGCCGACCGGCCGCCTGTAAAAATGTGTTCTTATTTTCAAACGTCTATTTGTGCGCGATGACTCACGCCTATGTTTTGACAAAGAAAATTCTAACCATCAGGCAAACAGAACAACTTTTCCCTAAATTGTGGGATTGATTTCTCTGACTATAATATTGATTTTAATTGCAATGTTTTTGTAGATATCGATTCCAAGAGAGCCTATCAAGTATCAATCATCTCCTATAAATAGAGGAAGATTTGAAGCACAACAATAAGAGAGAACAACACAACACAACAAGATATACTCAATCAAACAGTTGGTCTTATATTGTCATTATTCTTGTTGAAATTTGCCTAGCTTATCACTTTCACATTCTTGAGGTCTAGGCTATTCTTGATTACACTTGCACTCAATTGTATAATTCATTATCGAGTTGTAATCTTGAATTTTTGGGTTATCATTCAACACAAGATATCATTGTGAGTGTTCTTGTGGTAAGAACACACTTGGGTGATCTAGGTGTTAGGTGTGTGAAGATTGTGGTAATCTTCTTGTTGAGGTGTTGAAGAATTTGGTATTCTTCAAGGTTGAAGATTGTGGTAATCTTTCACAAGGTGCCGTTGGAGATTGTGGTAATCTCAAATGTGGTGTTGAAGAAGAGTGTGGCGCTCTTCAAGGTGTTGTTGTAAGTTGGTGTTGTATTAATTTTGGTAATTAATAAAATCTTTTTCTTTTGAAATCCATCCCGGATATCTTTGGGGTGGTAGAGGATTAGGCCCTAGGTGGGTTGAACCTATATAAATCGATGCGTGTTGTTTACTTTCGCACCTTTATTATTGTCTTGGCTTGTTTTGTTCGAAAAAGAGGGTGAAATCGAAAAGATGGAGATAATCTATTCACCCCCTCTAGATTATCGTAGCCGCTTGGACTTACAGAGTTTTTGTACATCCAATATGAGCTAAACCCATATTTCTAGGGGATTGATGTAGCTTACTTTTGAACCTATGTTTTGATTTCGGTTTATGAAACTCGCATGTTATTTAATCTATTTGTGCTATTTGATTTGATTGCATCCGGATTATCCGATCAATAATTTAGATTGTTTGGCGTGTTTGATTTGACGCTTCGAGAGAGGTAATTGAACGCCTGGCCATAGAATAGCATAACCTAGGGTTTCATAGAATCGAGAGGTTTATGAATCTTTTGAAGCCTGTGATAGAATATTCATTGAGTGTATTAGGGTTTAATTTATGATTTTTATAGAGATATCGAAATCGAAATTGGAACCTAGAATCACTGGCACTCGTGAGAGGAAGTGATAAATGGTAGGAATATTGGCTTATAGATTAATAACTTGTGATTAATAAAGTGGATTGAAAACATAGGGGATAACTAAGTGAAATCAACCCTCTAGAATTCATCTTCTACGTGTTTGATAAATTGTTCGAACCAATTCTTAGTTTAATTTTAGTTTTTTTAGTTTAAAAACAATCCATCTCTTTTCGATTTTTAGATAGAATTATGCTATTTTAATTATAGTACTTAGTATAAAATTCGATAACAATCCCGTGGAGACGATAACGCTACTTTCAAAACCTATACTAAAACTTGACACCGTACGCTACGGTAAGAATTTGCGATCGGACATAAAATGGTGCACGATTAAGTTATTAAATAAGAAGATGGTTACACCATTTTGTCTTTATTGTTAATTCCTTTAGATGATGTATAATTAGTTATACAATGATACATTGTTAGATATTAAAAGGTGCACGATCGTTATTAAATGGTGCGCAATTCAACCATTAAAATGGTGCATAATTGATTATGGAGACGTGATATTTATTACATCCATGATTTTAGGGCGTCATTATGGGAATGTGGTTATACCGTTTTATCTTTATAGGATTTTTAGATGATGTACAATTAGTTATACAATGATGCACCGTTAGATATAAAATTGTGCACGTTAAGTTATTAAATGAGAAAATGGTTACACCATTTTGTCTTTATAGTTCCTAGATGATGTGCAATTAGTTATACAATGATGCAATCGTAAGATATAAAATGGTGTACAATCAGTTATTTAATGGTGTACTGATTCATTGTTAAAATGGTGCACAATTTCGATTATGGAAACGTGATATTAATCAATCATTTGATTGTAGGGTCGTGATTTATGGCATTTTGCTAGTTACTATTATGCTCTTTCCACCTATTAATAATTGATAAATCGGTTATTTTTCATAGCAACCGACCATTGAATAAAAGGTATGGATGGATGGGAACAATCCACACCGCCACACCGGTAAGGGATGCCACACGAGATCCCATCCATATATATATATATATATATATCAATGTGGTATGTCAACTAAAAGACAAAAATATTTAATATTGTCAATGTAACAACAACCCGTTGGAAGTTATGTCCATACCGCACATACAAATCAAGCAAAATAGCTCACCTAATAATGGCAACCAACTTCATTACATGTATTTTCCTCCAAACCATTTCATCAACCACAAACCGATCCAATTCCACATACTTTGATAGCTTGTTTCTTTGTATTTTCTAAACAACTACTAGTGATCGAGAAATGTCATTCTCATCATCCAGATTGTATGCAGATGTAATGTTGAAATGAGACACAACCAAATTTGTGGGGGAAAAAGAAAACCAACTAAAATAAGATGCAAAAATTGGAGTTATATCTATGTGGAAAAAGGAATAAACCAAAAATTAAAAGCAAAATATGTTTATTAAATTGACATAAAACAAGATAATCAAGCAACAACTCGCCTAATAGTCCAATGCAACTTCACTACATGTGTTTTCCGCGAATCTTTTCACCACCACAAACCGATCAATTCCACAAATTTTGATAGTTTATTCACCGTATTTTCGGATGGATTACTAATGCCTAGAGAAATGGCATGCTCATCATCTAGAACATATGCACATGTAGTGTGTAAATGATACCCAACCAAATTTGTGAGAAAAAAAAAACCAAACAAAATAGTTTATTCACAGTCACAAACCGATCAATTCCACAAATTTTGATAGTTTATTCACCGTATTTTCTCATGGATTACTAGTGACTAGAGAAATGGCATGCTCATCATCTAGAACATATGCACATGTAGTGTGTAAATGATACCCAACCAAATTTGTGAGAAAAAAAGAAAACCAAACAAAATAAGAGGAAGAAATCGAGCTATATGTCACACGGTTGGCTTTTACGATCCATTTTTCACCGTCTTTCGGGACAAAGAAGCTCACTATTATTTGTGTCTATCGTCTAGAATCACCTAACATGATTCGAATGATATAGAGTAATAAAAAAGAATCGGAATATTTTAGAAGTGTCTAGAATATTGTAGAAGAGTCGGAATATTCTAGAAGTGCCAGAATATTGTAGAATAGTCTAGAATGTGGTAGAATAGTGTAGAACATTCTAGAATAGTCTAGAATGTTATATAATAGTGTGGAACTATGCAAAAGGTTGTACACTAGAGTAGAAAATTATAGAATACTTGTAGAATATGTAAGAATTATGTGGAGAGTTCTAGAGAACTTCTCCCAACCGTTATGGATCAAATGAATCACCACCATCCATTAAGGAGGTGGGGTAGTATAAATAGGTGTACGGACTCATTTGTAAACAACTAAGCATCTTGTAAGCAAGTTGAGTGAATAATATAAGTGTTCATTTCCAAACTTTGTTGTGTGCTTATTACTTAGCCATCTTCTTACACTTCTTCACATCTCAATACAAAATTCTCCAATAATACTATTGCATAATGTCATAGAATCACTAGTCGTATGTAATGTAAATTCCCTAACTGCATATGACCTTCTAGTAGTATTCCAACCGCATTATACGGATTCACAATGCTCCTTTATCCTCGATCAAGCTCTTTTACATAATTTCTCATAGAGGTTGCATATCACAAAGTTTATTTATATCGGATGAAATAAATGATAAAACTCTTACATAAAGCTAACCTCTCATGGACATCTTTGTTGCCTCAAACTGGTCGATCGAGTGCGAGAAACTATGATATTGTTAAAGATATTTACTCAATTGAGAGAAGTTCGATGACAAGTAATGAAAAGAAACAAGAACGGGTTCATTTTTAAATTCAACTACAATGTTCAATGAATGAAAACTATGAAAACTAAAATTATTTTAAGTCACACTTTGATGCTTTCCATAATTTATGAAAAGATTGTATTGGCCAATTGCATAATTACATGGCCCCAAAAATACGGGCTACTAACTCACCAAAGCTCTTAAAATGAACATTTATGTGCTTATGAAGACTTTGTTGATTAAATGGTCTGGGTTGAGTTTGGTTTGATATACACAAAGTGGTTATGATGAATGAGAATGAATGAATATTTTATGTTAAAAAATATGGATTTTGAGTGTTGCCTTTTTCCTTGGAATGGTGTTGGTGCCCAAGAAAATGATTATATGAAAGGGGTAGAATGTGGAAGCGCTAAGAGACAAAACTAAATGGGAAAAATGATTGTGCAAAAAAAAAAAAAAAACATTCTCAAATTTGGCTTGACCAAAAAATTAAACAAAAAAAAAAAAAAAATTAGTTTTAACCGAATCAATTGTTTAACACGGTCCGATTTTCGGTTTGTAATTCAACCAACTAAAATTTCGATTGTGTTTAAGCTGAATGAACACCCTAGTTTCCACATTATGATTCATAAATTTACATCGTTGTATTATTTTCATATTATGAAAACAAAACTATATCTACGGGAAAAAAGGTGTATCAACCAATATTTTAAAAATGGATGGTGAACGAACCAGTGTTGCCACCGATTAGCGATTCAATCGCCCAATAAAAAATAATTATAAAATATATAATCTTACAAATAATATTAATCATATACATAATCATGTATTTAGTAAGTATATGTTAAATGCTTAAATTAATAACACATACAATCACCCACATGCCACAATCTTGCACAATTAAAGTCACACACAAACCCACACGCAATCGTAAAATACATTCTCACACACTTACATAAAGATAGTCAAACACAAAACTATTAAGCTACACATATACCCATACAAAACTAGACCCACACACTGAGACGAATACATGCGGACGCAACCTCGGAACTCTATACACATAAACACACAACACAACAATCCACACACGGAGGAGATTTTAGGTAGGACTTTTAATCTTTTTTTCCATTTTTCGTTTTTCTATTGGCAAACCGGTTGGCCAAGTGATACGTGTAAAATATACATGCATTTAGGGGCTTAAAATGGTATATAATTGATACATTTGCATGTATATTTAGTGTATTTTTACTTGGTTCCCTTAGAAGGGCATGATATTGCATTTTTTGTAACTTTTTATAGGAAAAGAGCTTAATTGAAGAAATATCGGTTGGAAGGCCCGGATAGGATTGACGGGTGCAAAGAGAAGATCGAAAAGATGAAGAAACCAGACAAAAACACGTCACACATCCGATCGTGTGGGACCACATGGTCGTGTGATGAAGACATATCCGTGTGAAGTTGGGAAGAAAACAGGGGACAAAAACAAAGCCGCACGGGGGTGGACCGTGTGGAATGGTCGTGAGGCTGCACAACCTGGCCGTGTGATGTCTTTGATGCACGGATTTTTGTGTCCTTTTCCCACTCAAACTCTACAGGTGATCTCTCCAAGCATCTATAAAAGGGACCCAAGGGTTGCACGAAAATAACAACATCAATACCACATGCAACACACCAAATTACACGGGAACACAAGATCCGAGGTTTTACGAGAGAGGAGGGCTAGGTCGCGAAGAACACCACAAGGCCTTTCATATCTACAAAGCACAAGAGCTTGAAGGTTTGGAAATAGAATACATCCTAACAATATTGATTTTAAGTTTCTCTATGAATTTGTTATCAATGTTTGGCTAATCTTTCGAGATCTTAGAGCATAATCAAAAGCGTGGATTCATGTTAAATCTTGATTAATTATTTTTTAATTGATTCATGTGTTCTATTTATGAATTGAATGCTTATTCTTAATTGCTTTTTATCCGATCAATAATTAGCATGTCATATGTGAGTCGGAAGACCTACAACTATTTGTGGGGAGTCATTCAATTCATAGATATTTTGGGAGATAATAATAGTTGTATCAAGTGGAGACCTATAATTGTTATTAATCTATCTGTTTGTTTATGCCAGGGAGGGGTAATAGACTAAATTAGGAATTGAACACATAGAATTGCATGAATTGGTTATTGAAACTTTAATTGGATTTAATATTGATGAAACATGTTGAGATTATATGCCTATGGTTGCTTAGTGGTTGTTGAAAATACTTGTGGGGTTCACAAATTTATTTCTTTTTATTTTTGATTTTTCTAAAAACTTGATATTTGGTCGCTTCAATAAAATTGGAATACGATGTTATTATAGCTTAAGTGTTTTGTAGTCAATCCTCGAGGAATACAACCTTGCTTGCCATTGTTATATAAACTACATTTGTACACTTGTAGTTGTAAGATCCAAATATTTTTGGCGAACACCGGTGGAGTTCGGTTTACGGTTTTGACCAGTTCTTGGTTGGTTCTTTCATTTTGAAGTGGTTAAACCAGAAATCCGATATTGTATGGTCTTCCGGACTAGATCGATGGTCGGTTCGATCGAACCAATCGAACCGTCGGACCGATTTTTAAAACACTAATATCAACCAAAAATTAGAAGTAAAATAAGATGAGAAATATATTTATTGAAATCATACATGTATCATCATGGGTGACCCCAAACACTACAATATCACATTTTAGATAACAAAAATATGTTAGACTAGACAAATAGGCGGTTGGAAGACCCCAGTGTTCTCCAAACCTAACGTATTCTCGATGTTCTCATGACCATCATTAGATGCACAAAATCTCATGTTAATTAACAATTTTAGAATTTGTCTTCTCAATGATTATAGAGATCTAAGTATTTATTATAAAAAAACGTCGTGAAACATAATATGATAGATCTTCAAGTTAAGAAAACAAAGCTATAAACACATTAATATATATTTAAGAGCGCATAAACTCTTTAAACAATCGAATTATATTGAGCATGAGGATTATTTATTTTTGTAGTAAATGATGAGAAGTAGCCACTTTAGATAAGATATTATTTCACCCACTCCTATAAAAATCTTCTTTTATACCCGTCTTTTTCAATTTTTACCAAAATGCCCTTACTAAAAATAATAAGTTTTCTCTCTATTCTCATTCTCTCTTTTCCTTACCGCCAAAAATAATTGAAAAATAGTCACGGTCAATGGCAAACTTGATGTAGTTTTAAACTCGGACATTTTTTTGCCCCCTCCCAAATTATAATTTTGCGTCCGCCACTAGTCACAAGTATAAGTTTATATAATGGAACAAGTTGCATGATATAAAATTTATATTGTTGAACAAACTATCATGGTAAAATTTATATCGAGCATATATATATATATATATATAGTATAGCAGGTTGTCACGATATAGTATTCCATGATATGAATTTATATGTCACGATATGAGTTTATAACGTGGCATCCTAAGTCATGATATAAATTTCGATCATGGCATATAAATTCATAACATATGGTTGGTTTCAAGTTTTGGACTCACTCACTTTGTATAAGATTCTATGCTTATAAATAGATATGGAGAGTCCCTATTCTCGACATTTTCTACCACTTAGCACTTTAAACCCTAGTTTTTGTTATTTTCTCTTACACCCAACATTGGGGATTGTGTGTCCTCTATCGGAAATCTTTTGCTACTTAAATCAAAGCATGCAATTTCTTTCTCTTGTTTATCGATGTTTAATTGCTTGATGATTGTTGTTATTGCATGATATTATTTATAATTGTTTTCTTATTCTCAATGAATTGATGAATCCATCTACAAACATGAACTAAATTCCTTGTTCCAGGATTAAAATGAGTTAAATCGGATAAACAAGCATGGATATTGATTGATTGATTGATTATGCCTTTCCTAATTGAATTGCTTTTTTAATTATAATTGATTGCTTGGCCAACTTTGATTATCTTGAGGGAATGATTGAGATCGAGAGATGATATTATTACCGGACTAAATTCAATTAGGAGGTTAGATATGAATCAACAATGTAATATCTAACTTGGTTAATTAATTGAGTAAACTAAGCATCTAGACTTAATATGTGAATTAGAGAATTATCGGACTTAGGTCCGGTTTTATATCTGTTTTGTTGATTGTTTAATTGCTTGATCAAATGATTGATAATCGCTTAGTAAATTGATGAGACGATGCTTTCTCCATATCTCTTTCACCAATTTTATTGTGCGTTGTTTTAGTTTACCTATCTTCTAGTTTAGTTTAAATAATCAAAATCCCTCAAATTCGGTTAGAGTGTTTAGATTTAATTCTTGTTAATAATTATTATTCGGCCAAGTCTTCATTGAGAGTCGACTTTGGTTAGCTTGTCGCCCTATAGTTGATCTTGTACTCTTGTGAGCATTGCTAGATTGATTTAGGTGTTTCGCGGTTGAACTAGGATCAAAATGATATGCAATGCATAATACTCTATTATTTTAAAACAATATTTTTTCATCGGACCCTAATCCTGGAGATGGTTATGGGTGAAAACAAGGATGCGGACAATATGAATCATATCTTATGACAACCCCTACAATTAAAGATGTATACTTGGATTTTATGTACGCTTTGTGTGACTTGAGGCTCTGGATGACTTTTTTTTACTTTTTTACTCTTTTGTCATTTTCTATCTCCATTCGGTGATGAAACATGAAGAAATAATTATGAAACAATCTCGAAACAATTGTTATCTCACTAAATGAAATATTTTACAATGAAATAGTTGAATTATTTGATTAAAGTCATTTTTAATCTTTAATTGTGGCACACATTCTCTCGATTGGTATTTAATTTGCATTTCTTCTCCTTTGTTGATTTTTATTTGCCATAATATTTCTTTTAGGTTACTAAAAGTGCAATATTTTAGAATGATTATATTTGTTCCTTCAAAGTTGATGTAATTCATTTGGGAAATTTATTGTATAGATTTTGATGATGATATGTAAAACTTAGATTAGGAAGTTGGCACCCCAATTCATTTGTAAATTCATCTATGTAATGGATAGGTTCTATAAGGTGAGTCAAAGCGGCCAAGTTGAAGATTGCGAGAAGTTATTTGAAGATCAAAGTGAAGAATCGAGTTGTGTGTCATTTGAGTATTGAAGATGAAGGATCGTGCAAGTAACAAAATGATGTCTTAGTCGTCGTGATTGACAACTAAGTCACTCCAGGTAAGTGGAGAAGACTATCAAAGGGGTTCAAATGATAAAAGGATCAAGAAAGTCAAGATATCCGTTGATAAGTAAATCAAATCTTTGCTAAAAAAGGAAAGATAATGAGACTACAACCATAAAGTTGTTTCTTTGAAAAGAGTACAAATAATTAGGAACCAATGGGATGCTCCTACAAACCTGCGGAAACATGCAGCAATGATGCGAGAACATTAATACAAGAGTTGAGCCAACATCAATTTTTGCATATCAAGACAAGCCAACGACCATGAAGTCAAGTTTGAAAAATAGATATATCTCCTCAACGGATATATTTTTCAAAATCACTATAAAAAATTTGAAAAGTTCATTTGAGAGAATACGACTTATAAAGCAAAGCAGACACATACCCGCAAACATTCAAGCAAAGAGAAAAATACTCTCAAGCAATTCATTCTATCCTTAAGCCTAAAACTTGAAGTAAATCGATACAACACTTTTAGTGAAGGAAAGAAACAACTAAATCCTTTTGAAACAATTTGAAATAACTCTAAAACATGTTTGTAACATTTTTAAATCCTTTGAAATAATTTTAGAAATTAATAAGAGAAGCAATGACAATGTATTACCTGAAACATATTTGGAAGTTATCGTTGTGGTATATTCTTCTTTGGAATTGTCTCAATATTAATCCGCATAAAGTAATGAAATTGTATTAGTTGAAACATATTTGAAATAATATTTTTTAAACACCTTCCAAATTCGTGACAAAATTTTCGTCCAATGGTCAAAATGCTCGGATCCAACTCTATCTCGAGTCTTTCTTCGATGAAAACCATTGTGAAATCACCTCTTGTAGTCGTCAACCACCAAAGTCATCGGATCTCGAAACCAATTGGCTAGATCTCGCATCCAAAAAGACCAGATCTTGAGCCACAATAGACCGATCTAACGAAAAACAAAACAAAAAATAAGAAAAAATTAAAGTAAATTCTCACAAAGGCAAACCAAACTACTCTCATTAAGAGAGACTAAAGTCCCACAAGGGAAAAAACACTTCCATATCGGGAGAAAACCAAAGAACCCAAAGAACAAGACCAGTTTAGTTGTTTCCCATCCTCCTTAATTATGGAGGAATAAGGGAAAAAGTTTGTTTTGAGAAGATATATAGATAAGGAAAAGAGAAAGAAAGAGAGAGAGAGAGAGAGAGAGAGAGAGAGAGAGAGAGAGAGAGAGAGAGAGAGAGAGAGAGAGAGAGATCACAACATGATCAAATTCACAAATGTTTATGGCCTATAAAGACAGGTAATTGATTTTCTATTCTTTGATTCAACATGTTTTATGTGTGTATATGTGAGTTAACATTTGAGATTTGAGTATTTATATGGTTGAAATATTTTTAATTAGTGATTGGTATGTCTACATTTTCAATAATATAAAATATATAATTTCATATTAATATATATGTCGTACTCGTATCATTAAAATTTCAAAGTACGGCGTATCCCTATACCCGTGACCGAGGGATAGACCTAGAATTTGTAATTAAGGGGGTCAACTAGGGATGGCGGGGATGGGTAGGCACGGATACCTACACATTACAACCCTAATGGGACGGTATGAGTAACTATTTCCGGGTTTGGGATACAAGTCATAGGTATAAATATTCAATAGGATTTGAGATAAGCACTAGCGAGTATTAATACACTACAGGAAATAGAGCATGTAGTGGCGGTTTTTATATCGTTTCGTGGTAGTTTTAAACGCCGTTTCCCGACACTTATATAAGCGCCGCCTATATGTGTGTCGCAAGTGATTTGGCGCGATTTTTCTTGCAATGTAGGAAATTGTTACGCTAAATTACAATTTTCTTCAAATATAATATAGCGGCGGTTTATCGGCGACACTTGCGAACCGCCGCTACTTTATTCGCCAAAATATATAGTGACGGTTTGTGACCGCCACAATTGTTTTTTAAATGCATTTGTTTATTAACTTGTGACGGTTTGAAACTTCGCTAAAATATATATATATATTTTGAAATGATATATTTACTAAACCGCTAAAATTGACTTTGTTTAAAAAAATATAATTTTATTACTGGTGACAATTAAAAATCACCACTAATATGTTTTTCAAAAGCTACTAGACCAAAAGTCATACATTAACATTACACCAGCAAAATTCTCCTAAAACTATATGTTTCTTTATAAGAATGATAATACAACATGAAAACAAAATTCATAGCACATTACAACAACATGAAGAAGAAAAATGCCTTCACCTTATGGGTTGTATAGAAAGAAAGTAGACACTGCAAATATTTCAGGAGCTCGATTACACCAGCAACTGGCAGAATCCGAGGCTGAATTTACTTATCTCCTTCTATCACTTGGAGAAAGATCACTCACCGGACGGGTAAATACTGTACCAAAGTCAATTCAAAACCATATCTAAAATATACAAGCAAATGTACAAAATACAATAAAAATATTACAATTGGATATATACAGCACCAAAGTCAGTTGCAATGCTACAGAACTCATATTCTCAAACAATGACAAATGTATCATTAAAATTTGCAAGAAGAAATTAATGCTATATTTTGGAACATGGAGCAAAAAGGAAAAAGTATACAAACAGCAATGACAAAGTACTATCTCTCAAAGCAATAAAAAGATTTTCTCTAACATATTCCGCACTAAACTCCAGGGACCAAATATAGTGTTAGAAAAAACTTGAAAGTTATGTATGAACGGTTACAAATAAATTAAGTGACATCTAAACACGAACCTTTAGTTATTCTGATATTTTTAGCACAACAAAAATTTATTATCAATCTTAAAAGGAGAAAATTACTGAAAATATACACACTACCTTATGTTAATTCAAGTACCTTTTCATTCATGACAGCCAGAGAAAATGGCAGGAACACTAAAGTTGTTTTGAGTACCTTATAGGTTGATCCTAGACTTGCTTCTTTCATGGCGATGTTGCATGATGAGGGAATCCAAATCTATATGTGTCTATTCAATTTCAGTCATAACAGCTCCACACTTTCACCTTCATGCTTTATGTGCTTTTCTGCAATAAACAAAACATTTTCAGGGGAGAAGAGATAAGTGGAGTACTAATTAGTCGATTAAAGAAACTGACAACAAAATAATGTCATTAACCGCAAGCCTATCAATAAAGCTAATGAATAAGGATGTTGTACTACACATTGCAAATTTGAATAACCATTTCTTTAATTACCCAAAGTCTAGCTTTTGCTTAATCTACAAAAACTGTGAGGAAATACATCACAAATACGTATAAAGCTCAAAGATGAACTCTTAACTACTTACGGAGTTCTCTAGATATGTCTGAAATTATAGGAAAGTAATATTTTATTCTTACCCAAAACGGAGTTGTTGAAGTTCGATGAAAAGGAGGCTTCTTTTTCTGTTGTTGAGCAACTGCAACTCTATAAACTGTCAAATTTATCACAAAATATCAGTGTCTTTTCTTTTTCTCTATTGAAACAAAGATATCGAAGAATCACAAGTAGTGTAAATATGGCAAACAATTGTTGTTACAGAATGTCAATAGACAAGAAAACATATATATGTGTAATAACAAAAAACAGGGCAGAGGAACAAAATAGAGTGTTCTCCAACAAACCATACAACATTGAACCGATTTGTACACACTTATACCAAAATTCATGGCTTCTTCTAACTCCACTTTTTATAGTCTTCCTTGATTTTGGCAGGAAAAAAAAAAAGGATAGCCCTCTCTCTCTCTCTCTCTCTCTCTCTCTCTCTCTCTCTCTCTCTCTCTCTCTCTCTCTCTCTCTCTCTCTCTCTCTCTCTCTCTCTCTCTCTCTCTCTCTCTCACTTGCATGCTTATGAAATAAAAATATAAAATTACTTTCCAGGTGTAAAGGTTGAAAAAGCAGGGAACAATATAATTAGCCGGAAATATAAAGCGGTTGTTCGACTGGCTATATATATACACACATGTTGTTGTTGTTCCTTGAGCCTGGCATTCTCTTCCACCAAGTGTGCTACTTCTAGCTCTAACTCATTTGTATAAGCCTGTTAAATAAAATCAAATTAAACTATAGTTCAAATATAGTATACAAGAATATATATATATATATATATATATATATATATAAAAGGATAGAGATGATTTCTTGCTTTCTAGCCATGGACCGTTAAATTAGTTCCATTAATGGAAAGTAAAATTAGTTCCATTAACAAAATGATCATAGGGTCCATTTGATGGAGGGATTTGAAATTACAAGGATTTCAAATGAATGGATTTTAAACTCTTTGAATTTGAAATATACCTCTTGTTTGGATGATGTGGATTTGTGTAGGGATTTCAAATCCATCGTAAATTTTGATAAAAAAAATTAAAAGCTCTATTCATTTTCTTAATTGACATTTAATAAATAAAAATAAAATATATAATCTTATTATTTTATATAAATAATTATTATTTTATACACTAATAAAAATATGAAATATATAACTTTTATAATGTGTGAATATGTGTGTGTGAAGATAGTGAGGTGTGAATATGTGAGAGAGAGTATGTGTGAGTGTGTGTAGTGTGTGTGTAAATGTGTGTGCGGTGTGTAAGTGTATGTAGTGTGTGTGAAAATATATGCGGTGTGTGTACATGTGTGTAAATATGTGCGGTGTGTGTAAGTGTGTGTAAATGTGTGCGGTGTGGGTATGTGTGTGTAAATGTGTGCAGTGTGTGTATGTGTGTGTAAATATGTGTAAGTGTGTGTAAATGTGTTCGGTGTGTGTAAGTGAGTGTAGTGTGTGTAAAATGCAAGTGAGCATAAAGGCGAAAAAGAATGGATTTCAAATGACTGTAGGTTTTGAGAGGATTTAAAATCCTTTGAAAATGAACTAAAACTTAAAGAAGGATTTGAAATCCATCGATTTTGATTTTATGACAAACAAAGGGTGTGGATTTAATTAAGGATTTCAAATCTCTCATCCCAAATCCCCACATCCAAACGCACCCATAGTAGTGATTTCTCACCGGAAGAAACACAAAGAACATTATGAAATCATTGTGCAATCAATTTAGTCAATACTCATTAAACATTCTTAAAGATTAAAAAAAACATTCTATTAAATTACTATTGTTAGAACACATATTTCGAATAAAATCAGAATATTCTAATAATCACTGCAGATGGAAAACTAATCATATACCACAAATAAAAAAATTAATATCAATATTTAATAGTTTACCAGATTTATATAGTCACTGTTGGTCTACTTGACTTTTTCCCTTCCATGTCATCTTTCTTTCTACAATGAAAACACATGAGAAGTGATAAAGCAAGATAATATGTGGACCACAATATGATAATTATCATATAATTCTATAAGTCTGGTATTGGAAAAGATTTGGAACCCAAAAAGTTTGAAAGACACACAAAAAAACTACCAAACGTTTTTTTGTACAAGTCGTAAGATGTATATTTGCTCTATACATTCCTCAAGAAGCTAGTATGAACACATAAAATTTACTACATAAAACAATAATACAAAATTGTGAATATAGCAAGTGAAAAATTATTATTTATAGTATGTTCACATAAGGAAAGATCAAAGCCCCGCTCTAAAAAGTGTAACCGTAACAATTGATTCCGATAACCAAATTCGCAAATCATTTCAAAATCCTCCTCCGGATAACCAATAACTCATCAAATAAAGAAAAAACACACAATTTTCAGAATAGCCACAGAATCAAACAATGATAATGTTATTTTTGTTCAAGTATTCCAAATTGCACAAACAAGAGATATGCTAAAAACCAACAATGTCCGAAAACCTAATTGAAATAAACAATGACAAATTGAACTTAACCGAAATAGGGAGTCAAGTCGGGAGATAGATATTTGAGCGAGATTCTTGGTTACGGTGGTTGAAGCAATCAAGAGATATCCGTTGTTCGAGCGAGATTGGTGAAGGTTGTGGTTCAAATAGACGTGAGAGCAAGCGATCGTGTTTCTAAGAGAGAATGGTGGTTTCGGTGGTTCGAGCACACGGACTTCGAGAGAATAATTGTGGAGATTGAGAGAGGCGGTGCGAGGATTTTCGAGGAGAGTAATTGTGTATGATCGAGAGAAGTCCGTGAAGGAAAAGAGATTATGAGAAGTAAAAGAAAGAAAATGGAGAAAATAATTCTAAGGATATTTATTAAATTTAGCATAGAAAGAGCGTTTAATTTTGCGCCAAAACCAGAAAAGGCGCCATTTAATTAACAAAAATCTTTTTAGCGGTTTTCACTAAATCGCCACTAATTACCGTCACAAAAATTTTGGGAATTACGTTTTCCCAATTAATTAGTGGCAATTTGCGAAACCGCCGGTAAATACTTATTTAGCGGAGTTTTTTATAACCGTTGCTAAATATCTATAGCTAAATGACATTTTTTTGTAGTGATATATCATAGGATTTGAGATGAGTACGAATAGTATTAAATATTTCAAAATACACTAAATTCTAATCAAGGTGTATACTCCACGGTTTTAAATTTGATGATATATATCAAGATCCGCACAATAGTTTATTCAAACTTAAAGGTAATAGTGTGGGCTTGTGTGGTTTACAACACATATTAATGATGAATACTTTGGGATAGGACAAAAACACCAAAAAACTACATATACATACTCACACACACACATATGTATATATATAAGTAGTAAAATGAATTTTTTTTGGGGGAGGGGGCAAGGCCCCATTAGTCACAAGGTAGCTAGGTCCGCCCTGCCAAAGTGTTGTATCGTACTCGTGTCTCATACCGTATTAGTGTTTCATCGTTCCTACAAGAGTATTTTATGATAAGTTAGGACGAGAAAATGATCCAAAGAACTTTATTTGGTATCCGTAATTTATGAATGATGTTAAGGATATCAAACAAGTTAATATCGATTACTCCTACTTGAATGTTATATGTACCTTCATTGATCATATGGTTTGTTTCCTTTTTACGTTAATAATGATGGGTTTTAGCGTTTTGGCCAATTGAAAATCTTTTTTAGTCATGTTTTTCAAACACATATTTTTAGTCATTTTGGGGTGCGAAAAGACATAATCGCCCTTTAAAAGTTTTACCAACACATTTTCGAGTGAAACCTTTCCAAACCAAACAAACAACTCGAACAAATGACAACGGTGACCCCAAATATTTGAAACCCTCGACTTGAATGGAGACAGAATCGACGGATAACAGGTAACCCAACTCCACCTTTGTTTAATTTCATGTTTTTTTGTTGATTTAGTTAGACTATAGTTGTTTTAGGTTAGGATTTGTTGTAGTTTTGAAGAAATTCTAGGGTTTTATAGGGGATTTTTGTGTTTGAGGGAAGCTTAGGATGTTGTTAATGAGAAGTGAGAGGAAGAGAAGACTACGGGTGGCGGGTTACATGTATAACTCGAAATCGAGTTACTTTTGATGTAACTCGAAATCGAGTTACATGTAACTAGCAATGCAATTACTTTTGGATTGCGAGTTACATGTAACTCGATTCGAGTTACACATGTAACTCACAATTAAGTCGATTTTAAGGGATCTGCGAGTTACATGTAACTCAAATCAATTTACTTTTTAAGGTGATTTGGATTTGAGTTACATGTAACTCGATTTCGAGTTACATGATAGCAAGCCATTAATCGAATGTTTGTGTTTTTTTTCTTGTGGAATTGGCAATGGAAATGGGGTTCGCACGTAATGGAGGAAAAGCGAATGTATACACCAAGTGCCACTTGATAGCGGATATCAAGAAGGAGTTAACTCGGTCGGGCAATTTAGATGAGTTTAGGAATAGGCCATTTGGGGCGTTTCTAGGCTTTGACTCGGATGCATACTTGACCTCGAAGGGTATGCTCCGATTGCTCGGTAGAGAGATCTTGGTGGAGGGATCGAGACGGGCGACTTGTGGTTTCGCGTTGGTGAGTGGAACCTTAGATTTGGGCAACGAGAGTTTGCGATGTTTACGGGCTATGTTTTGGCCCCTCGGCGATTGACCCATGCTCCTCACAAAGATATCCCTCCGGCAAGAGGAGTATACCGATAGTTTTTCGATGGGGAGTCCTTGATATCGATGAAGGTATTGCCGCACTTCATCGCGGGTCGTTTGAGAGCAAACAGGAGGAGAATCTAAAGATGCCGTATATCTTGTTCGCCACGAAGTATCTATTCGTTCTCGGTCCACGGGGTACCGTCCCATTATGGTTGTGGACTTTGGTTGAGGATGCCCACGGTTTAGGGCATCCTCATGGGGTTCCTACGTGTATGGGCGCCTCCTCCATTATCTTGATTATGGGATCCGAGCCCCAAATGATCCTAAAGAAGCAGAGTCGATTCCACATATATGCCTACTTCTACCCTATACGGTATATATAATTTAAACACGTATCACTTTTAACACGAGTATTTCATATTCTAATTGGGTTCATTGCTTATTTGTTTTTGTTTGATACTGACTATGGGCATTTGAGGCTATTCCTTCTCTTGGTCGGGACCTTGCCCAGGCCTCGGGTTGGATGGCTATCCTAGGGGCGGATGGGTTACAATGAGCATATTTTTAGGGCATCTATATGTATTGCGTAATTGCTTCATAAACTATTCCCATGATTTGCCCTTCTCCTTATCACCCACACCAAATGCTAGTGGAAACACTTGTTCATTGTCGTCTTTTGTAACCGCAACAAACAACACACCTTTAAACTTGCCCTTTAGGTGTGTGCCATCAACAACAATAACAGGTCTACAACACTCACTGAATCCTTTAATTGACGCATGTAAAGCAATATAAACATACTTGAATCTATCATCGTCATCGAGTCTCGTGTAGCGCAATTGTACCAGGGGTTCTCTTTTATCAACATGTACAAGAATGCGGGCAAGATCCCCAAGAGGCGCAAGTGGTCACCGTGTATGTAGTCAGCGCTGTAAGCACGATCTTTGTGATTTTAGTGCTTTGTTGTACAAAATGTCTATCCCATGTTCAGCAGACAAATCAGCAATAATATCCCTAGGTTTAAGGGATCGTCCCTCCTTTAGTAGTTTTGGCACAAACAGGGCTCCAATAATCTTCGAAGGCAATTGTCGAGGAGCATGTCTACTTAAGTTGGCTTCACATGTATGAGGTTGCTCGAATTTAGTCACCTTCCAACTTCCTCCTTGGATAGCATTTGCACGAAGTAAGAAGGTGCATCCTTTATGTTTGCAAACAGCCTCATAACATGAAGTCGAAGACCGGGTTGTTCTATACTCCACACGATGGTGCAGATGGTAGAAGCCCAACTTTGTTACCATTTCTTCCTTGCTTTCAAGCTAATCGCACCTTTGAATAAGTCACGTTCAATGTTAGGTGGTTCTTTTGGAATGGAATCGGGTCGGGATCGATAAGGCGTTCTAGAGCCATCCAAGCATATTTAGACCTCACCATTGGGAGCTCGTGTCGAGCGTTCTCATTATCTAATTCGTTGGCATCAACATGAGGTACCTTATGGATTGGAAATCGTCTATTCAAGAACATGATCGTCATTGTCTCCTATGATATCATTGTTCACATCATTCCCTTCACGGTCATCGGGAACAAAATAGTCATCTTTTTTCCATCCAAAGTGATCATAATTTTAGACTAGTTCATTGTCAACGCCGTACTCAACTGGATCGCCATCTTCTTCCTCGGATGTGTCACCGTCATTCCCTTCATGGTCATCGGGAAAAAATTGTTCATCTTGTTGGATATGTTGATCACCAACAAAATCTTGGACATCATAATGGCCACCACCCCCGAAAATCATCATACCTCCCAACATCATCATACCGCCCAAAATTATCATTAAATCCACCACCACCACCACCACCATGTTGCACATACGTTGGTTGAGGCTCCAAGGTCCTAGATTAACTTGGACAATTATCGGGCGCAACATGTTGCATATAGGTTGGCATACTGTTTGTGGTGGACTATGTATATAATTCATGTTGTAGTGAGAATTATATGGATTTAAGGGCATGAATTGATTTGGCGATACCATATGAATACGATTGAGCGGCCATGAGGTTCATAAAACCATGTGGATTGCTATTTCGGTGTACGAAGTCCCAACCATCACATGATCTTTTGGTTGCAAGGTCACAAATATTCGGGGATCTTTGAAAATCCCGACTACTCGTCGAAGATCCCGTTCACACATAATCAAAGACTTAACCTCGTAACCACCCCGGTCATTAAATTAAAAGGTGTAATTTGTATTCACACAAACACCGATCACCATTTACAACGTTATGAACAATATCCATAAACCCACTATATGATATTGTCCACAACGACATAAAAACGAAGTACTTTTTCACCATTCCTATAGAAACTACCATCCCAAAAACCACTATGGAAAATTATCACTTTATCATCCTCCATTGGAAACCAACAACAACAGACAAAAAAATTCAAATCTGAACATGTAGCTCGAGATTGACTCGATTTGAGTTACATCTAACTCAATTAGTCTTGACTCGATTTCGAGTTAGATGTAACTCGAAATCGAGTCAATCTCAGTTACATTTTCAGGCTGTTGTTCGAGCTTATTTCGAAACGGATTTTTTTTCATGTCTATGGTTTTCAAATCTATTCTACGCCCAACCTCAAATTAAATACGATAGTGAAATGAATAAAGGATGAGCTAGAGAATAAAATGCTTACATTACTTGAGATTCCCGAAAAAATGGGTTGTCGGAAATTCGCCGAAAATTTTTGTCTTTGAAATCTGAATACAACACACTTCTTGAGAGAGAAAACGAAAGTGAAAGTGAAAGTGAAAAGGAGAAAGAGAGGTATATGACCAGTGAATATCTTAAATGGTATGAATATCATCTCATACCCCAAATTGGCTTAAAAATATATGTTTGAAAAAAATTGGCTATTTTTATTCTTTCAAATTAGAAATGACCAATTTAACCCATTTCCACTTAATAATATGATATTGTAAAATTACATACACGCTTTGATTAAACAATTACTAATTTGAGAGGATTTTTGTTGGGCAACCCCAAGTCAATCTAGACGTGATTTGTGGATTAGAGCATTGAATTTGGTGTTTTCATTTGTGTTGAAATTTGAGCACTGCATGAACTATGAACTAATCCTATACTAAGAACACATTAAGATAGTAGCCTCAGCTAAATGCTAAAAGTATAAGTGAATATTAAAAGTTACGTTACCCATTTGTTATTGCATTTGACGGGCATTCATAGACAATAGACAATAGACTTTAGACATTATATACACACAAAGGGCCAACCTCCAAACCCCTACTTTTATTTTTTTACTTAATTCATTAAGAAATAATTTTTTACTTTATTTATAAGAAATAAAAATAAAAAATTTAAGTTATTGTTTATTTGATTTTTTTTTTTAGTTTTTCATCCTACGGCCAACCATGACTCATCCTATATTGGTGGGCTAGCTACACCATTATATATATATACACATATATATATATATATATAGGGATTGGATCAAATAAGCCACATAATTAGAGTGAGGCAGTGTGGACTAATCATATCCACAAATCTGTAATTTTAGATGGTTGAGATTTACTCAATTTAATAAATATTTTTGATTTAATCTATATCTATATATAAAAGCTTAATAGTGGTATTTATAGTAATTTCCTTAAAAACAAGTTTTTATTTTGGGAAACCCTATAAAAAATAAAAAAGTAAATTTATTATTAGTTGTTTTATAGTATCTTTTTAATTTTGTGTATTGAAAACCGAAATCGGTATTAATATTACAAATTTTCCCCGTATTTTGTCTCGAAGATACCAACAACTCGGTTTTGTTAATGTTTATGTCTACATTGGTAAGGTCCAATTATTAATTGGGTTTGTAAATAACTTTGGCACTAATGCTTAATTCAATAAAACCTCCACTATACAACATTTGTATTATTGATTGAAGATAAAATACGAGATAATTAAATGGGAATGTATTGGGAAGGTGAAAAGGCCTCTTTGAAGCCTGTAGTTTAAAAATTAATATACATAGATCCAAAACACACCATTTGTTAGCATTTGAATATAAAGAAGAGATAGCTACAGTGCACCATTATTCAGTTTGGTTATGTGCATTAATCAAACAAAGCTATGGTGGGCATTGCCAATCGAACTCGATTACAACATGTTTATAGTATACTTGCATACGGAGACAACTCGAGGTATTTAAAATTTTTAATTTAGAATGCGTTTTCCATAAAGTAGAGGTACATGTTCCTATAATCTGATATTTTTCTTTTTTTTTTATAAACTGATATTTTATATAAATATAATATTCATAATCAATATTATTTAATCTACAGGATTTCAAGCATTCCAATTTCAGTGGAAACAAAATGATTTAGCCAGATTTGCCAGAGTAAAAGAAACATGAAGATTACAAAAGCTATTGTAATCTGCAAAATGCGTTAGAAGAAAAATAGTTTAACAGATGGTGAGTATATTTCTTTATTTGCACAGTGTGCTTTAAATATAAATAGACATACACACCTAAGATGCAAACTAATTTTAATACAAGTATAGTCATAATACTAACGGCATGATTGGTATGTGGGAATGGGGTAGGAATAGAATGAACATTCGTTGTTTCATTCTCATTCACATGTTTGGTATGCTTTAGTAATGGGAATACTCATTCCCATGGGAATCCCTATTCCCAAAAGTAAGGGAATGACCATTCCTCCTCTCCCCCATGGGTTTAGCTATTCCCAATCATCAAGAATGACTCAAATTTATTTTTAATAAAATTATCTTCTTATAAATGACTAAAAATGTTGGATATAATCTATATTTTCGAAAAGTAATGTTATAAATAAAAAAATTATTTATAATTTAAATATAATTTATATTTAATATTTTAATAAATCATAGTCAATTTCTATCAATATTCAATAGTTAAATCAAAATTTTGATATAGAATTCTTTTGTTGATTTTCTATATTTTCTTATAAAAAATAGAGATAATTACAAAAATACCCTGAGGTTTGGGATAATTACATAAAAACTCAGAGATTTTTTTGTAATTTTAAAACATCTCTGGATTTTTTTGTAATTAGCCCAAATCTCATGGGTGTTTTTTGTAATCATCCCTAAAAATATTATATAAAATATTTTTGATATCATATATATAAATCTATATATATATATATTATTTAGCACATATTAAAATAATCTTATATAAATTTACTTAATAACATATTTAATAAATTTATTTTAAAAATCTTATTTAAGAGAATTTGATACTTTAAAATTATTTTTCTCAATTACTATCATTAATTTATAATTATCAATCAATATATTTAAATCAAGTAAAAATTGTCATTCATTCATTTCTCCATTCCTTGCACATACCAATCATAAGAATAGTAATACTACATCATTCCATTCCTAATGTTATTCCATTCCTAAATTCATTCCATTCCATCCTAATTCCATTCATTCATACCAATCATGCCGTAAGTGGATGTTACAGGAAAAATATAGTAGTATCAAAGGCAATACATTTGTATCAATGGATTATGCAATTATATCTAATTATGCATGAAATATGTATGTTTTTACGATAGGTATTCAGAAATCAAAACATCAAAATTATGATTACGTAATTTAAAAAATGAAATTTGATATATGTAATTTTAAAAATGACATATATAATAAGATGCTTTCCAATAAATTACAGCCCATATAATCACAGAAATCAAAATAGAAACTCCGGACATATTTCAAATTAATCTTTGTAAATTAATAGGTTCCCACAAATCCCATTAACTCAAATTATGTAGGAACCACTTTTTATTTAATTGTTGGCTGCATATCCCTTTTAAAAAAACTCATTATTGAAATAAATAATCCAAATTTTCCATGAAATGATACAATACAGTATTTGTTAACCAACATGCCTATATAAACTCATTACAAGCAAAATTTTTAAGTTTTCTAATCCCATTTATTCTTTTGCATATTCATTTTCTAAAGCCTCTATACTATCCCTCATAATATTATCTACTCCTTTTCTTTACCATACGTTTTCATACATATTAACCAAGAAACTTTTGGTCGTAGCAATCCGTTTGGAAACTAATTGACAGGGACACGGCAAAGAAGGTGAAGCTAAGAGAAATCAGTACAGTGAGCTTGGTCGTTTTTTGGAGTTCGATTTTCTAAATGTAAGGATGTAAGAAGTGATAAATATCTGATAATATTTAGTTGAAGAGAAAAACTTCATTTTGAGATATTTGATTGAGAAAATGGGAGAGTAAAACATTGTTGTACACTTCTTTGGAAACTAATTGACAGGGACACAGCAAAGAAGGTGAAGCTAAGAGAAATAGCAATCCGCAACCACAAATCGGAATGGATTAATTCAACTAGGTTGGTTTCTTTTGCATTACAAATGGTATCCACTCCCACTGGGTTCCTTTGCTCAAGATTCCAATTGGGCTTTTTTAACAATTTTTTTTTTTGACTATTTTTAATTTTTTTTGTTTTTATGTATTGAAATAGGCTATAATTTGTGCTACTTTTCTTTGTCTCATAATGAATTGAAATTTTGTATTATTGTGTTAATTAATGGTTGGAAATTTTGACTAGGATAAAAAAAAATTGCTACGGAAATTCAGAAAGAATCAAATTAAATTTTATTGCGTTTGTTTGTTTTATTTTTTGAGCTCAGAAAGACATCTCCAACTCAAATTCAAATCTCACTTTATTACACTAAATATGCAAAATCCTCTCCAACCCAACTCTAAACTACACACAAATTTGATGCAGTGAATAGTGTTGAAAATTGAATGGAAATTGTGCTTTTGGCATAATTTCTTGGACACATTTTTATAACAAATATTGGTGTAATGCAATATCCCACATTTGCCCTCAAATTCCTTTCTACTTCAAATTTAAATTTCAATTTTTTTAATAAGTTTTAAGATCTTGGTTGGAGAATTTCAAATAAATTGAAAGATGCGGGGTTCGAATCCCAGTTAACACCCTTATAAAGGGTTAAGATACCACTGAGCTACATGCTAGTGGTAATTTTGGTCCGCAAACCAATGGAGTTTTCAAATTTAAAATTTATTGGTTGTTCAAACCTTTGTCCACCAAAAGGTTGACAAAATTGATCTAAGATCTTTAAAATGTGTTTTTTGGGATACCCTTATCTATAATTTTTCTATCAAGAATTTAAAAGTTGCCAACGATTTGTCAAAACCGATGTCGTTTCCTTGAAAGACAGGTTTTAAAAACCGGTGTCTATTAGTAAAACAACAAAGGTGTTAAAACTTGAGCATCCGAGAATGGGGTGGCTCGAGTTCAAGTTTTTGAATTTGAACTTAGAGGGTGTTTGGTGAGCTTATAAGCTCTTAATTCAATTGTATCCTCTTTTTATATACAATTAATTTATATAATATGATTTTAATAATTAACTAACATTTTATATATTGTAATTAACAAATAATTATAATATAAATTAAAAGAAATGCTAATATTAATTATAATATTTAATTTTTTATATAATTGAATTAATGTAATAATAATTAAATGAAAGTTTATTGTTAATCAAATTAACAATAATAAAATATATGTAAATGAAATAATTGTATAAATAAATAAATTTGGTAACTATAAAATGAAGAAAAAAGAATAAAATATTCATTTGGTGTAATGGGTTGGAGATGGTTTTAATAAAATTACATTAAAATACCAAATTTGGTGTAGTTTTTATACTAAAATTTTGTGTAATGGGTTGGAGATGGCCTAAAGATTTGTGCTTTGGTTTGTTATTTTTCTTTATTTTTTATATAATAATAATATTTGGATATTTGAAAGTTCATTTTTTTTTTGTGTTTATTTTGAAAATGTTGATTCAACAATGTAGTAATGGCAGGTGTATGAAAAGCAAATATTGACTTTACAATTAAATAATATATTAAATATAATTAATTAAAATACCTAAAAAATTAAAATTATATTTACTTAATATATAATCCGTGCATCGCACTGTGGATCGCTAGTTTAAATCTAAAAAGGGCATCATTGTAATTGTGTAATTACACAATTTTCTATCAATTTGGTAACTGTTCGATCCTTATCCCCCCATCTTCCTACTCTCCTCTCCAATGACTCCTTTCTCTCTCCTATTTGCATTTCAGAATCACGCCTATTCCACAAAGAAAGCTTCTTCATCGAATTTTGAAATATCTTGCCCCAAATGAATCCCATCAAAATTGAGGAGGATCTATTCCACCATCTCGGCCCACCGCCGGCCACCATGACAGATTCATGGACCCTCACCACGCTCAATCCCGGCCTTCCATTGACGACGACGCCTTCTCCTCGCCGAGATCGGCCTCTTCCGCGACGATGAAGATGATGATGGCGAATGTGGGTCCAAACACGAACGGGTCGCAGCGGTTTTTCCTGGTCTTTGTTTCTTTTTTTTTTTTGGGTTTTGTGTTGGAACAAAGGCTTGTGTGATGTTGACGGAGTTGTTCAAACCTTGAGCAATTTTTAGCTCAATTTTGTATGATGGTTTTGTGGGAGGATACAATTATTTTTTGGGGTTTTGAGAATAAAGGACATGATTGGAGGATTGGTGAAGAAGGCGATCTTGATGTGGGGAAAACGAGGGCCTACTAGGAGGCGGTGACGACATCGTACACTTAGATGTATTTTGATGTATACTTAGATGTGTTATCTTTGTATTAGTAGTTAATTTTTGATGTATGTATTTATGTTGTTTGTGTACTTATGTTTTTGATGTATACTTATATGTGTTTTGTTGTATACTTATTTTTTTTGTTTGACCATTTTAATATGCAAGTAAAATTATGTTAAACATACATCAAAATAGTGTTAAGTGTACATCAAATATATGCTAAATATACAACACAATAATGAGCGTGATTTTCGCTCTCTCTATAATTGATTTACTTAATCCGCAGTCCCACATGTTAATGAGTGTGATTCTCTCTCTATATATAACGATTCCTTGATTCACGGTCTCCACATATTTTTGTTTGACCATTTTAATATGCGGTAGAAAATTATGCTAAACATACAAGAAAATAGTGTTAAGTGTACATCAAATATATGATAAGTGTACATCATCTCGCATGGCAGAGCACATGCGTGATTTTTTCTCTCCGGTAGCGATTTTCTCGCGATTTTCTCTCTCTCCACGTGATTTTTCTCTCCTAATAATCGATTCCATATTTAGATGGTCCCCACTTGGGTAATTTGACAATTATACCCTTATTTTGATTTAATTAAATATTTAAAGTAATTTTAATCCCTATTTATCTTAGCCATTGATATAGATAATGGAGGGTTGAGATGAGTCCACATTGTCTCACTATAATACGTGGTCTCATTTTAACCTCCCCATATATATATATATATATATATATATATATAGGATATGGATCAAATAGGTCCTCCTACTGGGGTGAGTCCATGGGGACACATTCTAACCATAGATCAATAATTTTGGGTGGTCAGATTTTTAGGGCTTTTTATGTTTATTTTTTTGTTTCAAAGAATTAAAAAGGGTAGGGTGGTAATTTGGCACTTTAGAATCGAGTTACTAAGATTTCATTCCTTCTTTCACGCGATTTCACCAACTCTTCACGCATACTCTCTCTCCAACGTTTCAGTTTCAAAAACATTTCTCTGTTGCTTATGTAGTATAGGGTTGTTGCTTATGACTTGCTTATGTAGTTAATGTATATGTGATGCATGTGTAGTGTATATCCGTGCTTATGTAGTATATGCTTATCGCTAATGTAGTATGTGTTTGTTGCTTATGACTTGCTTATGTAGTTAATGTATTCGTGGTACATACACATAGTGTATATTTGTTGCTTATCTAATATAGACTTTTGCTTATGTAGTATGAGTTTGTTGCTTATGACTTGCTTATGTAGTTAATGTATCCGTGGTGCATACGTAGTGTATATTCGTTGCTTATGTTGTATAGACTTGTTGCTTATGTAGTATGGGTTTGTTCTATGCCTTGCTTATGTAGCTAATGATTCGTGGTGCGTACGTAGTGTATATTTGTTGCTTATGTAGTATATGATTGTTGCTTATGTAGTATGGATTTGTTGCTTATGACTTGCTTATGTAGCTAATGGTATATAAAAACACAATGGCACATCTACACAAGCAACAAATTACATCTTCATAAGCAAAACTTCGAATCAAGTCAAGCTATAGCAACTATGGCAAATTGTCGCAACTTTTTCACAAAATAGTGCATTGAAGAAGAAGAGTGAATGATTTCGTGAGTTGAAGAAGAAGGAGGATGATTAAGGAAGATGAGATTTGTTCACGTCTAATTTGATGTGAGATTTGGATAGATTGTGTGATCATAATGTGAAGAATCCCATGAATATGGGTAATTTTGTAGGATGACTAATTTACCCATTTCTCTAATTACCAACATTTAATCAATTTTTAGCTCTAAAATCACAACCATTGAAAAATCTAGATATGTGGCTAGGATTGGTCCTATGGACTTACCCTATGAGGTGGTCTCATATAACCCTCTCCCCTATATATATATATATATATGAATCGTATCAAATGAGAATCAATTCTTAGGGTAAGTCCGTATGGACTAATCTCCGTCTTTATAAGTGAGATTTAATGGCTAAGATTTCATCCTTGAATTTAGGTGGTAAGCCGTTAATTTATTGATATGAAGGGTAGTAATATAATTTGTCCCAGGCTGGATAAGTTATGGAGATCGCTATAATCTATTTTACATAGATGTTTAGCTATTGTTGTTTCTTTTTACATTCACGAGGACGATAATTATATAGAATCAAAATCAACTCGACATTGTTGATGAGTTTTCTTGTTTTTCCCAAATTCTACCTCTAGGTTAGTTGTTGCAAACTAAAATCAAGTCGACATTTAAAAACATTATTAGTAGACAAGTAAAACTTGCTAAAACTACTAACTAAATATACATTAAGTGTATCATATCTAGGGATGGAAAAAATAACAAAAAACCAACAAAGCAAATAATAAAAATGGCAATTTCGATCCGACCCGCGGGTAGCCGCTCCGCCCCACCCCATTTGGTCGCCCGCCCGTGACAGGGGGGGCGGGTCCGGGTTCCGCCGCGAGTGCCCGCCGCCTGTAATTTTTAGTTTCAAAATATATTTTAATATATATTTTGCATATATAATATATATTATAATATATTTTTATGTATTCTTATATTATATTTAATATTTATAAATTGATAATACTAAATTTTATAAATAGTATTTTATAAGTATATTTTTTTATTTTTTCCATTTCTTTAATTTTATTTAATTTAAAACGGGTAGAATGGATCGGCCCGCCCGCGACCTATTCTAGGCACGAGGCGGGTCGGATCTGGCCGGGCGACCCGACCCGTCCCATTGTCATCCCTAGCAAATAAGAATTAAATAAAAGTATTAATCTAAACTATTCTGAAACTTTACTAAGTACGCACTCAAAGACTACTAATATGCACTAAGAATATATATATATATATATATATATATATATATATATATATAGAAATAGGATCAAATGAGACCACATTATTAGAGTGAGACAGTGTGGACTAATCATGTCCACAAATCTGTAATTTTAGATGGTTGAGATTCTCTCAATTTAATGGCTTTTTTTAATGTATTTTAAATCTGTAAAGGGTAATATTGTAATTGTATAATTAGATACTTTCCATCAAATTGGTAATTGTTCGATCGTTATCCCCCACGAAATTTCATGTTCTTGTAATTGAGATCATTTCAATCTCAAGACTCGCCTTTGAGCTACAATCTCAAAGTTCCCCAAACCCAATTCCTATGGTTTTGTTTCTTTTTTGAAGTCCTCGTATTTGACAAAAACATCAGAAAATCTCTGTTCTCTGTGATTATATTTGTAGAATTTTTGTTTGAGGGTTTTGATTTACGGTTTGAGAAAGAGAGGTATTTTTTTAATTGTTCTAGAAGGAAGAAGATATGAGTTTTCAAGATCTATAATCGGGTCGTTGGTTTTTCTGTTTTAGTGTTTTTAATTCTCTATTCGCTTGAACAAATCGGAAAAACTTGTGATATTTGTGATTGTGAAATCAAAACTAGAATTGGGGAAAAAAATGTTGTTCTTTGATGGAGAGGCGAAAATCAATTATTAATATCTCAAGAAATTAAGAGCCCGATTTTGACGAAATTGCGGAAAAAGAAGAAATAAAATTCCAATTAGTGCGAGTTACGAGAAATCGATTTTTACGATGGGTTTTGGATCTTGGTGGAAATAATGGGGATGATAATTGTGAAAACATGGGGATTAATGAGGATAATTGTGAAGGGAAAGAAGAATTTATTGATGATGATTGTGAAAACATGGGGATTACTTATATGTTTTTCGATGTATACTTATATGTATTTTGTTGTATAAGTAGTTAATTTTTGATGTGTGTATTTATGTTTGTTAGATATTTATGTGTTTTTCTTTGTATACTTATATGTGTTTTCTTTGTATACATATATTTGTTGAAAAAATTAGAAAAAGTGAACAATAGCGTCGAGGAGATCGTATACATAGTTTGATTTTATTGTATAGTTAGACATAGTTTTTGTATAGGTAGTTTGATTTTGTTGTATAGTTAGACATAGTTTTTCTTTGTATAGGTTGTTTGATTTTGTTGTACAGTTAGACATAGTTTCATCGTATACATAGCATGATTTTATTGTATAGTTAGACATAGTTTCATCGTATAATAATTTAGTTAATTGATTTGTGTCTATTAGTTGTTGATTTTTTTAATTATTGTCATTTGGTATATCGTAATTATTGGTCCGTCAAGAATAATCTTGTTAATTAATTCCTTAATTCACGGGCCCCACATATTTTTGTTTGACCATTTTAACATGCAAGAAAATTATGTTAAACATACAAGTAAAATAGTGTAAAGTATACAACAAATATATGATAAATGTACAACACAATAATGAACGTGATTTTCTCTCTCTAATTGATTTACTTAATACACGGTCCCCACATATTAATGAGCGTGATTATCTCTATAAATGGTTCCTTGATTCACGGTCGGTCCCCACATGTTTTTGTTTGACCATTTTAATATACAATAATATTATGTTAAACATACAAAGAAAAATAGTGTTAAGTATACAACAAATCATTAATAAGTGTACATCATTCTCGCATGGGAGCACATGCGCCGCGATTTTTCTCTCCGGTAGCGATTTTATCGCGATTTTCTCTCTCCCCACGTGATTTTTCTCTCCTAATAAGCGATTTCATATTTGGATGGTCCCCCACATGTTTGTTTTGACAATTATACCCTTATTTTGCCTTAATTAAATGTTTAATGTAATTTTAACCCCTATTTATCTTAGCCATTGATATAGATAAGAGAGGGTTGAGATGAGTCCACATTGTCTCACTATAATATGTGGTCTCATTGTAACCTCCCCTATATATATATATATATATATGCACAATAAAAATGACTAAAAACTATTCACTTAATATACATTAAGTATATACTATCTATGCATGAATGCTCTTGTAAATAAGTAAAATCATTACTAATTAGGGAACAAAATTAACAAAAATCCCAAAAAACAAATAAGAATTAATTAAATATATTTAAAGCGTACATTTACTTTGAAACGTCATGCATAGTTGTATTCCAAATATGCAATAAAAATTTACTATGAACGAATAATAATTTTTTTCTATTTTCTACTCTTTTTTGTCATTTATGTAATTGTCAAAGAATACAATTAATTAAGACGTCTTCCAAAAATAACTAAAACATTTTCAATTATTGTGTCTTATCAGTAACTACACATTTTACAAATTATCCTTTATATTAGTAATTTAGGCAACTAGCACTTATTTTTAAAGTTAATATTAGCGGCTAATTCACTATCACAAAAATTCGGGATGAGTTTCTTTGGGCTCGCCGCAATATATATTTTTTATGCGACAGACTTGACCAAATTGTGGAGACGTGAGGATTCAAACTTGAGACCTTATGGCCTCAAGAACCGATCCACACCACCAGGTCACCCACGACACGAGGGCTAAGTTAGACTTTATATTACACAGGGCCTCATGGGATTGGAAAGAGCACATGAGTTTTGGTCTTTTGGACATATGATACCAACATGTAAGACAAGTGATGGTTGCATATCGAATCAACCCAAATCCTAAGATCGAATCGAGTCACGACTGACGAGACTGATACCAATATATATAGTCCACACTTGAAATACACATCACTTGGAAAAAATAGCACTTTGCAAATGATAAGGTAATGCTTGAATATAAGAATTTTTTTAGGATTTTCTTTTTGCTAGTGGAAATTTTTGATAAAAAAAAGTAAATGGAAATGATTTTTTTTGAAAAATACACTATTCGCTCACTCTCACGTTTTCTCACTTTTCTTACACCAATCACATCTACCAACTTTTCGGGAAAAAACCAAATTATTATTATATATTTTTCCATTAATTTTACTATTTACTCATGCACATAGTTTTAATTCTATGGGAGAAAGATAATTTCATGCTATGACAGCCTAAATTTCCAAATCTATCCTTCGCCTAACATTTTTGATTTTCCTTGGCCGATTTTCTACTGCCTAACACTGCATTCTTCTCTTCTCTCCTCCGCATTGACCATCAACAGTTTCTTCCACAGTAAAAACATCTCACGATTGAGTTCCGTCTTTGTCTTTTTTCTCGGACTAATCAATAAATGCAAGCACGTAAACAGATATTTTCATTACACGTGTAATTTTACGTTATTAGTTGGGGGCTTTGAAGATTCTCTAACCGGTTGGTCAATGCTCAATACGAATCATCAGGTCGCCTGATGGGTTCTACTTCTGTTGTAGATCCGCCACAAAGAAGCAAATCCCAGAATCTGAACACCTTTTGATTTGATTTATGGGATTTAGCCTCCGGACACCAAGATTTCGTGGGCCTGCTTATTTTCGATCCAAAAACCTGCTTCCAAGGAATCTTGTAAACATGAAGTGAGTTTTCGATTCTACTCATGTTATATTATGTCCCTGTTTCTGTGTTCTATCCGTTGACTGGTTGTTGGTTTCTTAATATTCTCTGTTTGTTTTCTCGTTATGGAAGTTGGTTTGTGATTGGATATTGGTTGACCTTTTTTTTTCTCTTAAATTTTGAGATGGTTTGATGTATATGAAGTCTGTTGTTAAAAAGATGACGGCATGGTTAGAATCTTACAGATATTGCCTTTTCCAATTATCCAGATTTTGTGAATCAGTTCTACTGTTAAGATTCTTCTTTTTGGGGCAAAGTTTGAATATGGTTGCATTAAGGGTTTGGAATCTATTTTTCAAATTCGTTTCCACCAATTGTTTGCTTTTCTGGTAATACAACCTTGTTTTACTCTCTTTTAACTGGAATAAATCCTTAGTACGTAATTCACTTAGGAGTTTTGCAAGTTTGGTTAAATCAAACCAATTAACAAATCCTAATTAATGAAAACCATAGGTACTATTGAAAGATGAGATCAGAACTCAGAAGTCTGAAGCAACAATTCGGATATAGAAATTAAGGAAGCAAAGTTGAAAAAATAGCATATCCAAATTAGTTAATCTAAGAAGATTCCTACTATTGTGTTAATTGCAATATGCAACTAGAAGTTAGTCTAGGGATATCCTAACTGAGTTCAACATCTCCATCGCTAAGTTCGAATAAATTCCACAGTTAACAAGCGGAAAATTAAACGTCCACACACTAACACAGCTTATTTTTGGTTCTGACTCTCTGATGTTTTTGCATATTGCACTTAATATCTTAATTACTCTTTGCTTTATGTGCTATACCTGTCTATCTTACTTTATGTAACAAAGAATATCCAAATTCAATAATTTGAGTGAGTAGAGTGCAGGTTACTCATCAACTGCTTGTTTGATTTCTAGTGTTTTTGCTCGAAACTAAAATTAGAGCTTAATTTCTACCGTTTTAATTACGCCAGTTCCCTTTTCATTTGTGAGATGTTTACATCTTTGAATAAAAACAATACTTGCAAAAATAGCCAAACGTTCACAATTATTAATTTCCTCTTTATTATGCTTTCAAAGAGTTGTGCTGCAAATTTTCTTCTGAAACGGGTTTTGTGCTCATATCACTCCAGATCAAGAACATTTTTCGGGATTTCTCTCTCTTTAATCATCATCAACATGGCTTCAATAATGGAGCGTGCTGACGAGAATCTCCTCCCAGCCGTTTACAAAGAAGTCAGCGAGGCTTTCGCTGCTGGGCCGTCCGATCTCGGATATCTCACGTTCATTCGTAACTTCGTCCAGGGGCTGGCATCACCTGTGGCGGGTGTATTAGCTATCAATTACGACCGCCCTACAGTTCTTGCAATTGGAATCCTCTGCTGGGCCTTGTCCACAGCAGCTGTGGGGGCCAGCAAGTATTTCTTCCAAGTAGCATTTTGGCGAGCAATAAATGGCTTCGGGCTCGCAATTGTGATACCAGCACTTCAGTCTTTCATCGCGGATAGCTATACGGATGGCGTGAGAGGTGCGGGTTTTGGATTTTTGAATCTTGTGGGGACAGTGGGTGGTATAGGAGGTGGAGCTATTGCAACCGTTATGGCGGGATATGAGTTCTGGGGCACGCCCGGGTGGCGATGTGCGTTCGTGATTATGGGAACTTTGAGTTGTTTGATTGGATTCCTTGTTTTTCAGTTTGTTGTTGACCCGAGAAGAATTAGCAGCACTCATGATACGAGGAAGATGTCTGAGAGGTGTGCATGGCTGTACGAGTGTACTTTTAGGGTAACTACAAAAACTACCCCTGAGGTTTTGGGTTAATTACAAAAAATCCAGAGATGTTTGAAAAAAATCCCTGATTCTGTGTTAAATGTAAGAGGATAATTGCAATATTTTTATAAATGTAAGCGTGTGTTTTTTGAAATGTTTTTGCTTTTGAAGGGGGTAAACTGTAATACAGAATCAATCCTCATGGGTTTTTTTATAATTTTCAAAAAAACTGTGGTTTTTTGTAATTAACCCAAACATCAGGGGTAGTTTTTGTAATTACCCCTACTTTTTAATCATTAGCATTGACAAATGATGTCTTAGATGCCATTTCTTTTGATCTTGCTTTTGTTAATTCCGTATTACGTATTTCTTTAAGTACCTCATGTTTGTTGTTTTAGGGAGAATTTGATAGAGAGTAAAAGTTCAAGGCCTGTGACAATATGGTTTGAATCCTGGACAGCGATGAAAACCGTCATCAAAGTGCCAACTTTTCAGTTCATTGTTTTACAAGGTCTTGTTGGTTCTGTGCCTTGGACAGCCATTGTTTTCATCACCTTGTGGTTCGAACTAATTGGTATGTTTCTCTCCAAAGTTCTATGTTCGGTGTTTTGATGACTTTTAGACATGTGAGTGGCCCTGCTTTACATTATAACATTGGAAAAACTTTTCCTTTTTGACTTTTTTTTGGGGGGAAAAGAAGGGTTTAATACTTGTGAAATAATCCATCATGCTACACTAAGCTTGCCAAGCAGACTTGGGGAGCGTTTGCAAAAGTTTCTGCTTTTAAAAAAGTGATTAACTGTAGTAGAACTGTAAAATAGTTGAAAACCAGAAGCTTTTATTGTTTACCAATAGAAATTGAAAATTGTTTAAGCTAATAGAGATTGTTTGATGCATAAGTTTTTAAAGTATTATATTTTTATGTAGAAGTTAGAAATCTCAAAACACCATCTCCTGTTTTTAGATTTTGATTAAATTATACAGAATCAGAAGAATAAATTGGAATTTGGAAACACTAAAAAGTAAAAACTATTATTTTTTGCCAGCCAAAGCTGGCAATCACTTATTTTAAGTGTTTGCAAACACTCCTTTAAATTGTAAATTTATTTTTGTAAAATGAACTTGGAACTCTCATTGCTAAACTCGATCCGTATCTAATTAGTCTTAGCTGCAGGTTTCGACCATAACAGTTCTGCAACCTTGGTCGGTATCTTTGCTGCTGGATGCGCTCTAGGCTCATTTTTCGGTGGGGTAATAGCCGATAGAATGTCTCGTAAATACCCTCACTCTGGTAGGATTATGTGTGCACAGTTCAGTGCTTCCATGGGCATCCCATTCACATTGTTCCTTCTCAGAGCTATTCCTCAGGAAGTGAGCAGCTACTATACATATGCCACCACACTATTCCTGATGGGCCTCACAATCAGCTGGTGCGCCACCGCCACGAACGGCCCGATGTTTGCTGAGGTGGTCCCCCAAACACCGCACGATGATTTACGCGTTCGATCGCTTTCAAGTGTCGTTCTCCTCGTTCGCTGCTCCGGTCGTGGGAATTCTTTCGAAAAGATCTACGGCTACGATGCAAAGTCCGTCGATCCGGTTTTAGGGTCGACGAGAGAGGCGATTGCGTTGTCGAGAGGGCTTCTGGCGATGATGGTGGTCCCGTTCGGTTTGTGCGCCTTGTTTTACACGCCTTTGTATTGGACCTTTAAACAGGATCGCGAGAACGCTAGGATAGCTAGTGTAAAGGAAACGGAGATGCTATGAGTTTTTTTCGTCTCCGGAAGAAAGATGACAGTGACCATTTTTTTCCTTATTGTTTCCTCGGTTTTTCAGACATTTCACCTTTGTCACATGCTGAGGTAGATTTTATTGATGAAAATGATGGTGAACCATCTTTGCATGTAAAATATCTACATATGCGTGCCGTTTAACGAGTTCTAAACATATGGATACTCTCTGTAACAAATTAAAGCTGCTTCTCTTTTGATAATCCCACAATCTTACTCATGATTCTTACATTATGCAGAATATATGAGATTTGTTGAGTTTGTAGGTTTGGATATTAATTCTATGTTACTATGCAACAGAGTTGTGCTAAGTAATGGTTTTCTTATGAATTGCTTGATCCAGTGGAGTTAACTAGCAAGCAGAGATACTTATCATGGGATGATGGCCAAACCTTTTATGCAGAGATGGATGATTTTAGGTCACCATTTTAATGTTATCAACAGCGTTACTCCTTATAAAGACACACCTCCATTCTGAGACCAAGAACCAAGGCACGGTCAATCTGCGTGAGATGTATCCCTCCCCAGTATAAGTCCCAGATCTGGTGCATGATTTGTGTGCAATATAAGCAATTGATGTGACAGACTCTTTTGGATATATTAGGTAAAAGAACAAATCACGTTTTGAATACTCCTCGATATTTAAAGCTTGTTTGAGCTAAATTGTTAATATAATAAACCAAGTTTTATAATATTTTTATGTTTGATAAGATGTGAACCTCGGATTGAGATCTACTCGATTAGAAAAAAGAAGAAATATGTATAAATATATCAAACTAATCGAGTTCGATTTGTGTTCGGCTCGACTTAATCCATTTGATTAATCCTCAAACACAATTTTTAAGCTCGATACAAAATTCAAAAAAACTTGAACCATAACATGTTTGACTTTATTCAATTCGTTTTCACCTCCATATACTATTGAAAATAATTTTATTTTAAAAACTTTTTACGTAGTAGTTATTTGATCATTAAAATTAGTTGTATTTCATTTTTACTTCTAATTTTGAATCACTAATCATAGGATTGGAACTAAGCATGCATTATCAATTCTATCCATTTCTCTTTCCTTGTACATGTTAGAGAAAATTACACTTTTGGTCCATAAGAAAAGGGTCAAGTACTTTTAGTCCCATAATTTGCTCGTTTGGTCCAAATGATTTTTTTTAACAAAATTAGTCCCATATAAATCAAAAGTTGCAACTTTAGCCCGAAATTATTGAAAAACTTAACTCACAGTTAACTCTATTCTTATGGGACCAAAAGTGCATTTCTTCCAAAATTAATCAAATAAAAGAAAAAAGTTATTTGAAAAATTGTCTAAGAATTCTGAAAAAATTGTTCTAAAAAAAATTAAAATCTATTTGAATTTTTTTGAAAAAAGTTTTCAAAAATCAAAAAATTATTAATAAAATCCACAAATTGAAATATCTAAAATCCAATAAATTGTATAAAAAAACTAAAAATTGTAAAAAAAATTGTTATTATTTCAAAACCCAAAATTACGATAAATAAAACATGAAAATTGTTGAAAAAACTATAAGTTGTCTTAAAAATTTTGACATCTATATAGGATATTTCAAAATATTTTATATTCTAAAATAAATAAAAAAACTCAAAATTATTTTCAAAATTGTTTTAAAACTCTGAAAATTATTTTAAATATTAAAAAAATATGAAAATTTGTCTAAATATCTGAAAAATGGATCAAAAGACTTTTGAAAATTGTTACAAACAAATTTGAATTTTTTAATAAAATCCAAACAGACTAAAAACTTTATCTTTTTTTTGCCGAAACTAAAAATTATTTTAAAAAATCTGACAGTGACTTCAAATATGTAAAAAAAACTAAAAATTAGAGAAATTTTTGAAATTTGTTTTTTAAAAATCTGAAAATTGTTTAAAAATCTTAAATTATTCCGAAAGCTGAATATTAAAATCTGGATTTTTTTAGAAAATTTTCAGAGTATTTTAAAACTATTTTCAAAATTGTAAAACTATTTTAGTTTTTTTATTTTAGAATTAATTTTTTAAAATATTTTAAATAAATGTAAAAAATATTATAACAGTTTATAGTTTTTTTAAAACAATTTTCATCTTTTAAATTGGGTAAATCTCGCTTTACCCCCATATCCTCTCATTGAATAGCACTTTGCCCCTTGTACTTTCAGTTGTATCATTTTACCCACTTGTTCTCTCAATTCGTATCATTTTACCGCCTTATACAATTAAAATATCATTTTATATTCCTATTCCTTTATTAAATGACCTAATTATACCTACTATTATTTTTAAATTAATTTATTGACATCAGTTCATATAAGTTTATATTTTTTGAAAAATATATTTGCTATTTAATAAATTTAAAATAATTTCTATTAAATAACTATATTCTAGGTTATTTTTTTGTTAACTAACATATTCATACATTTTTTTATCATAAATCTAAAATTTGGATATTATATTCTAAATAATATCTTGCAAAATAAATAAACTATTAATATTAAGTTTCTCAATTAGTGAATTATTATATAATTTAAAAAATATATACATATAATTGTATATTCATATATAATATACATAATGTTAAATTTAAGAATATTCATTTTAGTATTGATAAGGGCAAAAGATGGTCCGGGCCGACCTGACAAGGCCTATGACACTGGGCCGACCTGGTAAGGCCCATAGCATTGGGTTGATCTGTTAAGGATTAAGCATTGGGCTGATCTACTGAGTCCGTAAATGGGCTGAAAGGGATAAAGCTTGTCGTATTGGGCTGATCTGTTAAGGCCTGAACACAATTGTTTCGGTATGGTCCAGTTTATTGGGTTGACCAGTGTAAAACCTAATGCATGGGGGTCGACCTGTGTTAGGCCCACGGCATTAGGCCGACCTGCCTAGCCTCGCAAGTTTAAGGCGATTCGTTGACGATCTGTTGTATTCTATCAAACCTCGGCCTATAGTTCAGCTCGGCCCTAGAAGATGTATAGGGCATATGCCTTGGAGATTTAAAGGGGCTTCGTACCAATACTCCGGTCCGACATGTTATGAAACAGGTCGGAGTTGTGGCCTTACGGATGTAAAATTAAGGTTTTTAAGAGATCCGATCCTAATCTAATGATGATTCTGACACCAAATCGTAACGGAATCCCGGATTTTACGGAAACCCTAATCCTAGCTAAGGTAAAAGGCCCAAGCCCAGGTTCATTCTAACCTAATCTCATTTTTTTTCTGTTACATTGATCTTTCTCTCTCTTGCCTTTTGCTTCTCTTCCAAGTCACTGACTTAAGCATCCGAGAGGGTACGCCGGAGCCCCCCTCCGGCCCCCGTTGTGCAGGTTTCACGGAGGAGTTCGGCTTGGGAGTTGATCGGCGAGAGGAGGACTTTTGTGGGAGCAACCAAGTGGCGCCGTCTGTGGGAAATCATTGAGCAGAGACGTGAGATTCGAGTTTTGGCTATGGAGGATGTTAGGAGAAACTTGGAAGATGATCTAAACTGTACGCCGTTGGGAGATACTCTGGGCGTAGTCACGCAGGAGGATGTCAGACCTCCACCTCCACCACCCCCGGTGGACGGCGGAGGGCAGCGAGTGCCGAGGACTGGAACGGATGGACAGACGCCTATGTCTGGTGGGAGTGTTGATTTGGGCCCAATGTTCTTTGAACAGGTTGGGTGGTTTCATTACTAGGCCGTAGAACAAACGGTGGAGAGACGCTGAGGAGATGCTTCCGCCACGGCTCGCCGTGGTCCCCCTCTAGTGCCTCCTCTCCCCGTGGTCCCTCCTCATGTGGTCCCCGAGGTCGGAGGGCGGCCGCCGGTCGCGGAGGAGGTGCATTCATCAAGGGCGGAATATGCGTCAACCGAGGACCGGGATTGGTCGAACGGATGGATGACCTCCATCGTGAGGTGTGAGATATTCGGAGGAGGGTCGCGGGAGTGCCGGGAGCGAGCTGCCGCGTCCGGTGAGGAGGGGAACTTCTTTCTCGAGGACGAGGTGATGGCGGATGAACTCCCGGCCTCTTACCGAGCTCGAGCTTTGAATATGATGGTACCACGGACCCGTGGGACCATCTCTGTCGTTTTGAGAATCCGCTTCACTACACAAAGTTCACGGATGGCGTGATGTGTAGTTTTTCCTACCACTCGACGAAATCGGCAAAGAATGGTTTAGCCTTGCTTGCCCCGGGCTCCATTCGAAATTTTGATGACTTGGTAGCAGCCTTTTCTTAATCAGTTCACGAGTTGCCGTAAATACAAAGGCGCCCGACTCTGTTTAGCATCAAACGAGAGAGGGGAGGACTTTGAGCTATATTCGCAGGTTTACCGCGGCAAAGTTGGAGGTGTCACACCATCCGGAAATTTTGGCTAATGCCCTAGCTCGGGGCACGAAGGATGGGGAGTTATTTGAATCCTTAGTAATAGAGCCGGCTAAGACATTCGACGAGTACGTTAGCTCGGCGAAGAAATATATTAATTTGGAAGAAGCGAGAAAAATGAAGAGGGAGGAAGGAGAGAAGAGAAGAGACAGGAGGGAAGATAGGGAGGACAAGGGACCTCAGAAGAAGCCGAGGTCTGAGGCAATGGGAGGAAGACCGAGGTTTGAGAAATATACGGCATTGGCGTGTCCCTCGGGCGAGAGGCTTGTAGCTATTGAGAGGCATCCCGACCTAAGGTGGCCAAAGGCGCACGCAGAGGCACCAGTGAAGGCGAAATGCAAGGAATTTTGTAGATTTCACAATGAGTATGGACACACAACAGATCGGTGCACACACCTAAGGGATGAGATTGAGCAGCTCATTCAAGCAGGTCATCTTAGGGAATTTGTGTACATCGACAAAAAGGAGAAAAAAGGGGAGTATAAGAGGGATATCCGGGGATATCACCAACCTCGGCAGGAGCCGGAGCGTAGGGGAGAGGAAAGGGAGGAGTTGTCTCCACCTCGGCGAGAGGTCATCCAGATGATTGTTGGAGGGCTGGCGGAAGGAGATTCGAGGCGAGCTCGGAAAAATTATGTGAGAGCAGCGGCACCAGATCGGGTGCAAGAGCAGTTGAAGGTGGAACAGGTTGGAGCGGGGCCGAGTATCCAGTTTGGACTAGAGGATTGCAAGGGTATTGTGACACCTCACAGCGATGCTCTTGTGATCACGGCGACGATCTCTAATTATGATGTGCAGCGGGTATTTGTGGATACAAGGAGCTCAGCAGATATCCTATTCTATGATTGCTATAAGAAGATGGACCTCGAGGTTAGCTTGGAGACGGTGGACACGGCGTTGGTCGGATTCGCTGAGGGATGATCCAACCAATAGGTATGATTACTTTACCAGTATTTCTTTGGGTAAGGAGCCTAATCGTAAAACTAGAATGATTCAATTTTTGATAGTTGAGGCACCGTCTTCCTATAATGTCATGTTGGGTAGACCGGCACTAAATGCTTTCCAAGCTGTGGTGTCGGTATACCATTTGAAAATGAAGTTTCCTGTGGGGGAAGAAGTAGGTGAGGTCATGGAGATCAATATATGGCTAGAAAATTATATGTAGAAAGTATTCGAGGAAGGCGGAAAGGGGGAGTGTTTTTGATGATGATAGAAATAAGGACAAGTTGATTAGGTTGGACGAACCGGTGGAGCACGTCCAACCTAATGAGGAAATGATGATGGTCGAATTGATGCTAGGTGACCCTGATAAGGTCACTAAGGTCGGGAAAGAGCTACCTGAGGAATTAAGGGATGAGCTGGTGGAGTTTCTAAGGAGGAATGTGGATGTGTTTGCTTGGACAACGGAGGAATTGGTCGGAATTGATCCAAGCATTGCTGAGCATAGGCTCAATGTTAATCCGTCATACAAACCAATGAAGCAAAAGAAAAGGAATTTCGTCCTAAGAATGACGCTATAATTCGAGCGGAGGTGCAAAGGTTGTTGAAAGCAGGGCATATAAAAGAAATCCAGTTTCTAGAATGGCTATCTAATGCAGTGTTGGTTCCGAAAACAGAGGATGATTGGCGCATGTGTGTGGATTTTAGGGATTTGAACCGTGCTTGCCCTAAGGATTACTATCCATTGCCCCGAATCGATCAGCTGGTGGATTCGACGTCGGGGTGTGAGATGCTTAGTATGATGGAAGAGGACCAAAAAAGGGTGTGCTTCACCACCTCTTTTGGTACCTTTTGCTATGTAGTAATGCCATTCGGGTTAAAGAATGCGGGAGCCACATACCAGAGGTTCGTGGATAAGATGTTTGGGGAGAAGCTCGGAAGGAACATGGAGGTATACGTGGATGATATGTTGGTCAAAAGTATGAAGGCTATGGATCATGTTCGTGACCTAACTGAAACATTCGACACGTTGAGAAAGTATAGAATGAAGCTGAACCCCAAGAAATGTGCCTTTGGGGTCAGGTCGGGAAAGTTTTTGGGGTATATGGTGACGGAGAAAGGAATAGAGGCCAACCCGGAGAAGGTCAGGGCCATCAGAGAGATGGCACCACCTCGGGATGCCAAGGATGTGCAGTGTTTAACAGGTCGGCTAGCAGCTCTGAATCGTTTTATTTCACGCCTCGCGGAGAGGAGTTTGCCCTTCTTCAAGGTCTTGAGGAAAGCCAAGAAGTTCGTTTGGGATGAAGAGTGTCAAAAGGCTTTCGAGGACTTGAAAAATTACTTGGCTGATCTGTCACTACTAACTAAGCCGTTGCCAGGTAAGCCCTTATACCTCTACCTATCGGTAGGAGAGCAGGGGGTTAGCACGGTTCTGATCAGGGAGGAGAGATCGGTTCAGAGGCCGGTGTACTATGTCAGTAAAGTTTTGAGGAATGCTGAGCTGCGGTATGCAGAGATTGAGAAGGCAGGTTTGGCCTTGGTGGTGACTGCGAGGAGACTTCGGCCGTATTTCCTTTCGCATAAGGTAATCATACGAACTAATCTTCCATTAAGAAATGTGATGAGTAAGCCCGAGGTAGCGGAGAGGCTAGTGAAGTGGGCTATTGAGCTGAGCGAGTATGATATTGAATTCGAGAACAGATCGGCCATCAAAGCTCAAGTTTTGGTAAACTTTGTTCAAGAATCAATAAGGGATGATAGCGGAGAAGGAACTTGGGTGATTTATGTGGATGGTTCAGTAGGGAGCTCGGGATGTGGTGTTGGTATCGTCTTGATCATCCCGCAAGGGATCGAAAATGATTTTGCTGTGAGGTTGGAGTTCAAGCTATCCAACAATGAGGCGGAGTATGAAGCATTCATCATGGGGATGCAAATGGCCATCGAGATGGGGGCTGTTAGGATGGTTGTTTACATGGATTCTCAGCTCGTCCATAAGCAAGTTATTGGAGAGTTCGAATTTAGGGAAGAGAGGATGAAGAGGTATGTTGAAGCATACCGAGCTTTAGAGGGGAAAGTGAAAGAGATCAAGATATGTCAGGTCCCGAGGGAAGAGAATGGTCGGGCGGATTTTCTAGCAAAGATGGCCAGTTCGGCCTCGGAGAATCAAGCTAAACAAATCACCCTTTTGATGGCAAAAGAAACTGTGCTGGGGTTGGAGGTCGGAGAGATTGAGGAGAAAGAGGATTGGAGGTCGGCTATCATAGCCTATCTAAAAGAAGGGGTCTTGCCAACAGGTAGGCGTGAAGCAGCTCGGCTGAAGATTCGGGCGACACGTTTTTGCATTATTGGGGACAAATTATATAAGAGAGGCTTCTCCATGCCTTTGCTGAGGTGTTTGAGTGGAGAAGAGGGTACGTATGTGCTGAGAGAGATGCATGAAGGTTGTTGTGGAAATCATATGGGAGCAAGGATTTTGATGAAGAAAGTCCTTAGAGCAGGGTATTTTTGGCCTTACCTGAAGGGGGAAGCAGAAAAGTTGGTGAGAGCATGTGAAAAATGTCAGATCCATGCACCTTTGGTACATCGACCGGCGGAGGAGCTCATGACAATGAGTTCGGCATGTCCTTTTGCAAAATGGGGAATTGATATTGTTGGTCCTTTTCCTCCGGCTTCAGGTCAGAGGAAATTCTTGATTGTAGCGATCGACTATTTTAGCAAGTGGGTGGAAGCAGAGCCCCTGGCTAAGATAAATGAGGATGCAGTGATGAAATTTATTTGGCAGAACATAGTGTGTCGATATGGAACGCCTCGGATCTTGATATCAGATAATGGAACGCAGTTTGCGGGAGCAGAAATCCGAGCTTGGTGTGAGGAGTTGAAGATTAAGCAAAACTTCACATCGGTGGCCCATCCACAGGCCAATGGACAGGTGGAAGTGACTAACATAATTCTTGTCCAAGGACTGAAAGCTCGGCTTGAGAAGGCAGGAGGAGCGTGGGTTCGAGAGCTCGCCGATGCTGTGGGCTTATCGAACTAATCCGAAGGAGGCAACGGGGGAGGCTCCATTCAGCTTGGTGTATGGAATGGATGCTGTGATACCGGCAGAGATCGGGATGGAAACGCATCGGGTTCAAAATTTCGATGAAAATACTAATGACCTGTTGATTCGGGAGGCATTGGATACTATAAACGAGAAAAGGGAGATGGCATTTTTGCAGATGGAGCGAACACGAGGAAGGATCAAGGCAGCCTATGACAAGAAAGTGAAGAAAAGGGCCTTCCAGGTCGGTGACTTGGTTTTGAGAAGGTCAGATGCTAGCAAGAATAAAGGGTAGTGAAGGTGTTGGCAGGAGGCGCATACGAGCTGGAAGAGCTCGGGGGTCGAAAACTTCCGAGGGCTTGGAACAGTTGCAATTTGAAGAAATATCATTCCTAGAATAGAGGAATATCTGATGTAATTAACTTACCCGTTTTGAATGAAATGATCTACTTCCCTAAATTGCGAGTTCGGAAAACGGAAATAATAAAAATTGACAAGTATTTGGAGCTCAGCTCAAGCTAGTCTCCAAATACTTGGGGCCACGAGGCCATGCAAGGAGCTCGGCTCGAGCCAGCTTCCTTTGAAGAGATCGACAAGTATTTGGAGCTCAGCTCGAGCTAGTCTCCAAATACTTGGGGCCACGAAGCCATGCAAGGAGCTCGGCTCGAGCCAGCTTTCTTTGAAAAAATCGACAAGTATTTGGAGCTCAGCTCGAGCTAGTCTCCAAATACTTGGGGCCACGAGGCCATGCAAGGAGCTCGGCTCGAGCCAGCTTCCTTCGAAGAAATCGACAAGTATTTGGAGCTCAGCTCGAGCTAGTCTCCAAATACTTGGGGCCACGAGGCCATGCAAGGAGCTCGGCTCGAGCTAGCTTCCTTCGAAGAAATCGACAAGTATTTGGAGCTCAGCTCGAGCTAGTCTCCAAATACTTGGGGCCACGAGGCCATGCAAGGAGCTCGGCTCGAGCCAGCTTCCTTTGAAGAGATCGACAAGTATTTGGAGCTCAGCTCGAGCTAGTCTCCAAATACTTGGGGCCACGAGGAGCACAATAGGCTAATCTTTTTGAAAAAAAAAACAAAACAAACACAACGTACGATCTATCCAATTGCAGCATGAGCTGTACTTTACAAAACCGAACTATGATGAAAGTAACTATCAGAACAGAGATCGGGAAAATGGAATTGCAAAGAAACTTCATTGATCATCCAAAATAATTACAAGTGCATAATGAGAAATTACAAAAGCAGAACTGAACTCCTTACAGTAGGAGGAATATTTTCGGTGTTCAGGTCGTCCATGGAGATGGTCACGTCATCTATAAGCGTGAGGTCAGGATCATCATCCGGGATTTCCTAAACTTGAGGAGGGCCTTCGGGAAGGCGAGGGGTTGGCCGACCTCCGGGAGCCGAGAGGGACCTCCCGAGCCGGGAGGCGGGTGGAGGATAAATGGAGCAGATAGAGATTCTATGAACACCTCCACAGGAGCAAGATTGAGACGCTCCGCCTCTTCAGAGAACACGAAGCCCTTAGGGTCAGGCAAGACCTTTTTGGGACCTCGGCGATCAAAAGGCTCGGTAGTGATACCGCGTTCTCTGAGCCGAAGCTCAGCCTGGTCAAAAGCAAAGCCGTAGTACTCCATGGCAGATATAGAAAGTACTTTGATAAATTCCCTGGAGCTCAAAAAGGCCTGCTTCACCCTCTCCCGAATAGCCTGAACTATTGAGGAGCCTTCGGGAGAGGTAAGAAAACTTTGGCGACCAATTTCGATGCCCTCAGCTCGGGCTTGATTGGCATTAACAGTGCAACGGATTTGGAGATCATTCACCTCGGTCTTGAGGTCAGCATTGTCAGTCTCCAGAGCCTTTATCTTGGTCTCCAGAGAAGCCACGGTGGCCTTATTGACCTCCTCCTTATCCTTGTATCGGCGGTTCTCCTCCATGAGCTTAGTCTCTCGAGCTTTCAGCCGAACGCATTCCTTCTTGGTATTGTTAAGCTCGGCAATAATGGAGGGGTCGGCAAAGCCAACCCGAGCCCGGGAGATCAGAGCAGCCAGTTGTGCCTCGCTCTTTGAATGGTTCAGGCAAAAGGAGCTCACCAACTCAGCATCACTGAGCTTCTCCAGGGCAGTTCGGTCAGGGTTCGGGAAGTTGCCCTGGACGTATTGAGTGGCAAGAGTCCCATCTGTGTTCTTCAGGATAGAATTGTCTGTGAAGAAGGTTTGGTTGGGTGTATGAATAGGAGTGCACAAGAGAGAGAGAGAACAGCAGCTGGAGGAGTGGTGGTCTTCGCCTTCTTGGCCGCCCCTGCACCAGTACAGCAGTAGGCACCCGACCTCTTGGGAGGAGGAGGAGGTCGGATAGAAGGACGAGCCTCGGGGCCTGTGAGATCGGCTATTACCATGGTAGCCGTATCAGGTCGCCGGAGTGGTGAAGGCTGACCTCCAGGACCCGAAGCGGCAGCAGTGGACGAGGGTTGGAGTGAGCTAGGGGCAGTTTGTTGCTCCTCTTCCTCCTGCTCGGCGACCATCTGTGCCATAAACATGTCTGCACAAAAGGAAAGATTAGCTAATGAGTAGAGAGAGAACAAATTTACAAAATGATAGTTACCAATGTCGCAGGGCAAGGGGGCCACGATGGAGCTCAGCTCAAAGTAATACAGGAGTGATGGAGTTATGAGGCGAGAAAGGTCATACTTAACCAGGGTAAGTTTATTTATTTGAGCTTGGAGTTCGGGAGACCGATCTCTGGGGTTGTGTTTGCGTTGGAGAGGAAGGGTCCAAGTCCAAGTAATGGGAAACCCCCAAGCTCGGGGGAAGAGATGAAGAAGTATTTATCTTTCCAGAATTTATTGGAGGAGAGATATTTACTCAAAAATTGAGCATCACCTCGGGAGGTGATGTAGAAAAGACCCTTGGTGGTCGAGCTTTTTATTTGGAACATGGCGAAAAATAGTTCAAGAGTGGGCTCTATTTCTAAGTATTTGGTCAAAATTATGAAGCCGGCCAAAATACGGAAGGAATTTGGAGCTAGTTGGTTCAGGGGTATACGGTAGAGGTCGGATACCCCAGCCATAAATGGATGGATGGGAAATCTGAGGCCACCTCTATCCGACCGCAAAAAAAGGCAAGGCATTGGGGTGGAGGTCGGTTAGGTCGCCTGAATCGCTAGGCAAAGAGAGTTTGAATGTAGAAGGAATTTGGGCAGTTCTTTTTATGGTTTGAAGATTGGAGGCTGATAGGGTGGTCTCCTTAAAGTCGTGTGGATACACGGGTAGAGGACCCGAGCTCGGAGCTCGGATCTCTATTGCATCGGAGTTCTGGCCCGAATCAGAACTGGATTCGGTGGCATCAGGGTCTGAGGGACGGACTCCGGTAAGGGATAGAGGTTGTGGTGGAACCCATCGTGACGGCCCACCGTTCTGAGTCGGCGGCGAGCGGGTCCGACGGTGTTGAATGCGAAGAAGAAGATGCCATAATAAGGAAAAGAAAAAGTTGGAAAAGAAGAAGGGATTACTTACTGGATGGAAATAGAGAGAAAAGTGGTCTGGAGCCTAAAGCTTTGAAACTTGCCGGAGCTTGAAGAATTTCGCCGGAGAGGAAAGTGGTCTGCTTGGAGAAGATGCTCTAAAATCTGGAAATGAAAAAAAACGGTAAATGAAGGAGGAGAAGGGCTTTTATAGGAGGAGATAGAAGACAAAGAGGTGTCTCGATTTTCGAGGAGACGTTTTACGGTCTACGAGGCGTCAGGAAGCTGAAAAGATGTCTTATCAATCGCATCAACGTGTCAGGCACTCGAAAGGCAAAAAAAAAAGGGCGGCAGGAATTTCAAAAGCCAAGAGGCGGCAGAATTTCAAAAGCCAAGAGGCGGCGGGAATTCGAAAGGCATAAACCCTAAAGAATAGGTCAGCTCAGCCTATTAGCAACTATGGTTGAGGTGGAGATCAAACCATAGTTGGGGGAGGAATTGATAAGGGCAAAAGATGGTCCGGGCCGACCTGACAAGGCCTATGACACTGGGCCGACCTGGTAAGGCCCATAGCATTGGGTTGATCTGTTAAGGATTAAGCATTGGGCTGATCTACTGAGTCCGTAAATGGGCTGAAAGGGATAAAGCCTGTCGTATTGGGCTGATCTGTTAAGGCCTGAACACAATTGTTTCGGTATGGTCCAGTTTATTGGGTTGACCAGTGTAAAACCTAATGCATGGGGGCCGACCTGTGTTAGGCCCACGGCATTAGGCCGACCTGCCTAGCCTCGCAAGTTTAAGGCGATTCGTTGACGATCTGTTGTATTCTATCAAACCTCGGCCTATAGTTCAGCTCGACCCAGAAGATGTATAGGGCATATGCCTTGGAGATTTAAATGGGCTTCGTACCAATACTCCAGTCCGACGTGTTATGAAACAGGTCGGAGTTGTGGCCTTACGGATGTAAAATTAGGGTTTTTAAGAGATCCGATCCTAATCTAATGATGAATCTGACACCAAATCGTAACGGAATCCCGGATTTTACGAAAACCCTAATCCTAACTAAGGTATAAAAGGCCCAAGCCCAGGTTCATTCTAACATAATCTCATTTTTTTTACTGTTACATTGATCTTTCTCTCTCTTACCTTTTGCTTCTCTTCCAAGTCACTGACTTAAGCATCGGAGGGACGCCGGAGCCCCCCTCCGGCCCCCCTTGTGTAGGTTTCGCGGAGGAGTTCGGTTTGGGAGTTGATCGGCGAGAGGAGGACTTTTTTGGGAGCAACCAAGTATTAAAAATTTAACCACCAAAATGACTATTTTTTTTTCTATTTAACATAGTTTTCTATTTAAATTAATTGAAAATTACTAATAATACTTCACATATTTAACAAAAATATATTTGTTATATATTATATAGTTTTTAATTTTGTACTAATAAGAGATTAAAAGTATAAATGTATTCGATGATAGAAAATATCATATTATATAACAATTTAATAAGAACTATATTAAAGTTAAATAATTAGAAACTAATTATAAAATATAATAATTGTAAATAAAATTTAATATTAATTATCAATTAACTAATTAAGTTGTGAGCATTAATTTAAAAATTAAATACAATTTACTAATATTAAATATTTTTAAAGTAATTTTGTTATTTTACTAAATATAATAGATAGGATAAAATGATCATTGTTTGAGTATATGAGTATAATGTTGGAACTTTAGTGAAATAATCACTTTAATCCAGGAGCCTTCATATCGAATTATTAAGAATCAAAGACTAGATTGGGGAAGCATACCTGTAACGCCCTAGAATTCCTTTTATAAAATACACAACCATACTTCTAATTTTAACGATGAAAATGAACATGGATAATTTAAAAAATAAAATTAAACTGAGACAATTGTAGCGGAAGCAAAAATATTTCATAAATAAAATTTAACCATCGTCTAATTGTGTCAATTATGAACTGGAAAATAAAACTAATAACTTAAAATGAAGTAAATAGTTAAACATTTTTTTTAAAATAAACATTCGTAAATAAATTCATAGGCCTTGTCATATCCACCGCTCTTAGCCAGCGTCATCTCCTTCACCTGAAAAGTTTGTTATGTGTGGGGTGAGTGACACAAATTTCGATGAAGTATAAATTGTCCAAGCTATATATACAGATATCTCACATAGGCATGCAAATACAATCCGATAGGACATAGCATAGATCTTTTGAAAAACCGTAGACATAGACAATAGGTAGCATCGCAGGGTTCCACCGAGGATACATCAACCCCGGACCTCTTGAGTCCCCTGGCTCAATAGGGCCTAAGCAACTGTACTACACATTCATGCAAAATAATCTAAGCATTTAACAAGGACAACAAAGTTTAGAAAACAAACCCCACCTTAAACGTAGCTTTGAAAATTGAGTAGAGCCTAGAAGTGTCAGATGCAAGCACGCCTAATCCTCGCTCGATAAAATGCCTAATCAATAGAAAATAATACTAATCAAAATCCTCGAGTATTCTAAACGTAAACCTAAAAAATAATAATCTAAAAATCCTAATTTAGGGGCATAATAGAATATATACAAAAAAAATAGAATTGAAGGTTGGATTGGAATCAAAATAAAAATTGGGATTAGAGGCTAATTTGATGGTTTGGGATTGAAGGGTAATTCTGTCAATAGTGTATGGGGACCACATCCCCAAAATTCCTCCTCCTTTTTGTCCCTCTCCCATACGTACATCACCCTCATCCTTCATCTCTATTTCTCTCTCTTACTTTTTCTCTTCTCTCTTCTTTTTCTTTTTCTTTTCCTTTTCCCCACCTTTTCCTACTTTTTTCTTTTTCCTACTACTTTTCCTATTCGGTCAAACCATCCCATAACCCAACAAATACTTCTTTCTTTTTCTTTATTTCATCCATTTCCCAACTTTTCTGTCAACAGCAAAACTCACCCCCAAAATCCCCTTTTCTTCTCCCTTTCTTTTTTCTTTCCTTTTTCTTTCTTTTCTCACCCTGCAAATTATCGCCCAGCATCATCATCTTCCTCTTTCTTATTTTTTTTTCCACTTCTTCTCCTAAAAATCAATCTCCCTCAAATTATCTAAAATTAACCCCCCCAACAACGTTTGCCCCTCTCTCTCTCGCAGTCTTTATTTCCTTTTTTTCTTTTTTTGTTTTCTCCTCTGAATTGACGTCAACAGCGGCGACAATCCGGACAGGGCATCGCGACGACACCGCAAGCTGGTTCGGATGAAAATAAGGTCAATTTTGGGCTGAATCTGAGAGGTTTGAGTTGGTTTCAGGCTGATTCGGGAATTTTCCGGATGTGGCTGGGTTTGGATTTGGGCGGCTGCGAATTGGGTTTCTGGTTATTTTTTTTTTAAATTTCCGGCAGGGCCTAGTTGTGGCTTGGGATGAAAATTTCGAGATGTTTGGGTTTAGGGCTAATTACTGGAGGATCATGTGTTGTGGCCGGACGTGGTTTAGCCGGAGCCGTAGGGTTGATTTTTGAAGGAGAAGAAAAGAAAACTTCTTACCTGTGCCGTTTTCTAGTTGCAATTGAAGAATAAAAATTCGTAATTCTTTTCTTGGACGATGAATTTGTTTTTATAAGCCTAATTAGGGTTAAGCATCTTAATTTCACAGGATTCTAAAGAATCGGGTAAAGGATATAACAAGATTTGATATATAAGGAAATTTGAAATTGGTATCTTGATATTCTAGAATACTATTAGAATTGGACTTTTTTTTAATGGGCTATCCCCCTTAAAAATAATTTCGTCCTCGAAATTAAACTTACCTAATAAAGATTGAACCTCTGGATGTGATGTTAAGATATACTCCTTACGTTCCCAAGTAGCCTCTTCTTTGCTATGTCCACTCCATTGCACTTTGATTAACTCAATGTCTCGATTTCTTAACTTGTGCACCTTTTGGTCTGCTACTGGTTTCTCCTCGTATGACAATTGCCTATTCAATTATATGGTCTCATAGTTAACAACATGACTCGGATCTGGCATGAACCTCTGTAACATAGATACGTGAAAAACATTATGTATTCGACATTGCTGGCGGCAAGGCCAATCTATACGCTACTCTTCCCACTCGCTCCAGAATCTCGTACGCCCAACATATCTCGGATTGAGCTTCCCTCTTTTACCAAATCTGAAGATTCCCTTTGTCGGTGATACTCTTAGAAAAACTTTCTCGCCTACAACAAATTGTAACTCTTTCCTTTTTGGATCGGCATAAGACTTTTGTCGATCCTGTGCCACTTTGATTCTTTCTCTTATCTTCTCTACGGCTTCAACCGTTCTTTTGACAATATCCAGACCCAAAATTTTCTTCTCTCCAACTTCATCCCAGTGAATTGGCGATCTACACTTCCTCCCGTATAATGCCTCGTATGGTGCCATCCCAATAGTTGATTGATAACTGTTATTATAAGCGAATTCAATTAGTGGCAAGTGTCATTCCCAACCTCCTCCAAAATCCAACATGCAAGCTCTAAGCATGTCTTCCAGCGTCTGTATCGTCCTTTCGGATTGACCATCTGTTTGGGGATGAAAAGTCGTACTGAATTGTAATCTCGTCCCCATTGCTCTCTGCAATCCTTTCCCAAAAATTTGAAGTAAACCTTGTGTCTCTGTCAGACACAATCGAAACTAGCACCCCGTGTAGCCTCACGATCTCCTCAATGTATAATTGAGCCAATTATTCCATGTTGAAAATCATCTTAATCGGCAGAAAGTGTGCAGTCTTCGTCAATCTGTCCACGATAACCCATATAGCTTCATTCCCTCTATTCGACCTCGGTAAACCAGTTACAAAATCCATTGTAACATGCTCCCACTTCCACTCCGGGACCTCAAGTGGTTGTAGCAACCCCGATGGTCGTTGGTGTTCGGCTTTGATTTGTTGACAAGTCAAACACCTCTCCACGAACGATACAATAGAGCCCTTCATGTTTCTCCACCAGAAAGTGTTTCTCAAGCCACGATACATCTTTGTACCTCCCGGATGCACCGTGTAAGGTGTACAATGAGACTCTTCTAAGATCTCCCTTCTTAGGTTCTCGTCTTTTGGTACACAGACTCTCCCTTCATAAGTAAGTTTGTCGTCCGGTGCTTCAGCGAAACCTCTAATGTTTCCAGCTAAAGCTCGCTCCCTCATTTTGCACAAAAACTTATCTTTCGTTTGTGCATCCTTGATCCGATTTCTCAAAGTTGGCTCTACCACCATAGCATATATGATAGCTTTGGTGTTAGTTGGGGGTACTACCACATCGATTCTCATGTTGACGAAATCCTTGATCAACTGCTCTTGCTCCATGATCATGCTCGTCAGTTCCCCACTGTTCTTCCGACTCAAAGCATCAACCACCACATTGGCTTTGCCTGGGTGATAGTAGATAGTACAGTTATAATCTTTGACTAACTCCAACAAGCTTCATTGCCTCATGTTCAATTATTTCTGCGTGAAGAAGTACTTGAGACTTTTGTGATCTGTATAGATATCACATTTTCCTCCGTACAAGTAATGACGCCATATCTTCAGGGCGTGTACTACGGCTGCTAACTCCAAGTCATGCGTGGGATAGTTAAGTTCGTGCTGCTTCAATTGTCTCGAGGCATAAGCTATCACTTTCCCCTGTTGCATGAGTACACATCCGAGACCTTGTTTTGACGCATCACTATAAATAACGAACCCTTCTGATCCCTTAGGTATCGTCAAAACTGGTGCGGTAACCAATCTCTGTTTCAACTCTTGGAAACTGGTTTCGCATTTCTCGGTTCACTGGAATTTCTCTCCCTTTCTCGTCAGTGGGGTCATTGGTCCAGCAATCTTGGCAAAACCCTCAATGAACCGTCTGTAATATCCAGCAAGTCCTAAGAAACTGCGCACTTCACTTACGGTCGATGGCGCTTTCCATTCATTTAGGCCTCCACTTTGGATGGATCCACTTCAACACCTCGGGCGGTCACTACATGACCCAAAAACACCACTCGTTCCAGCCAAAACTCACTTCTTGAACTTCGCATACAGTTTCTCTTTGCGAAGTGTCTCAAGCACGATTCTCAAATGCTCTTTGTGCTGTTGTTTATCCTTTGAATAGATCAAGATATCAAAGATGAACACAATGATGAATTGATCTAAGTAAGGATGAAACACACTATTCATTAAGTCCATAAAGACTGCGAGTGCGTTGCTTAACCCAAATGGCATCACAGTAAACTCATAATGTCCATAACGGGTCCTAAACGCTATTTTGGGTATATCCGCTTCTTTGATCTTCAGCTGGTGATACCCTTCTTAGATCAATCTTCGAGAAAACTCCAACTCCTCTTAATTGATCAAACAGATCCTCAGTGCGGGGTAAGGGGTATTTGTTCTTGATGGTGAGGTTGTTCAACTCTCGATAGTCGATACACATCCTCATCGTAATGTCCTTCTTCTTAACAAACAACACATGAGCTCCCCAAGGAGACACGATCGGTCTCACATAACCCTTATCCAGCAACTCTTGTAATTGCACCTTTAGTTCTTGCAACTCCTTAGGTGCCATTCTGTAAGGTGCCTTTGACATGGTGTCGCTTTGCCCCGTGCGGATCAATCGTGAACTCCACTTGTCGATCTGGTGGCATTCTAGGTAAATCCTCTGGAAAAACATCAGGGCACTCTCGGGCGATCGGGATATCAGCAATTGTTCTATCTACAGTCGGGTAGCCATTACATTCACCAAGAATGCTTGGCATTCTCCTTTCCTTAGCATCTTCACGGCTTTCATTGCTGATATAACTTGTGGCGAAACACCCGATCCAGTCCCATGGAAAGTGGAATTCTCTTTTCCTGGCAAATGGAAATATATTTCCCTCACGTGACATCGGATGTTAGCGCAGTTCTGACTTAACCAATCCATTCCTAGGATTACGTCAAAGTCCTTCATCTTTATAATGTATGGGTTCGCTTCAGAGTTCTCCTCTATGTTCGATTTGTACCCGTTTACTCTATGATCACCACTATAGTTTTACCGATGGTATACTAACCCCCAAAGGTTCCATGAGACTCACATATCACATTATTTAATCCTCAATGAATTTTGCGAGATATGAAAGAATGTGTAGCACCGATATCAAAAGTACAAGAGCAGGTACATTAAAAACTCGTAACATACCTGTCATTGTCTCAGGCTCCTCTTGTGCATCCTGCTCGGTCATGGCGTACATTCTGGGTCTTCCTCATGTGGGCCTTTGTTCCTCTCTGCGCTGTCTCTTACAGTCCTAACCCTAATGCCCTGGCTAATGGCATCGGTAACAAACATCTTTTCCCAGTAGGCACTCACCAGGATGATATTTCCGCAATTCTGGCATTCGCCTCGTTTGTTGACCTTGCTGATTAGGAGCACCACCGACTCTTTGTTGTTTATTGTTATTAACAAACTTCCCAGTGTTAGGACCCTCCCATTTCCTTTTGGGAGCCTCAAAAACCTTTTTACTACCTCTTTCTAATCTCATATTGGAGGCAACAGTTCGAGCTCCTTCCACAACCGCAGAATATGATGCGTTCCCCAGTATGCTCACTACCCCACCCAACTCAGGATGTAAACCAGACATAAATCTCTTAGCCTTCTTACCGTCTATGTCCGTCAAGTGAATAGCATATCTCGCTAACTGGTTGAACTTTCGCTCATACTCGAGCACCATCATCGCCCCTTGTTGCATGTTTAGGAACTCTCTTTCCTTTTTGTCTCTGTAAGACTGCGGGAAAAACTGTTGCATGACTAATTCTTTAAAACCAGTCCATTGCATATCTCGTTGCTGGTCAGTGATGGCTCATCGGTGTGAATCCCGCCAATGTTGTGCATCTTGTTTGAGCTGATATATAGCACATGAAACCCTTTGTGCGTCAGTGCACTCGATCAACTCAAATATGCCCTCCAATTCTGCTATCCATTCTTCCACAGTGTGCGGCTTTTCCTGTCCCGTGAGAGTCGGAGGTCTATAGCGGTGAAATTGTTCCACCACGTGTGAAGTGTTATTTGTCGGAGCCGGCTGGTTCTGTGGGTTCAAAACACCTCCTTGAGTTAGACCCTCAACGACTGTGGCCATGCGCGCCACTACGTCTCCCAAATTTTCTAGTGTTGAATTTGTGGCAGTCCCGGTTCTAGGGTCTCTAGGATTCATCCTATAACCATGAATATAAAATTAAGTCAATTTCCAATTGGAAAATTTTTAAGCTCAATATAAAAAAAATTTAACCGTAAATGATAAACAAGTACTCAAGGCAAATTTTAAAAAAAATGATCACTCATTAATCTCATTTTTTTTACAACGAATCCAATGAATAAAGAAACAATTGCTAGTTTGAAAATCAAAACATAAACTAAAATACTAATAGGAGGAAAATATAAAATCCAAAGCATCAACTACTAAAATAAATAAAACAAAAGTTGGCTAATCAACATCTCCTTCTGGGTTCTCCTCTGGATCTTCCTTTGGATTTTCATCATCATTGGAATCAGGTGGATGGGCATCATCATGTATGTCTTGCTCTTCGGGCCAGAAGTCAGAAATGTCCATTGTGAGTTGCACATGGCCAACCACCAGTGTCGGAAAACCGAAACGAAATCTTCATAGCTAACCCGCGACTGAACTCCCTGGACATCATCTATCAATTGATTGTATATCTCTCTTGCTCTTCGCAGGGGTAACTCCGATAAGGTATTAATAAATCTAAATATGCCATGTCGATCAGATACCGAGTGACCAGCATATCTAGCCTCTACCCATAATCCAAGCATTGCGTTTAGGTGCGCCCCAAGGTTATAATTAGGTTCCCATTGGTATTGTTCATATCTCTCTATCCTTGCTCTCCTATTAACGCTAACAATATCAGACTTCCGTGTTGTATACCTTCTACGAGCCATCTATAGAGCATAAAAATAATTAAATCCTCTAAGTTCTTTCTATTGTCCATAAAATTCACAAATATCATAATATCTCAATTGTTAAATGGCATTCTATCGTGCTATGCATCCAAGAAAACTTAGCATATTCTTTTCCTTTTTCTCTTTGCAATAGAAGTAAAATTCTTTAACAACATTAAAACACTTTAGCAATGGCATTTGACAATAGCAGTAGCACTAGCAATAGCAGTAACAATAGCGATGGCATTAGCAGTATAAAGCGAAATCCTTTAAAAAAAAATCGTACCTTGGCTTCAGAGTTGGCGTGGCATAGCGGTGGTGGATACGTAGACTCTTTCCATTTTATTATTAAAAAAAATTCTAATTCATTTATCAGAGTACACACACGAAATTTACACGTTTTTTTTTTGCAAGTCTACAGAAAGGTAGACCCACTCTGATACCACCTGTAACGCCCTAGAATTCCTTTTATAAAATACACAAACATACTTCTAATTTTAACAATGAAAAGGAACATAGATAATTTAAAAAATAAAATTAAACTGAGACAATTGTAGCGAAAGCAAAAATATTTCATAAATAAAATTTAACCATCGTCTAATTGTGTCAATTATGAACTGAAAAATAAAATAATAACTTAAAACGAAGTAAATAGTTCAACATTTGTTTTTTAAATAAACATTCGTAAATAAATCCATAGGTCTTGTCATATCCACCGCTCTTAGCCATCGCCATCTCCTTCATCTGAAAATTTGTTACATGTGGGGTGAGCGACACAGCTCAGTGAAGTATAAATTGTCCAAGCTAAATACACAGATATCTCACATAGGCATTCAAATACAATCCAATAGGACATAGCATAGATCTTTTGAAAACCGTAGACATAGACAATAGATAGATATAGCTGCAGGGTTCCACCGAGGGATACATCGACCCCGACCTCTTGAGTCCCCGGCTCAATAGGGCCTAAGCAACTGTACTACACATTCATGCAAAATAATCTAAGCATTTAACAAGGACAACAAAGTTTAGAAAACAAACCCCACCTTGAACGTAGCTATGAAAATTGAGTAGAGCCTAGAAGTGTCACATGCAAGCACGCCTAATCCTCGCTCGGTAAAACGCCTAATCAATAGAAAATAATACTAATCAAAATCCTCAAATATTCTAAACTTAAAACTAAAAATAATAATCTAAAAATCTTAATTTAGGGGCATAATAGAATATATACAAAAAAAATAGAATTGAAGGTTGGATTGGAATCAAAACAAAAATTGGGATTAGAGGCTAATTTGATGGTTTGGGGTTGAAGGGTAATTCTGTCAATAGTGTATGGGGACCACATCCCCAAAATTCCTCCTTCTTCTTTTTGTTCCTCTCCCATACGTACATCACCCTCATCTTTCATCTCTATTTCTCTCTCTTACTTTTCTCTTCTCTCTCCCTTTTCTTTTTCTTTTTCTTTTCTTTTTCCCCACCTTTTCCTACTTTTTTCTTTTTCCTACTATTTTTCCTATTCGGTCAAACCATCCCACAACCCAACAAATACTTCTTTCTTTTTCTTTACTTCATCCATTTCTCAACTTTTCTGTCAACAGCAAAACTCACCCCCAAAATCCCCTTTTCTTCTCCCTTTCTTTTTTCTTCCTTTCTTCTTTCTTTTCTCACCCTGCAAATTGTCACCCAATATCATCATCTTCCTCTTTCTTATTTTTTTTCCACTTCTTTTCCTAAAAATCAATCTCTCTCAAACTATCTAAAATCAACCCCCCAACAACGTCTGCTCCTCTCTCTCTCTCTCTCAGTCTTTATTTCCCTTTTTTTCTTTTTTTTCTCCTTTGAATTGACGTCAACAGCGGCGACAATCCAGACAGTGCAGCGCGACGACACCGCAAGCGGGTTCGGATGGAAATAAGGTCAGTTTTAGGCTGAATCTGAGAGGTTCGAGTTGGTTTCAAGGTGATTCGGGAATTTTCCGGATGTGGCTGGGTTTGGATTTGGGCGGCTGCGAATTGGGTTTCTGGTTATTTTTTTAAAAAAATTCCGGCAGGGGCTAGTTGTGGCTTGGGATGAAAATTTCGAGATGTTTGGGTTTAGGGCTAATTACTGGAGGATCATGTGTTGTGGCCGGAGGTGGTTTAGCCGGAGTAGGGTTGATTTTTGAAAGAGAAGAAAAGAAAACTTCTTACTTGTGCCATTTTCTAGTTGCAATTGAAGAATAAAAATTCGTAATTCTTTTCTTGGACGATGAATTTGTTTTTATAAGCCTAATTAGGGTTAAGCATCTTAATTTCACAGGATTCTAAAGAATCGGGTAAAGGATATAACAAGATTTGATATATAAGGAAATTTGAAATTGGTATCTTGATATTCTAGAATACTATTGGAATTGGACTTTTTTTTTTAAGGGCTAAATTGGTAATGGGTTCACATTAAATGGGTTTGTTTAAATTTGGGCTTGGACAGTTGGACATTAGACTTGAAAGATTGGGCTTGAATAATAAAAAAAATATATAATTAGCCCCTAAATAAAAATAAACTAACTAAAAATCTAAAAATTCACAATCTTAATAAGAGCCCAAAATAAAATTCTGGGTATTATAGTACCTGATTCCATAGCAGTTAAATCCTAGGATTTAGCCTTCTTGGGATTTGACCTTCTAGATCTACACGTCTCGAAGCTCTCTAGTTTTCGCCGTATGTTTCTATCTAACAATGGGATAGCAGAATAGATTATCGTAGACGTGTGACCTAGGGACCATAACCCTTATATAACTGTGTTATATTGGGTATTCTATTTTAGCCCATCATTAAAATAGGTATAACCCACTAAGTCTCTACACATTAAAGGCACACACCCTATTAGATACATTAAAGCCCAATTCTTTAACCTTATTTGATCACTTATAAAACGGGTTTAACCTTAATTGACAGTCCACAATACATAGTTATTTCACATATAAGCCCAATGTTGGATTAATGATCCAATAATCTCTCATTTGGGCTATATGTGTAACCTTATAAATATGTATTGTAAAAATAACCATATGAGCTCAACTTTGTTGTCATAACCAAAATGTATCTGTAACCAATCCGGTCCATTAATTATACTAACATAGGATCAAAGCGGCCTTCATTATATTTATCGTAACCTGACCCATCAGTGGTCACGTATGCCAATACAATTAAAGACATGGATCATGATGTGGATGTGTAGCATGGAAATTTCATGCAATGTGATCTTAACATGTCTATTTCCAACTGGTCCACCTTACCTTAGTGAGATCAAACAATATGCCAGAATCAAATTGTAAATGACCTAAAACTTTATCTCTGCAGAGTAAAATCTTAAAATATCCTTCAACTGAAGTAACTGAAAATGTGTCTACCTTAAAAGAACATTATAATTACAAACTCCCACTATAAATGAATATTCTTAAAAAAAGTTGTATACCCTGAACTGATTTGACACTCATATGAGCAACAATCTCATGAAATTTTTTGGGTGGTAATCCCTTAGTAAACGAATCCATACTTATGGAGTTTGTACCAATATGTTCTATAGACACCTGTCCACTTTGACTTATTTCTTTAACAAGTAGGAACTTGATCTCTTTATACTTAGTCTTCGTCGAGTTCTAGTTGTTTGGAATGTAGCGTTGCTGACTTAATGTCACAAACTTAGTGGTATTTTAATACCATCCAAATACGCAGCCCCGTGACATACTTTCACAACTATATTCCATGATTTGGATGTCCCCAACATGCCATGAATTTTGCTACCATGATAGAAGAGTCTATATAGAAGACTGTTTAGAACTCTTCCACAACTAGCAAAAATACATATGCCAACTTAGATATCATTTTATCTTGACATCCAATAAAATTAGAGTCGGTATACAGAATGATCTCAAACTGATCCGACCTTTGTTATGTGAGCATGTAACCTTTCTTTATCCATAAGTACCTTAGACTTGTTTGGCTTCTTTTCAAATATTGTCTATTCCTGACTTACTCATGTATTTGTCAAGCGTCACTATAATGTACGCAATATCCAACTGCGTACATACCTGAGCATACATCAGACTCCCTACAACTTAAGGTAAGGAATCTTCTGCATTTTATTTTCCTCAAATCATTTTGAGACTGAACTTGTCTCCTTTAGCCATAGGGTTGTCATTTGGTTTACAATCTTGCATGCCATTTTGAAGGACTTTTTTGATATAGCTCTTTTGTGATAATCTATAGTACTCCAAGAGCGACCTTAGTGTATTTGTATCCTAACACAAAAGAAACATCACCAAAATCTTTCATCTCAGGATTTTTAATCATAAATCTCTTGGTGTTGTGCAGTAAGTTTATATCGTTGATGGCAAGCAAAATGTCATCGACCTACAAAACCAAAAATATATACTTGCTCCCACATAACCTATGATATATACAATCATCGACCAAATTCATCTCAAAACCAAACGAGATGATCGCTTGATGAGACTTTAACTACCATTGTCCAGATGTTTGCTTGAGCCCATAGATGGATTTCTTAAGTTTGTAAACCATATCCTTTGAGTCTGCTGACACAAAGTTTTTTGGTTGCATCATATAAATCGTCTCATCGACGTCTTCATATCCAACTAATGTAACTCAAGACCAAAGTGTGCCACTAATGTCATTATAATCCTAAAAGAGTCTTTCAAAGAAACTGAAGAGAAAGTCTCTTTACAATCGATGTCTTCTTTCTATGTAAAGCCATTTATGACAAGACGAGTTTTGTACCTTCCTACATTGCCTTTTGAATCCCTCTTGGTATTAAATATTTATTTGCAACCAATGAGTTTCACACCTTATGGCAATGAGCAAGTTCCTACACGTCATTGTCCCTTATGGACTTAATCTATTCATCCATGGGCATCCATCCACTTTTGAGATTTGGAACTTGTCATGGCTTGATGGATGTTGATTGAATCATTTTCTATCATTACAATGTTAACCTCATTTTCTTGGAGAAATACAAATCTGGCATTGCACTTCTTCTTTCCATAGTGGATCTCCTTAATGACATAAGTTTTTGAGGTTGTAGAATTTGTCCATCTGGAATAATTTCTAAAACAGAAAGTTCTCCGATATTGTCTTGATTTGTGTCTTGAACAAGGTCATGAATGAAATTTCGATCAATGCCAACAACATTTGTGGGAATATCAACGTATTCCTCTTCAAAGATAAAGTCTTTTACTTTATCTCCCCCCGCAAACTCAACATCCTCAAAGAACCGGGCATTTTTGACTCAAAAATAGTCTTAGTTGTGGGATCGTAAAACTTGTACCCTTTGGACTTTTCAGAGTATCCAATAAAATAACAACTAATTGTCCTTAAGTCCAGTTTCTTCTCATTAGGCTTGTAAGACCTTGCCTCAGCTGGACATTTCCAAACGTGCAAGTGTTTCAGACTAGGCTTCTTGCTCATCTAAAGTTCATTAAGGGTTTTTGTTAGTTGCTTGAATTGGAAACCTTACTAAGGATATATGTTACAGCCTTAAGTGCTGTTGGGAAATTTATTGTTTAGATTTTGATGAATACCATGTAAAACTTAGAATAGGAAGTTGGCACCCCATTTTTGTTGTAAATCGCATAGAAGGGTGGTCAAAGGAGTTAAGTCACTATGCTCAAACATGCAAGAAGACAATCAAGACAGGAAGGAAGACTCACTGCAAGACAATTTGAGTATGGCAAAGAAGAGAAGACAGGGACTCGACTGAAGGAACAGCTAAGATGCAGCTGAGTGGAGTATAAGTCAAGTCAGCTAAATATAGTTAAGTCTCAAGTCGAAAGTGACAGAAGAGTCATTTAATGATTGAAAGCTGACCCTAAGTCACCTGGGGAAAGCAAGGAAATGCAGTCAAGTCGAGATAATCGAAAGAGATCCGTTGCGTTTAAATCAAGAGAATTACTTAAACAAGTAATATCTCCATGCTACCTTTCTCGGAGTGCTCAGTCACATAAGCGTGCAAGGGAAATAAACCAATGGGAAGCACTACACCGTGTCAGTGCTTTGAAAAGCTGAAGAACAATTCATACGAGGAAGTGGCAATTCCAAGGACTGCAACAAGACAAGCCAACGACCACAAGTGACTTTCAAAAATAAGCCTATCTCTTCAACGGGCAGATTTTTGAAAGATCACTATAAAAGGCTGAGGAATAACTCTGAGAGGACGTTACGAAGGTTACCTTGACCATCTAAGAATTGAACACAAGCAAGAAAGAAACATTTTGTAACCTGAAACATTCTCAAGTTATTAAACGCTCAATCCTCAAGCCTACATTACGAAGAACATCAATCCAACACTCACCTATGAATGAAAGATAACTTCAATCAGTTGAAGAGGAAATTACTGAAGAATCAAGGGGTCTACATTCCACGAAGGACTGTAGGAAGGTTCAAGGTCGAACCAATCTCGAGTTTTTGGAGGGCTTCGTGATCAAATCCAAAGAACTTGAGCAAGTGGGTGTAGTAGCAAAGCGCAAACGCCTGTGAAGAAGCCGAGTCGCACGAGAAGCCGGTGAGTGATCAAGGCATCTCCAGATCGAGTCCCAAAGGATCAAGTCGGATGTGTGATCAAGACTTGTATCGGGACTCGTTACCACTTTGTATCTCGATCAATACCTAGTGGATTCCTCCAGGAGTTGGAGAAGAGAGGAGTAGAAGAATTACCCCATCTTGAACCTCTATAAAAATTTATCGTGTCATTTACATTTCAAAGACTTTAATTCCTCGCATCTTATTTGTTTAATTCTCACGACATATTTGCTATCCATTTGATAATCTCTAAGTACTAAAACCCAGTATTAAATCACAACTAAACCAAACTTAAGGGTGTTAAGTCTTCAATGAAAACAAACCACAGTTGAGCTAATTCAGTCTTAATAATGTGAGTTATTCTATCAATAGCTCATCAGTGAGTTCGTTGAGTGACTAACTCTTGATTAACTAAATTGGTTGTCCACCCAGACACAACCTATAGTAGTATCAACTCGAACTTTTAAAAGGACTAAATCGAAAATTTGGTAAGGTTTATTCAACCCCCTTCTAAACCTTACACTCACACCCTTGGGACTTACAAGTGGTATCGAGCGGTTGGTTCATTGAGCCTTCCGCACAGTTCTTGAACTAGATCTCCAAACTTTTCAAAGTCTGTTTTAGTACTTAAGTTTTCAAAACTCCTTTTATCATTAAAAGTTATTATCATGGAAGCAAATTTGACACGCATTCCTATGTTCACAATTGAAGAATTTGATGATTGGAAAATTCAGTATCTTGTGCTCATCTATCAAAGATTACATGATGAGATGTGGATATTGATAGAGGATGGGCCACCGCAAATCTTAAAAGTGAACACAATGTAAGAGGAGCTACACTGGGTGAAGGTGAAGAGGATGTTGCCCTAGACGGCTATGGTTGAAAAACCAAGAACCGAATGGACAAATGATGACGAGAAAAAGATACAACCTGGACAATGTAGCCAAGGACATCCTTTACAAAACCTTGGACAAAGCCATGTTCAATAAAGTCAAATCATGCAAAACGGCTAAAGAAATGGGGACAAGCTAACATTGATTTGTGAAGGCTCGTGAGCAAATCAAGGAAAATAAATTATCGGTGGTTGTACAAAAATTTGAGAATTTCAAAATGATCGCAGGAGAAAACCTGGATCAACTGGATGCTCGGTTCACGAAATCACCAACGAGCTATCTGCGCTTGGAAAGGAATATACACACGAATGAAATGTGTATGAAGATCCTAAAAAGTCTCCTCATTTGAATGGGAAATGAAGGTCATGGCACCGAGACATTCCATGGACCTATCGAAGACCTCCAACCATGAACTATTCTCGGATCTCAAAGCCTACGAATTTGAGTGAGAAGAAAAGATCGAGGAAGAGACAAATGTACCAAAAACAGCTTGCTCTAATTGTTAAGGATGGGAAGAGAGCCGAGGTCAAAGAAGTCATTGATCCGGAAGAAATAGCCCACGATGGTTAAAATGTTCAACAAGTTCTTCAATAAGAATTACAAGAGAGGCAAGGGCGAATCTTCCAAAAGACACTCAGCTCCCTCCAAGTCAAGGGAAGATAGGCCAACCAAGAGGACAGATCATCAAAAAGTGAATATCTAAGGGCCGACAATCCAAGAATGGAAAGAGCTTATCAAAAGGTTGAATATCTATGCTTTGGACCGTAGGCAACCAGGTCACTATGCCATTGATTGCCCATATCCTGTAGTCAACAAATACAGGAATGAAGAAGAAAGAAAGGTCTTGAGAGAAAGAAGACAAGAAAAGAAAAAGGCAATCTTGTCTGCAGAGATGCCGAGACAAAGCCAAGTCAAGAGAGACATTGATTGAGAGCGATGAAGCCGACTACTCAAGTGACTACGAAGAAGAAGCCCCGATCCGTTTGATGGCCAAGGAACAAGATCAACCTAACCAAGAAGATGAGGTACACTCTAACTCATCAAACTCGATTCTAGTGATAGACACACACACTTCATCACCCACTCGATCTTTATGATTCATTAGGCAAAATGATGAAAGATTTTGAACACATTAAATCCTCACACACACTACTAAATGAGGAAAACAGCCTACTCAAGAGCGAACTCACGGTGACTAAGGAGCCGAGTACTCTAAGTCAAATAGTCGATGAGAATAAAAGTTTAAAAAGTCCGAAAATGCCAAGCTAATAACAGAAATAGCTGCCATAGAAAAGAGGGAGAATGACCTCAAAAATGTGATTGCCTCATTCACTAAGGCATCTAAATCATTGGATGATCTTATTATGAGTCAAAGAGAATGTGGAGACAAGACAGGCTTAGGATTTAATTCCTCTGTGCTATGTCAAACTTCAAATGTAATTTTGGAAAAAGGGTCTTCAAGCAATGAAGAGTCTCAAAAATCCAAAACCCCAAATGGTGCACACACATTCACTCCAAAGCACAATTACAAGCAAACTGGCCTTGGTTATAAAGGAAAAGGAAAACAACCAGTTGGGTGCATTGAGAAGTCAGCTGAGAAGAAATTCAGCCAAGTTCCTCAGCAAACTCCAAACAGGAAATACTCTGTAAAGAAGAAACAGAGCTACCAAAAAACCCAGAAAATCTATAAAAGAAACACATATGATGGGAATGGTAGAAAATATCCAAGCCAAGCCGATTGGAACAATGTGAACTATCAAAGCATAGACTTATGGAATATAAGCCCAAATGGCAAAGGCCAGAACTCAAGAAAGGCCATTCCAAAAGTATAAGAGCTTTCATCAAAGACACACATATGCACCTAGGCACTACACTCGGAGAGACACCACAATTACCCAAAGAAGACAATTGCTAAAACACATATACGGTATACAGACAAAAGAGACAGTTGTATGAACCTAGAATCCCCAAGCAATTTGCCAAAATTAATTATGATTATGGCAGCGATAGATGGCAACCCCTTAGAGCCGATCATTTGGCTATAGGGTGGTTGGATCATCTTACAATACTAATCCCTCAGGACCCGGACAAGTATGGGTATCTAAAACTTAATTTCCTTGATTGCGGGTTCAAGGAAGCAGTGAGTGCAAGGAACCTGGTACATAGATAGTGGTTATTTCGGACATATGACAGGAAACAAGAAAAATCTGTCAAAATTCAAGGAAGTTAAAGGAGCAAAAGTTATATTTGGAGGAAATGAAGCTCCAGGTGAAATAAGAGGCATTGGATCCATCAAGAAGAACGGATTAGAAATCACGGATGTTGCATATGTTGAAGGACTCAACTTCAACTTGCTAAGCATCACCAACTCGTGACAAGGGTTATAATGTTGGATTTAACATGGGTATATGCCAAATCAAGGATCTTGAATCGAACGAAAGCGTATTTGCAAGGATGCGACAAAAGAACATGTATGTAGTAGATTGGTCAACCGCAACACCCAAAGACTGTCTATTAGCAAAGAGCACAAATTGAATCAAGTTGGTTGTGACACAAAAAGTTGAGTCACTGAATTTCAAAACACTTAACAAGATTGCGAAGTAATCTTGTGGAAGGTCTTCCGATTCAAAGATTATACAAGAAGGAGAGTATATGTGACGCATGCCGGAAGGGAAAACAAATCAAATCATCATTCAAAGAAAAGACCTACTCATCTTCAACAAGGATATTGCACTGCTACATATGGATCTATTTGGTCCAGTTGAACCAACTAGCATAAGTGGGAAGAAATATACCTTGGTGGTAGTAGATGACTACTCAAGATATACATGGACAATATTCATGTGTAAGAAGAAAGAAACTCTACGTAAACTACTACACGGTGATGAAGAGGATTCAATATGAGAAGAGCAAACCATTATCAAAATAAGATCGACAGAGGAACTCGAGTTTGTCAATGGTATAATAACTCAATATTGTATTGAAAATGGCATTGTCATGAATTATCTGCAGCAAGGACTCCACAAAGAGAATGGAGTTGCGAGAAAGAAGGAATAGAACTCTCAAAGAAGCGAAGAAGGACCATGTTAGTCAAGCGGGGGTTACCAAAAAGATTTTGGGTCAAGCAATCAACATAGCTTGCTACACTCAAAACAGATGTATGATAAACATACGGTGACAAAGACTCCTATGAGATTTGGACGGGAGAAAATCAAATGTTGCATATTTTAGAATATTTGGATGTAAATGATTCATCCATAACAATGGCAAAGCAGACAATCTAAAGGCTTTCGAGGCTAAAGGCGATGAAGGTATCTTGGGATACTCGGTGAAAGCAAAGCCTACTGAGTACTCAACAAAAGGACTATGGTTGCGAGAGAATCCATTCATGTGGTATTCGATGAGCCAAATGTAAATGGAGAAGACATTGAAGAGTCGGTGATAAGTCAATCATCCAACCATACTGAGAAAAGTCCCTATGTTAAAGCTAAAGCCGGAATTATAAACTCGCATCAAGATGAGAGAGTCGAGTCTCATAAAATCTTTGGAAAATTTGCAACTAAGTGATTGCGAGAGAGAATCGATCAAAGCAACACATTTGCTAGACGATCAATCCAGCTAACTTACTTCAACTCGATGTAAGATGGTGAAAGACCATCCACCGAGAACTTGTCATTGGAGATATAAGAGAAGGTGTCAAAACAAGATCAGAACTCAACAAGAAGCTATGTTCACATGCTTTATCTCACAAATAGAGCCTAAAGATGTGTTACAAGCATTGGATGACACACATTGGATTCAAGCTATGCAAGAAGAGTTGAATCGGTTTGAAAGAAATAAAGTATGGGAATTAGTTCAAAGACCCACCCATCAAAATGTTATTGGTACTAAATGGGTGTTCGAAACAAGATGAACGAGGAGGGTTACGTGGTAAGAAACAAAGCAAGACTAGTAGCTAAAGGATATTGCCAAGAAGAATGAATAGATTTTGATGAAACATTTGCTCCTGTAGCAAGATTGGAAGCTATAAGGATGTTTCTTGCCTATGCACTCACAAGAATTTTATTGTATATCGATGGATGTAAAAAGTGCATTCCTAAATGGTTTATTGGAAGAAGAAGTGTATGTTGAACAACCTCCAGGATTTGAGCGGAAGACTCTTGGAGATAAGGTATACAAACTCAAGAAAGCTCGTATGGATTGAAACAGGCACCCAGAGCATGGTATGATACTTTGTCACAATTCCTAATCGAGAATGGATTCACAAAAGGAAAAGTAGATAGAACACTTTTCGTAATTCAAGACAAGAAGAGTATCTTCGCTTGTTCAAATATATATGGATGACATCATTTTTGGATCCTCAAACAAAGAGCTATGTGAAAAATTTTCAAACCTCATGCAAAGCAAATTTGAAATGAGCATGATGGGAGAGTCGACATTCTTCCTTGGACTCCAAGTAAAATAGTCAAGGATGGAACCTTCATAAGTCAAACAAAATACACGAGAGATTTAATGAAGAAATTTGGTATGGAGGAAAAGTCTTCGTGAAAATACCAATGAATACATCATCAAAATGGACATGGATGCGGATGGCAAGCATGTAGATCAAACAAGATATAGAGCATTTATTGGATCATTGCTTTATCTCACAAAGAAGCGGACATCACCTTTGTTGTAGGTGTATGTGCGAGATTTCAATCTGCTCCCAAAAGAGAGCCATATGACTTAAGCTAAGAGGATTTTGAGATATTTGAAAAGGAAGCAAGAAGTTGGCTTATGGTATCCAAAGGAAGATGGATTCAAGCTAATTGGCTATTCGACTACGACTATCTTTGGATGTAGAGTGGACGGGAAGAGCACTTCATGCACATGTCAAATGCTTGGAAATAGGCTAATTTCTTGGTTTAGCAAAAAGCAAAATTCAATAGCCACCTCTACAACAAGCGAGAATACATAGGCTGGGCACTGTTGTGCCCAAATCCTATGGATGAGCGGCAAGATTGAGAGACTATGAAGTTGAAGAAAAGGAAATTCCAATCATGTGTGATAACACAAGTGCAATTGCAATCACTCGAGAATCCTGTGTTGCACTCAAGAACAAAGCATATCGATGTCGATATCACTTCATAAGAGATCATGTTGAAAAGAAGGACATCATATGGAATATATCTCAATTGATAAAATGGTTGCAATGACATATTCACAAAACCATTATGTGAGTCAAGATTTGAAGAACTCAAGCATGAGTTAGGGTTAATTGAAATGAACTAACACTCGTAAGACTCAAAGAAAAGAAATGAAACACAAAAAGAGAAAAAGGATGAATTCTCAAAATCGGCTAAATGAATCACCATGTCGGAAAGACAAATTATACCGAATTAGTTTGACACCGGTGAGTCACCGAGAGAAGCGTGACGAAAAGAGTTAAATCAGCTAAGGAATAAGATGAGTCATTTATGAGCAAAGTGACAAAAACGCATCATTTTTACTAAGCATGAATGTTTTTAAGAATGACGTCAAGATAATGATGATGTGTACAGACACAAAAAGCCGCATACCAAGCTTATGATTGGATATAAATCTTTGCCGCATTAAATTCGAGACATTAAATGCTAATCGGCGTGCAAAATCTAAGCCGTTGATTTCGATCACATTTCAAAAACCACCCGCACGCCCTTTTAAAACCATACTTAACCCATTTTCGCCTCTTTTTTCTCACATATTACCGAAACGGTTCATTTCTACCTCGAAGCAAAGGCAAAACTCTCTCAAAACCCTATCACTACTCAAATCAATCTCTAAGTTTCTTTTCGGTGAAATCTGAAAAATGGCATCAACCTAATATTTTGTCAAGCTAGGAAAGCAAATCCACACAGGTCGACCGTGGATTTCAAGGGCATGGTCAAACAGGGGTCCGATGATGCCCTCATAAAGAAAATCATTTGAAAAGCTCGAAAAGTCAGGGCTAAAACCATTTCGACGATGGAGTTCTCAATGACCTATGTGGAAGAGGTCGCACGAGTTCTACGTGAACGCCGAGATTCACGATGAAGGGATAAAATCATTTGTTCACGGAAAGAAGTTCACCATCTCTATCAAGGATTTGGTCGAACACCGCTCACTACCGCGGAAGGAGCATCGAAATCAACGGCGATGTAGACACTGGTTCTTTGCGCCCGGAGGAAGTAGCCAAACCGACTATCTTTGATAAAATAGTTTACATAGCAAACAAGAGGTCAGCCAAGGAGGATTACCACAAGTCGTTGGACATAGTTGCCAAATGCATAGACATCAAATTTTGACTTTGACTTTGACCAATCACAAAAGCAAAGTTGATCGTAATGGTTGCGATCATTGAAGAAAAGAAAATAAATTTGAGTTTGTCTACAAAGCAGACTCGCAAGAATGTAGGGAACAAATCCTTCAAGGAGGATGGTGCATTTGGAGGATCCCCCGGGATATGGCCTGGTGATTGGCCGGTGATGGAGGTGAAAGGAGTCCTCTTCGACATGGAAAGGTGTTCCATGTAAACAAGAGGATGTTCGAGATCAAACCTCTCGGCGCACGAAGAGAGCCCACGCCAAGAGAGGCGATACGAGTGAGGGGGAATCGGTGACCCTCAAGATACGCTTGATTTTCCTCTCCACCAAAGAACAAAGTTGCCCCCGCTAAGCTAAGAAGATCACGCGCTCCCGCAAAGAAAGAAAAACAAACCGCTCCCCCTGCGCAGCCAGTCGCGGCCGTGTCTCCCGCAAGCGCAGCTGCCAAGAAGGAACCTCAAATACCTTCTCCGGTCGTCAAAAAGAGGAGAATCGAAAAGCCAAGACGGCTCGCTCCTCGAAGAAAACACCAAGACGCCCCCACCGCCAAGACTCGGAAGAAACTCTCTCTCGAACCTGCAGGTCCCTCCGGGTACGAACTAAGAGACGACGAAGAATCATCAAGCGATCCGAGCTTGAGAAACCGGGCCGAGTCGCCCACTCACCGAGCAAATACCGAAACTGTTGAAGAAGTAGAGTCCCCGGATATAATTGATGAAACAAACTAAGTCAGCAAGAAAGCGTCAGAGAGGCAAATCAAGACACAGCTTGTTGTTCGCACTGGTGAGACACAAGAAGAAGCTGAAAGAGATGATGATGTGATGATCCTATCCCCACTTTATCCGCGACATCCAAAATCGGCGAGAGTGGAGAAGTGGAAATTGAGTCGATCCAGGGAAACAGTTTCAATGGCACGAGTTTATCGAAGAAGAAGAGAATCGATGAACTTCTTGGAGTGACCAAATGGTCCAAACATTGGATGAACGCGCACGATATCTTGCGGATCTTCAAGGACAAGGAGAAGGAGAGACGAGAGGAAGCCGAGGCACGTTAAAACCCTATCACCGCACCATCAACACACACATCATCTCTTTGATCTTATCGAGAGTGATGAGAATTTGGAGTTGAGACTCCAAAGAGTTGCAACATAGAAGCAATGCACGAATCCGACTTAATCCTTCATGCGCAAAGAATGATGGAGAACCAGGAGAGTCCTCGAAAACACGTAGTTGAAATCGATCCAATGGGAGGTAAAGATATCGACGGGAGGTTGCCACCACTTCCCCTCACTCGGAAGAAGGAATTAAAGAATGGCGATGAACATCCTGGGGATCATTGATCCAACCCCTAATGAAGGTGTCTTCCACGCCCCACTGAACACTCGTAGATAATAGCCGGGAGTTTGGAACGAGTGACCGGGATTCCAAGTCACTCGATGGTGCGCCGAGGAGGGGAAATCCTCCACGCATCGATCCAAAAGACGGAGGATGTCGAGGATGTCCCAACGAATCAGGAGGCGAAGTGGAGAAGGAACAAACACTCGTGCACTACAACAAGTTGTCATCAACTTTGATGATTGAGACTGTCTCAATGGAAGTGCCAAATGCTCGGCTAATGACGCGATGCGATCGAGGCACGAGGAAGGAACTACCGGAGGAGTTAACACTGGCGATGAAAGTGCAATCCATGGAGTTGGGACTCCAATGGATGCCAACACAGAAAGACCTAAGAGTTGACGGGACACTTGGTCGAAACAAGGCCCGCTGCAATTGAGACTGCGCAGAGGTAATGAAGGCCGACAGGGAGGTTGAGACTTCCACAAGTAGAGAACATCCTCCGCCGCTATCATTGATCCATTGAAGGAGATCGCTCTTCACGACTCCCTTTGATAATCGATGTAACCTTTCTCGGGATCGGAAGAAGCGACCGAGTCATCCCCGAGTGATCGATCCAAAAGACTCGGTGAGGATTTTCCAACCACGTCATTCCATCGGCCTACCATCATTCAAACCTTCAACTTTGATGATGAGCCACCAATGGAAGTCTCATCATCGTCCGATGACGCTCCGATAAGGCGGAGGACCAGCTCACTCAATTGGAGAAACCATTATTGAGAGAAATTGAATGGTTTGGAGGATTGAGGCTCGGCAAGATGGGTCAACTTGGCAACAAACCCCTGATTGCTGAACAAGAGAGTCCATCGCGACTTGCAGGCTCCCAATAGTCGCAGAATCAGGGGTTCGACTCCACAAGGAATTTCACGCGCCCCTCTCATCATTGAACAAAGGCCGTGATGATTCCTTTGTAGAATCATTTCCTTTTCTCTCGGAGGTTGACCTCCCTATGGAGAGTCGAGAAAATGATCTCGCGCTGCAAAGATCCTGTCATTCGAGAGATACCATCATTTGAGCTTATGATTTTTGAAGCTCTTGGCCATCACCACCGAGAGAAACAAATTGAAGTTCGGGAGGTGTTCAAAGCATTATTTGTGAAATTGAACGGATGGAGAGGCAAGGCCTCGATGGACATGAGATCGACAACAAAGATGCCAACCTTCTCACCGACTTGAGAGGCATAATAGTCGAATCGGGAATGGTGGCAACAAAGAAGAAACAATGCGTGTGGAACAAGCTAGATACTTCAGACATTGTTCAACAAGTTGTTGGTATGGAGAGCCGAGAATGCCGATGCAAAGACGAAATTGAGAGAACACATTGAGCACATGCATGAAGCTCACTCTTCCCGCCGAGATAAAGGCTTGCTTGAGCAAAATAAGAGTGATCTCCCATGGAAGAAAACATGGATAGAAAATTTAGCCTTCTCATGGCCGAGATGAAGCTAATTTCAGAGAGTCCAACGGAACACGCTCAATTTCGCCGCATACTTTCCGCAGCAGACTCGAGGCGAGAACTCGGCTATCGCCAGGCTCGACTTCGCTTGCCAAGATATGTTTCAGGGTTCCTCTCTCCTTTGATGATGCCAAAAAGGGGGAAGAGGAATACCTTAAAGCGCTAAAGAGATCTAATGTTGAGAAGGAAGGAGCAGCTGTGAAGGGAAGGACAGCTGAGGAAGTGTCAAAACAAAAGAAAGGAAAGTCTGTTGAGGGGGAAGGATCGAAAGATGTAACCTTGATGATTGCACAAACCTCCCAACAAGGTCTTCACACGGTGATATTATCAGCAAAGAAACTCCCAGTGACTCCGCCACTCCAACACTCGCATCTCGTTTGAAAAGAGAAAGATTGAAGCGAGGGGATGGAAGAAGTGGAAGGAAGGTTGAATGCCCGAGTTATGGACATCTTGAAACAACATGGAGGCATTCCAGTAGACAGAGACACTTATGCCATCTCAGATGTCGGGACCGAGCCACGATCAGTTGATGAATTTAAAACGCTCGATCTCGAAGGATACTTCGCAAACATGTCTATGGCTCAAGCTTGGGACTTGTACTAGGAAAATGGTCTCACGTTATGTGAAGAAGGCGACAGCGAGACTACCATGATCGCTCTCTTTGGTCACTCATTGGTCACTCGGTTGGAAAGAAGAAGACCCCAAGACAATACACGCCCCGGAGGAAGAGGAAGAAGCGATGGTGGAGGAAGAGGTTTGGACCAGGCCTCGCCCAAAAACATTGAGTACATAGATCCAGGCAAGAAAGGAGGGATCTCTTGGGCCGGGTCTTGACCAAGTAGCCAATCTGCAAGTGGCTAAAAGCAATGTTGAGTATGCGAAAAGAATAGAAGAAGAAAATAAAAGACAAACTCAGCTATGGGAGGAAAGACAAGAGAGATTAAGAAGAGATGAAGTCTTGCCGGAAGGCATATGAAAAAGAAAAGAAGAAGGCGGTGAAGATGAGAAAAAAAGAAGAAGACCGAGGAAGATGATGACAGAAGAAGATGAAAGAAGGAGGCGAAGGAGATGAAGTGTTGCTGTCTACCCCTTCATGTATTTTACCATGTAAATACACTTTATGTAAGTCTTCTGTCATATACACTTGTAAATTCTCTAGTTTTGTGTAGACAAATGTGTGCTCTGATACACCTTGTAAACAGTTGTGTAAAAGAACAAGAATGTTATGATCAATAAAAGGATTGATTCTACGCATACATTCTATGTGAATGCACTATCTGTATGTATCTTTGCTATTTACATTTTGAATGTTTTAAGTTTTGGCATCATCAAAAAGGGGGAAATTGTTGGGAAATTTATTGTTTAGATTTTGATGAATGCCATGTAAAACTTAGAATAGGAAGTTGGCACCCCATTTTTGTTGTAAATCGCAGGGTGGTCAAGTTTGAGTTAAGTCGCCTATGCTCAAACATGCAAGAAGACAATCAAGACGAGAAAGAAGACTCATTTGCAAGACAACAGTGAGTATGGCAAAGAAGAGAAGACAGGGGACTCGATCAAGGAACGAAAATGCTAAGATGCACGGTGAGTGGAGTATCGGTCAAGTCGCCTAAATATAGCTAAGTCTCAAGTCGAAAGTGTGAGAAGAGTCATTTAATGATTGAAAAGTCGACTCTAAGTCACCTGGGGAAAGCAAGGAAATGCAAATCAAGTCGAGATAATCGAAAGAGATCCGTTACGTAAATCAAGAGAATTACTTAAACAAGTAATATCTCCATGCTACCTTTCTGAGTGCTCGAGTCCACATAAGCGTGCAAGGGAAATAAACCAATGGGAAGCACTACACCGTGTCGATTGCTCAAAAGTCAAGAACAATTCATACGAGGAAGTGGCAATTCCAAGGATCGCAACAAGACAAGCCAACGACCACAAGTGACTTTCAAAAATAAGTCTATCTCTTCAACGGATGATTTTTAAAAGATCACTATAAAAGGCCGAGGAATAACTCGAGAGGACGTTACGAAGGTTACCTTGACCATCTAAGAATTGAACACAAGCAAGAAAGAAACATTTTGTAACCTGAAACATTCTCAAGTTATTAAACACTCAATCCTCAAGCCTACATTACGAAGAACATCAATCCAACACTCACCTATGAAGGAAAGATAACTTCAATCGGTTGAAGAGGAAATTATCAAGAATCAAGGGGTCTACATTCCACGAAGGATCGTAGGAAGGTTCAAGGTCGAACCAATCTCGAGTTTTTGGAGGGCTTCGTGATCAAATCCAAAGAACTTGAGCAAGTGGGTTGTAGTAGCAAGGCCTGTGAAGAAGCCGAGTCGCACGAGAAGCCGGTGAGTGATCAAGGCATCTCGGATCGAGTCCCAAAGGATCAAGTCGATGTGTGATCAAGACTTGTATCCGGATCTGTTACCACTTTGTATCTTGATCAATACCTAGTGGATTCCTCCGGGGAGTTGGAGAAGAGAGGAGTAGAAGAATTACCCCATCTTCGAACCTCTATAAAAATTTATCGTGTCATTTACATTTCAAAGACTTTAATTCCTCGCATCTTATTTGTTTAATTCTGCTTTGACATATTTGCTATCCATTTGATAATCTCTAAGTACTAAAACCCAAGATTAAATCACAACTAAACCAAACTTAAGGGTGTTAAGTCTTTCCCAAAAAACAAACCACGATTGAGCTAATTGATCTTAACAAAGTGAGTTATTCTATCAACGGCTCGGTCGAGTTTGTTGAGTGACTAACTCTCGATTAACTAAATTGGTTGCCACACCAGGACACAAGCTTGTGTAGTATCAACTCGAACTTTTAAAAGGACTAAAAATCGAAAATTTGGTAAGGTTTATTCAATCCCCCCTTCTAAATCTTACACTCACACCCCTTGGGACCTACAAGTGCTTCTTCCTAGAGTGATTCTGGTAAGGTAGAATGACTTATCATAATCCTCACCATATCCTTAATCATTATGTTTCGTCTTTTAGCAACACTATTCATAATAGCAAATCTGACTTAGTGAACTATGAGACGATATTGCATTCCTCTAGGAATTAGCAAACGATTATAGACGTCGTTCACCTAAACTATCATATCTGTTGCTGCATACGCCACCACGATCAGATGTGATATTTTTAATTCTTTTGATGAGTTGATTCTCAACTTCAGCCTTATAGGAAATTAAACACGTCTAGTGATTGAGACTTTTCATGAATGAGAACTTGTAGCCATATCTAAAATATCGTCTGTGAACGTTATTATATATTGTTAACCATTCCAAGAAACCATAGGGAATGGTCCACAAATATCTGTATATATAAGTTCTAAGACGCCTGAAATCCAATTGGCTACAAATCTCTTTTATTGATTTATTTTTTTACTTATACCTCGTGTACTTAAATATAGGGACTCATTGGATGAAGTAATAATGTCAGTGAAATAAAGGTTATTATAAAGAACTAGAACTAACCAATTTTAAATCATGAGATAAGCTAAATTTTTAATTTCTGAATGACCAGAATGACCAAATTTGTCCAGAGTAGAAATAGAAATCAAGTTCCAAATAAATGTCTCATCAAGATCCAAATAAAATCCAATACTTAACAATAATCGAAATTTTCCTATTACTTCGAATGTAATTGTCTTGTCTTTGCCTATTTTGATGTATCTTTCATCATCATATAGCTTGTGACAATGGAGACAACCCCTTACAGACACACTGGTGTGAGTTAATGAACTAAAAACTTTCCATATGTGTGCCAAGAAACCGAAGTTAAGTTAACCTCAAAACAAACCATAACTAAGAAGCATACCTTATCCTTCTATATTTTTAATTCCTTACCTTTATTTTTGGAAGTCAAGGCAATATTAGTACCTTATGTCTCATATTGCTTAAACATTTCTTCTTCCCGACGCATTGTGAGTTGAGTTCAGAGATATCACAACCAAATGCATTAGCAAAATGCTCTTAATTTTGAAGCAATATGAGACATATCTGTAATTTATTCTTGATATTGCATTTACTCTCGTACCTTATTGAGATCGCATTTGTCAAAAGCATACTAATTTGAGCTTTTCGTTCTTGACAAATATTTTCTCAATATCCGCAAGGAATTCCTTAGCTATAGTGACATTTCTAGATAAAGTTCTCTTTTAACACAAAAATTAATTTGATGTTGGCAGTAATATTAGCAGGAATATACAAAACTAAATTCCGAAAATAACAATGAACAAATCATGCTCACATAAATCTCAGAATCATAATAATAAATTAAAACAATGGTAAATCCCAACTCAAGATACCGATACTCCATTAATATTTCATCTTTGGACAAAATATTAACTTGTAATTGATATCTTAGTGCAGTAATCAAACCTGATAATAAGAACATATCAAACAATAAATCTTCCTTTGGGTCGATTTAGTGTTCATATGTAAACCGAATAATTACCACGTGTTTATTACCACAGGTGTACGTACAATTTTGATAAATATCCACATTCCTTTGGGCCGGTTAATATTCACATAAGTTATACACGCATAACCTTTTATATTCCAAATGAATTAATTTCCACAAGAGAGGTCACTTTGGTGACATGTTGCTTCAATTAATTCATCTCAAAATATATAAATCCATACCAATATTCGAATTAAAATTAAATTCTAAGATTAAACTTAATTTAGGTGTTTTCTTATTATTTGAGGCCAATTTAGAAAATTAAATAAACTTTAATTGAGCTCCAAAATTTAAAACATTTTATAAATAAGACCCCAAATTTTCTTAAACTAGAATTGGGCCCGTAAAAGATGAAAGAACCAAAGAGACATGAAATTTTATAAAAGCCTCAAACCAAGCTGAATTACGACACAATTCCAAATTTCTGAATATTTGTAAAACAGCCCCAAAATTACAAAACAACCATCTTCTACTATTAAGCCAAATTCCATAACCTTAACCATCGAAAAACAAAATATTTGGACGTCCAACTTTCTGTTTCTTTTTCCTTTCCCTTTTTTTTTAAAGCCTAATTACAAACCTTATAAATCCAAAAAAAAAGGGCTTCTAGATTCTTAATCTTACACAAGTAAATGTGACATTACCAAAATTTCAATGCAAGGAAGCCAAAACTAAAACCCAAAAATACATAAATGCATATTCCATATTTTCTGAATTCTATGATAGTCAATGCACAGAACAACAATACCAAAATTCTTAAGCAACGGAATTATTTGAAAATTACGCAACTGAATCCAAAATAAGACAAACATGATCGGTAAAATTCAGATTTCTTTATACTTTAACAATTTGTAAAAGAACATGCCAAATTTTAATAGCAAACCTTAAATCTTGAATTGGGGATTATCCAAAAATACCATCTTAAAATTATACAAATAAAAGGGTTTCCAAACGGTGATGTGAAGATCAATTCTCCTTAGTCCGAAACGGATATCCCGCAAAAAGAAAATAAATTCATAACCATCTAAATCCATATATGATTGGACAACATAAATATATTCTGAGTTCAATCCATTCGAAAAATAAATGCTAAGCATAATCATAGATCGAAATAATTTGGTTCTCAATAACTCAATATGAATCTGCTCTGATACCACTTGTTGGAATAAACTGTAGTGAAATAATCACTTTAATCTAGTAGCCTTCATATCGAATTATCAAGAATCAAAAACTAGATTGCGGAAGCGTACCTGATTCCATAGCAGTTGAATCCTAGGATTTGGCCTTCTTGGGATTTGGCCTTCTAGATCTACACGTCTCGAAGCTCTCTAGTTTTCGCCATATGTTTCTATCTGACGATGGGATAGCAAAATAGATAATCGTAGACGTGTGTCCTATGGACCATAACCCTTATATAACTGTGTTATATTGGGTATCCTATTTTAGCCCATCATTAAAATAGGAATAACCCATTAAGTCTCTACACATTAAAGGCCCACACCCTATTAGATACATTAAAGCCCAATTCCTTAAACCTTATTTGATCACTTATAAAATGGCTTAACCTTAATTGACAGTCCATAATACATATTTATTTCACATATAAGCCCAACGTTGGATTAATGATCCAACATATAAAATAATATTTTAATAGTATAAGGGGGTAAAGTGACAATATGAAGAATATAAAGAGGTAAAGTGATACAATTGAGAGTACAATTAGATAAAATGATACTCAAGAAGACTATATGGGGGTAAAGTGGCATTTATCCTTTTATTTTTTGTAAATTCTGGATTTTAAAATAATTTTGGATTTGTTTACAATTTTTAGTTTTATAAACAAAATATCAAATTTCGTATATTTTAATATTTTTTAGATTTTAAAATAAGTTTTTGTTTAAAAAAATTCCAAAAAATTTCAAATAGATTTTAATTTTTTAAAACATATATAGAATTTGTAGACAATTTTTCAGATTTTTCAAACAATTCTTCTGATTTTCAAATAAATTATTTACTTTTATTTAATTAATTTAGGAAGAAATACACTTTTGGTCCCGTAAGAATAGAGTTAACGGTCAGTTAAATTTCCGTTAGTTTTGGGACTAAGTTGCAACTTTTTATTTGTATGAGACTAAATTTGCTCTTAAAAATCATTTGGGACCAAAAGAGCAAGTTATGGGACTAGAAATGATTGACCCTTTTTCTTATGAGAACAAAAGTGCAATTTTCTTTGCATGTTACGTATAGGAATGCATAGAGACGGACGCACAGTCCCCGGCGGGGAGGGGAGGCATGTGCCCCCACATTTTTTTATTACTATGTGTAAATTGTAATTAAGTTTTATTTTTTATAAATTATTTAGGTTGAGAAACAACCAACATGCCCCCAGGCCTCAATCTCTCGACAGTGGGCGGTGGGCCTGTGGCCCATTATCCATATCCTAAGTATTATTAACTTTTAGTTTTATACATTCATTAGACATTATGTTAAGAAAACATAAAAAGGTCGTTCACAACATCCAATCAATTCATCTCGGTAGCGGCTGTCTAACATAGACCAAAAAATTCAAGAAAAAAAATACTCAACAAAACAAAAAATCCAATTTCTTTGAGATAAAAATCGAAAACCACCATTAGAATTTTGAACAGATATGGAGCGGTACTTCAAAAGAGCATTAGAACCACCATTAGAGGAACGAGTTTGAAGTAAAAGAACTTCCAACAGATCCGGGGCTCAGAATTTCGATTTTGGATTATAATCCAAATATTCGAGATGAAGTTCGAAGGGCGTATATATTGAAGGGCCCTTGTCAACCCTTGAACCATAATTTTCCTTTTACAAAATTTGAAAAAAATCAAGATGTTTCAACTCTGATTGGTTTACTCAATATACTAATTGGTTGGAATATAGTATATCCAAGGATGTTTCATTTTGTCTTTGTTGTTATCTCTTTAAATCAAATTCTGGGGAACAAGCAAGAGGTGATTTTGTTGGTGAAGGGTTTAGGAATTGGAAAAAAGCGAAAGACTTAAAGAACATGTTGGGGGTCCTAATAGTGCTCATAATCAGGCTTGGGCTCAGTATGAAGCCTTGAAAAATCAGAAGCAACATATTCAATATGCTTTTGACAAGCAGACAGATCAAACTCGAAGAGAGTATCGAATGCGACTAAATGTATCAATTGATTATGTTCGATTTCTTTTGCGTCAAGGGCTTGCATTTCGTGGTGATGATGAATCAAATAATTCAATGAATCAAGGTAACTTTCGAGAGCTTTTGAAGTTTTTAGCTGATCATAATGATGATATTAAATATGTTAAATGTGGTGCTCCTAAAATCTCAAATTGATATCACATAGTATTCAAAAAGATATTGTGAATGATGCTGCTGTAAAAACTATTAATATCATCATGGAGGAAATAGGAGATGCAATATTTTCTATTTTAGTTGATGAATCTCGTGATATTTCAATGAAGGTGTTGGGTTCGCTATACTGCGGGGCTTAACGCAACGGAAATTAAAAAATTTAAAACATACATACAAGTTATACATAAGAAAAGTCTCGGGTTCACGTAGTGATTTAACGATCGCGCAAATTATACAAGCGGTAAAAACCAATGATAAGGACTTTACCTAAAGAGCTTCCTTTTGAAGAAGATGTAGAAGGAATCCAAATTCCTCGCAGCAGGGTAAATTCTCGAATCACAAACTCGCAGAGGTCCAAGCGTCCCTCCTCTAAAGCCAGTCCACACGATGGATGGTAGCACCCGGATTATAAATTTCGCTAGTAATTTATAACCCATTTCTATGTTCAATCTCAAATTTGGAGTGAACACCAATCCTTAATTCAACCGGTGAAATTAAGAATTGTTGTCATGTAGTTAAACCAAGAAGGGTTCTTGATTTTTCCTACGAAGATGAAAGAAGAAGAAAAACTTAGAGAGAAAGAGGGGTTAGGCGTTTTTCTTAAGAGAGAAGACGCCTACTTATTTTTATCTGTTTTGTATCTCTTATTCTTCTACTGATTGTTAAAGATACTTATATGATTCATCTTATGTTCATAAAAGTGTCCAGGTTCAAAACCTAAAATCAGTAGGAGAATATTATAGGATAATCTCAATTGATCCTACGATATCTTACCATATCCGGATAACCCTTATCCGGATATTCACAAGAAAATCCCTCCATCTTTTTCTTTCTTTCAAATTAGCCAGATGGGCCTATCCTTATGGGCTTAATTTAATTAAAAAGGTCCATCAATTAATTTCAATTAATTGATCCAGCCCATATTTAATTAATTTGATCAAATCAATTCCATCTAGCCCAAATAAATAATCCAATTATTTATTTGGCTATATTTAACTATTAAATATAGTCTTTTCATAAAATTAATTGATCTTATCAATTAAATTACTTTTTCACTCTAAAGACTTCCTAATCTAACTAGATCTAATTAAATAATCTAATTATTTAATTAAATATTTCATTCAATCATTGAATTAAAATCAAGCCACAATTAATTAATCTCTATCAATTAATTGTATCCAACCTTTTGGACTAATTTTCGATTGAAGAAATGACACCAACCATTTTGTGTGTGACCCTTTAGGTTCACAACTAATGCTAGTGATGAGCTTACAACTTTTGTAACTTACTTAATAATAACTATTCAATTAATTAATCCAATTAATTAATACGTTTTGAAATTAACTCTTTAATTCCAAAAACCTACAAATCATGGGAACATCTAGCAAGTAACATGATCGTCTAGTAATAAGTGAAATAGCGAGTAAACCTATTTCAATTGCGGTTGCATACATGTACGGTCCTTTCAACATCTAATCTCCCGATTAAATCTTGGGCATGGATTATAAGTCGAAACCCACTTGATTTAATAACTGTGATTCCATTTCAAGTCTAGTGATTTCTTATGAATCAATATTCATCATGCCTTGGCCAAGGTCTTTAAATCACAAACTACGAAAACACAGGAGATTCGTTTGTCAATAAACAAGTGTCGAATTCTATGTTGACCACTGATTAACCTCCATATACACCAGTGCAACATCCAAAATATCCCCTTTATGATTGTCAAGCAATCAGAAGATAAATCAAAATATTACAGGATGTACATAAGGCTACTATCGTGTCTCAAGTCTAAGGACTAATCATGTACTATCGCAATGTGGAAATTATTAATTCGACAATAAATATTTCAGTTAAGAATTTCCATTGGGTCATGTTCAGTGTACTTGTTCTCTAACAAGCACCCACATATATGCATTTGCGTCACGACGCTAATGTTAATGGAATGCAACATCCTCGTCATACGAGTATGCATCATATGCACAAGTCTTGCGGGGCTATTCAATGTCCTATCCTGAAAAGCCCATTGACTTGGAACTAATTTAAGATCAAAGCCTTAGAGACATGTTCCATGATCGCCATCAAATGCGTGACCATGTCCCATAGCTTAATATGATCTAAGGACTTTATTAAACTCACAATTAATAATATTAAATGCAAAACAAATGATAAAGAAATGCCTTTATTAATATGATTCTCAATAAAACTGTCTTTACAAGTAGAATAAACTCCAATCTAATTGGAGCGTCAGGCACTCTACTCTAACAGAAGGAGCAGATGGCAATTGTGCTACGTTTTGTGAATAAGAATGGTTGCGTAGTTGAACGTTTTGTTGGTATTGAACATGTTACTAGCACCACAACTCTTGCGTTAAAAAGAAGCAATTGACTGTTTATTTTTCTAGACATAACTTAAGCATTTCAAGGTTACGAGGACAAGGCTATGATGGAGCTAGTAATATGCAGGGAGAGTTTAATGGCTTAAAAGCACTTATTTTGAAGGAGAATTCATGTGCTTTTTACATTTATTATTTTGCTCATCAATTTCAACTTGCTCTCATGGCTGTTGCGAATAAGCACATCCAAGTTACAACACTTTTTTTTTCTCCAGTTGCTAGTGTAATAAATGTTGTCGGGGCTTCTTCTAAACGGTGTGACATTCTTCATCAAAAACAAGTAGAGAAACTTTTTAATGCTCTCAACAATGGTGAAATTTTAAGCGGCAAAGACTTGAATCAAGAAACTACTCTCAAACGCGCTGGTGATACAAGATGGAGTTCACATTATGATATTTTAATTAGTTTGATCACAATGTTTTCTTGTACAATTGAGCTTCTTGAGATAATTGTAGAGGATGGGGTAAGTTCTGAGCAAAAAAGTGAAGCCAACAATTTGCTAGGATTGATGCAGTCATTTGATTTTATTTTTACAGTACTTTTGATGAAAGTCATATTAGGAGTTACTAAAGTCATGGCATTGACAATATCTCGATAAGCAAAAATTGATTCGTCTTGCAAGATTTTACCCTGAAGACTTCTCTGCAGTAAAGATTGAGGCACTTGATGATCAACTTGAAATTTATATTCTTGATATGCGTTCTACTAAGGAGTTAGCAGGTTTAAAAGGCACGAGAGCTCTTGCACAAAAGATGGTAGAGACAAAAAACATGAGGTGTATCCGTTAGTCTATTTACTTATAACACTTGCATTAGTTTTTCCAGTTGCAACTGCTACAGTTGAAAGAGCATTTTCTGCAATGAATATCATAAAAAATCGACTACGCATTCGAATGGAAGATCAGTGGATGAATGATAGTTTGATTGTGTACATTGAGAAAGAAGTGTTGATAATGAGTTTATTATGCAAAATATTTCAGTATATGAAAACTCGTAGATTTCAATTGTAAATGCTAGATTGCTTAGTAATAAAAGAATTATTTTTGATATATATTGTGCTCCTGTACAAAATTTCTGGATTCGTCCCTGGGAATGCATACCAATTTCTTTCAGTAATTCAATGTATTTCATTCCGTATAATTTCGTCCTGCTTACTAACAATTATCACATAATCTGATTTGATCAATATTTTTTCGTTATGTATTATAATTTTCCTCGGGTCAAACGGGGTAATAAAACTTTTTTTTTTCTCCCAACCAAATTCGAAACAATAAAAGTATAAAACAAACAAAAATAATAATTTCCATTTATATATTTTCCACTTATTCAAAAAAAGTATAAAACAAACAAAATAATTGCAGAAAGCAGTTTTTCCCTCATGCACCCAACTTTCAATCTATCACCATTAGCACCCCAAAATTTTGCTATTTTGTTCTATTGCCCACTCGTCGGAGGTCTACCGTCTAAGCCCAAGTCTTCGTCAAGACCCATTGCTAGTGCTACTATATAGCATTACCGTCTGCTTCACACTTAAACCACACTCAAAACTCAATAATGGCGGAACCAAAATCCCTCGCAACTCTCTTTTTTATTCTGAATCTGATCTCAGTTTTGCCGCTTCTCACATTCTCCTTCTCTCCTGATCATCCTACCGATCGCCAAATACTAGTTGTGCTCGACGATTTATCCCTCAAATCATCGCATTCCCTTTTCTTTACCACGCTCCAATCCCGCGGCTTCAACCTCGATTTCAAGCTCGCTGATGATCCTTCTGTAGCCGTCAAACGCTACGGCGAGTACTTGTACGATGGCCTCATTCTCTTCTCTCCTTCAACTGACCGTAAGTTAGTTTGTGTATTTTTTGTTTTTCTTTGGGCCAGCTTGGATAACTTTTTTTGCTTATGTTTTTTAAGTTCGTTTTGGGCTTTTTTCTTATGTTTCCTTTTTCTTTCTGTCCAGTTCGGATTCTGATGCTTGAATGATTTGTGTAGGGTTTGGAGGGTCGTTGGATATACAGGGGGTTTTGGATTTTGTTGACTCGGGGCATGACTTGATTTTGGCCGCCGACTCGAATGCCTCTGATTTGATACGGAACATCGCTGCTGAATGTGGTATCGATTTTGATGAGGTCGTGACTTTTCCTTTAGTTCTTTCATTTTTGTGATGATTTTCTGATGTAGAATCCTCAATGTCATGTCTGGTAGCTTAGAATTGAGAAATGATGTTGAAATTCATTAAGTTTCTTGTTATCTTTGAAAACAATCATCTCCAAATATGATTTTACGACCCAAATACATGCTATCAAAGTAGGTTACAATTTCTTTGTCGGTTATATCTACTCTCAGATGTCATTTATTTCTTATTTAAAATAAATTTTCAATTATACCTTAAGCCCTTAAACTAAAAGTGGTGATCTTAGGAATGATTGATGAAGTGTTGCCTTCCAGGAGTAAAATTTCTTTAGAAGATTTGCAATTTATGTAACACAATGTGCTATGAGGCTTAGAATATAGAATTTGTATGTTCTATCAAGTTTACTGGGGAGGACTTCACATTGAATGATTAGCATTTTATTCTAACCAGTTTATTGTTGGAATACTAATCAACAGTTCAGAATCTTCTCTGTTCTTTTCAAAGATGACTTGTCTTTTGTTATGCTAGAAAGATTGATATACTTATTATTCTTTTGCCCTATGTCACTATAATTGGCAACAATATAAAAAGAGTCAAATGGCACAGTACTAACCTGTGAAATTGCTCAGTTAAAAATTTTCTGTATGTTTGTAAATGGGTACACTTCTTGCTCATTTGACTTTTCTTTTTCTTCAAATTACTGAAATGCATTGGCGCAATGCCATAGCTCATATGTTTGCCATTTTGTTTGTGCATAAAATCTATGTTAACTCCTATAAAAAGAATTTCCATTCTTCTTTCGACAGTCACATGCTTTTGTTAATAGCATCTGCTTCTAAAATTGTACTCTGCAGTTAATGGAACATTCATTTGTAAGTTTCTTTGTTATTTATCCACTTGTGGTGCCTTATCATTCCATACTTGGTTTTTTTTTTTATCTATGTGTGGTGGTGACACTGTTCAGTTGTGCAGGATCCCTCTGCCATGGTCATTGATCACACTGGTTATGCTGTCTCAGAAACTGAGGGAGACCACACCTTAATTGCTTCTGATAATTTTATTGAATCTGATGTTATTCTTGGAAGTAGAAAGATAGAGGTCAGTTATTGAGAAGTGTACTGGTACATCTATTATTGCTTATGCTTGGAATCATTCTTGTTTTATCGTATGCATTTATGTAATTCATCATTGATTAAAATATTTTATCCCCATGATTAGGCACAGTGAAAAGTTTCTTACCCTTGCCCCTGTTTTCCATCTTAGTTCTGAGCTTTTCATGAACAATACATTAGCATCAATGTCAGTAAACTGGCTTACACTTATTGATTCAAGCTTTATATTTTTGAAACAGGCCCCTGTCCTTTTTAAAGGGATTGGACATTCACTGAATCCCGACAATAGCTTGGTAATGTAGAAGCTTATTGCATCTGTCTTGTTCTTACAGCTGCAGTTTCTTTGTGTAACAGAGCATGAGTACGTTTTGGCTCGTTGATAGGCTTCGTGTACTGATGTTTCTCTATGCTGTTCTCTATGCGACTTTTAGGTTTTGAAGGTCCTTTCTGCATCTTCTTCTGCTTATTCTGCTAATCCAACCTCAGAGTTGTTAAACCCTCCATCCCTTACTGGAACAGCTATCTCATTAGTTTCAGTTCTGCAGGTTTGTAGTATTTCCATTCATTTTTATATGCGTAATTTTATCTCATCATAAAAAATATAGATTTTAGATATGCAACAATTTTATCTAATTGTAGCTTCCACTGCAGTTGCTCCCAGTTCCATCTGTTTCCAGGAGGTATATAGGATTATTCATTTATTGCAGCTCTGAAACTATAAAAAAAAATTCAAAATGCTATATGTATGAATGAAAGAAAAGGAAGCTTGAATCGAGAACATGGTACATTCTTATTTGGGTCCAGTAGATTTGTAAAGGGTTTTACTATCAAACAGTGAAAATTGAGTTGCCTAGGAAAAAGTGAGCTGAATTGGAGAAAATTTTGAAATAGAGAAATAAAGGAATCAGATGAGTGATTTAATGATATATACCTCCTGCTGCAATGAAACTTGCTATGACTACATTAAAATTGAAGAGAGTTCATGGCACAGGTTTCACGTAATAACTTGCATCAATTTACCTGCAGTTTATCTCAACGAATCTGATATCCCTAGATGCAAGAACACTTAGCCATCCAAACCTGTCGGGGGCGTGGTGGGTTTATGATCAACCCGGATTGCCATCCCTAAATTAATGGAATGCATCCATTAATAGTTTATGATGATCTTAGTGTATCGCGTCCATTTACAGTGATATGTCGCTCCATTTTTCCGATATATCTCTAAAATTCTTGTATTTTGATATCAATATTATGATTTGCAGGCTAGGAATAATGCACGAGTTATGATCTCTGGATCATTGGACATGTTTAGCAACCGGTACGCTGTTGCTGAGAAGCTAGTCTGTTTTATATTTGTCATTTCTTTTATGAAAGAGGTTCTTGCACTACTTAGTACCAAAGAGCAAAGAGAAACATTTCTTACCATTGATGTGCTTGTTTGTTTGCATGAACCAGGTTGTTCAGATCAGGAGTGCAGAAAAGCGGGAGCTTGAATAAGTTAGTAGTGCTCTCTCCTGCTATGTTCTCTATTTTTAATTTTTTTGAGTTCTTGAGTTTTTATTGGGTTATATAATATATCCCATTAAAAATCTTTTATAATGCACATCATTTTATTAAGCTAAAATTCTTGTGTCCTACTTAAGTTATAATATTTCTCCAATATTAGGAGTAGCTCTATAAGGGCAGTATAGAAGAAAATTACTTGCATATACTTGCCCAAAGAGAATCAAGAGCTTGGTTTATGTTTGAAAGGAAACAATATCCTCCATTTATTTCTTCTGGCGAAGCCGAGTAAATAATAAGTGTAAATAAATGTAAATAATGATTATTTTGGTAGATTCAATACTTTCCATATCTTATGTTATTTATTAATAGTTAGTAAGTGTAAATTATAATTATTTTGATTGAAATAAAATGGCAAATCGAAAAATTGTTATCATGCAAAGCAATTGCTTAAATATTATCAACATAATTGTCGTTCTGATTCCCACTTGAGTTCAAAGATAATTAGACACTCATCTGAGCAGTTACACCAAGAAGTGTCTCCGAAGCCAAGCATATGACTCTTTTATCAAGTTAGTGACATAGACTCTAACCTGTTATTTAATTCATAATTTTCAAAGACATTTATTAAACAAACCTAGAATTTTTACCATTCGATATATAAATATACACAAACATATATGCTGTTTTTATATTATTTTATTTTATTTTATTTTAATCATCCTTCGGATCTTATTCTATCATCATTATAAACAGATTTTAATTTTATTTTGGAATTGTTTCCATGTAATGTCCAGAATGCATGATTCGTTGCTTAATAAAATGTGTAACAAAGGCCTCAATAAATTAGGGGAGCTTATTCAGAGAGAGTGGCGAATTATTATATCAAAACTGTATTATATAAGGAGAAAGTGAGGCAATATCCATGCCCCATTTTTTAAATGAAAATTATCCTTGTCGCCAATGCGTTAGTGCTTATTTTAAGGTCCTGCTTCTTAGTCACAGTTGAATTTTTTTTTTTGGTTGCCCAAGTAGAGAAAATGTGCTTCCTCATAGTTTAGTTTTTAGAGTCCAACTAAGAGCCTAACTCTTCATTCAAGTGTCATAACTTAGAGTTCATGGTTGGTAGATTCAACTAAAAAGTATAATACTTAAAATTACTAATTACCAACATACCTGAAAAATACTTTTATAGGTTGGTATTATCCATGCTGCACCGGGTGTAATACACTTTGGTGCGTGGATGAATAACAAGTGTCTCACTTTTTACATGGATGGATGACAACTTTTTTATTCATATGAAGTGAGACACGTCTATGGTAGATTTACACCAAGTGTATATAACACCATGTGTAGCATCTACAAGACCTTATAGGTTAGTCTTTTGAAAAAAGTTAAGAATAGCAAAACATGCAAATGTATTCGTACTTTTATATTGGTATATAAAAAATGAGGAGCGCTCTTTAGTTCTTTTCAGTAGGTGTGAATTTGTTTTCCTTTCAGTACACATTCAGTAATTTCAGTGCATGAGGTGAAAATTTTGGTGGTTCTCCTTCTCTGAAACAGAGTTTTTGTTCTCAGATAAAATCCATTAAGACGGAAGCTTTTCTTAGTCTGCTAGCAACTAACAGATAGTATCAAATGTGTTGACAGATATGGAAAATCTGGTAACGAGCAATTTGTTACCGAACTTAGCAAATGGATATTCCATGAAAGAGGTCATCTGAAGGTGATTTAATATCTACCTGCAATAGTGGTTTCTCCACTTTGTTTTTTGAGGTTAAAATACATTCTCTATCCTCCTAATGATTTGAATTAATAGAATATGTATAATTTTGTAGGCTGTCAACCTTAAGCACAACAAAGTTGGTGAAACAGAAGAGCCTCCAATATACAGGATCAATGATGACCTGGTAATTCGCTCCAGACACCCCCCAGACCCCACCCACTCAAAAAAAAAAAAAAAAAAAGAAAAGAAAAGAGTATAATAATAATTTACCTAAATGAACATACAGATGAGAAGAGAACTTGTTTTTTTAACCAATGACGATATCCTTGCAGGAATTTTCTGTGGAAATCTATGAATGGTCCGGTACTAGTTGGGTTCCATATATTGCAGACGACGTTCAAGTGCAGTTCTACATGATGAGCCCATATGTCTTGAAAACTTTGCCTACAAACCAGAAGGTATTGCTTTAAGTTTGTAGATTGAACACTTATTATCAACACCAGGTTCATCACTTCATGTATTTGTGCATTTGTTGTAGGGGCTCTATTATACTTCATTTAAGGTACCAGATGTTTATGGAGTTTTCCAGTTTAAGGTTGAGTATCACAGGCTTGGATACACTAGCTTATCTCTGTCAAAACAGGTGAGCCTCATGTTTTAGATGTCCAGTTCTTAATTATTGTTATTTTTCATTGGTTAAATTGTTTTGGGAATGTTATTAGCTCGAATGCACATAACCTAGTTTATTTGCCAAGACAATTTAAATACTGTTTCTAGTCAAGCAGATATTTCTAAATCGATTTAAAAATCATCTTGATTAGATAACTTGGAGAAACTTTCTGATGTTTGATTTCAAAAGATGGTGCTGGAAAACCATGATGTTAGTAGGAGATGCAGGATTGCAGTTCATTACAGTCAAGTAGTTTGAGCAACACGAGTTCTTCTATTTAATGATGGAGGGAAACTTAAAAGAGACGTAAATTTTCGACAAAAATGGGTACCCTAATGGATAATATTATGATTTTGTGCCAAGTTCAAATGATCATCTGTAATTAATTATCCTTGCTCAATTCTAATGTTCCCAGTGATATTGGAGGAATAGGCATGCCTTTGCATTTAGAAATGCATACATGCTGCACACTGTTGCTCCTAGTGTGCAGACAGCAGATTCTCTTATGCACTTGCATTGAATTTAAAATTAGAGAGTAGGGGATCATAGGGTCTTTTAGCTTTTACTCACTAAAATGCAAAGTTCACTGGAAAAAAGTGATTCTCAGCTTGTAGCTGGAAAAATTCAGTTTTTAGTATTTGTAAATGATGATTCTGATTCTATTGAATTTTTATCAAAATCTAAAAGCTGGGGGAGGAGTGCTTTAGAGAGTGTTTGCAAACTAAAAAAAAATGATTCTTAGGTTATAGATGGAAAAATAGTCTTTTTTTTTTTTGCGTCTAGAAGTTTAGAAATACTTTATTTAGTGTTTGCAAAAAGTTCTATAGATTTCTGATTCAACTTCTAGTTTGACTTCTATACACAAATAAAACACTTTTACAACTTATCCACCAAAAACTCTCTCTTAACTTAATCAAATTCTGCTTCTATTGCAGATTCCTGTGAGACCCTTCAAACACAATGAATACGAGAGATTTATAACAACGGCTTTCCCTTATTATGGAGCTTCGTTTTCTACGGTCTCTCTCTCTGTGTGTGTGTGTGTGTGTGTGTGATTGTGTTGTGTGTATGAGTGTATCACAGTGATAATATTATATCTCCACAATTTCGGACCTTATTACAACACTTGATGATTGCAGATGGCTGGTTTCTTCATCTTCAGCATCATTTACCTTTACAACAAGTAAAAAAAAGCTGTCTCGTGAAAGGGACAAACTTATCCCATTACCTTTAGCTTCCCTAATTCTTGGCAGGATCATGAAATGATTTCTCACACATTTAATTGATGTTAACTTACATAGATGTGGTCCCTGCATAAGTTACCTTTCACTGTGTAATGCTAATTTTGGAATTATAAAAGATTAGACAATTATAATTTTGGATCAGAGAACTAGATGGTTTTGGCATTGCTTGTTTATGTTTCCAATGACTCATTTTCATTTTCCAACAATTCATAAAAATAAAACATGTTGGTTTATAAATTTTCCAATGAAAGTCGTCATTTTCACTTTCCAATTTTCACATAAAAGTTCAAACATATCTAATCTATAATTTTAGTTCTCAACCCTATACATTATCCTACGTCGCTTATCAATTATTATTCTTATCTTTTCATCTAATTTTACATTTGAGATCCACAACTACCAACTCTATCTACTTAAAATATTTACTATGTTTAAATTACCACCTACAATATTACAAATATAATATTATATATATTTTTTTGTATAAAGCACCCTAATAGGGTGAGGGGAAATGTTGATGGAAATGTTTATTAGAAGAGGATGTTAATTGCTGTAGGATTTACATTGTAATCTAAGAACAAAGTGTAAATTGAGGTACTATCAAACTATTTACTGGAAGACCAAGTTGATCAACTCTTGAGGCGCCCCATAATGCACCTTGGTATATTATTGATATTGAAAATTTGCTAGTGAGCAGTGAGCTACTGTGCATCCCAGATTAGCAAGTAAATATGAAATTATTCTCTTCTCTATGGATGTGTGAAATCTTGAAGCTCTTTGTAGACAAGAAATTGTGAATTCTCACTAGGATTTCCTTTAGAGTCCAGTGGCCAATAAGATGATGAACAAGTGTTGAAACCAGGATAAGAGAATCTAATTCTATCCAAATATTATTATATGACTACAGAGGTAAGATGTAAATAGCTATGTCTAATGTTGAAAATTCAGCAATCAGACTAAGAGTACATTGATCAAGAGGAGCACAAAAGGCCCAAATGATTTCCCCCCATCCCAGCCCTATGGGAAGATGCTTTAAAGGCCCAACAATATTCATTTTGACATGTCCCTGTATAGGTTTATGCTAAAAAATAGGGAGATGATATGTGTAACTAGTGTGGGGGGAATATAATCCAAATTGAGTAGCTAAATGAGCATAACTTTCCAATTTTGAGATTTGAAAATTCTACCCTTGTATAACAAATGAAGATATTATGGATTATATGGATGATTTTTCTATGATCAAAAGGAAACAATTTATGGTTACAAGTATAATATTATATATTCAATTTTTTTTTGAAAATCATATTATATATTCAAATTAAAATATTCAAAGTGGATCCTAGCACTATTAATTTTTATACATAAAATACTACTTCAAAGGCATCATGGAGATCAACGAATAATGAGGGAAAAATTAGGATTTTGAGAAAAGATGCTCTCTTCTCTCTCCTCCCAAATCTCCATGACCGACGCATCTTGATCTTCTTCATGGAGCTCGATTTTTCTCTTTTCCCAGAAGTTATGAAATCTCATGATTTTCCTATCCCTGCTCCTAGGATTTTACCAAGGGTTTCCCCAAACCCTGATTATGCATCTCTTGATCCTCATACACAAACGTTTCAAACAGCTACAAGAATTGATCAAGAAAATCAATATCTGTTACATTCTACATGTTTTCCTCAAGTTTTAGATCATCCTGTTGATCATGCTTACAAGATTCTCAAGAACCATCCAAGAACGGATCCAGGTTTTCAAGAAACGACTGGGAAGAAATCTTTTGCAAAAACGGTGCACTCCGGGAAGGATACAATTCCAGTTAAGAAAGGAGATTTTTATTCTGTAACGATAGATGAAGAGATTTATCATCGACGTACAGCGGAGTTACGAGATTAATTAATCGGACGACTCCTACTTCCAAAAGGGGCAAAGCCATGCATGTTAGAGACGCTCAAATCGAAATTGCATGCCGTTTGGAGAATTCAACATGCTTGGCGATTGGTACCACTAGGTAAGGGTTATTTTAGTTTACAATTTAATGATATAGCCGACCGTAATCGTGCTTTCGTTAAAGCTTCATGGAATTTGAATCCGGGTACAATCCGCATCACTAATTGGATCCCGAATTTTAATCCTTATAAATTAATACTTCTATGGCACAAGTTTGGGTTCGGATTTATGAACTAAGTATCGAGTATTGGCATCCCTCTTTGATTACGAAGATTGCAAGTGTGATAAGCACTCCGATCCAAATTGATGGTCGTTCGTTATCCGGGGAGGTGGGACATTTTATTCGAGTGTTAGTTGAACTTGATTTAAATAAATCTCTTCAGGAATTTATTATGGTTGAAAGGGTGGGACATTGCTCTGTTGTTTCGATTAGTTATAAAAATTTGTCGGATTTTTGCGTTAATTGTCAGATTGTTGGGCATCATATTACGAATTGTCGCCATCAAGATGAGACAAAAAGAGCTGACATTGTTCAGACTGATAAGAGTCCGGTTCGTGGACGATCTATCATTAGAAATGGGAATCGTGATAAGATTCCGGCTAACAAGGGTAAGGAAGTAGTTTCGGAAACTTTGGTTCAAGTTAATCCCCGGAAAGCTCGTTCTGCGGAGAGGAGTACTGGCCCTAAGGAGGGTGGACCATCCACTTCGAGTATTCAAACACAGAATTCTTTTAACGTGTTGGGTGATACATCAGAGGATTTGCATGAAGAGAGTGAGCCCTCACATGCCCGTGCAGATGAGGGCCTCAAAGGTTCGAATGTCAATCCTGATAGGACTATGGTTCTTTATCAATCACCAGAACGGAGTTCGATTATTGTTCATGAGGACACGATGAGCGCACCAAATTTAGATGAAAAGAGTCAAGTGGATCTCCACAGTGCCATAGAAGTTGTATCTAGAAATCATCCGCTTAATGATTATGTCCTTAGCTCTAACGATCTGTTAGAGGAAGCAATGACTGCATCAACACGGAATCGTTGGTCTGATATGCTGGATGAAGAAGAACAAGATGAATCGGAAGCTTTAAAGACCAAGCTAGGCAACTCCTCAACTACTCCACTTGTTATTCACTCATATGCTCCCTCAGAAGCTATGAAGGCTCTAGAAATTGCGGCTCAAGGATCCTGGTCCGACATTCCACAAGCTACATCAGACCATGAAGATGATACTCGAGCACGTACAAAAAATACAAATGATAATATCACTCGAAAATCCTTGAGACATAAACGCCCTTCATTTAAACTGTGCCATTAAGTTATTTTTTTGTTTTTTCCTGAAATTTTACATTGTTTTTCCTTTCCTACATGATCAGTTTTTGATCAGGACCTTTTTCTTTCTTTTTATATATTTTCATTTATTTAAAAAAATACTACTTCAAAAACTACTCAATTAAATATAATCTCATTTTCAAATTTATATAAAACTCATTCTCATTCATTTATCCAAACATACTTTCATTCACGAAAATCAATAAATTTTCAAAATTTTTAAACACTAAAGTAGAAACGAGCCATGTAAACGTAACAATACATGTCCCTTGTGTTTCAACTTGTGAACGACATTGTTTACTATCTGATGCCTGGATTTGTGAAGTTCAGTGAAGGGGACAATAGTTGACCCCAAGCTATTTACAATGTTATCTCATGAGTTTCTTTTTCTATATGTTAGTTTTTTTATTTACTTTTGGTGGGTAAATAAATTATCGGCTGGATACTCATGGATTTGGTATCTTGTGTTATTTTTTATTATGTGTGAATGACCCATGGGTGAAATATTCTATTCAGTCCACGTTTTCGTCACCCTTCTTTATTTTCTTTTGTTTGGTTCAGAAATTGCCTATTACGAATTAACATGCGTGCCCTAGGGACAAAACACTGTTTTTATATATTCACTGATAATTGGGTTCCTATTGTTCTAAATTTTTTGAATATCTTTTGTCCTGATATAGACAAGAAATCATATTAAAAAATAACTAAAATAAATATAAAGGACAGGAAAATAAACTAAAATCCAGACAAATAGATTCTTGTTTTGTCAACTATAGGAAAGTTTCAATATATCATTTCATTCATCTTTCAAGGTTCTTCAACTCATGTATATTTATATGGCTTTAAAAAGAAAAAAAAAATATTTTTCGTTATTGCATTAAAACATAAAGTTAAATAGAAAATAAAATCAAACTCAGTTTATCCTAATTATTGAATGTTATCACGTCATTATTCTTATTTCTTATTACATGCCATTATAAAACAAACGCTTGAAAATATTTTGAAGGCAATAAAAAAGGGGAGCAAAATGGAATTACTCAAACTTATAAATCACCTATAAAATGGATGAGATCTTTTATTTTAAAATCCTTTTTCATCTCTTATTTCATTTAAACGAATAATTGTATATATAACACTTACTATATTAAGATCCCAAAATGTATATTTGATTTATGCTGAAAAATTAATATTGTAATTGTTATACATGTGACAATTATGTGTACTTTGAAATACAAGATGGAACGAGAGATCTCGTATTCCGCCAACAGGGTGTAACGTGTAGAACGAAGCTTCTCCCTGCCATGAAAACTGGAAAAAATGGCACATGGCCAACACCACCAAATGTCAACTTAAATCCCACATGAAAATCTCCCAAATATTAATGCACATATCACACACATTAAAAAATTTCCATAAATAATTCGCCTAAATTATGTGCACATGAATCAGCAACCCACTGTTTTTATTTGTCTCTTCAACTTAATCTCTCTTCTTCTCAGTCTTCCGAAACACACACATTGGTTTACAGATATCAAAATTTCATTTTTGTTGCAGCAATGAGCCTTGTGAGTCCTATTACAACATGGTCACAAACAAAACCCAGATCAAAACCCATTCTTCTCCCCCACCCACTCAAGAACAACCTACCCATTTCTCTCTTTCCCTCAAACCCCATCACAAAAACCCAAATCACTTTCCCCTCATTTTCCATATCAGCCACCCTCACCAAACAGCACCAAGAAGAAGACATCAAGAATAGCAAAAACGACACCGTTTCCGCCACACCCACATTCAATTTCAAAACCTACATGCTCCAAAAGGCAAACTCCGTCAACAACGCCTTAGAAAAAGCAGTCATTTTGAGAAACCCCTTAAAAATCCACGAGTCAATGCGATACTCCCTCCTCGCCGGCGGCAAGAGAGTGAGACCCATGCTATGCATCGCCGCCTGCGAGCTCGCCGGCGGCCAAGAATCCACCGCCATGCCTGCGGCGTGCGCCGTCGAGATGATCCACACCATGTCCCTGATCCACGACGATCTCCCCTGCATGGACAACGACGATCTACGGCGAGGACACCCCACCAACCACAAGGTTTTCGGCGAGGACGTGGCGGTTCTCGCCGGCGACGCCCTTTTAGCCTTCGCGTTCGAGCATTTAGCCGCCGCCACAAAAGGGGTTTCTCCAGAGAGAATAGTTAGGGCTGTTTTCGAATTGGCCAAGTGTATTGGGACAGAGGGTTTAGTGGCTGGTCAAGTGGTTGACCTTTACTCAGAGGGGTTGACTGAAGTGGGATTAGAGCATCTGGAGTTCATCCATGTCCACAAGACTGCAGCTTTATTGGAGGCGTCTGTGGTTATGGGGGCAATTTTGGGTGGTGCTGATGATGAAGATGTTGAGAAGATGAGGAAATTTGCAAGGTGTATTGGGCTTTTGTTTCAAGTGGTGGATGATATTCTTGATGTTACTAAGAGTTCACAAGAATTGGGGAAAACTGCTGGGAAGGATTTGGTGGCTGATAAGACAACTTATCCTAAGCTTCTTGGAATTGAGAAATCAAGAGAGCTTGCTGAGAAGTTGAATAGGGAAGCTCAAGAGCAGCTTCTTGGGTTTGATTCTGTTAAGGCTGCTCCTTTGGTTGCTCTGGCTAATTATATTGCTTATAGGGATAATTGATTTTGTTATAGTTGATTGGTGTTTTTATTGTGCAATTGGATCATGTTTCAAGAAACTATTCAGATTGTCAAATTAATTGGATTATGTTTCTTGTTTGAATTCACTTGTTTAAAGATGGTTTTACCTTGGATTTTCACTTTTCAGATTTTGGGCGAGTTCAGTGGTTTCACTAGGTTCTCATATGCTTAGAGCATCTCCAAAAGTTTCCTCTAAAATAGTGAGTTTTACATTATATTAGAGGAAAATTTGGAGTAACTCAACATCAATCTCCAACAATCCACTCCAAATTTTACCCCAAATTGGAATATTTCACTTTAATTTTTTGTTATATTGAAATTAAATACTTTATCAAATTGTAATTTGACATATATATTTATGTTTAATATAATAAAATATTATATATTTGTATGAATATGTATTTTAAGTAATATTACTTTATAAATCCTTTTGTGATTTATTATATAAATTCTAATATATATATATATATATATATATGTATAAGAAATTGATTATAAATATAACAATTCACAATAAAATCTTAATAAACAAAAAAAAACATGATAATTAGACATTAACTTTACAATTATTTTAACAAATTGATGAACATACGTATAATTACATTTATACGTAATTTAGGAGAAAAGGACAAAGCAAACATAAAAAATATCAAAAAATGAAAAATAGATGTGTGAACAGTCACCCTTTACATTAAGAGGTGTACTGTTCACTCACCCCATTTTAGAGTGGGAAATAGCGTAGAGTTTGAGAAGGTTTTCCCCTTGAAATTGACGTCTATCCCTATTTTGGAGAATGGTTGGAGATGCTCTTACTAGGGATAATTACGAAAATTCCCATGAGGTTTGACCTAATTAAATATTTTAGTTATTTTTCAAAATTATAAATATCATTTGAGGGTTGTAGCCAGGGTCAAGCTACTCCAGAAGATCAGTAGCCTAGCCCAGTTGCTTCCCTTTTTTATGAGTATGATTTGCTACCGAATACTCCTCCAAATAAATCGGTCCACCTGAAAGCCCTTCCGGAAGCGTCCTCAACTGATCTACCTAATTAATAGCCCTTCTTGAAGTCTCTTAAGCAGAGATGTCATAATGGGTCATGCATGTCGCCTCGCTCCACCACAAGAAGGGAACATGCTAGTGTTTAGTGGCATGCCTCCTGGGCTAGCCAGCGCGAGCCACGGGCTTTGGTAGGACGGGGTGGCTGGCTAACCCACCCGAAATTTTTCTTTATTTCTTAAAAACAAAGAATAAGGAGGAGAAAAAAAAAGTAGTGTTGTCATTTCATATTTTCATCTCTTATAAATCAAAATTTTCATATTTTCACTTTGGACGTCTCTTTAGCTATATAATATTTATATATATATATATATATAATCAATTATTATATTAAACATGCGTGTGTCTACAATTATGAGATAAACTATATAACTCGTTTAAAAGATTTGAAGTGCTTGTAACTTAAAATCAATTGGACTGTGGTACTACATCTAAGTTGAACACCGAATGTTGAATTTTATCATGGACTTTATGATTTGGAATTTCTCATGGACTTGATCACTTAATTTTATTAATTTTATTTTTTGATTGTTGAATTATTTATTAAAATGAATCATTAAAATACATAATACACGGAAAAAATTATTATTCTATTTGTTCGCATTTTTTTTTTTTTTTTTTTTTTTGGGGGGAGGGGCGACAAATAGCAAGCTTTTAAGCCATCTTTGCTAAATTTGTTTTGACTACTCCGCTCTTGAAGGTGCAATTTTGTAAACTTTAAAATAAATGTTGGTGAGTATTTCTAATTTTAAAAGATAACTGTTTTTTTGAATTACGATAAACTCATGGATAGTTTTTGTAATTAATCCTATTAATTATGGTATTTCATATGATGTTTTTCGCACTGCGTGAATGCTTCAACTCATTATCGTATACAGTAGAACCTCGATAATTTAATATTTGGTTAATTAATAACTTAATTTAAATAATATTTTCTGCCGGTCCTGACCTGACGACAACATGGTAAATTAATAATTTGCTAAATTTATAAAATAATACATGACAAGAATTCATGTAAATCCCATATAATATATAAATTAATAACACCATAATACATTGTACATTTATAATTAATCTGTAAAAATGTCATACAAAATGATTCAACTGCCATTTGTTTCTTATTGAAATTGATATCACATTAAAATCATCTCTGATTTTTTAACATATAATAACTTTTAGTAAGATTTTCTCATAACTCAACAAAAAATTATTCAGTGTCATCGTTGTTTTAAAAGCTTTTTTTCCTTCCTCCCCCCACCCCCAAATGGGGCTTTGCACTAGTACTATCATCCTCAACTCCATCACCTTTACCAGTTCCAATAACGCTTTCAATTACTAATCGTCGACCAACATCTTTAACTTGTATTATATTCACATGGAAGTTTAAGAGATATTTTACATTTATTTCATTACGGTAGTCTGGGTTTGATTATATTTTGGTAGTATGGAATGCTTTCACCATCTAACTATCCATCCAAATTATTTGAAAGACGTGTTATCCATTGACCGAAGTTTACAATGAAAAAATAATTTACAAGTGTATTTGCATGGACAACAATAGTCCAAACTAAAATTGCATTGGATCTGAAACATTAAATCTTTTTGGAGTTGGTCCTCCTACTTCAATCTTCATAATATATTAAATAGTAAATTATTATTTTATTTATTATTTAATATCACGCTAATTAATTAAAAATTGACAGTCCCAAATATATTAATTTATGGAGGTTTAAATGACAATGACATTCACTTAATATATCAAATGAAACACAATAGAAAATATGACATTTGGACTTTTTCTTTTTTTTTTTGAAGTGGAAATTTCATTAACTTACTGGAAAAAGGTCCAGTACCGATTGAGACAAAAAGGTAGGAGGATTATCCCACGAGCCATGCGAACAAAGTTCGGATTTTGCAAATTGGGCAAACTCGTGAGCCACAAAGTTATCAGTTCTAGGAATCCAATTAAAAGAACAAGCAGCAAAAGAATGAGACAACAAATAAATATCTAGCAGCACCGGATCGTTGTCCACAGTTGGTTGCATCTGATTTTTTGCTGCTTCAATGAGGACAACCGAATCTCCCAGAAAATGGACATTGGTGAGCTGGAGACTGGAGGCAAGAGTAAGTGCTTCACGAAGTGCTAAAGCTTCCGTTATTAAAGGGTCAACAATCCCCACAAATTTTTTACACATCCCATGAACGAACTGGCCGTTCTCCCCACGGATGAAGACCCCTATTCCCGCACACATTCTGGATTGTGAAATAGCTCCATCAAAGTAGACATGGACTCCTGGGAGAGGAGCCCTTATCAGTTCGCAAAAATCCTGGAGGCCAACTTCACCCACAGGGATCCCATATGCATGCCGGAAAGAGCTGAGTGCTTGACTAGCGTAAGTGACGAGGTCGTGCGGCTGAGAAGAAAGATTGCTAAGCTCGTAAATTTTCTTATTACGTGCGTCCCAAACACTGCTGCACAGGAAGAGAAAAAATTCACAGACGTGCGACGGACTACCCAAAATAATATCCCGAGTCCAAAGATCTGCATTGGGTTGTTGGAATAAGGTGATAAGATCACTCAATCCAGCTAAATACCAGACATGTGCGGCGAATTGGCATGTGAAGAAGAAGGGTTGATATCGAGGTGTGGCACGGGGCACGAAGGGGTTATATCGATGTGGCGGCGGGTGAGGTTGGATGGGTCTGGAAGGGAGTTGGAGAGTAATCTCCAGACGAAGTGAAGAACTCTGCCCTGAAGTTTTAAGCTCCATAACTTCTTACAGATAGGGGATGGCCCAGCACTAAAAGAGGCGATGGGATGAAATTCGGGAAAGTTACTAGGGGAAACGAGGATTGCATGGTAAGAGGATTTGACGAAGAATTTTTTATTTTTGCTAAGGGACCAGTACCAGGAGTTGGGTCGATGTGAGAGACTGAGAGGAATGGAGAGGATTAGATTGGCTATGTGGAGAGGGAAGGTTTGGAAAATGAGGACCGAGTTCCACCATGAGGTGGAAGGGTCTGGGGGTTACCAGCAGCGTCTTTAAGCGATGAGATATGGTTCGTTTCTTTCCTTTTGCTGGCATAGCTGTGGAAATATTATGTGTTTCGATCACCGGCTTTATACCAATGAAGCTTGGCTCTTTGTCTCCATTTAACGTCAACCTGATCAAGAGACATATTAAGCTTGTGGTTTAAGATCGCTAATTTTGCGGATACTTCATCCGTAATTACCCCTTTTTTGATAATATCAATCTCCTGTTTCAGCTTGTCAACGGATTTGGTGAGGTTTTTTTGGTAGTGCTGCCCCCAGTTCAAAAGTCCAATAGCACACTGATCAATCTTAGTGGGGATGTTTTCAAAAGATGAAGTCCAGGACTCTCTGATGATCTTCTCGCACTCATCGGCTCTAACCCATAGAGCCTCAAAACGGAAGGGATGTCGCCTACGTCTTTGAGAACAATGGGGATTGCGGTTTCGGACTTGGATATGGAGAAGCGAGTGATAGGAGAAGTACGTGGGGCAATGATTAACCCGGCTCCATGGAAAGAGGTTTCTCCAAGAGGCGTTATTAACCGCCATATCCAGTCTAGCTCGTTGCGTGCGCAGATTGCTTAGAAGGCGCTGCCAAGTGAATTTATGGCCTTCAAAGCCCATATCCGTCAAATTCATCGAAGTGAGGGTATCACAAAACAGCCGAATTTGCCAATCCGCTCGAACGTGAGATCCCTAAAACTCATGTTGTGATAGGACCTCGTTAAAATCCCTGCATATGATCCATGGCATGGTAGGATCCCTATCGAGGCTTTGAAAGATGCCCCAGCCTTGTCGACGCAGTGTAACATTCGATTCCCCATAAACACCGGTTAGCCTGAAGGGTTGGCCCAACAATTCAGTATCAACATCAATAAATCTAGCCAAAAAACTTCAAAGAGTCACCGGGATTTCCTTTTTCCATAGAATAGCAAGATCTCCTGAACGTCCTTCGGCATCAACGGAAAAACCAAACATATTCAACGAGCATTTCAACTTTTCAATAATAGGCTTCTTGCATTTTGTTTCACACAAGAAGACTATGTCGGGTGACTTAGAACGGGAGAAATCCCGCAACTCCTGAATTGTTCGAGGGTTCCCAAGCCCTCGACAATTCCAACTTATGATACTCATTGGGATCGGGACTGGGTCGTGCTAGTCGCTGCCATTGGGATAATCGTGAGGGAGGTGGTGGAAGGCAATCGTCCTTTTTTACCGGCTGATTCCACCGGAGAGTCCGTAGCAAGGCTGACAGAATAGAAGCTAGATGGGAGTTTACGTTTGGAGGGCTGTTTAATGGGAGAGGAGGGGGTGGGGTTAGTAGTTATTTTTCTTTGGGCACGAACAAATTTACGAGCAAGTTTACGAGCCGATGTGTCGAGATTCATGGGAACAGAAACAAGAAAAGGGCTAGTAGGAGTGAGAGGGGGTGTTTTAATCGGGATTGTGGAGGATGGAGGACTGGAAGGTGTGCTGACTGGGGGTTGGATAGGGAGGCGGGGAAGAGTGTGGGTTGGGTTCTCTTCGATGGCCGTGAAAATGGGAGATGGATGTGTAAGTTGATGGGAGATGGGAGGAGTTGGTGCGGGAAGGGGATGTGCAGTTTGGTGGGGGGTTGATTGGGGTTATGGGTGGAGGAGGGTTGGTGGGATTATTATTGTAGGGTATGATTGCAAGAATATTGATTTGGGTGGGACTGTCGACTGCGTCCGATGTAGGGATGAGTGAGAGAGCTGTGGTGATTTTATGAGTAGGTGAATGGTGATTTGGAGGGTCATTTTGTGTTGTTGCATGGGTAGGGGACGAATGTGATGGTGGGTTACGGGGGATGTTATGATGCGGATTATCGGGTTGTTGACGAGGTGTTGTGAACGGGCTAGAAGAGGACGCTGCCCGAAGCCAGGCGCCATAGAGGGGCTCAGACGTCTGCTCGGGAGGGTGGAGGATTCGGATTCGGATTTCACAGTCACGGTCCCCGTGGCCAATGACGCCACAATGATAACAGAAATTCGGAAGCCTTTCATACTTCAAAGGCAGCAAATAATCCCGGCCGTGCAAACTGGTTTTGATCACTCTGCGAAGAGGTTTTGTGATATCAAGGTTCACCCGGACACGAAGAAAACGACCGATAGAGGATCCCTCAGAATCAACATCAACATTCATATAGGACCCAATCAAATTACCTGCTGAGACCGCAAATTGTCTATTCATAAGGCCAAGTGGGACATCATGAAGCTGGACCGAAAAGGGACATGTAGTGACAGTCAAATTGGAGCCGACTTGTGAAACCCTAGCTTCAGTCAAAGCAAGAAGCGATCTATCAAAAAGCCACGGCGAGCCAGTTAGGGTTTTCGCTTTATCAATGGGATTTCGAAATTGGAAAAGTATTGTGTTATCCCCGAGCAGTTTGCAGTTCATACCGTGGCACGAGTTCCATAATCGTTTGAACAACGACGATATAGATTCAAAGTTGATAATCCGCTGTGATAAAACCCGTCCGACAAGAGATAAAGATTCATCTATATTTTCCGACGTGAGGGAGTCAACCGCGATTAGAGCACTTTCATCATCGTTAAGGTTGAGTTTGGAATAAAGGTTGGATAGATTGTCTCCCATGATGATAATATTTCCACGATCCGTCGAGGAGACCCTGATAATAACAACAATGAGTGAGGCGTTGTGGGAACCCTATCAGATTGGGAGACCTGCAAAACAATCAAACAAAGGGATTAGAGAAAGAAACGCAGAAGAGAAAAGAACGAACAGGAGAAACCGGAGGGAGTGGTGGGGAGGAGGACGATCAATGGAGTCCAAGAGCAGTCATGGAAAAGATCCGTGAGAGCCTTGACGGAGGGAGAAACTCGACGCTAAGAAAACCCTAGGAATTAGTATAAAGAGTTTGCAAAGTCTTCAAATTAATCCTATGAAAATGCATTCCATAAAAAAAAAACATTTGGACTTATTTTGGCCAACCAACCAACTCTACGTAGTACAAAATTCGTGCAAAGCTGTTGAGAACTATAATGTATGATTTCAACTCTTTCAAGCTAGTGTAAAATTGTCTCGTGCAAGGGCTGTTGAGTAACATATTCAAAGATTTCTATATGCAATGCTAACTGGTTGAGTGGTAGGTGAGTAGGCTATCTTGTTCTTTTCTTCCTTCCTTCCCTTTTTGTGCATATTATTTAGAGATAATTACACTTTGCCCCCTGAACTATTGGTGTTTTTTGACTTAACCACCTAAACTATTTTTACTCCCACTTAACCACTTAAACTATACGATGTTTGCACTTAACCCTAATTTGTTCACCGCCGATGGAATATGTGGGAATATTCCCTCACGTGTCCGGGCATGCTGATTTTGTAAGGGTAGAATAGACAAATCCTGATGTTAGCTTAGGGCAAGGGTGTAAAATCCATTCGCACAAGATTATTAAAGGATATTGAAGGTATTGTTTTGCACATTTTCTTCTTCTTTGTCCGAGAAGCATAATGTGGACACAATCACCGAGTTCACCATGGAAGACGAGCTGTAAGTGCGGGAGAAAAATGAAGAAGACGTCTTGGACCGACTTCAACCGGAAGGAGGTACTCGCCATAACATTTTCGTAAGATTATGTATTTAAACCCTAATTTATTTTTAGCTATTCAATTGCAAAATTGAACTGATTTGTTTGTTGGGGGGAAAAAATCAGTTTAGGTTTCATTGTTTATATGGTTGCAATTTCAATAAATTGAACTGATTTTCTGAAAATATAAACCCTAAATTAAAAACCGATTTTGGAAAAATTATAAAGATTTTGGGAAAATGTAAACCCTAAATTAGAAACCAATTTTGGGAAAATTGAACTGATATTTGGGAAAATGTAAACCCTAAATAGTAATTTATTTTTAAATATTCGAAAATTTATTTTGGGAAGATTGAACAGATTTTCTAGAATTTTCCCTGATAATTAATAGTAATTTACTTTTAAATATTCAAAAAACTAAAATGTGGGAATTGTTGTATAACTCAGGAACCCGGGGGATGCACTTATTTCGTGTGGATCGACCCTCCAATGTGCACTAGAGCTCGGCAAATTATACCCGGGCTGCTGAAACGAGTTAACAATCAAGATAAGGAGTTACGTCGATTCAATAAGCTGGAGGAGGATTTGAGACTTAACAAATCACGGGAGAAGTGGTTGTGGTTTGCATTGGTGACAAGTTGGATCATTATGTATTTAGTTTGGTGATTAGAGTATTGGGTTGGAGTAACTCTTAACTTATTTGTAATAGTGTAAGAGATTATAATGATGACTTGAAGACATGGCCAAATTCCAATTTTCATATGTTATGTGAATTGTGGCCGGTGGTCCAATATGTGTATGAAGTTTATTTTCATATATGTCATCCAATTTCATTTGGTAATTGTTTTTGCATTCCCCAGATACGTAAACAACATTTGAACAATAAAACTTTACTTGAAAGACAAAACACCATCATTTGCATTGCATAAGCAAATGTGTTCATTACACTGCAATGTGTTCAAATCACCCAAAATAGGCCAAAACATGTTCAAAACAGATTCAAAACAATACATAATATTCAATGATTCAAAGCACCCAAAACAGTTCAAAACAACCCATAACAACAGGCCCCTAGTTCAAATTAAAGATAGCACATGACCAAAATACAATCACTTAAATAGGCAAATGACCCTACATTTTGTGGAGTTTTGACTGTGTGTGACACTTCAAAAGGTTCAGTACAACTTGTCTTGGTGGAGTTTTGACTGTGTGTGGCACTTGTTGTTGAAAACCTCACATTTTGTGTAATGCTGCTACTTCCTGCATGTGGTCCTTTTGGTTGAGTCAGAGCCTTAGATTTAGGTATATCTTTGTCCTTATCCTTCTGACTCAAAGCTTTTGTTCCCTTTGAGTTTATCTGATTTTGGTCCTTCCACTCCAGCTTGTAAGGAACCTTTGTTAACCTATATTCATAATAGCAATTTCAATAAAAGGTCCAAATGAAATGATAGAAAAAAGACAATTACACTTAGGAAAATGACTTACCTTTAGCTTTGACTTCAAACCAAGAGTTTTTGATTGTTGTGTGGTTACAACCTTTCCAGAAGCAGCTCTTGTATTCATCACTTTCTTATTTGTTTCCTTTCCAAAAGCAGATTCATTATCCACCTCTTCAAACAATCTTTTCTTAACCACCTTAAGTACATAAAGATCAAAAAATCACAATAAACATCAAAATCAGTACATAAATTATTTGCATAAGCACATAAAGATCTATCTTTTCTTAATCTGCATAAGTACATAAATTACCTTCCCCTTTGACTTATCTGCAAGTGGGATTGAACATTGCATTGGTGATGCATTCAATCTGGCACTTCTTCTTAGTGGAGATGCCACAATGTTGAGGTTATCATCTCCCATGGAGCAGCCTTCAGGAACCTTTGTTGCAGCTTCAGGCACTTTTTTTGCAGCTTCAGGAACCTTTTTAGCAATCTTCTTCTTCTTGACCTGTGAAATTAAAGAATCAAAATCATTATATAATGTTTGTTTTTTACCAACAAACTAAAGAATCAAAATCATTATGTAATGTTTGTTTTTTACCTTTTGGCTATCATGCTTCTCAACTGGTGTAGGAAAGTCAAGTCCTGCTTGGCTTTCATTATTCTCTTTCACTGTTGGACAAGCCCTTGCATTGTGATTTGGTTTTCTACAAATTGAGCAGGTCATTGTTACTCCCTTCTTAGTCAATCTCACTGGTTGCTGGCTCTGTTTTCCTTTATCTTTTTTGCATTCACCCACTTCTTTTCTTTTGTGTTTTTTGGGTCTTCCAGGCAGTTTCTGACATTTTGGTGGGAGCAATGGTGCAAAATCAACTTGTGGCCACTGATCACTCCCATCTAATGCCCCCATAAGATGGTTGTAAGTCTTCAAAAAAGTTTCTTTTTTGTAACATGGATCAACATAATCCTCAGGAGTGTTCCCCATGTAATACAACCCAGAAATTGCATGGGCACATGGGATGCCAGTTAGCTCCCATCTCCTGCATGAGCAAGTTTTGTCACTAAGATTCAATTTAAATCTAGTCCCAAAGCAATTCTCAATTTCAAATTGGTCTTTTCTATTCCAATGAGCAATGAACTCCTGCACTCTTTTTCAATTCTTCCAATAGTTTCTCAATTTTAGGACATAGATCACCATGATACCTCTCCACCTTATCTCTCATGACATGTACTCTTCTCATCAAAATTACCCTAATCATTTCTAACATTGTCACAATAGGTCTGGACCTTGACCTAACTATCAAAGCATTGAAGCTTTCTGACATGTTATTCAACAAGACATCCCTTTCCTTCAACTCCCCCATGGCCTTTTGAAAATCTACAACCCTGGTAGCTCTAGCAGCTTTCCACAACAGATTTTTTAATGCCAATCCCTTGTGTTGCATCTTAAAATTCTTGTACAAGTGCATCACACAAAATCTGTGCTCACAACCAGGCAACAAAGTATCAATTGCATCAATCAGTCCCTTCTGCTTGTCAGACATAATTGTCCAATGATAAGGATTGGTTATCTTCAAATCTTGTGCTAACAGTTCCACAAACCACAACAATGATTTTCTCTTTTCTTCCTCCACTACTACATAAGCAAAGGGATACATGCAGTTGTTCCCATCAATTCCTACAGCACTTAAAAGTACCCCCCCCACTTGAAGTTTTAAGATGGCACCCATCTAGAAATACTACAGGTCTACATCCCTCCAAAAGCCCATCCCTTAGAGCAGCCCAACAAATGTACAATCTTTTAAATACAGGCTGACCCCCAACTTGTTTACATTTGATTTTAACAGTTGTCCCAGGGTTGGATTTTTTTATCTCTTCAGCATAAGACCAAATCATGGCATATTGTGCACTATCTCCCCCCACTACCCTGACTTAATACTGCCTTCTTAGCTCTATACAATTGACTCTTATTAAATAAGAGCTTGCAGTCTTTTTGGAGGATTGTCATCATGGATTCAACAGGCCAAGAAGGATCAGACCAAATTTTATCCTTGTATACTTCAGCTAGCCACTTAGAGTTTGCATGAGACATTTTTTGCAGTCTTGGACACTTGTGTTTGGGATTATATGTTTTAACTTGCACAGTGTCATTTGTGTCAGTTATGGAAGCATAAATAACCCATGGGCATGTCCTATGTTTGAATTTTACTTGCACCCTGGTCGTTTCATTTTTAGTGAAAATTACATCTCTTCCATGTTTGATTGAATGTTGTCCGTGCCTTTCCTAAATTCGACATGTCCCCAAAGACATACCAATTTCAAACTTAGGGTCATTATTGTCTAACCTTGGATTAAAAATGGGATGCCCTTCATGCAATTTCTTGGACCAGCCCTAACCCCCACTTGGTCAATACTTGCAGCATTTTCAGGGTTGGTTAAATTCAATCCACCAAATTCTACATCAGAATCAATGTTAGCTGCAAATATATTATCATCATCAGAGATTTCAACCTCACTGTCAATGAACCTCTCGAGAATTATATCGAGTCCCACCCTAATGACCGCTCATCATCACTTGAAGGGTTGCTATTTTGATCAACTACATCAGGGTTAATGTAGAAATGATCATTCTCATCAGGTTCTACCCCATCCACATTCCCAGGTTGGTCATTGATGGCTCAAAAGCTACCTTTAAAACCGTAGGCAAGTGCACCTATCGTTTTATAGTATAGATTATTGAGTACCGAGTGTCATTCCCACGAGGATTGTGAGTACTAATAATTACCGTCTTTTTGTTATTTAATCTAACAATTTTCAGAGTTTTTGTTTGATGAAAAAGGAAAACAAATTATAAATTGCAAAAATGAAGGAAGATTTGTAAAATAAGAAATTAAGAGATAGAAATGTGTTTGAATGTAAATCCCTCTAGAATGTTTTTGTGATTTGACAAGTTAAAAATACAACCGTAAGCCCTTAAGCAAAAACCAACCTCTTTTAATAAAATCTCATGTCTTGTGGACCGTAGAAATTCCCAATTTAAGTTAAACCCTTTCTCAAGGCGAAAAACTTCTAATCTCAAGTTGATTAACTGAAATCTCTTTCTAGTTAAAACCCCCAAGACAAAGATTATAACGATTTGTGAATTCCCATATTAGGTTTGACCCTAATCCGAAGATTTATGTCGCCCTATATCTAGGATTGCATGCAACTCTTTTCACTTATATAGGTTCTATTTCACCATGAATCTCTCGATTTCCGGATGAAAAATAAACTTCAAATCAATATTGCACATATATCAATTCGAATGAACGAAGCATAATATAAGTGAATCACACAAAATATGAAGATTTTATTAAAAACATACACACCTTAATCACAAATCCATTCTAGAGTTCATTACATTCAAACACTAGGAGTTTAGCTACACATGATTTTGACCAAAGAATAAATTACACAAGAAGATTTAAGTATTGTAGACATGGTGTACTTATCTTTCTCAAAATCTCAATTGACTTCTTTCTTGATTGATGATGTTGCTCCAAGCCTTCTTCTCCAATATTGCCCCAAGCTTTCTCCTCCAAGACCCCCTTGATCCCAATTCTACTTAATGAAATGAATACAATGAATATTTCCCGAGTATCTAATGAATGAATCTCCCAATTTCAACCCTCGCTTTTATAGCAACCAATACATTGATAGTACTCTCTTTTATTAAACAATCACCCCATTTTCCTTGTTGGTTGGTGAATTCTTGTATTCAAGTGATGAGGAGGGGACATGGAGACATGTTTCAAAGCAAAATAGGGTGTTAAAAGTGTACAAAAGTGGCCAAAATGGGTTGGTTGGTGAGTTTTCCCAAATTCCGCAAAGAAAAGTTGCAAAAATAGGTCCCTGACACGCCAGTGTCGCCCGTAACGGCCGGGCCGTTTGTTTTTATCACACAGGAACCAGGGAGACATGGTCGTGCTTCCCAACATGGCCATGCCGTGTCTCCGACACGGCCGTGTTGGGAACACGGCCTGGCCGTGTCGGGAGGCTGTTTTGTGCGAAAAAAATCGAGTTTTTAGCTCCGCGAACACGGCCGTGTTGCCCGACACCCCGCCCGTGTTGGACCAAAAAGGCCCCGAAATGACGCGTTTGGCTTGGAATTTCGAGCGTTTTGCATCCTTAAACTCCCGGTATGTTTTGACATGAATCCATGGTCCGAAATTCACCAAAATTAGCCCCGAATGGTCAATCTACATCAATAAAAGCACCTCGGAGTAATATGAACTATGTACAATCAAAAATTTACAAAACTAACAATAAAATAACTCGAATTCTACTCAAATATACACATAAAACGTGCATAAAAAGACCCTTATCAAACCACCTCCAACTTTGAACTTTGCTTGTCCTCAAGCAAAACATTATATCAAAAAGAGGGATTCAATAAATCACAACATACAAAGATGATTTTTTTTTCAACATATTGAACATAAGTAGTCAAGTTCTTGGCCTTCTCAACCCGAATTAACCATTAAGTAAAAACATAGTTTTGTAAAACGATCGACTGTCAAGAAAGACTGTAATATCGGCAGCATTATTCGACTTGAAATCATCACTCCACAAATCGATAGTTATGAACAACTTCAATTCAATAACGCCATGAAAATACAAGAATTCAATAGATCATTGTAGTTAGCTTACTAGTCATATAACCAACCTTCTTGAACTTTATTAGAATGAGAAGTCAAGGAGTATTCATTCTCCTCTTTTTTTTTTTTTTTTTTTCTTTTTTTTTTTTTTAGGACCTTTCAAGCATGCTTCCACTAGGTTTAAATTTTGAATTTCTGTTCAAACCTCCTAGGGTGGTTTCCCATACTCATATTTGTGTCGCCGTTTTACGTAAAAAGGCAAACATGGGGCTCATGAATGCTCCTAGTTACTAAGCAACAACAAATAGAGGAGTATAACCTCGATTGGTCCATTTTTTTTTCTTTTTTTTCATTTTTCGCTTTCTCTTTTTTTTTTTTTTATTCGCAAGCTTGGTTTAACAACTAGTTAACCACTACTAAATCACGAGTTCTCAGACGTTCATAGCGCTAGGTATCGTCGTATATGCATTAACACATCAAGTATTTATGGTGTTAGAAATCTCATCAAAATTTTGCCGCATCCACGTCAATCTATCCTAGACAATCAATTGCTTCACATTGAAAACACAAATTAACAAGTTAATGTAGGTATAATTGGGCCAAGTTATTGACTAGCAACATTCAATTTGTTAAAAATAAAAAATAAGAAACACATTTCTCATAAACAAGCATACAAGCATTCCGAAAATGTTATTGTACCCACCTCCAACTTTTAAAATTTACATTGTCCTCAATGTGAAACAAAGAAATGGACAAACACACACCAAACACTCAAAAAGCAAAGAAATTAGAATGATATAAAAGAGGTGGAAAAAGAAAAATACGACCTTACTACAATAGTGGAATCGTTGTTGGGCGATCATTGGGTTGTTTTGGTACGGGACCTTCAACTGCATCTTCATACCTAATCAAAGTCAAGCAACACACAACTCGAATACCGTGAAATCTCAAATATTCCCAATTAGGACAACCAAGAAGATGTTCAAGAGTTTTTTTTTTTTTGATTTGAAAATGACTCTAAGGACTTGTGATTATTTTGAAAGAAAATAAAATAAAAAAAAAAAAAAAATGAAAATAATTGCACACAAACATCGGGTTGCCTCCCGGGTAGCGCTTCTTTAACGTCGTATAGCTGGACCATTTCACCTAAATGTGAAGATTTAATCGGGCGGAGCCTTGAACTTATGAAAAATTTTATCTCTTTGAACAACATCGCCACCCGTATCGATTTTCGAACAATTGACCTTCATGGTCCTATTTTTCTGCATGTTATTCTCAAAATGGGATTTATCTGTGGAAACTTTTGCACATTGAACATCACATACTTTCAAGGATTTATTAGAAGACATATCAATCAAAGAATCATTTATCCTTGTCTCAATCAAGTTTATAGGAAAACAAGTATCATTTATAGGATTTCTCAAAGGAATTTTAAAGATAACTTGTTCACCCCCTACTCTCAAAGTAAGCTTTCCATCATGCACATCAATGAGAGATTTCGCCGTAGCCAAGAAAGGACGCCCAAGAATTACAGGAACATCAATATCATCATGCATGTCAAGAATAACAAAATCAACTGGGAACATGAATTTATCAATCTTGACTAACACATCATTGATAATACCTCTAGGATGTTTAATCGATTTATCGGCCAATTGAATGTCCATCCTAATAGGTTTAAGTTCACCTAATCCCGCATGCTTGAATGTTTCATAAGACATCACATTGATACTAGCTCCCAAGTCGGCTAGTGCCCTATCAACAGGTAAACCATCAATTGTGCAAGGGATAATAAAACTTCCTCGATCATTAAATTTTTGTGGTAGTTCATTGGAAGGATATTTATCATTCAATTGCACATTTGATAATTTATTGAGCTTATTTTCACTAGGAATGATGTCATTAAGATCCTTAACATGCTTTGAATGAGGGTCAACAAATGGAATATTGGCATGTAATTGTTTGAAAGAATCAAGGTACTTACCAAATATTTCCTCCCTTCTATCTTCTTTGGTTAGACTCCGGTAAGGGATCTTGGGCTTGATTTCGCAACCTCCTTTTTCATGAGATTTTCTTTGGGCATGTCATCCTCCACGATTTCGCGCATGGCGGCATTGGCATAATCATGCTCATGTGGAAAAATGATGGTGATTGCCTTTACGTGCTCCCTGGGTTTGGCTCGGTATTACCCGGCAAACTACCTTGTGGCCTTTCTCGGAAATCATCTTCTAACCGCCTATTTGATTTTCCAGATTATGGATAGATGCCTCTTGATTTCTCAAGGATGTTTCCACCGCCTGGAATCGGGTATTTGTTGATTGCACAAACTTTGTTATAAGATCTTCCAAGTTAGGCTTACCTTGATTCAATGAAATCGGGAGACGTGTGTAGATCAGGATTGGGATTAGGTCGTGGTTGGCCTTGATTTCCCCAACCAAAATTAGGATGTTGTCGCCACCCAGGATTATATGTGTTGTTGTAAGGATTACTTGGGTAATTTCTGCCTTGATTCCCAACGTAATTAGCATGTTCAGCGTGAGGTATTGTGTGTGGGCAGTCCTGATGATTATGCAATCCTCCGCAAGTTTCACAAGATAAAACATGCGGTGGTGGTGGTTTAGGAGCTGCTAGATCGTCGATCTTTTGGGTCAAAGCTTCGACCTGTGCGGCGAGCGTAACTACTGCATCTGCATTATAAACACCCACTGTTCTGTTAGGTTTACCTCGTACGGATTGCCATTGATAGCCATTCATGGCCATTCCCTCTATCAGATCTTGGGCAGCTTCTGGTGTTTTATTGTTCAAAGTTCCCCCAACCGCCGCATCAATCATTTGCCTTGTTGACGAGAGTAGCCCATTGTAAAATGTTTGGACTTGCATCCAAATAGGAAGACCATGATGTGGGCATTTCCGCAACAATTCTTTGAATCTCTCCCAAGTGTCGTACAAGGTCTCGTCATCTTCTTGAGTGAATGAAGAGATTTCATTCCTCAATCGTGATTTTGGCCGGGTGGAAAATATTTCAAAAGGAACTTTTCGCCATGATGTTCCACGTTGTAATCGTTCCCTTTGGCAAAGTATTTAGCCATTGTTTAGCCCGTCCCCGAAAAGTAAATGGGAATAGGCGTAAACGGATGGCATCATCAGAGGAAATTTGCGATATGATTATTCGGATCTTCGTCTGGTAGGCCGTCGAATTGAACGAATTGTTGCACCATTTGAATGACATTCGGTTTGATTTCAAAATTATTGGCGGCAATAGCGGGCCTTACGATGCTAGATGACGTGTCGTCCATGGATGGTTTGGCATAGTCATACATAGTTCTTTGTTCATCCTCCATGACGAAATCTTTACTTTCGTTAGTATCCTCTTCGTGGTCTGTGTTAGTTTTTCTCGTGTTGCTACCGGCGTGTCACGCCCAAATTCGGCGACGGGTAGGTAGGCATACACTGCGGTAAACAAAGAGGATAAGTATAAACCAAGACTTACAAAGATAGATAAAAAGAAAGATAATGGTAAAAATAAAAAATAAAACAAATGATTAAATTAACAAAAATAAAGCGTTCTTAATATTACAATCCCGAACGGCGCTAAAAAGCTTGATGGCTCAAAAGCTACCTTTAAAACCGTAGGCAAGTGCACCTATCGCTTTATAGTATAGATTATTGAGTACCGAGTGTCATTCCCACGAGGATTGTGAGTACTAATAATTACCGTCTTTTTGTTATTTAATCTAACAATTTTTCGAGTTTTTGTTTGATGAAAAAGGAAAACAAATTATAAATTGCAAAAATGAAGGAAGATTTGTAAAATAAGAAATCAAGAGATAGAAATGTGTTTGAATGTAAATCCTCTAGAATGTTTTTGTGATTTGACAAGTTAAAAATACAACCGTAAGCCCTTAAGCAAAAACCAACCTCTTTTAATAAAATCTCATGTCTTGTGGACCGTAGAAATTCCCAATTTAAGTTAAACCATTTCTCAAGGCGAAAAACTTAATCTCAAGTTGATTAATGAAATCTCTTTCTAGTTAAAACCCCAAGACAAAGATTATAACGATTTGTGAATTCCCATATTAGGTTTGACCCTAATCCGAAGATTTATGTCGCCCTATATCTAGGATTGCATGCAACTCTTTTCACTTATATAGGTTCTATTTCACCATGAATCTCTCGATTTCCGGATGAAAAATAAACTTCAAATCAATATTGCGCATATATCAATTCGAATGAACGAAGCATAATATAAGTGAATCACACAAAATATGAAGATTTTATTAAAAACATACACACCTTAATCACAAATCCATTCTAGAGTTCATTACATTCAAACACTAGAGTTTAGCTACACATGATTTTGACCAAAGAATAAATTACACAAGAAGATTTAAGTATTGTAGACATGGTGTACTTATCTTTCTCAAAATCTCAATTGACTTCTTTCTTGATTGATGATGTTGCTCCAAGCCTTCTTCTCCAATATTGCCCCAAGCTTTCTCCTCCAAGACCCTTGATCCCAATTCTACTTAATGAAATGAATACAATGAATATTTCCTGAGTATCTAATGAATGAATCTCCCAATTTCAACCCTTGGCTTTTATAGGCAACCAATACATTGATAGTACTCTCTTTTATTAAACAATCACCCCATTTTCCTTGTTGGTTGGTGAATTCTTGTATTCAAGTGATGAGGAGGGGACATGGAGACATGTTTCAGCAAAATAGGGTGTTAAAAGTGTACAAAAGTGGCCAAAATGGGTTGGTTGGTGAGTTTTCCCCAAATTCCGCAAAGAAAAGTTGCAAAAATAGGTCCCGGACACGCCCGTGTCGCCCAGAACGGCCGGGCCGTGCTGTTTTATCACACAGGGAACCAGGGAGACATGGCCGTGCTTCCCAACACGGCCATGCCGTGTCTCTGGACACGGCCGTGTTGGGGAACACGGCCTGGCCGTGTCGGAGGCTGTTTTGTGCGAAAAAAATCGAGTTTTTAGCTCCCGGCGGAACACGGCCGTGTTGCCCGACACCCCCTGCCCGTGTTGGACCAAAAATGCCCCGAAATGACGCGTTTGGCTTGGAATTTCGAGCGTTTTTGCATCCTTAAACTCCCCGGTATGTTTTGACATGAATCCATGGTCCGAAATTCACCAAAATTAGCCCCGAATGGTCAATCTACATCAATAAAAGCACCTCGGAGTAATATGAACTATGTACAATCAAAAATTTACAAAACTAACAATAAAATAACTCGAATTCTACTCAAATATACACATAAAACGTGCATAAAAAGACCCTTATCAGTCATTATTGTCTTCATCACTGTCTATGTTATCTTCATTATCACCAACAAACTTAAGAGGTACATCCACAGAAGGCAAATTATCAGTATAGGAGACAATATCACTTTCATGTTCCACATAAACACCAACCATTCTATGTTCATCAACCAGATTAACCATATTAAGAACATCATTATCCTGCTTAATAACATTAAATCATTGCGAGTCATTCACCCCACCCCCTACCGCAATAGAAATGTTTTACTTCCTTAAGACCTAAATCCTTGGCCATACTACTTAACTCAATTAAGGACATCTCATCAGGATGACAATAATCAATATGAACAATTTCAGGGTCAATGTAATATTTCCTTCCCAAATTCACAAATAATCCATCGTGATGCATTCTAATTGTGAAAAATCGAATTAAAACTCGTGGGACATATAAATCAGAAAATTTGTATCGATACTATTTGCATACCAATAATAGACACTCAAACAAATAATACACACAAAAAAACATAAAAACCCTAACTTTACTACCTACCAAATGCGAATAAATCAGAAAGATTCCATTGGAATAAAGTAAGGGGGGACCGAAAAACTATAGGGAACCAGAAAAAACATGTTCCCCACACACATTTAAAAGAGAATATCATACATAAAGAAATGGGGTCTTCACCTAGGTAAGACAACCATGTATTACATAGAGAGACAAATACATTTAACAAAATGATCTTAAAACAACCTCGAACCATTAAACTAATAAAACCGAAAGCACTTTTTAAATTCCATGGATATTTTACAAGAATTCTTACCATAATCGGCACCAACATTCCAATAGGGGAATCATCTTCATCACCTTTTCAGATTTTCCAACCCATTGAAATGGGTCAACAAATCCACCTCGAAATCGTTCGGATTTAGGAATTTTTTTAGTGAACAAATCGCATTTTTAGGGTTCTTAGGACATAAATTAGGGTTTTTTTAACTTAATGACTGAAGTTTAGGCTTTACATCACATGTGCCAAGCACATGCTTGTCAATTTGAGCGGGAATCAGTTGGCCAGACACTGATTGTCTATTCTACCCTTACAAAATCAGCATGCCCGACACGTGAGGGAATATTCCCAGCATATTCCATCGGCGGTGAACAAATTATGGTTAAGTGCAAACGTCGTATACTTTAAGGGGGTTAAGTGGGAGTAAAAATAATTTAGGTGGTTAAGTCAAAAAACACCAATAGTTCAGGGGGCAAAGTGTAATTATCTCTATTATTTATTCACAGTTAATAATAAATAGTTTAAAGTACATGTCATTCTAAGGGATGTATTTTTAAAGCCTAATTTCCAATTTTATTCTGTTCGTGAAAATGAAATAATGTTTGTTTGAATATTTTTAATAGAAATCATTGTTTCTCTTTTTATTTTTTGCATTAAATTAAATGTCAAACCTATAATTCTAATTCTCAAACTACATTACTTATCAATCATTATTCTTATCTTTTAGTCCAAATTATAATTGTGGGTCCACCGCTATCAGCTACTCACTATATTACTATGTCAAATTATAGTTATAATAAGCACACAACCTAAAATTTCTACAAATATAATATTATATATTCAAATTAAAATATTAAAAATAGACCCACCACTATGAATTTTTAAATTATTATTATTAGAGCTAGTAGTGTTTAATTAGCATTGTTATTTCTTTATATTAGTAAGGTTACTTTAGTCCATTCATATTTTCTTGACCCTAGGTATTTATATGTTGTTTTCCTCCTTCCCACGTAGTTAGTAGTTTTTCCTCTCTTGCAAGTAGAGATGTTAAACAGGCTCGGGCCTACGGGGCAACCCGTTTAGCCCGGAAATTTAACAGGGTTAGGGCCAGTTTTTCCTGGCCCGGACTGGTTAAACCGCGAGCTAAATGGGTTGGCCCGTTGGACTCCTGGGCTAGCCAACCAGCCTTTTTTTATTCTTTTTTTTGTTTTTTAAAATAGAGGATTGGTGAATTAAGGGGTAACAAAAGTTACTAAACCTTTCCTAAGAAAGATATTTTTATAGTGACTTAAAATGTGATCAACTTTTTTTTGAGGAAAAAATGTGATCAATTATGATGACTTAAAATGTTATATAATTTATATCCCTACAATAATACAACACTATAGTCTAAATAGTTTAAACACTTCATGACTTAAAATGTGACAAAAATTGAAACTTTATACAAATAATCATAAAGATGAATTTGTTGCATTTTGAGATTCCAACTCCTCTCACACACAAATATTGAACATCAAATCACATTTTATCATTCTTTACATCTATTTAATTTACTAAAGTCAAAAGGTAATAAACAAATATTTATTATATGGGTGTTTATTTCTGCATTGTAGTTTGTTGTTTCTATTTTCATTTTAGAAATGAGTTTTACTTGCACATATTTTTATTTTAACTCTTATTACAGTAAACATCTTACTAAAGTCTCAAAGTCTTTGGCGATAATGATGATGCTTGAATTGTATTTGAATTTTAAGACTTTTATCCTTGTAATGCAACATAAAAAAATGTGTAATTTAGTTTTGTAACACCCTAGAATTTCTTTAATAAAATAAACGAGCATAATCCTAATTTTTTTACGATGAAAAGGAACATGGATAATTTAAAAATAAAATTAAACTGAGTCAATTGTAGCGGAAGCAAAATATTTCATAAATAAAATTCTAACCAACGTCTGATTATATCAATTTCAAATAAACTGGAAATAAAAACTAATAACTTAAAAGAAGTAAATAGTCCGACATATTTTTTTTTGTTTAAAATAAACTAAACATTCGTAAATAAATCTTTAGGCCTTGTCATATCCACCGCTCTTAGCCAACGCCATCTCCTTCACCTGAAAAGTTTGTTATATGTGGGGTGAGCGACACAGCTCAGTGAAGTATAAATTGTCCAAGCTAAATACACAGATATCTCACATAAGCATGCAAATACAATCCTATAGGACATATCATATATCTTTTGAAAAATCGTAGACATAGACAATAGGTGCACTGCAGGGTTCCACCGAGGATACATCGACTTAGGACCTCTTGAGTCCCCGGCTCAATAGGGCCTAAGCAACTGTACTACACATTCATGCAAAATAATCTAAGCATTTAACAAGGACAATAAAGTTTAGAAAACAAACCCCACCTTGAACGTAGCTTTGGAAATCAAGTAGAGCCTAGAAGTGTCAGATGCAAGCACGCCTAATCCTCGCTCGATAAATCCCCTAATCAATAGAAAATAATACTAGTTAAAATCCTCGAATATTCTAAACTTAATTTAAAATTAATAATCTAAAAATCCTAATTTAGGGGCATAATAGAATATATAAAAAAAATAGAATTGAAGGTTGAATTGGAATCAAAATAGAAATTAGGAATTAGAGGCCAATTTGAATGGTTTAGGGGTTGAGGGCAATTTTGTCATTGGTTTATGGGGACCACATCCCTAAAATCCTCATCCCCCTTTTCTTCCGTATCATACGTATTACTTCCCTCAACTCTCCATCTCTCTCTTCTTTCTTTTTTTCTTTTCTTTTTTCTTTTTCCTTTTCTTTTTCTTTTCTCTTTTCTTTCCTACTTTTCCTACTTTTTCCCTTCTTTTCGGTCAAACAGACCTCACAAATCACCTTCTGTTTACAACCAAACACCCCACCCCACTTTCTTTCTTTTTTTTTATATCAAACAATCAAAATGTCATACAATGTCATGCCCGTCAAGGCGAGAGAAAATCAAAAAACAAATAACCTATCACTACGATATCTAGAAAGACTATCATAATAAGATATCTAAGAATAAAAGGAGAACCAATGATCTATGAAAATCAAGCTCGGATATCCCAGTTGGTCCATCCGAATGAGCGCTAGGAGGTGGTGAGAAGCCGTGCCCTCATCAACAATGTGATCGCAAGCGGCAAAGCAGCTCCCAACTCGCAAGGTGATCTGTTTGGTCGATTCCCTCTCGTGTATGTGGGAGATCGAATCGAAGGTCCTCAAAGATGTTCCGAATGCGAATCGGGTGGTGTCAACTCGCCAAGAGCCAAGGCCACCGGAAGTGATCGTGGTGACCACCGCCGCGGCCCAACTCGATCCAAATCAAGAGAAAAAGGCGGGCATGCCGCAGCCCCATCTCCAGCGCTAGAAGCTCGGCATGAAAGCTAGACACCGCCTGGAGAGAACAATGAAAAGCAAACATAAGTCTCGCCGAATGATCTTGAATCAATCCCCTCCGCCAAAGAATCAAAGTGTCCCCGATCAAATGAACCATCCGTGTTCACTTGATCCGAGGAGACCGAGGGGCTCGCCAAATCACAATCCTCGGCTTGCGTGGAACCGGTGGTGGAGCACTCCCCGCAAAAAGCCAACAGTGGGAAGCATCCGGACTAATCGATGGGTTCGGGACGCCGACCGAAACAAGAATCCGAGATACCGCTCCACCGCCAAATAATGTGAGATGCCAAGAAAGGAAGGTGTCGATGCTAGACACCCCACTTTCTTTCTTTCTCTTTTGCTAATTCACGCCCAGCATCATCACCCTCCTCTTTCTTATTCTTTCTTTCTTATTTTCACTCCTAACTCACGCCTGCAGCATCATCCTCTTCCCTTTTTTTTTTTTCTTTTTCTTTCTTCCTTTTCTACTTCTCTTCTTCTACTACTTCTCTTCCCCTAAATTTCTTATTTATTTTCTCCCAAAATCCTTCCGCCCTCATCTCTCTCTCTGTTCTTTTTTTTTTCTCCTCTTATTTGTAATTGACGTCACAACAATGCGACAACCCGGCAGAACGAACGGCGTGCGCGGCGACGGCAAAGGGGAGTACGTTCGGCGGCGACGCGCCGACGGGATTTCTTTTGGTTTGGTTACGGGCTGGTTCGGGTTTCGGGCGATTCGTTGGTTTCCGATTTTTTTTTTTTTTTTTTGAGAGGGATTCACCTATTTGCTTGTGAATGGGAATTGATTGAAAATTTGGGGCTTGTGAATGGGAATTGATTTGGATGGAAGAGAAACGTATATTATTGCAAAAGCAAATTAAACATTACCTTTGCTGGAATGAGAAAACGTGAAAAAGAAAATTAATAAGATGGGATTGTATTTATAGGATTAATTAGGGTTAGGTGTTTTGATCTCACAGGATTTCAAAGAATCTGGTAAAGATATAACAAGATTTGATGTATTTGGAAATTTAAAATTGGTATCTTATTATTCTATAATACTATTGGACTTTTTAATGGGCTAAATTGGTAAGGGATCATATTAAATGGGCTTGATTAACTTGGGCCTGGACAATTGGACACTGGATTTGAAAGATTGGGCTTGAATAAAAAAATAATAATTAGCCCCTAAATAAAAAAATAAACTAACTAAAAATATCTAAAACTCATAATTCTTAATAAAAGCCCAAAATAAAATTCCGGGTATTACAAGTTTGGCATATTTAGTTTGAATATTATATTTTTATACATGCTTTAGCTTAAAATTTAGATTAATTTTTTTTTTGGTTTGTAGCCCGATAGTGGCCCGTTTAGCCGAAGCCCGCTAGAGCAAGGGTTAGGTTCGCAATATGTTAGTCCGTTCAATAGTGGCCTATTTAGCCTAAAGTCCGTTTAGCACGAAGCCCATTAGGACTAGCCTTATAGGGCTAGAGCCAACCCGTTTAACATCTCCACTTATAAGACATATTCAATTTCTCAAGAACTATGTTATCTTCCTCATTGATTTTCTTCTTGTAATGCATAAGATCAATTAATCTAACAATTATATACATAAAAAGTAATTTAGAATTATCGAATCAAACGTCTTCACTTCCAAACTTATATACAATCTAGTATTCATTCATCCCAACAAAATCTCAACTTTTAGGATCTAATTCTGGAAAGCAAACACAGTTGAATAACTCAATAATGGACTCTTTTTTTAGTTTACATTGAAAATTTTCAAGCCCAATATTGTAACGACCCAAATTCTCTAACAGTACAAAATTTTTAACAAGTAGTGCAATAAGCTTAAATAAAAGAACACAATTTTAAAAAAATAGCATATGATTAAAAACTTGCATCCAAATAAACAAAAGTACTTTTAATTCAAACCCACAAGACAGTCATTCAAAAATAAATGGTAACTAAAATTTGTTAACAAAATAAAATATTCCTAAATTTTGTAAAATAAATAAAAACATTGATTTCGCATCCACCGCCTCCAATCCTCGCCCGGACTCCTTAACTCGAAAAATGTTAATGAATATGGGGTGAGCTTTCAACTCGCTCAATGGGGACACGTTTGTCAAAATTAAATACATCAATAGGCATAATCGTAAACATTCAACATATAATTTAACTTTTACTTTTGATCGCGATTACTTTTTATAGATCATGGTTCACGAGGACATCCGATCCGGACCTTCTTACACCGACGACTAACATCGCGGGTTCACCCCGAGGATACTTTCGATCCCGGACCTTCTTGACCCCGAGACTAATATAACATGCGGGTTCACCCCGAGGATACTTTTGATCCCGGACCTTCTTATGACCCGGACTAACGTAATTTATCTTCACATTTGCACATAAACAATTACACATATACGAAGCATTTAATAACGACAAACAATAAGTGAATAGAATATCCCCACCTCAAATAAATGCAGATGTCTGTGCGTAGAATGAAATAATGCAGGCAATCCTACTCCTCGTTTTCTTCGTTTTCTACAATAAATTATGAGGTAAAATTAATAATATAGTGAATAATAAATTAAGGTAAAATAAATTACTAAATAATATAAAAAATCGGCTAATTAAGAAGGAAGAAGAATTGAAACTGAATAGATGTAATATGATTTTGGATTTTTGAAGGTGGTTTGGTCAAAGGAATTTTTCAAAGTTCAACTCTCAAATTAAAACAATTACCAAATCAATAAAAGAAATCATCAACCCCCACAAAGTCATGTCTGCACCTCCACCTTTCCAAAACCCACTTTAATACAACACTAACAATCCAAAACCCCAACCCCCAATAAATCACACGACTTCTTCTTCCCTTTTCCTTTTTTTTTCCATTAGCTCCCCATTTTTAAAACTCCCTGCAACTCCCATCATCTCCTTCTACCTTTTCTCTTTTTTTTTTTTTTTTTTTTGTCAAAGCCCACAATCCCCCTCAATTAACCCATCCTCTTAATCTCTTTCCTCTCATCAACCTTAATTAAAAACTCCAGCCCACTTTAAAGTTAAATCCCTAAGTTTCTTATTCTCCCTCAAATACGTCTCTCTGCGATTCATCTTTTTTTATTCTTTTTTTCCTTCTCCTTGCTTTTCCTCCTCTTCTCACTATCATCTCATTCTTCTTATTTTCCTCTCCCTCACAGCCACGCCAAAACCCCAAACAACAGTCCAACGCCTCGCACCACTACTCTGTCACCGGGACGGCGCCAGACGGAATGCGACAACCTCTCCCTCATTTCCGTCGTTCTTTTCTATTTTTATTTTTTGGAGTTGGTTTCGGTTAACTGATAATCAAGTATTGATTGGTATATTTGGGTGTGGTGCTAGAGATTACCGGGATTTATTTCCGGTGGGTGGTGGGCGCGGACAGGAGGGAAGTGACGGCAGCGAAGAATAAATAAAAATATACATGGCTTGATTTCGTAGGAGGGTTGATGAAGAAACGTGGGTAGGGTTTTATGAATTTATAGGATTGTATTTCTGATATTGATGACTAGGGTTTGTTAAAGAATCCTATTTGACATAGACTTTTAAAATTGGGGGAAAGACTTTGGGCCCATAATGAATTTCAGAATTTAACATTTTGAATTGGGCCTGGAATATTATTTCTACTAATTGTTATCAAAATAATATTAATAATAATAATAAAAAAAGAAAATAATTGTAATAATAATTTGATAATAATTTGATAATAATAATAATAATTAATATTAACAATAATTATAAATATATAAAAAAAAAGTCCGGATATTACATCATATCCCCCTTAACTAAATTTCGTCCTCGAAATTCGATAACTTACCAAAAATTAAGGAGTCGGGGTACTTGGCACGTATCTCCTCTTCACGCTCCCATGTGGCTTAATTTCTCACATGACGTCTCCATTGCACTTTAATCAGGCTTATGTCTTTATTCCTCAGCTTATGAACTTTTCGCTCCAAAATGGCTTCAGGTGCTTCTTCGTAGGACAAGTCATCGTTAATCGACAGGTCTTCGTAGTTGACAATATGACTTGGGTCATGAACATACTTTCTCAACATCGATATATGAAAAACATCATGTACGCCTGACAGACGCGGCGGCAATGCGAGCTGATAAGCCAGATCTCCGACTCTTTTCAATATCTCGAACGGTCCTATGTATCTTGGCTTTAGCTTTCCCTTATCACCAAATCTTATCACTCCTCTTACTGGTCTACCTTGAGAAACACATTGTCTCCCACCTCGAACTGCAAGTCTTTCCTTCGGCGATCAGCATACGATTTTTATCTATCTTGTGCCATTCTGATTCGATCTTGGATTTTTGCTATCTTTTCCACTGTTTGTCGAACCAACTCCGGTCCCAACATTTTCTTTTCTCCGACCTCGCTCCAATACAACGGAGATCTACACTTTCTCCCGCACAATGCCTCGTAAGGGGCCATCCAATGGTTGTTTGGTAACTATTGTTATAAGCAAACTCCACAAGCGTAGTAATGATTCCCAACTTCGCCCTATGTCAAGCACACATGCTCTCAACATGTCTTCCAATATCAGATTGTCCCTCGATCGTCCGTCTGTCTGTGGATGGTAAGCCGTACTAAACTTCAGTTTTGTTCCCAAAGCAGTCTGTAAGCTTCCCCAAAACTTAGAAGTGAATCTTGTATCTCTGTCCGACACAATGGACACCGGAACTCCATGTAATTTCACTATCTCCTGGATGTATAGTTGCGCATACCGCTCCATACTGAACGTCATTTTAAGGCAAAAAGTGAGTCGATTTCAATCAATCGATCTACTACGACCCATACCGCTTTATTTCCTTTTGCTGATCGTGGTAGTCCTACCACAAAATCCATCGTTATGTGCTCCCATTTCCATTCTAGGATTTCAAGAGGTTTGAGCAAACCAGACGGTCGTTGATGCTCGACTTTGACTTGCTGGCATGTCAAACATTTCTCTATGAAAGATCCAATGTCTCTCTTCATACTTCGCCACCAAAAGGCTTCTCTTAGATCTCGGACATCTTTGTACCTCCGGGTGGGGCCGTGGTACGGCGACAATGAGCTTCTTCAAGTATCTCTTTCCTAAGTTCTTCCTCCTTAGGAACACACAATCTCCCTTCATACGCCAAAACACCATCATCCGCTATGACAAACCCTTTTATATTTCCTTCTCGAACTCGCCCCTTCATCTTGTTCAAAACCGATCTCGACCTTGTGCTTCTTTTTGATCCTTTCTCTCAAAGTAGGTTGAACTACCAAAGATGCCAACACCGCCTTTGTACTTCTCGGTGGAGTTATGACTTCAATCTTCGTGCTCGCAAACTCGCACTCAATTGCTCTTGTTGCGTGAGTAAGCTAGACAACTCACATTTGGTCTTACGACTCAAGGCATCGCCACTACATTAGCTTTGCCCGGATGAAAGTTGATGGTGCAATCATAGTCCTTAACCAGTTCTAACCATCTCATCTGTCTCATATTTAACTTCTTCGAGTAAATAGATATTTCAAACTCTTATGATCCGTGAATATCTCACATTTCCCGCCATATAGATAATGTCTCCAAATCTTCAAAGTGCATGGACTACCGCAGACTAACTCCAAATCATGAGTCGGGTAGTTCGATTCGTGTGGCTTTAATTTCCTTGAGGCATAGGCAACCACCTTTCCGTCTTTGCATCAATACGCACCCTGCCTTGTTTTGATGCAAGGCCACTATAAATCACAAAGTCGTGGTTGGGTCGAATCGTCAATACGGTGCGGAAGTTAGTTTTCGCTTTCAACTCTTGGAAGCTCTCATCGCATTTCTCGGTCCACAAAAATTTCTCTCCCTTTCTCGTGAGTCGAGTCATAGCGCAACTATTTTCGAAAATCCTCTATAAATCTGCGATAGTATCCCGCCAATCCCAAGAAATCGCGAATCTCACTCGCATTTGTAGGTGCCTTCCATTCATTGATCGCCTCAACCTTTACTGGATCCACTTCAATTCCGTTTGCAGTGATTACATGACCAAGAAATCCAACTCGGTCTATCCAGAATTCACACTTGTTGAACTTCGCGTATAACTTCTCCTTGCGAAGTGTCTCAAGCACTATTCTCAAGTGTTCCTCATGTTGTTCCTTGTCCCTTGAGTACACGAGTATGCCATCTATAAAGACTATGACGAATTGGTCCAAAAATGGATGGAACACTCTATTCATCAAGTCCATAAACACTGCTGGTGCGTTACTCAACCCAAACGGCATCACTACAAACTCACAATGCCCATATCGGGTCCTAAATGATGTCTTCGAGATATCACTCTCCTTGATCTTCAATTGGTGATACCGGATCTCAAATCAATCTTAGAAAAATCTTGGCACCCTCAATTGATCAAACAAGTCTTCGATTCTTGGCAGGTGGGTACTTGTTCTTCACCGTGAGTCGATTAAGTTCTCTATAATCGATACACATCCTTAATGACCCATCCTTCTTCTTAACAAATAGATCGGTGCTCCCCTGGGTGATACACTAGGCCCGATAAAACCCAAGTCCAAAGAATTCTTGTGTCTCGCACTTTTAGTTCTTGTAACTCCTTTGGTGCCATCCTGTAAGGTGCCTTAGATATATCGTCTTGCTCGTGTACCAAGTCTATTGAGAATTCGACTTGACGGTCAGGTGGAACCGTGCAAGTCCTCCGGGAATACGCCTAAAAATTCTCGAACAATTGGTACGTCCTGGTTGGTGATAGGTCCGTCATTTGCCGAGCTTCGACTAGACTTACTAAATACCCCGACAATTCTCTTTTGCCAACATCTTTCGCGCTTTCATCGCCGATATAACTCGCAGTACAAACTTAGAGTTAACTCCGTAGAGAACGTAATCTCCTCATCTCCGGTAGTTTGAGTGTTATCTCCTTCTCTTGGCACTTAATGCTCCCGATACTTACTAAGCCAATTCATGCCTAGAATTATGTCAAAATCCTTCATCTCAATTATGTATACGTCGCCTTCTAGATGTTTCCCCAATGTTCACGTCTATCTCATTGTCCATTACGCGCGAATTATTGTCTTTCCGGATGGCAAACTAATCTCTAGGGGTACATCTATTCTAGCATCCTTATGTCCAGTTATATCATGAAACTTAGCAGATATAAATGAGTGTGTAGCACAAAGGTGTTAAAAGTACAAGTGCGGGTATTCCAGATATTGTTAACATACCCGACATCGTACGGGGTTCTGACCGCCTCTTCCCGTCATAGCATATATTCGGCGCGCCTCCTTGTCCCCTCCTTTCTTCTCTCTCTTCTTTCAAGAAGTGGACAATTAGAGCATCGTGGCCCGGTTTCTTACACATAAAACACTTTTCTTGGCCAGCCTAAACATTCCCCGTAGTGATTTCATTTGCATTTCGGGCAGTCGGCTTATTGTTTGGTGCACTCGGGCGAGAATTCCCACCTTCTTATCTGCTTATTCGATTCCCCATTTTACTCGACTTTGTCCCATCAAACTTTTCTTTTCGGACATAACAATTGGCTTTCGGTCATCATCATCCCCGGCTAGTCCCGCTTCAACTTCATGAGCCCCTCGACCATCACGAATATTCCAGGTCCCCCGTGCGGATAGAATTCCGACATAATTGTGACCTCAATCCCCTTCCCTCAATCTCAAAGCTTTTTTAGGTCGGATCAACCGGATGTGGTGCAAACCGACATAATTGATTAAACTCCCTTTCGTATTGATTTCGGTCAATCCCCTTTGCTTGAAGTTTAGAAATTCTATTTCTTCTTGTCACGGTAGGATCTAGGAAGTACTTCTCCATCACCACTTCCTTGAATTCATCCGAGGATAATGCATTACGCTCTTCTTCGATTCTGTTTCTCCAAAGAACCTTCCCACTAATGGTCCGCATCATCATCGTTGGAAGGCGGCACAAGCCACTCGTTGTTCATCGCTGCAAGTTATAAGTCCGAAAATTCTTTCCAGGCCGCTCTTAACCATTCTTCAATCGCCAGCTGGGCCATCACGTCCATTAAAGGTGGGTGGACGGTAATGGCGAAACTGTTTCCACCACTCTAGATCGTTGTTGTTATTGTTCCCATTGTGGTTCTCAGACGACATTGAGAATCTCCGCAAACAAGTCTCCACCGTAGGTTGGTTTCGATGTCGGTGGGTTCCTTCATTGTCTTGGTTCCCGGCATTGTTATAGTTAAAGGTTCGGGGGCGTCGAGGCACTCATGGAGGATTTCGTGGAGTCATATTCCTATAATCATATGTAGTACGTTCTTAGTACCGCCTTAAGTTATTATCGCATAGTAATTGAAAAATAATAATAATAATAATAATAATAATAATAATAATAATAATAATAATAATAAGTCATTTTATATGTTAGTACTATTAAGTCAATATAATTCATTATGAGTCTCTCCCTATTTTTTTTTTTTTTTTTTTTTACGCGAGGAGCCAGAGTTCGTTCTTCTAATATAGCAAGTACACATGCAATAAAGAGTATGACATAAAAGCAGTAAGACATAATGACATGAATAACATGTCCGTATAATATTATGACATAACATAACATGAATAAATTGTGTAAGGACATAATAAATTTGCATACCTTAAAGAATCCGGTGAGATATGGCGGAGGTGGATGTTACTATATATATATATATATATATTTATTTTTTTTAATATTTAAAAAAACACATTTTTTTTACAAGTCTACAGAACCGTAGACCCGCTCTGATACCACTTGTAACGACCCAAATTCTCTAACAGTACAAAATTTTTAACAAGTAGTGCAATAAGCTTAAATAAAAGAACACAATTTTAAAAAAATAGCATATGATTAAAAACTTGCATCCAAATAAACAAAAGTACTTTTAATTCAAACCCACAAGACAGTCATTCAAAAATAAATGGTAACTAAAATTTGTTAACAAAATAAAATATTCCTAAATTTTGTAAAATAAATAAAAACATTGATTTCGCATCCACCGCCTCCAATCCTCGCCTGGACTCCTTAACCTAAAAAATGTTAATGAATATGGGGTGAGCTTTCAACTCGCTCAATGGGGACACGTTTGTCAAAATTAAATACATCAATAGGCATAATCGTAAACATTCAACATATAATTTAACTTTTACTTTGATCGCCGATTATTTTATAGTATCATGGTTCAACCGAGGATATATCTCGATCCGGACCTTCTTACCCCGACTAAGCGCGGGTTCACCCCGAGATACTTTCGATCCCTGACCTTCTTACACCCCGGCTAATATAACATCGGGTTCACCCCGAGGATACTTTTGATCCCGGACCTTCTTACAAATTGACCCCTGTGCTAACGTAATTTATTTTCACATTTGCACATAAACAATTACACATATACGAAGCATTTAATAACGACAAACAATAAGTGAATAGAATATCCCCACCTCAAATAAATGCAGATGTCTGTGCGGAGAATGAAATAATGCAGGCAATCCTACTCCTCGTTTTCTTCGTTTTCTACAATAAATTATGAGGTAAAATTAATAATATAGTGAATAATAAATTAAGGTAAAATAAATTACTAAATAATATAAAAAAATCGGCTAATTAAGAAGGAAGAAGAATTGAAACTGAATAGATGTAATATGATTTTGGATTTTTGAAGGTGGTTTGGTCAAATGAATTTTTCAAAGTTCAACTCTCAAATTAAAACAATTTCCAAATCAATAAAAGAAATCATCAACCCCCACAAAGTCATGTCTGCACCTCCACCTTTCCAAAACCCACTTTAATACAACACTAACAATCCAAAACCCCAACCCCCAATAAATCACACGGCTTCTTCTTCCCTTTTCCTTTTTTTTTTTCCATTAGCTCCCCATTTTTAAAACTCCCTGCAACTCCCATCATCTCCTACTACCTTTTCTCTTTTTTTTTTTTTTGTCAAAGCCCACAATCCCCCTCAATTAACCCATCCTCTTAATCTCTTTCCTCTCATCAACCTTAATTAAAAACTCCAGCCCACTTTAAAGTTAAATCCCTAAGTTTCTTATTCTCCCTCAAATACGTCTCTCTGCGATTCATCTTTTTTATTCTTTTTTCCTTCTCCTTGCTTTTCCTCCTCTTCTCACTATCATCTCATTCTTCTTATTTTCCTCTCCCTCACAGCCACGCCAAAACCCCAAACAACAGTCCAACGCCTCGCACCACTACTCTGTCACCGGGACGGCGCCAGACGGAATGCGACAACCTCTCCCTCATTTCCGTCGTTCTTTTCTATTTTTATTTTTTGGAGTTGGTTTCGGTTAACTGATAATCAAGTTTTGATTGGTATATTTGGGTGTGGTGCTAGAGATTACCGGGATTTATTTCCGGTGGGTGGTGGGCGCGGCGCGGACAGGAGGGAAGTGACGGCAGCGAAGAATAAATAAGAATATACCTGGCTTGATTTCGTAGGAGGGTTGATGAAGAAACGTGGGTAGGGTTTTATGAATTTATAGGATTGTATTTCTGATATTGATGACTAGGGTTTGTTAATCCTATTTGACATGTACTTTTAAAATTGGGGGAAAGACTTTTACCATAAATGAATTTAATTTAACATTTTGAATTGGGCCTGGAATATTATTTCTACTAATTGTTATCAAAATAATATTAATAATAATAATAAAAAAAGAAAATAATTGTAATAATAATTTGATAATAATTTGATAATAATAATAATAATAATAATTAATATTAACAATAATTATAAATATATAAAAAAAAAGTCCGGATATTACAAATATCATTTGGATCAAATCAAGTTTTCTTCCAAGACATTTATTTATATATTAATAATTGCATAAAAAAGATTTGATTTTTTTTCAATGCTTAATTGCAAAATGAGGACACTAATTTTACCCTAATAACAAAGAAAGACACTAATTTTGCGGGATTTAAATTAGGATAATAACTTTAAATTTTTTTAGTGAATTGAGGACAAAGTGAGCCCGAATTATCCATTTTTGTGCTAATTGCCATGTGAACCTCAATGTTGAAATCCATCCGCAAATTTAATGCCCTTTTTTGACATTGGGGTATAGTTAGTATCATTATTTTGCAATTAAGACTTTTTTTCGTTTTTCATAAGCTGGGAGTACTAGTTATAGGGGATGAAATAAATTTTAAAAAAGAAAAATTACAAAATTGGTCCTATAACTATAAGCAGTTTGCAATTTCGGTCCTGTAACTATTGAGTTTGCAAAATTAGTCCTGTAAGTTTGAAGGTTTTTGCAAAATTGGTCCTATATGTTTTATACCTAAGCAATTTCTGTCCCTAAGTTTCAAGTTGTTGCAAATTTGGTCCCCTGAGGTTATTTCATATATTCAAAATACTAAGAATACCCTTATGCACATAATTGGTTTATTTGACTAAGTGTTTTGCCTAAAATGATATCAGAACCCAAGTTTATTAAGAACTTTAAGTTATATTATTATTTTATATAATTAACAATTGGTGAGGAGAATTTTCTCCGAGAAAATAGATCTGGACGAGTGTTCAAGATGTATACCCTACAGGAGATATCGTCAAATTTTGACGATGTATGCACAAGAACACCAGGACAAGATAACATATTGGAATAATCGATATGTTGAAAAAGAACTCGCAGGAGCCGATAGAGAACCTTGAGACAATGCGAAAAATAAGCAAGATATGTCAGGTATCACATCCGCCCGCGAGACCCGCCTACTACCCCGCCTAGAATTTTTAGTTGTAAAATATATTTTAATATATATTTTGTATATATAATATATATTATAATATAATTTTTATGTATTCTTATATTATTTAGATAATAATAAATTTTGTAAATAATATTTTATAAATATATATTTTTTTCATTTTTCTAATTTAATTTAATTTAAAACGGGCAGTAACTGGGCCGACCCGCCTCACCCCGTTCTAGGCACGGGGTGGATTTGGGTCCCGGCCAACCCGCTCGATCCGCTCCATTGCCATCATCGTAAAATTGCTAAATTTAGAAAGATAAAGGACCAAAAATGCTATTTAGCCAGAAGGGCAAAATTGTCCAGGACCAAAACTGCAACTTTTAAAGATAAAGGACTAAAATTGCAATTTAACCTTTTAAAAAAACCAAAAGATACCGATACCCGATTCAAACCTTGATCAATACTCTTACAAATGGTGAACGATACCCACTTATCTAAAAAAACTCGTGGTTTAAACCTTCTTCTCACGCAAGAAACTGATATGTAAAATTACAATCTCTCGTGAAAGAAAATTTCAGAATTATTATTTGGTAGATTTGACTGCAACACCTTCGGTAGTGAACTGAGTACATTCATCTTAGTCCTAAAATCATCACTCTGGAAATACTGCAGATGAGTCTCTGTACTAATTTTATGTACATGTTTCCAAGCTCACCCAGATCCAGTTTCCATCCTTTACATAACAAATTCAAATCACTTTTCCGCCCAAATACAGGAAACCGGCTCCTTCAACGTTCTCCCTTTTCTAATCCCGCCTGTAATCATCCAACTGTAAATAAACACCAACACCAACAAACCCAACAAGCCGCAAACCCTAGAAACAAATTTGATTTCAGAACCTATATGCTTGAAAAAATCAACATCGTGAATCAGGCCTTAGATGCGGCACTTCCCCTGCAAAACCCCATCAAAATCCACGAAGCAATGCGATACTCTCTGCTATCAGGGGGCAAACGCATCTGCCCTATTGTATGCCTGGCGGCGTGTCAGCTCGTCGGCGGCGATGAATCCACGGCGATGCCGTCAGCCTGCGCACTGGAAATGATTCACGCCATGTCTCTAATGCACGACGATTTGCCCTGTATGGACAACGACGATCTCCGCCGCGGCAGGCCCTCGAACCACGTGGTTTTCGGCGAAAACGTCACTGTTTTGGCTGGGTACGCGCTTCTCGCCCGCGCGTTCGAGCACATCGCCGATTCGACACGAGGAGTGTCGCCGGAGAAAATCGTTCGTGTTATCGGCGAATTAGCGCGGTTGATTGGGCCGGAGGGGGTGGTCGCCGGCCAGGTTGCGGATCTGAGATGCGGTGGGCAGGGGAGGCGACTGGATATCGGATTGGAGCAGCTGGAGTACATTCACCTGCACAAGACGGCGGCGTCGGTGGAGGCGTCGGCCGTGGCGGGGGCGGTTTTGGGAGGCGCGTGTGGGGAGGAGATCGAGAGGCTGAGAAAATATTCGAGATGTGCTGGGCTGATGTTTCAGGTGGTGGATGATATTCTTGATGTCACGAAGAGTTCTGAAGAATTGGGGAAAACTAGTGGGAAGGATTTGGTGGCTGATAAAGTTACTTATCCAAAACTGATTGGGATTGATAAATCAAAAAAGTATGCTCAGAAGTTGAATAGGGAAGCTCAAGAGCAGCTTAATGGGTTTGATCCAGAAAAGGCTGCTCCATTGATTGCTTTGGCGGATTACATTGCTCATAGGCAAAAGTGATAATGGGCTTCATCTCCATTAAATTCTCTTTTTCTTTTTTATTATCAAAAATAAAAATATTTCCACAAGTTTTTTTAATAATAAATAATATGTTATGTTGTGAATAATCTCTATTTATATAATAAGATTGCTAGATTAATATGTATTTTACGAAGTATAATGTTAAATGCTAAAGTTTGTAATGCTAATGAAAGATATGTAGAAGCAGAGAGTTGCAAGCTATTCGTGATAAGGAAATTGTGTATCATTTCATTCATCAAACTACAATATTTATAGGCAAATTTGATACTGTTGCATTACATGATTTTTGCCAACTTTAACAATGCCATTGACTTGTAAATAGTAAGTGTTCTAAAAGTCCACATTTGGACAATTATGTGAATAGTAAGTGTGCTAAAAGTCCACAAATGGACAACTTGTTATAACATTCCCCCTTGGACTTAGTACTATAGTGATCTGGATGCGTATGCCTTGTTAAAAACCTTGAACCGTAAAACCCTATGAGAAAAATCAGACATAAGAAAAAAAAAGTACATTCTGAAATCCAGACCTTGTGCATAAGTTGCCTCGTTAAAAACCTTAAGCTAGAAAAACCTAATGGGATAAAAACCAGACATAAGGGAAAAAGAGTACAACGCACAATATATTTGCTCCCCCGGAAATGAAGAATATCAGCTGCATAATTGATCCATCAATCTTGCTTTGTATTAATTTTCTCATTCTAATGCCGAAAACTAGTTTTTCGAATGTAGACGTCATCAAGGTTTTGTAAATAAATCAGCAAGATTGTGACATGAGGGAATCTGTTGAACATCAACCTCTTCGTTTTTCTGGAGTTCATGTGAGTGGAAAGACTTTGGTGAAATATGTATGGTCCTATCATCTTTTATGTAACCACCTCTTACTTGTGCTATGCATGCTGTATTATCCTCATAAATAATAGTAGGAGTGTTTGTGACTGGTTTCAACTGACAAGCATTTCATATATGAGCTATAATTGATCTTAACCAAACGCACTTTTTGCCAGCTTCATGAAGAACAATGATTTCAGAGTGATTGGAAGAAGTAGCAACTAATATTTGTTTGGTAGATCGCCATGATATAGATGTACCGTTATAGCAAAATAAATAACCGTTTGTGATCGAGCTTTGTGCGGATCGATTCAGATTCAAAGATCAACATAACCAATTAACCCAAAGTTAGTGAATTTCTTGGAGTAGAATAACCCAAATTTATAGTACCGCTCATATATTGAAAAATATGTTTAATACCATTCCAGTGTCTTCGGGTTGGCTCAGAACGGTATCGTGCAAGTAGATTCATTGCAAAAGAAATACCAGGTCGAGTACATTGTGCTAGATACATTAATACCCCAATAACATTAAGGTAAGGCACTTCAGACCTAAAATATCTTCATCAGATTCTTTTGGTCGGAACGAATCTTTCTCGTGATCTACACTGCGCACGATCATAGGGGTACTCAAAGGATGAGTCTTGTGCATATTAAATCGTTTGAGTATCCGTTTAGTGTAAGCAGATTGATAGATAAGTATCTCGTTGTCCTTTATGCTCCAACTCAAGACCAAGATAAAGTTTAGTTTTTCTAAGGTCTTTCACCTCAAACTCTTTCTTTAGATATTCAACAGCATTGGATAATTCTTCAGGGGTGCCAATGAAATTCTTGTCATTAACATATACAACAATAATAGCAATCCGGTATCTGATCTTTTAATAAAAACGCATGGACAAATGATATTATTTTTGTAATCTTCCTTAGAATGATATTCATTAAGTTTATGATACCACATGCGACCGGATTGCCTTAATCCATACAATGATCTTTGCAATTTGATCGAGTATAATTCACGGAGAGTATCTAATTTTGGCATTTTGTATCCATCTGGAATTTTCATATAAATATCAGAATCCAATGAACCATATAGATATGCCGTCACTACGTCCATTAGACGTATGTCTAAATTCTCTTGGGACAACCATACTGATAAGAAAAGGAAACGTGATAGTATCCATCATAGGTAAATATGTTTCGTCGTAATCTATTCTAGGTCTTTGGGAGAATCCTTGAGCCACGAGTCGGGCTTTATATCTTACGACTTTGTTTTTCTCATTTCTTTCGAACAAATACCCACTTGTACCCAATGGGCTTTACATTGTTTGAAGTTCGAGTAATTTGTCCAAATACATTCCATTTTCTAGTGAAGTTAATTCAAATTTTATTGCTTCCTCCCACATAGACCAATCAGGTCTTTGACGATATTCCATTATAGAACGTGGTTCACAATTATAATCATCATTTATGATTTCTTGAGGAACCGAGAATGCAAAATTATCATCAATAATTATCATTTCGATCCCATATTTCATTACTGTAGCTCATGGAATTCTCGGTCTTTGCATCGTAATTTTTGATTTGTACATTTTTTGATATATTAGGCTCTCTGATTTTGTCTGGAGCATTCTCATTAGTATCAATTCTCCCCTTTCTTTTTCGAGGAATAATATCTTTTGAGCCAATAGGTCTACCACATTTTTATCATGGGGTATCATCATTCATTTTCTTATTTTCATCTGGAACAATAATCCCTGGCAGGGCATTTGCGGTGGAATATGAGACTTCGTGACTTTGCTAGCATCATTAAATGCATCAAGAAGTCTATTCATAATATTCTGTAAATGAAAGATTCTATTTACCTCACTTTCACATTCAGAAGTACGTGGATCTAAATGGGATAAACTTTGTTCATTCCAGGAGATGCTCTCAACTGGTTTTTGTTTATCATTTTCTAAAATAGCTTTATCCCTTCCCATTGATGGAAATGTTGTCTCATCAAAATGACAATCCGCAAATCTAGCGGTAAATAAATTTCCTGTCATTGGTTCTAAATACCCGAATAATTCACGGAGAATCAAATCCAATGTATATACCAAGTCTACGTTGTGGACCCATTTTTGTCCTCTAAGGGTGTGGAATCGGCACTTGAACAACACACCCAAAAATGCGTAAGTGCGAAATATTTGGCTCAAAACCAAGTGTTAATTGCATTGGGGAGTTCATTTGATAAGTAGTGGGGCGTAATCTAATAAGTGTTGATGCATGTAATACTGCATGACCCGATGCTGCACTAGTGAGCTTTGATCTCATTAATAATGTACGAGCAATGATTTGAACTCGCTTAATCAGGGATTCCGCCAATCCATTTTGAGTATGAACATGTGCTACTGGATGTTCAATATTGATTCCCAGTAATGCGCAATATTCATCAAAACTTTTTGATGTAAATTCTCCCTGGCATTATCCATCCTTATATTCTTGATGGGATAATCAAGAAAATATGCTCGAAGTTTTATAATTTGCGCTAATAATCGAGCAAATGCAACATTTCTAGTAGATAATAGACATACGTGTGACCATCTATACAATGTATCTATTAGAACCATAAAATATCAGAATGGTCCACTTGCAGGATGTATTGGTCCACAAATAACCAACCTTTTCCATGGAAGGTTTAGTAATATGTTTTCCTTGTGAACACGATTCACAGAAATAATCTTTGGACATCAGCATCTTCGTGTTTTTTAATGTATGCCCATTAGTGTGTTCAACAATCCTATGCATTATAGTTGTTCCTGGGTGTCCTAGGCGATCATGCCATAACCCAAATATATCAGAATTCACCAGCTTCCAAGGCATGGTGGCGTAGGATTCAAAAGCTTTAATTTGGACACAATACAATATAGAAACTGTTGCTTCAAATTTCTCATGGACAATCCGTTTTCCCATTTTATCGGATGTGATACATATACACTCTTTATTATATTCATTTAGTGTCTCTAAGTGATAGCCATTATCATGCACATCCTTAAAACTCAGTAGATTTCTCTTTGATCTACTAGATAATAATGCATTTTTTATATGCAAGATTGTACTATTAGGCAACACCATTGTTGCATTCCCGGAGCCATCAATAATCTCAACGAGTCCAAATATAGTTGTAACTTGTGCCTTGCACAATTTCACAATCGAGAAATATACTTTATTTGTCAATATTGAGTGTGTTGTTGCACTATCAAATAGACAATAGTCTCTTTTCTTGGTGTTTCCCATGTGTACCTGGTATAATCATTATATAAATTATATTATATGATTATCAAAAACTCTATCTTTGAAATATAAAAACATCAATGCACAAAAAAAGTTTAACAATAAAACATTTTATTAGACAACATAGACGTACATAATCATCTAATTATTACAATGTGATAAAATAAATTGTTACAACTAATAGAGGAAGAATGGTGAAGATAAGAAGCTCAATCATAAACCAACAGTGTCTTGGAGAATATTCTCCAATAAAAAGCAAGAGAGTGTACAAGAGAACTATAGTAATGAGAAACACTACGTTTAAGTTAACCATTTTTGGAATGAAAGAAATGAGATTTTTTAGAAAGATAAGAGAATATGTGTGAAGTTGTTGAATAAAATGTTGGTATATTTATAGATAAAAGTTACCGTTCATAGCCGTCTAATATAGCCGTTGGAGGAGAGAAATTAATGTTTTTGAATGTAAAATTTGTAAATGATTTGGTAAAAATTTGCTATATTTTATGATCGAAATATTAGACACAAACATATTTATTATTTCATATTTAAAAGCTTAAAACCGGGCGAAACAAGTACAAACATGGGTACAACAAACTTAATCTCGGGAATATATCATTCGAGGGAAATAACATACAAATATTGAATCTATTTCTACTTTATCCAATCGACACCTTTGATGTGAACCGCAACAATGGCATACGACCTAACAACAATATGTTGTTAACCCAAGATCATCACTAGTTCGGTTAAAGATTGGTGGAAACCTCGACCAATTGCTTAGCAAAGCAAGAACCTTGGTATGCGAAGACGCCACAAGCAATTATGGAGTATTACCTGATAAGTTGATAATTGCAACAAGAAACGTAGATGTTGAAGCACTTGGAAAAACACTCAATTTGAGAGTAAAAGTTTAATTCAATTGATAACTCATGAAAAATAATAAGTGTTCACCCTTATAAGGGATCCAAACACTAACCCTACTAGGAAACAACTTAAAAATTGAAAAAGGAAATAAAAACTGAACAAACTCAAAAAACGCAGACTCGAACACGACCGTGATATGGGACACGACCATGCCGTGTTGCTCGTTGTATTCGGAACCAAAAATCGCACCAACCACATAGCCATGTTGTTGGACACGGTGAGGCCATGTTATTGAGCACGACCGTGTCTGTGAGCATGGCCAGGTCGTGTCTCCCTGCACACGCCCCCTGCTTTCGAACTCTTCTCATCCCGAACTCGAAATAAAAACTTAAGACGCGACCTTAAAGGTTTACTTGGCCTCCAAAACATCAAAACGATTCAAACAACTCAAAATTACGACTAACTAAGATAGATAAATACAAGACACTGTTGAGAACTTGACTACAAAGTCTTTAAGACGCAAAGTGACTCGTATTCTTGGCCTACTTTGCGGTTGCTCTCCCGAGGTGGACTCGAACGTTGATGACGCTAATCAATCGACCACCCGAACATCTTCCTCCATCGGTGCACTCTCGGTCTCCTCAATGACTTGAATCAACCCATTGAGTGCATCCTGAACTTTTTGCTCGAGCCCTCGCCACCGGACCAACCGCATCACATCGGGTCTTTCATCAATGATTCTCATCATTCTCTCCTCTTGAGAAAGATTTGTCCTCAAATCCGAATTAGCATCAAATGGACTAAGATCAAGAACATTGAAAGAAGCACTAATTCTATACTCACCCGACAAGTCAATCTTGTAAGCATTATCATTGATCCGCTCAAGCACTTAAAACATACCATCTCCACGAGACTGCTGTTTTGCATATTTTTGTGTGTGTTTTGTGTGATGATTTATACATATTTTTGGCGTGTTTTATTTGCATTTGCATGTTTTAGTGTTACGTTGTGTTATTTTATTTATTTTTTAGGTTTTGGTGGAAAAAAACAAGTTTTGTAGCAAAAAACATTAGAAAGTCATTTCACGAATCATGGCAACCATCGTATTGGATGTAACGTTCGTGATTCAAGCCCAATTGACATGATTCATGCACCATTAGAAATATAATTCAAAGTTCTACAATGTTTATCGCTGCTACTAAATGCGAATGGAGACGTTTCGATGGGTTAAAATCATGTACAAGGCAAAATAATATGTCAAAATCTTAGAAATGGCACGTCTTGGTATATTGGCCATAACTCTCTCTAGAAAATTGATATTGAGGTGATTCAAGTGGCTATGGAAAGATAAGTGATAGGTTTACAATTCGTACGAAGACATAAAGACGAAATTCCGACGTTTGGAGGTCGTCGTCGCGTACACGCAGACAAAGACTGAGCAAAGAAGAGTCGATGCGCGGTCTTGTGGTCGCGCCGTGACTTGCTGAACACGAAATTTTCGATTTTTTTCCGATTTTTGGCTCTTCCACCTTGTTTTGGACTCTAGTCTTATAAATAGGACTTGGGGAGCCCTTATTTTCGACACACCATCATTCATAGCACTTTTAGACTTTAGTTTTTGGTATTTTTCTCTTCCATTCAACATTGGGATTGCTTGGATTCTTCCATTTGAAGTTATTTTTGCTTCTTAATCAAAGAGTAAGATTTCTTCATCTCTTTTGTCTGATTTCAATTGTTGGGTGATTATTATTGTTGCATGATCATGTTTATGATTGTTTTCTTTCCTTCAATTGAGATTATGATCCCATCCCCAAGAATGAACTAATTTCCTTGTTCTAGGATTATGATGATTTGATTCAAACAAACAAGCATGAGTATTGATTAATTGATTTGCTTTCCTGAACAAATTGTTTTACTTGTTGATTGATTGTTTGGCCAACTCTTGATTGTTTGAGGGGATAATTGAGATCGATCGAAGATATTATTCCTGGACTAAATTTATTCAGGGGGTTAGATATGAATCAAAAATGTATTATCTAACCCTAGGTTTAATGAAAATAGCAAATTATGTTGGGATAGCCCTAATCTGTGAATACGAGAGTTATCAGATCTAGACCTAGTCTTTTCATGATTGTTATATTTGTTAACCGCATGATCAATTAATTGATATTCTGCTTGCAAGTTTGATGAGATGAATCCATAATCCTAGACTTTCTTCCATATCTTTTTCTCCAAAGTTGAATCCTGCTTAGTTTTAATTTGTCTTTTTAATTGTTTTCTTTTAGTTTAATAAATCCAACAAATCTGGTTAGAGTGTTTAGGTTTTATTTTCTGTCAATTGTGATACATAATAATTATTTGCCGACTAAGTCTTCCTTGAGAGACGACTTGTGGTTAACTTGCTACCCTACAATTGATCTCATTCTCTTGCGAGGATTGTTAGACTTTTATAGGTGTTTAGCGGTCGAATAAAATTTTGGCGCCGTTGCCGGGGAAGGCTTTAGGCGTAATAATTATTGTGTCTATTTTCCGTGTTTTTAGTTTAGGATTTTTTTTGGTTATTTTTAGTTTAGGACTCTTTTTGTTTCTTTTAATTTTTACTTTATTCCACTGGTGCGTTTGATCTGTTTTTCTGGTGTTGTTTATGCAAGGACGTAGAAATCTCAATCGGGACCTTGTGCCTTTCGTGGATGATATCCATTGAGTTATGAGACGAACAAGGAAAGAAGAGGACAATTCTATGGATAGCAACGAGGATTGTCGTGATAACATTCCGAAAGAAGAACAAACAGATGAATCAGAGATGGGTGATAATCAAAACGGAAACAACGTGGAGGCACGCCAGCCTTCGATGCGTGAGTTTGCACGCACTTTCATTGGGACTGCGACCTCTTGCATCACATTGGGACAAGCAGCATGGAACTACGAGCTCAAAACAATACACTTTAATCAGCTGCCGTCATTCTATGGGATGCCCAATGAAGATCCTCTTAACTTCATTCGGGAATTTTATTCAGTCATTTAAACTTTTCCTCAACAAGGTTTGGATGAAGACCAGCTTAGGATGCGCTGTTTTCCTTACACTCTGAAGGACCGAGCGAAAACTTGGCTTATGTCTCTACCTCCTAACTCTCTTACTGATTGGGAGGCGGTGTACAATAAGTTCATGGGCAGGTACTACTCTCATCAGAAAACTTCAGATCTGCGAGGTAAGATAGCTACTTTTAGTCAAATGGAAGGTGAGCCTTTTCATGAGGCCTGGGATCGCTTTAAGGATTTACAGATTAAATGCCCACATCATCACTACCCATTGGAATTGTTAAACCAATTTTTCTATGATGGATTATCGCATAATTATCAATATATGGCCGATAATGCGGCCGGGGTGACATGGGTGTACATACGCCCAGAAATCTATGATATTTTAGAGATGATGAGCGATAACTCACAACAATAGAGTGCCGAGGCAAACGGGCTATCGTGAATGAAGTAGCCCCGAGCTATGATGTGACAAAACAATTGGCTGAGTTGACTAAGCAAGTACAATTGTTGGCTACAATGGGGCATCCACCTGCGCCCCCTTCTGCCGAGTCTTGCGGGATCTATGGCGAATTTGGTCATGGGGCCAACGTTTGTAATACTATCTCTCAAACATATAATTCAGGTTGGTTCAACCATCCAAACTTTAGTTGAGGAAATTCACAAAATCCCTCTCATATCTATCCGAGGCCACCGCAATCCCAAGGCCAAAGCAAATCAACCAATCAAGTGGCTCCATCTATTGAAGAAAACTTGAACTCCTTTATTCAAGTCAGTCAGCAAACACAAGAAGGTAACAATAGACGGTTTGAATCTATGGAATCTTCTTTTAAGCGTCTTGAGACTCAAGTTGGTCAATCGACGACTTAAGTTGGTCAATTGACGACTCAAGTTGGTCAATTAATGACTCAAGTTGGTGAGATAGCTCGACATATATTCAAGCAGGACACACATCCTAGCCAACCAGCACAAGCTCAATCCATCACCGTTCTTGAATTTGGTGAGATTTATGATCATGAAAGTGAGATTCCTCTTTCTATTGTCTCATCTAACCCTGCAGGTATCGCAAACACTAAAAAGGAAGTTGATGTAGGTGAAGAAGACATGAATATGGAGGCAAGCACGGGATCGTCTTCCCATGAACTTTCTATTTTGCCCCAAAGTCCATGCCCAAAACAAGATCCAGGTAGTTTCACTATCAATATTTCTTTTGGGAATGGTAAGGAAGTCGCAGTATGCTTGATCTTGGAGCCGGAATTAACCTTATGCCTTACTCTACCTTTAAACAATTAGATATAGGGGAATTGAAGTTCACGGGATTACGTTTGCAACTTGCTGATAGGTCCATTAGGTATCCTACAGGCATTGTTGAAAATATTTTAGTCCAAGTAGGTGGTCTTAAAATTCTCACTGATTTTGTTGTTTTGGATATGGAAAAGGATAAAGGTAATCTTAAAGATCATACTATACTGTTGGTTAGACCATTCATGGCAACCACTAATACTTTGATCGATGTCAAAAATAGAAAAGTCAAGATGAATGTCTTGGGCTTAATCAGAACGTTTTCAATTTTTGATATAGCTTGTAGTCCTCGCATGTGTTTTGAATGATTATCCGATTGTTGACTCGATCGATTCTCGCTGTGAAAGATGTCCTGGCAGAACGCAATATGCTTTGAAGCGGAAAACAACCAGATAAAAATTACAAGGTGGTAAATAGGGTTTTGCTCGATGATCCACCTTGAATCTCTCCATTGACACCGTCAAGCTAATGACGTTAAAAGAGCGCTTCTTGGGAGGCAACCCAAACATTTTCACTGTTTTATTAAAAAAAAAATGTGTGTGTGTGCTTTCATATTTGCATGTGCGTGGTGTTATTATTTTGTCCTCTTCACATGGCTTTTGCATATTTGTAGGCGGATATGACTATGGTGCCATTTATCAATCTTCGCATTTTTCAGGGACGTATCTTTTTCCTTCTCTTTTTACGCATTGAGGTCATTGCGTGATTTAAGTGTGGGGGGGATGATTAGTCATCGATAAAATATGATGATTGCACGTGGCTATATTTTTACTTTTCCTAGTGATTATCCCAAGTTTAAAAATAGCGTTGTTTAGTCAACTTGAAATAGATGTATTAATTTGAGTTTCAAATATGAAATGACTTTGTGAACTTAATACGTAGGATTAGACTAAGTCATGAATTAGCCTTTGTGGTGAACGAATTAGGTGACGGTTAAACAATAATCCGAGTTGTGGGGCTTGAATTACGAGATTTCATTGATGTGAATTAAGTTAAAACCCTATTTTGATTTGTGTGTACACAAAATTGCTAGCCTTGCAGCAAAAAAAAAGATGCATTATATAGCTATCCAAAAAAAAGGCAGTATAGAGTTATATATATAAAAAAAGTGGAACAATCGAGATTATACTACCATTTGGTTGAGCCGCTTAGTAACTAGGAGCATTCATGAGCTCCATGTTTGACTTTACGTAAAATGGCGACTCAAACATGAGTATGGGAAACCACCCTAGGAGCCTTTGGAAAACATCCGAAGTTTATACCTAGTGGAATAATATCTCAGGAGTTCTAGCAACAAAAAAAAAAAAGAAAAAAGAAAAAAAACATGGCTAGTAATTGCGTGATTGGTTGTGTGAGTAAAAGAGTTGCAACTTTTGACACAAATTTGAAATTTAGTAAGGAAGACCAAATACTTTGATTAATATTTAACTTTAGCCGAGTGAGTATATTGTGAAGGTTGATCGATGAGGAATAATCCGAGGTAGATGGAACATGATGTTATGGATTAATTGATTCTCAAATTGGACATAATATTTCTTGTTGGGTTTAGTGACATTATAATTTGCTTGAGGACAAGCAAAAGGCTAAGTGTGGGGGAGTTGTTTTGCATGTTTTTGTGTGTGTTTTGTGTGATGATTTATACATATTTTTGGCGTGTTTTATTTGTATTTGCATGTTTTAGTGTTACGTTGTGTTATTTTATTGATTTTTTAGGTTTTGGTGGAAAAAAACAAGTTTTGGAGCAAAAACCGTTAGAAAGTCATTTCACGCAACTGCGACAGTCATTGTATTTTGGATGTAACGTTCTACAATGTTTATCTCTGCTACTAAATGCGAATGAAAACGTTTCGATGGGTTAAAATCATGTACAAGGCAAAATAATATGTCAAAATCTCGGAAATGGCACGTCTTAGTATTTTGGCCATAAATCTCTAGAAAATAGATATTGAGGTGATTCAAGTGGCTATGGAAAGCTAAGAGATAGATCTACAATTCATAAGAAGACATAAAGACGAAATTCCGACGTTTGGAGGTCGCTCGGTCACGCGCAAGTGGTGCGCGGTCACGCACTGCAGACAACACCTGAGCAGCAGTAGGCCGGAGCGCGGTCGCGCGCCGTGACTTGATGAATACGAAATTTTTGATTTTTTCCGATTTTTGGCTCTTCCACCTTGTTTTGGGACTCTAGGCTCATAAATAGGACTTGGGGAGCCCCTATTTTCGACACACCATCATTCATAACACTTTTAGACTTTAGTTTTTTGGTATTTTTCTCTTCCATTCAATATTGGGATTGCTTGGATTCTTCCCCTTGAAGTTATTTTTGCTTCTTAATCAAAGAGTAAGATTTCTTCATCTCTTTTGTCTGATTTCAATTGTTGGGTGATTATTATTGTTGCATGGTCATGTTTATGATTGTTTTATTTCCTTCAATTGAGATTATGATCCCATCCCTAAGCATGAACTAATTTCCTTGTTCTAGGATTATGATGATTTGATTCAAACAAACAAGCATGAGTATTGATTAATTGATCTGCTTTCCTGAATAAATTATTTTACTTGTTGATTGATTGTTTGGCCAACTCTCGATTGTTTGAGGGGATAATTGAAATCGATCGAAGATATTATTCCTGGACTAAATTTATTCAGGGGGTTAGATATGAATCGTAAAATGTATTATCTAACACTAGCTTTAATGAAAATAGCAAATTATGTTGGGATATCCCTAATCTGTGAATACGAGAGTTATCAGATCTAGACATAGTCTTTACATGATTGTTATATTTGTTAACCGCATGATCAATTAATAAATATTCTGCTTGCAAGTTCGATGAGATGAATCCATAATCCTAGACTTTCTTCCATATCTTTTTCTCCAAAGTTGAATCCTGCTTAGTTTTAATTTGTCTTTTAAATTGCTTTCTTTTAGTTTAAATAAATGCAACAAATCTGGTTAGAGTGTTTAGGTTTTATTTTCTGTCAATTGTGATACATAATAATTATTTGCCGGCTAAGTCTTCCTTGAGAGACGACTTGTGGTTAACTTGCTACCCTACAATTGATCTCGTTCTCTTGCGAGGATTGTTAGACTTTTATTGGTGTTTAGCGGTCGAACAGCTGCAACTTGGACTTTTTGGGCCGAGAATCATTCGGGGCGCATATGTACCCAAACCCAATCACCCGGCTCAAACACCATCTTTTTACGATGCTTGTTAGCCTGCGCCGTGTACTGCTATGTTCGCCGTTCGATGTTGAGTCTTGCTTTCTCATGTAACTGTTTCACAAAATCAGACTTTCTTCTGCCCATCTAAGTTAACATGCTCAAAAACAGGTAAAGGTGATAAATCCAATGGGGTTAGCGGATTAAAACCATAAACAAGTTCAAATGGTGAAAACTTCGATGCAGAATGTACATCCCCATTATAAGCAAACTCAACATGCGGTAAACACTCTTCCCAAGTTTTAATGTTCTTTTTAATGATAGCCCTTAACAACATAGACAAAGTCCTATTCACTACTTCAGTTTGACCGTCTGTTTGGGGATGACATGTAGTAGAAAATAACAATTTAGTTCCCAGTTTTCCCCACAAGGTCTCTCAAAAGTAACTTAAGAACTTAACATCCCTATCCGAAACTATGGTTCTAGGCATACCATGCAATCTCACAACCTCTTTAAAGAACAAGTCAGCAATCAAAGATGCATTATCAGTTTTATGACAAGGAATAAAATGTGTCATCTTTGTAAAACGATCTACGACAACAAATATAGAGTCGGACCCATGTTTGGTTCTCGGAAGTCCTAAAACAAAATCCATAGAAATATCAACCCAAGGTGTCGTCGGAATGGGTAGGGGTGTGTAAAGACCTTGATTTTGAACCCAGGATTTAGCTTGCCTACAAGTAACACATCTAGTACAAATACGCTCAACATCACACTTCATATGTGGCCAATAAAAGTGCTCTTGCAAGATCGCTAATGTTTTGGCTATCCCAAACCCATAATACCCCACCATGTGTAAGTCCAAGCGGCTACGATAATCTAGAGGGAGGGTGAATAGATTATCTCCATCTTTTCGATTTCGCCCTCTTTTTCGAACAAAACAAGCCAAGACAATTAATAAAGGTGCGGGAAGTAAACAACACGCGTCGATTTATAGAGGTTCAACCCACCCAGGGCCTAATCCTCTACCACCCCAGTATATCCGAGATGGATTTCCAAAAGAAAAAAGATTTTATTAATTATCAAAATTAATACAACACCTTACAACATCACCTTGAAGAGCACCACACACTTCTACAACACCACCTTTGAGATTACCACAATCTCTCAAGATTACCACAATCTCCAACGGCACCTTGTGAAGATTACCACAATCTTCAACTTGAAGAATACCAAATTCTTCAACACCTCAATAAGAAGATCACCACAATTTTCTTGCACCTATCACCTAGATCATCCAAGTGTGTTCTTACCACAAGAACACTCACAAGGATATCTTGTGTTGAATGATAACCCAAATTCAAGATTACAACTCGATAATGAATGATACAAATTTGAGTGCAAGTGTAATCAAGAATAGCCTAGACCTCAAGAATGTGAAAGTGATAAGCTAGGAAAATTACAACAAGAATAATGACAATATAAGACCAAGTGTTTGCTTGAGTATTTCTTGTTGTGTTGTATTGTTCTCTCTTATTGTTGTGCTTCAAATCTTCCTCTATTTATAGGAGATGATTGATCATTGATAGGCTCCTCTTGGAATCTGATATCTACAAAACAATTGCAATTAAAATCAAGATTATAGCTGTTAGAAATCAATCCCACAATTTAGGGAAAAGCTGTCACGCACAATGGTTAGAATTTTTCATGTCAAAACATAGATGCACCGGTCGCAGTAAATAAAGATTGAAAAGAACATCAAAATTTCAATAGGGGACGGTCTGGGGGTCCGACCGGTCACCCAGGGGTGCGACCGGTCGGCACCCTATGTGGACCGGTCACCCACAAGCTTTTTACGAGACGAGACAGAGTTTCAAACTCTTCAGTGCACGAGTGGCCGCCCTTTTGTGCGACCGGTCGACCTCCATTATTTCCAAAACGTCTCGTTTCATTTTCAAAAGCAACCTTTCAGACACGGGATGTCCGGTTGAACACGAGATACAAATGTTGTCCAATATTTTATCGAAAATAACCTTCAAGAAATACTCCGAAAAATAGTAAAAATATTTTAAACCGATCGGGAGTATTTGGACAACATTATAAATATTGTTTTGGTGTAAAAACACATTAACACAAAATCATTAAAAGTGTAGTCCAACTTTGACGAAAATAAACTTGAAGAAATACTCCGGAAAATATTAAAATCATTTTAAATCATTTAGGAGTATTTGTACAACCTTTAAAATCATTGTTTTGGTATAAAAACAAAATCATCAAAATCATGATAAAACCATTTATCAAACAATCAACCCCTTTTTGATGATTACAAACCAAAACAATTTTAACGAGGTCAATTTTGAAAACAAAATAATTTTACCGGTTAAAAAGAACTATCCGTTGTGAGCGACAACATTCCACGCAACATAAACACAAGGATGGGAGTAGAGATATTAAACATATATGGCAAAAGCTCCCCCTATCAACATGCACAACAAGAGTAATGTAAAAGCTTTCAACCGAAAGCTAAAAGCTTCGCTTTTAGACATAGAGCTTATAAGCTCCCCCTGTCAATAAACCACCATTAGACAAGTAAATAAACCATCATACACCAAGTGGACTAAATATGATCTACAACTTATGGCTTTTAATGGCCACAACTTATAGCTTCTTTCTCGAGCTTATATTAGCTTCTATGAGCTAATGAGCTTATAACCTGTTTCTCCCCCTTTGGAATCATCAAAAAGAATGTTAGCACGATAAAACATCATATATTCATATCAAAGTGCGCAACTAAACGGATGTATCTAGCTATATGAACATTGAAGCTTATAAACCAAATAGGAGGGAAAAGTCGATCATACGACTTGTAGAAGCTTGTAAAAGCTCATTTGATTTTCAAAACATGATCTCTATAAATATACGAGACTTTTGAAATCGAGAGAATCATGTAGGTGATGAATTTTTCAATGAAACATTTTATCGAACACTTGGCGGGCGTAAAAAATAGAAGAAATTATATAAAGCCCTTGTAAATATAATCAAGCCAAATTTTTCATCACCAAAATCAATTATACAACAACCAATCAACAATTTAAATATGCTCATCACAATCACATACGAATTTTATCAAGAAATGTACATATAAGCCAAGTTCTCAAGGGTTCAACCCAATTGAGATAAAGAAGTAGAATTCTTACCATTTAATCGGTAAAGATGAGCAACAATGATGATAAACGAGCTAGATAATCCCCAAAATATGAAATTTATGCAACAAAACTCATTTGGAGTGAATTGTGTGTGAAATTTGCAGAGGGGACGAAAATAGAGTGAAATGAGCCAAAATGGCAGAAAATAAGAACATAGACGATTTTAACCAAAATCTCTTGCATGGGCGACGGTCCAGCTTAGGTGACCGGTCGGCCCAAGTTACATTGGCAGCCCACTGTTTTAGTTCTGTTTTGAAAATCCAAAATTTGATAGAAAAATCCGATTTTTCGCCCCTAAGTTTTAAAAATGTGCAAAATGCAAACGTAGACCTCATTCAATATAGATTATGTCATAATCAAGCTCGAAATGAGATAAAAGACTCGTCGGTTAAAAAAACAAATATCCCGAAGTTTTCTTTGAGACGTAATTAAACACATCTCAAATTTTTGTTTAAGAAGCGCAATCCCTTAGAGAAATATATCGAATCTCAATATATTTAGTTCAATCATGATGAACCATATTTTGATAAATTGTAATCACCGGACTTGTTATCCCAAAAGAAAATATGAACGTTTTAAAATTTTGGATAAACAAGCCATAAGAAGAAGTGCCTTTCAAATATTTGAAAATTTCTATTAACGACACTTTTATGAGATTCGTTGGGATAGTTTTGAAGTCGAGCATATAGACATAAGGCATAGAAAATGTCGAGTCTAAAAAGGAGTAAGAAAAGTTAATGAACATACCTCGAATATCAATACACCTTTCACAACCTTTGTCAATTTTTACATTAGTAGCCATAGAAGTTGAGATGGTTCTTCCTTCTTCAATGCCTAACTTCTTCAAAGGTTCTCTTGAATACTTTGATTATGAATTATAACCATCTTCTTGGCATTGTCCAACTTGAAGTTCAATGAAGAAATTGAGCTCCCCCATCATGCTCATCTCAAGTTCACCTTGCATCAACTTAGAGAAATATCTTGCACAAATATTCATTAGTAGCACCAAAAATATTCTCATAAATTTGCACAAGTAAACAATCTTGCCCTTTTTCAAAAACAAAGATAGTAGATTAACTTTACCTCTTGTAAAATCATTTTGCAAAAATAGCTAAGTCTATCAAACCATACATGGGGTGCTTGTTTTAAACATAATAAGACATTTTATAAAAATCATTTTGGCCTATAAAAATTTTCAAACCCCGGTTGTTTTACATAGACTTCTTCTTGAATAAGAACCGTTTAGAAAATTGGATTTAACATCCATTTGGTAAAGCTTGAAATTTTCTTAAAACAAGAATGGGCAAGTAGAATGCGAATAGCTTCTAAATGTGCTACGGGTGCAAATGTATCATCAAAATCAATACCTTCTTCTTGACATTACCTTTAATCTATTAACCTCCCATTGGTCATCAAACTTGTATCAAATAATTTCTACAAAATCTAATCAAGACACCTTGCACAAGAGCATAATAATATCGAATGATAGAGACACTATAGCAAGTGACACATTCTATGCTTAAAGAAAATCATCAAGAATATAATACAACATGTAAGTTCAAATAAGCTTATAGAAAGCTATATACGGTCTCTTTTAAAATTTGAAAATCCGAGAGCAAATAGTTGAGACCTCATTAAAAAGAAGTATTTGAACAAGAGTTGGCAAATCAAATATGTGCAATCAAATATCGAATAGTGCCTTAAAAAAAACAAAAAATCCTCTTAATGGCACTTGTATGAAGTAAGCATATAGGCATATGGCACAACATGTATCGAGTCTATGAGATGAATAACAATAATGAGCGTACCTCGATAGTTCATGTTTCTCTTGATATATTACGAGTAGATAACCAATGAGGAAGATATGCAAATCCTACACAATTCTTAAAACACATTTTGCCCAAAACATAGTAATGAAAGTATAGGCTTAAAGCAATAAAAGATATCACAAGTATGCTTATGCTCTAAAAATTCATACGAGACAATAAACCACATAAGTTAAAGTAAGTGCACAAGAGTTTTAAAAACATGAATATGTAGAAGACCTCTTTAAAATATTTTGAAAAAAAACATTTTGACAATTTAGGCACAAATAAGAACATGCATAATAACACAATAAAATGCATATTTAAATGGAGAGATACGGTTTACCAATTACGCCATTTCTATGGGTTGTGTCGTTTCCATTGTTGATGATATCTTCCCTTTTGAAAATCATCTTGTTGATGATAGCTTCTCCAATTGCTCCATCTCCAAGGATTATGTCCTTCCCATTGTTGATAATGTCTTTCTCTTGGAGATTCATTGTGGTGATGTCTTCTCCTTTGATCAAATGAAATGGTCATTTGATGTTTTCTTGGCGGTATGAATTTTCTTCGATTATTATTCCATCGGGTACCTAATATGACATTGTTTTGTGGTACCCTCAAGTGTTTGGGTCATTTGGGATTAGCTTTGAAACTTTTAGGTCTCCAACAATAATTAGAGCTATTTCTAGCCCGACAAGTATTTATGGCATGTCCCTTCTTACCGCAATAAAAGCAAGTAATAGCACTCGCATGCACAGGAGCTCGATTCTTTTTCATATGATTGACAATTTTAGGCTCATGATCAAGTTCACTATTCAAATTATCACAACCATGAACATTCACAACATTGGACATTTTATTGGTACTCAAGTTGGATTTTAATAAATCCCTTTTCATACAATTAATATCTTCAACAAGAGTACTATTTTCTTTTTCAAGGTTTCTAACCTTGTCAAGTGTGGTGGTGTGAGCACATGATCGTGATTCATAGGAAGTAACTAGACTATCCTTATCATATTTCAAAGCATTGAATTCCTTTTTCAAATTTTTGTATTTAACAAGCAAGCTTTGGAATTCATTTTGAAGCTCATCATAATCATTGAGCAAATCACTATAATCATCTTGCAATTCATTGTCATAAGAAGTAGAGGGTTTAGAACTTACCTCGTTTTCTTCGAAGACCATAAGACAACGTTCGTTTTCATCATCGTCGGAAGTTGTTGGAAGCTCATCCCATGTTGTTGGGTTTGAGGTTGTACCCATTTGAGATGTAGATGCTTTTGAGTGACTCCTTTCATTTGCATATACTTCTTCTAATTTTCTCCATGCTTCATGAGCTGATTTAATTCCTACAAGATGATCATATTCCAAAATGGTAAGTGAACAATAAATAATGTTAAGAGCTTTACCATTTAAGGAGATGATTTTCATCTCTTCATCATTGAGCTCTTTGAAGCCTTTGGAGGTGTGTAGTGTATCCATCATAGAAATGTATTCTCCATTGACGACCGTGTTCCAAATATCGAACCCGCAACCTTGTAGATAGCATTCCATTCTTTCTTTCCAAAATGTAAAATTTTTGGAATCAAATAGTGGTGGGTTGGTGGTGGAGGCGCCGGTAAGGTAGACTTCATTCGTAGCCGGTGATCGTTCCTCTTTACTCGCGATGTGGAACGAGCTTGCCAAAGAGTTTGGCTCTGATACCACTTGTAAGTCCAAGCGACTACGATAATCTAGAGGGGGGGGGTGAATAGATTATCTCCATCTTTTCGATTTTGCCATCGTTTTCGAACAAAATAGGCCAAGACAATAATAAAGGTGCGGGAAGTAAACAACACGCGTCGATTTATAGAGGTTCAACCCACCTAGGGCCTAATCCTCTACCACCCCAGAGATATCGGGGATGGATATCAAAAAGAAAAAGATTTTATTAATTACCAAAATTAATACAACACCTTACAACATCACCTTGAAGAGCACCACACTCTTCTACAACACCACCTTTGAGATTACCACAATCTCTCTTGAAGATTACCACAATCTCCAACGGCACCTTGTGAAGATTACCACAATCTTCAACCTTGAAGAATACCAAATTCTTCAACACCTCAATAAGAAGATCACCACAATCTTCTTGCACCTATCACCTAGATCATCCAAGTGTGTTCTTACCACAAGAACACTCACAAGGATATCTTGTGTTGAAAGATAACCCAAATTCAAGATTACAACTCGATAATGAATGATACAAATTTGAGTGCAAGTGTAATCAAAAATAGCCTAGACCTCAAGAATGTGAAAGTGATAAGCTTGGAAAATTACAACAAAAATAATGACAATATAAGACCAAGTGTTTGCTTGAGTATTTCTTGTCGTGTTGTGTTGTTCTCTCTTATTGTTGTGCTTCAAATCTTCCTCTATTTATAGGAGATGATTGATCATTGATAGGCTCCTCTTGGAATGTGATATCTACAAAAAAATGGCAATTAAAATCAAGATTATAGCTGTTAGAAATCAATCCCACAATTTAGGGAAAAGCTGTCTGCTGCACAACGGTTAGAATTTTGCTGTCAAAACATAGGGCGACCGGTCGCGCAGAAATAAAGATTGAAAAGAACACAGCAAAATTTCAACAGGGGGACCGGTCCTGGGGGGGTCCGACCGGTTGCCTGGGTGGACCTGGTCGGCCCCTATGTGGACCGGTCACCCTCAAGCTTTTTTACGAGACAGAGAGTTCTGAAACTCTTCAGGTACCGGTCGCCCTTTTGTGCGACCGGTCAGCCTCCATTATTTTCCAAAATGTCTCGTTTCTATCTCAAAAGCAACCTTCCAGACACGGGATGTCCGGTTGAACACGAGATACAAATGTTGTCCAATATTTTATCGAAAATTACCTTCAAGAAATACTCCGAAAAATAGTAAAAATATTTTAAACCGATCGGGAGTATTTGGACAACATTATAAATATTGTTTTGGTGTAAAAACACATTAACACGAAATCATTAAAAGTGTAGTCCAATTTTGACGAAACTAAAGTTGAAGAAATACTCCAGAAAATATTAAAATCATTTTAAATTATTTAAGAGTATTTGGACAACTTTGAAAAACATTGTTTTGGTATAAAAACAAAATCATCAAAATCATGATAAAACCATTTATCAAACCCCATGTGATTCTCTCACTAGTAAGTCCCTTAATGAACATTCAGAAATGCACAATTTATCCTCCCGAAATAGAAAACCATCATGCCTATAAAATATATCCACCACCCCCTTTTCGCATGCAACAAATGACTCAGAAAAATCAAGATCATGCAAATACAGTTCTTTAATGTGTTCAAATCTAAGGATTTTAGCATCTAAAGTAGAGATAAGAGTGTGCCTCCGAGATAGTGTGTTCGCTACAACATTAGTCTTACCTTGCTTGTCGGATGACGTAAGAAAATGTCTCGATGAACTCAAGCCGCCGCGCGTGTCGCTTGTTCAATTTTTGCTGCCCCCCTTGAGATACTTTAGTGACTCGTGATCATTGTGAATTATGAATTCCTTCGCCACAAACATCGCGCCACGTTTTCAAGGCCCATACTAACGCATACAACTCCTTTTCGTATGCGTCGGATAGTTCAAAGCCGCCCACTCAATTTCTCATCAAGAACACAATTGGTCGCCCCTCTTGCACCAAAACGAATCCAATCCCAACTCCTAACGCATCACACTCGATCGCGAACACCTTGGTAAAATCCAGAAGAATGCTAGCAAAGGCGCATGTGTTAACCTTTCTTTTAGCAACTCAAATGCCTATCTTGGGCTTCACCCCACTGAAACGCAACACTCTTTTTAATTATCTCCATCAATGGTGCTGCGATAGTGCTAAAATCTCTTACAAACCTCCGATAAAAGCTTGCAAGGCCATGGAAGCTACGAACTTGACTAGCCAACGTGGGTTTAGGCCAGTCCTGAATAGCCCTAATTTTCTCATCGTCCACTGAGATTCCCCTCGAGCTCACTACAAACCCCAAGAATATAAATTGCTCAGAACAAAATGTGCACTTCTGGACGTTTGCATATATGCTCTTTCCGCAACACTTCTAAGACAGCCCGCAAGTGATCCAAGTGTTCGTTCAATGATTTACTATAAATGAGGATATCATCGAAGTAACCACAACAAACCTCCCAATAAAAGCCCTCAAAATATGGTTCATCAATCTCATAAACATGCTAGGCATGTTAGTTAGCCCAAACAGCATAACTAACCACTCCTACAGACTATGTTTAGTCTTAAAAGCCGCTTTCAATCATCCCCTTCCCCGCATCCGAATCGATGGTACCGTTCCTTAATCTACCTTGGAGAAGATGCTAGACCCATGGAGCTCATTCAACATATCATCCAAGCGAGGTATGGGATGTCGGTATTTGATAGTGATGTTAATAGCCACGAAAATCCACACACATCCTCCAAGACCCATCTTTATTTGGAACTAGTAATACCGAGGCGCACACATGAGACTCATACTCTCCCGAATGAGTTTCTTGCTTAACAATTCATCCACCCTTTTGCAATTCCTTGGTCTCTTCCGGGTTGGTCTTGTACGCCGGCCATTTTGGCAATGATGCTCCCAGAATGAAATCAATTTGATGTTCAATCCCCCGAATAAGCGGTAACCCATCCGGCATCTCGTCTGGAAACACATTCTCGAATTCCCGCAACAAAGACAAAAACAGTAACTAGGTAAATCGGGGTTAAGATCACAAGTAGTTAAATAAGTGCCCTTGTAAACCAAGAGTATCATCGAACAACCACTCGTGCCGTGGCTTTCCTAAGGTCACTCATTTTTGCCATCAAATTTATTTTTCCTCGTTTCTTACCTCAAGGCCATTTGTCCCCCCCTTTGTTTTTCGGCCCTCTCATTAATGTTGCTCTCCTTTTTCCTGGCTATCTCTCGAACCTCACTTCTACCCTTAGCCGGACCCTCACTCTTGGTTCCCTCAAACTCTCATTTTTCTTGGCTTTATTATGATTTTTATTCTCACTAGCCGAACTCTCTTTTTCTTTTGCCTCTTCGACTCTCGATTTTATTTGATCCTCATAAATTTCTTTTGGAGTCAAAGGAAGAAGCACACAACATTTTTGATTGTGAACAAGAGTATACTGGTTGGTGTAACCGTCATGTTGTACCCTCCTATCAAACTGCCACGGTCTACCCAAACAGGATGTGCCCCGCCTGCATCGGCACAACATCGCGCAACACCTCATCCTTATATCCCCCTATTTGGAACGCTACTTTCGCCTGCCTACTGATTCGCATCTCCCCACAATCACTCAACCACTGCAATTTATATGGTTGTGGGTGTTTCATCGTTGGAATTCCCAATCTCTCTACCAACTTCGTGCTAGCTACATTAGTGCAACTCCCACTGTCTATAATAACACTACACACCTTTACATTGACAAAACACCCTGTATGAAAGATGTTTTCTCGTTGGACTCCCTCATCTGACTTAGGCTGGATACTTAGCATCTTCCGAGACACTAAGGACAATGTCTCCCCCTTTGCCGCCTCTAATACCTCCGAGATATCCTCCAACTCCAGCATATCACTATAATCTGGCCCTCCCTCACTTTCTAACTCCATCTCCCCATTATCACGCAACACCAACACCCTTTTATTTAGACATTGACTAGAAATATGCCCCAACCCATGAACTTAAAGCATTTAATATCCCTCGTTAAAAAGAGAGGGTTCAAATTTACCTACGGGTTTAGTCTCGGCCGCCCTCCCCCTTTGATCTGCTACTTTTGAACTTTGCTTCTCTCTTTTGTTAGTGTTTGACTTCCATGTATTAGAGTTAGAACTCGGCGCTTGTCAGTTGAAACCCCTCCTCTTGAGCTGCTGCTCAACTTTCACCGCCATGCGCACCATCTCCTCAAGGTCGACACAATGATGTAAGTCGACGACATTTGCTATAGGAGTATTCAGTCCTGCAATGAACTTCACCATCATAACCTCTTGATCCTCCTCTATGTTAGCCCTCGCCATTAACATCTCCATCTCCTTATGGTAATCCTCCATGCTCTTAGACCCTTGTATCAACCTCTGCAACCTTTGATAGACGTCTCTGTAATAATGATTTGCTACAAAACAATATCGCTTCAACCATCAATTGATCCCACCAAATACTTGTGTAATCCGAGAACTTAGTTGATGCCAATTTCACCTTTATCAATTTGGAATAGTTTTGGCAATCAAATACATTCTCGATTTTTCTCTCCCAATCTAGATAGGCGTCCGAATCACTATATCCTGGAACGATGGGATTTACATTTTTGATGTTACTCAAATTGCCATCCTCCCATCCCCTATCAACCCTATTCCCATGCCTAAACCAATCGCCCGGGATTATAATTTTGCTCCTTTTGGAATAGAAATCATCCAACTCATCCGCCCATTCTCAATAAGATGAAACCTAAAGCCTCCGTGTTTATAAGTAACATGTTTCGATTTTTGGCACCTCCTCGGAATCCCCTAACGTCTCGATCACCACACTTTGTCTTTATGAGGTTTGAAAGTGCCTCCATATCCAACTTATTCAACGGTTGTTGGTTTTCATCGGACATGGTTGATTCACTCCCTCACGTGTATACAACAACAATATGTTGTATCACTCAACTCACAATTTTCAAGTACCCACACTTGTTACGATTATAAACCAATCGAGGCACGTCACAAGTATGTCTCAACAAACCAAGATAATCGCCAAGCCAACAAAGATCTCAATAAGATGAAATTAAAGAGTAAGGGTTTATAATTCCGATTTTTCTAGAAAAATTTTGAATTTCTCTCTCTCTCTCTCTCTCTCTCTCTACTAGAAAACTTAAGAACTAGGGTTTATAAGAAAACGGAAAATAACAAGAATTAAAGAACAAGGATAAATTTAACCTTGCTAGATGGCTCGATTAAAAACTGCCGATGTGAACCGCATCAACAATCGTGCATGACCCAACAACAATATGTTGTTAACCCAAGATCTTCACTAGTTCGGTTAAAGATTAGTGGAAACCTCGACCCGTTAACTTAGCAAAGCAAGAACCTTGGTAAGACGCCACAAGCAATTATGGAGTCCAAAACGATAAGTCGATAATTGCAACAAGAAACATAGATCTTGAAGCACTTGGAAAAACACTCAATTTGAGAGTAAAAGTTTAATTCAATTGATAACTCATGAAAAATAATAAGTGTTCACCCTTATAAGGGATCCAAACCCTAACCCTACTAGGAAAAACTTAAAAATCTAAAAAAGGAAATAAAACCGAACAAACTCAAAAACGAACTCGAACATGGCCGTCTTTCAAAACAACCTTGAACGTGTTACCCATTGATTCGGAACAAAAAATCGCACCGCCGCCAGCCGTGTTGTTGGACCAACGGTCGGCCATGTTGTTGAGCACGATTATCATCAGCACGGCCGGGTCGTGATTCTCAAGAAAACGTCTGTTTGAACTTTTCTCGTCCCGAACTCAAAATAACAACTTAAGACGCGACATTAAAGGTTTACTTGGACTCCAAAACATCAAAACGTTTCAAACAACTCTTTATACGACTAAGATAGACAAATACAAGATTAATCTTTGTTGGGCGATTCGATATGTTTTGGCCCAATGTCCTGTCATACCACATCTGCTAGAAAGATCACCACCAGTTCTTTTTATTTGCATTTTTCCTTTATCATGATTTCTGTTTGGCCGTATAGTCATTTTGGCAGGAATAATGGTAATTATCTTGATTATAGTAATTACGACTGCTACGGTTATATTTGTGAGTATTTTGATGTGGACCACCACGGCCACGACCCGTGCGGCCACCATGCCCGGGTTTATACTCACGGCCTCTAAATTGGCCCCCTCCTCTGCCGGAGTTAATATGTGCTTCAGACACTGCATTAGACCCAGAAGGTCACAAATCGTGATTTCTCAACAATAATTTATTTATTTTCTTAGGCATGAGAAGAACCGAGATTAATTCAGAATATGTCTTAAACTGTCGTTGTCTATATTGTTGTTGGAGCACAATATTTGATTTGTGCATAGTGGAGAATGTTTTATCCATTTTATCATATTCAGTTAATTTTGTCCCACAAAGAGCCAGTCGGGACTCAATTTTAAATAATGCCGAATTATAGTCGGCCACGGACTTGAAGTCTTGCAACCTCAGTTGTTGCCAATCATATTGTGCCTGCAGGAGTATCACGGTTCTGGTGTGATCAAATCTATCGTTGAGCTTTTGCCAGAGCTCAGAAGGCCTTTCAATTTGTATATATTCATTTTCTAAATCACCAGATATATGATGGCGAATAAAAATCATTGCGTTCGCCTCATATTTTACGACGGCCTCTTCGATTTTCACAGGCTTCAATGTTTCAACCATATCTTGAACTAAAGATGCAATTTAATATCTAGGCACCATAATAAATAATTATCGCCAGTGGTATCGAGGATCTGGAATTTTTGTTTTTCGATACCAACCATTTTTCTGCAAAGGAAATACAAATAAATTAATACAAAGAAATTCAAACTTGAAATATACAAATATTTTCTCGAGCAATAACTCGTGCTGATAACGTGTTGTGAATAATCTCTATTTATATAATAAGATTGCTAGATTAATATGTTTATGAAGTATAATGAGAAATGCTAAAGTTTGTAATGCTAATGAAAGATATGTAGAAGCAGAGAGTTGCAAGCTATTCGTGATATGGAAATTGGCATCATTTCATTCATCCAACTACAACATTTATATGCAAATTTGATACTGTTGCATTACATGATTTTTGCCAACTTTAACAATGTCATTGACTTATAAATAGTAAGTGTTTTAAAAGTCCACATATGGGCAATCATGTAAATAGTAAGTGTGCTAAAAGTCCATAAATGGACAATTTGTCATAACATATTAGAATTTGTAGTGTTCTTTTTTTTTTTTTTTTTTATTACATGTAGTTTGGAAAAAATGTATTTTGACTTGACTTTTTGACGTGAAAAGACGTAGAGTGTTATTAAATTTGAAAATGCGTTGTTTATTGATGAAAATGGGTTTTTGTAGCTCGATGAAAAGATGTAAAAAGGATTATTAGGTTCGAAATGAGAATTCCAATGAAATTGAAAACTTAAATATGTTAGGAAAATTTCTAAAAAGTAAAAATGTAGAAAAATGATATTTAAAAATGAGAACAATTGGTTCAATACTTATATGTAACAAGCAATGCAAATTAATAAGAAAAACAAATTCTACAAGAAATTAATTATCCAATACTCCAACAAACATGGGTCTTTCGTTGGGTTAATAATTCATGGGTGGGGACTGGGGTTAGCTCACCCACTTCATAGGAAAAGACTAAGCCCCAAATCATAGCATAGAAAATGAAGTTAAATTCTAAAATAAAAGAGCTAAAGATTAAAGTATACCGTTGCCGGGAATCTAATTCGGATCGACCCTTTTGATACTATGATAATGAATTTAAATTCTAAAATAAAGGAGCCAAAAATTAAAATTTGTCATGGCCATGATTCGAACTCGGATCACCACGTTTGACACTATGATCATGTGAGAATGCATGCCATTATAAAACAATAACTTTGTTGGTTTGTGAATTCTCATAAATATTTAAATGGGGTGATGATTCAATCATATTCTTTTATAGATGGTCTTCCACCGGTGGGTTTGGACCACCCACTTTATAGGAGAAAGCTAAGGCTCAAATAAATTGAATTTAAATTCTAAAATAAAAGAGCAAAAAATTAAAATATGCGGTTCTCGGGAATCCAACCCAGATCGCCCGTTTGATACTATGATCATGTGGGAATGTATACCATTTTGCTACAACGACTTTGTTGCTTTGTGAATTCTAATAAATATTTAAATAGGTTGATGACTCAATCATATTCTTTTATAGATGGTCTTTTACGGGTAGAGTTGACTCACCCACTTCATAGGAAAAGGCTAAGGCCCAAATCCAAACATAAAAATGAATTCAAATTATAAAATAAAAGAGCAAAAAATTAAAAAATGTTAATGCCATGAATCGAACCTGGATCACCCCGTTTGATACTATGATCAAGTGGGAATACATATCATTGTGCTACAACAACTTTTTTGGTTTGTAAATTCTAATAAATATTTAAATAGGTTGATGATTCAATCATATTCTTTTATAGATGGTCTTTCACGGGTGGGGTTGGCTCACCCACTTCATAAAAAAAGGCTAAGACCCAAATCCAAGCATATAAAATGAATTCAAATTCTAAATTAAAAGAGTATAAAAATAAAATATGTCGTTGCCAGGCATTGAATTCGGATCCCCCCGGTTGATACTTAGCGGGAATAAGTACCATTGTGCTACAACAACTTTATTGGTTTGTAAATTCTAATAAATATTTAAAATGGTTGATGATTCAAACAAAATGTTTTATAGTTGGTCTTTCACAGGTAGGGTTGGCACACCCACTTCATAGAGAAAGACTAGGGCCAAATCCTAGCACAAAAAATGAATTTAAATTCTAAAATAAAGGAGCCAAAAAGTAAAATTTGTAATTGCCAAGAATTGAACCCAAATCGCCCCGTTTGATACTATGATCATATGGGAATGCATATCATTGAGCTACGACTTTGTTGGTTTGTGAATTCTAATAAATATTTAAATGGGTTGATGATTCAAATATGTTGTTTTATAGATGGTCATTCACGGGTAAGGTTAGCTCACCCACTTCATAGGAAACGGCTGAGGCCCAAATCCAAGCATATAAAATAAATTCAAATTCTAAAAGAAAAGAGCAAAAAATTAAAATATGTTGTTGCCAGTAATCGAACCCGAATAGCCTCGTTTGATACGATGATCAGGTGAGAATATACATCATTGTGCTACAATGACTTTGTTGGTTTGTGAATTTAATATTTAAATCGGTTGATGATTCAAACATAATGTTTTACAGATGGCATAGGCAAGGTTAGCTCACCCACTTTATAGGAAAAGGCTAAGGCCCAAATCCAAGCATATAAAATGAATTCAAATTTTAAAATAAAAGAGCAAAAAATTAAAACATATCGCTGCCAGGAATTGAACCCGGATCACCCCGTTTGATACAATGTCAGGTGGGAATACATATCATTGTGCTACAACAACTTTTTTGGTTTGTAAATTCTAATAAATATTTAAATAGGTTGATGATTCAATCATATTCTTTTATAGATGGTCTTTCATGGGTGGAGTTGGCTCACCCACTTCATAAAAAAAGGCTAAGATCCAAATCCAAGCATATAAAATGAATTCAAATTCTAAATTAAAAGAGTATAAAAATAAAATATGTCGTTGCCAGGCATTGAATCCGGATCCCCCGGTTGACTTAGCGGGAATAAGTACCATTGTGCTACAACAACTTTATTGGTTTGTGAATTCTAATAAATATTTAAAATGGTTGATGATTCAAACAAAATGTTTTATAGTTGGTCTTTCACAGGTAGGGTTGGCTCACCCACTTCATAGAGAAAGGCTAGGGCCAAATCCAAGCACAAAAAATGAATTTAAATTCTAAAATAAAGGAGCCAAAAAGTAAAATTTGTAATTGCCAAGAATTGAACCCAAATCGCCCCGTTTGATACTATGATCATGTGGGAATGCATATCATTGAGCTACGACTTTGTTGGTTTGTGAATTCTTATAAATATTTAAATGGGTTGATGATTCAAATATGTTGTTTTATAGATGGTCATTCACGGGTAAGGTTAGCTCACCCACTTCATAGGAAACGGCTGAGGCACAAATCCAAGCATATAAAATAAATTCAAATTCTAAAAGAAAATAGCAAAAAATTAAAATATGCTATTGCCAGTAATCGAACCCGAATAGCCCCGTTTGATACGATGATCAGGTGGGAATATACATCATTGTGCTACAATGACTTTGTTGGTTTGTGAATTTAATAAATATTTAAATTGGTTGATGATTCAAACATAATATTTTATAGATGGCACAGGCAGGGTTAGCTCACCCACTTTATAGAAAAAGGCTAAGGCCCAAATCCAAGCATATAAAATGCAAATTTTAAAATAAAAGAGCAAAAAATTAAAATATGTCGTTGCCAAGAATTGAACCCGGGTCACCCCGTTTGATACAATGATCAGGTGGGAATACATATCATTGTGCTACAACAACTTTGTAGGTTTGTGAATTCTAATAAATATTTAAGTAGGTTGATGATTCAAACATAATGTTTTATATATGGCCTTTCACGGGTAGGGTTGGCTCACCCAATTTATAGGAAAAGGCTAAAACCCAAATCCAAGCATATAAATTAAATTCAAACCATTGCCAGGAATCGAACCTGGATCGCCCCATTTTATATTATGATCAGGTTGGAATATATACCATTGTGCTACAACGACTTTGTTGGTTTGTAAATTCTAATAAATATTTAAAAGGGTTGATGATTCAAACATAATGTTTTATGGATTGCCTTTCACGGGTAGATTGGCACACCCACTTCATAGGAAAAGGCTAAGGCCCAACTCCAAGTACACAAAATGAATTCAAATTCTAAAATAAGAGCAAAAAATTAAAATATGTCATTGGCAGGAATCGAACCCAGATCGCACCCTAGATACTATGATCAGGTGGGAATACATACCATTTTGCTACAACAATTTTTTTGGTTTGTGAATTCTAATAAATATTTAATTGGGTTGATGATTCAATCATATTCATTTATAGATAGCCTTTCACGGGTAGGGTTGGCTCACCCACTTTGTAGGAAAAGGCTAAGGCTGAAATCCAAAGTATATAAGATAAATTCAAATTCTAAAAGAAAAGAGCAAAAATTTAAATATGTCGTTGCCAAGAATCGAACCTGGATGGACCCGTTTGATATTATGATCAGGTGAGAATGCATACCATTGTGCTACAATGACTTTTTTGGTTTGTGAATTATAATAAATATTTAAATAGGTTGATAATTCAAATATAATGTTTTATAGATGACCTTTCACGGGGAAGGTTGGCTCACCCACTTTATAGGAAAAGGCTAAGGATCAAATCCAAGCATATAAATTAAATTCAAATCGTTGCCAGGAATCGAACCTGGATCGCCCCATTTGATATTATGTCAGGCGGGAATATATAACATTGTGCTACAATTACTTTGTTGGTTCGTGAATTCTAATAAATATTAAAAAGGGTTGATGATTCATACATAATGTTTTATTGATTGGCTTTCACGAGTATGGTTGACTCACCCACTTCATAGGAACAGGCTAAGACCCAAATCCAAACATATAAATTAAATTCAAATTTTAAAATAAAAGAGTAAAAAATTAAAAAATGTCGTTGCCAGGAATCGAAACTGGATCATCATGTTTGATACTATGATCAGGTGGGAATGCATGCCATTGAGATACAACGACTTTGTTGGTTTGTGAATTTTAATAAATATTTAAATGGGTTGATGATTCAAACATAATGTTTTATAGTTGGCCTTTCACGGGTAGGGTTGGCTCACCAACTTCATAAGAAAAGACTAAGGCCCAAATCCAAGCATATAAAATAAATTCAAATTCTAAAAAAAAAGCGCAAAAAATTAAAATATGCCGTTGCTAGGAATCGAACCTAGATCGCCCTTTTTGATAATATAATCAAGTAGGAATACATACCATTTTGCTACCACGACTTTGTTAGTTTGTGAATTCTAATAAATATTTAAATGGGTTGATGATTCAATCATATTCATTTATAGATGGCCTTTCACGGGTAGGGTTGGCTCACCCACTTTACAGGAAAAGGCTAAGGCTCAAATCCAATCATATAAATTAAATTCAAATCGTTGCCAGAAATCAAACCAGGATCGCCCCATTTGATATTATGTCAGGTGGGAATATATACCATTGTGCTACAATTACTTTGATGGTTCGTGAATTCTAATAAATATTTAAAAGGGTTGATGATTGATACATAATGTTTTATTGATTGCCTTTCACGGGTAGAGTTGGCTCACCCACTTCATTAGAACAGGCTAAGACCCAAATCCAAACATATAAATTAAATTCAAATTTTAAAATAAAAGAGCAAAAAATTAAAATATGTCGTTGCCAGGAATCGAAACTGGATCGTCATGTTTGATACTATGATCAGGTGGGAATGCATGCCATTGTGCTATAACGACTTTGTTGGTTTGTGAATTTTAATAAATATTTAAATAGGTTGATGATTCAAATATAATGTTTTATCGATGGCCTTTCCTTTGGTAGTGTTGGCTCACCAACGTCATAAGAAAAGACTAAGGCCCATATCCAAGCATATAAAATAAATTCAAATTCTAAAAAAAAAAGCAAAAATTAAAATATGTCATTGCCAGGAATCGAACCCAGATCGCCCTTTTTGATACTATATTCAAGTAGGAATACATACCATTTTGCTACCACGACTTTGTTAGTTTATGAATTCTAATAAATATTTAAATGGGTTGATGATTCAATCATATTCATTTATAGATGGCCTTTCACGGGTAGGGTTGGCTCACCCGCTTTATAGGAAAACGCTAAGGCTCAAATCCAAGCATATAAATTAATTTCAAATCGTTGCCAGAAATAGAACCTGGATCGCCCCATTTGAAATTATGTCAGGTGGGATTATATACCATTGTGCTACAATGACTTTGTTGGTTCGTGAATTCTAATAAATATTTAAAAGGATTGATGATTCAAACATAATATTTTATTGATTGCCTTTCACGGGTAGGGTTGGCTCACCCACTTCATAGGAACAGGCTAAGACCCAAATCCAAACATATAAATTAAATTCAAATTCTAAAATTAAAGAACAAAAAATTAAAATATGCCGTTTCCGGGAATCAAATCGGATCGCCATTTTTGATACTATGATCAGGTGGGAATGCATGCCATTGTGCTACAACGACTTTGTTGGTTTATGAATTTTAATAAATATTTAAATGGGTTTATGATTCAAACATAATGTTTTATAGTTGGCCTTTCACGGGTAGGGTTGGCTCACCCACGTCGTAGGAAAAGGCTAAGGCTCAAATCCAAAGTATATAAGATAAATTCAAATTCTAAATGAAAAGAGCAAAAATTAAAATATGCGTTGCCAGGAATCGAACCTGGATCGCCCCGTTTGATACTATGATCAGGTGGGAATGCATACCATTGTGCGACAACGACTTTGTTAGTTTGTGAATTCTAATAAATATTTAAATGGATTGATGATTCAAACATAATGTTTTATAGATGGCCTTTCACTGGTAGGGTTGGCTCACCCACTTAATAGGAAAAGGTTAAGGCCCAACTCCAAGCATATAAAATGACATATTTTAATTTTTTGCTCTTTTCTTTTAGAATTTGAATTTATCTTATATGCCCTACCCGTGAAAGGCCATCTCAAAATGAATATGATTGAATCATCAAACCAATTAAACATTTATTAGAATTTACAAACCAACAAAGTTGTCTGGCAACGATTTGAAATTAATTTATATGCTTGGATTTGAGCCATAACGTTTTTCTATAAAGTGGGTGAGCCAACCCTACCAGTGAAAGACCATCTATAAAACATTATATTTGAATCATCAACCTATTTAAATATTTATTAGAATTCACAAACCAACAAAGTCGTTGTAGCACAATGGTATGAATTCCCACATGATCATAGTATCAAATAAGGCGATCCAGGTTCGATTTCTGGCAACGACATATTTTAATTTTTTGCTCTTTTATTTTAGAATTTGAATTTATCTTATATGCCATACCCGTGAAAAGCCATCTATAAATGAATATGATTGAATCATCAAACCAATTAAGTATTTATTAGAATTCAAAAACCAAAAAAGTTGTAGTAAAATGGTATGTATTCCCACACGATTATAGTATCAAGGGGGCGATCCGGGTTCGATTCTTGCCAATGACATATTTTAATTTTTTGCTCTTTTATTTTAGAATTTGCATTCATTTTATATGCTTGGAGTTGGGCCTTAGCCTTTTCCTATGAAGTGAGTGAGCCAACCTACCCATGAATGGCAATCAATAAAACATTATATTTGAATCATCAACCCTTTTAAATATTTATTAGAATTCACAAACCAACAAAGTCATTGTAGCACAATGGTATATATTCCCACCTGATCATAATATCAAATGGGGCAATCCAGGTTCGATTCCTGGCAACGATTTGAATTTAATTTATATGCTTGGATTTGGCTTTAGCCTTTTTCTATAAAGTGGGTGAGCCAACCCTACCCGTGAAAGGCCATATACAAAACATTATGTTTGAATCATGAACCCATTTAAATATTTATTAGAATTCACAAACCTACAAAGTCGTTGTAGCACAATGATATGTATTCCCACCTGATCATTGTATGATTGTATCAAACGGGGTGATCTGGGTTCGATTCCTGGCAACGACATATTTTAATTTTTGCTCTTTTATTTTAAAATTTGAATTCATTTTATATGCTTCGATTTGGGCCTTAGCCTTTTTTATGAAGTGGGTGAGCTTACCCCACCCGTGAACGGCCATCTATAAAACAATATGATTGAATCATCAACCTATTTAAATATTTATTTGAATTCACAAACCAACAAAGTCATTCTAGCACACTGAAATGTATTTCAACCTGATAATAGTCTCATTGTAGAACACTAATATGTATTCCCACTTGATCATAGTATAAAACGGAGCGATCCGGGTTCGATTCCTGCAACGACATATTTTAATTTATTGCTCTTTTATTTTAGAATTTGAATTCATTTTATATGCTTGGATTTGGGCCTTAGTACTTTCCTACGAAGTGGGTGAGTCAACCCTACCCGTGAAAAACCATCTATAAAAGAACATGATTGAATCATCAAACCATTTAAATATTTATTAGAATTCACAAAATCAACAAAGTCGTTGTAGCACAATGGTATGCATTCCCACCTGATCATAGTGTCAAACGGGGCAATCCGGGTTCGATTCCTGGCAACGACATATTTTAACTTTTTACTCTTTTTTTTAGAATTTGAATTTATTTTATATGCTTGGATTTGGGCCTTAGCCTTTTACTTTAAAGTGGGTGAGCCAACCCTACACGTGAATGGCCTTCTATAAAACATTATGTTTGAATCATCAACCCATTTGAATATTTGTTAGAATTTACAAACCAACAAAGTCGTTGTAGCACAATGATGTGTATTCCCACCTGATCATAGTATCAAGAGGGGCGATCCGGATTCGATTCCTAGCAACGACTTTTTTTTAATTTTTTGCTCTTTTTTTTTAAAATTTGAATTGATTTTATATGCCGAGTTGGGCCTGAGCCTTTTCCTATGAAGTGGGTGAGCCAACCCTACCCGTGAAATACCATTTATAATGTGAAGCCCCCGATTTTTCCGAGCATGTAATTGATCCTTTTGTCGTCTATGTATTTGATCGACTATTTTACCGCGTCACTTTGACGGGTAATTATTAATAATATATATATTTTGGATTTAATTCATTTTATTTATTACTTGTGATCATGATCATTTATTAATTCTATTTGGCATTTATGATCACTTGATTGATCATTATTACTATTTTTGTATTTATTAGTCACCTTAGAATTTTAAGAGATTATTTATTTTAGAGACTTTTACCTTATAGAATTAAGAATTTGATTTAGTATAAGTGATCATGAGACTTATAAGTGATCATGGAAATCACTAATTAATTTGGAGATTGATATATTTCATCTATTATCATCAAATTTGGGACAAAAAAAAATATATGGAATTACCATAATACCCTATAGTGGACGGCCAACATGGGATTTTTGGAGTAGAAATATCATCCAACTCTTGTACACTTACACCTTATATTAGTCATCTTGTGTATAATTATACCATTATTTCAAACATTATACACATCATCTTATACATAAATTCTTTATTATTAAATTTCCCAACATGTTGGAGTCTTCCCAACATTCCATTCAAACCCATCTCATGCCCATATCTTTGACTTGCATTTTGTCTCCCATGCAAGAAGCAAAATTCAAGACACAAAATTAAACAAAAAATTTCTCCCACTCCCTCCATAGTGGACGGCCATTTAATTTCTAAACTAATTCTCCTCCTTCTCTCTAACCTCTCTCTAAAAATCATTCACATCTTCAAATCTTCAAACACCAAATCATTCACATCTTCAAATCTTCAAACACCAACTCTTCACATCTTCCAATCTTCAAACATAAGTTCTGCATATCTTCAAGTACCACTTCTTCACATCTTCAAATATTCAAACACAAGTTCTTCACATCTTCAAACCTATCTTCATACCTTCAAGAACATCTTATTCCTAACATCAAACACACTTTCTTTCTTCAAACATCTAAACCAAAACAAACAATCTTTCTACTTAAACTCCAAAAATTCGAACACCCCCCATCTCAAGGTAAGAAATTTCACTCCTCAATTCAACTTAAAATCTTACTACTCTTCACCTTCTCTTTTTAATTTAAGTTTGAATTTTGGATTTTGAGGTACTTAGAAGACCACTTGGAGACATGCATGCATGGTGGTGAAATTAGAAGATTTGAAGAATAAGTGTTAGAGAATTTGGACTACAAGGTAAGAATTGGACACTAGAACCCTTCTTTCTTCTTCTTCCTATTTTTTTCAAATTCTAACACCCCTTTTTCATTTTTGAGAAATAGGGGCTGACCTTAGGTAATTTTGGAGTTGAACCAAAAATTCCAAATTTGAAGCTTCAACTAGTTTCAAATCACCTAATACACAAGGTAAAGTGTAGTCTTTCCAATTTTCTTATCTTCTTCTTTTCTCCTTAATTTTTCTCTCATTTTTCTAACTCCAAATTTTTGATATTTCTTGACTTAGGGGTTGACCTAAGTTGTGAAGCCCCGATTTTTCCGAGCATATAATTGACTCTTATTATCGTCTATGTATTTGATCGTCTGTTTTACCACGCCACTTTGATAGGTAATTATTAATAATATATATTTTGTATTTTATTTCATTTTATTTAATTACTTGTGATCATGATCTTTATTAATTCTATTTCACATTTATGATCACTTGATTTATCATTATTACTATTTTTGTATTTATTAGTCACCTTAAAATTTTAAGAGACTATTTATTTTAGAGACTTTTACCTTATAGAATTAAGAATTTGATTTAGATTATGTGATCATGAGACTTATAAGTGATCAAGGAAATCACTAATTATTTTGGAGATTGATATATTTCATCTATTATCATCAAATTTGGGACAAACAAAATATATGGAATTACCATATAACCCTTAGGTGGACGGCCATGATGACATTTTTGGAGTAGAAATTTCATCCAACTCTTGTACACTTACACTTTATATTAGTCATCTTGTGTATAATTATACCATTAATTCAAACATTATACACTATCTTATACCTCAATTTTATATCATTAAATTCCCCAACATATTATATTCTTCCCAACATTCTTCTTATTCCTCTCAACATTCCAATTTGACCCATACTTTGACTAGTCTAATTGTCTCCATGCAAGAGACAAATTACAAGACACAAATTAAACAAAAATCTCTCCCTCTCTCTCCCCCATTTGGACGGCCAAGAGGCCATTTTACACAAAGATTTATCAAAAATTTTATCCAACACATTTTAATTCTCAAGCAAATTCTCCTCCCTCTCTAACCTCATTCACATCTTCAAATCTTCAAACAAAATTCATTCATATCTTCAAAGCTTCAAACACCAACTCTTCACATCTTCAAATCTTCAACATAAGTTCTTCATATCTTCAACTACCACTTCTTCATATATTCAAATATTCAAACACAAGTCCTTCACATCTTCAAACCCATCTTCATAACTCCAAGAACATCTTCTTCCTAACATCAAACACACTTTCTTTCTTCAAACATCTAAACCAAAACAAACAATCTTACCACTTAAACTCAAAAAATTCGATCACCCCCCTTTCTCAAGGTAAGAAATTTCACTCCTCAATTCAACTTAAATTCTTACTACTCAGCACCTTCTTCTTTTAACTTAAGGTTATATTTTGGATTTTGAGGTACTTAGAAGACCACTTGGAGACATGCATGCATGGTGGTGAAACTTGAAGTCTTGAAGAAGAACTAGTAGAGAAATTTGGACTACAAGGTAAGAATTGGACACTAGAGCCCTTCTTTCTTCTTCTTCTTCCTATTTTTTTTTTAAATTTTAACACCCCTTTTTCATTTTTGAGAAATAGGGGCTGACCTTAGGTGATTTTGGAGTTGAACCAAAATTTCCAAATTTGAAGCTTCAACTAGTCCCCAATCACCTACTACACAAGGTAAAGTGTAGTCCTTCTCATTTTCTTTTCTCCTTAATTTTTCTCTCATTTTTCTTGACTTAGTGGCTGACCTAAGAAGCCTCATCCAAAAATTGTGAAATTTATCATTTTATTTCACAATTTCCAATTTTAAGGTGGGTGGAAAAATACTTTCCAACTTCTAGGTGTTTTTTTATTAAAATGCATGTAGAATTTTGATCATGAGCCCTTGATATATATAATCTATGTATTGCATGTCAATGTTATGTATCAAATCATGAAATTCTCAAGAGTTGCTCAAAATTGCTATTTATTGAATTTTAGGTGCATGCATGTACAATTTAATGTTCTATTGATGAATTCTTGTATGAATTGGACATGCATGTGTATGATCTTTGAAATCCATGTTTTGGATGACTTATAACCTGGACAAGTCGAGCATAATTGATTAAATTTCAATTTTGGACTTAAAAATGTAAAAATGGAAAGTTGGTGGACTAAATTGAAAGAAAATAAAAGTTAAAGGACCCCTCTGCAAATTTCGATTTTTGGGACTGTACTCAGGTTCAAAAATGACTTTTGGACATTTTAATAAAGTTTTAAGAGTTTTAAGATAAATAGAATCAACCTTTAAAAGCCCAAGAACTTGATTGTAAAATTTTGAAAGTTTAAGTGCTACTTTGCAATTTTTAAAACTGCACCAGACCTAAACTTTAAAATTTGAAATTTTTACTCTTAAGGTACTGGGAATTACATATATTAAAAGTATTCCAAAAATCCAAGTGGTTAGGGCTTGGAAAGCAATTTTACTAAAATTAAGGGACTAATGTGCAAAATACTAAACTTGAGGACCCAAATGAAATTTCTGGGACTTATGCAGCCCATGAACCTGGAAATACTAACTTAACTATAACCTAATTATATTTTGGACCCAAGGTTCAAATTTCATGACAATTGGACCCCTAAAAGCCTTAAAGGCAATTATTTCAAATGGGACAAAAATGATATTTTCAAAGGTTAAAGGATTTACACTTATTTCTTTTAAAAACTGCTTTTGTCCAAATATACCACTAACCTTAGTGACATTTTCCAACTGGAATCACACTAAAAGCCCTTTCGGTTTGTGAGTTCCGATTATTTTAAACTTAAGGTCCGAATTGGCAATTTTTACAAATTTGGGGCCAATGTGAGAATTTTATAAAAACTCGACCTCAAAACTTTAAAAACCTGAATCTATGGACAATTTGGAGAATTTAGGAACTGACCTCATAATTTTTCAAGGTCGGGATATTTATTTATTCAATTTTTAACCCAAAGGTTTTGGTTTTTACAAAACGGGGCTAAATTGTAATCTTTCTTTTATAAAGGACCTAACTCAAATTATTTTCCCTTTTACTAAAATAGTCCTGGACCCTCTGACTTGGAGATTTAATTAAAGTATTTTTATTTTCTCAAAAACCCTTGACTTATCGGACCGATTCGACCGATTAATACCCAATCGCGGGGCTACTTCATCGTCTTGCGGATTTTGAATCTATAACGGGACTTATGTTCCACCTAATCTTTCAAGATATCGAAGATTGCTTATCCTTCCGATAATCATCTTCATCCAAATAACTCCACCAACGCCATATTGCTACTCGTGAAATTTCAAAAAATTTCCTAAACTGCTTCCCTGAATCAATAATACTCGACTGCCTGGTTGACTGCATGTACTTGTATTTACTTTCCTGCCTGAGTCAACTTGGTGTGTCGAGCTCACAGTCGGAATGGATACATTGGGGATGGAACCGGGCAACTCGGCTGCTATTCCACTCTTCCGGCCCCATCGTCCTAATCCCGCAACCGAGGGACGGAGTGTCCAAGGAAAGCGGGTCGTAGTACTTGAGGTATAATCATGATTATGACAGATCCGAGCCTTCCAAGCTCCACTGTGGATTTTGTCTTTGCCTATGGAGCGATAAGGTGACCGGTCTTGGACCATCTGCTGGGGAGTTATAAGGAAGAACGGGAATCGCTTATTCTCGATCCACACGATTCCGGAGTTATCGGACCCGTTTGGTTGGCGCTACAAATCCGTGCGACGCAACCGCTTACTTGTTTTGCATTGGTTGGCGCTACAAAACCGACGCCACCATTATTTGCCTTGCATGGGATTGACGTTACATTTCCGTATGCAATCCTACTGTCTTCGATCAATCATATAGTGCCTGTGTGACCATGAATCGCTTTCTTGAATCTGTATAAGTATATTACTTAAATATATTTATCACGACGCTTGTGGATGTGTGTGAATTCATGCATCATACTCACGCGTTTTCTTATAAGTTTTCTCACATTAACTATATATATCGCCACACTTGCACACGATCACCCATCCACCGAGATTTTTGTCTCATCCCCACCTGTTTTCTAACCTTAGATGAGGACTTCGTTGGAGATCTTTGAACAGAAGCCACGGATTGAGCCCTTGTACTCCGCTTGTTGGATTTACTATCTTTTTCTTTGTTGATGTCGCTTCGGACTTGTTACTATTATTTGTTGTTGGACTTACTACTTCTTGTTGTTGTCATTGGACTCGTTTCTTGTGTTTGTTGTTGGACTCTTGTATTCCTTTTCATTCCGGTTTGTAATCGAAAGGTGTAGGACCCTTTGACTCTTAAGTTGTTATCTTTAGATCATATCGGGATGTAATTTGGATTATGGATATTGTGGTGTAAGTTGTAATTTGTACTTGTTCCTTATTCCGCTTTATTTGACTGTTTCATTGGGTTCTCGATGATATTCGTCTAGATTTGTTTAGTTATTTGTATTAAGTTGTGGATCGCCGTCGCATCCCGCCTGGGGGCGAATAGCTTGAGAGTGGTATCGGTTTTTCGGCTAGTAAGATGGAAACTTACACCGAAAGTGACCAGGATAGGACCTCGGCCGTGTTTTGGGTAATCTTGCGACTTGACCAATTAAGTGTGAAATCGATTTCAATTTGGCGTAGAACCATATTATTGAGATTGAAACTAAGTTATAGCGCATATTTGGAGATACCATAATCATACTTGTCTTGACTTAGTTGATTCTTGACTGATTTCCTTTATTCATTCTTTCCTTACTCTCTCATTATCTTTCCTCTACCTTTGACTAATCCGCCTTAGTTTTGTTGTTACTTTCCCTACGATATAACTTGCTTTACGCGAATAGTTATTGTATCATTTACTCGTGAATCGCAACTAACGCTTCAAGATACAGAATGGCCGAACATCGAGGACGTGGGAGACCTCGTCGCGTTCCACGAGGGGATGATGACGTACCCAGGGGACCGGGTACCCTCCCCTGGATTACCACCGCCTCCTCCACCTGCTGCAGGAGACAATTTGACCGCACAAGCCTTACAGCAAATACTAGTTTTCATGAGGCAACAAGCAGAGCCTCAACCCCGTTCTCCCGAACCCGCCCGAGAAGCGAACGATCGCATGTTGGAGCGATTTCTACGGTTCGAGCCACCAGCCTTCTTAGGAGAGCCAGATGATTTGAAGGCAGTAGAATGGGTAGAGAAATTGGAGAATATCTTCAATGCTCTCCAATACTCAGACGAGCAGAAAGTCACACTCGCCATATTTCGTTTGGAATCGGCTGCTAGAGATTGGTGGAGGGCAGTTGAAAGAAGGTGGGAACAGGACCGGGTAGCCAGAACATGGGGAAATTGCTTGGCCGAGTTCAATGAACAGTATATTCCACAGGTTGTTAAAGAAGCGCGCCGAGATGAATTCCACAGATTGAGGCAAGGGAACATGACTGTAGCTAAGTACGAGTCTGAATTTCACCGATTGTCCAAGTATGCTCTGGGGACAATCCGTACCGAAGAGGATAAGCTTTACAAGTTCACTCGAGGATTGAAACTGGAACTTCAGAAACAACTGTTGACTGTTGAATTGACAACCTACTCACCAGCGGTAAAGGCTCTCCGCATCGAGTCGGGATCGAACCGTATTGGACATTCAGCAGAGTAGGCCATCGAGCAGTCTCAAAGAAAACATTTGTGGGACAACCATCTAAAATGACTGCTAAGTTTCTAAAGGGACCGATTAATAAGATAGATAAGAGAAAGAGACCAGTACAAGGAAAGCGGGTCAAGTGTGTGCACATTGCGTAAACGGGACATACTGACCAATGATTGTTGGCGTAAACAAGGAAGGTGTTTGTCTTTGTGGTAGTAATCAGCACTGTTGCAAGATTGCCCAGTCACGATGACCGAACAAACAGACGCGGCCGCAGCAGGGCGGGAAATGGCAGGGTAATCGGGCAAGGATGCCCACTTGAGCATTTGCACTAGCCGGACAGGAGGCTCCGGAGGCAACAAACATGGTGGAAGGTACGCTTCTAGTATCTAACCACTACGCTAAAATATTGTTCGACCCTGGATCAACGCATTCATTTGTTGCACCGCATTTTGTACACAAACTGCATGCATGCATGGAACATATGCCTATATGTCTAGAAGTGTCAACTCCTATAGGTGCATGTCAGATAACATATATTATCTATAATGCATGCGAAGTTAAGATTGCTAAGATAAATTTTCCTGCCGATTTGATCTTATTACCTATATCCGAATACGACGTGATATTGGGAATGAACTGGTTGTTTGCACACCATGCACAAATGGACTGCCATAACAAGTCCATTAAGCTATGTGAACAGGAAAACCCGAAGTGGAAATTTCGGGAAGGGCACGAGTTAAGATTGCCCCAATCATTTCAAAGAATGAAAGCGAGGAAGGCAATCACTAGAGGGGCTCGAGGGTACTTGGCGTTTGTAATTAACAAACCCAAGGTTGAGGCACAAATCAACCAAGTACCTATAGTATCCGAATATACGGATGTATTTCCACAAGAACTCACCACTATTCCTCCAGATAGGGAAGTCGAGTTCACCATCGAGATGTTGCCAGGGGCGCCCGATTGCGTAACACCTTATAGAATGGCTCCTCTTGAGTTACAAGAGCCGAAAAACGCAATTCTGTAAAACCGATGGATGTGAGATTTATCCGACCGAGTACGTCTCCGTGGGGAGCACCTGTGTTGTTCGTCAAAAAGAAAGATGGCACCTTAAGACTATGTATAGATTATCGTGGTCTTAATAGCGTGATCGTCAAGAACAAATACCCCCTCCCGAGGATAGACGAACTATTTGATCAACTTCAAGGAGCGACGGTGTACTCGAAGTTTGATTAACAACAAGGATATTACCAACTGAAGATCCGCGAAAGAGATATTTCCAAAACTGCATTTCAAACCCGATATGGACACTACGAGTTTGTAGTGATACCTTTTGGTCTGACAAATGCACTGGCAGCATTTATGGACCTGATGCATCGAGTCTTTCAACCTTATTTGGATCAATTCGTAGTGATATTCATTGATGACATACTCGTATACTCTAAGTCTAGAGAAGAGCACGAATGTCATCTGAAAATTGTTTTGGAGACACTACGAGAGCATAAGCTGTATGCCAAATTCAGCAAGTGCGAATTTTGGCTTAGTGAAGTCGCGTTCTTGGGACATATAGTATCCGACACTGGGATTGCAGTGGATCCTTCGAAGGTACAGAGACGGTGGTTGAATGGAAACAACCCGAGTGAATGTAAATCAGGAGTTTCTAGGACTATTTGGATATTATCGAAGATTTATCCAGGATTTCTCCGAGATAGCCGGACCACTCACTCGACTAACCCAGAAGCAAGTCAAGTTTGAGTGGAATGACAAGTGCGAGGCGAGTTTCCAAGAGCTGAAGAAACGACTTACTACAGCTCTTAGCCCTTCCAAAGGGAACAAAAAACTTTGTCGTCTATAGTGATGCATCAAAAGAAGGACTAGGAGCAGTGCTCATGCAGGAAGGAAAAGTTATCGCTTATGCATCATGAAAGCTCAAGCCATATGAAGCCAATTATCCAACGCATGACTTGGAATTGGCAGCGATAGTGTTCGCGTTAAAGAAATGGAGGCACTATCTCTACGGAGCAACATTCACGATTTTCACGGATCATAAGAGCTTGAAGTATCTATTCTCCCAGAAAGACCTCAATCTGAGGCAACGGAGATGGATGGAGTTGATTGAGGACTATCATTTTGATATTCAATACCATCCCGGGAAAGCTAACGTCGTATCAGACGCTCTAAGCAGAAAGACGAGCTTAGCCAGACTTATGATTCAAGAGTGGGAATCATTAGAAGAGTGAGAAATTGGAATCGACGAGAACCAATACTCGATTTCATGTGCTAACATTTCGGTTAAACCCGATCTCTGTGAAAGAGATCAAAGAAGCACAAGAGAAAGATGCACATCTTCAAAATGAAGGAGAAAATACTTAAAGGAGAGAGATCAGAATTATCGGTACACGAAGATGGAGTTATCGGATTTCGGAATCCAGTTTGTGTACCGAGTGACGAACAGATTAGGAATAGAATCCTAGCAGAGGCACACTGTTCAAAATACACTATACATCCTGGAAGAAACAAGATGTATAAGGATTTGAAACAGAGTTATTGGTGGGTAAACATGAAGAACTAGGTAGTGGAATTCGTTGCGAGATGTTTGACTTGTCAACGAGTAAAATCAGAACACCAACAATCGTCTGGTTTACTACAACCATTGAGAATTCCCGAGTGGAAATGGGAACATATAACGATAGACTTCGTGACGGATCTACCAAAGACCAGAGGAGGCCATGATGCTATTTGGGTAGTTGTAGACCGACTCACAAAATCTGCACACTTTTTACCCATCAAGAAAACTGATAGCTTGCAGAAACTTGCACAGACTTATATCCGAGAAATCATTCGACTGCATGGAGTACCAGTCGACATAGTATCCGACAGAGACCTGAGGTTTGTCTCCAGATTTTGGAAGTGCTTGCACGAGGAATTGGGTACCTCGCTAAGTTTTAGCACAGCACCACATCCACAAACCGATGGATAGTCTGAGCGAACAATTTAAACCCTTGAATATATGCTGCGAGCCTGCACATTAGATTTTCAAGAAAGTTGGGATTTGCACTTACCCTTAGCCGAGTTCACCTACAATAACAGTTATCAGGCCACGATTGGGATGGCACCCTACAAGGCATTGTATGGGTGAAAATGCAGATCCCCACTACACTGGGAGATTGATGACCAATGGACTCCGAAAGTCACCCTCGATTCCAAAGGTCGACTTAGTTCAGGAGGCCATGGAGAAGGTCAAGATGATCAAGGAGCGGATTCGCACAGCTCAGAGCCGCCAAAAGAGTTACGCGGACAAAAGAAGAAAGGATTTGGAATTTGAAGTCGGAGATGAAGTATTTCTCAGACTCTCACCACGGAAAGGATTGATCAATCCGAAGAAAGGAGGCAAGTTGAGTCCGAGATATGTTGGACCTTACAAGATTTTATAGAGGATCGGGAAGTTAGCCTACCGACTCGCGTTACCAGCACCATATGCGGGGATGCATGATGTATTCCACGTGTCGAGACTGAAGAAGTATCAACCAGATCCCAAGCATATCATCACTCGAGATACTCCTCCTCTAATGGAAAATCTATTCTACACTGAGAGGCCGATCCGGATCATTGATCAGCAGATACGACAGTTGCGTAAGAGAGAAATTCTAATGGTTAAAGTAGTGTGGCAGAACCACAACTGAGACGAAGACGCAACGTGGGAGATGGAAGAAGACATGAGGAATCAATATCCAGAACTATTCTGAAGAGAATTTGGGGACCAAATTCTTTTAAGGAGAGGAGGATGTGAAGCCCCGATTTTTCCGAGCATAAAATTGACTCTTATTGTCGTCTATGTATTTGATCGACTGTTTTACCACCTCACTTTGACGGGTAATTATTAATAATATATATTTTGTATTTTATTTCATTTTATTTAATTACTTGTGATCATGATCTTTATTAATTCTATTTCACATTTATGATCACTTGATTTATCATTATTACTATTTTTGTATTTATTAGTCACCTTAGAATTTTAAGAGACTATTTATTTTAGAGATTTTTACCTTATAGAATTAAGAATTTGATTTAGATTAAGTGATCATGAGACTTATAAGTGATCAAGGAAATCACTAATTATTTTGGAGATTGATATATTTCATCTATTATCATCAAATTTGGGACAAAAAAAAAATATATGGAATTACCATATAACCCTTAGGTGGACGGCCATGATGAGATTTTTGGAGTAGAAATATCATCCAACTCTTGTACACTTACACCTTATATTAGTTATCTTGTGTATAATTATACCATTAATTCAAATATTATACACATTATCTTATACCTCAATTTTATATCATTAAATTCCCCAACATATTCTATTCTTCCCAACATTCTTCTTATTCCTCTCAACATTCCAATTTGACCCATACTTTGACTAGTCTAATTATCTCCATGCAAAAGACAAATTACAAGACACAAATTAAACAAAAATCTCTCCCTCTTTCCCCCCATTTGGACGGCCAAGAGGCCATTTTACACAAAAATTTATCAAAAATTTTATCCAACACATTTTAATTCTCAAGCAAATTCTTCTCCTTCTCTCTAACCTCATTCACATCTTCAAATCTTCAAACAAAGTTCATTCATATCTTCAAACCTTCAAACACCAACTCTTCATGTCTTCAAATCTTCAACATAAGTTCTTCATATCTTCAAATATTCAAATACAAGTCCTTCACATCTTCAAACCCATCTTCATAACTCCAAGAACATCTTCTTCCTAACATCAAACATACTTTCTTTCTTCAAACATCTACACCAAAACAAATAATCTTACCACTTAAACTCAAAAAATTCGATCACCCCCCTTTCTCAAGGTAAGAAATTTCACTCCTCAATTCAAATTAAATTCTTACTACTCATCACCTTTTTGTTTTAACTTAAGGTTATATTTTGGATTTTGAGGTACTTAGAAGACCACTTGGAGACATGCATGCATGGTGGTGAAACTTGAAGACTTGAAGAAGAACTAGTAGAGAAATTTGGACTACAAGGTAAGAATTGGACACTAGAGCCCTTCTTTCTTCTTCTCCCTATTTTTTTTTAAATTTTAACACCCCTTTTTTATTTTTGAGAAATAGGGGATGACCTTAGGTGATTTTGGAGTTGAACCAAAATTTCCAGATTTGAAGCTTCAACTAGTCCCCAATCACCTACTACACAAGGTAAAGTGTAGTCCTTCTCATTTTCTTTTCTCCTTAATTTTTCTCTCATTTTTCTAACTTCAAACTTTTTATATTTCTTCACTTAGGGGCTGACCTAAGAAGCCTTATCCAAAAATTGTGAAATTTATCCTTTTATTTAACAATTTCCAATTTTAAGGTGGGTGGAAAAATACTTTCCAACTTCTATGTGTTTTTTTATTAAAATGCATGTAGAATTTTGATCATGAGCCCTTGAGATATATAATCGATGTATTGCATTTCAACTTTATGTATCAAATCATGAAATTCTCAAGAGTTGCTCAAAATTGCTATTTATTGAATTTTAGGTGCATGCATGTACAATTTAATGTTCTATTGATAAATTCTTGTATGAATTGGACATGCATGTGTATGATCTTTGAAATCCATGTTTTGGATGACTTATAACCTGGACAAGTCGAGCATAATTGATTAAATTTCAATTTTGGACTTAAAAATGTAAAAATAGAAAGTTGGTGGACTAAATTGCAAGAAAATAAAAGTTAAAGGACCCCTCTGCAAATTTCGATTTTTGGAACTGTACTCAGGTTCAAAAATGACTTTTGGACATTTTAATAAAGTTTTAAGAGTTTTAAGATAAATAGAATCAACCTTTAAAAGCCCAAGGACTTGATTGTAAAATTTTGAAAGTTTAAGGGCTACTTTGCAATTTTTAAAACTGCACCAGACCTAAACTTTAAAATTTGAAATTTTTACTCTTAAGGTACTGGGAATTACATATTTTAAAAGTTTTCCAAAAATCCAAGTGGTTAGGGCTTGGAAAGCAATTTTACTAAAATTAAGAGACTAATGTGCAAAATACTAAACTTGAGGACCCAAATGAAATTTCCGGGACTTATGCAGCCCATGAACCTGTAAATACTAACATAACTATAACCTAATTATATTTTGGACCCAAGGTTCAAATTTCATGACAATTGGACCCCTAAAAGCTTTAAAGGCAATTATTTCAAATGGGACAAAAATGATATTTTCAAAGGTTAAAGGACCTACACTTATTTCTTTTAAAAACTGCTTTTGTCCAAATATCCCACTAACCTTAGTGACATTTTTCAACTGGAATCACATTAAAAGCCATTCCGGTTTGTGAGTTCCGATTATTTTAAACTTAAGGTCCGAATTGGTAATTTTTACAAATTTGGGGCCAATGTGAGAATTTTATAAAAACTCGACCTCAAAATTTTAAAAACCTGAATCTCTGGACAATTTGGAGAATTTAGGAACTGACCTCATAATGTTTCAAGGTCGGGATATTTATTTATTCAATTTTCAACCCAAAGGTTTTGGTTTTTACAAAACGGGGCTAAATTGTAATCTTTCTTTTATAAAGGACCTAACTCAAATTATTTTTCCTTTTACTAAAATAGCCCTGGACCCTCTGACTCGGAGATTTAATTAAAGTATTTTTATTTTCTCAAAAAGCCTTGACTTATCGGACCGATTCGACCGATTAATACCCAATCGCGGGGCTACCTCCTCGTCTTGCGGTTTTGAATCTATAACGGGACTTATGTTCCACCTAATCTTTCAAGATATCGAAGATTGATTATCCTTCCGATAATCATCTTCATCCAAATAACTACACCAACGCCATATTGCTACTCGTGAATTTTCAAAAATTTCTGAATCGCTTCTGAATCAATAATACTCGATTTGCTTGGTTGATTGCATGTACTTGTATTTACTTTCTGCTCGAGTCAACTTGGTGTGTCGAGCTCACAATCGGAATGGATACGTCGGGGGGATGGAACCGGCAGCTCGGATGCTATTCCACTCTTCGGCCCCATCGCCCTAATCCCGCAACCGAGGGACGGAGTGTCCAAGGGAAGCGGGTCGTAGTACTTGAGGTATAATCATGATTATGACAGATCCAAGGCCTTGCAAGCTCCACTGTGGATTTTGTCTTTGCCTATGGAGCGATAAGGTGACTGGTCTTGGACCATCTCGCCTCGGGAGTTACAAGGAAGAACGAAGGAATCATGTCGATCCACACGATTCTCGAGTTATCGGACCCGTTTGGTTGGCGCTACAAATCCACGCAAACCGCTACTTGTTTTGCATTGGTTGGCGCTACAAATCCGTGACGCCACCATTATTTGCTTGCATGGGATTGGCATTACATTCCGTACGCAATCCTACTGTCTTGCACGAATCACATAGTGTACGTGTGACCACGAATCATTTTCTTGAATGTATAAGTATATTACTTAAATATATTTATCACGACGCTTGTGGTGTGTGTGAATTCATGCATCATACTCACGCGTTTTCATATAAGCTGTTTTTCGCATTAACTATATATATCGCCACACTTGCACACGATCACCCATCCACTGAGATTTTTGTCTCATCCCCACCTGTTTTCTAACCTTAGATGAGGACTTCGTTGGAGATGTTGAACCGGCCACGGATTGAGCCCTTGTACTCCGCTTGTTGGATTTACTATCTTTTTCTTTGTTGATGTCGTCGGACTTGTTACTATTATTTGCTGTTGGACTTACTACTTCTTGTTGTTGTCATTGGACTCTTTTCTTGTGTTTGTTGTTGGACTCTTGTATTCCTTTTCATTCCGGTTTGTAACTGAAGGGCGTAGGACCCTTTGACTCTTAAGTTGTTATCTTTAGATCATATCGGGGATGTAATTTGGATTATGGATATTGTGGACTGTAAGTTGTAATTTGTACATGTTCCTTATTCCGCTGCTATTTGACTATGTTTCATTGGGTTCTCGATGATATTCGCTCTCAGACATGTTTAGTTATTTGTATTAAGTTGTGGATCGTCGTCGCGTCCCGTTTGGGGCGTGACATAAGTGACCTCATCCAAAGTTGTGAAATTTATCCTTTTATTTTACAACTTTCCAATTTTAAGGTGGGTGGAAAAATTCTTTCAACTTCTAGGTGCTTTTGTTAAAATGCACGTAGAGTTTTGATCATGAGCACTTGATATATATAATTTATGTATTGCATGTCAATTTTATGTATCAAGTCAAGAAATTTCTCAAGTGTTGCTCAAAATTGCTATTTACTGAACTTAGGTGCATGCATGTACAATTTAATGTTCTATTTGATGAATTCTTGTATGAATTGGACATGCATGTGTATGATCTTTGAAATCCATGTTTTGGATGACTTATAACCTGGACAAGTCGAGCATAATTGATTAAATTTCAATTTTGGACTTAAAAATGCAAAAATGGAAAGTTGGTGGACTAAATTGCAAGAAAATAAAACTTAAGGGACCCCTCTGCAAATTTCGAATTTTGGGACTGTACTCAGGTTCAAAAATGACTTTTGGACATTTTAATAAAGTTTTAAGAGTTTTAAGATAATTAAAATCAACCTTTAAAAGCCCAATGACTAGATTGTAAAATTTGAGAAGTTTAAGGGCTACTTTGCAATTTTGAAACTGTACCAGACCTTAATTTTAAAATTTGAAATTTTAACTCTTAAGGGACTGGAAATGACATATTTTAAATGTATTCCAAAAATCCAAGTGTTTAGAGCTTGGAAAGTAATTTTACTAAAATTGAGGGACCGAATTGTAAAAGATTAAACTTGAGGACTCAAATGCAATTTCCAGGACTTATACAGCCCATGTACCTGGAATTACTAATTTAACTATAACTTAATTATATTTTGGACCCAAGATTCAAATTTCATAACAATTGGACCCCTAAAAGCCTTAAAGGCAATTATTTCAAAATGGGACAAAAATGAGATTTTCAAAAGTTAAAGGACCTACACTTATTTCTTTCAAAAACTGCTTTTGTCCCAATATCCTACTAACCTTAGTGATATTTTCCAATTGGAATCACATTAAAAGTGCTTCCGGTTTGTGAGTTCCGATTATTTTAAACTTAAGGTCCGAAATGACAATTTTAACAAATTTGGGGCCAATGCGAGGATTTTATAAAAACTCGACCTCAAAACTTTAAAAACCTAAATCTCTGAACAATTTAGAGATTTTAGGAACTGACCTCATAATTTTTCTAGGTCGGAATATTTATTTATCCAATTTTTAACCCCAAAAGTATTGGTTTTTACAAAACGGGGTTAATTGTAAATTTTCTTTTTATCAAGGACCTAACTCAAATTATTTTCCTTTTACTAAAACAGCCCTGGACCCTATGACTTTAATTATTAATTAAAATATTTTATTTTCTCAAAAACCCCTTGACTTATCGGATCTTCTTGACCGATTAATACCCGATCGCGGGGCTACTTCCTCGTATTGCGATCTTGAATCTATAACAGGACTTATGTTCCACCTAATCTTTCAAGATATCGAAGATTGCTTATCCTTCCGATAATCTTCTTCATCCAAATGACTCCACCAACGCCATAATTTCCACTCGCGATTTTTGAAAATTTTCCTAAACTGCTTCCCTGAATCAATAATACTCCACTGCCTGGTTGACTACCTAAACTTGTTTTTACTTTCCTGCCTGAGTCAACTTGGTGTGTAGAGCTCTGTTAGGAATTTTATTGTTTAGATTTTGATGAATGCCATGTAAAACTTAGAATAGAAAGTTGGCACCCCAATTCTTGCTTTGTAAAATGTATTGTAATAAATAGAGTCGCCAAGGCGAGTTAAGTCTCACGCCCTAACATGCAAGAAGATAATCAAGACTTGAAGGAAAACTCTGTTGAGAGACAATTTGAGTACTGCAAAGAAGAGCATGACAGGAACTCGATCAAGAAGCGGTGAGATCAACGGTGAGTGAAGCATCGATCAAGTCAACTCAAGAAAAGCCAAGTCTCAAGTTGAAGTGACGGAAGAGTCATCCGATGATTGGAAGTCGACTTAAGTCACCTGGGGGAAAGCAAGGAAATGCGGTCAAGTCGAGATAATCGAAAAGAACCGTTGCGTAAATCAAGAGATTTACTTAAACAAGTAATATCTCCATACCACCTTTCTCGAGTGCTCACCCGAGAAGCGTGCAAAAGGAATGAACCAATGGGAAGCACTACACCGTGTCGAACTCGAAAAGGTGAAAGAACAATTCATACGAGGAAATGGCAATTCCAAGAAGCGCAAGCCAACGACGCAAAGTGACTTTCAAAAATAAGCCTATCTCTTCAACGGGCAAATTTTTGAAAGTTCACTATAAAAGGCCGAGGAGTTTGTTTGAGAAAAATGACACACACGTGAGATAAACAAGCTTATTAGAAAAATCGAAACATTCTCAACCCTCGCCTACATCTCAAGTACATCAATCCAACACTTTTGTGAAGGAAAGAGAACTTCAATCGGTTGAAGAGGAAAATATCGAAAACAAGGGGTCTACATTCCGGGAAGGATTGTAGAAAGGTTCAAGGTTGAACCAAGTCTTAAGCTTTTGGAGGGCTTCGTGATCAAATCCAAAGAGCTTGAGCAAGTGAGTCATGTAGTAGCAAGGCAGCGCGCCTGTGAAGAAGCTCGAGTCGTACGAGAAGCTTGGTGAGTGATCAAGGCGTCTCGGGATCGAGTCCCAAAGGATCAAGTGGTAAATTTGTTGTGATCAAGACTTGTATACGGACTGTTACCACTTTGTAAACTGATCATTACTTAGTGGATTCCTCCGGGAGTTGGAGAAGAGAGGAGAAGAAGAATTACCCCATCTTCGAACCTCTATAAAAATTTTATTGTGTCATTTACTTTACAAACATTTAAATTCCAAAGACTTTTAACTCGCTTATATCTCACGATAAATTTGCTATCCATTTGATAATTTATAAGTACTAAATTGTTAGGAATTTTATTGTTTAGATTTTGATGAATGCCATGTAAAACTTAGAATAGAAAGTTGGCACCCCAATTCTTGTTGTAAAATGTATTGTAACAATTAGAGCGCAAGCCGAGTTAAGTCACCACGCCCTAACATGCAAGAAGACAATCAAGACTTGAAGGAAAACTCTGAGAGACAATTTGAGTATGACAAAGAAAAGAGCAGACAGAACTCGGTGAAGAAGCGGTGAGATGCGGTGAGTGAAGCATCGACCAAGTCAACTCAAGAAAAGCCAAGTCTCAAGTTGAAGAAGCGGAAGAGTCATCAAATGATTGGAAGTCGACTCTAAGTCACCGGGGAAAGCAAGGAAATGCGTCAAGTCGAGATAATCGAAAAGAACCGTTGCCTGTATTTAAATCAAGAGATTTACTTAAACAAGTAATATCTCCATACCACCTTTCTCGGAGTGCTCGATCCCCGAAGCGTGCAAAAGGAATGAACCAATGGGAAGCACTACACCGTGTCGAACTCGAAAAGGTGAAAGAACAATTCATACGAGGAAATGGCAATTCAAGAAGCGCAAGCCAACGATCGCAAAGTGACTTTCAAAAATAAGCCTATCTCTTCAACGGGCAAATTTTTGAAAGTTCACTATAAAAGGCTGAGGAGTTTGTTTGAGAAATGAAATGACACACACGTGAGATAAACAAGCTTATCAGAAAAATTCTCAACCCTCAAGCCTACATTTTCGAAGTACATCAATCCAACACTTACCTGTGAAGGAAAGAAGAACTTCAATCAGTTGAAGAGGAAAATACTGAAAACAAGGGTCTACATTCCGGGAAGGAGTGTAGAAAGGTTCAAGGTTGAACCAAGTCTTAAGCTTTTGGAGGGCTTCGTGATCAAATCCAAAGAGCTTGAGCAAGTGAGTTTGTAGTAGCAAGGCGCTGCCTGTGAAGAAGTTCGAGTCGCACGAGAAGCTTGACTAAGTGATCAAGGCGTCTCGATCGAGTCCCAAAGGATCAAGTCATTTGTTGTGATCAAGACTTGTATACGGACTGTTACCACTTTGTAAAGCGATCATTACTTAGTGGATTCCTCCAGGAGTTGGAGAAAAGAGGAGTAGAAGAATTACCCCATCTTGAACCTCTATAAAAACTTTTGTGTCATTTACATTTCAAAGCATTTAAATTCTCGCACTTTTAATCGCTTACATCTCCGATAAATTTGCTATCCATTTGATAAAATTTATAAGTACTAAATCAAGCTCTAAAATCTCGCTTAATCAAACTTAAAGGTGTTAAGTCTTCCACAAAACAAAACCACGAGTTGAGTCAAATTATAGCAAAAGGTGAGTTACTCTATTTATTCAGCAGAAATCGTTAAGAGATTAACTCGTCTTGAATGACTAATTCGATTGTCCATCAAGGACACAATTGTGTAGAACTCTGTAGATTTAAAAGGACTAAATCGAAAAATTTGGTAAGGTTTATTCAACCCCCCCTTCTAAACCTTACACTTACACCCCTTGGGACCTACAAGTGGTATCGGAGCGGTTGGTTCATTGAACCCTCCCGCAGTTCTTGAACTAGATCTCCAAATTTTTCAAAGTCCGCTTTAGTACTTAATCTTTCAAAACTTTTTCTATCATTAAAAGTTATTATCATGGAAGCAAATCTAACACGCATTCCTATGTTCACTATTGAAGAATTTGATGATTGGAAAATTCGTATGCGGGCTCATCTATCGGCATTGCATGATGAAATGTGGATAGTGATAGAAGATGGGCTCTGCAAATATTAAAGGTGAACACAATGCATGACGAAGAGCTGCGGTGAAGGAGAAGAAGATATGCTCCCGGACGTCATGGTTGAAAAACCAAGAACCGAGTGGACAAATGATGACGAGAAAAAGGTACAACCTGGACAATGTAGCCAAGGACATCTGTACAAAACCTTGGACAAAGCCATGTTCAATAAAGTCAAATCTTGTAAAACGGCTAAGGAAATGCAGGACAAGTTGACATTGATTTGTGAAGGCTCGGAAGCAAATCAAAGAAAACAAATTATCGATGGGTATGTCTGAGAAATTTGAAAACTTCAAAATGATCTCGGGAGAGAACCTGGATCAACCGGATGCTCGATTCACGAAATCACTAATGAAATCGCACTTGGAAAGGAATATACTCGGAAGGAAATGTGTATGAAGATCCTAAAAAGTCTTCGGTGAATGGGAAATGAAGGTCATGGCACCTTTGAGACATTCCATGGACCTATCAAAGACATCCAACCATGAACTATTCTCGGACCTCAAAGCCTATGAGTTTGAGTGAGAAGAAAAAGACAGGAAGAGGCAATTTGTACCCAAAACAATTTGCTCTAATTGTTAAAGATGGGAAGAGAGTGAGGTCAAAGAAGTCATTAACCTGGAAGAAATAGCCCGATGGTTAAAAGGTTCAACAAGTTCTTCAATAAGAACTACAAGAGAGGAAATGGCGAATCTTCCAGAAGACACTCAGCTCCCTCCAAATCAAGGGAAGACAGGCCAACCAAGAGAACAGATCATCAAAAAGTTGAGTACCAAAGGGTGACAACTCAAGAATGGAAAGAGCGATCAAAAAGTGAATATCTATGTTGGAACTGTAGACAACCAGGTCACTATGCCATTGATCGCTCATATCCTGTAGTCAACAAGTACAGGGATGAAGAAGAAAGAAAGGTCTTGAGAGAAAGAAGACAAGAAAAGAAAAAGGCAATGATGGTCGCAGAGATCTTTGAGACTGACCAAGTCAAGAGAGACAAGTGACTCGAGAGAAGCGTTGATGGCCGACTACTCAAGTGACTACGAAGAGGAAGCCCCGACCGCTTGATGGCCAAAGAACAAGATCAAGAAGATGAGGTACAATCTAACTCAACAAACTCGACACTAGTGATAGTGATCGTGACACACACACCTCATCACCCACCGATCTTTATGATTCATTAGGCAAAATGATGAAAGATTTTGAGCACATTAAATCCTCACACACACTATTGAATGAGGAAAACAGCCTACTCAAAAGTCAAAACTCAAAGCCGACTAAGGAGCCGAGTACTCTAAGTCAAATAGCGATGAGAATAAAAGTTTAAAGGTGAAAATGCTAAATTAATAAGAAAATTGCTTTATAGAAAAGAGGGAGAATGACCTCAAGAATGTTATTGCCTCATTCACTAAGGCATCTAAATCATTGGATGATCTTATTATGAGTCAAAGAGAATGTGGAGACAAGACAGGCTTAGGATTTAATTCCTCTGTGCCATGTCAAACCTCAAGAGTAATTTTGGAAAAAGGATCCTCAAGTCATGAAGAGTCTGAAAAATCCAAAACTCTAAATATTGCACACACATTTGCTCCAAAGCACAATAATAAGCAAAGCGGCCTTGGTTATAAAGGAAAAGGAAAACAACTTGATTGAGTGTCTTTGAAAGGACAGTGAGAAGAGATTCAATGAGTCCTCAAAGCCAAACTCCAAACAGAAAATACTCAGTAAAGAAGAAGCGAGCTACCAAAGACCCAGAAAATCCATAAAAGAAATACATATGATGGGAATGGTAGAAAATATCCAAGCCAAGTGATTGGAATAATGTGAACCATCGCGCAGACTTATGGAATATAAGCCCGGATGGCAAAGGCCAGAACTCAAAGAAAGGCCATTCCAAAAGTATAAGAGCTTTCATCAAAGACACACATATGCACCTCCAGGCATTACACTCAAAAATACCACAACTACCCAAGAAAGGCAATTGCTAAAACACATATGCGGCATACTGAGACAAAAGAGACAAGTTTGTATGAACCTAGAATCCCCAAGCAATTTGCCAGGATTAATTATGATTATGGCATCGATAGATGGCAACCTCTTAGAGTCAAATCATTTGGCTATAGGTTGGTTGGATCATCTTATAATTCTAACCCCGAGGACCCGACAAGCATGGGTACCTAAAACTTAATTTCCTTGATTGCGGAGTTCAAGGCAGTGAGTGCCAAGGAACCTGGTACATGGATAGTGGTACATTCCGGACATATGACAGGAAATAAAAGAAATTTGTCAAAATTCAAGGAAGTTAAAGGAGCAAAAGTCATATTTGGAGGAAATGAAGCTCGGTGAAATAAAAGGCATTGGATCCATCAAGAGGAATGTATTAGAAATCACAGATGTTGCATATGTTGAAGGACTAAACTTCAATCTACTAAGCATCGATCAACTTTGTGACAAGGGCTAAAATGTTGGATTCAACATGGGCATATGCCAAATCAAAGATATTGAATCAAATGAAGTGGTCTTTGCAAGGATGTGTAGAGGCAGAAAAATATGTATGTAGTGGATTGGTCAATTGCAACATCCAAAGACTGTCTACTAGCAAAGAGCACAATTTGAATCAAGTTGGCTGTGGCACAAAAAAGCCGAGTCACACTGAATTTCAAAGCGATCAACAAACTTGCAAGAAGTCATCTTGTGGAAGGACTTCCAGGACTCGGTATACAAGAAGGAGAGTATATGTGATGCATGTCGAAGGAAAACAAATAAAGTCGTCATTCAAAGAAAAGACATGCCCATCCTCAACAAGAATATTGCACCGCTTCATATGGATCTATTTGGTGATTGAACCGGCCAAACATAAGTGGAAAAAAATACACCTTGGTGGTAGTAGATGACTACTCAAGATATACATGGACAATTTTCATGTGTAAGAAGAAAGAAACTCTACAAAAACTACCACGGTGATGAAGAGGATTCAAAAGCGAGAAAAGTCAAACCATTATCAAAATAAGATCGATGCAGGAACCGAGTTTGTCAATGGAATAATAACTCGATATTGTATTGAGAATGGTATTGGTCATGAACTATCGCTGACAAGGACTCCCATGAGAATGGAGTTGCGAGAAAGAAGAAATAGAACCCTCAAAGAAGCGAAGAAGGACCATGTTAGTCAAGCGGGGTTACCAAAAAGATTTTGGGGTGAAGCAATCAACACGACTGCTACACTCAAAACAGATGTATGATAAATAGACGGTGACAAAGACTCCTATGAGATCGGGTGGAAGAAAACCAAGTGTTGCATATTTGAGAATATTTGGATGTAAATGCTTCATTCACAACAATGGCAAAGACAATCTAAAGGCTTTTGATGCTAAAGCGATGAAGGTATCTTCTTAGGATACTCGGTGAAAGCAAAGCCTAGAATACTCAACAAAAAGACTATGGTTGCGAGAAGAATCCATTCATGTGGTATTTGATGAGCCAAATATAAATGGAGAAGATATTGAAGAGTCGGTGATAGTTTCAATTATCCAACCGTCGATGAAGAGTCCCTATCTTTGAAAAAGTGGAATTATCAATTGAGAAGAAGATGAGATAGTGAATCTCAAAAGCATTTGGAAAATTTGCGGCTAAGTGATTACGACAGTGACCACAAAGAACACGGTTGCAAGTCGATGAACCAGCTAACTTACTCCAACTTTGATGTAAGATGGTGAGAGACCATCCACGAGAACTTGTCATTGGAGATATAAGAGAAGGTGTCAAAACAAGATCGAGAACTCAACAAGAAGCCATGTTCACATGCTTCATCTCACAAATTGAGCCCAAAGATGTGTCACAAGCATTGGACGACACACATTGGATTCAAGCTATGCAAGAAAAATTTGAATCGGTTTGAGAGAAATAAAGTATGGGAATTAGTGCAAAGACCCATACATCAAAATGTTATTGGAACCAAATGGGTGTTCGAAATAAGATGAACGAGGAAGGTTACGTGGTAAGAAACAAAGCAAGACTAGTGGCCAAAGGATATTGCCAAGAAGAAGGAATAGATTTTGATGAAACATTTGCCCCTGTAGCAAGATTGGAAGCTATAAGGATGTTTCTTGCCTAACGACTCACAAGAATTTCATTGTATATCGAGATGGATGTAAAGAGTGCATTTCTAAATGGCTTATTGGAAGAAGAAGTGTATGTTGAACAACCTCCAGGATTTGAGCAGAAGACTCTTGGAGACAAGGTATACAAACTCAAGAAAGCCTGTATGGATTGAAACAGGCACCCCAGAGCATGGTATGATACCCTGTCACAATTCTAAGCGAAAATGGATTCACAAAAGGAAAAGTAGATAGAACACTTTTAGAATTCAAGACAAGAAGAGTATCTTGCTTGTTCAAATATATGTGGATGACATCATATTTGGATCCACTAACAAAGAGTGTGTGAAAAATTTCAAACCTCATGCAAAGTAAATTGAAATGAGCATGATGGGGAGAGCGACATTCTTCCTTGGACTCCAAGTGAAACAAGCTGAAGGATGGAACCTTCATAAGTCAAACAAAATACACCAGAGACTTAATGAAGAAGTTTGGTATGGAGGAGAAGTCTTACGTAAAATTACCAATGAACACATCGATCAAAATGGACATGGATGCGGATGGTAAGCCTGTAGATCAAACAAGATCTGAGCACTTATTGGATCATTGCTCTATCTCACAGCAAGCGAGGCGGACATCACCTTTCTTTGTAGGTGTATGTGCAAGATTTCAATCTGCTCCAAAAAGAGAGCCATATGACATTTTGCTAAGAGAATATTGAGATACTTAAAGGAAGCCAAGAAGTAGGCCTATGGTATCCAAAGGAAGGTGGATTCAAGCTAATTGGCTATTGAGACTCGACTATCTTTGGATGCGAGTGGACAAGAAGAGTACTTCAGGCACATGTCAAATGCTAGGAAACAGACTAATTTCTGGTTTAGCAAGAAGCAAAACTCAATAGCCACCTCTGGTGAGGCGAGAATACATAGCTGCGGGCATTTGTTGTGCCCAAGTCCTATGGATGAGACAAGTGAGAGACTATGAAGTTGAAGAAAAAGAAATTCCAATCATGTGTGATAACACAAGTGCAATTGCAATCACTCAAAATCTGTGTTGCACTCAAGAACAAAACATATTGATGTCGGATATCACTTCATAAGAGATCATGTTGAAAAGAAGGACATCATCCTGGAATATATCTCAAGCGATAAACAACTAGTGACATCTTCACAAAACCACTATGTGAGTCAAGATTTGAAGAACTCAAGCATGAGTTGGGACTAATTGAGCTAAGCCGAGACACAGAAGAATCAAAGAAAAGAAATGGAACAGGAAAGGAAGTGAAAAAAAGATTTGAAAACAAAAATCATTTCCAAGAATCTAATATCGGAAAGTCGGCTATAACAAGTCGGTGATGAGTCACTAAGAGAAATGTGAGAAGTAGAGTTAAATCGGCTAAGAGATAAAATTTGAATAACGTATGAGCAAAGTGACAAAAACGATCGTTTTGACTTAGCGGGGAATGTTTTAAGAAACACGTCGACATAATGATGATGTGTACTGACCATAAAGCGCACACCAAGCCTATGATTGGATATAAATCTTTGCCGCATTAAATACGAGACATAAATCGCTCAATATGCGTGCGAAATCAAGCCGTTGATTTCGATCACAATTCAAAACCGCCGCACGTCCTTTCACAAACCATATTTAAACCATTTTCGTCAGTTTCTCTCTCACACTTCTAAAAGCTGTTCATCTCATTCTCTCAAAAGGCAAAGGCAAAATACTCTCGAAACCCTATCAACCTTCAAATCAATTTATGAGTTTTTCCTTGAAATTATTCTAAGAAATGGCACCAACTTATGACTTTACCAAGTTGGGAAAACAAATCCACACCGGTTCGGCCAGTGATTTGACGGAATGGTGAAATTGAAGCGGTCCGCGACACCCTGGTAAAGAAAAATGAGAAGTTGGAAACGTCAGGGCTAAAATCGTTTCTAACACTAGAATATCCAATGACCTACGTGGAGGAAGTCGCACAATTCTCGTGAATCTTGAGATTCACGATGAAGGAATCAAGTCATCGTACACGGAAGCGGTGACTATCAACGCCAAGGATTTGGTGAATATTGCTCACTACCCGTGAAGGAGCATCCGAAATTAAAGATTTGATGTAAACTTGGGGACGCATGGAAAGAAATAGCCAAGTCCGACGCGTTCGACAAAATAATATACACAAACAAGAAGCTTCTTTGAAGGAGGATTATCACAAATTGTTGGACATAGTTGCCAAGTGTATCGACATCAAATTTGGCGGCTTTGACCAATCAGCAAAAGCTGATTGTGATGGCTGCAATCATCGAGGAAAAAAAAAGATAAACCGGGCTGAGTTTATCTCAGCAGTTTCTGCGAACGTGGGAACAAGTCCTTCAAAGAAGATGGGTCATTTGGAGGATCCCAGGATATGGCCCAGTGATTGGCCGGCTATTGGAGGTGAAAGGAGTCCTCTTAGACATGGGAAGGCTTTCCATGTTAACAAGAGGATGTTCGAGCTAACCTCTCTCGGCGCTCGAAGCGAGCTTACGCCAAGAGGCGACACCGATGAGGGGGAATCAGTGACCCGAAGATACTGTTCTGTTTCTCTCTCCGAAGAAAAGCGCCCCTGCATTTGCTAAGAAGATCGCTGCCCCCGCAGCAAAGAAAACCAAACATGCTCCCGCCCCTGCAGTGAGTCACCGCCCAAGCGGTAGTGTCCCGCCCTGCAGCAGCGGTCGAGAAGGACTCACAAATACCTTCTCGATCGTCAAAAGAGGAGAACCGAGAAGCCACGACGGCTGCTCCTCGAAACACACACTGCACCGGCCCGGCCGCCCAAGACTCGAGGACACCGTCTACGAACGAGAAATCCCTCGGTACAAACTAAGAGACGAAGAAGACTTGTAAAGCGATCGAGCAGGAGAAACCCGGTGAGTCGATTCTCGGCTAGCACAAATACAGGAGATCATCGAAGAAGTAGAGTCTCCGGATGTAGTTGATGAAACAACCAAGTCTGTTGAAGAAAGCGTCGATGAGAGGCAACCCAAGACACACTGTAGCTCACTCAACGGTGAAGCACAAGAAGAACCTACCGGGCGGATAGTGATGTAATGATCCTATCTCCACCTTACCCGGACATCCAAAATCGTCTGCGTGAGTGGAGAAATGGAAGTTGAGCAAGTCGAGGGAACAGTTCCAACGTCCGAGTTCATAGAAGAAGAGGAGGAAGCTGCTAAATTTCCTTGGATTAACTAATGTGCTCCACTCGGATGAAGACAATCTGCACGCGGAGACATCCTGCTGGATATACAAGGACAAGGAGAAAGAAAAGCAAGGCTGAAGAAGCCGGAAGCACGAGAAAAGGCAAGCACCGCCCTATCTCGGCACCACAGAACACACACATCCTCTCCTTGATGTCTTCTCCAGCGGTGACGAGGAACCGAGAGAATCTTTGCTTTGCCACATAAGAGTTGCAAATGCAGCAAGCATTACTCGAATCAAGAATCCTTCACGAGCAAAGATTAATGGAGGGACCGGGAGAGTCCTCGAACACACGGAAATCGACCCAATGGGAGTGGTTCGGCAAATACCATTGTTATTCTTGCTACCACTTCCCAGCTCACTCGAGAAGAAAGCAATGAGGAGGTGGCGATGAAGCGGGATAGTGGGGACCCCATCGAGCCAACCCCTATTGAAGGTGTGCTACCACCTGCCCCAACGGCTGAGCAATCAATCAAAACAATGGGAGCTTGGAGACGAGTGACCCATTCCAAGTCACTCGGTGGTGCGCCACCGAGGGGAAACTCCACCCAGCTGCGGCAAGGTCGGAGGATTTGCAGATGACTCCACAAAGAATGTAGGAGGCGAAGTGGAGAAAACTCAAACACAAGAAGAACAACAAGTTGCCATCAACGAAGCTCAGGCAGTGGCTGTCTCGAGATGAGATGCCAAGCTACTACGAAGGCTAATGCTAATAGCGATGCGGTCGAGGCACGAGGAAGGACAAGCCCTGGGAGTTAACACTGCAGGCGATGAAAGTGCAATCCATGGGGTTGAGACTCAATGGATGCCATCAGAGAAGACCCTAAGGCAGTTGACACTTTGTCGAAAGGGTGGACAAGAGCCTCGGCAGTAAAGAGAGATTGCTGGAGGAAATGAAGGCCACGGGAGGTTGAGACTTCCCGGGGTAAAGCATTTGAAGTAGAGAACATCCCTCCGGTATCATCGACCCATCCGAGAAGGAGACCAGCGCACTTTATGATTCCCGGGACAACCACGATGTCACTTTTCCGGGATCGGAAGGCGAAGAAGAAGTGAGTCATCCCCATGACAAATCCAAAAGACTCAGTGCGGATGTTCCAAGCTCGAGCAAGTCTCGATCCCAAGACTACTCGTCGGACCTTTAATTTTGATGATGAGCCACCAATGTAAATCTCATCATCGTCCAATGACGCTCGATAAGGCGAGGACGATCCAATGAAATGGAGAAATCAGTGAGACCAACGAAGGCACATTAAGATGAGATGGCAAATAAGTCGGTCCACACGCACAAAGAACCCGGTGAACAAGAGACCTTTGCTCGGGCTCCTCAAGCTGCAGCTTGGGGATCGATTCCCAAAAGAACTTCACGCGCCCCACTCATCATCGAGCGGATCCCGGTTGGCGGTGATGAATCTTTGTAGAATCTTTCCCTTTTTCTTTGGAGATACGAGAACTCCATGAAGAATCGAAAAGCGAACAGCACGCTATCACGGACAGACTCTGTTCTTCCATCGTGACACCATTGTTCCACCAATTATGACTTCGATGTTGTATGGCCATGGCAATGAAGAAGAATCATTGAAGCTCGAGAAGTGTTCAAGGCACTCTTTTCTTTGAGATTGAAAGAATGGAGAGGCATCGCCTATTTGGACATGCGATTGGACAACGAGAGATGCCACTCTTACGGTGATTTAAGAGGCATAACGATTCGGATAAGGGAATGGTGGCAACAAAGAAAGAAACAATGCGTGTGGAGCGGGTTAGATACTTGGACAATTGTTCAACAAGTTGGTGTGGAGAGTGCGAAAATACGTCGATGCAAAGACAAAGCCGAGAGAACACATTGAGCATATGCATGAAGCTCACACTGCCGAGATCAAGGCTGCTGCGTGAGCAACATACACATGATCTCGACGTTTGGAAGAACACATGACAAGAAAATTCACCTTCTCATGGTGAGATGAAGCCGATTTCAGCGAGAATCCAACGCTACTCGATCTGAATTCGGCCGCATACAACGCAGCGAGACTTGAAGCGAGAACTCAACCATCGAAGACTTCGACTTCATGCTTGCCAAAGCATGTTCCCTGGGGGTTCTCTATCCTTTGATGATGCCAAAAAGGGGAACAGGGAATACCTTAAAAGCGACAAAGAAAGTCCGAAGAAAATAAAGGAGCGGTGAGTCGGGAAAATCGGTGAGGAAGTCTTGAAAGAGAAGAAAGGAAAACATGTTGAGGGGAAGGATCAGCGGATGTGACATTGATGATTGCACAAACCCCCAACAAGGTCTGTCACGGTGACATTATAAGCGGCAAACTCCGGTGACTCTGCCACTCCAACACTGCTTTGTATCTATGGCCGAGAAAGAAAATCAATTGAAGCGGGGATGAAGGAAGTGGAAGGAAGAATGGATGCCAGGGTGATGAACATCTTGAAAGAACACGGAGGCATTCCGGTGAAGCAGAGACACCTATGCCATCTCGGATGTCGGGGACGAGCCACGATCGGTCGATGAATTCAAAACGCTCGAGTCGAGGGATACTTTGCAAATATGTCCATGGCTCAAGCTTGGGACATCTTGGGAAAAGGGTCTCACATTATGTGAAGAAAGGCCGACGGCACAGACAACCAGCGATCACTCTCTTTGGTCACTCCGCCAGTCACTCGGTGGAAAGAAGAAGACTCGATCAAGATACGCCCGAGGTAGAGGAAGAAGCGATGAGTGGAGGAAGAAGCTTGGACCCAGGCCTCCGCCCAAGAATATTGAATCGTAGATCCGGGGAAAGAAAGGAGGGATCTCTTTGGTGCCGGGCTTGACCAAGTGGCAAATTTGAAAGTGGCAAAAACTAACGCCGAGTATGCAAAAAGAATAGAAGAAGAGAACAAAAGACAAACTCGGCTATGGGAGGAGAGACAGGAAAGACTAAGAAGAGATGAAAGCTGCCGAGGAAGGCATATGAGAAAGAAGGCGGTGATGACGAGAAGAAGAGAAGAAGAGAAGAAGATCTTGATCAAGACGAAAGAAGGAGGCAATGAAAGAAGATGAAGTGTTCTTTGCCCAACCCTTCGTGTATTTTATTATGTAAATACATACAATGTAAGTCTACGTAATAAAGGTATAAATTCTTTGATTTTTGTGAAGACAATTATATGCTCGATACACCTTGTATTGATTGTGTTGAGGAACAAGAATGATATGATCAATAAAAAGAATTGATTCTGCGCATACATTCTATGTCAATACACTATCTGTATGTATCATTCTTTGTTTGCATCTTTGAATGATTTAAGTTTTGGCATCATCAAAAGGGGGAAATTGTTAGGAATTTTATTGTTTAGATTTTGATGAATGCCATGTAAAACTTAGAATAGAAAGTTGGCACCCAATTCTTGTTGTAAAATGTATTGTAACAATTAGAGTGGCCAAGCCGAGTTAAGTCGCCTACGCCCTAACATGCAAGAAGACAATCGAAGACTTGAAGGAAAACTCTTGAGAGACAGTGAGTATGACAAAGAAGAGCATGAGGGAACTCGTGAAGAAGCGGTGAGATGCGGTGAGTGAAGCATCGTCAAGTCAACTCAAGAAAAGCCAAGTCTCAAGTTGAAGCGATGAAGAGTCATCAAATGATTGGAAGCCTGACTCTAAGTCACCAGGGAAAGCAAGGAAATGCGGTCAAGTCGAGATAATCGTAAAAGAACCGTTGCACGTAAATCAAGAGATTTACTTAAACAAGTAATATCTCCATACCACCTTTCTCGGAGTGCTCGACCCCCGAGCGTGCAAAAGGAATGAACCAATGGGAAGCACTACACCGTGTCGAGAACTGCGAAAAGGTGAAAGAACAATTCATACGAGGAAATGGCAATTCCAAGAAGCGCAAGCCAACATCGCAAAGTGACTTTAAAAAATAAGCCTATCTCTTCAACGGGCAAATTTTTGAAAGTTCACTATAAAAGGCCGAGGAGTTTGTTTGAGAAATGAAATGACACACACGTGAGATAAACAAGCTTATTAGAAAAATTCTCAACCCTCAAGCCTACATTTTGAAGTACATCAATCCAACACTTTTGTGAAGGAAAGAAGAACTTCAATCGGTTGAAGAGGAAAATCGAAAACAAGGGGTCTACATTCCGGGAAGGAGTGTAGAAAGGTTCAAGGTTGAACCAAGTCTTAAGCTTTTGGAGGGCTTCGTGATCAAATCCAAAGAGCTTGAGCAAGTGAGTCATGTAGTAGCAAGGCACTGCCTGTGAAGAAGCCGAGTCGCACGAGAAGCCACCGGTGAGTGATCAAGACGTCTCAGATCGAGTCCCAAAGGATCAAGTCATTTGTTGTGATCAAGACTTGTATATCCGGATTGTTACCACTTTGTAAACTCGATCATTACTTAGTGGATTCCTCCGGGAAGTTGGAGAAGAGAGGAGTAGAAGAATTACCCCATCTTGAACCTCTATAAAAACTTTCTTTGTGTCATTTACATTTCAGCATTTAAATTCTGCACTTTTAATCAACTTACATCTGTGATAAATTTTCTATCCATTTGATAAAATTTATAAGTACTAAATCAAGCTCTAAAATCTCGCTTAATCAAACTTAAAGGTGTTAAGTCTTCCATTTGAAAAGAAAACCACAGTTGAGTCAAATTATAGCCAACAAAGCTGAGTTACTCTATTAACAGCAAAGAAATCATTAAGAGATTAACTCTACTTGAGTGACTAATTCGATTGTCCATCAAGTTTCTGGTTGTAGAACTCTGTAGATTTAAAAGGACTAAATCCAAAAATTTGGTAAGGTTTATTCAACCCCCTTCTAAACCTTACACTTACACCCCTTGGGACCTACAATAAATCAAGCTCTAAAATCTTGCTTAATCAAACTTAAGGGTGTTAAGTCTTCCATTTGAAAATAAAACCACAGTTGAGTTAAATTATAGCCAGCAGTGAGTTACTCCATCAACGGCTCAATTTGAGTCATTTGAGAGATTAACTCTCTTGAGTGACTAATTCGACTGTCCATCAAGGACATGTGTAGAATCAACTCTGTAGATTTAAAAGGACTAAATCGAAAATTTGGTAAGGTTTATTCAACCCCCTTCTAAACCTTACACTTACACCCCTTGGGACCTACAAGTGGTATCGAGCCAGGTTGGTTCATTGAACCCTCCGACCGGTTCTTGAACTAGATCTCCAAACTTTTCAAAGTCTGCTTTAGTACTTAAGTTTTCAAAACTCTTTTCTTTCATTAAAAGCTATTATCATGGAATCAAATCTAACACGCATCCCTATGTTCACTATTGAAGAATTTGATGATTGGAAAATTCGTATGCAGGCTCATCTATCAGCATTACATGATGAGATGTGGATAGTGATAGAAGATGGGCCTCTGCAGATATTAAAGGTGAACACAGCTGTACGAAGAGTTGCGCTGAAGGAGAAGAAGATGCAGCTCCCAGACCAGTCATGGTTGAAAAACCAAGAACTGAGTGGACAAATGATGACAGAAAAAGATACAACCTGGACAATGTAGCCAAGGACATTCTCTACAAAACCTTGGACAAAGCCATGTTCAATAAAGTGAAATCTTGAACGGCTAAGGAAATCTAGGACAAGCTAACACTGATTTGTGAAGGCTCAGAGCAAATCAAAGAAAACAAATTGTCAGTGGCTGTACAAAAATTTGAGAACTTCAAAATGATCTCAGGAGAAAACCTGGATCAACTGGATGCTCGGTTCACAGAAATCACAAATGAGCTGTCTACACTTGGAAAGGAATATACACAGAAGAAAATGTGTATGAAGATCCTAAAAAGTCTTCGGTGAATGGGAAATGAAGGTCATGGCTTTGAGACATTCCATGGACCTATCAAAGACATCCAACCATGAACTATTCTCGAACTCAAAGCCTATGAGTTTGAGCCGAGAAGAAAAGACCAGGAAGAGACAATTTGTACCCAAAACAAGCTGCTCTAATTGTTAAAGATGGGAAGAGAGTGAGGTCAAAGAAGTCATTGACCCGGAAGAAATAGCCCTAATGGTTAAACGATTCAACAAGTTCTTTAATAAGAACTACAAGAGAGGAAAGGGTGAATCTTCCAGAAGACACTCGGCTCCCTCCAAATCAAGGAAGCCAACCAAGAGAACAGATCATCAAAAAGTTGAGTATCAAAGGCGACAACTCAAGAATGGAAAGAGTGATCAAAAAGCTGAATATCTATGTTGAACTGTAGACAACCAGGTCACTATGCCATTATTGCTCATATCCTGTAGTCAACAAGACGGGGATGAAGAAGAAAGGAAGGTCTTTGAGAGAAAGAAGACAAGAAAAGAAAAAGGCAATGATGGTCGCAGAGACCAAAACAAGCCAAGTCAAGAGAGACAAAGGCGGTGACTCGAGAGTAGTGAAGGTGACTACTCAAGTGACTCGAAGAAGAAGCCCTGATCGCTTGATGGCCAAAGAACAAGATCAAGAAGATGAGGTACAATCTAACTCAACAAACTCGAGACACTAGTGATAGTGATCGTGACACACACACCTCATCACCCACTGATCTTTATGATTCATTAGGCAAAATGATGAAAGATTTTGAACACATTAAGTCCTCACACACACTATTGAATGAGGAAAACACCTACTCAAAAGTCAAAACTCAAAGTGACTAAGGAGCCGAGTACTCTAAGTCAAATAGTGATGAGAATAAAAGTTTAAAGGTGAAAATGCTAAATTAATAGCGAGAAATTGCTGCTATAGAAAAGAGGAGAATGACCTCAAGAATGTTATTGCCTCATTCACTAAGGCATCTAAATCATTGGATGATCTTATTATGAGTCAAAAAGAATGTGGAGACAAGACATGCTTAGGATTTAATTCCTCTATGCTATGTCAAACCTCAAGAGTAATTTTGGAAAAAGGATCTTCAAGTCATGAAGAATCTGAAAAATCCAAAACTCTAAATGTTGCACACACATTCGCTCCAAAGCACAATAATAAGCAAACTGGCCTTGGATATAAAGGAAAAGGAAAACAACCAGTTGAGTGTGCTGAAAGGATAGCTGAGAAGAGATTCAGCCGAGTCCTCAGCAGACTCAAACAAAATACTGTAAAGAAGAAGCGAGCTACCAAAAACCCCAAAAAATCCATAAAAGAAATACATATAATGGGAATGGTAGAAAATATCCAAGCCAAGCTGATTGGAACAATGTGAACTATCGGCTAGACTTATGGAATACAAGCCCAAATGGCAAAGGCCTAGAACTCAAAGAAAGGCCATTCCAAAAGTATAAGAGCTTTCATCAAAGACACATATGCACCTAGGCACTACACTCAAAAACACCACAATTACCCAAGGAAGGCAATTGCTAAAACACATATACAGGCATACAGACAAAAGAGACAATTTTGTATGAACCTAGAATCCCCAAGCAATTTGCAGGATTAATTATGATTATGGCACGATAGATGGCAACCTCTTAGAGTCAAATCATTTGGCTATAGGTTGGTTGGATCATCTTATAATTCTAACCCCTCGGGACCCGGACAAGCATGGGTACCTAAAACTTAATTTCCTTGATTGCGGGTTCAAGGAGCAGTGAGTGCCAAGGAACCTGGTACATGGATAGTGCCTGTTCCGGACATATGACAGAAACAAGAGAAATCTGTCAAAATTCAAGGAAGTCAAAGGAGCAAAAGTCATATTTGGAGGAAATGAAGCTCCAGGCGAAATAAGAGGCATTGGATCCATCAAGAGGAATGGTTTAGAAATCACAGATGTTGCATATGTTGAAGGACTCAACTTCAACTTACGAGTATCGATCGGCTCTGTGACAAGGGCTACAATGTTGGATTCAACATGGGCATATGTCAAATCAAAGATATTGAATCAAATAAAGTGGTCTTTGCAAGGATGTAGACAGAAAAATATGTATGTAGTGGATTGGTCAACTTCAACACCCAAAGACTGTCTACTTAGCAAAAAGCACAAATTTGAATCAAGTTGGTTTGTGGCACAAAAAGTGAGTCACCTGAATTTCAAAACGATCAACAAACTTGCAAGAAGTCATCTTGTGGAAGGACTTCCAGACTCAGTATACAAGAAGGAGAGTATATGTGATGCATGTCAGAAGGGAAAACAAATAAAGTCGTCATTCAAAGAAAAGACATGTCCATCCTCAACAAGAATATTGCATCTACTTCATATGGATCTATTTGGATGGAAACTGCCAAAGATAAGTGGAAAGAAATACACCTTGGTGGTAGTAGATGACTACTCAAGATATACATGGACAATTTTCATGTGTAAGAAGAAAGAAACTCTACAAAAACTACCACGGTGATGAAGAGGATTCAAAACGAGAAAAGTCAAACCATTATCAAAATAAGATCGGGATGAGGAACCGAGTTTGTCAATGGAATAATAACTCGATATTGTATTGAGAATGGTATTGGTCATGAACTATCAGCACAAGGACTCCGTGAGAATGGAGTTGCGAGAAAGAAGAAATAGAACCCTCAAAAAAAGCAGCAAGGACCATGTTAGTCAAGCGAGAGTTACCAAAAAGATTTTGGGCAAGCAATCAACACGGCTTGCTACACTCAAAACAGATGTATGGTAAATAGGCAGTGACAAAGACTCCTATGAGATGCGGGTGGAAGAAAACCAAGTGTTGCATATTTGAGAATATTTGGATGTAAATGCTTCATCCACAACAATGGCAAAGACAATCTAAAGGCTTTTGATGCTAAAGTGATGAAGGTATCTTCTTAGGATACTCGGTGAAAGCAAAGCCTGAGAATACTCAACAAAAGGACTATGGTTGCGGAGAAGAATCCATTCATGTGGTATTTGATGAGCCAAACATAAATGGAGAAGACATTGAAGAGTCGGTGATAAGTGAAACATCCAACCATACGAAGAAGAGTCCCTATCTTTGGTGAAAATTTGGAATTATCAATTGAGGAAGAAGATGAGATATTTGAATCTCAAAAACAGTGGAAAATTTGCGGCTAAGTGACTACGAGAGAATCGACCCACAACAAACACAAGTGCAAGTCGATGAACCCAGCTAACTTACTCAACTTTGATGTAAGATGGCCGAGAGACCATCCACGAACTTGTCATTGGAGATATAAGAGAAGGTGTCAAAACAAGATCGAACTCAACAAGAAGCCATGTTCACATGCTTCATCTCACAATTGAGCCCAAAGATGTGTCACAAGCATTGGACGACACACATTGGATTCAAGCTATGCAAGAAAAAGTGAATCAGTTTGAGAGAAATAAAGTATGGGAATTAGTGCAAAGACCCATACATCAAAATGTTATTGGAACCAAATGGGTGTTGAAATAAGATGAACGAGGAAGGTTACGTGGTAAGAAACAAAGCAAGACTAGTGGCCAAAGGATATTGCCAAGAAGAAGGGATCGATTTTGATGAAACATTTGCCCCTGTAGCAAGATTGGAAGCTATAAGGATGTTTCTTGCCTATGCACTCACAAGAATTTCATTGTATATCGATGGATGTAAAGAGTGCATTTCTAAATGGCTTATTGGAAGAAGAAGTGTATGTTGAACAACCTCCAGGATTTGAGCGAGAAGACTCTTGGAGACAAGGTATACAAACTCAAGAAAGCCCTGTATGGATTGAAACAGCACCCGAGCATGGTATGATACCCTGTCACAATTCTGGCGAAAATGGATTCACAAAAGGAAAAGTAGATAGAACACTTTTTTAATTCAAGACAAGAAAAGTATCTTTGCTTGTTCAAATATATGTGGATGACATCATTTTTGGATCCACTAACAAAGAGTTTGTGTGAAAAATTTTCAAACCTCATGCAAAGTAAATTGAAATGAGCATGATGGGAGAGTGACATTCTTCCTTGGACTCCAAGTGAAACAATTTGAAGGATGGAACCTTCATAAGTCAAACAAAATACACGAGAGACTTAATGAAGAAGTTTGGTATGGAGGAGAAGTCTTCGTAAAAATACCTATGAACACATCGATCAAAATGGACATGGATGCATATGGTAAGCCCGTAGATCAAACAAGATACTGAGAACAACTTATTGGATCATTGCTCTATCTCACAAAGAAGCGGGCCGGACATCACCTTTCTGTAGGTGTATGTGCAAGATTTCAATCTGCTCCAAAAGAGAGCCATATGACAAAGACTAAGAGAATATTGAGATACTTAAAAGGAAGCGAAAGTAGGCCTATGGTATCAAAGGAAGGTGGATTCAAGCTAATTGGCTATTTGGACTCGACTATCTTTGGATGCGAGTGGGCGGGGAAAGTACCTCGAGGCACATGTCAAATGCTAGGAAACAGACTAATTTCTGGTTTAGCAAGAAGCAAAACTCAATAGCCACCTCTGGTGAGGCGAGAATACATAGGCTGCGGCATTGTTGTGCCCAAGTCCTATGGATGAGACAAAAGAGTGAGAGACTATGAAGTTGAAGAAAAGAAATTCCAATCATGTGTGATAACACAAGTGCAATTGCAATCACTCAAAATCTGTGTTGCACTCAAGAACAAAACATATTGATGTCGAGATATCACTTCATAAGAGATCATGTTGAAAAGAAGGACATCATCCTGGAATATATCTCAACCGATAAACAACTAGGTGACATCTTCACAAAACCACTATGTGAGTCAAGATTTGAAGAACTCAAGCATGAGTTGGGACTAATTGAGCTAGGCGAGACACGGAAGAATCAAAGAAAAGAAATGGAACAGGAAAGGAAGTGAAAAAAGAGTGAAAAGAAAAATCATTTCGATCAAAATCACCAGATGTCGGAAAGTCGGCTATAACAAGTCACTCAATATCGTGCGAAATCAAGCCGTTGATTTCGATCACAATTCAAAAACCGTCTGCACGTCCTTTCACAAACCATATTTAAACCATTTTCGTCCGTTTCTCTCACACTTCTAAAACTGTTCATCTCATTCTCTCAAAAGGCAAAGGCAAAATACTCTCGAAACCCTATCAACCTTCAAATCAATTTTGAGTTTTCCTTGAAATTATTACGAGAAATGGCACCAACTTATGACTTTACCAAGTTGGGAAAACAAATCCACAGGTTCGACCGTGGATTTCGACGGAATGGTGAAGCGGGGTCCGATGACACCTAGTGAAGAAAATCGCTGAGAAGTTGGAAACGTCCGGGCTAAAACCGTTTCTAACACTAGAATATCCGATGACCTACGTGGAGGAAGTCGCACAATTCTACGTGAATCTTTGAGATTCACGATGAAGGAATCAAGTCATCTGTATTACACGGAAAGCGGTGACTATCACCGCCAAGGATTTGGTGAATATTGCTCACTACCAATGAAGGAGCATCGAAATTAAAGAGGTGATGTAAACTTGGGCGACGCATGGAAAGAAATAGCCAAGTCCGGCGTTGCGACAAAATAATATACACAGCAAACAAGAGAGCTGCTGAAGGAGGATTATCACAAATTGTTGGACATAGTTGCCAAGTGTATCGACATCAAATTTGGCGCTTTGACCAACTGTCAAAGGCAAAGCGATTGTGATGGCTGCAATCATCGAGGAAAAAAGAAGATAAATCAAGTTTAGTTTATCTACAGATTTCTGCCCGAACGTGGGGAACAAGTCCTTCAAAGAAGATGGGTCATTTGGAGGATCCCTAGGATATGGCCTGGTGATTGGCGGCTATTGGAGGTGAAAGAGTCCCTCTTAGACATGGGAAGGCTTTCCATGTTAACAAGAGGATGTTCGAGCTAACCTCTCTGGCGCTCGAAGCGAGCTTACGCCAAGAGAGCGACACCGATGAGGGGGAATCGGTGACCCGAAGATACAAATTTCTTTCTCGGCCCAAGAAGAAAAAGCTTGCCCATGCGGTGCTAAAAAAGCGCTTTGCCCCTGCAGCAAAGAAAACAAACATGCTCCGCCCCTGCAGCAGAGTCACTGCCTGCAGCCGTGTCCCTGCCCCTGCGGCGGCAGCGGTCGAGAAGGACTCACAAATACCTTCTCGATCGTCAAAAGAGGAGAAGCAGAAGCCATGACGGCTGCTCCTCGAAAACACACACCGCCCCGGCCGCCCCAAGACTCGAGAGGACACCGTCTCGAACCGAGAAATCCCTCTAGTACAAACTAAGAGACGAAGAAGACTTATAAAGCGTCCGAACAGAGAAACCGGTGAGTCGATTCTCGGCTAGCACAAATCACAGGAGACTACGAAGAAGTAGAGTCTCGGATGTAGTTGATGAAGCTGCCGAAGTCTCTTGAAGGCGATCAGCAGAGGCAACCCAAAGACACAATCGTAGTTCACACGGTGAAGCACAAGAAGAACCTACCGGGCGGATAGTGATGTAATGATCCTATCTCCAATTTACCCGGACATCCAAAATCGTCTGCGTGAGTGGAGGAAATGGAAGTTGAGCAAGTCGAGGCAGTTCCAACGGCTTTGAGTTCATAGAAGAAGAGGAGGAATCGCTAAATTTCCTTGGATTAACTCTGTGCTCGGCTACGGATGAAGACAAGCGCACGGACATCCTGCAGAGATATACAAGGACAAGGAGAAAGAAAAGCAAGCTAAAAAGCCGAAGCACGAGAGAAGGCAAGCACCGCCTCTATCTCGGCACCACGAACACACACATCCTCTCCTTGATGTCTTCTCGGCGGTGACGAGGAACGAGAGAATCTTTGCGCCACCTTGAAGAGTTGCAAATGCAACAAGCATTGCACGAATCAAGAATCCTTCACGAGCAAAGACTAATGGAGGGAGGAGAGTCCTCGAACACGGTTGAAATCGATCCAATGGGAGTGGTTCAGCAAATAGCCTTGTTGTTATTCTGCTACCACTTGACTCACTCGGAAGAAGAAGCGATAAGGGACACAGCGATGGCGGGATAGTGGGGACCCGATCGAGCCAACCCCTATTGAAGGTGTGCTACCCACCGCCCCAACGGTGAGCAATCAATCGAAACAGCCGGGGAGTTTGGAGACGAGTGACCCCATTCCAAGTCACTCATTTGGGCGCGCCGGTGAGGGGAAGCTCCTCCCCGCTGCGGCAAGGTCGGAGGATCTGCGGTGACTACAACGGAAGCAAGGAGGCGAAGGAGAGAAATTACAAGAAAACGACAAGTTGCCATCAACGAAGCTCAGGCGATTGAGGCTGTCTCGGTGAGGTACCAAGCTCTCGAAGGCTAATGACGTGGCCGCGATGCGATCGAGGCACGAGGAAGGACAAGCCACGGGAGTTAACACTGCAGGCGATGAAAGTGCAATCCATGGGGTTGAGACTCCAATGGATGCCAGTGAAGACCACTAAGACAGTTGACACTTTGTCGAAAGGGTGGACGAAAGCCTCGCAGTGAGAGAGGCTTTGGAGGAAATGAAGGCCCACGGGAGGTTGAGACTTCTGGTAAAGCGGTGAAGTAGAGAACATCCCTCCGGTATCATCGACCCATCGAGAAGGAGATCGCGCACTTCATGATTCCCGGGACAACCACGATGTCACTTTTGCAGGATCGGAAGGCGAAGAAGAAGCGAGTCATCCCCATGACAAAAACAAAAGACTCATTTGTGGATGTTCCAAGCTCGAGCAAGTCCGATCCCAAGACTACTCGTCGGACCTTTAATTTTGATGATGAGCCACCAATGGAAATCTCATCATCGTCGACGACGCTTTTCCACGATAAGGCCGAGGACCGATCTCTTGAAATGGAGAAATCATTTGAGACCAACGAAGTATTAAGATGTTGAGGCTCGGCAAAGCGGGTCCACCGCACAATGAGAACCCGGTGAACAAGAGACCACCGCTCGGGCTCCACAAGCTACAGCAGGATCGATTCCCAAAAAAGAACTTCACGCGCCCCACTCATCATCGAACGGATCCCGGTTGGCGGTGATGAATCTTTGTAGAATCTTTCCCTTTTTATTTGCCGGAGAGATACGAGAACTCCATGAAGAATCGAAAGCGAAGCAGCACGCTATCACGGACCAGCTCTGTTCTTCCAACGAACACCATTGTTCCGGATTATGACCGATCTTTGTATGGCCATCATTTTGCAAGAAGAATCATTTGAAGCTCGAGAAGTGTTCAAGGCACTCTTTCTTTGAGATTGAAAGAATGGAGAGGCATCGAGGCCTCTTTGGACATGCGATTGGATACGAGAGATGCCACTCTTGGTGATTTAAGAGGCATATGATTCGGATAAGGAATGGCAACAAAGAAAGCTGACAAACAATGCGTGTGGAATAGGTGAGATACTTGAGACAATTGTTCAATAAGCTTCTTTGGTGTGAGAGCCGAAAATGCGATGCGAAGACAAAGCGAGAGAGCACATTGAGCATATGCATGAAGCTCACACCGCCGAGATCAAGGCTGCTGCGTGAGCAACATACACATGATCTCAGCGTTTGGAAGAACACATGACAAGAAAATTCAGCCTTCTCATGGGTGAGATGAAGCGATTTGTGAGAATCAACGCTACTCGTTCAATTCCGTCCGCATACAACGCAGCAGACTTGACTTGAAGCGAACTCAACCATCGAAGACTCAACTTCATGCTTGCCAAAGATATGTTCCCTGGGGTTCCTCTATCCTTTGATGATGCAAAAAGGGGGAAGAGGAATACCTTAAAGCAAACAAAATGAAGCCGAAAAAGAAAAGAAAGCGGTGAGTCGGGAAAATCGGTGAGGAAGCCTTGAAACGAGAAGAAAGGAAAACATATTGAGGGGGAAGGATCAACAGATGTGACATTGATGATTGCACAAACCCCCAACAAGGTCATCACGGTGACATTATAAGCGGCAAACTCCGGTGACTCTGCCACTCCAACACTCTCTTTGTATCTATGGCCGAGAAGAGAAAATCAATTGAAGCGGGGATGAAGGAAGTGGAAGGAAGAATGGATGCCAGGGTGATGAACATCTTGAAAGAACACGGAGGCATTCGGTGAAGCGAGGAGACACCTATGCCATCTCGGATGTCGGAGACGAGCCACGATCGGTCGATGAATTTAAAACGCTCGAGTCGAGGGATACTTTGCAAATATGTCTATGGCTCAAGCTTGGGATCATCTTGGGAAAAGGGTCTCACATTATGTGAAGAAGCAGACAGGGCAATGAGACAACCGGCGATCCTCTGCTTTGGTCACTCCGTGGCACTCATTTGGAAAGAAAAAAGCCCCAGTCTGATATACGCCCGAGTAGGGGGAAGAAGCGATAGTGGAGGAAGAAGCTTGGACCTAGGCTCTGCCAAGAATATTGAATACGTAGATCCGAGGAAAGAAAGGAGGGATCTCTTTTTGGGGCTTGACCAAGTGGCAAATTTGAAAGTGGCAAAAACTAACGCCGAGTATGCAAAAAGAATAGAAGAAGAGAACAAAAAGACAAACTCGGCTATGGGAGGAGAGAGACAGGAAAGACTAAGAAGAGATGAAGTGCCAGGAAGGCATATGAGAAGAAAAAGAAGGCGGTGATGACGAGAAAAAAGAAGAAGAGAAAGAAGATCTTGATCAAGATGAAAGAAGGAGGCGAAGGAGATGAAGTGTTCTTTGTCCAACCCTTCTTGTATTTTATCATGTAAATACATACAATGTAAGTCTTACGTAATAAAGGTATAAATTCTTTGATTTTTGTGAAGACAATTATATGCTCGATACACCTTGTAAACTTGATTGTGTTGAGGAACAAGAATGATATGATCAATAAAAAGAATTGATTAACGCATACATTCTATGTCAATACACTATCTGTATGTATCATTGTTGTTTGCATCTTTGAATGATTTAAGTTTTGGCATCATCAAAAAGGGGGAAATTGTTAGGAATTTTATTGTTTAGATTTTGATGAATGCCATGTAAAACTTAGAATAGAAAGTTGGCACCCTTTTGATTCTTCTTTGTAAAATGTATTGTAATAAATAGAGTGCCAAGGTGAGTTAAGTCGCTCACGCCCTAACATGCAAGAAGATAATGAAGACTTGAAGGAAAACTCTGTTGAGAGACAGTGATGAGTCTGCAAAAAAAGCGACAGAACTATTTGAAGAAGCGGTGAGATCGGTGAGTGAAGCATCGATCAAGTCAACTCAAGAAAAGCAAGTCTCAAGTTGAAGTGGAAAGAGTCATCCAATGATTGGAAGGCGACTCTAAGTCACCTGGGGAAAGCAAGGAAATGCGGTCAAGTCGAGATAAGCGTAAAAGAACCGTTGCCTAAATCAAGAGATTTACTTAAACAAGTAATATCTCCATACCACCTTTCTCGGAGTGCTCAGTCTCGAAGCGTGCAAAAGGAATGAACCAATGGGAAGCACTACCGTGTGAGAACTACGAAAAGGTGAAAGAACAATTCATACGAGGAAATGGCAATTCCAAGAAGCTGCAAGCCAACGATTTGCGCAAAGTGACTTTCAAAAATAAGCCTATCTCTTCAACGGGCAAATTTTTGAAAGTTCACTATAAAAGGTGAGGAGTTTGTTTGAGAAAAATGACACACACGTGAGATAAACAAGCTTATTAGAAAAATCGAAACATTCTCAACCCTCAAGCCTACATCTCGAAGTACATCAATCCAACACTTACCCGTGAAGGAAAGAGTACTTCAATCGATTGAAGAGGAAAAATCGAAAACAAAGGGGTCTACATTCCGGGAAGGATTGTAGAAAGGTTCAAGGTTGAACCAAGTCTTAAGCTTTTGGAGGGCTTCGTGATCAAATCCAAAGAGCTTGAGCAAGTGAGTAGTAGCAAGGCAGTACTGCCTGTGAAGAAAGTGAGTCGTCGAGAAGCCGGTGAGTGATCAAGGCGTCTCGGACCGAGTCCCAAAGGATCAAGTCGGCTATTGTGATCAAGACTTGTATCCGGACTGTTACCACTTTGTAAACTCATCATTACTTAGTGGATTCCTCCAGGAGTTGGAGAAGAGAGGAGTAGAAGAATTACCCCATCTTGAACCTCTATAAAAATTTTATTGTGTCATTTACTTTCTGACATTTAAATTCCAGACTTTTAATCGCTTATATCTGTGATAAATTTGCTATCCATTTGATAATTTATAAGTACTAAATCAAGCTCTAAAATCTTGCTTAATCAAACTTAAGGGTGTTAAGTCTTCGCATTGAAAATAAAACCACAGTTGAGTTAAATTATAGCCGGTGAGTTACTCCATCAACAACTCGGTGAGTGCATTGAGAGATTAACTCTCTTGAGTGACTAATTATTTGTCCATCAAGGACACAGTGTGTAGAATCAACTCTGTAGATTTAAAAGGACTAAATCGAAAATTTGGTAAGGTTTATTCAACCCCCTTCTAAACCTTACACTTACACCCCTTGGGACCTACAAGCTCACGGTCGGAATGGATACATCGGGATGGGCAGGGAAGCTCATTGCTATTCCACTCTTAGGCCCCATCGTCCTAATCCATGGCGAGGGATGGAGTTTGTCCAAGGGAAGCGGGTCGTAGTACTTGAGGTATAATCATGATTATGACAAATCCGAGCCTTGCTAGCTCGGTGTGGATTTTGTCTTTGCCTATGGAGCGATAAGGTGACAGGTCTTGGACCATCTTGCTCGGGAGTTACAAGGAAGAACGAAGGAATCATTTATCCCGATCCACACGATTCGGAGTTAATCGGACCCGTTTGGTTGGCGCTACAAATCCAGACACGCAACCGCTACTTGTATTGCATTGGTTGGCGCTACAAACGTGCGCAACCGCTACTTGTATTGCATTGGTTGGCGCTACAAATCCCACGCAACCATTATTTGTCTAGCATAGGATTGGCGTTACATTCCGCACGCAATCCTACTGTCTTACTGAATCACTTGGTGCTTGTGTGACCACGAACGCTTTCTTAAACTATATAAGTATATTAATTAAATATATTTATCACGACTCTTGTGGTGTGTGAATTCATGCATCATATATCACGCGTTTTCATATAATTGTTTTCGCATTAACTATATATCGCGCCACACTTGCACACGATCACCCCATCCGGCTGAGATTTGTCTCATCCCCTCCTGTTTCTAAACCTTTAGATGAGGACTTCGTTGAACATCTTTGAACCGACCCGATTGAGCCCTTGTACCTGCTTGTTGGACTCACTACTGTTGTTGTTGTTGATGGACTCGTTTCTTGTTATTGTTGTTGGACTCTTTTATTTTCTTTTCATTTCGATGCAGCGAAGGGCGTAGGACCCTTTGACTATTAAGTTGTTATCTTTAGTTGATTTCGGGGATGTAATTCGGATATCGTGGGGTCGTAAGTTGTAATTTGTACTTATGTTATTTTATTTCATTTTGCTATTTGACTCTGTTTCATTGGGTTTTCGTTGTTATTCGTCCGCATCCATTTGGTTATTTGTATTTAAGTTGTGGATCGTCGTCGCGTTCCGCCGGGGCGTGTGATTAGAAAGTGGTATCGAGCCCAGCTAGTAAGATGAAACTTACCAGTGACCCGAGGATAGGACCACCGATGCGTGTTTTGGGTAGTACCATGACTTGACTAATTAGTGTGAAATCGATTTCAATTTGGCATAGAACCATATTATTGAGATTGAAACTAAGTTAGAACGTATACTTGGAGATTCCATAGTCATACTTGTCTTGACTTAGTCGATTCTTGATTGACTTTCTTTGTTCCTTCTTTCCTTATTCTCTAATTATCTTTCCTTTACCTTGGTGATCCGCCTTAGTTTTGTTTGATCGGATGGAGCCGGTGCCACCTTCTTGGTGGGACATTTTTAGGCCCGTCTTTGGGAGTACTACCGGGCACTTATGATTCACTGGTTTCGGGAGAGTATTCGAGCGACCTCAGAGCTATCCGGGAGGATTAGATACGAGGATATCCGGGACGCGACAACACCATACGGGCGTAGCGGGAGGATCGAATCTGAGATATCAGGAGGCGCTGGATAATGTGCGAGAAAATGAAGAGAGCAAAGTAGCGGCTTGAAGTGGGAGATTGATGCCCGCATATCTCGCGACACCGTTGAGCGCTTGGAGAGACCCTCATCAAGCGGATGCGTGTGATAGAGGACCTTACACAGGCCCCCCAGCCCAGAGAGACGCTTCTGGGAGGTGCTCTGGCGGCTAATGCACAACCATTGCCACCACCCGAGGTGGAGCCCATACCCGACGCCGAGGATGACCCTGAGGAGGACCCGAGGAAGATCTGAGGAGGATCGATCGAGGTCGGAGAGCGAGGCACACTGAGGGCTGCTCGCTTGATGATGCACCTGATGATTTGGCGATGGTTAGATTTCGTCGATTGGCCCGAGGTCGAGGCACCCCTCGGCTGACCAGGCCCGATTATGGGCGTGGTAAGATGCTGATGATGATGGCATTCTCACTGGTTAGTTAGCTTGATTGTCGGTTTGTGCTTTCGTTGTTGTAGACACTTATTCCATTATGTTTTACCTTACTTTCATTTGTATTAGATTGATTTGTATTTTGATTGAGATGTATCTTTGACTCGGAATTACTAGTGTTGTACTTCATGGGTGTATTCAAATTTTACATTAATGGATATGCCTTTTCTACTTATTAAGTGTCTTGTGTTTCATTATTACCTTCACTACGATATAACTTGCTTTACGCGAATAATTATTGTATTCATTTACTCGTGGACTGCAACTAACACTTCAAGATACTGAGAATGGTGAACATCGTGGGCGTGGGAGACCTCGCCGCATTCCCCGGGGAATGACGGCGTACCAGGGACCAGGGTACCCTCCCTGAATTACCACACGCCTCCTCCCCTGCTGCGGGGAGACAACTTGCCACGGGCTCTACAATAAATATTGGTTTTCATGAGGCAACAGGCGAGCCTCAACACTGTGCTCCCGAACCCGCCAGAGAGGCGAACGATCGCACGTTGGAGCATTTTCTATGGTTCGACCCACCGGCTTTCTTAGGAGAACCAGATGACTTAAAGGCAGAAGAATGGATAGAAAAAGCTGGAGAATATCTTCAATGCTCTCCAATATTCGGATGGGCGAGAAAGTCACACTCGCTGTATTTAAATGCAGAATCGCTCTTAGAGACTGGTGGAGGGCGAGTTGAGAGAAGGTGGGAACAGGCCAGAAGTAGCGAGAACATGGGGTAATTTCTTGGCGAGTTCAATGAACAAGTACATTCCATAGGTTGTGAAAGAGGCGTCGGGATGAATTCCATAGGTTGAGGCGGGGAACATGTCGTAGCTCGAGATGAGTCTAAATTTCATCGATTGTCCAAGTATGCTCTGGGGACAATCAGTACCGTAGAGGACAAACTTTACAAGTTCACACAAGGATTGAGGTGGAACTTGAAACAAGCTGTTGATTGTTGAGCCCGACAACCTACTACACACGGTAAAAGCGCTCTCCGCATTGAGTCGGGATCGAACCGTATTGGATAGATTCAATAGGGTAGGCCATCAAACTTGATCTTAAGAGGACAAGCTGTGGGGACGATCATCTAAGCCGCATGCTAAGTTTGAAGGACGATTAATAAAGCAGATAAAGGGAAGGGACCAGTACAAGGAAAGTCGGGTCAAGTGTGTGCACATTGCCAGAAACCGGGACATACTGCCATTAACTGTTGGCGTAGACAAGGAAAGTGTTTCTTATTTGTGGTAATGTCGGCACCTGGTGAAAGATTGCTCGAAATACGAGGACCAAACAAACAGTGCGGCCGTAGAAGCCGGGCAATGGCCAGGGTAATAGGACAAGGATGCCTGCTCGAGCATTTGCACTCGCCGGGCATGAGGCTCCGGAGGCAACAGACGTGGTGGAAGGTACGCTTCTAGTATCTAACCACTACGCTAAAATACTGTTCGACCCTGGATCAATGCGATCATTTGTTGCACAACATTTTGTACACAAACTGCATGCATGCATGGAACATATGCCTATATGTCTAGAGGTGTCAACTCCTATGGGTGCAAGTCAGATAACAGATATTATCTATAATGCATGCGAAGTTAAGATTGATGAGATAAACTTTCCTGCCGATTTGATCTTATTACCTATATCCGAATACAACGTGATATTGGGAATGAAGTGGTTGTCTGCACACCATGCACAAATGGACTGCCATAACAAGTCCATTAAGCTATGTGAACCCAGAAAACCCGAAGTGGAAATTTCGGGAAGGGCACGAGTTAAGATTGCCCCAATCATTTCAGCAATGAAAACGAGGAAGGCGATCACTAGGGAGCAGGCTCAAGGGTACTTGGCGTTTGTAATTAACAAACCCAAGGTTGAGACACAAATCAACCAAGTACATATAGTATCAGAATACATGGATGTATTTCCACGAGAACTCACCACTGTCCCTCCAGATAGGGAGGTCGAGTTCACCATCGAGGTGTTACCAGGGACTGCCCCGATTGCCAGAACACCGTATAGAATGGCTCCTCTTGAGTTGCAAGAGTTGAAGACGCAATTACAGAAACTGATGGATGTGGGATTTATCCGACCAAGTACGTCTCCGTGGGGAGCACCTGTGCTGTTCGTCAAAAAGAAATATGGCACATTAAGACTGTGTATAGATTATCGTGGTCTTAATAGCGTGACCATCAAGAACAAATATCCCCTCCCGAGGATAGACGAACTATTTGATCAACTTCAAGGAGCGACGGTGTACTCGAAGTTTGATTTACAACAAGGATATTACCGACTGAAGATCCGCGAAGAAGACATTTCCAAAACTGCATTTCAAACTCGATATGGACACTACGAGTTTGTAGTGATGCCTTTCGGTTTGACGAATTCACCAGCAGCATTTATGGACCTGATGCATCGAGTCTTTCAACCTTATTTGGATCAATTCGTAGTGATATTCATTGATGACATACTCGTATACTCTAAGTCTAGAGAAGAGCATGAATGTCATTTGAAAATCGTTTTGGAGACACTACGAGAGAATAAGCTGTATGCCAAATTCAGCAAGTGCGAATTCTGGCTAAGTGAAGTCACGTTCTTGGGACATATAGTATCTAACACCGGGATCGCCGTAGATCCTTGAAGGTACAAGCGGTGGTTGAATGGAAACAACCCAGTGCATGAATAAATCAAGAGTTTCCTAGGACTAGCTGGATATTATCAAAGATTTATCCAGGACTTCTCCAAGATAGACGGACCGCTCACTCGACTAACCCAGAAGCAAGTCAATTTTGAGTGGAATGACAAGTGCGAAGCTAGTTTCCAAGAGCTGAAGAAACGACTTACTACAGCTCCAGTCTTAGCTCTTCCAAAGGGAACATAAAACTTCGTCGTCTACAGTGATGCATCAAAGGAAGGACTAGGAGCAGTGCTCATGCATGAAGGAAAAGTCATCACTTATGCATCACGAAAGCTCAAGCCGTATGAAGCCAATTATCCAACGCATGACTTGGAATTGGCAACAATAGTGTTTGCTTTAAAGAAATGGAGACACTATCTCTACGGAGCAACATTCACGGTTTTCACGGATCATAAGAGCTTGAAGTATCTATTCTCCCAGAAAGATCTGAATCGGAGGCAACGGAGATGGATGGAGTTGATTGAGGACTATCACTTTGATATTCAATACCATCCCGGGAAAGCTAACGTCGTAGCAGACGCTTTAAGCAGAAAGGCGAGTTTAGCGGACTTATGATCCGAGAGTGGGAATCATTAGAAGAGTGAGTAATTGGAATCGGCGAGAACCAATACCGATTTCATGTGCTAATATTTTGGTTAAACCCGTCTTTGAATGAGATCAAGGAAGCACAAGAGAAAGATGCACATCTTGTAAGCGAAAGAGAAGATACTTAAAGGAGAGAGATCGGAATTCTCGGTACGGAGATGGAGTTATCATTTGAATCGAGTTTGTGTACCGAGTGATTTGATTAGGAATAGAATCCTCGCGAGAGGCACACCGTTCGAAATACACTATACATCCCTGGAGGAAACAAGATGTATAAGGATTTGAAACGGAGTTATTGGTGGGTAAACATGAAGAACCAGGTAGCGGAGTTCGTTGTGAGATGTTTGACTTGTCAACGGGTAAAAGCGAACACCGGCGACCATATCCGGTTTACTACAACCATTGAGAATTCCCGAGTGGAAATGGGAACACATAACGATGGACTTCGTGACGGATCTACCAAGGACTAGAGGAGGCCATGATGCTATTTGGGTAGTTGTAGACCGACTCATGAAATCTGCACATTTCTTACCCATCAAGAAAACCGATAGCTTGCGAGAAACTTGCCTGAGACTTATATCCAGAGATCATTCGTTGCATGGAGTACCGGTCGACATAGTATCGGACAGAGACCCGAGGTCTGTCTCCTAATTTTGGAAGTGCTTGCACGAGGAATTGGGTATCTCGCTAAGTTTCAAAGACAACAAAGACATCCACAAACCGATGGACGATCGAGCGACGATTCAAACCCGGAAGATATGTTGCGAGCTTTGCACATTGGATTTCAAGGAAGTTGGGATTCGCACTTACCATTAGTCGAGTTCACCTACAATAACAGCTATCAGGCCAAGATTGGGATGGCACCCTACGAGGCATTATATGGGCGAAAATGTAGATCCCCACTACACTGGGAGATTGATGACCAATGGACTCGAAAGAGAAACGAAAGTTGCCTCGATTCCAAAGGTCGACTTAGTTTAGGAGGCCATGGAGAAGGTCAAGCTGATCAAGGAGCGGATTCGCACAGCTCAGAGCCGCCAAAAGAGTTACGCGGACAATAGAAGAAATGATTTGGAATTTAAAGTCGGAGATGAAGTATTTCTCAGACTCTCACCACGGAAAGGATTGATCAATCCGAAGAAAGGAGGCAAGTTGAGTCCGAGATATGTTGGACCTTACAAAATTTTATAGAGAATCGGGAAGTTAGCCTACCGACTCGAGTTACCAGCACCATATGCGGGAATGCACGATGTATTCCACGTATCGAGATTGAAGAAGTATCAACCAGATCCCGAACATATCATCACTCGTGATACTCCTCCTCTAATGGAAAATCTATCCTACACCGAGAGGCCGATCCGGATCATTGATCAGCAGATACGACAGTTGCATAAGAGAGAAATTCCGATGGTTAAAGTGGTGTGGCAGAACCACAACCGAGATGAAGACGCAACGTGGGAGATGGAAGAAGACATGAGGAATCAATATCCAGAACTATTCTGAAGAGAATTTGGGGACCAAATTCTTTTAAGGAGGGGAGGATGTGAAGCCCCGATTTTTCCGAGCATGTAATTGATCCTTTTGTCGTCTATGTATTTGATCGACTATTTTACCGCGTCACTTTGACGGGTAATTATTAATAATATATATATTTTGGGTTTGATTCATTTTATTTATTACTTGTGATCATGATCATTTATTAATTCTATTTGGCATTTATGATCACTTGATTGATCATTATTACTATTTTTGTATTTATTAGTCACCTTAGTATTTTAAGAGATTATTTATTTTAGAGACTTTTACTTTATAGAATTAAGAATTTGATTTAGTATAAGTGATCATGAGACTTATAAGTGATCAAGGAAATCACTAATTAATTTGGAGATTGATATATTTCATCTATTATCATCAAATTTGGGACAAAAAAAATATATGGAATTACCATAATACCCTATAGTGGACGGCCAACATGGGATTTTTGGAGTAGAAATATCATCCAACTCTTGTACACTTACACCTTATATTAGTCATCTTGTGTATAATTATACCATTAATTCAAACATTATACACATCATCTTATACATAAATTCTTTATTATTAAATTTCCCAACATGTTGGAGTCTTCCCAACATTCCATTCAAACCCATCTCATGCCCATACCTTTGACTTGCATTTTGTCTCCCATGCAAGAAGCAAAATTCAATACACAAAATTAAACAAAAAATTTCTCCCCCTCCCTCCATAGTGGACGACCATTTTGGCCAAAAATGAACAAATTTTGTTCATTTTATCCAACACATCTTAATTTCTAAACTAATTCTCCTCCTTCTCTCTAACCTCTCTCTAAAAATCATTCACATCTTCAAATCTTCAAACACCAAATCATTCACATCTTCAAATCTTCAAACACCAACTCTTCACATCTTCAAATCTTCAAACATAAGTTCTTCATATCTTCAAGTACCACTTCTTCACATCTTCAAATATTCAAACACAAGTTCTTCACATCTTCAAGCCTATCTTCATACCTTCAAGAACATATTCTTCCTAACATCAAACACACTTTCTTTCTTCAAACATCTAAACCAAAACGAACAATCTTTCTACTTAAACTCCAAAAATTCGAACACTCCCCCATCTCAAGGTAAGAAATTTTACTCCTCAATTCAACTTAAAATCTCACTACTCTTCACCTTCTCCTTTTAATTTAAGTTTGAATTTTGGATTTTGAGGTACTTAGAAGACCACTGGGAGACATGCATGCATGGTAGTGAAATTAGAAGATTTGAAGAATAAGTGTTAGAGAATTTGGACTACAAGGTAAGAATTGGACACTAGAACCCTTCTTTCTTCTTCTTCTTATTTTTTTCAAATTTTCACCCCTTTTTTATTTTTGAGAAATAGGGGCTGACCTTAGGTGATTTTGGAGTTGAACCAAAAATTCCAAATTTGAAGCTTCAACTAGTTTCAAATCACCTACTACACAAGGTAAAGTGTAGTCTTTCCAATTTTTTTATCTTCTTCTTTTCTCCTTAATTTTTCTCTCATTTTTCTAACTCCAAATTTTTGATATTTCTTGACTTAGGGGCTGACCTAAGTGACCTCATCCAAAGTTGTGAAATTTATCCTTTTATTTCACAACTTTCCAATTTTAAGGTGGGTGGAAAAATTCTTTCAACTTCTAGGTGCTTTTGTTAAAATGCATGTAGAGTTTTGATCATGAGCACTTGAGATAGATAATTTATGTATTGCATGTCAATTTTATGTATCAAGTCATGAAATTTCTCAAGTGTTGCTCAAAATTGCTATTTATTGAACTTTAGGTGCATGCATGTATAATTTAATGTTCTATTTGATGAATTCTTGTATGAATTGGACATGCATGTGTATGATCTTTGAAATTCATGTTTTGGATGACTTATAACCTGGACAATTCGAGCATAATTGAATAAATTTCAATTTTGGACTTAAAAATGCAAAAATGGAAAGTTGGTGGACTAAATTGCAAGAAAATAAAACTTAAGGGACCCCTCTGCAAATTTCGAATTTTGGGACTGTACTCAGGTTCAAAAATGACTTTTGTACATTTTAATAAAGTTTTAAGAGTTTTAAGATAATTAAAATCAACCTTTAAAAGCCCAATGACTAGATTGTAAAATTTGAGAAGTTTAAGGGCTACTTTGCAATTTTGAAACTGTACCAGACCTTAATTTTAAATTTTGAAATTTTAAATGACATATTTTAAATGTATTCCAAAAATCCAAGTGTTTAGAGCTTGGAAAGTAATTTTACTAAAATTGAGGGACCGAATTGTAAAAGATTAAACTTGAGGACCCAAATGATATTTCCAGGACTTATACAGCCCATGTACCTGGAATTACTAATTTAACTATAAACTAATTATATTTTGGACCCAAGATTCAAATTTCATAACAATTGGACCCTAAAAGCCTTAAAGGCAATTATTTCAAAATGGGACAAAAATGAGATTTTCAAACGTTAAAGGACCTACACTTATTTCTTTCAAAAACTGATTTTGTCCCAATATCCTACTAACCTTAGTGACATTTTCTAACTGGAATCACATTAAAATCCCTTCCGGTTTGTGAGTTCCGATTATTTTAAACATAATGTTCGAAATGACAATTTTAACAAATTTGGGGCCAATGTGAGGATTTTATAAACAATCGACCTCAAAACTTTAAAAAACTAAATCTCTGAACAATTTAGAGATTTTAGGAACTGACCTCATAATTTTTCTAGGTCGGGATATTTATTTATCCAATTTTTAACCCCAAAAGTATTGGTTTTTACAAAACGGGGCTAATTGTAAATTTTCTTTTTATCAAGGACCTAACTCAAATTATTTTCCTTTTACTAAAACAGCCCTGGACCCTATGACTTTAATTATTAATTAAAATATTTTATTTTCTCAAAAACCCCTTGACTTATCGGATCGTCTTGACCGATTAATACTCGATCGCGGGGCGACTTCCTCGTATTGCGATCTTGAATCTATAACGGGACTTTGTTCCGCCTAATCTTTCAAGATATCGAAGATTGCTTACCCTTCCGATAATCGTCTTCATCCAATGACTCCACCAACGCCATAATTGCCACTCGCGATTTTCGAAAATTTTCCTGAACTGCTTCCCTGAATCAATAATACTCGACTGTCTGGTTGACTACCTGAACTTGTTTTTACTTTCCTGCCTGAGTCAACTTGGTGTGTCGAGCTCACAATTGGAATGGATACGTCGGGAATGGAACCGGGTAGCTCGGCTGCTATTCCACTCTTCCGGCCCCATCGCCCTAATCCCCATGGCCCGAGGGACGGAGTTTGTCCAAGGGAAGCGGGTCGTAGTACTTGAGGTATAATCATGATTATGACAAACCGAGCCTTGCTAGCTCTAGTGTGGATTTTGTCTTTGCCTATGGAGCGATAAGGTGACGACGGGTCTTAGATCATCTTGCTCGGGAGTTACAAGGAAGAACGAAGGAAATTGTCCGATCCACACGATTCTGGAGTTAATCAGACCCGTTTGGTTGGCGCTATAAATCCGTACGCAACCGCTACTTGTATTGCATTGGTTGGCGCTACAAATCCGTATGCAACCGCTACTTGTATTGCATTGGTTGGCGCTACAAATTCGTACGCAACCATTATTTGTCTTGCATAGGATTGGCGTTACATTTCGTACGCAATCCTACCGGTCTTGCCTGAATCACTTGGTGCTTGTGTGACCACGAACTGTGTTTTTAAACTGTATAAGTATATTAATTAAATTTATTTATCACGACCTTGTGGACTGTGTGTGAATTCATGCATCATATATCACGCGTTTTCATATAACTATTTTCTCGCATTAACTATATATCGTGCCACACTTGCACACGATCACCCCATCCACTGAGATTTCTGTCTCATCCCCTCCTGTTTCTAAACCTTTAGATGAGGACTTCGTTGAAGATCTTTGAAGCGACCACAGTTGAGCCCTTGTACCCGCTTGTTGGACTCACTACCTGTTGTTGTTGTTGATGGACTCGTTTCTTGTTATTGTTGTTGGACTCTTTTATTTTTTTTCATTCCGTCTCAGAATCGAAGGGCGTAAGACCCTTTGACTATTAAGTTGTTATCTTTAGTTGATTTCGGGGATGTAATTCGGATATTTGTGGGACTGTAAGTTGTAATTTGTACTTATGTTATTTTATTTCCGCTGCTATTTGACTTTGTTTCATTAGGTTTTCGTTATTATTCGTCTAGACTGTTTGGTTATTTGTATTTAAGTTGTGGATCGTCGTCGCGTTCCCGTCTGGGGCGTGACATATAAAACATTATGTTTGAATCATCGACCCTTTTAAACATATATTAGAATTCACAAATCAAAAAAGTCGTTGTAGCAAAATGATATGTATTCCCACCTGATCATAGTATCAAACGGGGCGATCCGGGTTCGATTCCTGGCAACGGCATATTTTAATTTTTTGCTCTTTTCTTTTAGATATTGAATATATTTCATATGCTTGGATTTGGGCCTTAGCCTTTTCCAATAAAGTGGGTGAGCCAACCCTACCCGTGAAAGGACATCTATAAAATATTATGTTTGAATCATCAACCCTTTTAAATATTTATTAAAATTCACAAATTAATAAAATCGTTGTAGCAAAATGGTATATATTCCCACCTGATCATAGTATCAAATGGGGCGATCCATGTTCGATTCTTGGCAAAGACATATTTTAACTTTTTGCTCTTTTCTTTTAGAATTTGAAATTATTTTATATGCTTGGATTTGGGCCTTAGCCTTTTACTGTAAAGTGGGTGATCCAACCCTACCCGTGAATGGCCATCTATAAAACATTATGTTTGAATCATCAACCCATTTGAATATTCGTTAGAATTCACAAACCAACAAAGTCGTTGTAGCACAATGATGTGTATTTCCACCTGATCATAGTATCAAAAGGGGCGATCCGGGTTCGATTCCTAGCAACGACTTTTTTTAATTTTTTCTCTTTTATTTTTAAATTTGAATTGAATTTATATGTCGAGTTGGGTCTTAGCCTTTTCCTATAAAGTGGTTGAGCCAACCCTACCCGTGAAAGGCCATTTACAAAACATTATGTTTGAATCATCACACTTTTAAATATATATTAGAATTCACAAATCAAGAAAGTCGTTGTAGCAAAATGGTATGTATTTCCACCTGATCATAGTATCAAACGGGGCAATCCGGGTTCGATTCTTGGTAACGACATATTTTAATTTTTTTGCTCTTTTCTTTTAGAATTTGAACTTATTTTATACCTTAGCCTTTTCCTGTAATGTGGGTGAGCCAACCCTACCCGTGAAAGGTCATCTATAAAACATTATATTTGAATCATCAATCGATTTAAATATTTATTAGAATTCACAAATTAAAAAAGTCGTTGTAACAAAATGAAATGTATTCCCACCTGATCATAGTATCAAACGGGGTGATTCGGGTTCGATTCCTGGTAACGACATATTTTAATATATTGCTCTTTTCTTTTAGAATTTGAATTAATTTTATGTGTTTGGGTTTGGGCCATAGCCTTTTCCAATAAAGCGGGTGAGCCAACCCTACCCGTGAAAGGCCATTTACAAAACATTATGTTTGAATCATCACACTTTTAAATATATATTAGAATTCACAAATGAAGAAAGTCGTTGTAGCAAAATGTTATGTATTCCCACCTGATCATAGTATCAAACGGGGCGATCCGGGTTTGATTCCTGGCAACGGCATATTTTAATTTGTTTGCTCTTTTCTTTTAGAATTTGAATTTATTTTATATCCTTGGATTTGGGCCTTAACCTTTTCCTGTAAAGTGAGTGAGCCAACCCTACCCGTGAAAGGTGATCTATAAAATATTATATTTGAATCATCAACCGATTTAAATATTGATTAGAATTCATAAATTAAAAAGTCGTTGTAGCAAAATGGTATGTATTCCCATCTGATCATAGTATCAAATGGGGCGATCCATGTTCGATTCCTGGCAACGACATATTTAAATTTTTTGCTATTTTCTTTTAGAATTTAAATTTATTTTATATGCTTGGATTTGAGCCTTAGCCTTTTCCAATAATGTGGGTGAACCAACCCTACCCGTGAAAGGTCATTTACAAAACATTATGTTTGAACCATCAACCCTTATAAATATATATTAGAATTCATATATCAAAAAAGTCATTGTAGCAAAATGGTATGTATTCCCACCTGATCATAGTATCAAATGGGGCAATCCGGGTTCGATTCCTGGCAATGATATATTTTAATTTTTTGCTATTTTCTTTTAGAATTTGAATTTATTTTATATGCTTGAATTTAGGCCTTAGCTTTTTCCTGTAAAGTAGGTGAGCCAACCCTACCTGTGAAATGTCTTCTATAAAACATTATATTTGAATCATCAACTGATTTAAATATTTATTAGAATTCACAAATTAAAAAAGTCGTTGTAGCAAAATGGTATGTATTCCCACCTGATCATAGTATCAAACGGGGCGATCCGGGTTCGATTCCTAGCAAAGACATATTTTAATTTTTTGCTCTTTTCTTTTTTATATGCTTGGATTTGGGCCTTAGCCTTTCCTTTAAAGTGGGTGAACGAACCCTACCCGTGAAAGGTCATTTACAAAACATTATGTTTGAATCATCAACCCTTATAAATTTATATTAGAATTCACATATCAAAAAAGTCGTTGTAGCAAAATGGTATGTATTCCCACCTGAGCATAGTATCAAACGGGGCGATCCGGGTTCGATTCCTGGCAAACGACATATTTTAATTTTTTGCTATTTTCTTTTAGAATTTGAATTTATTTTATATGCTTGGATTTGGGCCTTAGCCTTTTCCTGTAAAGTGGGTGAGCCAACCCTACCCGTGAAAGGTGATCTATAAAACATTATATTTGAATCATCAACCGATTTAAATATTGATTAGAATTCATTAATTAAAATGGTATGTATTCCCACCTGATCATAGTATCAAATGGGGCGATCCATGTTCGATTCCTGGCAACGACATATTTTAATTTTTTGCTATTTTCTTTTAGAATTTAAATTTATTTTATATGCTTGGATTTGAGCCTTAGCCTTTTCCAAAATGTGGGTGAACCAACCCTACCCGTGATAGGTCATTTACAAAACATTATGTTTGAACCATCAACCCTTATAAATATATATTAGAATTCATATATCAAAAAAGTCGTTGTAGCAAAATGGTATGTATTCCCACCTGATCATAGTATCAAACGGGGCAATCCGGGTTCGATTCCTGGCAATGATATATTTTAATTTTTTGCTATTTTCTTTTAGAATTTGAATTTATTTTATATGCTTGGATTTAGGCCTTAGCCTTTTCCTGTAAAGTAGGTGAGCCAACCCTACCTGTGAAATGTCTTCTATAAAACATTATATTTGAATCATCAACTGATTTAAATATTTATTAGAATTCACAAATTATCGTTGTAGCAAAATGGTATGTATTCCCACCTGATCATAGTATCAAACGGGGCGATCCGGGTTCGATTCCTAGCAAAGACATATTTTAATTTTTTGCTCTTTTCTTTTAGAATTTGAATTTATTTTATATGCTTGGATTTGGGCCTTAGCCTTTTCCTGTAAAGTGGGTGAGCCAACCCTACCCGTGAAAGGTCTTCTATAAAACATTATATTTGAATCATCAACTGATTTAAATATTTATTAGTATTCACAAATTAAAAAAGTCGTTGTAGCAAAATAGTATGTATTCCCACCTGATCATAGTATCAAACGGGGCGATCCGGGTTCGATTCCTGGCAACGACATATTTTAATATTTTGCTATTTTCTCTTAGAATTTGAATTTATTTTATATGCTTGCATTTAGGCCTTAGCCTTTTCCTGTAAAGTGGGTGAGCCAACCCTACCCGTGAAAGGTCTTCTATAAAACATTATGTTTGAATCATCAACTGATTTAAATATTTATTAGAATTCACAAATTAAAAAAGTCGTTGTAGCAAAATGGTATGTATTCCCACCTGATCATAGTATCAAACGGGGCGATCCGGGTTCGATTCCTGGCAACGACATATTTTAATTTTTTGCTATTTTCTTTTAGAATTTGAATTTATTTTATATGCTTGGATTTAGGCCTTAGCCTTTTCCTGTAAAGTGGGTGAGCCAACCCTACCCGTGAAAGGTCTTCTATAAAACATTATATTTGAATCATCAACTGATTTAAATATTTATTAAAATTCACAAACCAACAAAGTCGTTGTAGCAAAATAGTATGTATTCCCACCTGATCATAGTATCAAACGGGGCGATCCGGGTTCGATTCCTGGCAACGACATATTTTAATATTTTGCTATTTTCTTTTAGAATTTGAATTTATTTTATATGGTTGCATTTAGGCCTTAGCCTTTTCCTGTAAAGTGGGTGAGCCAACCCTACCCGTGAAAGGTCTTCTATAAAACATTATGTTTGAATCATCAACTGATTTAAATATTTATTAGAATTCACAAATTAAAAAAGTCGTTGTAGCAAAATGGTATGTATTCCCACCTGATCATAGTATCAAACGGGGCGATCCGGGTTCGATTCCTGGCAACGACATATTTTAATTTTTTGCTATTTTCTTTTAGAATTTGAATTTATTTTATATGCTTGGATTTAGGCATTAACCTTTTCCTGTAAAGTGGGTGAGCCAACCCTACCCGTGAAAGGTCTTCTATAAAACATTATGTTTGAATCATCAACTGATTTAAATATTTATTAGAATTCACAAATTAAAAAAGTCGTTGTAGCAAAATGGTATGTATTCCCACCTGATCATAGTATCAAACGGGGCGATCCGGGTTCGATTCTGGCAACGACATATTTTAATTTTTGCTATTTTCTTTTAGAATTTGAATTTATTTTATATGCTTGGATTTAGGCCTTAGCCTTTTCTGTAAAGTGGGTGAGCCAACCCTACCCGTGAAAGGTCTTCTATAAAACATTATGTTTGAATCATCAACTCGATTTAAATATTTATTAGAATTCACAAATTAAAAAAGTCGTTGTAGCAAAATGGTATGTATTCCCACCGATCATAGTATCAAACGGGCGATCCGGGTTCGATTCTGGCAACGACATATTTTAATTTTTGCTATTTTCTTTTAGAATTTGAATTTATTTTATATGCTTGGATTTAGGCCTTAGCCTTTTCTCGTAAAGTGGGTGAGCCAACCCTACCCGTGAAAGGTCTTCTATAAAACATTATATTTGAATCATCAATCGATTTAAATATTTATTAAAATTCACAAACCAACAAAGTCGTTGTAGCAAAATAGTATGTATTTCCCGATCATAGTATCAAGCAGGCGATCCGGGTTCGATTCTGGCAACGACATATTTTAATATTTTGCTATTTTCTTTTAGAATTTGAATTTATTTTATATGCTTGCATTTAGGCCTTAGCCTTTTCCTGTAAAGTGGGTGAGCCAACCCTACCCGTGAAAGGTCTTCTATAAAACATTATGTTTGAATCATCAAGCGATTTAAATATTTATTAGAATTCACAAATTAAAAAAGTCGTTGTAGCAAAATGGTATGTATTCCCACCTGATCATAGTATCAAACGGGGCGATCCGGGTTCGATTCCTGGCAACGACATATTTTAATTTTTTGCTATTTTCTTTTAGAATTTGAATTTATTTTATATGCTTGGATTTAGGCCTTAACCTTTTCCTGTAAAGTGGGTGAGCCTACCCTACCCGTGAAAGGTCTTCTATAAAACATTATATTTGAATCATCAACTGATTTAAATATTTATTAGAATTCACAAATTAAAATAGTCGTTGTAGCAAAATGGTATGTATTCCCACCTGATCATAGTATCAAACGGGGCGATCCGGGTTCGATTCAATAATAGGGTTTGTTTCTTGTTCCAGAGATAAAAGAAAAACTTAATTAATACAACAATTACCTGAAATAGGGTTTCACTGAAGCAAAACGGCGTGGAACGGGGCTTAACTGAAGAAGGCTTCACTTTGATTAAGGTTTGTGGCACAAAAAAAAAGAAGAAGAAAGCTGGAGAAGAAAAAGAAGAAAGAAAGGAGGCAGAAGTGAAGACAGACGTGAAACATTAGAAAGAACATGGAATGGGCAAAATAGGATTTATCAAAATCTGATTTTTTTCTTTATTTTTTAAAATAGGTCAATAGTCAAATGGGCCAAAGAGGCCCAAATTGTATGCAAACCGGGTTGCCCGGCTATATTTGATACTTTCCACGTTCTTATTAAGAGATTCTCGGTTTTCAAATCCAAATCTCTAATTTTTTTTTCAAGAGAACTTTAAGACCCAATTTCTTGGTATTGAAAGAATACTTTAAAAGTAAAAACAATTAAATAAAGAATTAAAGAGGAGAAGAATGATATTTATGCTTGTTTGGTGCAATTGAACAGAAGATGCAAAAGAAGTAAAAACTGTATCAAAACCCATTAACCTCATGCAGGAGGTTTGGCAAATACCCCCTTTTGTTTTTAATTTCCTTTTGAAAGCCAAAAATAAACAGAGAAGAATAAAAAAAATACACCATATATGAAAACAATAGGAAGAAAATACCATCTTGGACCAGATCTAAACGAAATCAGTTAAAAATTTGTTTCTTTCCTCAACTTTTTGTTTGTTGAGTTGTGACTTCACTAACTCACCACCCAGTGAAACAAATACAAAAATTTTATTCCAAAATTCCAAAGATCTATCACAGCAAAACCATAATATCTAGAGTATAAAAAAAAATTTAGCCTCAGCCGTAATTCTCGGCGTCCTAGGCGACGGACTACGGTGGTGAGAGAGAATAAAAACAAACTCAAAATATCTATTCCGACCAACCAAAAAGGAGAAGAGAAAAGAATTTATTCTTTCTCCTCGGCGGTGATCGGTGCAATGAAGAGAGGGGAAAGGGTGAAGACAACAAAGAGAATAGAGAGGATAAGGAAGAAATCTTCACATTGAGTGTGTGTAATGTGTGTGGATAAGACTGATGAATGGATTAGGGTTAGGTGTGTTGGCTTTTAAAAGCCTTTTGACGGGTAGGGTGGACCGAATCGGGTTGGGTAATTTGGATTACGGTCAAGTTAAATTCACTATGAAATTTTGAAACTTATGGGCTAAGTAATGAAATAGCAGGCATCAATATGGGCTCAACAAGAGGATTGGCTATTAGATAAACAAATAAAAATAAATGGGTTATTAGTAAAGTTAATGGTCCATTATATAATACTAGTCCACTAATTAACTTAATCTTGTTGTTTATAAAAATGGGTAATATCGAAAAATTCATTAGCGAATTTGTCCTGATAGTCAGACTATTCAAATAAGTAAAACTATAGTTGATGACTACGTGAATATATTGTTAAAGTCTTATCTTAAAATTTACATTCTTAAGCAAAGTGATTTTAAATCATAATTCCAAAAATTTTAAATTTCATACATTCATATTCTTTTAGTTAGACTAAGGAAAAAAAAAATTGATTGTTTAATATTTATCATAAATACCATACTTGAATTTAAATTTAACACATAACTTCAAATACCCAAATTTAGATATAATTAAATAGATTGTATAACAATAGTACCTTAAGGGGGAGGATCCAAGTTGTCTCGGTGTAGGGTTTTACATACTCTCCTCCTTTAAAGAATTTGGTCCCCAAATTCCTTCCTGAAATAGTTCTGGAAAACTTGACCGCATTTCTTCTTCCGGTTCCCATGTAGCGTCCTCTGTTTTATTGTGATATTGCCATACTACTTTTACCAACGAAATGTTTTTCTTGCGTAATTCTTTGACTTGTCGATCAATAATTCGAAGTGGTCGTTCGATATATGATAAATCTTCTCGAATTTCAGGAAATGCCTCTGTAAGCACGTGATTGGGTCGGGATGATACTTTTTGAGTCGGGAAACATGGAATACGTTATGCATTCCTGCTAGTGCTCTTGGAAGTTCGAGACGATACGCTAGTGTTCCAATTCTTTCTAGAATCTGATAAGGGCCTACATATCGAGGGCTTAATTTTCCGCCTTTCTTGGCTTGAATTAGTCCTTTCATTGGAGAAAGTCGTAGAAAAACTTTATCCCCGCTTTTAAATTCCAGCTCTCTTCTTCGATTATCTGCGTAACTTTTCTGACGACTCTGAGCCGTTCGTATCCTTTCCTTAATGAGTTGTATCTTATCCATTGCTTCTTGAACTAAGTCTACCTTAGTAAGTGCTGATTGCGAATCTCGTTTTTGCTTTGGAGTCCATCTATCGTCGATTTCCCAATGTACTGAAGATCTACACTTTCTCCCGTATAGAGCCTCGTATGGTGCCATACCTATAGTACTTTGATAACTGTTGTTATAGGCAAATTCAGCCAATGAAAGATATGCATCCCAATTTCTTGAGAAATCCAATGCACAAGTCCTTAGCATATCCTCGAGAGTTTGAATTGTTCTCTCAGATTGTCCATCCGTTTGAGGGTGCGCTGCCGTACTGAAGCTTAATTTTGTTCCCAGTCCCTCGTGAAGGCTTTTTCCAGAACCGAGAGACAAATCTCGGGTCTCTGTCTGAGACAATGTCGGTTGGGATTCCATATAGTCTAATGATCTCCTTTATGTAAACTTGATCTAATTTCTGCAGAGTATCTGTTTTTCGGACAGGTAGGAAATGAGCAGATTTTGTCAATCGATCTACAATTACCCAAATAGTATCTTGGCCACCTCGAGTCCTAGGTAAGTCTGTTATAAAGTCCATAGTGATCTTTTCCCATTTCCATTCAGGAATTTCTAAAGGTTGTAATAATCCAGAAGGTCTCTGATGTTTAGCTTTTACTCGTTGACATATTAAACACTTCGCTACGTGTTCAACTACTTGATTTTTCATATTCACCCACCAAAAGTGTTTCTTTAAGTTCTTATACATCTTGTTACCACCTGGGTGAATAGTATACTTCGAGCGATGTGCTTCGGTTAGAATTCTATTCCTCAAGATTTCATCATTCGGTATGCACACTCTATTCTTGAACCTCAAAATTCCATCTTCTCCTATGTGAAAGCTAGGTCTCAAACCTTGCAATACGTTTTCTCTTAATCCCTTAAACGTTTCGTCTCGATTTTTGTGACTCTCGGATTTCCTCTAGTAAATCTAATTTTAAGGACATGTTGGCACATATTAGTTGAGTCTTTATTTGCTTAGGATTCCAAGAACTCAACTCTTCTAATGAGTGCCATTCTCGAATCATCAACCGAGCAATATGAGTTTTTCTGCTCAAAGCATTTGCAACCACATTAGCTTTACCTGGGTGATACTGTATATCAAAGTGGTAATATTCTAATAACTCAACCCATCTTCTTTGTCTCAGATTCAACTCTTTTTGGGAAAATAAGTACTTAAGGCTCTTATGATCGTGAAGATGTAAGTGCGCCCCGTACAAATAATGTCTCCATTTCTTTAAGGCGAACACTTGTTTGCCAATTCGAGATCATGAATGGGGTAATTTGCTTCATAGGGTTTAAGTTTTCTAGAGGCATATGCAACAACCTTGTCGTTTTGCATTAATACAACCCCAAGTCCTTCTTTTGATGCGTCGATGTACACCACAAAGTTATTTAATCCCTCAAGGAGGACTAATATGGGTGCGGTAGTAAGCCTTTTCTTTAACTCCTGGAAAATCAATTCACATTTATCATCCCACACAAATTTGACTTGTTTTTGGGTTAATCTCGTAAGAGGTCCTGCGATTTTGGAAAAATCTTTAATAAATCTACGATAATATCCTGCAAGACCTAAGAAACTCCTGATTTATGTGACAGTTTCTGGTCGCTTCCAATCAATCACTGTTTGCACCTTTGAATTGTCCACTGCGATCCCATCACCCGAAATTACATGACCCAAAAAGGTTACTTCATTGAGCCAGAATTCACATTTACTGAATTTGGCATACAACGTATGTTGTCTCAATGTTTCTAGCACCGTTCTTAAATGAGTTTCGTGTTCCCCTTTTGTTTTGGAATATATGAGAATGTCATCAATGAAAATGACCACAAACTGATCTTGGTATGGACTAAATACCCTATGCATCAAATCCATGAACACTGCAGGGGCATTAGTTAATCCAAAAGGCATTACTACAAATTCGTAGTGTCCATATCTAGTTTGGAAAGCCGATTTCGATATGTCCTCTTCTCTTATCTTCAGTTAATGATAACCCTGTTGTAAATCTGGTTTAGAGTATACCTTGGCTCGTTGGAGTTGATCAAATAACTCGTCTATGCGTGGTAAAGGGTATTTATTTTTGATAGTGACATTGTTAAGTTCTCGATAGTCAATGCACAACCTCAATGTCCCATCCTTCTTTTTCACGAATAACACAGGAGCTCCCCACGGAGATGTACTAGGTCGGATAAACCCTAGTTCCAACAACTTTTGTGATTGAATTTTTAATTCTTGTAATTCCAGCAGTGCCATCCGGTATGGCGTCCTGGCTATCGGCGCCGTCCCTGGTAGGATTTCGATGGTAAACTCAATTTCTCTGTCGGGGGTAATGAGATAAGTTCTTTGGGAAACACATCAGGGTATTCTGATACTATTGGTATTTCATGAAGCTTTTTCATCTCTTCTGGTTTATTCATTAAGTACGCAATATATCCTTGTGCGCCCTTATTAAGAGCCTTCCTGGCTTTAACAGCCGAGATAATAGGAGCTATAGGAATTCGTGCATTTCCCATCAATTCTACCACTGATTGTCCAGGCACGCATAGTTTCACCTTCTTTGTTCGACAATCCATAGATGCATGATGTCGATCTAACCAGTCCATTCCCAGGATAATATCATACTCAAGGATAGGTAACACAATTAAATCAACAGGAAAACAATTATTTTTGATCCTTACGTCACATTCACATAACATAGTATCAGTTACTTGGCTATCCCCTATAGGAGTTGTCACTTCTAAAGAATAAGGTAATTGATCCATGCAAGCATTCAAATTGCATATAAAATGTGGTGCAACAAATGAATGTGTGGATCCTGGATCTAATAAGACTCTTGCAATGTGACCAGATACGAGGAGTGTACCTTCCACCACGTCTGTTGTTTCTGGTGCCTCTTGTCCAGTTAAAGCAAATACTCGCCCATGCATCGTAGGATGATTTCTAATCCTGTTTCCTTGCTTGACACTAGATGTTGGATTAGTGTCAGTCTATTTTATTACTGGACAATCTATCATTTGATGTATATCACTACCACATCTTAAGCATTTTCCAAGTCTCTTCCAGCAAATTTTTGGAGTATGTCCTACCTTACCACAATGAGAACATATATGTGATTGACTCTGTTTTCCTTTCCCAACATACATGTTAGCTCCTTTTCTCTTGAATTGTTGCAGCTTGGTTGGAGCTGGTTTCCCAAATGGCTTGTTTGGAATGTTAAAATTTCCTTTTGGTTGAGGTTCTAGTCGACTCAACCCATTCTCTACTTGAGCTGCCGCCTCTACTGCCTCATCATACGTATTCATCCTTATTGCCAATAGTTGCCTTTGAATCTCAGACCTCAATCCCCTATTAAACTTGTAAAGCCTATCTTTCTCCTCTTGTACCGAGGCCAGGGCATATTTGGATAATCGATGAAATTCGGCTTTATATTGAGTTAAATCATCGAACCATGTCTTAAGCGATGGAATTCATCTCTACGAGTTTCACGAACTACCCTTGGGATATACTGCTTCCTAAATTCTTGAACAAAGTTTTCCCATGTTCTTTCAGTTCCCATTCTATTCCACTTTTCATCGATAGTTCGCCACCAATCCCTAGCCGCCGCTTCTAATCGAAAAACAACTAACATAAGTTTTTGTTCCTCATTATAATGCAAAGAAGTTAGGATGCTTTCCATTTTCTCCAGCCACTGTTCTGCCCTCATATCGTCTGGCTCTCCATGGAAAATAGGTGGATCAAGTCGTAGAAATCTTTCGAGAATTCTATCATGAGTTTCTACAACTGGGCCTACATTCTGCTGATTTTGCTGGTTGTTTTGTTGCAAGAACACTAATAATTGATGTAGCACCTGAGTGTTCAAATCTTCTTCATCCATAGGAGGAGGTGGTGGTGGATCGTCTGGAATCGCAACTCTCTCTTGTGGAGGATATGGCTCGTACCTTTGATTTGTACGTGGTCTGCCTCTACCTCTTCGCCTTCTTTCAACCATTTATACTGGTACAAAGTAAATTATTATATTAATTTGAGATAAACATATAAAATTGATTACAATAGAGAGAAAAATTATCATAAGTAATAACAAAAGTAGCACGTCATTTTATTTATAATACACGTTTGGGTACATGTGAGATATTTACACGCCCCAAAGCTACGTGGTTAGAACAGCACTATGTAAGAAAAAATGTGTTGTCCCCTAGACTAGAGTTACTACCCATATTTCCTATTTACATACATCCCAAGGTTTCAACGTACACGTATCTTTTAAACTTTTTGATGACCTAGGGGTCTATTATGATTATCCCCTCGTCATCCACTTCCAGATCCTATAAATAATCTTCTACACCCACGAGAATTTCAGTTGGTTCTTCCCAAGGTTCCTCTCAGGTCCCGGTGCAACTGCAAGGCCTTCTACAAGTCCAGGAATAGCTCCAAACAGATCCATTGCTCGCCCCCACATGTTTAATGCACGATCCTTAATGATTCCTAATTCGATCTCATGATCCAGTTGTGTTGTTGCTAACTGGAATAGTGTTGCATCCAATTGTTGTTCTCGTTCGTGCAAGGTACCCTGGGTTGCTGTTAATTGAGCTTCAAGAGTAGTAATGTGGGTTTCCCTATCATGTATCAGATTTTCAAGTTGGTTTGCGCGTTGTTGTTCTCGATGGAATAACTCCAGGTTATCCTCACTTTTATGTGTATAATATTCGCTCAAGTCTTCCAGATAACTAATATGCTCAGTGCATCGAGTATGACTTTCGGAGTTGTCCCCAGAATCCATTCCTACACAATTAACAATCTTATTAGTCCATAAAGATAAGGTAGGAAAGAGGCACATAACTATCCATAAGGTAAAAATCATCACTTATCATATTGAATAAGTCCCATTAAAAATCTTCAAAATACAAATATCCCCATATAATTCTTTAATCCAGGAGTATAGTCAGGGTACCCAAATCCACAGGCGGAAGATCCTATCCTGGGTTGGATTAGGTGTAACTTATTTCACACACAAGCTACGATACCCTCTTTGTCACGCCTTCAGTTTATCATAATATACATACAAACCATTATTTATTACTTAGGCTCTACAAGAGCTATCATCAAAATACAAGCTTATCAAACTATAAATACAATCGAAGGCCTATAAGTTTAAGGTACGATAAATATCGTCATCAAATAGATAATTACATGTCCAAAATATTAACAAAGTAGTCGGTAACATAAGATTTACTCTTGATTCGGACGCTCAATACTCGTTTCTCGTCAACTTGACTTGCATTTCTAAAATTTTTTAAAAGCTATGGGGTGAACAAGCTCAGTGGTTGGGGAAAATGGAATGCAACAATTATTTACAAAACAATTTAACTTGAGCAAAACATGCAGTGTGGTGATCTATTTTAATACATAAGATTTTATGATGCATACACATTCGTAGAAAAATAAGGTTCGACTAGGAAAAATAATTTAGTAAAAAACGTCGATCGGGGATCACACAATGTTAATTTTTACGAGAAACGAATATCTCAAGACAATCAAGCAATTAATTAGTCAATACAAGAAACGTAGGATTAGTGTTGATCGGTCACTAACCTGTCCGTTCTCCTTATGGCTCCCAACAATATCCGGAAGCCCAAACACCTTATCCTACGTCGAGCCTCTTAGGAAGGATAAGGTGTTTGGGCTTCGACCGGATATTGTTGGGAGCCATAAGGAGAACGGACAGGGTTAGTGACCGATCAACACTAATCCTACATTTCTTGTATTGGACTAATTAATTGCTTGATATCTTGAGATATTCAGTACTCGTACAAATTAACATTGTGTGCTCCCTGATCGACTGTTCTTTACTAAATTATTTTTCCTAGTCGAACCTTATTTTGCTACGAATGTGTATGCATCATAAAATCTTATGTATTAAAATAGATCACCACACTGCATGTTTTGCTCAAGTTAAATTGTTTTGTAGATAATTGTTGCATTCCCTTTTCCCCAACCACTGAGCTCGTTTGGCTCACCCCATAGCTTTTAAAAATTTCAGAAACAGAAGTTGAAGTTGACGAGGAAACGAGTATTGAGCGTCTGAATCAAGAGTAAATCTTATGTTACCAGACTACTTTGTTAATATTTTGGACATGTAATTATCTGTTTGGATGACGTATTACTTTATCGTGCCTTAAACTTATAGGCTTCAGTTGTATTTATAGTTTGATAAGCTTGTATTTTGGATGATAGCTCTTCTAGAGCCTAATTAATAAATAATGGTTTGTATGTATATTATGATAAACTGGGGCGTGACACGATTCCTGGTAACAACATATTTTAATTTTTTGCTCTTTTTTTTAGAATTTGAATTTATTTTATATGTTTGGGTTTGGGCCATAGCCTTTTCCAATAAACTGGATGAGCCAACCCTACCCGTGAAAGGCCATTTACAAAACATTATGTTTGAATCATCACACTTTTAAATATATATTAGAATTCACAAATGAAGAAAGTCGTTGTAGCAAAATGGTATATATTCCCACCTGATCATAGTATCAAACGGGGCGATCCGGGTTTGATTCCTGGTAACGACATATTTTAATTTGTTTGCTCTTTTCTTTTAGAATTTGAATTTATTTTATATGCTTGGATTTGGGCCTTAGCCTTTTCCTGTAAAGTGAGTGAGCCAACCCTACCCGTGAAAGGTCATCTATAAAATATTATATTTGAATCATCAACCGATTTAAATATTGATTAGAATTCACAAATCAAAAAAGTCGTTGTAGCAAAATGGTATGTATTCCCACCTGATCATAGTATCAAACAGGGCGATCCGGGTTCGATTCCTGACAACGAAAAATTTTAAGTTTTTGCTCTTTTCTTTTAGAATTTGAATTTATTTTATATGCTTGGATTTGGGCCTTAGCCTTTTCCAATAAAGTGGGTGAACCAACCCAACCCGTGAAAGGTCATTTACAAAACATTATGTTTGAATCATCAACCCTTATAAATATATATTAGAATTCACATATCAAAAACGTCGTTGTAGCAAAATGGTATGTATTCCTACCTGATCATAGTATCAAATGGGGAAACCCGGGTTCGATTCCTGGCAATGAAATATTTTAATTTTTTGCTATTTTCTTTTAGAATTTGAATTTATTTTATATGCTTGGATTTGGGCCTTAGCCTTTTCCTGTAAAGTGGGTGAGCCAACCCTACCCGTGAAAGGTCATCTATAAAACATTATATTTGAATCATCAACTGATTTAAATATTTATTAGAATCTACAAATTAAAAAAGTCGTTGTAGCAAAATGGTATCTATTCTCATCTGATCATAGTATCAAACGGGGCAATCCGGGTTCGATTCCTGGCAATGACATATTTTAATTTTTTGCTCTTTTCTTTTAGAATTTGAATTTATTTTATATGTTTGGATTTGGGCCTTAGCCTTTCCAATAAAGTGGGTGAACGAACCCTACCCGTGAAAGGTCATTTACAAAACATTATGTTTGAATCATCAACACTTATAAATATATATTAGAATTCACATATCAAAAAAGTCGTTGTAGCAAAATGGTATGTATTCCCACCTTATCTTAGTATCAAACGGGGAAACCCGGGTTCGGTTCCTGTCAATGACATATTTTAATTTTTTGCTCTTTTCTTTTAGAATTTGAATTTATTTTACATGTTTGAATTTGGGCCTTAGCCTTTCCAAAAAAGTGGGTGAACGAACCCTACCCGTGAAAGGTCATTTACAAAATATTATGTTTGAATCATCAACACTTATAAATATATATTAGAATTCACATATCAAAAAAGTCGTTGTAGCAAAATGGTATGTATTCCCACCTTATCTTAGTATCAAACGGGGCAACCCGGGTTCGGTTCTGGCAATGACAAATTTTAATTTTTGCTATTTTCTTTTAAATTTGAATTTGTTTTATATGCTTGGATTTGGGCTTAGCCTTTTCCTATAAAGTGGGTGAGCGAACCCTACCCGTGAAAGAACATCTATAAAATATTATGTTTGAATCATCAACCCTTTAAATATTTATTAGAATTCACAAATTAAAAAAGTCATTGTAGCAAAATGGTATATATTCCCACCTGATCATAGTATCAAATGGGGCGATCCATGTTCGATTCTTGGCAACGACATATTTTAATTTTTTGCTATGTTCTTTTAGAATTTGAATTTATTTTATATGCTTGGATTTGGGCCTTAGCCTTTTCCTGGTAAGTAGGTGGGCCAACCCTACCCGTGAAAGGTCATCTATCAAAACATTATATTTGAATCATCAACTGATTTAAATATTTATTAGAATTCAAATATCAAAAAAGTCGTTGTAGCAAAATGGTATGTATTCCCACCTGATCATAGTGTCAAACGGTGCAACCCGGGTTCGATTCTTGGCAACGACATATTTTAATTTTTTGCTATTTTATTTTAGAATTTGAATTTATTTTATATTCTTGGATTTGGGCCATAGCCTTTTCCAATAAACTGGGTGAGCCAACCCTACCCGTGAAAGGCCATTTACAAAACATTATGTTTGAATTATCACACTTTTAAATATATATTAGAATTCACAAATGAAGAAAGTCGTTGTAGCAAAATGGTATATATTCCCACCTGATCATAGTATCAAACGGGGCGATCCGGGTTTGATTCCTGGTAACGACATATTTTAATTTGTTTGCTCTTTTCTTTTAGAATTTGAATTTATTTTATATGCTTGGATTTGGGTCTTAGCCTTTTCCTGTAAAGTGAGTGAGCCAACCCTACCCGTGAAAGGTCATCTATAAAATATTATATTTGAATCATCAACCGATTTAAATATTGATTAGAATTCACAAATCAAAAAAGTCGTTGTAGCAAAATGGTATGTATTCCCCCGATCATAGTATCAAACAGGCGATCCGGGTTCGATTCGCAACGAAAAATTTTAAGTTTTTGCTCTTTTCTTTTAGAATTTGAATTTATTTTATATCTTTGTGATTTGGGCCTTAGCCTTTTCCAATAAAGTGGGTGAACCAACCCAACCCGTGAAAGGTCATTTACAAAACATTATGTTTGAATCATCAACCCTTATAAATATATATTAGAATTCACATATCAAAAAAGTCGTTGTAGCAAAATGGTATGTATTCCTACCTGATCATAGTATCAAATGGGGAAACCCGGGTTCGATTCCTGGCAATGAAATATTTTAATTTTTTGCTATTTTCTTTTAGAATTTGAATTTATTTTATATGCTTGGATTTGGGCCTTAGCCTTTTCCTGTAAAGTGGGTGAGCCAACCCTACCCGTGAAAGGTCATCTATAAAACATTATATTTGAATCATCAACTGATTTAAATATTTATTAGAATCTACAAATTAAAAAAGTCGTTGTAGCAAAATGGTATCTATTCTCATCTGATCATAGTATCAAACGGGGCAATCCGGGTTCGATTCCTGGCAATGACATATTTTAATTTTTTGCTCTTTTCTTTTAGAATTTGAATTTATTTTATATGTTTGGATTTGGGCCTTAGCCTTTCCAATAAAGTGGGTGAACGAACCCTACCCGGGAAAGGTCATTTACAAAACATTATGTTTGAATCATCAACACTTATAAATATATATTAGAATTCACATATCAAAAAAGTCGTTGTAGCAAAATGGTATTTATTCCCACCTTATCTTAGTATCAATCGGGGCAACCCGGGTTCGGTTCCTGGCAATAACATATTTTAATTTTTTGCTATTTTCTTTTAGAATTTGAATTTGTTTTATATGCTTGGATTTGGGCCTTAGCCTTTTCCTATAAAGTGGGTGAGCGAACCCTACCCGTGAAAGAACATCTATAAAATATTATGTTTGAATCATCAACCCTTTAAATATTTATTAGAATTCACAAATTAAAAAAGTCATTGTAGCAAAATGGTATATATTCCCACCTGATCATAGTATCAAATGGGGCGATCCATGTTCGATTCTTGGCAACGACATATTTTAATTTTTTGCTATGTTCTTTTAGAATTTGAATTTATTTTATATGCATGGATTTGGGCCTTAGCCTTTTCCTGGTAAGTGGGTGGGCCAACCCTACCCGTGAAAGGTCATCTATCAAAACATTATATTTGAATCATCAACTGATTTAAATATTTATTAGAATTCAAATATCAAAAAAGTCGTTGTATCAAACGGTGCAACCCGGGTTCGATTCTTGGCAACGACATATTTTAATTTTTTGCTATTTTATTTTAGAATTTGAATTTATTTTATATTCTTGGATTTGGGCCATAGCCTTTTCCAATAAACTGGGTGAGCCAACCCTACCCGTGAAAGGCCATTTACAAAACATTATGTTTGAATCATCACACTTTTAAATATATATTAGAATTCACAAATGAAGAAAGTCGTTGTAGCAAAATGGTATATATTCCCACGATCATAGTATCAAAGGGGCGATCCGGGTTTGATTCCTGGTAACGACATATTTTAATTTGTTTGCTCTTTTCTTTTAGAATTTGAATTTATTTTATATGCTTGGATTTGGGCCTTAGCCTTTTCCTGTAAAGTGAGTGAGCCAACCCTACCCGTGAAAGGTCATCTATAAAATATTATATTTGAATCATCAACCGATTTAAATATTGATTAGAATTCACAAATCAAAAAAGTCGTTGTAGCAAAATGGTATGTATTCCCACCTGATCATAGTATCAAACAGGGCGATCCGGGTTCGATTCCTGACAACGAAAAATTTTAAGTTTTTGCTCTTTTCTTTTAGAATTTGAATTTATTTTATATGCTTGGATTTGGGCCTTAGCCTTTTCCAATAAAGTGGGTGAACCAACCCAACCCGTGAAAGGTCATTTACAAAACATTATGTTTGAATCATCAACCCTTATAAATATATATTAGAATTCACATATCAAAAAAGTCATTGTAGCAAAATGGTATGTATTCCTACCTGATCATAGTATCAAATGGGGAAACCCGGGTTCGATTCCTGGCAATGAAATATTTTAATTTTTTGCTATTTTCTTTTAGAATTTGAATTTATTTTATATGCTTGGATTTGGGCCTTAGCCTTTTCCTGTAAAGTGGGTGAGCCAACCCTACCCGTGAAAGGTCATCTATAAAACATTATATTTGAATCATCAACCGATTTAAATATTTATTAGAATCTACAAATTAAAAAAAGTCGTTGTAGCAAAATGGTATCTATTCTCATCGATCATAGTATCAAACGGGCAATCCGGTTCGATTCTGGCAATGACATATTTTAATTTTTGCTCTTTTTCTTTTAGAATTTGAATTTATTTTATATGTTTGGATTTGGGCCTTAGCCTTTCCAATAAAGTGGGTGAACGAACCCTACCCGTGAAAGGTCATTTACAAAACATTATGTTTGAATCATCAACACTTATAAATATATATTAGAATTCACATATCAAAAAAGTCGTTGTAGCAAAATGGTATGTATTCCCACCTTATCTTAGTATCAAACGGGGCAACCCGGGTTCGGTTCCTGTCAATGACATATTTTAATTTTTTGCTCTTTTCTTTTAGAATTTGAATTTATTTTACATGTTTGGATTTGGGCCTTAGCCTTTCCAATAAAGTGGGTGAACGAACCCTACCCGTGAAAGGTCATTTACAAAATATTATGTTTGAATCATCAACACTTATAAATATATATTAGAATTCACATATCAAAAAAGTCGTTGTAGCAAAATGGTATGTATTCCCACCTTATCTTAGTATCAAACGGGGCAACCCGGGTTCGGTTCCTGGCAATGACATATTTTAATTTTTTGCTATTTTCTTTTAGAATTTGAATTTGTTTTATATGCTTGGATTTGGGCCTTAGCCTTTTCCTATAAAGTGGGTGAGCGAACCCTACCCGTGAAAGAACATCTATAAAATATTATGTTTGAATCATCAACCCTTTAAATATTTATTAGAATTCACAAATTAAAAAAGTCATTGTAGCAAAATGGTATATATTCCCACCTGATCATAGTATCAAATGGGGCGATCCATGTTCGATTCTTGGCAACGACATATTTTAATTTTTTGCTATGTTTTTTAGAATTTGAATTTATTTTATATGCTTGGATTTGGGCCTTAGCCTTTTCCTGGTAAGTGGGTGGGCCAACCCTACCCGTGAAAGGTCATCTATCAAAACATTATATTTGAATCATCAACTGATTTAAATATTTATTAGAATTCAAATATCAAAAAAGTCGTTGTAGCAAAATGGTATGTATTCCCACCTGATCATAGTATCAAACGGTGCAACCGGGTTCGATTTCTTGGCAACGACATATTTTAATTTTTTGCTATTTTATTTTAGAATTTGAATTTATTTTATATTCTTGGATTTGGGCCTTAGCCTTTTCCTGTAAAGTGGGTGAGCCAACCCTACCCGTGAAAGGTCATCTATAAAACATTATATTTGAATCATCAATCGATTTAAATATTTATTAGAATTCACAAATTAAAAAAGTCGTTGTAACAAAATGGTATATATTCCCACCTGATCATAGTATCAAATTGGGCGATCCATGTTCGATTCTTGGCAACGACATTGTAGGTCCCAAGGGGTGTAAGTATAAGGTTTAGAAGGGGGTTGAATAAACCTTACCAAATTTTCGATTTAGTCTTTTTAAATCTCTGAGTTCTACACAAAGATTTGTGTCCTTGATGGACGATCGAATTAGTCACTCAAGAGAGTTAATCTCTCAAATGACTCAATTTGAGTTGTTGATGGAGTAACTCAGCCATTTGTTGGCTATAATTTGACTCATTTGTGGTTTTGTTTTTTTGGAAGACTTAACACCCTTAAGTTTGATTAAGCAAGATTTTAGAGCTTGATTTAGTACTTATAAATTATCAAATGGATAGCAAATTTATCAGATATAAGCGAGTTAAAAGTGCGGGAATTTAAATCTTTGAAATGTAAATGACACAATAAAATTTTTTATAGAGGTTCGAAGATGGGGTAATTCTTCTACTCCTCTCTTCTCCAACTCTGGAGGAATCCACTAAGTAATGATCGGTTTACAAAGTGGTAGCAGTCCGGATACAAGTCTTGATCAACAACGGTGACTTGATCCTTAGGGACTCGATGCAGAGACGCCTTGATCACTCACCAATCGACGACTCGGCTTCTTCCGGGGGTTTGCGCTTTGCTACTCTGACTCACTTGCTCAAGCTCTTTGGATTTGATCACGAAGCCCTCCAAAAGCTTAAGACTTGGTTCAACCTTGAACCTTTCTACAATCCTTCCTGGAATGTAGACCCCCTTTTGATTTCAAAGGTTTCCTCTTCAAGTGGTTGAAGTTCTCTTTCCTTCACGGTGAGTGTTGGATTGATGTACTTGAAATGTAGGCTTGAGGATTGAGAATGTTTTTGATTTTCTAATAATGCTTGTTTATCTCACATGTGTGTCATCTTACTTCTCAAACAAACTCCTCGGCCTTTTATAGTAAACTTTCAAAAATTTGCCCGTTGAAGAGATAGGCTTATTTTTGAAAGTCACCTTGCGTCGTTGGCTTGCGCGAGTTCTTGGAATTGCCATTTCCTCGTATGAATTGTTCTTTCACCTTTTGAGTTCGACACGGTGTAGTGCTTCCCATTGGTTCATTCCTTTTGCACGCGGGGTGAGCACTCGAGAAAGGTGGTATGGAGATATTACTTGTTTAAGTAAATCTCTTGATTTACGGCAACGGTTCTTTTCTGATTATCTCGACTTGATTTTGCATTTCCTTGCTTTCCCAGGTGACTTAGAGTCGACTTCCAATCATTGGATGACTCTTTGTCACTTCAACTTGAGACGATGCTTTTCTTGAGTTGACTTGATCGATGCTCCATCTCATCTGCATCTGCTTCTTGATCGAGTTCTGTCTGCTCTTCTTTGCCGTACTTAATTTGTCTCTCAGTGAGTTTTCCAAGTCTTGATTGTCTTCTTGCATGTTAGGGCGTAGGTGACTTAACTCGGCAGCAGCTCTATTTATTACAATACATTTTAAAACAAGAATTGGGGTGCCAACTTTCTATTCTAAGTTTTACATGGCATTCATCAAAATCTAAACAATAAAATTCCTAACAATTTCCCCCTTTTTGATGATGCCAAAACTTAAATCATTCAAAGATGCAAACAAAGCAAAGATACATACGAGATAGTGTATTGACATAGAATGTATCGTGAGAATAGATCCGTTTTATTGATCATATCATTCATGTTCTTTACACAATTGTTTACACGGTGTATCGTCGAGCACATATTTGTCTATCTTTGAAAATAAAGAATTTATAGCTTTATTATAGAAGACTTACATTGTATTTATTTACATGATAAAATACAAGAAGGGTTGGATGACAAGAACACTTCATCTCCTTATTTGTCTCCTTCTTTCGTCTTGATCAAGCATCTTCTTCTCTTCTTCTCGTCATCATCAATTTGCCTTCTTTTTTTCTTCTCATATGCCTTCCTGGCAGCTTCATCTCTTCTTAATCTTTCTGTCTCTCCTCCCATAGTTGAGTTTGTCTTTTGTTTTCTTCTTCTATTCTTTTTGCATACTCGGCGTTAGTTTTCGCCACTTTCAAATTTGCCACTTGGTCAACCCCGGCCAGATAGATCCCTCCTTTCTTTCCTGGATCTACGTATTCAATATTTTGGCGGAGGCCTCAGTCTAAAGCTTCTTCCTCCACTACGCTTCTTCCTCTACCTGCGGGCGTATCTTTGTCTTGGGGTCTTTCTTTCGGTGAGTGCCCGGCGGAGTGACCGTGAGAGGATCACGGTTGTCTGTGCTGTCGCCTTCTTCACATAAAGTGAGACCCTTTTCCCAAGACTGAGTCCCAAGCTTGAGCCATGGACATATTTGCAAAGTATCCTCGTTCGAGCATTTTAAATTCATCGATCGTGGCTCTGTCCCGACATACGAGATGGCATAGGTGTCTCATCTCTTTGGAATGCCTCCATGTTCTTTCAAGATGTTCATCACCCTGGCATCCATTCTTCCTTCCACTTCCTTCATCCCTGCTTCAATTGATTTTCTCTTTTCGGCCATAGATATAGCAGAGTGTTGGAGTGGCGAGTCACGGGAGTTTCTTTGCTTATAATGTCATTTGTGTGAGGACCTTGTTGGGGGTTTGTGCAATCATCAATGTCACATCGTTGATCCTTCCCCCTCAACAAGCTTTCCTTTTTCTTCAAGACTTTCAAGATTTTCCTCGGTGATTTTCCCTTCTGATTTTCCGCTCCTTTGCTCCTTTCTTTTCGACTTGATTTTTAGCGCTTTGAGGTATTCCTCTTCCCCTTTTTGGCATCATCAAAGGATAGAGGAACCCCAGGGAACATGTTGGCAAGCATGAAGTCGAGTCTTGACGATGGTTGAGTTTGCTTCAAGTCTGCTGCGTTGTATGCGGACGGAATTGGTCGAGTAGCGTTGGATTCTCTTGAAATCGGCTTCATCTCGGCCATGAGAAGGCTGAATTTTCTTGTCATGTGCTCTTCCAAACGTCGTAGATCATTTGTATTTTGCTCACGCAGCGGCTTGATCTCGGCGGTGTGAGCTTCATGCATATGCTCAATGTGTTCTCTCGGCCGTTTTTGCATCGGCATTTTCAGCTCTCCACACTTGACTTGTTGAACAATTTGCGAAGTATCTCACTGTTCCACACGCATTGTTTCTTCTTGTTGCCACCATTCCCTTATCCGAATCTGTTATGCCTCTTAGATCATTTGTAAGGGTGGCATCTCTGTTGTCGATCGCATGTCCAAAGAGGCCGATGCCTCTCCATCCTTTCAATCTCGTGAAGAGTGCCTTGAACACTTCTCGAACTTCACCGATTCTTTCGTTGCGGTGATGGCCATACATCATCAAAGTCATAATCAATTTGGAACAATGGTGTCGATGGAAGAACAGAGCTGTTTGTGATAGCGTGCTTGTTCGTTTCGATTCTTCATGGAGTTCGGTATCTCCGGTGAAAAGGGAAAGATTCCACAAAAGATTCATCACCGCCAACCGGGATCTGTTCGATGATGAGTGGTGCGCGTGAAGTTCTTTTGGGAATTGATCCTGCTGCGAGCTTGAGGAGCTGTGCGGTGGTCTCTTGTTCTTGGGGTTTGTTGTGGAGTAGACCCGACTTGCTTGAGCCTCAATCTGTCTTAACAAACCGTTGGTCTCGAGTTGATTTTTCCATTTGATGAAGATGGTCCTCGGCCTTATCGAAGCGTCATCGGACGATGATGATGAGATTTCCATTGGTGGCTCATCATCAAAATTAAATGTTTGACGAGTAGTCTTGGGATCGACTTGCTCGTGCTTGGAACATCCTTGGTGAGTCTTTTGGATTTGTCATGGGGGATGACTCGACTTAACTTCTTCTTTGCCTTGATCCCGAGAAAAGTGACATCGGGTTGTCTGGGAATCATGAAGTGCGCTGATCTCCTTCTCGGATGGGTCGATGATAGCGGGGAGGGATGTTCTCTACTTGACTTCTTTACCAGGGAAGTCTCAACCTCCGTGGGCCTTCATTACCTCCGGTCTCTCTACCTGGCTGCGAGGCCTTGGTCCTCCCTTTCGACAAATGTCATTTGTCTTAGGGTCTTCTGATGGCATCCATTGGAGTCTCAACCCCATGGATTGCACTTTCATCGCCCCCGAGTGTTAACTCCCGGTACATTCCTTCCTCTGTACCTCATTGCATCAGCGTGTCATTAGCCTTCAAAGCGGTTGGCACCTCAGTGAGCAGTCTCAAGCATCGAGCGTCGTTGATGGCAACTTCTTTGTTCCTCTTGTAATTTCTCACCTACGCCTCCTTGATTCTTTATAGAGTCATCTGCAAAGCATCCTCCGACCACTGCTTTGTAGTGGAGGGAGTTTCCCCTCGGTGGCGCTCGGTGAGTGACTTGGAATGGGGTCACTCGTCTCCAAACTCCCGGTTGTTTCTTTTGAATGTTCGGCCCGTTGGGGCAGGTGGTAACACACCTTCAATAGGGGTTGGCTCTCTTTGGGGTCCCCATTATCCCGGTTTCATCGCCATGTCCCTTATTGCTTCTTCCGAGTGAGTGGAGAAGTGGTGGCAAAGCAACAACATTGGCTATTTTTTGAACCACTCCCATTGGATCGATTTCGGTGTGTTCGGAGGACTCTCCTGGTCCCTCCATTAGTCTTTGCTCGTGAAGGATTCTTGATTCGTGCAATGCTTGCTGCATTTGCAACTCTTCATGGGCGGCGACATTCTCCGGTTCTCATCCTTTGTCGAGAAGACATCAAGGAGAGGTGTGTGTGTTACGTGGTCCCGGGAGATAGAGGCGGATCTTGCCTTCTCTCGTGCTTGGCTTCTTGACTTGCTTTTCTCTCTCCTTGTCCTTGTATATCTGCGCAGGATGTACGTGTGCGATTGTCTTCATCCGAGTGGGAGCACGATAGTTAATCCAAGGAAATTTAGCGATTCCTCCTCTTCTTCTATGAACTCGGGCCGTTGGAACTGTTCCCTTGACTTGCTCAACTTCCATTTCCTCCACTCACGCAGACGATTTTGGATATGCGGGTAAGGTGGGGATAGGATCATCACATCACTATCCGTTTCTCGCGAGTTCTTCTTGTGTTTGTTTGTGTGTGAGCTACAATTGTGTTTCTTGGGTTGCCTCTGCTGATCGCCTTGACGAGACTTGGCTGTTTCATCAACTACATCCGGAGACTCTCTTCTCCAGTCTCCCGATATCTGCTCTCTAGGTGAGTGGCGACTCGGTTTTGGTTTCTCCACTCGGAGCGCTTGATGATTCTTCTTCGTCTCCTGGTTTGTACCGGGAATTTCAGTTCGAGAGATGGTGGCCTCTAAGTCTTGTGCGGGGGGGCGTGCTGGTGTTTGTTTCGAGGAGCTGGCCGTCTTGGCTTGTCAGTTCTTCTCTTTTGACGATCGGAGAAGGAATTTGTGAGTCCTTCTCGACCGCTGCTGCGAGGGGCGGGAGACACGAGCTGGCGGGGCGGTGACTCTGGCTGCAGGGCGGTGACTTCTGCTGCAGGGGCAGGAGCATGTTTGGTTTTCTTTCTTTGCGGGGCAACGATCTTCTTAGCTTTGCGCAGGGCAGCTTTTTCTTCTTGGTGGAGAGGAAACAAAGATTGTATCTTGGGGTGGTGATTCCCCTTCACGGTGTCGGCTCTCTTGGCGTAGGCTCTCTTCGTGCGCGAGAGAGGTTTGCTCTGAACATCCTCTTGTTAACATGGAATGTTTTCCCATGTCTAAGAGGACTCTTTCACCTCCAATAGCCGGCCAATCACTAGGCCATATCCAAGGGATCCTCCAAATGACCCATCTTCTTTGAAGGACTTGTTCCCACGTTCGGCAGAGTGCATTTGTAGATAAACTCGCCCGATTTAATCTTTCTTTTCTTCGATGATTGCAACCATTACAATCAGCTTTGCCTTTGTGATTGGTCAAAGCTGCAAACTTGATGTCGATACTTTTGGCAACTATGTCCAACAACTTGTGATAATCCTCCTTCTTTTGATCTTTTGTTTCTTTGTGTATACTATTTTATCAAGATAGTCGGACTTGGCTATTTCCTTCCAAGCATCACCAAGTTGACATCGTTTCTTTAATCTCGGATGCTCCCTGGCGCTGGTAGTGAGCAATGTTCACCAAATCCTTGGCGAGTGATAGTCATTTTGCTTTCCGTGAACAGATGACTTGATTCCTTCATCGTGAATCTCGGCATTCACGTAGAATTGTGCGACCTCCTCCACATAGGTCATCGGATATTCTAGCGTTAGAAAGCGGTTTTAGCCTGGGCGTTTCCAACTTTCGGCGATTTTCTTTACCAGGGTGTCGTCGGACCTGCTTCACCATTTCGTCAAAATCCACCGTCGAACCGGTGTGGATTTGCTTTCCAACTTGGTAAAGTCATAAGTTGGTGCCATTTCTCAGAATTATTTCAAGGAAAAACTCAGAAAATGATTTGAAGATCGATAGGGTTTCGAGAGTATTTTGCCTTTGCTTTTGAGAGAAAGAGATGAACAGTTTTTAGAAGTGTGAGAAAGAAACGGACGAAAAATGGTTTAAATATGGTTTATGAAAGGACGTGCAGGCGGTTTTTAAATCGTGATCGAAATCAACGGCTTGGATTTCGCACGCCTATTGAGCAGTTCATGTCTCGTATTTAATGCGGCAGCATTTATATCCAATCATAGGCTTGGTGTGCAGCTTTATGTCTGTACACATCATCATTATGCTGACGTGTTCCTTAAAACATTCCCGCTTAGTCAAAACGACTGCGTTTTTGTCACTTTGCTCATAAGTTATTCAACTTATCTCTTAGTTGATTTAACTCTACTTCTCACAGTTCTCTTAGCGACTCGACTCATCGGTGACTTGGTGTAGTTGACTTTCCGTCTGGTGATTCTTGGTGATTTCTATTTCGGCTCTTTTTCACCCCTTTTTGTTCCATTTCTCTTCTTTGATTCTCCGAGTGTGTCTTCTTAGTTCAATTAGCCCCAACTCATGTTTGAGTTCTTCAAATCTTGACTCACATAATGGTTTTGTGAAGATGTCGGCTAGTTGTTTATCGGTTGAGATATATTCAAGGATGATGTCCTTCTTTTCAACATGGTCTCTTATGAAGTGATATCGACATCAATATGTTTTGTTCTTGAGTGCAACATAGGATTTTGAGTGATTGCAATTGCACTTGTGTTATCACACATGATTGGAATTTCTTTTTCTTCAACTTCATAGTCTCTCATTTCTTTGTCTCATCCATAGGACTTGGGCAACTTGCTTTGCCCGCAGCCTATGTATTTTGCCTCACCAGAGGTGGCTATTGAGTTTTGCTTCTTGCTAAACCAGGAAATCAGTTTGTTTCCTAGCATTTGACATGTGCCTGAAGTGCTCTTCTGTCCACTTTGCATCCAAAGATAGTCGAGAATCGAATAACCAATTAGCTTGAATCCACCTTCCTTTGGATACCATAGGCCTACTTCTTGGCTTCCTTTAAGTATCTCAATATTCTCTTATTCTTTGTCATATGGCTCTCTTTTGGAGCAGATTGAAATCTTGCACATACACCTACAAAGAAAGGTGATGTCCGGCACGCTTCTTTGTGAGATAGAGCAATGATCCAATAAGTGCTCAGATCTTGTTTGATCTAGCTTGCCATCCGCATCCATGTCCATTTTGGTGATGTATTCATTGGTATTTTCACTGAGAAGATTTCTCCTCCATACCAAATTTCTTCATTAAATCTCGGTGTATTTTGTTTGACTTATGAAGGTTCCATCCTTTTGTTTCACTTGGAGTCCAAGGAAAAATGTCGACTCTCCCATCATGCTCATTTCAAATTTACTTTGCATGAGGTTTGAAAATTTTTCACACAACTCTTTGTTAGTGGATCCAAAAATGATGTCATCAACATATATTTGAACAAGCAAGTATACTCTTCTTGTCTTGAATTACGAAAAGTGTTCTATCTACTTTTCCTTTTGTGAATCCATTTTCGATTAGGAATTGTGACAGGGTATCATACCATGCTCTTGGTGCCTGTTTCAATCCATACGGGGCTTTCTTGAGTTTGTATACCTTGTCTCCAAGAGTCTTCGCTCAAATCCTGGAGGTTGTTCAACATACACTTCTTCTTCCAATAAACCATTTAGGAATGCACTTTTTACATCCATTTGATATACAATGAAATTCTTGTGATTTGCATAGGCAAGAAACATCCTTATAGCTTCCAATCTTGCTACGGGGGCAAATGTTTCATCAAAATCTATCCCTTCTTCTTGGCAATATCCTTTGGCTACTAGTCTTGCTTTGTTTCTCACCACGTAACCTTCCTCGTTCATCTTATTTCGAACACCCATTTGGTTCCAATAACATTTTGATGTATGGGTCTTTGTACTAATTCCCATACTTTATTTCTTTCAAACCGATTGACTCTTCTTGCATAGCTTGAATCCAATGTGTGTCATCCAATGCTTGTGACACATCTTTGGGCTCAATTTGTGAGATGAAGCGTGTGAACATGGCTTCTTGTTGAGTTCGGATCTTGTTTTGACACCTTCTCTTATATCTCCAATGACAAGTTCGTGGATGGTCTCTCGGCCATCTTACATCGAGGTTGGAGTAAGTTAGATGGATTGATTGACTTGACTTGTGTGTTCTTTGTGGTCGCTCTCTCGTAATCACTTTTGCAAATTTTCATTTGTTTTTTGAGATTCACTATCTCATCTTCTTTGAATTGATAATTCCGGCTTGACTTCAGCAAAGATAGGGACTCTTTTGTACGGTTGGATAATTGACTTATCGGTGACTCTTCAATGTCTTCTCCATTTATATTTGGCTCATCAAATACCACATGAATGGATTCTTCGCAACCATAGTCCTTTTGTTGAGTATTGTAGGCTTTGCTTTGGTGAGTATCCTAAGAAGATACCTTCATCGCTTTAGCATCAAAAGCCTTTAGATTGTCTTTGCCATTGTTGTGGATGAAGCATTTACATCCAAATATTCTGAAATATGCAACATTTGGTTTTCTTCGATCCAGATCTCATAGGAGTCTTTGTCATTTGTGCATTTATCATACATCTGTTTTGGGTGTAGCAAGTTGTGTTGATTGCTTCAGCCCAAAATCTTTTTGGTAACTCGCTTCAGACTAACATGGTCCTTCCGCTTCTTTGAGGGTTCTATTTCTTCTTTCTCGCAACTCCATTCTGTTTGTGGAGTCCTTTGCGATAGTTCATGACTAATACCATTCTCAATACAATATTGAGTTATTATTCCATTGACAAACTCGGTTCCTCTATCGATCTTATTTTGACAATGGTTTGACTCTTCTCGTTTTGAATCCTCTTCATCAATTGTGGTAGTTTTTGTAGAGTTTCTTTCTTCTTACACATGAAAATTGTCCATGTATATCTTGAGTAGTCATCTACTACCACCAAGGTGTATTTCTTTCCACTTATGCTTGCGGGTTCCTTGGGCCAAATAGATCCATATGAAGCGGATGCAATATTCTTGTTGAGGATGGGCATGTCTTTTCTTTGAATGACGACTTTATTTGTTTTCCTTCCGACATGCATCACATATACTCTTCTTATATCGAGTCGGAAGTCCTTCTACAAGATGACTTCTTGCAAGTTTGTTAATTGTTTTGAAATTTAGATGACTCGCTTTTTTGTGCCACGGCCAACTTGATTTTGAACTCTTTGCTAGTAGACAGTCTTTGGTGTTGCGGTTGACCAATCCACTACATACATATTTTTTCATGCCTACATCCTTGCAAAGACCACTTCATTTGATTCAATATCTTTGATTTGGGATATGCCCATGTTGAATCCAACATTGTAGCCCTTGTCACAAAGTTGGTGATGCTTAGTAAATTGAAGTTTAGTCCTTCAACATATGCAACATCGTGATTTCTAATCCATTCCTCTTGATGGATCCAATGCCTCTTATTTCACCTGGAGCTTCATTTCCTCCAAATATGACTTTTGCTCCTTTAACTTCCTTGAATTTTGACATGATTTCTTTTATTTCTGTCATATGTCCGGGAACGACCACTATCCATGTACCAGGTTCCTTGGCACTCGATTGTTCCTTGAACCGCAATCAAGGAAATTAAGTTTTAGGTACCCATGATTGTGCGGGTCCGAGGGGTTAAATTATAAGATGATCCAACCAACCTATAGCCAAATGATTTGACTCTAAGAGGTTGCCATCTATCGTGCCATAATCATAATTAATCCCTGGCAAATTGCTTGGGGATTCTAGGTTCATACAAATTTGTCTCTTTTGTCGTATGCCTGCATATGTGTTTTAGCAATTGCCTTCCTTGGATAGTTGTGGTGTTTTTGAGTGTAGTGCCAGGTGCATATGTGTGTTGATGAAAGCTCTTATACTTTTGGAATGGCCTTTCTTTGAGTTCTAGGCCTTTGCCATTTGGGCTTGTATTCCATAAGTCTAGGCCGATAGTTCACATTATTCCAATCGGCTTGGCTTGGATATTTTCTACCATTCCCATCATATGTATTTCTTTTATGGGTTTTCCGGGATTTTTGGTAGCTCGCTTCTTCTTTACAGTATTTTCTGTTTGGAGTTTCTTTGAGGACTGGTGAATCTCTTCTCGATTGTTCTTTCAAGACACTCAACTGGATGTTTTCCTTTTCCTTTATAACCAAGGCCGTTTGCTTATTATTGTGCTTTGGAGTGAATGTGTGTGCAACATTTAGAGTTTTGGATTTTTCGGACTCTTCATTACTTGAAGATCCTTTTTCCAAAATTACTTTTGAGGTTTGACATAGCATAGAGGAATTAAATCCTAAGCCTGTCTTGTCTCCACATTCTCTTTGACTCATAATAAGATCATCCAATGATTTAGATGCCTTAGTGAATGAGGCAATAACATTCTTGAGGTCATTCTCCCTCTTTTCTATAGCAGCAATTTCTCTTTATTAATTTAGCATTTTTCAGCCTTTAAACTTTATTCTCATTAGCTATTTGACTTAGAGTACTCGGCTCCTTAGTCGACTTTGAGTTTTGACTTTTGAGTAGGTTGTTTTCCTCATTCAAAAGTGTGTGTGAGGATTTAATGTGTTCAAAATCTTTCATCATTTTGCCTAATGAATCATAAAGATCAGTGGGTGATGAAGTGTGTGTGTCACGATCACTATCACTAGTGTAATACGAGTTTGTTGAGTTAGATTGTACCTCATCTTCTTGATCATGTTCTTTGGCCATCAAGCGATCGGGCTTCTTCTTGAGTCACTTGAGTAGTCGGCTTCACTACTCTACTGAGTGTTGTCTCTCTTCTTGACTTCAGTTTGCCAAAGAATCTCTGCGGCCATCATTGCTTTTTTTTTTCTTGTCTTCTTTTCTCGAAGACCTTCCTTTCTTCTTCATCCCCTGTATTTGTTGACTACAGGATATGAGCGATCAATGGCATAGTGACTGGTTGTCTCAGTTCCAACATAGATATTGACTTTTGATCGACTCTTTCCATTCTTGAGTTGTCGGCCCTTTGATACTCAACTTTTTGATGATCATTCTCTTGGTTGGCCTGTCTTCCCTTGATTTGGAGGGAGTGAGTGTCTTGGAAGATTCACCTTTCCTCTCTTGTAGTTCTTATTAAAGAACTTGTTGAATCTTTTAACCATCGGGCTATTTCTTCCGGGTCAATGACTTCTTTGACCTCGGCTCTCTTCCCATCTTAACAATTAGAGCAAGCTGTTTTGGGGTACAAATTGTCTCTTCTGGTCTTTTTCTTCTCGGCTCAAACTCATAGGCTTTGAGATCCGAGAATAACTCATGATTGGATGTCTTTGATAGGTCCATGGAATGTCTCGGTGCCATGACCTTCATTTCCCATTCATTTGGAAGACTTTTAGGATTTTCATACACATTTCATGTGTATATTCCTTTCCAAGTGTAGATAGCTCATTTGTGATTTACGTGAACCGAGCATCCAGTTGATCCAGGTTTTCTCCGAGATCATTTTGAAGTTCTCAAATTTTTGTCTGACCACCGATAGTTTGTTTTCTTTGATTTGCTCCGAGCCCTCACAAATCAATGTCAACTTGTCTAGATTTCCTTAGCCGTTTTGCAAGATTTGACTTTATTGAACATGGCTTTGTCCAAGGTTTTGTAAAGGATGTCCTTGGCTACATTGTCCAGGTTGTATCTTTTTCTGTCATCATTTGTCCACTCGGTTCTTGGTTTTTCAACCATGAGTGCGGGAGCAACATCTTCTTCTCCTTCACTTTTGCAACTCTCTTCGCATAATTTTGTGTTCACCTTTAATATTTGCAGAGGCCCATATTCTATTACTATCCACATCTCATCATGTAATCGATAGATGAGCGCATACGAATTTTCCAATCATCAAATTCTTCAATAGTGAACATAGGAATGCGTGTTATATTTGCTTCCATGATAATAACTTTTAATGATAGAAAAGAGTTTTGGAAACTTAAGTACTAAAGCAGACTTTTAAAAATTTGGAGATCTAGTTCAGAACCGGTGCGGAGGGTTCAATGAACCAACCGCTCACGATACCACTTGTAGGTCCCAAGGGGTGTAAGTGTAAGGTTTAGAAGGGGGGGGTTGAATAAACCTTACCAAATTTTCGATTTAGTCTTTTTAAATCTACTGAGAGTTCTACACATGTTGTGTCCTTGATGGACGATCGAATTAGTCACTCAGTAGAGTTAATCTCTTAATGACTTCGGTTGCTATTTGTTGATGGAGTAACTCATTTGTTGGCTATAATATGACTCAACCGTGGTTTTGTTTTTATTGGAAGACTTAACACCCTTAAGTTTGATTAAGCAAGATTTTAGAGCTTGATTTAGTACTTATAAATTATCAAATGGATAGCAAATTTATCGTGAGATATAAGCAAGTTAAAAGTGCGAGGAATTTAAATCTTTGAAATGTAAATGACACAATAAAATTTTTTTAGAGGTTCAAGATGGGGTAATTATTCTACTCCTCTCTTCTCCAACTCCTGGAGGAATCCACTAAGTAATGATCGGTTTACAAAGTGGTAATGTCCAGATACAAGTCTTGATCACAACGGTGACTTGATCCTTTAGGGACTCGATCAGAGACGCTTGATCACTCGGTGGCTTAAATGCGACTCGGCCTTCTTCCGCAGGCAATTGCGCTTTGCTACTGACTCACTTGCTCAAGCTCTTTGGATTTGATCACGAAGCCCTCCAAAAGCTTAAGACTTGGTTCAACCTTGAACCTTTCTACAATCCTTCCCGGAATGTAGACCCCTTGATTTCAAAGGTTTCCTCTTCAACTCGGTTGAAGTTCTCTTTCCTTCACGGTGAGTGTTAGATTGATGTACTTGAAATGTAGGCTTGAGGATTGAGAATGTTTTGATTTTTCGTTAATGCTTGTTTATCTCACATGTGTGTCATCTTACTTCTCAAACAAACTCCTCGGCCTTTTATAGTGAACTTTCAAAAATTTGCCCGTTGAAGAGATAGGCTTATTTTTGAAAGTCACCTTGCGATCGTTGGCTTGCGAGTTCTTGGAATTGCCATTTCCTCGTATAAATTGTTCTTTCACCTTTTCGAGTTCGACACGGTGTAGTGCTTCCCATTGGTTCATTCCTTTTGCACGCTTCGGGGACCGAGCACTCCGAGAAAGGTGGTATGGAGATATTACTTGTTTAAGTAAATCTCTTGATTTTTGCAACGGTTCTTTCTGATTATCTCGACTTGATTTGCATTTCCTTGCTTTCCCCAGGTGACTTAGAGTCGCTTCCAATCATTGGATGACTCTTCATCACTTCAACTTGAGACGATGCTCCACTGACCGCATCTCACCGCTTCTTTCGACGAGTTCTCTCTTTTTCTTTGCCATACTGTTTGTCTCTCAACAGAGTTTTCCTTCAAGTCTTGATTTGTCTTCTTGCATGTTAGGGCGTAGCCGACTTAACTCGGCTTGGCCGACTCTATTTATTACAATACATTTTAAAACAAGAATTGGGGTGCCAACTTTCTATTCTAAGTTTTACATGGCATTCATCAAAATCTAAACAATAAAATTCCTAACAGACATATTTTAATTTTTTGCTATTTTCTTTTAGAATTTGAATTTATTTTATATGCTTGGATTTGGGTCTTAGCCTTTTCCTGTAAAGTGGGTGAGCCAACCCTACCCGTGAAAGGTCATCTATAAAACATTATATTTGAATCATCAACATATTTAAATATTTATTAGAATTCTCAAATTAAAAAAGTCGTTGTAGCAAAATGGTATGTATTCCCACCTGATCATAGTATCAAACGGGGCAATCCGGGTTCGATTCCTGGTAATGACATATTTTAATTTTTTGCTCTTTTCTTTTAGAATTTGAATTTATTTTATATGTTTGGGTTTGGGCCATAGCCTTTTCCAATAAAGTGGGTGAGCCAACCCTACCCGTGAAAGGCCATTTACAAAACATTATGTTTGAATCATCACACTTTTAAATATATATTAGAATTCACAAATGAAGAAAGTCGTTGTAGCGAAATGGTATGTATTCCCACCTGATCATAGTATCAAACGGGGCGATCCGAGTTTGATTCCTGGCAACGACATATTTTAATTTGTTTGCTCTTTTCTTTTAGAATTTGAATTTATTTTATATGCTTGGATTTGGGCCTTAGCCTTTTCCTGTAATGTGGGTGAGCCAACCATACCCGTGAAAGGTCATCTATAAAACATTATATTTGAATCATCAATGATTTAAATATTTATTAGAATTCACAAATTAAAAAAGTCGTTGTAGCAAAATGGTATGTATTCCCACCAGATCATAGTATCAAACGGGCGATCCGGTTCGATTCGGCAACGACATATTTTAATTTTTGCTCTTTTCTTTTAGAATTTGAATTTATTTTATATGCTTGGATTTGGGCCTTAGCATTTCCAATAAAGTGGGTGAACGAACCCTACCCGTGAAAGGTCATTTACAAAACATTATGCTTGAATCATCAACCCTTATAAATATATATTAGCATTCACATATCAAAAAAGTCGTTGTAGCAAAATGGTATGTATTTCCACCTGATCATAGTATCAAACGGGGCAATCAGCGAACCCTACCCGTGAAAGGGCATCTATAAAATATTATGTTTGAATCATCAACCCTTTTAAATATTTATTAGAATTCACAAATTAAAAAAGTCATTGTAGCAAAATGGTATATATTCCCACCTGATCATAGTATCAAATGGGGCGATCCATGTTCGATTTGTGAAGCTCCGAATTTTACGAGCATATAATTGATTCTTATTGTCGTCTATGTATTGATCGACTATTTTACCGCGTCACTTTGACGGGTAATTATTAATAAATTATATATTTTGTATTTTATTTCATTTCATTAATTACTTGTGATCATGATCTTATTTAATTCTATTTTGCATTAATGATCACTTGGTTGATCATTATTACTATTTTTGTATTTATTAGTCACCTTAGAATTTTAAGAGACTATTTATTTTAGAGATTTTTACCTTATAGAATTAAGAATTTGATTTAGTATAAGTGATCATGAGACTTATAATTGATCAAGGAAATCACTAATTATTTTGGAGATTGATATATTTCATCTATTATCATCAAATTTGGGACAAAAAAAAATATATGGAATTACCAAATTACCCCTATAGTGGAAGGCATTGGTGATGAATTTTGGTGTAGAAATACCACCCAACTCTTGTACACTTACACCTTATATTAGTCATCTTGTGTATAATTATACCATTAATTCAAACATTATACACATCATCTCATATATAAATTCTTTATTATTAAACTTCCCAACATGTTGGAGTCTTCCCAACATTCCTTCTCTTCCCATACCTTGCCCATACCTTTGACCACCCTTTTGTCTCCATGCAAGAGACAATTTGCAAGACACAAAATTAATCAAAAAATTCCCTCCCCCTCTAGCAATGTGGACGGCCACATCATCTCTCAAGCCTTTTCTCCAACTTCTCTCTAACCTCTCTCTAAGAATCATTCATATCTTCAAATCTTCAAACACAAAATCATTCACATCTTCAAATCTTCAAACACCAACTCTTCACATCTTCAAATCTTCAAACATAAGTTCTTCATATCTTCAAGTACCACTTCTTCACATCTTCAAATATTCAAACACAAGCCCTTCACATCTTCAAACCCATCTTCATATCTTCAAGAACATATTCTTCCTAACATCAAACATACTTTCTTTCTTCAAACATCTAAACCAAAACAAACAATCTTTCCACTTAAACACCAAAAATTCGAACACCCCCTATCTCAAGGTAAGAAATTTCACTCCTCAATTCAACTTAAAATCGTACTACTCATCACCTTCTCCTTTTAATTTAAGTTTATATTTTAGATTTTGAGGTACTTAGAAGACCACTTGGAGACATGCATGCATGGTGGTGAAATTTGAAGACTTGAAGAATAATTAGTAGAGAAATTGGACTACAAGGTAAGAATTGGACACTAGAACCCTTCTTTCTTCTTCTTCCTATTTTTTTTCAAATTTTAACACCCCTTTTTCATTTTTGAGAAATAGGGGCTGACCTTAGGTGATTTTGGAGTTGAACCAAAAATCCCAAATTTGAAGCTTCAACTAGTTTCAAATCACCTACTACACAAGGTAAAGTGTAGTCTTTCCAATTTTCTTATCTCCTTCTTTTTCTCCTTAATTTTTCTTCCATTTTTCTAACTCCAATTTTTTGATATTTCTTGACTTAGGGGCTGACCTAAGTGACCTCATCCAAAGTTGTGAAATTTTCCCTTTTTATTTCACAACTTTCCAATTTAAGGTGAGTGGAAAAACCCTTTCAAACTTCTAGGTGCTTTTATTAAAATGCATGTAGAATTTTGATCATGAGCCCTTGAGATATATAATCTATGTATTGCATGTCAATTTTATGTATCAAATCATGAAAATTCTCAAGAGTTGCTCAAAATTGTTATTTATTGAATTTTAGGTGCATGCATGTACAATTTAATGTTCTATTTGATGAATTCTTGTATAAATTGGACATGCATGTGCTAAAGATTGAAATAGAGGGGCCTGCCTTGCTCTGGTATACTGCCAGGTTGAATGATGATGCTACATCGTGTGCTTACTCACCTTCGGCGACCCTAGGGAAGACAACTCCTAAAGTCATAAATCAAGATCGGTGTTTAGTGACTAGCTTTTTCCTATTGATCCTCGCTATCTAAGAGTGGGATAAAGAAGCATGTAAATAGTCCAATTACGAATACTTTTTTAAAATCAATAGGTTGAGCTAGGTTGTCCTTTCTGGAAGCATTGATCATTGAAATTCATATTTTGGATGACTTATAACCTGGACAAGTTGAGCATAATTGATTAAATTTCAATTTTGGACTTAAAAATGCAAAAATGGAAAATTGGTGGATTAAATTGCAAGAAAATGAAAGTTAAAGGACCCCTCTGCAAATTTCGAATTTTGGGACTGCACTCAGGTTCAAAAATGACTTTTGGACATTTTAATAAAGTTTTAAGAGTTTTAAGATAAATAAAATCAACCTTTAAAAGCCCAAGGACTAGATTGTAAAATTTTAAAAGTTTTAGGGCTACTTTGCAAATTTTGAAACTGTACCAGACCTTAATTTTAAATTTTGAAATTTTAACTCTTAAGGGACTGGAACTGACATATTTTAAGTATATTCCAAAAAATCCAAGTGCTTAGTGCTTGGAAAGTAATTTTCTAAAATTGAGGGATTAAAGTATAAAAGACTAAACTTGAGGACCCAAATGAAATTTCCAGGACTTATGCAGCCCATGCACCTGGAAATACTAACTTAACTGTAACTTAATTATATTTTGGACCCAAGGTTAAAATTTCATAACAATTGGACCCCTAAAAGCCTTAAAGGCAATTATTTCAAAATGGGACAAAAATGAGATTTTCAAAAGTTAAATGACCTAAACTTATTTCTTTTAAAACCTGCTTTTGTCCCAATATCCTACTAACCTTAGTGATATTTTCCAACTGGAATCACATTAAAAACCCTTCCGGTTTTTGAGTTCCAGTTATTTTAAACTAAGGGCCCGAAATGACAATTTTTATAAATTTGGGGCCAATGTGAGAATTTTATAAAAACTTGACCTCAAAACTTTAAAAATCTGAATCTCTGGACAATTTGGAGAATTTAGGAACTGACCTCATAATTTTTCAAGGTCGGGATATTTATTTATTCAATTTTTAACCCCAAAAGTTTTCGTTTTTACAAAACGGGGCTAAATTGTAATTTTTCTTTTATAAAGGACCTAACTCAAATTATTTTCCCTTTTACTAAAATAGCCCTGGACCCTATGACTTGGATATTTAATTAAAGTATCTTATTTTCTCAAAAACCCTTGACTTATCGGACCGATTCGACCGATTAATACCCGATCGCGGGGCGACTTCCTCGTCTTGCGGTTTTGAATCTATAACGGGACTTATGTTCCACCTAATCTTTCAAGATATCGAAGATTGCTTATCCTTCCAATAATCATCTTCATCCAAATAACTCCACCAACGCCATATTGCTACTCGTGAATTTTCAAAAAATTTCCGAATCGTCTTCTGAATCAATAATACTAGATCGCTCGGTTGATCGCTGTATTTGTATTTACTTTCTGCGCCTAAGTCAACTTGGTGTCGAGCTCACAATCGAATGGATACGTCGTGGATGGGAAGGCAGCTCGGCTGCTATTCCACTCTTCCGACCCCATCGCCCTAATCCCCGGAATCGAGGGACGGAGTGTCCAAGGGAAGCGGGTCGTAGTACTTGAGGTATAATCATGATTATGACAAACCGAGCCTTGCAAGCTCCACCGTGGATTTTGTCTTTGCCTATGGAGCGATAAGGTGACAGGTCTTGGACCATCTTGCCCGGGGAGTTACAAAGAAGAACGAAGGAATCGCTGTCTGATCCACACGATTCCGGAGTTATCGGGCCTATTTGGTTGGCGCTACAAAACCGCACGCAACCGCCGCTTGTTTTGCATTGGTTGGCGCTACAAACCGTTACGCAACCATTATTTGTCTTGCATGGGATTGGCGTTACATTCCGTACGCAATCCTACCTGTCTTGCCTGAATCACATAGTGCCTGTGTGACCACGAACTGTTTTCTTGAACTGTATAAGTATATTACTTAAATATATTATCACGACGCTTGTGGACTGTGTGTGAATTCATGCATCATATCTCACACGTTTTCATATAACTGTTTTCTCGCATTAACTATATATATCGCCATACTTGCACACGATCACCCCATCCACTAAGATTTATATCTCATCCCCACCTGTTTTCTAACCTTTAGATGAGGACTTCGTTGAACATGCTAAACCGACTACAGATTGAGCCCTTGCACTCTGCTTGTTGGATTTACTATCTTTTGTTGTTGATGTCGTTGGACTTGTTACTATTATTTGTTGTTGGACTTACTACTTCTTGTTGTTGTTGTTGGATTCTTTTCTTGTGTTTGTGATTGGACTCTTGTATTTCTTTTCATTCCTTTGACTTTTAAGTTGTTATCTTTAGATCATATCGGGGATGTAATTTAGATTATGGATATTATGGACTATAAGTTGTAACGTGTTTCTATATTTCCGCTGCTATTTAGACTTTGTTCCATTGGGTTTTGATGATATTCATCTTGAATGTTTGGTTTACTTGTATTTAAGTTGTGGATCGTCGTCGCGTCCCGTTTGGGGCGTGACAGTTAGAGTGGTATCAGAGCTCGGCTAGTAAGATGGAAACTTACACCGAGCTGACCCAGGATAGGACCCTCGGTCTGTGTTTTGGGTAGTACCGCTACTTGACCAATTAAGTGTGAAATCAATTTCAAATTGGCATAGAACCGCCTTATTGATGTTTGAACTAAGTTAGAACGCATATTTTGAGGTTCTATAGTCATACTTGTCTTGACTTAGTTGATTCTTGACTGATTTTCTTTATTCATTCTTTCCTTATTCTCTTCTTATCTTTCCTCTACCTTTGACTGACCCGCCTTAGTTTTGTTTGATCAGGATGGAGCCGGCGCCACCTTCTTGGTGGGACGTTTTTCATGCCCGTGCTGAGCGAGAGTACTACCGGGCACTGATGATTCACTCGAATCGGAGAGTGATCGAGCGACCTCGAGCTATCCGAGGAGCGCCCGGTAACAGGGGACTCGACCACGCTGAAAAGAGCCAAGATGAAAAGAGCGAGTTGACCACTATCATTAAGGACCGCGACAACACTATACAAGTGCGGGAGGATCGATCTGAGAATATCGGTGAGCGCCGGATAATGTGCAAGAAAGAGAAAATGAAGAGGCAAGTGACGGCCGCTTTAAATGGGAGATTGACGCCCGCCTATCTCACGACACCGTTGAGCGCTTGAGGAGACCTCATCAAGCGGATGATAGTGATTAAGGACCTTACACGGGCCCTAGCTCGAGAGACGCTCGGGAGGCGCTCTGGGCGGCTAATGCACTGACCATTGCCACCACCCGAGGTGGAGCCCGTACACAACACGAGGAGGACCGAGAGGAGGACCCCCAAGGAGGATCCGAGGAGGATCCGATTGAGGTCGGAGAGCCCGAGGCACTTGAGGCCGCTCCACTTGATGATGCACAGGGATTCGGCGGTGGTTGGATTTCGTTGATTGAGGTCGAGGCACCACCTCACCCGACTGTGCCCCGATTATGGACATAGTTGCGAGTGACGATGATGGCGATCTCACTGATTAGTTAGCTTGATTGTCAGTTTGTACTTTCGTTGTTGTAGACGCTTATTCCAGTGTTGTACCTTACTTTCTATTGTATTAGATTCCGTTGTATTTTGGTTCAGATGTATCTTTGACAAAGTGTTACTATTGTTGTACTATGGGTGTATTCAAGTTTTACATTAATGGATATGCCTTTTGCTATTTATTCAGTGTCTTGCGTTTGTTGTTACTTTCCCTACGATATAACTCGCTTTACGCAAATAATTATTGTATCATTTACTCGTGGATCTCAACTAACACTTCAAGATACAGAATGGCCGAACATCGTAGACGTGGGAGACCTCGCCGCATTCCCCGAGGGGATGACGACGTACCCAGGGATCGGGTACCCTCCTGAATTACCACCGCCACCTCCACCTCTTTGTAGGAGACAACTTGATCACGCAGCCCTACAACAAATCTTGGTTTTCATGAGGCAACAAGCAAAGCCTCAACACCGTGCCCCCGAACCCACCAGAGAGGTGAACGATCGCACGTTGGAGCGATTTCTACGGTTCGACCCACTGACTTTCTTAGGAGAGCCAGATGATTTGAAGGAAGAAGAATGGATAGAGAAATTGGAGTATATCTTCAATGCTCTCCAATATTGAGATGAGCGTAAAGTCACACTCATCGTATTTAAATGCCTGGAATCGGGCCGCTAGAGACTGGTGGAGGGCAAGTTGAAAGAAGGGGAACAGGACCTGTAGCCGTGAACATGGGAAATTTCTTGGCCGAGTTCAATGAAGCAGTACATTCCACGAGGTTGTGAAAGAGGCGCACGGGATGAATTCCACAGATTGAGGCGGGGAACATGATCGTAGCTCAAGATGAAGTCTGAATTTCATCGATTGTCCAAATATGCTCGGGACAATCGCATCGAAAAAGGATAAGCTTTACAAGTTCACTCGAGGATTGAAACTAGAACTTCAAAAACAATGTTGACTATTGAATTGACAACCTACTCGGGCAGAAAGCGGCTCTCCGCATTGAGTCGGGATCGAACCGTATTGATGATTCAACAGAGTAGGCCATCAAACAGATCTTAACAGATACCGGTGTGGGACAATCATCTAAACCGCTGCTAAGTTTGAAGGGACCGATTAATAAGACAGATAAGGGAAAAGGACAAGATAAGGAAAGCGGGTCAAGTGTGTGCACATTGCCGTAAACAAGGACATACTTCCAATGACCGCTGTTGGCGTAAACAAGGAAGGTGTTTGCTTATTGTGGTAATAATCAAGACACCGGTGAAAGATTGCCAAGCACGATGACCGAACCAAATAGACGCAACCGCAAAGATGGCCGGAAATGTCCGGGTAATCGGGCAAGGATGCCCGCCGAGCATTTGCACTAGCCGGACAGAGGCTCGAGGCAATGACGACGTGGTGGAAGGTACGCTTCTAGTATCTAACCACTACGCTAAAATATTGTTCGACCCTGGATCAACGCATTCATTTGTTTCACCGCATTTTGTACACAAACCGCATGCATGCATGGAACATATGCCTATATGTCTAGAAATATCAACTCCTATGGGTGCAAGTCGATAACATATATTATCTATAATGCATGCGAAGTTAAGATTGATGAGATAAACTTTCTGCCGATTTGATCTTATTACCTATATCCGAATACGACGTGATATTGGGAATGAAATAGTTGTCTACACACCATGCAAAATGGATCGCCATAACAAGTCCATTAAGCTATGTGAACTTAAAGCCCGAAGTGGAAATTTCGGGAAGGGCACGAGTTAAGATTGCCCCAATCATTTCAGCAATGAAAGCGAGGAAGGTGATCACAAGAGGGGCACAAGGGTACTTAGCGTTTGTAATCAACAAACCCAAGGTTGAGACACAAATCAACCAAGTACCTATAGTATCAGAATATACAGATGTATTTCCACAAGAACTCACCACTGTCCCTCCGGATAGGGAAGTCGAGTTCACCATCGAGGTGTTACCAGTGGACCGCCCCGAGGTGCGTAACACCGTATAGAATGGCTCTCTTGAGTTACAAGAGCTGAAAATGCAATTACAGAAACTGATGGATGTGGGATTTATCCGATCGAGTACGTCTCCGTGGGAAGCACCGGTGCTGTTCGTCAAAAGGAAAGATGGCACCTTAAGACTATGTATAGATTATCGTGGTCTTAATAGCATGACCATCAAGAACAAATATCCCCTCCCGAGGATAGACGAACTATTTGATCAACTTCAAGGAACGACGGTGTACTCGAAGTTTGATTTACAACAAGGATATTACCAACTGAAAATCTGCGAAGAAGACATTTCCAAAACTGCATTTCAAACCCGATATGGACACTACGAGTTTGTAGTGATGCCTTTCGGTCTGACAAATGCACCAGCAGCATTTATGGACCTGATGCATCGAGTCTTTCTACCTTATTTGGATCAATTCGTAGTGATATTCATTGATGACATACTCGTATACTCTAAGTCTAGAGAAGAGCATGAACGTCATCTGAAAATCATTTCGGAGACACTACGAGAGCATAAGATGTATGCCAAATTCAGCAAGTGCAAATTTTGGCTTAGTGAAGTCGCGTTCTTTGGACACTGAAGATCCGCACCGGATTGCCGTAGATCCTTGAAGGCTGCGGGTGGTTGAATGGAAACAACCGAGTCTCAGAACGGAAATCGGGAGTTTCCTAGGACTAGCTGGATATTATCGAAGATTTATCCAAGATTTCTCCAAGATAGTCGGACCACTCACTCCAAGTTTGAGTGGAATGACAAATGCGAGGCGAGTTTCCAAGAGCTGAAGAAACGACTTACTACAGCTCCAGTCTTAGCCCTTCCAAAGGGAACCGAAAACTTTGTCGTCTACAGTGATGCATCAAAGGAAAGACTAGGAGCAGTGCTCATGCAGGAAGGAAAAGTTATCGCTTATGCATCACGAAAGCTCAAGCCGTATGAAGCCAATTATCCAACGCATGACTTGGAATTGGCAGCGATAGTGTTCGCGTTGAAGAAATGGAGACACTATCTCTACGGAGCAACATTCACGGTTTTCACGGATCATAAGAGCTTGAAGTATCTATTCTCCCAGAAAGATCTCAATCTGAGGCAACGAAGATGGATGGAGTTGATTGAGGACTATCACTTTGATATTCAATACCATCCCGGGAAAACTAACGTAGTAGCTGACGCTTTGAGTAGAAAGGCGAGCTTAGCCGAACTTATGATTCGAGAGTGGAAATCATTAGAAGAGCTGAGCAATTGGAATCTGACGAGAACCAATACTCAGATTTCATGTGCTAACATTTCAGTTAAACCCGATCTGCTGAATGAGATCAAAGAAGCATACGGGAAAGATGCACATCTTCAAAAACTGAAGGAGAAGATACTTAAAGGAGAGAGATCAGAATTCTCGGTACACGAAGATGGGGTTATCAGATTTCGGAATCGAGTGTGTGTACCGAATGACCAGCAGATTAAGAATAAAATCCTAGTAGAGGCACATCGATCAAAATACACTATACATCCTGGAGGAAACAAGATGTATAAGGATTTGAAACGGAGTTATTGGTGGGTAAACATGAAGAACCAGGTAGCAGAGTTCGTTGCGAGATGTATAACTTGTCAACGAGTGAAAGCTGAACACCAACGACCATCTGGTTTACTACAACCGTTGAGAATTCCCGAGTGGAAATGGGAACACATAATGATGGACTTCGTGACGGATCTACCAAGGACCAGAGGAGGCCATGATGCTATTTGGGTAGTTGTAGACCTACTATATTAGAATTCACAATTCAAAAAAGTCATATTCTTGAAATAGCCTTCGGAATCGAGAGTTTGAAATTCTTCAACTGATCTTAGCTCGTTTCGATCATCTAGAATGGCATCTGTGTCCTTCCCTGCTGGAATGCCACCAAACAGTTTCAACATTTCTTCAACGCGTGCATCCGTTCTCTTGTCGAACTCTTCCATCCCTGCTTCTACAATTTTTCTCTTCTCTGACATGGGCACAACAGAGTGATGGAGCGGCAGAGTCACAGGAAGTTTGCTGATTATCGATGTTGTGACATGACCTTGCTGAGGGGTTTCAGCAAGCATTAAGGTCACATCCTTTGACCTTTCCCCCTCAACAGTTTTTCCCTTCTCAGTTGATTCATCCTTTTGCTTGTCAGCTGTATCTTCCTTTAATTTCCTCGGGTATTCCTCTTCCTCTTTTTGGCATCATCGAAGGAGAGAGGAACCCCGAAACATCCCAATGAGCATGAAATCCCGATACCGAGAGCCGAGTTCGCTTAGAAGTCTCTTGTGGCATTTGCGGTTCAAAATTTCGAGCGAGTGGCCTTCGATTCACCGCCACAGTTTCATTTCGGCCATAAGTAGTTGAACTTCGCATTTCTCTTCAACACGTAGAATTTCTTTTCGATGAAATTCACGCAGAGCTCCATTTGAGTTGTATGGGTGGCATGCAATCTCTCCATATAGGTCCGCATCCTCTCTTTCATGTCGGCATTGTCACCGCCGCCATTCTCAGATCGAAGTTGAAATCGGTGGCACAATGGAGTTAGTAGGAATTATGGGATCTTCTTGACTATGTAGTGCTTCGATCTCTTGCGTTTCTTCTTCTAGCCTAGCGACTTGAGAGAAAAGGTAAATACATCCTCAAATGCATCATCTCACACTTGAGATATTGTGCGCGAGGTGGTCACCGCCGCAGCCGTAGCCTACGGTAGCCTACGCATTGAAGTTTTCACTTGTTGCGGGGCGCGCTTGATTGTTTTTGCCGATTGATCGAGCCTCACTGTCTTAACGACTTCTTCGGCCTCGATGAGGTTTTTCCATTTGAGTAGATCGGTCCGGTCAGTATCATCATCGCGTCATCGGATGATGATGGAACCTAGGGGGCTTGGTTCATCATCAAATTTGAATGTTTGACGGCGACTTTGAAACTTGATCGACTCATCTCGGAAGAACATCCTCAGCTGGGTCCTTATGATGTGCAACAAGGGTGGACTCAGCTTCATCTTTAGATCCCAGAAATGATATATCAGGGTTGTTTTGGGAATCATGAAGTGCACTAATCTCCTTCTCAGAATCTTCAATGTGAACAGGAGGGATGTTCGCATTTCTTTCTCTTTACCCAGGAAGTCTCAACCTCCCTCGGGACTTCAATACCTTTAGTAGTCTCAACTGCAGAAAGGCATTCTATATTCCCTTCGACAGATGCAGTTGTCTTAGGGTCTTGGACCATGGCATCCGAAGGAGTCGCAATCCCTTGGATTGCACTTTCAGTACCCAAAGTGTTAACTCCGGGGGCATTTCCAACTTGTGCCTCGACCGCATCGCCAATGGCGTCCTCGACAGCAGCTTGGCACTTGGCACCAGTGAGACAACGTCCGAGCCGCCGAGTGTCAACTTGATGTTGTTCTTTTTATTTTTCTTTCTCTATTTCGCCTCATTCCTTCATAATGGAGTCATCTGCGCATCCTCCAACCTTGCTGCAGTGGAGTGAGTTTCCCCCTCAACTGGCGCACCAGCTGAGTGACTGACGGTGGGGTCACTCTTCTCCAAACTCCCGGCTGCTTCCATTGAGTGCGTAGGCGTGGGGGCAGGTGGTAACACACCTTCAGTAGGGGTTGGCTCAACTTGGGTGCCCAAATTCCCAGACTCTTTGCCAAGTCCCTTGGACCCATCTTCTGAGTGAACTGGGGACGTGGTCGCAACGATAATTGTGGCAATCTGCTGCACCATTCCCAACGTGTCAATCTCCATGAGAGATTTTGAGGACTCTCCTGGTCCTTCCATCAACTGCTGCTCATTAATCAGCCTGGATTCTCTTAGAGTTTGCTGCATTTCTGACTTTTCTTGTGCAACAGCGGGATCCATGTCTTCATCACTTTCGGAGAACACATCAAAATGAGGATGAGTGTGTTCTAAAGTTCCAGTGAAAGGACATATGTTTGCCTTCTCCAGTGGATGGGCTTGCTCTTCAGCTTTGTCTTTCTCGTCCGCCTTTATGATATGGAGGATGTCCATGCAATTCTCTTCATCGAGAGCCTGTCATGCAATGGTAATCCCTAGGAATTGCGTTAATTCCTCTTTCTCTACTATAAATTCAGGGCGTTCGAACTGCACCCTGGAGTTGCTTAGCTTCCATGCCCTCCATTCACGCAGATGGCGCTGAATATCTAGATATACGGGTGAGTACATGATGAGATCCTGTGCTGTTCGTCAAAAAGAAATATGGCACCTTAAGACTATGTATAGATTATCGTGGTCTTAATAGCGTGACCATCAAGAACAAATATCCCCTCCCGAGGATAGACGAACTATTTGATCAACTTTAAGGAACGACGGTGTACTCGAAGTTTGATTTACAACAAGGATATTACCAACTGAAAATCTGCGAAGAAGACATTTCCAAAACTGCATTTCAAACCCGATATGGACACTACGAGTTTGTAGTGATGCCATTCGTCCGACAAATGCACCGCAAAGCATTTATGGACCGATGCACGAGTCTTTCAACCTTATTTGGATCAATTCGTAGTGATATTCATTGATGACATACTCGTATACTCTAAGTCTAGAGAAGAGCATGAACGTCATCTGAAAATCATTTTGGAGACACTATAAGAGCATAAGTTGTATGCCAAATTCAGCAAGTGCGAATTTTGGCTTAGTGAAGTTGCGTTCTTGGGACACATAGTATCCGCACCGGATCGCCGTAGATCCTTCAAGGTGCGGGCATGATAGTTGAATGGAAATAACCCGAGTCGTCAGAACGGAAATCGGGAGTTTCTAGACTAGCTGGATATTATCGAAGATTTATCCAGGATTTATCCAAGATAGGACCACTCACTCGACTAACCCAGGAAAGCAAGTCAAGTTTGAGTGGAATGACAAATGCAAGGCGAGTTTCCAAGAGCTGAAGAAATGACTTAGTACAACTCTAGTCTTAGCCCTTCCAAAGGGAACCGAAAACTTCGCGTCTACTGGTGATGCATCAAAGGAAGGACTAGGAGCAGTGCTCATGCAGGAAGGAAAAGTTATCGCTTATGCATCACGAAAGCTCAAGCCGTATGAAGCCAATTATCCAACGCACGACTTGGAATTGGCATCGATAGTGTTCGCGTTGAAGAAATGGAGACACTATCTTTACGGAGCAACATTCACGGTTTTCACGGATCATAAGAGCTTGAAGTATCTATTCTCATAGAGAGATCTCAATCTGAGGCAACGAAGATGGATGGAGTTGATTGAGGACTATCACTTTGATATTCAATACCATCTCGAGAAAGCTAACGTAGTATCTGACGCTTTGAGCAGAAAGGCGAGCTTAGCCAGACTTATGATTCGAGAGTGGGAATCATTAGAAGAGTTGAGCAATTGGAATCTGAGGAGAACCAATACTCATATTTCATGTGCTAATATTTCGGTTAAACCCGATCTGCTGAATGAGATCAAAGAAGCACAAAGGAAAGATGCACATCTTCAAAAACTGAAGGAGAAGATACTTAAAGGAGAGAGATCAGAATTCTCGGTACATGAAGATGGGGTTATCAGATTCCGGAATCGAGTGTGTGTACCGAACGATGAGCAGATTAAGAATAAAATCCTAGCAGAGGGAAACCGATCAAAATACACTATACATCCTGGAGGAAACAAGATGTATAAGGATTTGAAACAGAGTTATTGGTGGGTAAACATGAAGAACCAGATAGCAGAGTTCGTTGCGAGATGTATAACTTGTCAACGAGTGAAAGCAGAACACCAACGACCATCTGGTTTACTACAACCGTTGAGAATTCCCGAGTGGAAATGGGAACACATAATGATGGACTTCGTGACGGATCTACCAAGGACCAGAGGAGGCGATGATGCTATTTGGGTAGTTGTAGACCGACTATATTAGAATTCACAAATCAAAAAAGTCATATTCTTGAAATAGCCTTCGGATTCGAGAGTTTGAAATTCTTCAACTGATCTTAGCTCGTTTCGATCATCTGGAATGGCATTTGTGTCCTTCTCTGCCAGAAAGCCACCAAACTGTTTCAACATTTCTTCAACGCGTGCATCCGTTCTCTTGTGGAACTCTTCCATCCCCGCTTCTACAATTTTTCTCTTCTCTGACATGGGCACAACAGAGTGATGGAGTGGCAGAGTCACATGAAGTTTGATGATTATCGATGTTGTGACATGACCTTGCTAAGGGGTTTCAGCAAGCATTAAGGTCACATCAACCGATTTAAATATTTATTAGAATTCACAAATTAAAAAAGTCGTTATAACAAAATGGTATGTATTCCCACCTGATCATAGTATCAAACGGGGCGATCCGGGTTCGATTCCTGGTACGACATATTTTAATTTTTTGCTCTTTTCTTTTAGAATTTGAATTTATTTTATATGCTTGGGTTTGGGCCATAGCCTTTTCCAATAAAGTGGGTGAGCCAACCCTACCCGTGAAAGGCTATTTACAAAATATTATGTTTGAATAATCACACTTTTAAATATATATTAGAATTCACAAATCAAGAAAGTTGTTGTAGCAAATTGGTATGTATTCCCACCTGATTATAGTATCAAATGGGGCGATCCGGGTTTGATTCCTGACAACGACATATTTTAATTTTTTGCTCTTTTATTTTAGAATTTGAATTTATTTTATATGCTTGGATTTGGACCTTAGCCTTTTCCACTAAAGTGGGTGAACCAACCCTACCCGTGAAAGGTCATTTACAAAATATTATTTTTGAATCATCAACCCTTATAAATATATATTAGATTTCACATATCAAAAAAATTGTTGTAGCAAAATGGTATGTATTCCCACCTGATCATAGTATCAAACGAGGCTATCCGGGTTTCGATTCCTGGCAACGACATATTTTAATTTTTTGCTCTTTTCTTTTAAAATTTGAATTTATTTTATATGCTTGGATTTGGGCCTTAGCCTTTTCCTGTAAAGTGAGTGAGCCAACCCTACCCGTGAAAGGTCATCTATAAAACATTATATTTGAATCATCAACTGATTTAAATATTTATTAGAATTAACAAATTAAATAAGTCGTTGTAGCAAAATGGTATGTATTCCCACCTGATCATAGTATCAAACGGGGCGATCCGGGTTCAATTCCTGGCAACGATATATTTTAATTTTTTACTCTTTTCTTTTAGAATTTGAATTTATTTTATATGCTTGGATTTGGACCTTAGCCTTTTCCAATAAAGTGGGTGAACCAACCCTACCCGTGAAAGGTCATTTACAAAATATTATTTTTGAATCATCAACCCTTATAAATATATATTAGAATTCACATATCAAAAAAATTGTTGTAGCAAAATGGTATGTATTCCCACCTGATCATAGTATCAAACGGGGCTATCCGGGTTTCGATTCTGGCAACGACATATTTTAATTTTTTGCTCTTTTCTTTTAAAATTTGAATTTATTTTATATGCTTGGATTTGGGCCTTAGCCTTTTCCTGTAAAGTGGGTGAGCCAACCCTACCCGTGAAAGGTCATCTATAAAACATTATATTTGAATCATCAACTGATTTAAATATTTATTAGAATTCACAAATTAAAAAAGTCGTTGTAGCAAAATGGTATGTATTCCCACCTGATCATAGTATCAAACGGGGCGATCCGGGTTCGATTCCTGGCATTGACATATTTTACTTTTTTGCTCTTTTCTTTTAGAATTTGTATTTATTTTATGTGCTTTGATTTGGCCTTAGCCTTTTCCTATAAAGTGGGTGAGCCAACCCTACCCGTGGAAGGACATCTATAAAATATTATGTTTGAATCATCAACCCTTTCAAATATTTATTAGAATTCACAAATTAAAAAAGTCGTTGTAGCAAAATGGTATGTATTTCCACCTGATCATAGTATTAAATGGGGCGATCCATGTTCGATTCTTGGTAACGACATATTTTAATTTATTGCTCTTTTCTTTTAGAATTTGAAATTATTTTATATGCTTGGATTTGGGCCTCAGCCTTTTACTGTAAAGTGGGTGAGCCAACCCTACCCGTGAATGGCCATCTATAAAACATTATATTTGAATCATCAACCCATTTGAATATTTGTTAGAATTTACAAACCAACAAAGTCGTTGTAGCACAATGGTGTGTATTCCCACCGGATCATAGTATCAAAAGGGGCGATCCGGGTTCGATTCCTAGCAACGACTTTTTTTAATTTTTTGCTCTTTTATTTTAAAAATTGAATTGATTTTATATGCCGAGCTCGGCCTTAGCCTTTTCCTCTGAGGTGGGTGAGCCAACCCTACCCGTGAAAGACCATTTATAAAATATTGTGGTTGAATCATCAACCTTATTAAATATATATTAGAATTCACAAATCAAAAAAGTCGTTGTAGCAAAATGGGATGTATTCCCACCTGATCATAGTATCAGATGGGGCAATCCGGGTTCGATTCATGGCAATGACGTATTTTAATTTTTTTGCTCTTTTCTTTTAGAATTTGAATTCATTTTATACCTTAGCCTTTTCCTGTAAAGTGGGTGAGCCAACCCTACCCGTGAAAGGTCATCTATAAAATATTATTTTTGAATCATCAACCGATTTAAATATTTATTAGAATTCACAAATTAAAAAAGTCGTTGTAGCAAAATGGTATGTATTCCCACCTGATCACAGTATCAAACGGGGCGATCCAGGTTCGATTCCTGGCAACGACATATTCTAATTTTTTGCTCTTTTCTTTTTGAATTTGAATATATTAATATGATTGGATGGCCATATCCTTTTCCAATAAAGTGGGTGAGCCAACCCTACCCGTGAAAGGCCATTTACAAAACATTATGTTTAAATCGTCACACTTTTAAATATATATTAGAATTCACATATCAAGAAAGTTGTTGTAGCAAAATGGTATGTATTCCCACCTGATCATAGTATCAAATGGGGCGATCCGGGTTCATTTCCTGGCAACGACATATTTTAATTTTTTGCTTTTTTCTTTTAGAATTTGAAATTATTTTATATGCTTGGATTTAGGTCTTAGCCTTTTACTGTAAAGTGGGTTAGCCAACCCTACCCGTGAATGCCCATCTATAAAACATTATGTTTGAATCATCAACCCATTTGAATATTTATTAGAATTTACAAACCAACAAAGTCGTTGTAGCACAATGTTGTGTATTCCCACCTGATCACAGTATCAAACGGGGCGATCCAGGTTCGATTCCTGGCAACGACATATTCTAATTTTTTGCTCTTTTCTTTTTGAATTTGAATTTATTAATATGATTGGATGGCCATATCCTTTTCCAATAAAGTGGGTGAGCCAACCCTACCCGTGAAAGGCCATTTACAAAACATTATGTTTAAATCGTCACACTTTTAAATATATATTAGAATTCACAAATCAAGAAAGTCGTTGTATCAAAATGGTATGTATTCCCACCTGATCATAGTATCAAACGGGGCAATCCGGGTTCGATTCTTGGCAATGACATATTTTAATTTTTTGCTCTTTTCTTTTAGAATTTGAATTTATTTTATATGCTTGGATTTGGGCCTTAGCCTTTAACTGTAAAGTGAGTGAGCCAACCCTACCCGTGAATGGCCATCTATAAAATATTATGTTTGAATCATCAACCCATTTGAATATTTGTTAGAATTTACAAACCAACAAAGTCGTTGTAGCACAATGATGTGTAATCCCGCCTGATCATAGTATCAAATGGGGCGATCCATGTTCGATTCTTGGAAACGACATATTTTAATTTTTTGCTCTTTTCTTTTAGAATTTGAAATTATTTTATATGCTTGGATTTGGGCCTTGGCCGTTTATTGTAAAGTGGGTGAGCCAACCCTACCCGTGAATGGCCATCAATAAAATATTATGTTTGAATTATCAACCCATTTGAATATTTGTTAGAATTTACCAACCAACAAAGTCGTTGTAGCACAATGATTTGTATTCCCACCTGATCATAGTATCAATAGGGGCGATCTGGGTTCTATTCATAGCAACAACTTTTTTTAATTTTTTGCTCTTTTATTTTAAAATTTGAATTGATTTTATATGCCGAGTTGGGCCTTAGCCTTTTCCTATGAAGTGGGTGAGCCAACCCTACCCGTGAAAGGTCATTTACAAAACATTATGTTTGAATCATCACGCTTTTAAATATATATTAGAATTCACAAATCAATTAAGTCGTTGTAGCAAAATGATATGTATTCCCACCTGATCATAGTATCAAACGGGGCAATCCGGGTTCAATTCCTGACAATGACATATTTTAATTTTTTGCTCTTTTCTTTTAGAATTTGAAATTATTTTATATGCTTGGATTTGGGCCTTAGCCTTCTCCTATAAAGTGGATGAGCCAACCCTACCCGTGAAAGGTCATTTACAAAACATTATGTTTGATTCATCATGCTTTTAAATATATATTAGAATTCTCAAATCAATTAAGTCGTTGTAGCAAAATGATATGTATTCCCACCTGATCGTAATATCAAACGGGGCAATCCGGATTCAATTCCTGACAATGACATATTTTAATTTTTTGCTCTTTTCTTTTAGAATTTGAAATTATTTTATATGCTTGTATTTGGGCCTTAGCCTTCTCCTATAAAGTGGATGAGCCAACCCTACCCGTGAAAGGTCATTTACAAAATATTATGTTTGAATCATCACGCTTTTAAATATATATTAGAATTCACAAATCAATTAAGTCGTTGTAGCAAAATGATATGTATTCCCACCTGATCATAGTATCAAATGGGGCAATCCGGGTTCAATTCCTGACAATGACATATTTTAATTTTTTGCTCTTTTCTTTTAGAATTCGAAATTATTTTATATGCTTGGATTTGGGCCTTAGCCTTTTCCTATAAAGTGGATGAGCCAACCCTACCCGTGAAAGGACATATATAAAATATTATGTTTGAATCATCAACCCTTTTAAATATTTATTAGAATTCACAAATTAAAAAAGTCGTTGTAGCAAAATGGTATGTATTCCCACCTGATCATAGTATCAAATGGGGCGATCCGGGTTCATTTCCTGGCAACGATATATTTTAATTTTTTGCTTTTTTCTTTTAGAATTTGAAATTATTTTATATGCTTGGATTTAGGTCTTAGCCTTTTACTGTAAAGTGGGTTAGCCAACCCTACCCGTGAATGCCCATCTATAAAATATTATGTTTGAATCATCAACCCATTTGAATATTTATTAGAATTTACAAACCAACAAAGTCGTTGTAGCACAATGTTGTGTATTCCCACCTGATCACAGTATCAAATGGGGCGATCCAGGTTCGATTCCTGGCAACGACATATTCTAATTTTTTGCTCTTTTCTTTTTGAATTTGAATTTATTAATATGATTGGATGGCCATATCCTTTTCCAATAAAGTGGGTGAGCCAACCCTACCCGTGAAAGGCCATTTACAAAACATTATGTTTAAATCGTCACACTTTTAAATATATATTAGAATTCACAAATCAAGAAAGTCGTTGTATCAAAATGGTATGTATTCCCACCTGATCATAGTATCAAACGGGGCAATCCGGGTTCGATTCTTGGCAATGACATATTTTAATTTTTTGCTCTTTTCTTTTAGAATTTGAATTTATTTTATATGCTTGGATTTGGGCCTTAGCCTTTAACTGTAAAGTGAGTGAGCCAACCCTACCCGTGAATGGCCATCTATAAAATATTATGTTTGAATCATCAACCCATTTGAATATTTGTTAGAATTTACAAACCAACAAAGTCGTTGTAGCACAATGATGTGTAATCCCTTTGATCATAGTATCAAATGGGGATCCATGTTCGATTCTTGGCAACGACATATTTTAATTTTTGCTCTTTTCTTTTAGAATTTGAAATTATTTTATATGCTTGGATTTGGGCCTTGGCCGTTTATTTGTAAAGTGGGTGAGCCAACCCTACCCGTGAATGGCCATCAATAAAATATTATGTTTGAATTATCAACCCATTTGAATATTTGTTAGAATTTACCAACCAACAAAGTCGTTGTAGCACAATGATTTGTATTCCCACCGATCATAGTATCAATAGGGGCGTCCGGGTTCTATTCATAGCAACAACTTTTTTTAATTTTTTGCTCTTTTATTTTAAAATTTGAATTGATTTTATATGCCGAGTTGGGCCTTAGCCTTTTCCTATGAAGTGGGTGAGCCAACCCTACCCGTGAAAGGTCATTTACAAAACATTATGTTTGAATCATCACGCTTTTAAATATATATTAGAATTCACAAATCAATTAAGTCGTTGTAGCAAAATGATATGTATTCCCACCTGATCATAGTATCAAACGGGGCAATCCGGGTTCAATTCCTGACAATGACATATTTTAATTTTTTGCTCTTTTCTTTTAGAATTTGAAATTATTTTATATGCTTGGATTTGGGCCTTAGCCTTCTCCTATAAAGTGGATGAGCCAACCCTACCCGTGAAAGGTCATTTACAAAACATTATGTTTGATTCATCATGCTTTTAAATATATATTAGAATTCTCAAATCAATTAAGTCGTTGTAGCAAAATGATATGTATTCCCACCTGATCGTAATATCAAACGGGGCAATCCGGATTCAATTCCTGACAATGACATATTTTAATTTTTTGCTCTTTTCTTTTAGAATTTGAAATTATTTTATATGCTTGTATTTGGGCCTTAGCCTTCTCCTATAAAGTGGATGAGCCAACCCTACCCGTGAAAGGTCATTTACAAAATATTATGTTTGAATCATCACGCTTTTAAATATATATTAGAATTCACAAATCAATTAAGTCGTTGTAGCAAAATGATATGTATTCCCACCTGATCATAGTATCAAATGGGGCAATCCGGTTCAATTCCGACAATGACATATTTTAATTTTTTGCTCTTTTCTTTTAGAATTCGAAATTATTTTATATGCTTGGATTTGGGCCTTAGCCTTTTCCTATAAAGTGGATGAGCCAACCCTACCCGTGAAAGGACATATATAAAATATTATGTTTGAATCATCAACCCTTTTAAATATTTATTAGAATTCACAAATTAAAAAAGTCGTTGTAGCAAAATGGTATGTATTCCCACCTGATCATAGTATCAAACGGGGCAATCCGGGTTCGATTCCTGACAATGACATATTTTAATTTTTTGCTCTTTTCCTTTAGAATTTGAAATTATTTTATATGCTTGGATTTGGGCCTTTGCCTTCTCCTATAAAGTGGATGAGCCAACCCTACCCGTGAAAAGACATCTATAAAATATTATGTTTGAATCATCAACCCTTTTAAATATTTATTAGAATTCACAAATTAAAAAAGTCGTTGTAGCAAAATAGTATGTATTCCCACCTGATCATAGTATCAAATGGGGCTATCCATGTTCGATTCTTGGCAACGACATATTTTATTTTTTTGCTCTTTTTTTTTAGAATTTGAAATTATTTTATATGCTTGGATTTGGGCTTTAGCCTTTTCCTATAAAGTAGGTGAGCTAACCCTGCCTGTGAAAGACCATCTATAAAACATTATGTTTGAATCATCAACGGATTTAAATATTTATTAAATTCAGAAACCAACAAGGCCATTGTAGCACAATGATATATATTCCCACCTGATCATCGTATCAAACGAAGCCATTCGGGTTCGATTCCTGGCAATGACATATTTTAATTTTTTGCTCTTTTCTTTTAGAATTGGAATTTATTTTGTAATCTTGGATTTGAGCCTTAGCCTTTTCTTATAAAGTGGGTGAGCCAACATTACCCGTGAAAGGCCATTATAGAAAACATTATGTTTGAATCATCAACCCTTTTAAATATATATTAGAATTCACAAATTAAAAAAGTCGTTGTAGCAAAGTGGTATGTATTCCCACCAGTTCATAGTATCAAACGGGGCGATCCGGGTTTAATTCCTGGCAACGACATATTTTAATTTTTTGCTCTTTTATTTCAAAATTAGAATTCATTTTATATGCCTCGAGTTGGGCCTTAGTCTTTTCCTATTAAGTGGGTGAGCCAACTCTACCTGTTAAAGGCCATCTATAAAACATTATGTTTGGATCATCAACCCTTTTAAATATTTTTTAGAATTCACAAACTAAAAAAGTCGTTGTAGCAAAATGGTATGTATTCCCACCTGATCATAGTATCAAACGGGGTTATCCGGGTTCGATTCCTAGCAACACATTTTTTAAATTTTGCTCTTTTCTTTTAGAATTTAAAATTATTTTATATGCTTGGATTTGGGCCTTAGCCTTTTCCTATAAAGTGGGTGAGCCAACCCTACCCGTGAAAGGTCATCTATAAAACATTATGTTTGAATCATCAACTGATTTAAATATTTATTAAAATTCACAAACCAACAATGTCGTTGTAGCACAATGATGTGTATTCCGACCTGATCATACTATCAAATGGGGCTGTCCGGTTTTGATTCCTGCAACGATATATTTTAATTTTTTACTATTTTATTTTAAAATTTGAATTCATTTTATATGCCTTGAGTTGGGCCTTTTCCTATGAAGTGGGTGAGCCAACCTACCCGTGAAAGGCCTTTATAAAACATTATGTTTGAATCATCAACCCTTTTAAATATTTATTAAAATTCACAAATTAAAAAGTCGTTGTAGCAAAATGGTATGTTTTTCCACCTGATCATAGCATCAAACGGGGTGATCTGGGTTCGATTCCTGACAACGACATATTTTTATTTTTTGCTCTTGTCTTTTAGAATTTGAATTTATTTTATATATTTGGATTTGGGCCTTAGCCTTTTCCTGTAAAGTGGGTGAGCCAACCCTACCCGTGAATGGCTATCTATAAAACACTATGTTTGAATCATCAACTCATTTGATTATTTATTAGAATTTCCAAACCAACAAAGTCGTTGTAGCACAATGATGTATAATCCCACTTGATCATATTATCAAAAGGGGCAATCCGGTTCGATTCCTAGCAACGACTTTTTAATTTTTTGCTCTTTATTTTAAAATTTGAATTGATTTTATATGTCGAGTTGGGCCTTAGCCTTTTCCTATGAAGTGGGTGAGCCAACCCTACCCGTGAAAGGCCATTTAAAAAACATTATGTTTGAATCATCACGCTTTTAAATATATATTAGAATTCACAAATCAAGAAAGTCGTTGTAGCAAAAGGGTATGTATTCCCACCTGATCATAGTATCAAACGGGGCAATCCGGGTTCGATTCCTGGCAATGACATATTTTAATTTTTTGCTCTTTTCTTTTAGAATTTGAATTTATTTTATATGCTTGGATTTGGGCCTTAACTTTTTCCTGTAAAGGGGGTGAGCCAACCCTACCCGTGAAAGGTCATCTATAAAATATTATATTTGATTCATCAACCGATTTAAATATTTATTAGAATTCACAAATCAAGAAAGTCGTTGTAGCAAAATGGTATGTTTTCCCACCTGATCATAGTATCAAACGGGGCAATCCGGGTTCGATTCCTGGCAACGACATATTTTAATGTTTTGCTCTTTTCTTTTAGAATTTGAATTTATTTTATATGCTTGGATTTGGGCCTTAGCCTTTTCCTGTAAAGTAGGTGAGCCAACCCTACCCGTGAATGGCCATCTATAAAACATTATGTTTGAATCATCAACCCATTTGAATATTTGTTAGAATTTACAAACCAACAAAGTCGTTGTAGCACAATGATGTGTATTCCCACCTGATCATAATATCAAAAGGGGCGATCCGGGTTCGATTCCTAGCAACGACTTTTTTTAATTTTTTGCTCTTTTATTTTAAAATTTAAATTGATTTTATATGTCGAGTTGGGCCTTAGCCTTTTCCTATGAAGTATGTGAGCCAACCCTACCCTTGAAAGACCATTTACAAAACATTATGTTTGAATCATCACACTTTTAAATATATATTAGAATTCACAAATCAAGAAAGTCATTGTAGCAAAATGGTATGTATTCCCACCTGATCATAGTATCAAACGGGGCAAACCGGGTTCGATTCCTGGCAACGACATATTTTAATTTTTTGCTCTTTTCTTTAAGAATTTGAATTTATTTTATATGCTTGGATTTGGGCCTTAGCCTTTTCCTGTAAAGTAGGTGAGCCAACCCTACCCGTGAATGGCCATCTATAAAACATTATGTTTGAATCATCAACCCATTTGAATATTTGTTAGAATTTACAAACCAACAAAGTCGTTGTAGCACAATGATGTGTATTCCCACCTGATCATAGTATCAAAAGGGGCGTTCCGGGTTCGATTCCTAGCAACGACTATTTTTAATTTTTTGCTCTTATATTTTAAAATTTAAATTGATTTTATATGTCGAGTTTGGTCGTAGCCTTTTCCTATGAAGTGGGTGAGCCAACCCTACCCGTGAAAGGCCATTTACAAAACATTATGTTTGAATCATCATACTTTTAAATATATATTAGAATTCACAAATCAAGAAAGTCGTTGTAGCAAAATGGTATGTATTTCCACATGATCATAGTATCAAACGGGCAATCCGGGTTCGATTCCTGGCAACGACATATTTTAATTTTTTGCTCTTTTCTTTTACAATTTGAATTTATTTTATATGCTTGAATTTGGGCCTTAGCCTTTTCCTGTAAAGTGGGTGAGCCAACCCTACCCGTGAAAGGTCATCGATAAAACATTATATTTGATTAATCAACCGATTTAAATATTTATTAGAATTCACAAATCAAGAAAGTCGTTGTAGCACAATGATGTATAATCCCACTTGATCATAGTATCAAAAGGGGCGATTCGGGTTCGATTCCTGGCAACGACATTTTTTAATTTTTGCTCTTTTATTTTAAAATTTAAATTGATTTTATATGTCGAGTTGGGCCTTAGCCTTTTCCTATGAAGTGGGTAAGCCAACCCTACCCGTGAAAGGCCATTTACAAAACATTATGTTTGAATCATCATACTTTTAAATATATATTAGAATTCACAAATCAAAAAAGTCGTTGTAGCAAAATGGTATGTATTCCCACCTGATCATAGTATCAAACGGGGCAATCCGGGTTCGATTCCTGGCAACGACATATTTTAATATTTTGCTCTTTTCTTTTCTTTTAGAATTTGAATTTATTTTATATGCTTGAATTTGGTCCTTAGCCTTTTCCTGTAAAGTGGGTGAGCCAACCCTACCCGTGAAAGGTCATCTATAAAACATTATATTTGATTAATCAACCGATTTAAATATTTATTAGAATTCACAAATCAAGAAAGTCGTTGTAGCAAAATGGTATGTATTCCCACCTGATCATAGTATCGAAACGGGGCAATTCGGGTTCAATTCCTAGCAACCACTTTTTTTAATTTTTTCCTTTTTTATTTTAAAATTTAAATTGATTTTATATGTCGAGTTGGGCCTAAGCCTTTTCCTATGAAATGGGTGAGCCAACCCTACCCGTGAAAGGCCATTTACAAAACATTATGTTTGAATCATCACACTTTTAAATATATATTAGAATTCACAAATCAAAAAAGTCGTTGTAGCAAAATGGTATGTATTCCCACCTGATCATAGTATCAAACGGGGCAATCCGGGTTCGATTCCTGGCAATGACATATTTTAATTGTTTGCTCTTTTCTTTTAGAATTTGAATTTATTTTATATTCTTGGATTTGGGCCTTAACTTTTTCCTGTAAAGTGGTTGAGCCAACCCTACCCGTGAATAGCTATCTATAAAACACTATGTTTGAATCATCAACTCATTTGATTATTTATTAGAATTTTCAAACCAACAAAGTCGTTGTAGGACAATGATGTATAATCCCACTTGATCACATTATCAAAAGGGGCAATCCGGGTTCGATTCCTAGCAATGACTTTTTTAATTTTTTGCTCTTTATTTTAAAATTTGAATTGATTTTATATGCCGAGTTGGGCCTTAGCCTTTTCCTATGAAGTGGGTGAGCCAACCCTACCTGTTAAAGGCCATCTATAAAACATTATGTTTGGATCATCAACCCTTTTAAATATTTTTTAGAATTCACAAACTAAAAAAGTCGTTGTAGCAAAATGGTATGTATTCCCACCTGATCATAGTATCAAACGGGGTTATCCGGGTTCGATTCCTAGCAACACATTTTTTAAATTTTGCTCTTTTCTTTTAGAATTTAAAATTATTTTATATGCTTGGATTTGGGCCTTAGCCTTTTCCTATAAAGTGGGTGAGCCAACCCTACCCGTGAAAGGTCATCTATAAAACATTATGTTTGAATCATCAACTGATTTAAATATTTATTAAAATTCACAAACCAACAATGTCGTTGTAGCACAATGATGTGTATTCCCGACCTGATCATACTATCAAATGGGGCTGTCCGGTTTTGATTCACTAGCAACGATATATTTTAATTTTTACTATTTTATTTTAAAATTTGAATTCATTTTATATGCCTTGAGTTGGGCCTTTTCCTATGAAGTGGGTGAGCCAACCTACCCGTGAAAGGCCTTTATAAAACATTATGTTTGAATCATCAACCCTTTTAAATATTTATTAAAATTCACAAATTAAAAAGTCGTTGTAGCAAAATGGTATGTTTTTCCACCTGATCATAGCATCAAACGGGGTGATCTGGGTTCGATTCCTGACAACGACATATTTTTATTTTTTGCTCTTGTCTTTTAGAATTTGAATTTATTTTATATATTTGGATTTGGGCCTTAGCCTTTTCCTGTAAAGTGGGTGAGCCAACCCTACCCGTGAATGGCTATCTATAAAACACTATGTTTGAATCATCAACTCATTTGATTATTTATTAGAATTTTCAAACCAACGAAGTCGTTGTAGCACAATGATGTATAATCCCAATTGATCATATTATCAAAAGGGGCGATCCGGGTTCGATTCCTAGCAACGACTTTTTTAATTTTTTGCTCTTTATTTTAAAATTTGAATTGATTTTATATGTCGAGTTGGGCCTTAGCCTTTTCCTATGAAGTGGGTGAGCCAACCCTACCCGTGAAAGGCCATTTAAAAAACATTATGTTTGAATCATCACGCTTTTAAATATATATTAGAATTCACAAATCAAGAAAGTCGTTGTAGCAAAAGGGTATGTATTCCCACCTGATCATAGTATCAAACGGGCAATCCGGTTCGATTCCTGGCAATGACATATTTTAATTTTTGCTCTTTTCTTTTAGAATTTGAATTTATTTTATATGCTTGGATTTGGGCCTTAACTTTTTGTAAAGGGTGAGCCAACCCTACCCGTGAAAGGTCATCTATAAAATATTATATTTAATTCATCAACCGATTTAAATATTTATTAGAATTCACAAATCAAGAAAGTCGTTGTAGCAAAATGGTATTTATTCCCACCTGATCATAGAATCAAACGGGGCAATCCGGGTTCGATTCCTGGCAACGACATATTTTAATGTTTTGCTCTTTTCTTTTAGAATTTGAATTTATTTTATATGCTTGGATTTGGGCCTTAGCCTTTTCCTGTAAAGTAGGTGAGCCAACCCTACCCGTGAATGGCCATCTATAAAACATTATGTTTGAATCATCAACCCATTTGAATATTTGTTAGAATTTACAAACCAACAAAGTCGTTGTAGCACAATGATGTGTATTCCCACCGATCATAATATCAAAAGGGGCGATCCGGGTTCGATTCTAGCAACGACTTTTTTTAATTTTTTGCTCTTTTATTTTAAAATTTAAATTGATTTTATATGTCGAGTTGGGCCTTAGCCTTTTCCTATGAAGTATGTGAGCCAACCCTACCCTTGAAAGACCATTTACAAAACATTATGTTTGAATCATCACACTTTTAAATATATATTAGAATTCACAAATCAAGAAAGTCATTGTAGCAAAATGGTATGTATTCCCACCGATCATAGTATCAAACGGGCAATCCGGGTTCGATTCTGGCAACGACATATTTTAATTTTTTGCTCTTTTCTTTAAGAATTTGAATTTATTTTATATGCTTGGATTTGGGCCTTAGCCTTTTCTGTAAAGTAGGTGAGCCAACCCTACCCGTGAATGGCCATCTATAAAACATTATGTTTGAATCATCAACCCATTTGAATATTTGTTAGAATTTACAAACCAACAAAGTCGTTGTAGCACAATGATGTGTATTCCCACCGATCATAGTATCAAAAGGGCGTTCCGGTTCGATTCTAGCAACGACTATTTTTAATTTTTGCTCTTATATTTTAAAATTTAAATTGATTTTATATGTCGAGTTTGGCCGTAGCCTTTTCCTATGAAGTGGGTGAGCCAACCCTACCCGTGAAAGGCCATTTACAAAACATTATGTTTGAATCATCATACTTTTAAATATATATTAGAATTCACAAATCAAGAAAGTCGTTGTAGCAAAATGGTATGTATTTCCACATGATCATAGTATCAAACGGGCAATCCGGGTTCGATTCCTGGCAACGACATATTTTAATTTTTTGTTCTTTTCTTTTACAATTTGAATTTATTTTATATGCTTGAATTTGGGCCTTAGCCTTTTCCTGTAAAGTGGGTGAGCCAACCCTACCCGTGAAAGGTCATCGATAAAACATTATATTTGATTAATCAACCGATTTAAATATTTATTAGAATTCACAAATCAAGAAAGTCGTTGTAGCACAATGATGTGTATTCCCACCTGATCATAGTATCAAAAGGGGCGTTCTGGGTTCGATTCCTAGCAACGACTTTTTTTAATTTTTTGCTCTTTTATTTTAAAATTTAAATTGATTTTATATGTCGAGTTGGGCCTTAGCCTTTTCCTATGAAGTGGGTAAGCCAACCCTACCCGTGAAAGGCCATTTACAAAACATTATGTTTGAATCATCATACTTTTAAATATATATTAGAATTCACAAATCAAAAAAGTCGTTGTAGCAAAATGGTATGTATTCCCACCTGATCATAGTATCAAACGGGGCAATCCGGGTTCGATTCCTGGCAACGACATATTTTAATATTTTGCTCTTTTCTTTTCTTTTAGAATTTGAATTTATTTTATATGCTTGAATTTGGTCCTTAGCCTTTTCCTGTAAAGTGGGTGAGCCAACCCTACCCGTGAAAGGTCATCTATAAAACATTATATTTGATTAATCAACCGATTTAAATATTTATTAGAATTCACAAATCAAGAAAGTCGTTGTAGCAAAATGGTATGTATTCCCACCTGATCATAGTATCGAAACGGGGCAATTCGGGTTCAATTCCTAGCAACCACTTTTTTTAATTTTTCCTTTTTATTTTAAAATTTAAATTGATTTTATATGTCGAGTTGGGCCTAAGCCTTTTCCTATGAAATGGGTGAGCCAACCCTACCCGTGAAAGGCCATTTACAAAACATTATGTTTGAATCATCACACTTTTAAATATATATTAGAATTCACAAATCAAAAAAGTCGTTGTAGCAAAATGGTATGTATTCCCACCTGATCATAGTATCAAACAGGGCAATCCGGGTTCGATTCTGGCAATGACATATTTTAATTGTTTGCTCTTTTCTTTTAGAATTTGAATTTATTTTATATTCTTGGATTTGGGCCTTAACTTTTTCCTGTAAAGTGGTTGAGCCAACCCTACCCGTGAATAGCTATCTATAAAACACTATGTTTGAATCATCAACTCATTTGATTATTTATTAGAATTTTCAAACCAACAAAGTCGTTGTAGGACAATGATGTATAATCCCACTTGATCACATTATCAAAAGGGGCAATCCGGTTCGATTCCTAGCAATGACTTTTTTAATTTTTTGCTCTTTATTTTAAAATTTGAATTGATTTTATATGCCGAGTTGGGCCTTAGCCTTTTCCTATGAAGTGGGTGAGCCAACCCTACCCGTGAAAGGCCATTTAAAAAACATTATGTTTGAATCATCACGCTTTTAAATATATATTAGAATTCACAAATCAAGAAAGTCGTTGTAGCAAAATGGTATGTATTCCCACCTGATCATATTATCAAACGGGGCAATCCGGGTTCGATTCCTGGCAATGACATATTTTAATTTTTTGCTCTTTTATTTTAAAATTTAAATTGATTTTATATGTCGAGTTGGGCCTTAGCCTTTTCCTATGAAGTGGGTAAGCCAACCCTACCCGTGAAAGGCCATTTACAAAACATTATGTTTGAATCATCATACTTTTAAATATATATTAGAATTCACAAATCAAGAAAGTCATTGTAGCAAAATGGTATGTATTCCCACCTGATCATATTATCAAACGGGGCAATCCGGGTTCGATTCCTGGCAATGACATATTTTAATTTTTTGCTCTTTTCTTTTAGAATTTGAATTTATTTTACATGCTTGGATTTGGGCCTTAACTTTTTCCTATAAAATGGGTGAGCCAACCCTACCCGTGAAAGGTCATCTATAAAATATTATATTTGATTCATCAACCGATTTAAATATTTATTAGAATTCACAAATCAAGAAAATTTGCCTGTAGCAAAATGGTATGTTTTCCCACCTGATCATAGTATCAAACGGGGCAATCCGGGTTCGATTCATGGCAACGACATATTTTAATTTTTTGCTCTTTTCTTTTAGAATTTGAATTTATTTTATATGCTTGGATTTGGGCATTAGCCTTTTCCTGTAAAGTAGGTGAGCCAACCCTACCCGTGAATGTCCATCTATAAAACATTATGTTTGAATCATCAACCCATTTGAATATTTGTTAGAATTTACAAACCAACAAAGTCGTTGTAGCACAATGATGTGTATTCCCACCTGATCATAGTATCAAAAGGTCGTTCTGGGTTCGATTCCTAGCAACGACTTTTTTTAATTTTTTGCTCTTTTATTTTAAAATTTAAATTGATTTTATATGTCGAGTTGGGCCTTAGCCTTTTCCTATGAAGTGGGTGAGCCAACCCTACCCGTGAAAGGCCATTTACAAAACATTATGTTTGAATCATCATACTTTTAAATATATATTAGAATTCACAAATCAAGAAAGTCGTTGTAGCAAAATGGTATGTATTCCCACCTGATCATAGTATCAAACGGGGCAATCCGGGTTCGATTCCTGGCAACGACATATTTTAATATTTTGCTCTTTTCTTTTCTTTTAGAATTTGAATTTATTTTATATGCTTGAATTTGGGCCTTAGCCTTTTCCTGTAAAGTGGGTGAGCCAACCCTACCCGTGAAAGGTCATCTATAAAACATTATATTTGATTAATCAACCGATTTAAATATTTATTAGAATTCACAAATCAAGAAAGTCGTTGTAGCAAAATGGTATGTATTCCCACTGATCATAGTATCGAAGCAAACGGGCGGGTTCAATTCTAGCAACCACTTTTTTAATTTTTCCTTTTTTATTTTAAAATTTAAATTGATTTTATATGTCGAGTTGGGCCTAAGCCTTTTCCTATGAAGTGGGTGAGTCAACCCTACCCGTGAAAGGCCATTTACAAAACATTAAGTTTGAATCATCACACTTTTAAATATATATTAAATTCACAATTCAAAAAGTCGTTGTAGCAAAATGGTATGTATTCCCACCGATCATAGTATCAAACGGGGCAATCCAGGGTTCGATTCTGGCAACGACATATTTTAATTTTTGCTCTTTTCTTTTAGAATTTGAATTTATTTTATATGCTTGGATTTGGGCTTTAGCCTTTTCCTGTAAAGTGGGTGAGCCAACCCTACCCGTGAATGACCATCTATAAAACATTATGTTTGAATCATAAACCCATTTGAATATTTGTTAGAATTTACAAACCAACAAAGTCGTTGTAGCACAATGATGTGTATTCCCACCTGATCATAGTATCAAAAGGGGCGATCCGGGTTCGATTCCTAGCAACACATTTTTTAAATTTTGCTCTTTTCTTTTAGAATTTAAAATTATTTTATATGCTTGGATTTGGGCCTTAGCCTTTTCCTATAAAGTGGGTGAGCCAACCCTACCCGTGAAAGGTCATCTATAAAATATTATGTTTGAATCATCAACTGATTTAAATATTTATTAAAATTCACAAACCAACAATGTCGTTGTAGCACAATGATGTGTATTCCCACCTGATCATACTATCAAACGGGGCAATCCGGGTTCAAATCCTGACAATGACATATTTTAATTTTTTGCTCTTTTCTTTTAGAATTTGAAATTATTTTATATGCTTGGATTTGGGCCTTAGCCTTCTCCTATAAAGTGGATGAGCCAACCCTACCCGTGAAAGGACATATATAAAATATTATGTTTGAATCATCAACCCTTTTAAATATTTATTAGAATTCACAAATTAAAAAAGTCGTTGTAGCAAAATGGTATGTATTCCCACCTGATCATAGTATCAAACGGGGCAATCCGGGTTCGATTCCTGACAATGACATATTTTAATGTTTTGGTCTTTTATTTTAGAATTTGAAATTATTTTATATGCTTGGATTTGGGCCTTTGCCTTCTCCTATAAAGTGGATGAGCCAACCCTACTCGTGAAAAGACATCTATAAAATATTATGTTTGAATCATCAACCCTTTTAAATATTTATTAGAATTCACAAATTTAAAAAGTCGTTGTAGCAAAATAGTATGTATTCCCACCTGATCATAGTATCAAATGGGGCGATCCATGTTCGATTCTTGGCAACGGCATATTTTATTTTTTTGCTCTTTTCTTTTAGAATTTGAAATTATTTTATATGCTTGGATTTGGGCTTTAGCCTTTTCTTATAAAGTAGGTGAGCTAACCCTGCCTGTGAAAGGCCATCTATAAAACATTATGTTTGAATCATCAACGGATTTAAATATTTATTAAATTCAGAAACCAACAAAGCCATTGTAGCACAATGATATATATTCCCACCTGATCATCGTATCAAACGAAGCTATCCGGGTTCGATTCCTAGCAACGATTTTTTTTAATTTTTTCCTCTTTTATTTTAAAATTTAAATTGATTTTATATATCGAGTTGGGCCTAAGCCTTTTCCTATGAAGTGGGTGAGCCAACCCTACCCGTGAAAGGCCATTTACAAAACATTATGTTTGAATCATCTCACTTTTAAATATATATTGGAATTCACAAATCAAAAAAGTCGTTGTAGCAAAATGGTATGTATTCCCACCTGATCATAGTATCAAACGGGGCAATCCGGGTTCGATTCCTGGCAACGACATATTTTAATTTTTGCTCTTTTCTTTTAGAATTTGAATTTATTTTATATGCTTGGATTCGGGCCTTAGCCTTTTCCTGTAAAGTGGGTGAGCCAACCCTACCCGTGAATGACCATCTATAAAACATTATGTTTGAATCATCAACACATTTGAATATTTGTTAGAATTTACAAACCAACAAAGTCGTTGTAGCACAATGATGTGTATTCCCACCGATCATAGTATCAAACAGGCGATCCGTGTTCGATTCACAGCAACAACATATTTTAAAATTTGAATTGATTTTATATGTCGAGTTGGGCCTTAGCCTTTTCCTATGAAGTGGGTGAGCCAACCCTTTGAAAGGCCATTTAAAAAACATTATGTTTGAATCATCACGCTTTTAAATATATATTAGAATTCACAAATCAAGAAAGTCGTTGTAGCAAAATGGTATGTTTTCCCACCTGACGATCATAGTATCAAACGGGCAATCAGGGTTCGATTCATGGCAACGACATATTTTAATTTTTGCTCTTTTCTTTTAGAATTTGAATTTATTTTATATGCTTGGATTTGGGCATTAGCCTTTTCCTGTAAAGTAGGTGAGCCAACCCTACCCGTGAATGTCCATCTATAAAACATTATGTTTGAATCATCAACCCATTTGAATATTTGTTAGAATTTACAAACCAACAAAGTCGTTGTAGCACAATGATGTGTATTCCCACCTGATCATAGTATCAAAAGGTCGTTCTGGGTTCGATTCCTAGCAACGACTTTTTTAATTTTTGCTCTTTTATTTTAAAATTTAAATTGATTTTATATGTCGAGTTGGGCCTTAGCCTTTCCTATGAAGTGGGTGAGCCAACCCTACCCGTGAAAGGCCATTTACAAAACATTATGTTTGAATCATCATACTTTTAAATATATATTAGAATTCACAAATCAAGAAAGTCGTTGTAGCAAAATGGTATGTATTCCCACCTGATCATAGTATCAAACGGGGCAATCCGGGTTCGATTCCTGGCAACGACATATTTTAATATTTTGCTCTTTTCTTTTCTTTTAGAATTTGAATTTATTTTATATGCTTGAATTTGGGCCTTAGCCTTTTCCTGTAAAGTGGGTGAGCCAACCCTACCCGTGAAAGGTCATCTATAAAATATTATATTTGATTAATCAACCGATTTAAATATTTATTAGAATTCACAAATCAAGAAAGTCGTTGTAGCAAAATGGTATGTATTCCCACCTGATCATAGTATCGAAACGGGGCAATTCGGGTTCAATTCCTAGCAACCACTTTTTTTAATTTTTTCCTTTTTTATTTTAAAATTTAAATTGATTTTATATGTCGAGTTGGGCCTAAGCCTTTTCCTATGAAGTGGGTGAGCCAACCCTACCCGTGAAAGGCCATTTACAAAACATTAAGTTTGAATCATCACACTTTTAAATATATATTAGAATTCACAATTCAAAAAAGTCGTTGTAGCAAAATGGTATGTATTCCCACCTGATCATAGTATCAAACGGGGCAATCCGGGTTCGATTCCTGGCAACGACATATTTTAATTTTTTGCTCTTTTCTTTTAGAATTTGAATTTATTTTATATGCTTGGATTTGGGCTTTAGCCTTTTCCTGTAAAGTGGGTGAGCCAACCCTACCCGTGAATGACCATCTATAAAACATTATGTTTGAATCATAAACCCATTTGAATATTTGTTAGAATTTACAAACCAACAAAGTCGTTGTAGCACAATGATGTGTATTCCCACCTGATCATAGTATCAAAAGGGGCGATCCGGGTTCGATTCCTAGCAACACATTTTTTAAATTTTGCTCTTTTCTTTTAGAATTTAAAATTATTTTATATGCTTGGATTTGGGCCTTAGCCTTTTCCTATAAAGTGGGTGAGCCAACCCTACCCGTGAAAGGTCATCTATAAAATATTATGTTTGAATCATCAACTCGATTTAAATATTTATTAAAATTCACAAACCAACAATGTCGTTGTAGCACAATGATGTGTATTCCCACCGATCATACTATCAAGCGGGGCAATCCAGGTTCAAATCCACGACAATGACATATTTTAATTTTTTGCTCTTTTCTTTTAGAATTTGAAATTATTTTATATGCTTGGATTTAGGCCTTAGCCTTCTCCTATAAAGTGGATGAGCCAACCCTACCCGTGAAAGGACATATATAAAATATTATGTTTGAATCATCAACCCTTTTAAATATTTATTAGAATTCACAAATTAAAAAAGTCGTTGTAGCAAAATGGTATGTATTCCCCACGATCATAGTATCAAACGGGCAATCCGGGTTCGATTCGACAATGACATATTTTAATGTTTTGGTCTTTTATTTTAGAATTTGAAATTATTTTATATGCTTGGATTTGGGCCTTTGCCTTCTCCTATAAAGTGGATGAGCCAACCCTACTCGTGAAAAGACATCTATAAAATATTATGTTTGAATCATCTACCCTTTTAAATATTTATTAGAATTCACAAATTTAAAAAGTCGTTGTAGCAAAATAGTATGTATTCCCACCGATCATAGTATCAAATGGGCGATCCATGTTCGATTCTTGGCAACGGCATATTTTATTTTTTTGCTCTTTTCTTTTAGAATTTGAAATTATTTTATATGCTTGGATTTGGGCTTTAGCCTTTTCTTATAAAGTAGGTGAGCTAACCTGCCTGTGAAAGGCCATCTATAAAACATTATGTTTGAATCATCAACGGATTTAAATATTTATTAAATTCAGAAACCAACAAAGCCATTGTAGCACAATGATATATATTCCCACCTGATCATCGTATCAAACGAAGCTATCCGGGTTCGATTCCTAGCAACGACTTTTTTTAATTTTTTCCTCTTTTATTTTAAAATTTAAATTGATTTTATATGTCCAGTTGGGCCTAAGCCTTTTCCTATGAAGTGGGTGAGCCAAGCCTACCCGTGAAAGGCCATTTACAAAACATTATGTTTGAATCATCACACTTTTAAATATATATTAGAATTCACAAATCAAAAAAGTCGTTGTAGCAAAATAGTATGTATTCCCACCTGATCATAGTATCAAACGGGGCAATCCGGGTTCAATTCCTGGCAACGACATATTTTAATTTTTTGCTCTTTTCTTTTAGAATTTGAATTTATTTTATATGCTTGGATTTGGGCTTTAGCCTTTTCCTGTAAAGTGGGTGAGCCAACCCTACCCGTGAATGACCATCTATAAAACATTATGTTTGAATCATCAACCCATTTGAATATTTGTTAGAATTTACAAACCAACAAAGTCGTTGTAGCACAATGATGTGTATTCCCACCTGATCATAGTATCAAAACGGGCGATCCGTGTTCGATTCCTGGCAACAACATATTTTAAAATTTGAATTGATTTTATATGTCGAGTTGGGCCTTAGCCTTTTCCTATGAAGTGGGTGAGCCAACCCTACCCGTGAAAGGCCATTTAAAAAACATTATGTTTGAATCATTACGCTTTTAAATATATATTAGAATTCACAAATCATGAAAGTCGTTGTAGCAAAATGGTATGTATTCCCACCGATCATAGTATCAAACGGGCAATCGGGTTCGATTCTGGCAACGACATATTTTAATTTTTGCTCTTTTCTTTTAGAATTTGAATTCATTTTATATGCTTGGATTTGGGCCTTAGCCTTTTCCTGTAAAGTGGGTGAACCAACCCTACCCGTGAATGGCCATCTATAAAACATTATGTTTGAATCATCAACCCATTTGAATATTGTTAGAATTTACAAACCAACAAAGTCGTTGTAGCACAATGATGTGTAATCCCACCTAATCATAGTATCAAATGGGGCGATCCATGTTCGCTTCTTGGCAACGACATATTTTAATTTTTTGCTCTTTTCTTTTAGAATTTGAATTTATTTTATATGCTTGGATTTGGGCCTTAGCCTTTTACTGTAAAGTGGGTGAGCCAACCCTACCCGTGAATGGCGATCTATAAAACTTTATGTTTGAATCATCAACCCATTTGAATATTTGTTAGAATTTACAAACCAACAAAGTCGTTGTAGCACAATGATGTGTATTCCCACCTGATCATAGTATCAAAAGGGGCGATCCGGGTTCGATTACTAGCAATGACTTTTTTTAATTTTTTGCTCTTTTATTTTAAAATTTGAATTGATTTTATATGTCGAGTTGGGCCTTAGCCTTTTCCTATGAAGTGGGTGAGCCAACCCTACCCGTGAAAGGCCATTTACAAAACATTATGTTTGAATCATCACGCTTTTAAATATATATTAGAATTCACAAATCAAGAAAGTCGTTGTAGCAAAATTGTATGTATTCCCACCTGATCATAGTATCAAACGGGGCAATCCGGGTTCAATTCCTGGCAACAACATATTTTAATTTTTTGCTCTTTTCTTTTAGAATTTGAATTTACTTTATATGCTTGGATTTGGGCCTTAGCCTTTTACTGTAAAGTGGGTGAACCAACCCTACCCGTGAATGGCCATCTATAAAACATTATGTTTGAATCATCAACCCATTTGAATATTGTTAGAATTTACAAACCAACAAAGTCGTTGTAGCACAATGATGTGTAATCCCACCTGATCATAGTATCAAATGGGGTGATCCATGTTCGATTCTTGGCAACGACATATTTTAAATTTTTGCTCTTTTCTTTTAGAATTTGAATTTATTTTATATGCTTGGATTTGGGCCTTAGCCTTTTACTGTAAAGTGGGTGAGCCAACCCTACCCGTGAATGGCGATCTATAAAACTTTATGTTTGAATCATCAACCCATTTGAATATTTGTTAGAATTTACAAACCAACAAAGTCATTGTAGCACAATGATGTGTATTCCCACCTGATCATAGTATCAAAAGGGGCGATCCGGGTTCGATTCCTAGCAACGACATTTTTTAAGTTTTTGCTCTTTTATTTTAAAATTTGAATTGATTTTATATGTCAAGTTAGGCCTTAGACTTTTCTTATGAAGTGGGTGAGCCAACCCTGCCCGTGAAAGGCGATTTACAAAATATTATGTTTGAATCATCACGCTTTTAAATATATATTAGAATTCACAAATCAAGAAAGTCGTTGTAGCAAAATTGTATGTATTCCCACCTGATCATAGTATCAAACGGGGCAATCCGGGTTCGATTCCTGGCAACAACATATTTTAATTTTTTGCTCTTTTCTTTTAGAATTTGAATTTACTTTATATGCTTGGATTTGGACCTTAGCCTTTTACTGTAAAGTGAGTGAACCAACCCTACCCGTGAATGACCATCTATAAAACATTATGTTTGAATCATCAACCCATTTGAATATTGTTAGAATTTACAAACCAACAAAGTCGTTGTAGCACAATGATGTGTAATCCCACCTGATCATAGTATCAAATGGGGCGATCCATGTTCGATTCTTGGCAACGACATATTTTAATTTTTTGCTCTTTTCTTTTTGAATTTGAAATTATTTTATATGCTTTGATTTGGGCCTTAGCCTTTTACTGTAAAGTGGATGAGCCAACCCTACCCGTGAATGTCCATCTATAAAACATTATGTTTGAATCATCATCCCATTTGAATATTTGTTAGAATTTACAAACCAACAAAGTCGTTGTAGCACAATGATGTGTATTCCCACCTGATCATAGTATCAAAAGGGGCGATCCAGGTTCGATTCCTAGCAACGACATTTTTTAAGTTTTTGCTCTTTTATTTTAAAATTTGAATTGATTTTATATGTCAAGTTAGGCCTTAGCCTTTTCTTATGAAGTGGGTGAGCCAACCCTACCCGTGAAAAGGCCATTTGCAAAACATTATGTTTGAATCATCACACTTTTAAATATATATTAGAATTCACAAATCAAGAAAGTCGTTGTAGCAAAATGGTATGTATTCCCACCAGATCATAGTATCAAACGGGGCAATCCGGGTTCGATTCTGGCAACGACATATTTTAATTTTTGCTCTTTTCTTTTTAGAATTTGAATTTATTTTATATGCTTGGATTTGGGCCTTAGCCTTTTCTGTAAAGTGGGTGAACCAACCCTACCCGTGAATGGCCATCTATAAAACATTATATTTGAATCATCAACCCATTTGAATATTGTTAGAATTTACAAACCAGCAGAGTCGTTGTAGCACAATGATGTGTAATCCCACCTGATCATAGTATCAAATGGGGCGATCCATGTTCGATTCTTGGCAACGACATATTTTAAATTTTTGCTCTTTTCTTTTAGAATTTGAATTTATTTTATATGCTTGGATTTGGGCCTTAGCCTTTTACTGTAAAGTGGGTGAGCCAACCCTACCCGTGAATGGCGATCTATAAAACTTTATGTTTGAATCATCAACCCATTTGAAATATTTGTTAGAATTTACAAACCAACAAAGTCGTTGTAGCACAATGATGTGTATTCCCACCTGATCATAGTATCAAAAGGGCCGATCCGGGTTCGATTACTAGCAACGACTTTTTTTAATTTTTTGCTCTTTTATTTTAAAATTTGAATTGATTTTATATGTCGAGTTGGGCCTTAGCCTTTTTGTCACGCCCCAAATCGGACGCGATGAACGATTCACAACTTAAATACAAATGGACTAACATTCCAGACAATACCAATGAGAACCAATAAGACAGAGTCTAAATAGCAATGGAAATAAATAACGGATACAAGTTATCACTTAAAGTCTACATTCCAACATCCAAATTACAACCCGAAATTCAACAAGTAGTAACTTAAAGTCAAGGATCATACGCCCTCAATTACAAACCCGAATTGATTAGGATACAAAAGTCCAACAACAATATAATAAGAAAAGAGTCCGATCAACAACAAGATGCGTAAATCCAACAAGCGTAGTACAATGTCTCAATCCAGAGGTTGCCAAAGATCCCCGGCAAAATCCTCATCTAAGGTTAGAAAAGCAAAGGATGAGACAAAAATCTCGATGGATGGGGTGATGGGTGTGTAGTATGGCGTAATATAGTTAATGTGAGAAAGCTGTTATACGAAAACACGTGAGTATGATGCATGGTTTCACACGGTTCACAAGCGTCGTGATAAATTATTTAAATAATATATTTCGATTTAAGAAAAGCGAGTTCATGGTCACACAGCACTATGTGATACGATCGAAGACAAGTAGATTGCGTGCGGAAGTGTAACGCCAATCCTATGCAAGGCAATTAATGGTTGCGTCACGGACTTGTAGCGCCAACCAATGCAAAACAGGTAAGCGGTTTGCGTGCGGAAATGTAACGCCAACCAAAAGCGGGACGATAACTCCAAATCGTGTGGATCGGAAAGCGATTCCTTCGCGTTCTTCCTTGTAACTCCCGGTCAAGATGGTCCAAGACCGCACCTTATCGCTCCGTAGGCAAAGACAAAATCCCGAGAGAGCTCGCGAGGCTCGGATCTGTCATAATCATGATTATACCTCGATCTACGACCCGCTTCCCTTAGACAAACTCCGTCCCGTTGCGGGATTAGGGCGATGGGCGGAAAAGTGGAATAGAAGCCGAGCTGCCGGTTCCATCCCGACGTATCCATTCCGATTTGTGAGCTCGACACACCAAGTTGACTCGGGCGGGAAGTAATTACAATTACAAGCGATCAACCAGCAATCAGTATTATTGATTCGGGAAGCGGTTTAGGAGCAATTTTTGAAAAACGCGAGTGGCAATTATGGCGTTGGTGGAGTATTTGGATGAAGATGATTATCGGAAGGATAAGAAACCTTTGATATCTTGAAAGATTAGGTGGAACATAAGTCCCGTCATAGATTCCAAAATCACAAGACGAGGAAGTCGCTCCGCGATCGGGTGTGTCGGTCAAATTGATCCGATAAGTCAGGGTTTTTTTTTTTTTGGAAAAGTAAAATACTTAAATTAAATCTCCAAGTCAGAGAGTCCAGGGCGATTTTAGTAAAAGAGAAAATAATTTGAGTGAGGTCCTTTATAAAAGGAAAATTGTAATTTAGCCCCGTTTGTAAAAACTAACACTTTTGGGGTTAAAAATTGAATAATTAAATATCCCGACCTTGGAAAATTATGAGGTTAGTTCCTAAATTTCCCAAATTTTCCAGAGATTCAGATTTTTAAAGCTTTGAGGTCGAGTTTTTGTAAAAATCTCACATTGGCCCCAAATTTGTAAAAATTGCCAATTCGGACCTTAAGTTTTAAAATTCGGAACTCACAAACCGGAAGGGATTTTAATGTGGTTCCAGTTGGAAAATGTCACTAAGGTTAGTAGGATATTGGGACAAAAGCAGTTTTTAAAAACAATATGTGTAGGTACTTTAACTTTTGAAAATATCATTTTTGTCCCATTTTACAATAATTGCCTTTAAGGCTTTTAGGGGTCTATTTATTAAGAAATTTGAACCTTGGGTCCAAAATACAATTAAGTTATAGTTAAGTTAGTATTTCCAGGTGCATGGGCTGCATAAGTCCTGGAAATTTCATTTGGGTCCTCAAGTTTAATATTTTTCACATTAGTCCCTCAATTTTAGTAAAATTGTTTTCCAAGCCCTAACCACTTGGATTTTGGAATACTTTTAAAATATGGGATTCCCAGTAACTTAAAAGTAAAAATTTCAATTTATAAAGTTTAGGTCTGGTACAGTTTTAAAAATTGCAAAGTAGCCCTTGAACTTTCAAAATTTTACAATCTAGTCCTTGGGCTTTTAAAGGTTGATTTTATTTATCTTAAAACTCTTAAAACATTATTAAAATGTCCAAAAGTCATTTTTGAACCTGAGTACAGTCCCAAATTTCGAATTTTGCAGAGGGGTCCTTTAACTTTTATTTTCTTGCAATTTAGTCCACCAACTTTCCATTTTTGCATTTTTAAGTCCAAAATTGAAATTTAATCAATTATGCTCGACTTTTCCAGGTTATAAGTCATCCAAGACATAGATTTTTAGGATCATACACATGCATGTCCAATATATACAAGAATTCATCAATTAAAGCATTAAAGTGTACATGCATGCACCTAAAATTCAATAAATAGTAATTTTAAGCAACTCTTGAGAATTTTTATGATTTGATATATAAAATTGACATGCAATACATAGAATATATATATCTCAAGGCTCATGATCAAATTTTCTACATGCATTTTAATAAAACACCTAAAAGTTGGAAAAAATAATTTTCCACCCACCTTAATTTTGGAAATTGTGAAATAAAGGGATAATTTCACAATTTTGAGTGAGGCTTCTTAGGTCAGCCCCTAAGTCAAGAAAATATCAAAATTTGGAGTTAGAAAAATGAGAGAAAAATTAAGGAGAAAAGAAGGAAATAAGGAAATGAAAAGGACTACACTTTACCTTGTGTAGTAGATATTTGGAGACTAGTTGAAGCTCAAAATTGGAAATTTGGCTCAACTCAAAAATCTCCTAAGGTCAGCTATTCCTCAAAAATGAAAAAGGGGTGTTAAAATTTGAAAAAAATAGGAAGAGTAGGAAAAGAAGGGGTCTAGTACACAATTCTTACCTTGTAGTCAAATTTTCTCTACTATTTTCTTCTTCAAGCTTGAGGTCCTTCTTCAAAATATTGTCAAGCTCTAACCTTCAAAGTCTTCTAAATGTACCTCCAAAACCAAATTTAAACTTAAGTTAAAAGGTGGAAGAGATGAACAATGTGATATCCAAAAATGGATTGAAGCTAAAATTTCTTACCTTTTAGTATAGTGGTTCGATTTTTATGAAGGATAAGGAGGAAAATGTTGAAAATTTTCTAAGTATGGAAGAAGAAAGTGAAAGAAAGAATAGAGAGATGTTGGGAGTTTTTAGAGAGAAGGAGGAGAAAGGCTTTGAGTGTTAGAATGTGTTGATGAGAAATGAAATGAAATTTTTGTGTAAAATGCCATAATGGCCGTCCAAGTGAGAGAGGAGAGAGAAATTTTTTGTTCAAATTGTGTCTTGTAATTTGTCTCTTGCATGGAGACAAAAATGCAAGTCAAAGTGTGGGTCAATTTGAATTTGAGAGGAATAAGAAGAATGTTGGTTAAGTGGGAATAAGTTGGGAAAATAGTAATAAAGAATTGGTGTATAAGATGATGTGTATAATGTTTGAATTAATGATATAATTATACACAAGATGACTAATATATGGTGTATGTGTACAAGAGTTGGATGATATTTTTATCCCAAAATATCCACCATGGCCGTCCACTATGAGGGTAAAATGGTAATTCCATATATTTTTTTTTTGTCCCAAATTTGATGATAATAGATGAAATATATCAATCTCCAAAATAATTAGTGATTTCCTTGATCACTTGTAAGTCTCATGATCACTTAATCTAAATCAACATCTTAATTCTATAAGGTAAAAAATCTCTAAAATAAATAGTCTCTTAAAATTCCAAGGTGACTAATAAATACAAAAATAGTACTAATGATCAATCAAGTGATCATAAATGAGGAATAGAATTAATGATGATCATGATCACAAGTAATTAAATAAAATGAATTAAAATACAAAATGCATATATTATTAATAATTACCCGTCAAAATGACGCGGTAAAATAGTCGATCAAAAGCTTAACAACAATAAGGTTCAACTAATAGCTTGGAAAAATCGGGGCTTCACATCCTCCTCCTTAAAAGAATTTGGTCCCCAAATTCTCTTCAGAATAGTTCTGGATATTGATTCCTTATGTCATCTTCCATTTCCCACGTTGCGTCTTCGTCCCGGTTGTGGTTCTGCCACACTACTTTAACCATCGGAATTTCTCTCTTACGAATCATTATCGATCCGGCGATCGATGATCACGATTGGCCTCTCGGTGTAGGATAGATTTTCCATTAGAGGAGGAGTATCTCGGGTGATGATATGCTCGGGATCCGGTTGATACTTCTTGATCTCAAACGTGGAATACATCGTGCATTCATGTATATGGTGTTGGTAACTCGAGTGCGTAGGCTAGCTTCCCGATCTCTCGTAAAATCTTGTAAGGTCCAACATATCTCGGACTCAACTTGCCTTTTTCTTGTGATCAACCCTTTCCGTGGTGAGAGTCTAAGAAATACTTCATCACCGACTTCAAATTCGAAATCCTTTCTTCTCTTATCCGCGTAACTCTTTTGGCGACTCTGAGCTATGCGAATCCGCTCCTTGATCAGCTTGACCTTCTCCATGGCCTCCGAACTAAGTCGATCTTTGGAATCGGGGCGACTTTCGTTTCTCTTTCGGAGTCCATTGGTCATCAATCTCCCAGTGTAGTGGGATCTACATTTTCGCCCATACAATGCCTCGTAAGGTGCCATCCCAATCGTGGCACGATAAGCTGTTATTGTAGGCGAATTCGGCTAATGGTAAGTGCGAATCCCAACTTCCTTGAAAATCCAAAGTGCAGGCTCGCAACATATCTTCAAGAGTTTGAATTGTTCTCTCGGGCATCCATCGGTTTGTGGATGTCTTCTTGTCTTTGGAAACTTAGTGAGGTACCTAATTCTCGTGTAAGCACTTCCAAAATCTGGAGACAAACCTCGAGTCTGTCGGATACTATATCGATTGGTACTCCATGCGGTCGAATGATTTCTCGGATATAAAACGTGCAAGTTTCGCAAGCTATCGGTTTTCTTGATAGGTAAAAAGTGTGCGATTTCGTGAGTCGATCTACCACTACCCGGATAGCATCATGGCCTCCTCACGGTCCTTGGTAGATCCGTCACAAAGTCCATCGTTATATGTTCCCATTTCCACTGGGAATTCTTAACGGTTGTAGTAAACCGGATGGTCGTTGGTGTTCTGCTTTTACTCGTTGACAAGTCAAACATCTCCCAACGAACTCGCTACCTGGTTCTTCATGTTTACCCACCAATAACTCCGTTTCAAATCCTTATACATCTTGTTTCCTCCAGGATGTATAGTGTATCTCGAGCGGTGTGCCTCGCAGGATTTTATTCCTAATCCGCTCGTCATTCGGTACACACACTCGATTCGGAACCGATAACTCCATCTTCAGTGCACCGAGAATTTACGATCTTTCTCCTTTAAGTATCCTCTCCTTGATTTTGAAGATGTGTATCTTTCTCTTGTGCTTCTTTGATCTCATTGAGTAGATTGAGTGTAAGCTGAAATGTTAGCACATGAAATCGAAATCTTGGTTCTCGTCGATTCCAATTGCTCAGCTCTTTTAATGATTCCCACTCTCGAATCATAAGTCCGGCTAAGCTCGCCTTTACGCTTAGAGCGTGCGCTCGACGTTAGCTTTTCCGGGGATGGTATTGAATATCAAAGTGATAGTCCTCAATCAACTCCATCCATCTCCGTTGCCTCAGATTGAGATCTTTTCGGGAGAATAGATACTTCAAGCTCTTATGATCCGTGAAAACCGTGAATGTTGCTCCGTAGAGATAGTGTCTCCATTTCTTCAACGCGAAAACTATCGTTGCCAATTCCAGGTCATGCGTTGGGTAATTGGCCTCATACGGCTTGAGCTTTCGTGATGTATAAGCGATAACCTTGCCTTCTGCATGAGTACAGCTCCTAGTCCTTCTTTTGATGCATGTTTTGTAGCGACAAAGTTTTTGTTCCCTTTGGAAGGGCTAAGACTGGAGCCGTAGTAAGTCGTTTCTTGACTCTTGGAAACTCGTCTCGCACTTGTCGTTCCACTCAAACTTGACTTGCTTCGGGTTAGACGAGTGAGTGGTCCGGCTATCTTAGAGAAGTCTGGATAAATCTTCGATAATATCCAGCTAGTCTAGGAAACTCGATTTCCAAATTCTGACTCGGGTTGTTTCCATTCAACCACTGTATGCACCTTGAAGGATCTGCAATCCCGGTCTGCGGATACTATATGTCCCAAGAATGCGACTTCACTAAGCCAAAATTCGCACTTCTTTGAATTTAGCATACTGACTTATGCTCTCGTAGTGTCTCTAAAACGATTTTCAGGTGACGTTCGTGCTCTTCTCTAGACTTAGAGTATACAAGTATGTCATCAATGAATATCACTACGAATTGATCCAAATAAGGTTGGAAGACTCGATGCATCAGGTCCATAAATGCTGTTGGTGCATTCGTCAGACCGAAAGGCATTACTACAAACTCGTAGTGTCCATATCGGGTTTGAAATGCAGTTTTGGAAATGTCTCCTTCGCGGATTTTCAGTTGGTAATATCCTTGTTGTAAATCAAACTTCGAGTACACCGTTGCTCCTTGAAGTTGATCAAATAGTTCGCGTCTATCCTCGGGAGGGATATTTGTTCTTGATGGTCACACTATTAAGTCCACGATAATCTATACATAGTCTTAATGTGCCATCCTTCTTTTGACGAAAAGCACAGTGCTCCCCACGAGAGCGTACTCGGTCGGATAAATCCCACATCCATCGTTTTTGTAATTGCGTTTTCAACTCTTGTAACTCAAGAGGAGCCATTCTATACGGTGTTCTGGCAATCGGGGCAGTCCCTGGCAACACCTCGATGGTGAACTCGACTTCCCTATCCGGAGGGACAGTGGTGAGTTCTTGTGGAAATACGTCCGTATATGCTGATACTATAGGTACTTGGTTGATTTGTATCTCAACCTTGGGTTTGTTAATTACAAACGCCAAATACCCCTGAGCCCCTCGAGTGATCGCCCTTCTCGCTTTCATTCTTTGAAATGATTGGGGCAATCTTAACTCGTGCCCTTCCCGAAATCTCCACTTCGGGTTTTCCGGGTTCACATAGCTTAATGGACTTGTTATGGCAGTCCATTTGTGCATGGTGTGCGGATAACCAGTTCATTCCCAATATTACGTCGTATTCGGATATAGGTAACAAGATCAAATCGGCAGGGAAGTTTACCTCAACAATCTTAACTTCGCATGCATTATAGATAATATCTGTTATCTGACTCGCACCCATAGGAGTTGACACTTCTAAGCATATAGGCATATGTTCCATGCATGCATGCAGTTTGTGTACAAAATGCGGTGCAACAAATGAATGCGTTGATCCAGGGTCGAACAATATTTTAGCGTAGTGGTTAGATACTAGAAGCGTACCTTCCACCACGTCTGTTGCCTCCGGAGCCTCTTGTCCGGCTAGTGCAAATGCTCGAGCGGGCATCTCGCCGATTACCCTGGCCGTTTCCGCTTCCGCGGGTGGTTGCGTTGGTTTGGATCGATCATTGTACTGCCGGGCAATCTTGCATTTGGTCTTTGATTACTACCCAGCAGCGCAAACACCTTCCTTGTTTACGCCGGCGAGTTGTCGGCAGTATGTCCCGGTTTTACGGCAATGCGTACATTCACGACCCGGCTTTCCTTATCTTGGTCTCTTTCCTTTATCTTTGTCCCCTGTTAACCGGTCCTTCTTAAACTTAGCGGCGGTTTAGGCGGTTGTCCCACGGTGGCCTCTTAAAAGCTGTTCGAGGGCCTACTCTGTTGAATCATCAATACGGTTGATCCCGACTCAATGCGGAGAGCGCCTTTACCGCTGGTGAGTAGGTTGCCAGTTCAACGTCAAAGAATCTGTTTCGAAGTTCCGGTTTCAATCCTCGAGTGAACTTGTAAAGCTTATCCTCGTCGGTGCAGTCTGATTGTCCCCAGAGCATACTTGGACAATCGGTGAAAACTTCATCTTGAGCCACAGTCAGTTCCCTTGCCTTAATCTATGGAATTCATCCCAGCGTGCTTCCTTCACGACTGGGAATATCTTGTTCATTGAACTCGGCCAAGAAATTTCCCATGTTCGATTACTCGGTCTGTTCCCATCTCCTTTCATTTTGCCCTCCACCGAGTCTCTAAAGACCGATTCCGCATTTAAATACGGCTAGTGTGACTCTCGCTCGTCGGAGTATTGAAGAGCATTGAAGATATTTTCCAACTTCTCTATCCATTCTTCCGCTTTCACATCGTCCGGCTCTCCCAAGAAGGTTGGTGGGTCGAACCGCAGGAATCGCTCCAATGTGCGATCGTTCGCCTCTCGGGCGGGTTCGGGAGCACGGGGTTGAGGCTCGCACTGTTGCCTCATAAACACCGAAGATTTCTTTGCAATGCTTGCGCTTGATCGAGATTGTCTCCACGGTGGAGGAGGTGGTGGTAGTCCGGAGAGGGTATCCGGTCCTGGGTACATCGTCGTCTCCTCGTGGAACGTGACGAGGTCTCCCACGTCCTCGATGTTCGCCGCCATTACGTATCTTGGAGCGTTAGTTGCGATTTGCGAGTAAATGAATACAATAATTATTCGCGTAAAGTAAAAGATATCGCAGGGATAGTAACATCAACACAAGACACTGAATAAATAGCAAAAGGTATATCCATTAATATAAAATTGAATACACCCAAAGTACATCAGCAGAATACTAAGTCAGATACATGGAATCAAAATACATCCGAATCTAGTACAATAATGTAAGGTACAACACTGGACTACAGTTACAACAACAAAAGTACAATCGACAATCAATGCTAGCTAATCGGTGAGATCGCCATCATCATCGCTCGCAGCTATGTCTATGATCGGGGCCGGGTCGGGTTGAGGCGGCGCCTCAACCTCGGGCCAATCCACAAAGTCCAACCACTGCTCAAAGCCCTGTGCCTCATCGAGTGGAGCAGCCTCCGTCTCTCCAATGTCGAGTGGATCCTCCTCGGGATCCTCCTCGGGATCCTCCTCGGGATCAGGTACAGGTTCCGCCTCGGGCGGTGGCAATGGCTGAGCATTTGTTGCTAAAGCAGCCTCTAGTGCGGCGTCCCTCTGAGTTAGGGCCTGTGTAAGGTCCTCAATGATATCATCCGCTTGATGAGGGTCTCTCCAAGCGATCGGCGATCTACGGGATAGACGGGCATCAATCTCCCATTTCGCGCGACCGTCGCCGCCCTCCTCTTCATTTTCTCTCGCATGTTATCCAGGCGCTCCTGGATACTTTGTATTTGGTCCTCCCGCTCTTATGGTGTTATCGCGGTCCTTGATGACAAAGATGGTCGGATTCGTTCTTCTCATCTTGGCTTATCGCCAAGCCGAGTCGTCTGCATTGCGTTGGCGCTCTTGGGCTAGTTCTCGTGGTCGTGCGTTCGCTTTCCGGTGCCAATGAATCATCAGTGCCCGGTAATATTCCCGCTCAGCACGGGCATGGAATACATCCCACCACGTAGGCGGCGTCGGCTCCATCCTGATAAAACAACTAAGGCGGATCAATCAAAGGTAGAGGAAAGATAAGAAAGAATAAGGAAGAGCGAGTAAGGGAAATCAGTCAAAATCAACTAAGTCAAGACAAGTATGATTATGAATCTCAAAGTATGCATTCTAACTTAGTTCAAATATCAATAAGACGGTTCTATGCTAATTTGAAATCGACTTCACACTTAATTAGTCAAGTCGCAGTACTACCCAAAACACGCATCGGGGTCCTATCTCGGGTCGGCTCGGTGTAAGTTTCCATCTTACTAACCGAGCTCGATACCACTCTTCTATTGTCACGCCCAAATGGGTCGCGATGAACGATTCACAACTTAAATACAAATGGACTAACATTCCGACAATACCAATGAGAACCCAATAAGACAGAGTCTAAATAGCAATGAAATAAATAATGGATACAAGTTATCACTTAAAGTCTACATTCCAACATCCAAATTACAACCCGAAATTCAACAAGGTAGTAACTTAAAGTCGAGGATCATACGCCCCTCAATTACAAACCCGAATTGATTAGGATACAAAAGTCCAACAACAATATAATAAGAAAAGAGTCCGATCAACAACAAGATGCGCATAAATCCAACAAGCGTAGTACAATGTCTCAATCCAGAGGTTCGGCATCCCCAAATAAATCCTCATCTAAGGTTAGAAAACAAAGTGGGGGATAAGACAAAAATCTCGGTGGATGGGGTGATGGGTAATGCGAGTATGGCGTAATATAGTTAATGTGAGAAAACGGTTATACGAAAAACGCGTGAGTATGATGCATGGTTTCACACCACGATTCACAAGCGTCGTGATAAATTATTTAAATAATATATTGATTTAAGAAAAGCGATTCATGGTCACACAGCACTATGTGATACTGATCAAGACAAGTAGGATTAAATGCGGAAGTGTAACGCCAATCCTATGCAAGGCAATTAATGGTTGCGCACGGACTTGTAGCGCCAACCAATGCAAAAAGTAGCGGTTGCGTGACGGAAATGTAACGCCAACCAAAAGCGGGACGATAACTCCGAAATCGTGTGGATCGGACAGCGATTCCTTCGTTCTTCCTTGTAACTCCCGTCGGTATGGTCCAAGACCGGCACCTTATCGCCCGTAGGCAAAGACAAAATCCCAAAGAGTGGCGAGGCTCTGATCTGTCATAATCATGATTATACCTCGATACTACGACCGCTTCCCTTGGACAAACTCCGTCCCTCGGTTGCGGGATTAGGACGATGGGGCGGAAGAGTGGAATAGCGGAGCTGCCGGTTCCATCCCCGACGTATCCATTCCGATTTGTGAGCTCGACACACCAAGTTGACTCGGGCAGAAGTAATTACAATTACAGGTGATCAACCAGTGCAATGAGTATTATTGATTCAGGAAGCGAGTTTAGGAGCAATTTTTGAAAAACGCGAGTGGCAATTATGGCGTTGGTGGAGTATTTGGATGAAGATGATTATCGGAAGGATAAGCAACCTTTGATATCTTGAAAGATTAGGTGGAACATAAGTCCCGTCATAGATTCCAAAATCACAAGAGGCGGGAAGTCGCTCGCGATCGGGTATTAATCGGTCAAATTGATCCGATAAGTCGTGGTTTTTTTTTTTTTTTTTTTGGAAAAGTAAAATACTTAAATTAAATCTCCAAGTCAGAGAGTCCAGGGCGATTTTAGTAAAAGAGAAAATAATTTGAGTGAGGTCCTTTATAAAAGGAAAATTGTAATTTAGCCCCGTTTGTAAAAACTAACACTTTTGGGGTTAAAAATTGAATAATTAAATATCCCGACCTTGGAAAATTATGAGGTCAGTTCCTAAATTTCCCAAATTTTCCAGAAATTCAGAATTTTAAAGCTTTGAGGTCGAGTTTTTGTAAAAATCTCACATTGGCCCCAAATTTGTAAAAATTGCCAATTCGGACCTTAAGTTTTAAAAATTCGGAACTCACAAACCGGAAGGGATTTTAATGTGGTTCCAGTTGGAAAATGTCACTAAGGTTAGTAGGATATTGGGACAAAAGCAGTTTTTAAAAACAATATGTGTAGGTCCTTTAACTTTTGAAAATATCATTTTTGTCCCATTTTACAATAATTGCCTTTAAGGCTTTTAGGGGTCTATTTATTAAGAAATTTGAACCTTGGGTCCAAAATACAATTAAGTTATAGTTAAGTTAGTATTTCCAGGTTCATGGGCTGCATAAGTCCTGGAAATTTCATTTGGGTCCTCAAGTTTAATATTTTTCACATTAGTCCCTCAATTTTAGTAAAATTGTTTTCCAAGCCCTAACCACTTGGATTTTTGGAATACTTTTAAAATATGGGATTCCCAGTAACTTAAAAGTAAAAATTTCAATTTATAAAGTTTAGGTCTGGTACAGTTTTAAAAATTGCAAAGTAGCCCTTGAACTTTCAAAATTTTACAATCTAGTCCTTGGGCTTTTAAAGGTTGATTTTATTTATCTTAAAACTCTTAAAACATTATTAAAATGTCCAAAAGTCATTTTTGAACCTGAGTACAGTCCCAAATTTCGAATTTTGCAGAGGGGTCCTTTAACTTTTATTTTCTTGCAATTTAGTCCACCAACTTTCCATTTTTGCATTTTTAAGTCCAAAATTGAAATTTAATCAATTATGCTCGACTTTTCCAGGTTATAAGTCATCCAAAACATAGATTTTTAAGATCATACACATGCATGTCCAATATATACAAGAATTCATCAATTAAAGCATTAAAGTGTACATGCATGCACCTAAAATTCAATAAATAGTAATTTTAAGCAACTCTTGAGAATTTTTATGATTTGATATATAAAATTGACATGCAATACATAGATTATATATATCTCAAGGCTCATGATCAAATTTTCTACATGCATTTTAATAAAACACCTAAAAGTTGGAAAAAATAATTTTCCACCCACCTTAATTTTGGAAATTGTGAAATAAAGGGATAATTTCACAATTTTGAGTGAGGCTTCTTAGGTCAGCCCCTAAGTCAAGAAAATATCAAAATTTGGAGTTAGAAAAATGAGAGAAAAATTAAGGAGAAAAGAAGGAAATAAGGAAATGAAAAGGACTACACTTTACCTTGTGTAGTAGATATTTGGAGACTAGTTGAAGCTCAAAAATTGGAAATTTGGCTCAACTCCAAAAATCTCCTAAGGTCAGCCCCTATTCCTCAAAAATGAAAAAGGGGTGTTAAAATTTGAAAAAAAATAGGAAGAGTAGGAAAGAAGGGGTCTAGTACACAATTCTTACCTTGTAGTCAAATTTTCTCTACTATTTTCTTCTTCAAGCTTGAGGTCCTTCTTCAAAATATTGTCAAGCTCTAACCTTCAAAGTCTTCTAAATGTACCTCCAAAACCAAATTTAAACTTAAGTTAAAAAGGTGGAAGAGATGAACAATGTGATATCCAAAAATGGATTGAAGCTAAAATTTCTTACCTTTTAGTATAGTGGTTCGATTTTTATGAAGGATAAGGAGGAAAATGTTGAAAATTTTCTAAGTATGGAAGAAGAAAGTGAAAGAAAGAATAGAGAGATGTTGGGAGTTTTTAGAGAGAAGGAGGAGAAAGGCTTTGAGTGTTAGAATGTGTTGATGAGAAATGAAATGAAATTTTTTTTGTAAAATGCCATAATGGCCGTCCAAGTGAGAGAGGAAGAGAGAAATTTTTTTGTTCAAATTGTGTCTTGTAATTTGTCTCTTGCATGGAGACAAAAATGCAAGTCAAAGTGTGGGTCAATTTGAATTTGAGAGGAATAAGAAGAATGTTGGTTAAGTGGGAATAAGTTGGGGAAAATAGTAATAAAGAATTGGTGTATAAGATGATGTGTATAATGTTTGAATTAATGATATAATTATACACAAGATGACTAATATATGGTGTATGTGTACAAGAGTTGGATGATATTTTTATCCCAAAATATCCACCATGGCCGTCCACTATGAGGGTAAAATGGTAATTCCATATATTTTTTTTTGTCCCAAATTTGATGATAATAGATGAAATATATCAATCTCCAAAATAATTAGTGATTTCCTTGATCACTTGTAAGTCTCATGATCACTTAATCTAAATCAACATCTTAATTCTATAAGGTAAAAAATCTCTAAAATAAATAGTCTCTTAAAATTCCAAGGTGACTAATAAATACAAAAATAGTACTAATGATCAATCAAGTGATCATAAATGAGGAATAGAATTAATGATGATCATGATCACAAGTAATTAAATAAAATGAATTAAAATACAAAATGCATATATTATTAATAATTACCCGTCAAAATGACGCGGTAAAATAGTCGATCAAAAGCTTAACAACAATAAGGTTCAACTAATAGCTTCGGAAAAATCGGGGCTTCACACTTTTCCTATGAAGTGGGTGAGCCAACCCTACCCGTGAAAGGCCATTTGCAAAACATTATGTTTGAATCATCACGCTCTTAAATATATATTAGAATTCACAAATCAAGAAAGTCGTTGTAGCAAAATGGTATGTATTCCCACCAGATCATAGTATCAAACGGGGCAATCCGGGTTCGATTCCTGGCAACGACATATTTTAATTTTTTGCTCTTTTCTTTTAGAATTTGAATTTATTTTATATGCTTGGATTTGGGCCTTAGCCTTTTCCTGTAAAGTGGGTGAACCAACCCTACCCGTGAATGGCCATCTATAAAACATTATGTTTGAATCATCAACCCATTTGAATAATGTTAGAATTTACAAACCAGCAGAGTCGTTGTAGCACAATGATGTGTAATCCCACCTGATCATAGTATCAAATGGGGCGATCCATGTTCGATTCTTGGCAACGACATATTTTAAATTTTTGCTATTTTCTTTTAGAATTTGAATTTATTTTATATGCTTGGATTTGGGCCTTAGCCTTTTACTGTAAAGTGGGTGAGCCAACCCTACCCGTGAATGGCGATCTATAAAACTTTATGTTTGAATCATCAACCCATTTGAATATTTGTTAGAATTTACAAACCAACAAAGTCGTTGTAGCACAATGATGTGTATTCCCACCGATCATAGTATCAAAGGGCCGATCCGGGTTCGACATCGGCAACGACTTTTTTAATTTTTGCTCTTTTATTTTAAAATTTGAATTGATTTTATATGTCGAGTTGGGCCTTAGCCTTTTCCTATGAAGTGGGTGAGCCAACCCTACCCGTGAAAGGCCATTTACAAAACATTATGTTTGAATCATCACGCTTTAAAATATATATTAGAATTCACAAATCAAGAAAGTCGTTGTAGCAAAATTGTATGTATTCCCACCTGATCATAGTATCAAACGGGGCAATCCGGGTTCAATTCCTGGCAACAACATATTTTAATTTTTTGCTCTTTTCTTTCAGAATTTGAATTTACTTTATATGCTTGGATTTGGGCCTTAGCCTTTTACTGTAAAGTGGGTGAACCAACCCTACCCGTGAATGGCCATCTATAAAACATTATTTTGAATCATCAACCCATTTGAATATTGTTAGAATTTACAAACCAACAAAGTCGTTGTAGCATAATGATGTGTAATCCCACATGATCATAGTATCAAATGGGGCGATCCATGTTCGATTCTTGGCAATGACATATTTTAATTTTTTGATCTTTTCTTTTTGAATTTGAATTTATTTTATATGCTTGGATTTGGGCCTTAGCCTTTTCCTGTAAAGTGGGTGAGCCAACCCTACCCGTGAATGTCCATCTATAAAACATTATGTTTGAATCATCATCCCATTTGAATATTTGTTAGAATTTACAAACCAACAAAGTCGTTGTAGCACAATGATGTGTATTCCCACCTGATCATAGTATCAAAAGGGGCGATCCGGGTTCGATTCCTAGCAACGACATTTTTTAAGTTTTTGCTCTTTTATTTTAAAATTTGAATTGATTTTATATGTCAAGTTAGGCCTTAGCCTTTTCTTATGAAGTGGGTGAGCCAACCCTACCCGTGAAAGGCCATTTGCAAAACATTATGTTTGAATCATCACACTTTTAAATATATATTAGAATTCACAAATCAAGAAAGTCATTGTAGCAAAATGGTATGTATTCCCACCTGATCATAGTATCAAACGGCGCAATCCGGGTTCGATTCCTGGCAACAACATATTTTAATTTTTTGCTCTTTTCTTTTAGAATTTGAATTTATTTTATATGCTTGGATTTGGGCCTTAGCCTTTTGCTGTAAAGTGGGTGAACCAACCCTACCCGTGAATGGCCATCTATAAAACATTATGTTTGAATCATCAACCCATTTGAATATTGTTAGAATTTACAAACCAACAAAGTCGTTGTAGCACAATGATGTGTAATCCCACCTGATCATAGTATCAAATGGGGCGATCCATGTTCGATTCTTGGCAACGACATATTTTAAATTTTTGCTCTTTTCTTTTAGAATTTGAATTTATTTTATATGCTTGGATTTGGGCCTTAGCCTTTTACTGTAAAGTGGGTGAGCCAACCCTACCCGTGAATGGCGATCTATAAAACTTTATGTTTGAATCATCAACCCATTTGAATATTTGTTAGAATTTACAAACCAACAAAGTCGTTGTAGCACAATGATGTGTATTCCCACCTGATCATAGTATCAAAAGGGCCGATCCGGGTTCGATTACTAGCAACGACTTTTTTTAATTTTTTGCTCTTTTATTTTAAAATTTGAATTGATTTTATATGTCGAGTTGGGCCTTAGCCTTTTCCTATGAAGTGGGTGAGCCAACCCTACCCGTGAAAGGCCATTTACAAAACATTATGTTTGAATCATCACGCTTTAAAATATATATTAGAATTCACAAATCAAGAAAGTCGTTGTAGCAAAATTGTATGTATTCCCACCTGATCATAGTATCAAACGGGGCAATCCGGGTTCAATTCCTGGCAACAACATATTTTAATTTTTTGCTCTTTTTTTTTAATTTGAATTTACTTTATATGCTTGGATTTGGGCCTTAGCCTTTTACTGTAAAGTGGGTGAACCAACCCTACCCGTGAATGGCCATCTATAAAACATTATGTTTGAATCATCAACCCATTTGAATATTGTTAGAATTTACAAACCAACAAAGTCGTTGTAGCATAATGATGTGTAATCCCACATGATCATAGTATCAAATGGGGCGATCAATGTTCGATTCTTGGCAATGACATATTTTTATTTTTTGATCTTTTCTTTTTGAATTGGAAATTATTTTATATGCTTGGATTTGGGCCTTAGCCTTTTACTGTAAAGTGGGTGAGCTAACCCTACCCGTGAATGTCCATCTATAAAACATTATGTTTGAATCATCATCCCATTAGAATATTTGTTAGAATTTACAAACCAACAAAGTCATTGTAGCACAATGATGTGTATTCCCACCTGATCATAGTATCAAAAGGGGCGATCCGGGTTCGATTCCTAGCAATGACATTTTTTAAGTTTTTGCTGTTTTATTTTAAAATTTGAATTGATTTTATATGTCAAGTTAGGCCTTAGACTTTTCTTATGAAGTGGGTGAGCCAACCCTACCCGTGAAAGGCCATTTACAAAATATTATGTTTGAATCATCACGCTTTTAAATATATATTAGAATTCACAAATCAAGAAAGTCGTTGTAGCAAAATTGTATGTATTACAACCTGATCATAGTATCAAATGGGGCGATCCATGTTCGATTTTTGGCATATTTTAATTTTTTGCTCTTTTCTTTTTGAATTTTAAATTATTTTATATGATTAGATTTGGGCCTTAGCCTTTTACTGTAAAGTGGATGAGCCAACCCTACCCGTGAATGTCCATCTATAAAACATTATGTTTGAATCATCATCCCATTTGAATATTTGTTAGAATTTACAAACCAACAAAGTCGTTGTAGCACAATGATGTGTATTCCCACCTGATCATAGTATCAAAAGGGGCGATCCGGGTTCGATTCCTAGCAACGACATTTTTTAAGTTTTTGCTCTTTTATTTTAAAATTTGAATTGATTTTATATGTCAAGTTAGGCCTTAGCCTTTTCTTATGAAGTGGGTGAGCCAACCCTACCCGTGAAAGGCCATTTGCAAAACATTATGTTTGAATCATCACACTTTTAAATATATATTAGAATTCACAAATCAAGAAAGTCGTTGTAGCAAAATGGTATGTATTCCCACCAGATCATAGTATCAAACGGGGCATCCGGGTTCAATTCCTGGCAACGACATATTTTAATTTTTTGCTCTTTTATTTCAAAATTAGAATTCATTTTATATGCCTCGAGTTGGGCCTTAGTCTTTTCCTATGAAGTGGGTTAGCCAACTCTACCCGTTAAAGGCCATCTATAAAACATTATGTTTGAATCATCAACCCTTTTAAATATTTATTAGAATTCACAAACTAAAAAAGTGGTTGTAGCAAAATGGTATGTATTCCCACCTGATCATAGTATCAAACGGGGCAATCCTGGTTCGATTCCTAGCAACACATTTTTTAATATTTTACTCTTTTCTTTTAGAATTTAAAATTATTTTATATGCTTGGATTTGGGCCTTAGCCTTTTCCTATAAAGTGGGTGAGCCAACCCTACCCGTGAAAGGCCATCTATAAAACATTATGTTTGAATCATCAACTGATTTAAATATTTATTAAAATTCACAAACCAACAATGTCGTTGTAGCACAATGATGTGTATTCCCACCTGATCATAGTATCAAATGGGGCTGTCCAGTTTTGATTCTTGCAACGATATATTTTAATTTTATACTATTTTATTTTAAAATTTGAATTCATTTTATATGCCTTTAGTTGGGCCTTAGCCTTTTCCTATGAAGTGGGTGAGCCAACCCTACCCGTGAATGGCCATCTATAAAACATTATGTTTGAATCATCAACTTATTTGAATATTGTTAGAATTTACAAACCAACAAAGTCGTTGTAGCACAATGATGTGTAATCCCACCTGATCATAGTATCAAATGGGGCGATCCATGTTCGATTCTTGGCAATGACATATTTTAATTTTTTGCTCTTTTCTTTTTGAATTGGAAATTACTTTATATGCTTGGATTTGGGCCTTAGCCTTTTACTGTAAAGTGGGTGAACCAACCCTACCCATGAATGGCCATCTATAAAACATTATGTTTGAATCATCAACCCATTTGAATATTGTTAAAATTTACAAACCAACAAAGTCATTGTAGCACAATGATGTATAATCCCACCTGATCATAGTATCAAATGGGGCGATCCATGTTCGATTCTTGGCAATGACATATTTTAATTTTTGCTCTTTTCTTTTTGAATTGGAAATTATTTTATATGCTTGGATTTGGGCCTTAGCCTTTTACTGTAAAGTGGGTGAGCCAACCCTACCCGTGAATGTCCATCTATAAAACATTATGTTTGAATCATCAACCCATTTGAATATTTGTTAGAATTTACAAACCAACAAAGTCGTTGTAGCACAATGATGTGTATTCCCACCTGATCATAGTATCAAAAGGGGCGATCCGGGTTCGATTACTAGCAACGACTTTTTTTAATTTTTTGCTCTTTTATTTTAAAATTTGAATTAATTTTTTATGTCGAGTTGGGCCTTAGCCTTTTCCTATGAAGTGGGAGAGCCAACCCTACCCGTGAAAGGCCATTTACAAAACATTATGTTTGAATCATCACGCTTTTAAATATATATTAGAATTCACAAATCAAGAAAGTCGTTGTAGCAAAATTGTATGTATTCCCACCTGATCATAGTATCAAACGGGGCAATCCGGGTTCAATTCCTGGCAACAACATATTTCAATTTTTTGCTCTTTTCTTTCAGAATTTGAATTTACTTTATATGCTTGGATTTGGGCCTTAGCCTTTTACTGTAAAGTGGGTGAACCAACTCTACCCGTGAATGGCCATCTATAAAACATTATGTTTGAATCATCAACCCATTTGAATATTGTTAGAATTTACAAACCAACAAAGTCGTTGTAGCACAATGATGTGTAATCCCACCTGATCATAGTATCAAATGGGGCGATCCATGTTCGATTCTTGGCAATGACATATTTTAATTTTTTGCTCTTTTCTTTTTGAATTGGAAATTATTTTATATGCTTGGATTTGGGCCTTAGCCTTTTACTGTAAAGTGGGTGAGCCAACCCTACCCGTGAATGTCCATCTATAAAACATTATGTTTGAATCATCATCCCATTTGAATATTTGTTAGAATTTACAAACCAACAAAGTCATTGTAGCACAATGATGTGTATTCCCACCTGATCATAGTATCAAAAGGGGCGATCCGGGTTCGATTCCTAGCAATGACATTTTTTAAGTTTTTGCTGTTTATTTTAAAATTTGAATTGATTTTATATGTCAAGTTAGGCCTTAGACTTTTCTTATGAAGTGGGTGAGCCAACCCTACCCGTGAAAGGCCATTTACAAAATATTATGTTTGAATCATCACACTTTTAAATATATATTAGAATTCACAAATCAAGAAAGTCGTTGTAGCAAAATAGTATGTATTCCCACCAGATCATAGTATCAAACGGGGCAATCCGGGTTCGATTCCTGGCAACGACATATTTTAATTTTTTGCTCTTTTCTTTTAGAATTTGAATTTATTTTATATGCTTGGATTTGGGCCTTAGCCTTTTCCTGTAAAGTGGGTGAACCAACCCTACCCGTGAATGGCCATCTATAAAACATTATGTTTGAATCATCAACCCATTTGAATATTGTTAGAATTTACAAACCAACAAAGTCGTTGTAGCACAATGATGTGTAATCCCACCTGATCATAGTATCAAATGGGGCGATCCATGTTCGATTCTTGGCAACGACATATTTTAATTTTTTGCTCTTTTCTTTTAGAATTTGAATTTATTTTATATGCTTGGATTTGGGCCTTAGCCTTTTACTGTAAAGTGGGTGAGCCAACCCTACCCGTGAATGGCCATCTATAAAACATTATGTTTGAATCATCAACCCATTTGAATATTTGTTAGAATTTACAAACCAACAAAGTCGTTGTAGCACAATGATGTGTATTCCCACCTGATCATAGTATCAAAAGGGGCGATCCGGGTTCGATTACTAGCAACGACTTTTTTTAATTTTTTGCTCTTTTATTTTAAAATTTGAATTGATTTTATATGTCGAGTTGGGCCTTACCCTTTTCCTATGAAGTGGGTGAGCCAACCCTACCCGTGAAAGGCCATTTACAAAACATTATGTTTGAATCATCACGCTTTAAAATATATATTAGAATTTACAAACCAACAAAGTCGTTGTAGCACAATGATGTGTATTCCCACCTGATCATAGTATCAAACGGGGCAATCCGGGTTCAATTCCTGGCAACAACATATTTTAATTTTTTGCTCTTTTCTTTCAGAATTTGAATTTACTTTATATGCTTAGATTTGGGCCTTAGCCTTTTACTGTAAAGTGGGTGAACCAACCCTACCCGTGAATGGCCATCTATAAAACATTATTTTGAATCATCAACCCATTTGAATATTGTTAGAATTTACAAACCAACAAAGTCGTTGTAGCATAATGATGTGTAATCCCACATGATCATAGTATCAAATGGGGCGATCCATGTTCGATTCTTGGCAATGACATATTTTAATTTTTTGACCTTTTCTTTTTGAATTGGAAATTATTTTATATGCTTGGATTTGGGCCTTAGCCTTTTACTGTAAAGTGGGTGAGCTAACCCTACCCGTGAATGTCCATCTATAAAACATTATGTTTGAATCATCATCCCATTAGAATATTTGTTAGAATTTACAAACCAACAAAGTCATTGTAGCACAATGATGTGTATTCCCACCTGATCATAGTATCAAAATGGGCGATCCGGGTTCGATTCCTAGCAATGACATTTTTTAAGTTTTTGCTGATTTATTTTAAAATTTGAATTGATTTTATATGTCAAGTTAGGCCTTAGACTTTTCTTATGAAGTGGGTGAGCCAACCCTACCCGTGAAAGGCCATTTACAAAATATTATGTTTGAATCATCCCGCTTTTAAATATATATTAGAATTCACAAATCAAGAAAGTCGTTGTAGCAAAATTGTATGTATTACAACCTGATCATAGTATCAAATGGGGCGATCCATGTTCGATTCTTGGCATATTTTAATTTTTTGCTCTTTTCTTTTTGAATTTTAAATTATTTTATATGATTGGATTTGGGCCTTAGCCTTTTACTGTAAAGTGGATGAGCCAACCCTACCCGTGAATGTCCATCTATAAAACATTATGTTTAAATCATCATCCCATTTGAATATTTGTTAGAATTTACAAACCAACAAAGTCGTTGTAGCACAATGATGTGTATTCCCACCTGATCATAGTATCAAAAGGGGCGATCTGGGTTCGATTCCTAGCAACGACATTTTTTAAGTTTTTGCTCTTTTATTTTAAAATTTGAATTGATTTTATATGTCAAGTTAGGCCTTAGCCTTTTCTTATGAAGTGGGTGAGCCAACCCTACCCGTGAAAGGCCATTTGCAAAACATTATGTTTGAATCATCACACTTTTAAATATATATTAGAATTCACAAATCAAGAAAGTCGTTGTAGCAAAATGGTATGTATTCCCACCGGATCATAGTATCAAACGGGGCATCCAGGGTTCAATTCTGGCAACGACATATTTTAATTTTTGCTCTTTTATTTCAAAATTAGAATTCATTTTATATGCCTCGAGTTGGCCTTAGTCTTTTCCTATGAAGTGGGTTAGCCAACTCTACCCGTTAAAGGCCATCTATAAAACATTATGTTTGAATCATCAACCCTTTTAAATATTTATTAGAATTCACAAACTAAAAAAGTGGTTGTAGCAAAATGGTATGTATTCCCACCTGATCATAGTATCAAACGGGGCAATCCTGGTTCGATTCCTAGCAACACATTTTTTAATATTTTACTCTTTTCTTTTAGAATTTAAAATTATTTTATATGCTTGGATTTGGGCCTTAGCCTTTTCCTATAAAGTGGGTGAGCCAACCCTACCCGTGATAGGCCATCTATAAAACATTATGTTTGAATCATCAACTGATTTAAATATTTATTAAAATTCACAAACCAACAATGTCGTTGTAGCACAATGATGTGTATTCCCACCTGATCATAGTATCAAATGGGGTTGTCCGGTTTTGATTCTTGCAACGATATATTTTAATTTTATACTATTTTATTTTAAAATTTGAATTCATTTTATATGCCTTTAGTTGTGCCTTAGCCTTTTCCTATGAAGTGGGTGAGCCAACCCTACCCCTGAATGGCCATCTATAAAACATTATGTTTGAATCATCAACCCATTTGAATATTGTTAGAATTTACAAACCAACAAAGTCGTTGTAGCACAATGATGTGTAATCCCACCTGATCATAGTATCAAATGGGGCGATCCATGTTCGATTCTTGGCAATGACATATTTTAATTTTTTGCTCTTTTCTTTTTGAATTGGAAATTACTTTATATGCTTGGATTTGGGCCTTAGCCTTTTACTGTAAAGTGGGTGAACCAACCTTACCCGTGAATGGCCATCTATAAAACATTATGTTTGAATCATCAACCCATTTGAATATTGTTAAAATTTACAAACCAACAAAGTCATTGTAGCACAATGATGTATACTCCCACTTGATCATAGTATCAAATGGGGTGATCCATGTTCGATTCTTGGCAATGACATATTTTAATTTTTTGCTCTTTTCTTTTTGAATTGGAAATTATTTTATATGCTTGGATTTGGGCCTTAGCCTTTTACTGTAAAGTGGGTGAGCCAACCCTACCCGTGAATGTCCATCTATAAAACATTATGTTTGAATCATCAACCCATTTGAATATTTGTTATAATTTACAAACCAACAAAGTCGTTGTAGCATAATGATGTGTATTCCCACCTGATCATAGTATCAAAAGGGGCGATCCGGGTTCGATTACTAGCAACGACTTTTTTTAATTTTTTGCTCTTTTATTTTAAAATTTGAATTAATTTTTTATGTCGAGTTGGGCCTTAGCCTTTTCCTATGAAGTGGGAGAGCCAACCCTACCCGTGAAAGGCCATTTACAAAACATTATGTTTGAATCATCACGCTTTTAAATATATATTAGAATAAACAAATCAAGAAAGTCGTTGTAGCAAAATTGTATGTATTCCCACCTGATCATAGTATCAAACGGGGCAATCCGGGTTCAATTCCTGGCAACAACATATTTTAATTTTTTGCTCTTTTCTTTCAGAATTTGAATTTACTTTATATGCTTGGATTTGGGCCTTAGCCTTTTACTGTAAAGTGGGTGAACCAACCCTACCCGTGAATGGCCATCTATAAAACATTATGTTTGAATCATCAACCCATTTGAATATTGTTAGAATTTACAAACCAACAAAGTCGTTGTAGCACAATGATGTGTAATCCCACCTCATCATAGTATCAAATGGGGCGATCCATGTTCGATTCTTGGCAATGACATATTTTAATTTTTTGATCCTTTCTTTTTGAATTGGAAATTATTTTATATGCTTGGATTTGGGCCTTTTTTTTTTGTAAAGTGGGTGAGCTAACCTACCCGTGAATGTCCATCTATAAAACATTATGTTTGAATCATCATCCCATTAGAATATTTGTTAGAATTTACAAACCAACAAAGTCATTGTAGCACAATGATGTGTATTCCCACCTGATCATAGTATCAAAAGGGGCGATCCGGGTTCGATCCCTAGCAATGACATTTTTTAAGTTTTTGATGTTTTATTTTAAAATTTGAATTGATTTTATATGTCAAGTTAGGCCTTAGACTTTTCTTATGAAGTGGGTGAGCCAACCCTACCCGTGAAAGGCCATTTACAAAATATTATGTTTGAATCATCACGCTTTTAAATATATATTAGAATTCACAAATCAAGAAAGTCGTTGTAGCAAAATTGTATGTATTACAACCTGATCATAGTATCAAATGGGGCGATCCATGTTCGATTCTTGGCATATTTTAATTTTTTGCTCTTTTCTTTTTGAATTTTAAATTATTTTATATGATTGGATTTGGGCCTTAGCCTTTTACTGTAAAGTGGGTGAACCAACCCTACCCGTGAATGTCCATCTATAAAACATTATGTTTGAATCATCATCCCATTTGAATATTTGTTAGAATTTACAAACCAACAAAGTCGTTGTAGCACAATGATGTGTATTCCCACCTGATCATAGTATCAAAAGGGGCGATCTGGGTTCGATTCCTAGCAACGACATTTTTTAAGTTTTTGCTCTTTTATTTTAAAATTTGAATTGATTTTATATGTCAAGTTAGGCCTTAGCCTTTTCTTATGAAGTGGGTGAGCCAACCCTACCCGTGAAAGGCCATTTACAAAATATTATGTTTGAATCATCACGCTTTTAAATATATATTAGAATTCACAAATCAAGAAAGTCGTTGTAGCAAAATTGTATGTATTACAACTTGATCATAGTATCAAATGGGGCGATCCATGTTCGATTCTTGGCATATTTTAATTTTTTGCTCTTTTCTTTTTGAAATTTAAATTATTTTATATGATTGGATTTGGGCCTTAGCCTTTTACTGTAAAGTGGATGAGCCAACCCTACCCGTGAATGTCCATCTATAAAACATTATGTTTGAATCATCAACCCATTTGAATATTGTTAGAATTTACAAACCAACAAAGTCGTTGTAGCAAAATGATGTGTAATCCCACCGATCATAGTATCAAATCAAATGGGGCGATCCATGTTCGATTCTTGGCAATGACATATTTTAATTTTTTGCTCTTTTCTTTTTGAATTGGAAATTACTTTATATGCTTGGATTTGGGCCTTAGCCTTTTACTGTAAAGTGGGTGAACCAACCCTACCCGTGAATGGACATCTATAAAACATTATGTTTGAATCATCAACCCATTTGAATATTGTTAAAATTTACAAACCAACAAAGTCATTGTAGCACAATGATGTATAATCCCACCGATCATAGTATCAAATGGGGCGATCCATGTTCGATTCTTGGCAATGACATATTTTAATTTTTGCTCTTTTATTTTTGAATTGAAATTATTTTATATGCTTGGATTTGGGCCTTAGCCTTTTCTTTGTAAAGTGGGTGAGCCAACCCTACCCGTGAATGTCCATCTATAAAACATTATGTTTGAATCATCAACCCATTTGAATATTGTTAAAATTTACAAACCAACAAAGTCATTGTAGCAAATGATGTGTATTCCCACTTGATCATAGTATCAAATGGGGTGATCCATGTTCGATTCTTGGCAATGACATATTTTAATTTTTTTGCTCTTTTCTTTTTGAATTTGAAATTATTTTATATGCTTGGATTTGGGCCTTAGCCTTTTTTATGTAAAGTGGGTGAGCCAACCCTACCCGTGAATGTCCATCTATAAAACATTATGTTTGAATCATCAACCCATTTGAATATTTGTTATAATTTACAAACCAACAAAGTCGTTGTAGCACAATGATGTGTATTCCCACCGATCATAGTATCAAAAGGGGCGATCCCGGTTCGATTTACTAGCAACGACATTTTTTAATTTTTTGCTCTTTTATTTTAAAATTTGAATTAATTTTATATGTCGAGTTGGGCCTTAGCCTTTTCCTATGAAGTGGGTGAGCCAACCCTACCCGTGAAAGGCCATTTACAAAACATTATGTTTGAATCATCACGCTTTTAAATATATATTAGAATTCACAAATCAAGAAAGTCGTTGTAGCAAAATTGTATGTATTCCCACCTGATCATAGTATCAAACGGGGCAATCCGGGTTCAATTCCTGGCAACAACATATTTTAATTTTTTGCTCTTTTCTTTTAGAATTTGAATTTACTTTATATGCTTGGATTTGGGCCTTAGCCTTTGACTGTAAAGTGGGTGAACCAACCCTACCCGTGAATGGCCATCTATAAAACATTATGTTTGAATCATCAACCCATTTGAATATTGTTAGAATTTACAAACCAACAAAGTCGTTGTAGCACAATGATGTGTAATCCCACCTGATCATAGTATCAAATGGGGCGATCCATGTTCGATTCTTGGCAATGACATATTTTAATTTTTAGCTCTTTTCTTTTTGAATTTGAAATTATTTTATATGCTTGGATTTGGGCCTTAGCCTTTTACTGTAAAGTGGGTGAGCTAACCCTACCCGTGAATGTCCATCTATAAAACATTATGTTTGAATCATCATCCCATTAGAATATTTGTTAGAATTTACAAACCAACAAAGTCATTGTAGCACAATGATGTGTATTCCCACCTGATCATAGTATCAAAAGGGGCGATCCGGGTTCGATCCCTAGCAATGACATTTTTTAAGTTTTTGATGTTTTATTTTAAAATTTGAATTGATTTTATATGTCAAGTTAGGCCTTAGACTTTTCTTATGAAGTGGGTGAGCCAACCCTACCCGTGAAAGGCCATTTACAAAACATTATGTTTGAATCATCACGCTTTTAAATATATATTAGAATTCACAAATCAAGAAAGTCGTTGTAGCAAAATTGTATGTATTACAACCTGATCATAGTATCAAATGGGGCGATCCATGTTCGATTCTTGGCATATTTTAATTTTTTGCTCTTTTCTTTTTGAATTTTAAATTATTTTATATGATTGGATTTGGGCCTTAGCCTTTTTATAAAGTGGGTGAGCCAACCCTACCCGTGAATGTCCATCTATAAAACATTATGTTTGAATCATCAACCCATTTGAATATTTGTTAGAATTTACAAACCAACAAAGTCGTTGTAGCACAATGATGTGTATTCCCACCGATCATAGTATCAAAGGGGCGATCCGGGTTCGATTCCTAGCAACGACATTTTTAAGTTTTTGCTCTTTTATTTTAAAATTTGAATTGATTTTATATGTCAAGTTAGGCCTTAGCCTTTTCTTATGAAGTGGGTGAGCCAACCCTACCCGTGAAAGGCCATTTACAAAATATTATGTTTGAATCATCACGCTTTTAAATATATATTAGAATTCACAAATCAAGAAAGTCGTTGTAGCAAAATGTATGTATACAACCCGATCATAGTATCAAATGGGGCGATCCATGTTCGATTCTTGGCATATTTTAATTTTTGCTCTTTTCTTTTTGAAATTTAAATTATTTTATATGATTGGATTTGGGCCTTAGCCTTTTAATGTAAAGTGGATGAGCCAACCCTACCCGTGAATGTCCATCTATAAAACATTATTTGAATCATCAACCCATTTGAATATTGTTAGAATTTACAAACCAACAAAGTCGTTGTAGCAAAATGATGTGTATTCCCACCGATCATAGTATCAAATGGGGCGATCCATGTTCGATTCTTGGCAATGACATATTTTAATTTTTTGCTCTTTTCTTTTTGAATTGGAAATTACTTTATATGCTTGGATTTGGGCCTTAGCCTTTTACTGTAAAGTGGGTGAACCAACCCTACCCGTGAATGGACATCTATAAAACATTATGTTTGAATCATCAACCCATTTGAATATTGTTAAAATTTACAAACCAACAAAGTCATTGTAGCACAATGATGTATAATCCCACCTGATCATAGTATCAAATGGGGCGATCCATGTTCGATTCTTGGCAATGACATATTTTAATTTTTTGCTCTTTTCTTTTTGAATTGGAAATTATTTTATATGCTTGGATTTGGGCCTTAGCCTTTTACTGTAAAGTGGGTGAGCCAACCCTACCCGTGAATGTCCATCTATAAAACATTATGTTTGAATCATCAACCCATTTGAATATTTGTTAGAATTTACAAACCAACAAAGTCGTTGTAGCACAATGATGTGTATTCCCACCTGATCATAGTATCAAAAGGGGCGATCCGGGTTCGATTACTAGCAACGACTTTTTTTAATTTTTTGCTCTTTTATTTTAAAATTTGAATTAATTTTATATGTCGAGTTGGGCCTTAGCCTTTTCCTATGAAGTGGGTGAGCCAACCCTACCCGTGAAAGGCCATTTACAAAACATTATGTTTGAATCATCACGCTTTTAAATATATATTAGAATTCACAAATCAAGAAAGTCGTTGTAGCAAAATTGTATGTATTCCCACCTGATCATAGTATCAAACGGGCAATCAGGGTTCGATTCTGGCAACAACATATTTTAATTTTTGCTCTTTTTTTTTTAGAATTTGAATTTATTTTATATGCTTGGATTTGGGCCTTAGCCTTTTACTGTAAAGTGGGTGAACCAACCCTACCCGTGAATGGCCATCTATAAAACATTATGTTTGAATCATCAACCCATTTGAATATTGTTAGAATTTACAAACCAACAAAGTCGTTGTAGCACAATGATGTGTAATCCCACCTGATCATAGTATCAAATGGGGCGATCCATGTTCGATTCTTGGCAATGACATATTTTAATTTTTTGCTCTTTTCTTTTTGAATTTGAAATTATTTTATATGCTTGGATTTGGGCCTTAGCCTTTTACTGTAAAGTGGGTGAGCCAACCCTACCCGTGAATGTCCATCTATAAAACATTATGTTTGAATCATCATCCCATTTGAATATTTGTTAGAATTTACAAACCAACAAAGTCATTGTAGCACAATGATGTGTATTCCCACCTGATCATAGTATCAAAAGGGGCGATCCGTGTTCGATTCCTAGCAACGACATTTTTAAGTTTTTGCTCTTTTATTTTAAAATTTGAATTGATTTTATATGTCAAGTTAGGCCTTAGCCTTTTCTTATGAAGTGGGTGAGCCAACCCTACCCGTGAAAGGCCATTTACAAAACATTATGTTTGAATCATCACGCTTTTAAATATATATTAGAATTCACAAATCAATAAAGTCGTTGTAGCAAAATGGTATGTATTCCCACCGATCATAGTATCAAACGGGCAATCCGGGTTCGATTCTGGCAACAACATATTTTAATTTTTGCTCTTTTCTTTTAGAATTTGAATTTATTTTATATGCTTGGATTTGGGCCTTAGCCTTTTACTGTAAAGTGGGTGACCAACCCTACCTGTGAATGGCCATCTATAAAACATTATGTTTGAATCATCAACCCATTTGAATATTGTTAGAATTTACAAACCGACAAAGTCGTTGTAGCACAATGATGTGTAATCCCACCTGATCATAGTATCAAATGGGGCGATCCATGTTCGATTCTTGGCAATGACATATTTTAATTTTTTGCTCTTTTCTTTTTGAATTGGAAATTATTTTATATGCTTGGATTTGGGCCTTAGCCTTTTACTGTAAAGTGGGTGAGCCAACCCTACCCGTGAATGTCCATCTATAAAACATTATGTTTGAATCATCATCCCATTTGAAAATTTGTTAGAATTTACAAACCAACAAAGTCATTGTAGCACAATGATGTGTATTCCCACTTGATCATAGTATCAAAAGGGGCGATCCGGGTTCGATTCCTAGCAACGACATTTTTTAAGTTTTTGCTCTTTTATTTTAAAATTTGAATTGATTTTATATGTCAAGTTAGGCCTTAGCCTTTTCTTATGAAGTGGGTGAGCCAACCCTACCCGTGAATGGCCATCTATAAAACATTATGTTTGAATCATCAACCCATTTGAATATTGTTAGAATTTACAAACCAACAAAGTCGTTGTAGCACAATGATGTGTAATCCCACCTGATCATAGTATCAAATGGGGCGATCCATGTTCGATTCATGGCAACGACATATTTTAATTTTTTGCTCTTTTCTTTTTGAATTTGAAATTATTTTATATGCTTGGATTTGGGCCTTAGCCTTTTACTGTAAAGTGGGTGAGCCAACCCTACCCGTGAATGTCCATCTATAAAACATTATGTTTGAATCATCATCCCATTTGAATATTTGTTAGAATTTACAAACCAACAAAGTCGTTGTAGCACAATGATGTGTATTCCCACCTGATCATAGTATCAAAAGGGGCGATCCGGGTTCGATTCCTAGCAACGACATTTTTTAAGTTTTTGCTCTTTTATTTTAAAATTTGAATTGATTTTATATGTCAAGTTAGGCCTTAGCCTTTTCTTATGAAGTGGGTGAGCCAACCCTACCCGTGAAAGGCCATTTACAAAACATTATGTTTGAATCATCACACTTTTAAATATATATTAGAATTCACAAATCAAGAAAGTCGTTGTAGCAAAATGGTATGTATTCCCACCAGATCATAGTATCAAACGGGGCATCCGGGTTCAATTCTGCAACGACATATTTTAATTTTTGCTCTATTTTATTTCAAAATTTGAATTCATTTTATATGCCTTGGAGTTGGGCCTTAGTCTTTTCCTATGAAGTGGGTTAGCCAACTCTACCCGTGAAAGGCCATCTATAAAACATTATGTTTGAATCATCAACCCTTTTAAATATTTATTAGAATTCACAAACTAAAAAAGTGGTCGTAGCAAAATGGTATGTATTCCCACCTGATCATAGTATCAAACGGGGCAATCCTGGTTCGATTCCTGGCAACAACATATTTTAATTTTTTGCTCTTTTCTTTTAGAATTTGAATTTATTTTATATGCTTGGATTTGGGCCTTAGCCTTTTCTTTGTAAAGTGGGTGAGCCAACCCTACCCGTGAATGGACATCTATAAAACATTATGTTTGAATCATCAACCCATTTGAATATTGTTAAAATTTACAAAGCAACAAAGTCATTGTAGCACAATGATGTATAATCCCACCTGATCATAGTATCAAATGGGGCGATCAATGTTCGATTCTTGGCAATGACATATTTTAATTTTTGCTCTTTTTTTTTGAATTTGAAATTATTTTATATGCTTGGATTTGGGCCTTAGCCTTTTCTATAAAGTGGGTGAGCCAACCCTACCCGTGAATGGACATCTATAAAACATTATGTTTGAATCATCAACCCATTTAAATATTGTTAAATTTACAAATCAACAAAGTCATTGTAGCAAATGATGTATAATCCCACCGATCATAGTATCAAATGGGGGGCAATCCGGGTTCGATTCTTGGCAATGACATATTTTAATTTTTTGCTCTTTTCTTTTGAATTTGAAATTATTTTATATGCTTGGATTTGGGCCTTAGCCTTTTCCTATAAAGTGGGTGAGCCAACCCTACCCGTGAATGGCCATCTATAAAACATTATGTTTGAATCATCAACCCTTTTGAATATTTGTTAGAATTTACAAACCAACAAAGTCGTTTGTAGCAAAATGGTATGTATTCCCACCGATCATAGTATCAAACGGGGCATCCGATCGGTTCAATTCTGGCAACGACATATTTTAATTTTTGCTCTTTTATATTTTCATTTTAATTTTGGGTTCTTTTTTCCCATTTGAAATTTGTTATTTTTTTGATGTGTATTTTTTTTGCTCTTTTATTTTAAAATTTGAATTAATTTTATATGTCGAGTTGGGCCTTAGCCTTTTCCTATGAAGTGGGTGAGCCAACCCTACCCGTGAAAGGCCATTTACAAAACATTATGTTTGAATCATCACGCTTTTAAATATATATTAGAATTCACAAATCAAGAAAGTCGTTGTAGCAAAATGGTATGTATTCCCACCTGATCATAGTATCAAACGGGGCAATCCGGGTTCGATTCTGGCAACAACATATTTTAATTTTTTTGCTCTTTTTATTTTAAAATTTGAATTTATTTTATATGCTTGTATTTGGCCTTAGCCTTTTACTGTAAAGTGGGTGAGCCAACCCTACCCGTGAATGGCCATCTATAAAACATTATGTTTGAATCATCAACCCATTTGAATATTTTTAGAATTTACAAACCAACAAAGTCGTTGTAGCAAAATGATGTGTAATCCCACCGATCATAGTATCAAATGGGGCGATCCATGTTCGATTCTTGGCAATGACATATTTTAATTTTTGCTCTTTTCTTTTTAGAATTTGAATTTATTTTATATGCTTGGATTTGGGCCTTAGCCTTTTCTTTGTAAAGTGGGTGAGCCAACCCTACCCGTGAATGTCCATCTATAAAACATTATGTTTGAATCATCATCACATTTGAATATTTGTTAGAATTTACAAACCAACAAAGTCGTTTTAGCACAATGATGTGTATTCCCACCTGATCATAGTATCAAAAGGGGCGATCCGGGTTCGATTCCTAGCAACGACATTTTTAAGTTTTTGCTCTTTTATTTTAAAATTTGAATTGATTTTATATGTCAAGTTAGGCCTTAGCCTTTTCTTATGAAGTGGGTGAGCCAACCCTACCCGTGAAAGGCCATTTACAAAACATTATGTTTGAATCATCACGCTTTTAAATATATATTAGAATTCACAAATCAAGAAAGTCGTTGTAGCAAAATTTATGTATTCCCACCTGATCATAGTATCAAACGGGGCAATCCGGGTTCGATTCCTGGCAACAACATATTTTAATTTTTTGCTCTTTTCTTTTAGAATTTGAAATTATTTTATATGCTTGGATTTGGGCCTTAGCCTTTTACTGTAAAGTGGGTGAGCCAACCCTACCCGTGAATGTCCATCTATAAAACATTATGTTTGAATCATCAACCCATTTGAATATTTGTTAGAATTTATAAACCAACAAAGTCGTTGTAGCAAAATGATATGTATTCCCACCGATCATAGTATCAAAGGGGCAATCCGGGTTCGATTTGGCAACGACATATTTTAAGCTCTTTTATTTCAAAATTAGAATTCATTTTATATGCCTCGAGTTGGGCCTTAGTCTTTTCCCATTTGAATTTACAAACCAACAAATTTTTAATTTTTGCTCTTTTATTTTAAAATTTGAATTATTTTATATGTCGAGTTGGGCCTTAGCCTTTTCCTATGAAGTGGGTGAGCCAACCCTACCCGTGAAAGGCCATTTACAAAACATTATGTTTGAATCATCACCTTTTAAAATTTATTAGAATTCACAAATCAAGAAAGTCGTTGTAGCAAAAATGTATGTATTCCCACCGATCATAGTATCAAACGGGCAATCCGGGTTCGATTCTAGCAACAACATATTTTATTTTTTTGCTCTTTTCTTTTAGAATTTGAATTTATTTTATATGCTTGGATTTGGGCCTTAGCCTTTTTCTTATAAAGTGGGTGAGCCAACCCTACCCGTGAATGGCCATCTATAAAACATTATGTTTGAATCATCAACCCATTTAAATATTGTTAGAATTTACAAACCAACAAAGTCGTTGTAGCACAATGATGTGTATTCCCACTTTGATCATAGTATCAAATGGGGCAATCCGGGTTCGATTCTTGGCAATGACATATTTTAATTTTTGCTCTTTTCTTTTAAAATTTGAATTTATTTTATATGCTTGGATTTGGGCCTTAGCCTTTTACTGTAAAGTGGGTGAACCAACCCTACCCGTGAATGGCCATCTATAAAACATTATGTTTGAATCATCAACCCATTTGAATATTGTTAGAATTTACAAACCAACAAAGTCGTTGTAGCACAATGATGTGTAATTCCCACCTGATCATAGTATCAAATGGGGCAATCCATGTTCGATTCTTGGCAACGACATATTTTAATTTTTAGCTCTTTTCTTTTTGAATTTGAAATTATTTTATATGCTTGGATTTGGGCCTTAGCCTTTTACTGTAAAGTGGGTGAGCCAACCCTACCTGTGAATGTCCATCTATAAAACATTATGTTTGAATCATCATCCCATTTGAATATTTGTTAGAATTTACAAGCCAACAAAGTCGTTGTAGCACAATGATGTGTATTCCCACCTGATCATAGTATCAAAAGGGGCGATCCGGGTTCGATTCCTAGCAACGACATTTTTTAAGTTTTTGCTCTTTTATTTTAAAATTTGAATTGATTTTATATGTCAAGTTAGGCCTTAGCCTTTTCTTATGAAGTGGGTGAGCCAACCCTACCCGTGAAAGGCCATTTACAAAACATTATGTTTGAATCATCACACTTTTAAATATATATTAGAATTCACAAATCAAGAAAGTCGTTGTAGCAAAATGGTATGTATTCCCACCTGATCATAGTATCAAACGGGCAATCAGGGTTCGATTCTGGCAACGACATATTTTAATTTTTGCTCTTTTATTTCAAAATTGAATTCATTTTATATGCCTCGAGTTGGGCCTTAGTCTTTTCCTATGAAGTGGGTTAGCCAACTCTACCCGTTAAAGGCCATCTATAAAACATTATGTTTGAATCATCAACCCTTTTAAATATTTATTAGAATTCACAAACTAAAAAAGTGGTTGTAGCAAAATGGTATGTATTCCCACTTTTTTTGATCATAGTATCAAACGGGCAATCCGGTTCGATTCTAGCAACACATTTTTTAATATTTTGCTCTTTTCTTTTAGAATTTAAAATTATTTTATATGCTTGGATTTGGGCCTTAGCCTTTTCCTATAAAGTGGGTGAGCCAACCCTACCCGTGAAAGGCCATCTATAAAACATTATGTTTGAATCATCAACCCATTTAAATATTTATTAAAATTACAAACCAACAAAGTCGTTGTAGCACAATGATGTGTATTCCCACCGATCATAGTATCAAATGGGGATCCAGTTTTTGATTCTTGCAACGATATATTTTAATTTTTGCTATTTTATTTTAAAATTTGAATTCATTTTATATGCCTTTAGTTGGGCCTTAGCCTTTTCTATGAAGTGGGTGAGCCAACCCTACCCGTGAAAGGCCATTTACAAAACATTATGTTTGAATCATCACACTTTTAAATATATATTAGAATTCACAAATCAAGAAAGTCGTTGTAGCAAAATGGTATGTATTCCCACCGATCATAGTATCAAACGGGGCAATCCGGGTTCGATTCTGGCAACGACATATTTTAATTTTTGCTCTTTTCTTTTAGAATTTGAATTTATTTTATATGCTTGGATTTGGGCCTTAGCCTTTTTTGTAAAGTGGGTGAGCCAACCCTACCCGTGAATGGCCATCTATAAAACATTATGTTTGAATCATCAACCCATTTGAATATTTGTTAGAATTTACAAACCAACAAAGTCGTTTAGCACAATGATGTGTAATCCCACCGATCATAGTATCAAAGGGGCGATCCATGTTCGATTCTAGCAACACATATTTTAATTTTTGCTCTTTTATTTTAAAATTTGAAATTATTTTATGCTTCGATTTGGGCCTTAGCTTTTTTCCTATAAAGTGGGTGAGCCAACCCTACCCGTGAATGGCCATTATAAAACATTATGTTTGAATCATCAACCCTTTTAAATATTTATTAGAATTTACAAATCAACAAAGTCGTTGTAGCAAAACAATGTATGTATTCCCACCTTGATCATAGTATCAAAGGGGCAATCCGGGTTCGATTCTAGCAACGACATATTTTAATTTTTGCTCTTTTATTTTAAAATTTGAATTGATTTTATATGCTTGGAGTTGGGCCTTAGCCTTTTCCTATGAAGTGGGTGAGCCAACCCTACCCGTGAAAGGCCATTTATAAAACATTATGTTTGAATCATCACCCTTTTAAATATTTATTAGAATTCACAAATCAAAAAGTCGTTGTAGCAAAATGGTATGTATTCCCACTTGATCATAGTATCAAATGGGGCAATCCGGGTTCGATTCTAGCAACGACATATTTTAATTTTTGCTCTTTTCTTTTAGAATTTGAATTATTTATATGCTTGGATTTGGCCTTAGCCTTTTTCTTTGTAAAGTGGGTGAGCCAACCCTACCCGTGAATGGCCATCTATAAAACATTATGTTTGAATCATCAACCCATTTGAATATTTGTTAGAATTTACAAACCAACAAAGTCGTTGTAGCACAATGATGTGTATTCCCACCTGATCATAGTATCAAAAGGGGCGATCCGGTTCGATTCCTAGCAACGACATTTTTAATTTTTGCTCTTTTATTTTAAAATTTGAATTGATTTTATATGTTGAGTTGGGCCTTAGCCTTTTTCCTATGAAGTGGGTGAGCCAACCCTACCCGTGAAAGGCCATTTACAAAACATTAGGTTTGAATCATCACGCTTTTAAATATATATTAGAATTCACAAATCAAGAAAGTCGTTGTAGCAAAATTGTATGTATTTCCACCTGATCATAGTATCAAACGGGGCAATCCGGGTTCGATTCTGGCAACGACATATTTTAATTTTTTGCTCTTTTATTTTAAAATTTGAATTTATTTTATATGCTTGGATTTGGGCCTTAGTCTTTTCTATAAAGTGGGTGAGCCAACCCTACCCGTGAATGGCCATCTATAAAACATTATGTTTGAATCATCAACCCTTTTAAATATTTGTTAGAATTTACAAACCAACAAAGTCGTTGTAGCAAAATGATATGTATTCCCACCGATCATAGTATCAAATGGGGCGATCCGGGTTCGATTCTAGCAACATTTTTAATTTTTTGCTCTTTTCTTTTTGAATTTGAAATTATTTTATATGCTTGGATTTGGGCCTTAGCCTTTTACTATAAAGTGGGTGAGCCAACCCTACCCGTGAATGGCCATCTATAAAACATTATGTTTGAATCATCAACCCATTTGAATATTTGTTAGAATTTACAAACCAACAAAGTCGTTGTAGCACAATGATGTGTATTCCCACCGATCATAGTATCAAAATGGGGCGATCGGGTTCGATTCTTAGCAACGACATTTTTAATTTTGCTCTTTTATTTTAAAATTTGAATTGATTTTATATGTCGAGTTGGGCCTTAGCCTTTTCCTATGAAGTGGGTGAGCCAACCCTACCCGTGAAAGGCCATTTACAAAACATTATGTTTGAATCATCACACTTTTAAATATATATTAGAATTCACAAATCAAGAAAGTCGTTGTAGCAAAATGGTATGTATTCCCACCGATCATAGTATCAAGCGGGGCAATCCGGGTTCGATTCTGGCAACGACATATTTTAATTTTTGCTCTTTTATTTCAAAATTTGAATTTATTTTATATGCTTGGATTTGGGCCTTAGTCTTTTCCTATAAAGTGGGTGAGCCAACCTACCCGTTAAAGGCCATCTATAAAACATTATGTTTGAATCATCAACCCATTTAAATATTTATTAGAATTCACAAACCAAAAAAGTGGTTGTAGCAAAATGGTATGTATTCCCACCTGATCATAGTATCAAATGGGGCAATCCGGGTTCGATTCTTAGCAACACATATTTTAATTTTTGCTCTTTTCTTTTAGAATTTAAAATTATTTTATATGCTTGGATTTGGGCCTTAGCCTTTTCCTATAAAGTGGGTGAGCCAACCCTACCCGTGAATGCCATCTATAAAACATTATGTTTGAATCATCAACCCATTTAAATATTTGTTAAAATTACAAACCAACAAAGTCGTTGTAGCACAATGATGTGTATTCCCACCGATCATAGTATCAAATGGGGCGATCCGGGTTTGATTCTTGCAACGACATTTTTTAATTTTTGCTCTTTTATTTTAAAATTTGAATTGATTTTATATGCCTTCGAGTTGGGCCTTAGCCTTTTCCTATGAAGTGGGTGAGCCAACCCTACCCGTGAAAGGCCATTTACAAAACATTATGTTTGAATCATCACACTTTTAAATATATATTAGAATTCACAAATCAAGAAAGTCGTTTGTAGCAAAATGGTATGTATTCCCACCGATCATAGTATCAAACGGGGCAATCCGGGTTCGATTCTGGCAACGACATATTTTAATTTTTGCTCTTTTCTTTTAGAATTTGAATTTATTTTATATGCTTGGATTTGGGCCTTAGCCTTTTCCTCGTAAAGTGGGTGAGCCAACCCTACCCGTGAATGGCCATCTATAAAACATTATGTTTGAATCATCAACCCATTTGAATATTTGTTAGAATTTACAAACCAACAAAGTCGTTGTAGCACAATGATGTGTAATCCCACCTTGATCATAGTATCAAAGGGGCGATCCAGGGTTCGATTCTAGCAACGACATTTTTTAATTTTTGCTCTTTTATTTTAAAATTTGAATTGATTTTATATGCTTCGAGTTGGGCCTTAGCCTTTTCCTATGAAGTGGGTGAGCCAACCCTACCCGTGAAAGGCCATTTACAAAACATTATGTTTGAATCATCACACTTTTAAATATATATTAGAATTCACAAATCAAGAAAGTCGTTGTAGCAAAAATGTATGTATTCCCACCTGATCATCATAGTATCAAACGGGGCAATCCGGGTTCGATTCTAGCAACGACATATTTTAATTTTTGCTCTTTTATTTTAAATTTGAATTATTTTATATGCTTGATTTGGGCCTTAGTCTTTTCTATGAAGTGGGTGAGCCAACCTACCCGTGAAAGGCCATCTATAAAACATTATGTTTGAATCATCAACCCTTTTAAATATTTATTAGAATTCACAAACCAAAAAAGGTTGTAGCAAAATGGTATGTATTCCCACCCGATCATAGTATCAAATGGGGCAATCCGGGTTCGATTCTAGCAACGACATATTTTAATTTTTGCTCTTTTCTTTTTGAATTTAAAATTATTTTATATGCTTGGATTTGGGCCTTAGCCTTTTCTCGTAAAGTGGGTGAGCCAACCCTACCCGTGAATGGCCATCTATAAAACATTATGTTTGAATCATCAACCCATTTGAATATTTGTTAGAATTTACAAACCAACAAAGTCGTTGTAGCACAATGATGTGTATTCCCACCGATCATAGTATCAAAAGGGGCGATCCGGGTTCGATTCTAGCAACGACTTTTTTAATTTTTGCTCTTTTATTTTAAAATTTGAATTGATTTTATATGTCGAGTTGGGCCTTAGCCTTTTCCTATGAAGTGGGTGAGCCAACCCTACCCGTGAAAGGCCATTTACAAAACATTATGTTTGAATCATCACACTTTTAAATATATATTAGAATTCACAAATCAAGAAAGTCGTTGTAGCAAAATGGTATGTATTCCCACCTTTGATCATAGTATCAAACGGGCAATCGGGTTCGATTCTGGCAACGACATATTTTAATTTTTTGCTCTTTTATTTCAAAATTTGAATTTATTTTATATGCTTGGATTTGGGCCTTAGTCTTTTCTATGTAAAGTGGGTGAGCCAACCCTACCCGTTAAAGGCCATCTATAAAACATTATGTTTGAATCATCAACCCTTTTAAATATTTATTAGAATTCACAAACTAAAAAGTCGTTGTAGCAAAATGGTATGTATTCCCACCGATCATAGTATCAAATGGGGCAATCCGGGTTCGATTCTAGCAACGACATTTTTAATTTTTGCTCTTTTTTTTAGAATTTGAAATTATTTTATATGCTTGGATTTGGGCCTTAGCCTTTTCCTATAAAGTGGGTGAGCCAACCCTACCCGTGAAAGGCCATCTATAAAACATTATGTTTGAATCATCAACCCATTTAAATATTTATTAAAATTTACAAACCAACAAAGTCGTTGTAGCACAATGATGTGTATTCCCACTTGATCATAGTATCAAAGGGGCGATCCGGGTTCGATTCTTGCAACGACATTTTTTAATTTTTGCTCTTTTATTTTAAAATTTGAATTGATTTTATATGCCTTTAGTTGGGCCTTAGCCTTTTCATATGAAGTGGGTGAGCCAACCCTACCCGTGAAAGGCCATTTACAAAACATTATGTTTGAATCATCACACTTTTAAATATATATTAGAATTCACAAATCAAGAAAGTCGTTGTAGCAAAATGGTATGTATTCCCACCGATCATAGTATCAAACGGGGCAATCCGGGTTCGATTCTGGCAACGACATATTTTAATTTTTGCTCTTTTATTTCAAAATTTGAATTTATTTTATATGCTTCGATTTGGGCCTTAGTCTTTTCTATGAAGTGGGTTAGCCAACCCTACCCGTGAAAGGCCATCTATAAAACATTATGTTTGAATCATCAACCCTTTTAAATATTTATTAGAATTCACAAATCAAAAAAGTGGTTGTAGCAAAATGGTATGTATTCACCGATCATAGTATCAAACGGGGCAATCCCTGGTTCGATTCTAGCAACACATTTTTTAATATTTTGCTCTTTTCTTTTAGAATTTGAAATTATTTTATATGCTTGGATTTGGGCCTTAGCCTTTTCCTATAAAGTGGGTGAGCCAACCCTACCCGTGAAAGGCCATCTATAAAACATTATGTTTGAATCATCAACCCATTTAAATATTTATTAAATTTACAAACCAACAAAGTCGTTGTAGCACAATGATGTGTATTCCCACCGATCATAGTATCAAATGGGGTTATCCGGGTTTGATTCTAGCAACGATATATTTTAATTTTTTGCTCTTTTATTTTAAAATTTGAATTGATTTTATATGCCTCGAGTTGGGCCTTAGCCTTTTCCTATGAAGTGGGTGAGCCAACCCTACCCGTGAAAGGCCATTTACAAAACATTATGTTTGAATCATCACACTTTTAAATATATATTAGAATTCACAAATCAAGAAAGTCGTTTAGCAAAATGGTATGTATTCCCACCGATCATAGTATCAAACGGGGCAATCAGGGTTCGATTCTGGCAACGACATATTTTAATTTTTGCTCTTTTCTTTTAGAATTTGAATTTATTTTATATGCTTGGATTTGGGCCTTAGCCTTTTACTGTAAAGTGGGTGAGCCAACCCTACCCGTGAATGGCCATCTATAAAACATTATGTTTGAATCATCAACCCATTTGAATATTTGTTAGAATTTACAAACCAACAAAGTCGTTGTAGCACAATGATGTGTAATTCCCACCGATCATAGTATCAAATGGGGCGATCCGGGTTCGATTCTAGCAACGACATATTTTAATTTTTGCTCTTTTATTTTAAAATTTGAATTAATTTTTATATCGAGTTGGGCCTTAGCCTTTTTCCTATGAAGTGGGTGAGCCAACCCTACCCGTGAAAGGCCATTTACAAAACATTAGGTTTGAATCATCACGCTTTTAAATATATATTAGAATTCACAAATCAAGAAAGTCGTTGTAGCAAAATTGTATGTATTCCCACCGATCATAGTATCAAACGGGCAATCAGGGTTCAATTCTGGCAACGACATATTTTAATTTTTGCTCTTTTATTTCAAAATTTGAATTCATTTTATATGCTTCGAGTTGGGCCTTAGTCTTTTCCTATGAAGTGGGTTAGCCAACTCTACCCGTTAAAGGCCATCTATAAAACATTATGTTTGAATCATCAACCCTTTTAAATATTTATTAGAATTCACAAATCAAAAAAGTGGTTGTAGCAAAATGGTATGTATTCCCACCGATCATAGTATCAAACGGGGCAATCCATGTTCGATTCTAGCAACGACATATTTTAATATTTTGCTCTTTTCTTTTTAGAATTTGAAATTATTTTATATGCTTGGATTTGGGCCTTAGCCTTTTCCTATAAAGTGGGTGAGCCAACCCTACCCGTGAAAGGCCATATAAAAAACATTATGTTTGAATCATCAACCCATTTAAATATTTATTAAATTACAAACCAACAAAGTCGTTGTAGCACAATGATGTGTATTCCCACCGATCATAGTATCAAATGGGGCGATCCGGGTTTGATTTAGCAACGATATTTTTAATTTTTGCTCTTTTATTTTAAAATTTGAATTGATTTTATATGCCTCGAGTTGGGCCTTAGCCTTTTCCTATGAAGTGGGTGAGCCAACCCTACCCGTGAAAGGCCATTTACAAAACATTATGTTTGAATCATCACGCTTTTAAATATATATTAGAATTCACAAATCAAGAAAGTCGTTGTAGCAAAATGGTATGTATTCCCACCGATCATAGTATCAAACGGGGCAATCCGGGTTCGATTCTGGCAACAACATATTTTAATTTTTGCTCTTTTCTTTTAGAATTTGAATTTATTTTATATGCTTGGATTTGGGCCTTAGCCTTTTTCCTGTAAAGTGGGTGAGCCAACCCTACCCGTGAATGGCCATCTATAAAACATTATGTTTGAATCATCAACCCATTTGAATATTTGTTAGAATTTACAAACCAACAAAGTCGTTGTAGCACAATGATGTGTAATCCCACCCGATCATAGTATCAAATGGGGCGATCCGGGTTCGATTCTTGGCAACGACATATTTTAATTTTTGCTCTTTTTTTTAAAATTTGAAATTATTTTATATGCTTGGATTTGGGCCTTAGCCCTTCTATGTAAAGTGGGTGAGCCAACCCTACCCGTGAATGGCCATTTATAAAACATTATGTTTGAATCATCATCCCATTTGAATATTTGTTAGAATTTACAAACCAACAAAGTCGTTGTAGCAAAATGATGTGTATTCCCACTTGATCATAGTATCAAAAGGGGCAATCCGGGTTCGATTCTAGCAACGACATTTTTAATTTTTTGCTCTTTTATTTTAAAATTTGAATTGATTTTATATGTCGAGTTGGGCCTTAGCCTTTTCTTATGAAGTGGGTGAGCCAACCCTACCCGTGAATGGCCATTATACAAAACATTATGTTTGAATCATCACTTTTAAATATTATTAGAATTTACAAATCAACAAAGTCGTTGTAGCAAAATGATGTGTAATCCCACCGATCATAGTATCAAACGGGCAATCCGGGTTCGATTCTGGCAACGACATATTTTAATTTTTTGCTCTTTTCTTTTTGAATTTGAAATTATTTTATATGCTTGGATTTGGGCCTTAGCCTTTTCTGTAAAGTGGGTGAGCCAACCCTACCCGTGAATGCCATCTATAAAACATTATGTTTGAATCATCAACCCATTTGAATATTTGTTAGAATTTACAAACCAACAAAGTCGTTGTAGCACAATGATGTGTATTCCCACCTGATCATAGTATCAAAAGGGGCGATCCGGGTTCGATTCCTAGCAACGACATTTTTAATTTTTGCTCTTTTATTTTAAAATTTGAATTGATTTTATATGTCGAGTTGGGCCTTAGCCTTTTCTTATGAAGTGGGTGAGCCAACCCTACCGTGAAAGGCCATTTACAAAACATTATGTTTGAATCATCACACTTTTAAATATATATTAGAATTCACAAATCAAGAAAGTCGTTGTAGCAAAATGGTATGTATTCCCACCGATCATAGTATCAAACGGGGCAATCCGGGTTCGATTCTGGCAACGACATATTTTAATTTTTGCTCTTTTTTTTTCAAAATTTGAATTATTTTATATGCTTGGATTTTTAGTCTTTTTTATGAAGTGGGTGAGCCAACCCTACCCGTGAATGGCCATCTATAAAACATTATGTTTGAATCATCAACCCTTTTAAATATTTATTAGAATTCACAAACCAAAAAAGTGGTTGTAGCAAAATGGTATGTATTCCCACCGATCATAGTATCAAACGGGGCAATGGTTCGATTCTAGCAACACATTTTTTAATTTTTGCTCTTTTTTTTTAAAATTTAAAATTATTTTATATGCTTGGATTTGGGCCTTAGCCTTTTCCTATAAAGTGGGTGAGCCAACCCTACCCGTGAAAGGCCATCTATAAAACATTATGTTTGAATCATCAACCCGATTTAAATATTTATTAAAATTCACAAACCAACAAAGTCGTTGTAGCACAATGATGTGTATTCCCCACCGATCATAGTATCAAATGGGGCAATCCGGTTTGATTCTTAGCAACGATATATTTTAATTTTTACTATTTTATTTTAAAATTTGAATTGATTTTATATGCCTTTAGTTGGGCCTTAGCCTTTTCCTATGAAGTGGGTGAGCCAACCCTACCCGTGAAAGGCCATTTACAAAACATTATGTTTGAATCATCACACTTTTAAATATATATTAGAATTCACAAATCAAGAAAGTCGTTGTAGCAAAATGGTATGTATTCCCACCGATCATAGTATCAAACGGGGCAATCCGGGTTCGATTCTAGCAACGACATATTTTAATTTTTTGCTCTTTTATTTTAAAATTTGAATTATTTTATATGCTCGATTTGGGCCTTAGTCTTTTCCTATGAAGTGGGTGAGCCAACCTACCCGTTAAAGGCCATCTATAAAACATTATGTTTGAATCATCAACCCTTTTAAATATTTATTAGAATTCACAAACAAAAAAAGTCGTTGTAGCAAAATGGTATGTATTCCCACCGATCATAGTATCAAATGGGGCAATCCGGGTTCGATTCTAGCAACGACATATTTTAATTTTTTTCTTTTCTTTTAGAATTTGAATTTATTTTATATGCTTGGATTTGGGCCTTAGCCTTTTCCTGTAAAGTGGGTGAGCCAACCCTACCCGTGAATGGCCATCTAAAAAACATTATGTTTGAATCATCAACCCATTTAAATATTTGTTAAAATTTACAAACCAACAAAGTCGTTGTAGCACAATGATGTGTATTCCCACCGATCATAGTATCAAATGGGGCGATCCGGGTTCGATTCTTGCAACGATATATTTTAATTTTTGCTCTTTTATTTTAAAATTTGAATTGATTTTATATGCCTTTAGTTGGGCCTTAGCCTTTTCCTATGAAGTGGGTGAGCCAACCCTACCCGTGAAAGGCCATTTACAAAACATTATGTTTGAATCATCACACTTTTAAATATATATTAGAATTCACAAATCAAGAAAGTCGTTGTAGCAAAATGGTATGTATTCCCACCTGATCATAGTATCAAACGGGGCAATCCGGGTTCGATTCCTGGCAACGTCATATTTTAATTTTGTGCTCTTTTGTTTTAGAATTTGAAATTATTTTATATGTTTGGATTTGGGCCTTAGCCTTTTATTGTAAAGTGGGTGAGCCAACCCTACCCGTGAATGGCCATCTATAAAAAATTATGTTTGAATCATCAACCCATTTGAATATTTGTTAGAATTTACAAACCAACAAAGTCGTTGTAGCACAATGATGTGTAATCCCACCTGATCATAGTATCAAATGGGGCGATCCATCAGGGTTCGATTCTTAGCAACGACATATTTTAATTTTTGCTCTTTTATTTTAAAATTTGAATTGATTTTATATGCGAGTTGGGCCTTAGCCTTTTCCTATGAAGTGGGTGAGCCAACCCTACCCGTGAAAGGCCATTTACAAAACATTATGTTTGAATCATCAACCCTTTTAAATATTTATTAGAATTTACAAATCAACAAAGTCGTTGTAGCAAAATGTATGTGTATTCCCACCTGATCATAGTATCAAAGCGGGGCAATCCGGGTTCGATTCTAGCAACGACATTTTTAATTTTTGCTCTTTTATTTTAAAATTTGAATTATTTTATATGCTTGGATTTGGGCCTTAGCCTTTTCTATGAAGTGGGTGAGCCAACCCTACCCGTGAAAGGCCATTTACAAAACATTATGTTTGAATCATCACACTTTTAAATATTTATTAGAATTCACAAATCAAGAAAGTCGTTTAGCAAAATGTATGTATTCCCACCTGATCATAGTATCAAACGGGGCAATCCGGGTTCGATTCTCGGCAACGACATATTTTATTTTTTGCTCTTTTATTTTAAAATTTGAATTCATTTTATATGCCTCGAGTTGGGCCTTAGTCTTTTCCTATGAAGTGGGTGAGCCAACCTACCCGTAAAGGCCATCTATAAAACATTATGTTTGAATCATCAACCCTTTTAAATATTTATTAGAATTCACAAATCAAAAAAGTGGTTGTAGCAAAATGGTATGTATTCCCACCGATCATAGTATCAAACGGGGCAATCCGGGTTCGATTCTAGCAACGACATATTTTAATTTTTGCTCTTTTCTTTTAGAATTTGAAATTATTTTATATGCTTGGATTTGGGCCTTAGCCTTTTCCTATAAAGTGGGTGAGCCAACCCTACCCGTGAATGGCCATCTATAAAACATTATGTTTGAATCATCAACCCATTTAAATATTTATTAAATTTACAAACCAACAAAGTCGTTGTAGCACAATGATGTGTATTCCCACCGATCATAGTATCAAATGGGGCGATCCGGGTTCGATTCTAGCAACGATATATTTTAATTTTTGCTCTTTTATTTTAAAATTTGAATTGATTTTATATGCCTCGAGTTGGGCCTTAGCCTTTTCTATGAAGTGGGTGAGCCAACCCTACCCGTGAAAGGCCATTTACAAAACATTATGTTTGAATCATCACACTTTTAAATATATATTAGAATTCACAAATCAAGAAAGTCGTTGAGCAAAATGGTATGTATTCCCACCGATCATAGTATCAAACGGGGCAATCCGGGTTCGATTCTGGCAACGACATATTTTAATTTTTTTTTGCTCTTTTCTTTTAAAATTTGAATTTATTTTATATGCTTGGATTTGGGCCTTAGCCTTTTTTCTAAAGTGGGTGAGCCAACCCTACCCGTGAATGGCCATCTATAAAACATTATGTTTGAATCATCAACCCATTTGAATATTTGTTAGAATTTACAAACCAACAAAGTCGTTGTAGCACAATGATGTGTATTCCCACCGATCATAGTATCAAATGGGGCGATCCATGTTCGATTCTTGGCAATGACATATTTTAATTTTTGCTCTTTTATTTTGAATTTGAAATTATTTTATATGCTTGGATTTGGGCCTTAGCCTTTTACTGTAAAGTGGGTGAGCCAACCCTACCCGTGAATGGCCATCTATAAAACATTATGTTTGAATCTTCATCCCATTTGAATATTTGTTAGAATTTACAAACCAACAAAGTCGTTGTAGCACAATGATGTGTATTCCCACTTGATCATAGTATCAAAGGGGCGATCCGGGTTCGATTCTAGCAACGATATTTTTAATTTTTGCTCTTTTATTTTAAAATTTGAATTGATTTTATATGTGGAGTTGGGCCTTAGCCTTTTCCTATGAAGTGGGTGAGCCAACCCTACCCGTGAAAGGCCATTTATAAAACATTATGTTTGAATCATCAACCCTTTTAAATATTATTAGAATTCACAAATCAAGAAAGTCGTTTAGCAAAATGGTATGTGTAATTCCCACCGATCATAGTATCAAATGGGGCAATCCGGGTTCGATTCATGGCAACGACATATTTTAATTTTTGCTCTTTTCTTTTTGAATTTGAAATTATTTTATATGCTTGGATTTGGGCCTTAGCCTTTTCTTTGTAAAGTGGGTGAGCCAACCCTACCCGTGAATGGCCATCTATAAAACATTATGTTTGAATCATCAACCCATTTGAATATTTGTTAGAATTTACAAACCAACAAAGTCGTTGTAGCACAATGATGTGTATTCCCACCGATCATAGTATCAAAAGGGGCGATCCGGGTTCGATTCTAGCAACGACATTTTTAATTTTTTGCTCTTTTATTTTAAAATTTGAATTGATTTTATATGTCGAGTTGGGCCTTAGCCTTTTTTTTCTTATGAAGTGGGTGAGCCAACCCTACCCGTGAAAGGCCATTTACAAAACATTATGTTTGAATCATCACACTTTTAAATATATATTAGAATTCACAAATCAAGAAAGTCGTTGTAGCAAAATGGTATGTATTCCCACCGATCATAGTATCAAACGGGGCAATCCGGGTTCGATTCTTGGCAACGACATATTTTAATTTTTTTGCTCTTTTATTTCAAAATTAGAATTCATTTTATATGCTCGATTTGGGCCTTAGTCTTTTCCTATGAAGTGGGTTAGCCAACTCTACCCGTGAAAGGCCATCTATAAAACATTATGTTTGAATCATCAACCCTTTTAAATATTTATTAGAATTCACAAATCAAAAAAGTGGTTGTAGCAAAATGGTATGTATTTCCGATCATAGTATCAAACGGGGCAATCCGGTTCGATTCTAGCAACACATTTTTTAATATTTTGCTCTTTTCTTTTAGAATTTAAAATTATTTTATATGCTTGGATTTGGGCCTTAGCCTTTTCCTATAAAGTGGGTGAGCCAACCCTACCCGTGAAAGGCCATCTATAAAACATTATGTTTGAATCATCAACCCGATTTAAATATTTATTAAAATTCACAAACCAAAAGTCGTTGTAGCACAATGATGTGTATTCCCACCGATCATAGTATCAAATGGGGCGATCCGGGTTTGATTCTTGCAACGATATATTTTAATTTTATACTATTTTATTTTAAAATTTGAATTCATTTTATATGCCTTGAGTTGGGCCTTAGCCTTTTCCTATGAAGTGGGTGAGCCAACCCTACCCGTGAAAGGCCATTTACAAAACATTATGTTTGAATCATCACACTTTTAAATATATATTAGAATTCACAAATCAAGAAAGTCGTTTTAGCAAAATGGTATGTATTCCCACCTGATCATAGTATCAAACGGGGCAATCCGGGTTCGATTCCTGGCAACGACATATTTTAATTTTTTCCTCTTTTCTTTTAGAATTTGAATTTATTTTATATGCTTGGATTTGGGCCTTAGCCTTTTACTGTAAAGTGGGTGACCAACCCTACCTGTGAATGGCCATCTATAAAACATTATGTTTGAATCATCAACCCATTTGAATATTTGTTAGAATTTACAAACCAACAAAGTCGTTGTAGCAAATGATGTGTAATCCCACCGATCATAGTATCAAATGGGGCGATCCATGTTCGATTCTTGGCAACGACATATTTTAATTTTTGCTCTTTTCTTTTTGAATTTGAAATTATTTTATATGCTTGGATTTGGGCCTTAGCCTTTTCCTAAGTGGTGGGTGAGCCAACCCTACCCGTGAATGGCCATCTATAAAACATTATGTTTGAATCATCAACCCATTTGAATATTTGTTAGAATTTACAAACCAACAAAGTCGTTGTAGCACAATGATGTGTATTCCCACCTGATCATAGTATCAAAAGGGGCGATCCAGGTTCGATTCTTAGCAACGATTTTTTTTAATTTTTTTGCTCTTTTATTTCAAAATTAGAATTCATTTTATATGCCTCGAGTTGGGCCTTAGTCTTTTCCTATGAAGTGGGTTAGCCAACTCTACCCGTTAAAGGCCATCTATAAAACATTATGTTTGAATCATCAACCCTTTTAAATATTTATTAGAATTCACAAACTAAAAAAGTGGTTGTAGCAAAATGGTATGTATTCCCACCTGATCATAGTATCAAACGGGGCAATCCTGGTTCGATTCCTAGCAACACATTTTTAAATATTTTGCTCTTTTCTTTTAGAATTTAAAATTATTTTATATGCTTGGATTTGGGCCTTAGCCTTTTCCTATAAAGTGGGTGAGCCAACCCTACCCGTGAAAGGCCATCTATAAAACATTATGTTTGAATCATCAACTCATTTAAATATTTATTAAAATTCACAAACCAACAAAGTCGTTGTAGCACAATGATGTGTATTCCCACTGATCATAGTATCAAATGGGGTATCCAGTTTTGATTCTTGCAATGATATATTTTAATTTTTACTATTTTATTTTAAAATTTGAATTCATTTTATATGCTTGAGTTGGGCCTTAGCCTTTTCCTATGAAGTGGGTGAGCCAACCCTACCCGTGAAAGGCCATATACAAAACATTATGTTTGAATCATCACACTTTTAAATATATATTAGAATTCACAAATCAAGAAAGTCGTTTTAGCAAAATGGTATGTATTCCCACCGATCATAGTATCAAACGGGCAATCCGGGTTCGATTCTGGCAATGACATATTTTAATTTTTGCTCTTTTCTTTTAGAATTTGAATTTATTTTATATGCTTGGATTTGGGCCTTAGCCTTTTCTTTGTAAAGTGGGTGAGCCAACCCTACCCGTGAATGGCCATCTATAAAACATTATGTTTGAATAATCAACCCATTTGAATATTTGTTAGAATTTACAAACCAACAAAGTCGTTGTAGCACAATGATGTGTAATCCCACCTGATCATAGTATCAAATGGGGCGATCCATGTTCGATTCTTGGCAACGACATATTTTAATTCTTTGCTCTTTTCTTTTTGAATTTGAAATTATTTTATATGCTTGGATTTGGGCCTTAGTCTTTTCCTGTAAAGTGGGTGAGCCAACCCTACCCGTGAATGGCCATCTATAAAACATTATGTTTGAATCATCAACCCATTTGAATATTTGTTAGAATTTACAAACCAACAAAGTCGTTGTAGCACAATGATGTGTATTCCCACCTGATCATAGTATCAAAAGGGGCGATCCAGGTTCGATTCTTAGCAACGACTTTTTTTAATTTTTTTGCTCTTTTATTTCAAAATTTGAATTCATTTTATATGCCTCGAGTTGGGCCTTAGTCTTTTCCTATGAAGTGGGTTAGCCAACTCTACCCGTTAAAGGCCATCTATAAAACATTATGTTTGAATCATCAACCCTTTTAAATATTTATTAGAATTCACAAACTAAAAAAGTGGTTGTAGCAAAATGGTATGTATTCCCACCTGATCATAGTATCAAACGGGCAATCTGGTTCGATTCCTAGCAACACATTTTTAATATTTTGCTCTTTTCTTTTAGAATTTAAAATTATTTTATATGCTTGGATTTGGGCCTTAGCCTTTTCCTATAAAGTGGGTGAGCCAACCCTACCCGTGAAAGGCCATCTATAAAACATTATGTTTGAATCATCAACTGATTTAAATATTTATTAAAATTCACAAACCAACAAGTCGTTGTAGCACAATGATGTGTATTCCCACCTAATCATAGTATCAAATGGGGCGATCCAGGGTTTGATTCTTGCAATGATATATTTTAATTTTATACTATTTTATTTTAAAATTTGAATTCATTTTATATGCCTTGAGTTGGGCCTTAGCCTTTTCCTATGAAGTGGGTGAGTCAACCCTACCCGTGAAAGGCCATTTACAAAACATTATGTTTGAATCATCACACTTTTAAATATATATTAGAATTCACAAATCAAGAAAGTCGTTTTAGCAAAATGGTATGTATTCCCACCTGATCATAGTATCAAACGGGGCAATTCGGGTTCGATTCCTGGCAATGACATATTTTAATTTTTTCCTCTTTTCTTTTAGAATTTGAATTTATTTTATATGCTTGGATTTGGGACTTAGCCTTTTCTTTGTAAAGTGGGTGAAGCCAACCCTACCCGTGAATGGCCATCTATAAAACATTATGTTTGAATAATCAACCCATTTGAATATTTGTTAGAATTTACAAACCAACAAAGTCGTTTGTAGCACAATGATGTGTATTCCCACCTGATCATAGTATCAAATGGGGCGATCCATGTTCGATTCTTGGCAACGACATATTTTAATTTTTTGCTCTTTTCTTTTTGAATTTGAAATTATTTTATATGCTTTGATTTGGGCCTTAGCCTTTTACTGTAAAGTGGGTGAGCCAACCCTACCCGTGAATGGCCATCTATAAAACATTATGTTTGAATCATCAACCCATTTGAATATTTGTTAGAATTTACAAACCAACAAAGTCGTTGTAGCACAATGATGTGTATTCCCACCGATCATAGTATCAAAAAGGGGCGATCCGGTTCGATTCTTAGCAACGACTTTTTTAATTTTTTTGCTCTTTTATTTCAAAATTAGAATTCATTTTATATGCCTCGAGTTGGACCTTAGTCTTTTCCTATGAAGTGGGTTAGCCAACTCTACCCGTTAAAGGCCATCTATAAAACATTATGTTTGAATCATCAACCCTTTTAAATATTTATTAGAATTCACAAACTAAAAAAGTGGTTGTAGCAAAATGGTATGTATTCCCACCTGATCATAGTATCAAACGGGGCAATCCGGGTTCGATTCCTAGCAAACATTTTTTAATATTTTGCTCTTTTCTTTTTAGAATTTAAAATTATTTTATATGCTTGGATTTGGGCCTTAGCCTTTTCCTATAAAGTGGGTGAGCCAACCCTACCCGTGAAAGGCCATCTATAAAACATTATGTTTGAATCATCAACTGATTTAAATATTTATTAAAATTCACAAACCAACAATGTCGTTGTAGCACAATGATGTGTATTCCCACCTAATCATAGTATCAAATGGGGCGATCCGGTTTGATTCTTGCAATGATATATTTTAATTTTATACTATTTTATTTTAAAATTTGAATTCATTTTATATGCCTTGAGTTGGGCCTTAGCCTTTTCCTATGAAGTGGGTGAGCCAACCCTACCCGTGAAAGGCCATTTACAAAACATTATGTTTGAATCATCACACTTTTAAATATATATTAGAATTCACAAATCAAGAAAGTCGTTTTAGCAAAATGGTATGTATTCCCACCTGATCATAGTATCAAACGGGGCAATTCGGGTTCGATTCCTGGCAATGACATATTTTAATTTTTTCCTCTTTTCTTTTAGAATTTGAATTTATTTTATATGCTTGGATTTGGGACTTAGCCTTTTACTGTAAAGTGGGTGAACCAACCCTACCTGTGAATGGCCATCTATAAAACATTATGTTTGAATAATCAACCCATTTGAATATTGTTAGAATTTACAAACCAACAAAGTCGTTGTAGCACAATGATGTGTAATCCCACCTGATCATAGTATCAAATGGGGCGATCCATGTTCGATTCTTGGCAACGACATATTTTAATTTTTTGCTCTTTTCTTTTTGAATTTGAAATTATTTTATATGCTTTGATTTGGGCCTTAGCCTTTTACTGTAAAGTGGGTGAGCCAACCCTACCCGTGAATGGCCATCTATAAAACATTATGTTTGAATCATCAACCCATTTGAATATTTGTTAGAATTTACAAACCAACAAAGTCGTTGTAGCACAATGATGTCTATTCCCACCTGATCATAGTATCAAAAGGGGCGATCCAGGTTCGATTCTTAGCAACGACTTTTTTAATTTTTTTGCTCTTTTATTTCAAAATTAGAATTCATTTTATATGCCTCGAGTTGGACCTTAGTCTTTTCCTATGAAGTGGGTTAGCCAACTCTACCCGTTAAAGGCCATCTATAAAACATTATGTTTGAATCATCAACCCTTTTAAATATTTATTAGAATTCACAAACTAAAAAAGTGGTTGTAGCAAAATGGTATGTATTCCCACCTGATCATAGTATCAAACGGGGCAATCCTGGTTCGATTCCTAGCAACACATTTTTTAATATTTTGCTCTTTTCTTTTAGAATTTAAAATTATTTTATATGCTTGGATTTGGGCCTTAGCCTTTTCCTATAAAGTGGGTGAGCCAACCCTACCCGTGAAAGGCCATCTATAAAACATTATGTTTGAATCATCAACCCATTTAAATATTTATTAAAATTCACAAACCAACAATGTCGTTGTAGCACAATGATGTGTATTCCCACCTAATCATAGTATCAAATGGGGCTGTCCAGTTTTGATTCTTGCAATGATATATTTTAATTTTATACTATTTTATTTTAAAATTTGAATTCATTTTATATGCCTTGAGTTGGGCCTTAGCCTTTTCCTATGAAGTGGGTGAGCCAACCCTACCCGTGAAAGGCCATTTACAAAACATTATGTTTGAATCATCACACTTTTAAATATATATTAGAATTCACAAATCAAGAAAGTCGTTTTAGCAAAATGGTATGTATTCCCACCGATCATAGTATCAAACGGGCAATCCGGGTTCGATTCTGGCAACGACATATTTTAATTTTTGCTCTTTTCTTTTAGAATTTGAATTTATTTTATATGCTTGGATTTGGGACTTAGCCTTTTTTTGTAAAGTGGGTGAGCCAACCCTACCCGTGAATGGCCATCTATAAAACATTATGTTTGAATAATCAACCCATTTGAATATTTGTTAGAATTTACAAACCAACAAAGTCGTTGTAGCACAATGATGTGTAATCCCACCGATCATAGTATCAAATGGGGCGATCCGGTTCGATTCTTGGCAACGACATATTTTAATTTTTGCTCTTTTTTTTAAAATTTGAAATTATTTTATATGCTTGGATTTGGGCCTTAGCCTTTCCTATAAAGTGGGTGAGCCAACCCTACCCGTGAATGCCATCTATAAAACATTATGTTTGAATCATCAACCCATTTAAATATTTGTTAGAATTTACAAACCAACAAAGTCGTTGTAGCAAAATGATGTGTATTCCCACTTGATCATAGTATCAAATGGGGCAATCCATGTTCGATTCATGGCAACGACATATTTTAATTTTTTGCTCTTTTCTTTTTGAATTTGAAATTATTTTATATGCTTGGATTTGGGCCTTAGCCTTTTCTATGTAAAGTGGGTGAGCCAACCCTACCCGTGAATGCCATCTATAAAACATTATGTTTGAATCATCAACCCATTTGAATATTTGTTAGAATTTACAAACCAACAAAGTCGTTGTAGCACAATGATGTGTATTCCCACCGATCATAGTATCAAAGGGGCGATCCGGGTTCGATTCTAGCAACGACTTTTTTAAATTTTTTGCCCTTTTATTTTAAAATTGAATTGATTTTATATGTCGAGTTGGGCCTTAGCCTTTTCCTATGAAGTGTGTGAGCCAACCCTACCCGTGAAAGGCCATTTACAAAACATTATGTTTGAATCATCACACTTTTAAATATATATTAGAATTCACAAATCAAGAAAGTCGTTGTAGCAAAATGGTATGTATTCCCACCAGATCATAGTATCAAACGGGGCGATCCGGGTTCAATTCCTGGCAACGACATATTTTAATTTTTTGCTCTTTTATTTCAAAATTAGAATTCATTTTATATGCCTCGAGTTGGGCCTTAGTCTTTTCCTATGAAGTGGGTTAGCCAACTCTACCCGTTAAAGGCCATCTATAAAACATTATGTTTGAATCATCAACCCTTTTAAATATTTATTAGAATTCACAAACTAAAAAAGTGGTTGTAGCAAAATGGTATGTATTCCCACCTGATCATAGTATCAAACGGGGCAATCCTGGTTCGATTCCTAGCAACACATTTTTTAATATTTTGCTCTTTTCTTTTAGAATTTAAAATTATTTTATATGCTTGGATTTGGGCCTTAGCCTTTTCCTATAAAGTGGGTGAGCCAACCCTACCCGTGAAAGGCCATCTATAAAACATTATGTTTGAATCATCAACTGATTTAAATATTTATTAAAATTCACAAACCAACAATGTCGTTGTAGCACAATGATGTGTATTCCCACCTGATCATAGTATCAAATGGGGTCATCCCGGTTTGATTCTTGCAACGATATATTTTAATTTTATACTATTTTATTTTAAAATTTGAATTCATTTTATATGCCTTTAGTTGGGCCTTAGCCTTTTCCTATGAAGTGGGTGAGCCAACCCTACCCGTGAAAGGCCATTTACAAAACATTATGTTTGAATCATCACACTTTTAAATATATATTAGAATTCACAAATCAAGAAAGTCGTTGTAGCAAAATGGTATGTATTCCCACCGATCATAGTATCAAACGGGCAATCCGGTTCGATTCTGGCAACGACATATTTTAATTTTTTACTCTTCTTTTAGAATTTGAATTTATTTTATATGCTTGGATTTGGGCCTTAGCCTTTTCCTGTAAAGTGGGTGAGCCAACCCTACCCGTGAATGGCCATCTATAAAACATTATGTTTGAATCATCAACCCATTTGAATGTTGTTAGAATTTACAAACCAACAAAGTCGTTGTAGCACAATGATGTGTAATCCCACCTGATCATAGTATCAAATGGGGCGATCCATGGTTCGATTCTTGGCAACGACATATTTTAATTTTTGCTCTTTTATTTTTGAATTTGAAATTATTTTATATGCTTGGATTTGGGCCTTAGCCTTTTTTTATGTAAAGTGGGTGAGCCAACCCTACCCGTGAATGGCCATCTATAAAACATTATGTTTGAATCATCAACCCATTTGAATATTTGTTAGAATTTACAAACCAACAAAGTCGTTGTAGCACAATGATGTGTATTCCCACCGATCATAGTATCAAAGGGGCGATCCAGGTTCGATTCTTAGCAACGACATTTTTTTAATTTTTTGCTCTTTTATTTCAAAATTTGAATTCATTTTATATGCCTCGAGTTGGACCTTAGTCTTTTCCTATGAAGTGGGTGAGCCAACTCTACCGTGAAAGGCCATCTATAAAACATTATGTTTGAATCATCAACCCTTTTAAATATTTATTAGAATTCACAAACAAAAAAGTGGTTGTAGCAAAATGGTATGTATTCCCACCGATCATAGTATCAAACGGGCAATCCTGGTTCGATTCCTAGCAACACATTTTTTAATATTTTGCTCTTTTCTTTTAGAATTTAAAATTATTTTATATGCTTGGATTTGGGCCTTAGCCTTTTCCTATAAAGTGGGTGAGCCAACCCTACCCGTGAAAGGCCATCTATAAAACATTATGTTTGAATCATCAACCTGATTATTTAAATATTTATTAAAATTCACAAACCAACAATGTCGTTGTAGCACAATGATGTGTATTCCCACCTAATCATAGTATCAAATGGGGTCATCGGGTTCGATTCTTGCAATGACTTTTTTTAATTTTTGCTCTATTTTATTTTAAAATTTGAATTCATTTTATATGCCTTGAGTTGGGCCTTAGCCTTTTCCTATGAAGTGGGTGAGCCAACCCTACCCGTGAAAGGCCATTTACAAAACATTATGTTTGAATCATCACACTTTTAAATATATATTAGAATTCACAAATCAAGAAAGTCGTTTTAGCAAAATGGTATGTATTCCCACCGATCATAGTATCAAACGGGGCAATCCGGGTTCGATTCTGGCAACGACATATTTTAATTTTTGCTCTTTTCTTTTAGAATTTGAATTTATTTTATATGCTTGGATTTGGGACTTAGCCTTTTCTTGTAAAGTGGGTGAGCCAACCCTACCCGTGAATGGCCATCTATAAAACATTATGTTTGAATAATCAACCCATTTGAATATTTGTTAGAATTTACAAACCAACAAAGTCGTTGTAGCACAATGATGTGTATTCCCACCGATCATAGTATCAAAAGGGGCGATCCGGGTTCGATTCTTAGCAACGACTTTTTTAATTTTTTGCTCTTTTATTTTAAAATTTGAATTCATTTTATATGCCTCGAGTTGGACCTTAGTCTTTTCCTATGAAGTGGGTTAGCCAACCCTACCCGTTAAAGGCCATCTATAAAACATTATGTTTGAATCATCAACCCTTTTAAATATTTATTAGAATTCACAAACAAAAAAGTGGTTGTAGCAAAATGGTATGTATTCCACCTTTGATCATAGTATCAAACGGGCATCCGGGTTCGATTCTAGCAACGACATTTTTAATATTTTGCTCTTTTCTTTTAGAATTTAAAATTATTTTATATGCTTGGATTTGGGCCTTAGCCTTTTCCTATAAAGTGGGTGAGCCAACCCTACCCGTGAAAGGCCATCTATAAAACATTATGTTTGAATCATCAACCCATTTAAATATTTATTAAATTCACAAACCAACAAAGTCGTTGTAGCACAATGATGTGTATTCCCACCTGATCATAGTATCAAAAATGGGGCGATCCGGGTTCGATTCTTGCAATGATATATTTTAATTTTTTACTATTTTATTTTAAAATTTGAATTCATTTTATATGCCTTGAGTTGGGCCTTAGCCTTTTCCTATGAAGTGGGTGAGCCAACCCTACCCGTGAAAGGCCATTTACAAAACATTATGTTTGAATCATCACACTTTTAAATATATATTAGAATTCACAAATCAAGAAAGTCGTTTAGCAAAATGGTATGTATTCCCACCTGATCATAGTATCAAACGGGGCAATCCGGGTTCGATTCCTGGCAACGACATATTTTAATTTTTTCCTCTTTTCTTTTAGAATTTGAATTTATTTTATATGCTTGGATTTGGGACTTAGCCTTTTTCTTGTAAAGTGGGTGAAGCCAACCCTACCCGTGAATGGCCATCTATAAAACATTATGTTTGAATAATCAACCCATTTGAATATTGTTAGAATTTACAAACCAACAAAGTCGTTTAGCACAAATGTGTATCCCACCGATCATAGTATCAAATGGGGCGATCCATGTTCGATTCTTGGCAACGACATATTTTAATTTTTGCTCTTTTCTTTTTGAATTTGAAATTATTTTATATGCTTGGATTTGGGCCTTAGCCTTTTTTGTAAAGTGGGTGAGCCAACCCTACCCGTGAATGTCCATCTATAAAACATTATGTTTGAATCATCAACCCATTTGAATATTTGTTAGAATTTACAAACCAACAAAGTCGTTGTAGCACAATGATGTGTATTCCCACCGATCATAGTATCAAAAGGGCGATCCGGGTTCGATTTCTAAAAACGACTTTTTTAATTTTTTGCTCTTTTATTTTAAAATTTGAATTGATTTTATATGTCAAGTTAGGCCTTAGCCTTTTCCTATGAAGTGGGTGAGCCAACCCTACCCGTGAAAGGCCATTTACAAAACATTATGTTTGAATCATCACACTTTTAAATATATATTAGAATTCACAAATCAAGAAAGTCATTGTAGCAAAATGGTATGTATTCCCACCGATCATAGTATCAAACGGGGCAATCCGGGTTCGATTTCGACAACGACATATTTTAATTTTTTTGCTCTTTTCTTTTAGAATTTGAATTTATTTTATATGCTTGGATTTGGGCCTTAGCCTTTTCTCGTAAAGTGGGTGAGCCAACCCTACCCGTGAAAGGTCATCTATAAAACATTATATTTGATTCATCAACCGATTTAAATATTTATTAGAATTCACAAATCAAGAAAGTCGTTGTAGCAAAATGGTATGTATTCCCACCGATCATAGTATCAAAAGGGGCAATCAGGGTTCGATTCTGGCAACGACATTTTTAATTTTTGCTCTTTTATTTTAAAATTTGAATTTATTTTATATGCTTGGATTTGGGCCTTAGCCTTTTCCTATAAAGTGGGTGAGCCAACCCTACCCGTGAATGGCCATCAATAAAACATTATGTTTGAATCATCAACCCATTTAAATATTATTAGAATTTACAAATCAAGAAAGTCGTTGTAGCAAAATGATGTATTCCCACCGATCATAGTATCAAATGGGGCAATCCGGGTTCGATTCTTGGCAACGACATATTTTAATTTTTGCTCTTTTCTTTTTGAATTTGAAATTATTTTATATGCTTGGATTTGGGCCTTAGTCTTTTTCCTGTAAAGTGGGTGAGCCAACCCTACCCGTGAATGGCCATCTATAAAACATTATGTTTGAATCATCAACCCATTTGAATATTTGTTAGAATTTACAAACCAACAAAGTCGTTGTAGCACAATGATGTGTATTCCCACCTTGATCATAGTATCAAAGGGGCGATCCGGGTTCGATTCTTAGCAACGACATTTTTTAATTTTTTGCTCTTTTATTTTAAAATTTGAATTGATTTTATATGTCGAGTTGGGCCTTAGCCTTTTCCTATGAAGTGGGTGAGCCAACCCTACCCGTTAAAGGCCATTTATAAAACATTATGTTTGAATCATCAACCCTTTTAAATATTTATTAGAATTCACAAATCAAAAAAGTGGTTGTAGCAAAATGGTATGTATTCCCACCGATCATAGTATCAAACGGGGCAATCCGAGTTCAATTCCTGGCAACGACATATTTTAATTTTTGCTCTTTTATTTCAAAATTTGAATTCATTTTATATGCCTCGAGTTGGGCCTTAGTCTTTTCCTATGAAGTGGGTTAGCCAACCTACCCGTGAAAGGCCATCTATAAAACATTATGTTTGAATCATCAACCCTTTTAAATATTTATTAGAATTACAAACCAAAAAAGTCGTTGTAGCAAAATGTATGTATTCCCACCGATCATAGTATCAAACGGGGCAATCCGGGTTCGATTCTGGCAACAACATATTTTAATTTTTGCTCTTTTATTTTAAATTTGAATTTATTTTATATGCTTGGATTTGGGCCTTAGCCTTTTCTATGTAAAGTGGGTGAGCCAACCCTACCCGTGAATGGCCATCTATAAAACATTATGTTTGAATCATCAACCCATTTGAATATTGTTAGAATTTACAAACCAACAAAGTCGTTGTAGCACAATGATGTGTATTCCCACTTGATCATAGTATCAAATGGGGCGATCCATGTTCGATTCTTGGCAACGACATATTTTAATTTTTGCTCTTTTCTTTTTGAATTTGAAATTATTTTATATGCTTGGATTTGGGCCTTAGCCTTTTCCTGTAAAGTGGGTGAGCCAACCCTACCCGTGAATGGCCATCTATATAAAACATTATGTTTGAATCATCAACCCATTTGAATATTTGTTAGAATTTACAAACCAACAAAGTCGTTGTAGCACAATGATGTGTATTCCCACCGATCATAGTATCAAAAGGGGCGATCCGGGTTCGATTCTTAGCAACGACTTTTTTAATTTTTTGCTCTTTTATTTCAAAATTTGAATTCATTTTATATGCTCGAGTTGGGCCTTAGTCTTTTCCTATGAAGTGGGTTAGCCAACTACCCGTGAAAGGCCATTTATAAAATATTATATTTGAATCATCAACCCTTTTAAATATTTACTAGAATTCACAAATCAAAAAAGTTGTTGTAGCAAAATGGTATGTATTCCCACCTGATCATAGTGTCAAACGGGGTAATCCGGGTTCGATTCTAGCAACACATTTTTAATTTTTGCTCTTTTCTTTTAGAATTTAAAATTATTTTATATGCTTGGATTTGGGCCTTAGCCTTTTCCTATAAAGTGGGTGAGCCAACCTACCCGTGAATGGCCATCTATAAAACATTATGTTTGAATCATCAACCCATTTAAATATTTATTAAAATTACAAACCAACAAAGTCGTTGTAGCACAATGATGTGTATTTCCACCGATCATAGTATCAAATGGGGCATCCGGTTTTGATTCTTGCAACGATATATTTTAATTTTATACTATTTTATTTTAAAATTTGAATTCATTTTATATGCCTTGAGTTGGGCCTTAGCCTTTTCCTATGAAGTGGGTGAGCCAACCCTACCCGTGAAAGGCCATTTACAAAACATTATGTTTGAATCATCACACTTTTAAATATATATTAGAATTCACAAATCAAGAAAGTCGTTTTAGCAAAATGGTATGTATTCCCACCTGATCATAGTATCAAACGGGGCAATCCTGGTTCGATTCCTAGCAACACATTTTTTAATATTTTGCTCTTTTCTTTTAGAATTTAAAATTATTTTATATGCTTGGATTTGGGCCTTAGCCTTTTCCTATAAAGTGGGTGAGCCAACCCTACCCATGAAAGGCCATCTATAAAACATTATGTTTGAATCATCAACCTGATTTAAATATTTATTAAATTTACAAACCAACAAAGTCGTTGTAGCACAATGATGTGTATTCCCACCGATCATAGTATCAAATGGGGCAATCCGGGTTTGATTCTTGCAATTATATATTTTAATTTTTACTATTTTATTTTAAAATTTGAATTCATTTTATATGCCTTGAGTTGGGCCTTAGCCTTTTCCTATGAAGTGGGTGAGCCAACCCTACCCGTGAAAGGCCATTTACAAAACATTATGTTTGAATCATCACACTTTTAAATATATATTAGAATTCACAAATCAAGAAAGTCGTTTTAGCAAAATGGTATGTATTCCCACCTGATCATAGTATCAAACGGGGCAATCCGGGTTCGATTCCTGGCAACGACATATTTTAATTTTTTCCTCTTTTCTTTTAGAATTTGAATTTATTTTATATGCTTGGATTTGGGACTTAGCTTTTTCTCATGTAAAGTGGGTGAACCAACCCTACCTGTGAATGGCCATCTATAAAACATTATGTTTGAATAATCAACCCATTTGAATATTGTTAGAATTTACAAACCAACAAAGTCGTTGTAGCACAATGATGTGTAATCCCACCTGATCATAGTATCAAATGGGGCAATCCATGTTCGATTCTTGGCAACGACATATTTTAATTTTTTGCTCTTTTCTTTTTGAATTTGAAATTATTTTATATGCTTGGATTTGGGCCTTAGCCTTTTACTGTAAAGTGGGTGAGCCAACCATACCCGTGAATGTCCATCTATAAAACATTATGTTTGAATCATCAACCCATTTGAATATTTGTTAGAATTTACAAACCAACAAAGTCGTTGTAGCACAATGATGTGTATTCCCACCTGATCATAGTATCAAAAGGGGCGATCCGGGTTCGATTTTCTAGCAACGACGATTTTTTAATTTTTGCTCTTTTATTTTAAAATTTGAATTGATTTTATATGTCAAGTTAGGCCTTAGCCTTTTCCTATGAAGTGGGTGAGCCAACCCTACCCGTGAAAGGCCATTTACAAAAGATTATGTTTGAATCATCACACTTTTAAATATATATTAGAATTCACAAATCAAGAAAGTCATTGTAGCAAAATGGTATGTATTCCCACCGATCATAGTATCAAACGGGGCAATCCGGGTTCGATTCGCAACGACATATTTTATTTTTTTGCTCTTTTCTTTTAGAATTTGAATTTATTTTATATGCTTGGATTTGGGCCTTAGCCTTTTTCTGTAAAGTGGGTGAGCCAACCCTACCCGTGAAAGGTCATCTATAAAACATTATATTTGATTCATCAACCGATTTAAATATTTATTAGAATTCACAAATCAAGAAAGTCGTTGTAGCAAAATGGTATGTATTCCCACCTGATCATAGTATCAAACGGGGCAATCCGGGTTCTATTCTGGCAACGACATATTTTAATTTTTCCTCTTTTATTTTAAAATTTGAATTTATTTTATATGCTTGGATTTGGGCCTTAGCCTTTTCCTATGTAAAGTGGGTGAGCCAACCCTACCCGTGAATGGCCATTTATAAAACATTATGTTTGAATCATCAACCCATTTGAATATTGTTAGAATTTACAAATCAAGAAAGTCGTTTAGCACAATGATGTGTATTCCCACCGATCATAGTATCAAATGGGGCAATCCATGTTCGATTCTTGGCAACGACATATTTTAATTTTTGCTCTTTTTTTTGAATTTGAAATTATTTTATATGCTTGGATTTGGGCCTTAGTCTTTTCCTGTAAAGTGGGTGAGCCAACCCTACCCGTGAATGGCCATCTATAAAACATTATGTTTGAATCATCAACCCATTTGAATATTTGTTAGAATTTACAAACCAACAAAGTCGTTGTAGCACAATGATGTGTATTCCCACATGATCATAGTATCAAAAGGGGCGATCCAGGTTCGATTCTTAGCAACGACTTTTTTTAATTTTTTTGCTCTTTTATTTCAAAATTAGAATTCATTTTATATGCCTCGAGTTGGACCTTAGTCTTTTCCTATGAAGTGGGTTAGCCAACTCTACCCGTTAAAGGCCATCTATAAAACATTATGTTTGAATCATCACACTTTTAAATATTTATTAGAATTCACAAACAAAAAAGTGGTTGTAGCAAAATGGTATGTATTCCCACCGATCATAGTATCAAACGGGGCAATCCGGGTTCGATTCCTAGCAACACATTTTTAATATTTTTCTTTTTTTTAGAATTTAAAATTATTTTATATGCTTGGATTTGGGCCTTAGCCTTTTCCTATAAAGTGGGTGAGCCAACCCTACCGTGAATGAAAGGCCATCTATAAAACATTATGTTTGAATCATCAACCCATTTAAATATTTATTAAAATTACAAACCAACAAAGTCGTTGTAGCACAATGATGTGTATTCCCACCTGATCATAGTATCAAATGGGGGATCCGGTTTTGATTCTTGCAATTATATATTTTAATTTTTGCTATTTTATTTTAAAATTTGAATTCATTTTATATGCCTTGAGTTGGGCCTTAGCCTTTTCCTATGAAGTGGGTGAGCCAACCCTACCCGTGAAAGGCCATTTACAAAACATTATGTTTGAATCATCACACTTTTAAATATATATTAGAATTCACAAATCAAGAAAGTCGTTTTAGCAAAATGGTATGTATTCCCACCGATCATAGTATCAAACGGGCAATCCGGGTTCGATTCTGGCAACGACATATTTTAATTTTTGCTCTTTTCTTTTAGAATTTGAATTTATTTTATATGCTTGGATTTGGGACTTAGCCTTTTACTGTAAAGTGGGTGAACCAACCCTACCTGTGAATGGCCATCTATAAAACATTATGTTTGAATAATCAACCCATTTGAATATTGTTAGAATTTACAAACCAACAAAGTCGTTGTAGCACAATGATGTGTAATCCCACCTGATCATAGTATCAAATGGGGCGATCCATGTTCGATTCTTGGCAACGACATATTTTAATTTTTTGCTCTTTTCTTTTTGAATTTGAAATTATTTTATATGCTTGGATTTGGGCCTTAGCCTTTTACTGTAAAGTGGGTGAGCCAACCATACCCGTGAATGTCCATCTATAAAAGGTTATGTTTGAATCATCAACCCATTTGAATATTTGTTAGAATTTACAAACCATCAAAGTCGTTGTAGCACAATGATGTGTATTCCCACCTTATCATAGTATCAAAAAGGGCGATCCGAGTTCGATTTCTAGCAACGAATTTTGCTCTTTTATTTTAAAATTTGAATTGATTTTATATGTCAAGTTAGGCCTTAGCCTTTTCCTATGAAGTGGGTGAGCCAACCCTACCCGTGAAAGGCCATTTACAAAAGATTATGTTTGAATCATCACACTTTTAAATATATATTAGAATTCACAAATCAAGAAAGTCATTGTAGCAAAATGGTATGTATTCCCACCTGATCATAGTTTCAAACGGGGCAATCCGGGTTCGATTTCTGACAACGACATATTTTATTTTTTTGCTCTTTTCTTTTAGAATTTGAATTTATTTTATATGCTTGGATTTGGGCCTTAGCCTTTTCCTGTAAAGTGGGTGAACGAACCCTACCCGTGAAAGGTCATCTATAAAACATTATATTTGATTCATCAACCGATTTAAATATTTATTAGAATTCACAAATCAAGAAAGTCATTGTAGCAAAATGGTATGTATTCCCACCTGATCATAGTATCAAACGGGGCAATCCGGGTTCTATTCCTGGCAACGACATATTTTAATTTTTTCCTCTTTTCTTTTAGAATTTGAATTTATTTTATATGCTTGGATTTGGGCCTTAGCCTTTTACTGTAAAGTGGGTGAACCAACCCTACCCGTGAATGGCCATCAATAAAACATTATGTTTGAATCATCAACCCATTTGAATATTGTTAGAATTTACAAATCAAGAAAGTCGTTGTGGCACAATGATGTGTAATCCCACCTGATCATAGTATCAAATGGGGCGATCCATGTTCGATTCTTGGCAACGACATATTTTAATTTTTGCTCTTTTCTTTTTGAATTTGAAATTATTTTATATGCTTGGATTTGGGCCTTAGTCTTTTCCTGTAAAGTGGGTGAGCCAACCCTACCCGTGAATGGCCATCTATAAAACATTATGTTTGAATCATCAACCCATTTGAATATTTGTTAGAATTTACAAACCAACAAAGTCGTTGTAGCACAATGATGTGTATTCCCACCTAATCATAGTATCAAAAGGGGCGATCCGGGTTCGATTCTTAGCAACGACTTTTTTTAATTTTTTTGCTCTTTTATTTCAAAATTAGAATTCATTTTATATGCCTCGAGTTGGGCCTTAGTCTTTTCCTATGAAGTGGGTTAGCCAACTCTACCCGTTAAAGGCCATCTATAAAACATTATGTTTGAATCATCAACCCTTTTAAATATTTATTAGAATTCACAAACTAAAAAAGTGGTTGTAGCAAAATGGTATGTATTCCCACCTGATCATAGTATCAAACGGGGCAATCCTGGTTCGATTCCTAGCAACACATTTTTTAATATTTTGCTCTTTTCTTTTAGAATTTAAAATTATTTTATATGCTTGGATTTGGGCCTTAGCCTTTTCCTATAAAGTGGGTGAGCCAACCCTACCCGTGAAAGGCCATCTATAAAACATTATGTTTGAATCATCACACTTTTAAATATATATTAGAATTCACAAATCAAGAAAGTCATTGTAGCAAAATGGTATGTATTCCCACCTGATCATAGTTTCAAACGGGGCAATCCGGGTTCGATTTCTGACAACGACATATTTTATTTTTTTGCTCTTTTATTTTAGAATTTGAATTTATTTTATTTGCTTGGATTTGGGCCTTAGCCTTTTCCTGTAAAGTGGGTGAGCCAACCCTACCCGTGAAAGGTCATCTATAAAACATTATATTTGATTCATCAACCGATTTAAATATTTATTAGAATTCACAAATCAAGAAAGTCATTGTAGCAAAATGGTATGTATTCCCACCTGATCATAGTATCAAACGGGGCATTCCGGGTTCGATTCCTAGCAACGACATATTTTAATTTTTGCTCTTTCTTTTAGAATTTGAATTTATTTTATATGCTTGGATTTGGGCCTTAGCCTTTTACTGTAAAGTGGGTGAACCAACCCTACCCGTGAATGGCCATCAATAAAACATTATGTTTGAATCATCAACCCATTTGAATATTGTTAGAATTTACAAATCAAGAAAGTCGTTGTAGCACAATGATGTGTAATCCCACCTGATCATAGTATCAAATGGGGCGATCCATGTTCGATTCTTGGCAACGACATATTTTAATTTTTTGCTCTTTTCTTTTTGAATTTGAAATTATTTTATATGCTTGGATTTGGGCCTTAGTCTTTTCCTGTAAAGTGGGTGAGCCAACCCTACCCGTGAATGGCCATCTATAAAACATTATGTTTGAATCATCAACCCATTTGAATATTTGTTAGAATTTACAAACCAACAAAGTCGACAAGGATGTGTATTCCCACCTGATCATAGTATCAAAAGGGGCGATCCAGGTTCGATTCTTAGCAACGACTTTTTTTAATTTTTTTGCTCTTTTATTTCAAAATTAGAATTCATTTTATATGCCTCGAGTTGGGCCTTAGTCTTTTCCTATGAAGTGGGTTAGCCAACTCTACCCGTTAAAGGCCATCTATAAAACATTATGTTTGAATCATCAACCCTTTTAAATATTTATTAGAATTCACAAACTAAAAAAGTGGTTGTAGCAAAATGGTATGTATTCCCACCGATCATAGTATCAAACGGGCAATCCGGGTTCGATTCTAGCAACACATTTTTTAATTTTTGCTCTTTTCTTTTAGAATTTAAAATTATTTTATATGCTTGGATTTGGGCCTTAGCCTTTTTCCTATAAAGTGGGTGAGCCAACCCTACCCGTGAAGGCCATCTATAAAACATTATGTTTGAATCATCAACCCATTTAAATATTTATTAAAATTCACAAACCAACAAAGTCGTTGTAGCACAATGATGATGTATTCCCACCGATCATAGTATCAAATGGGGCGATCCGGGTTTGATTCTTGCAACGATATATTTTAATTTTTTACTATTTTATTTTAAAATTTGAATTGATTTTATATGCCTTAAGTTGGGCCTTAGCCTTTTCCTATGAAGTGGGTGAGCCAACCCTACCCGTGAAAGGCCAGTTACAAAACATTATGTTTGAATCATCACACTTTTAAATATATATTAGAATTCACAAATCAAGAAAGTCGTTTTAGCAAAATGGTATGTATTCCCACCGATCATAGTATCAAACGGGCAATCCGGGTTCGATTCCTGGCAACGACATATTTTAATTTTTTCCTCTTTTCTTTTAGAATTTGAAATTATTTTATATGCTTGGATTTGGGCCTTAGCCTTTTACTGTAAAGTGGGTGAACCAACCCTACCCGTGAATGGCCATCTATAAAACATTATGTTTGAATAATCAACCCATTTGAATATTTGTTAGAATTTACAAACCAACAAAGTCGTTGTAGCACAATGATGTATGTATTCCCCCGATCATAGTATCAAATGGGGCGATCCATGTTCGATTCTTGGCAACGACATATTTTAATTTTTGCTCTTTTCTTTTTGAATTTGAAATTATTTTATATTTGGATTTGGGCCTTAGCCTTTTTTTGTAAAGTGGGTGAGCCAACCATACCCGTGAATCCATCTATAAAACATTATGTTTGAATCATCAACCCATTTGAATATTTGTTAGAATTTACAAACCAACAAAGTCGTTGTAGCACAATGATGTGTATTCCCACCCGATCATAGTATCAAAAGGGGCGATCCGGTTCGATTCCTAGCAACGACTTTTTTAATTTTTGCTCTTTTATTTTAAAATTTGAATTGATTTTATGTCGAGTTGGGCCTTAGCCTTTTCCTATGAAGTGGGTGAGCCAACCCTACCCGTGAAAGGCCATTTACAAAACATTATGTTTGAATCATCACACTTTTAAATATATATTAGAATTCACAAATCAAGAAAGTCATTGTAGCAAAATGGTATGTATTTGATCATAGTATCAAACGGGCAATCCGGTTCGATTCGACAACGACATATTTTAATTTTTTTGCTCTTTTCTTTTAGAATTTGAATTTATTTTATATGCTTGGATTTGGGCCTTAGCCTTTTCTGTAAAGTGGGTGAGCCAACCAACCCTACCCGTGAATGGCCATCTATAAAACATTATGTTTGAATCATCAACCCATTTGAATATTTGTTAGAATTTACAAACCAACAAAGTCGTTGTAGCACAATGATGTGTATTCCCCACCTGATCATAGTATCAAAAGGGCGATCCGGTTCGATTCTTAGCAACGACTTTTTTAATTTTTTGCTCTTTTATTTTAAAATTTGAATTGATTTTATATGCCTCGAGTTGGGCCTTAGTCTTTTCCTATGAAGTGGGTGAGCCAACTCTACCCGTGAAAGGCCATCTATAAAACATTATGTTTGAATCATCAACACTTTTAAATATTTATTAGAATTCACAAATCAAAAAAAGTGGTTGTAGCAAAATGGTATGTATTCCCACCGATCATAGTATCAAACGGGCAATCCGGGTTCGATTCCTAGCAACACATTTTTTAATTTTTGCTCTTTTCTTTTAGAATTTAAAATTATTTTATATGCTTGGATTTGGGCCTTAGCCTTTTCTATAAAATGGGTGAGCCAACCCTACCCGTGAATGGCCATCTATAAAACATTATGTTTGAATCATCAACCCATTTAAATATTTATTAAAATTTACAAACCAACAAAGTCGTTGTAGCACAATGATGTGTATTCCCACCGATCATAGTATCAAATGGGGCATCCGGGTTTGATTCTTGCAACGATATTTTTAATTTTATACTATTTTATTTTAAAATTTGAATTGATTTTATATGCTTGAGTTGGGCCTTAGCCTTTTCCTATGAAGTGGGTGAGCCAACCCTACCCGTGAAAGGCCATTTACAAAACATTATGTTTGAATCATCACACTTTTAAATATATATTAGAATTCACAAATCAAGAAAGTCGTTTTAGCAAAATGGTATGTATTTTTTGATCATAGTATCAAACGGGGCAATCCGGGTTCGATTCCTGGCAACAACATATTTTAATTTTTTGCTCTTTTCTTTTAGAATTTGAATTTACTTTATATGCTTGGATTTGGGCCTTAGCCTTTTACTGTAAAGTGGGTGAACCAACCCTACCCGTGAATGGCCATCTATAAAACATTATGTTTGAATCATCAACCCATTTGAATATTGTTAGAATTTACAAACCAACAAAGTCGTTGTAGCACAATGATGTGTAATCCCACTTGATCATAGTATCAAATGGGGCGATCCATGTTCGATTCTTGGCAACGACATATTTTAATTTTTAGCTCTTTTCTTTTTGAATTTGAAATTATTTTATATGCTTGGATTTGGGCCTTAGCCTTTTACTGTAAAGTGGGTGAGCCAACCCTACCCGTGAATGTCCATCTATAAAACATTATGTTTGAATCATCATCCCATTTGAATATTTGTTAGAATTTACAAACCAACAAAGTCGTTGTAGCACAACGATGATGTGTATTCCCACCGATCATAGTATCAAAAGGGGCGATCCGGGTTTAGCAACGACTTTTTTAATTTTTGCTCTTTTATTTTAAAATTTGAATTGATTTTATATGTCAAGTTAGGCCTTAGCCTTTTCCTATGAAGTGGGTGAGCCAACCCTACCCGTGAAAGGCCATTTACAAAACATTATGTTTGAATCATCACACTTTTAAATATATATTAGAATTCACAAATCAAGAAAGTCATTGTAGCAAAATGGTATGTATTCCCACCGATCATAGTATCAAACGGGCAATCCGGGTTCGATTTCGACAACAACATATTTTAATTTTTGCTCTTTTCTTTTAGAATTTGAATTTATTTTATATGCTTGGATTTGGGCCTTAGCCTTTTTTTGTAAAGTGGGTGAGCCAACCCTACCCGTGAATGGCCATCTATAAAACATTATGTTTGAATCATCAACCCATTTGAATATTTGTTAGAATTTACAAACCAACAAAGTCGTTGTAGCACAATGATGATGTATTCCCACCGATCATAGTATCAAATGGGGCGATCCATGTTCGATTCTTGGCAACGACATATTTTAATTTTTTGCTCTTTTCTTTTTGAATTTGAAATTATTTTATATGCTTGGATTTGGGCCTTAGCCTTTTACTGTAAAGTGGGTGAGCCAACCATACCCGTGAAGTCCATCTATAAAACATTATGTTTGAATCATCAACCCATTTGAATATTTGTTAGAATTTACAAACCAACAAAGTCGTTGTAGCACAATGATGTGTATTCCTACCGATCATAGTATCAAAAGGGGCGATATTGGGGTTAATTTTTGCTCTTTTATTTTAAAATTTGAATTGATTTTATATGTCAAGTTAGGCCTTAGCCTTTTCCTATGAAGTGGGTGAGCCAACCCTACCCGTGAAAGGCCATTTACAAAACATTATGTTTGAATCATCACACTTTTAAATATATATTAGAATTCACAAATCAAGAAAGTCATTGTAGCAAAATGGTATGTATTCCCACCTGATCATAGTTTCAAACGAGGCAATCCGGGTTCGATTTCTGACAACGACATATTTTAATTTTTTGCTCTTTTCTTTTAGAATTTGAATTTATTTTATATGCTTGGATTTGGGCCTTAGCCTTTTACTGTAAAGTGGGTGAACCAACCCTACCTGTGAATGGCCATCTATAAAACATTATGTTTGAATCATCAACCCATTTGAATATTGTTAGAATTTACAAACCAACAAAGTCGTTGTAGCAAATGATGTGTAATCCCACCGATCATAGTATCAAATGGGGCAATCCATGTTCGATTCTTGGCAACGACATATTTTAATTTTTACTCTTTTCTTTTTGAATTTGAAATTATTTTATATGCTTGGATTTGGGCCTTAGCCTTTTTTATGTAAAGTGGGTGAGCCAACCCTACCCGTGAATGTCCATCTATAAAACATTATGTTTGAATCATCAACCCATTTGAATATTTGTTAGAATTTACAAACCAACAAAGTCGTTGTAGCACAATGATGTGTATTCCCACTTGATCATAGTATCAAAAGGGCGATCCGGGTTCGATTCTAGCAACGACTTTTTTTTTAATTTTTGCTCTTTTATTTTAAAATTTGAATTGATTTTATATGTCAAGTTGGGCCTTAGCCTTTTCCTATGAAGTGGGTGAGCCAACCCTACCCGTGAAAGGCCATTTACAAAACATTATGTTTGAATCATCACACTTTTAAATATATATTAGAATTCACAAATCAAGAAAGTCATTGTAGCAAAATGGTATGTATTCCCACCCGATCATAGTATCAAACGGGCAATCCGGGTTCGATTTCGGCAACGACATATTTTAATTTTTGCTCTTTTTTTTTTGAATTTGAATTTATTTTATATGCTTGGATTGGGCCTTAGCCTTTTCTGTAAAGTGGGTGAGCCAACCCTACCCGTGAAAGGTCATCTATAAAACATTATATTTGATTCATCAACCGATTTAAATATTTATTAGAATTCACAAATCAAGAAAGTCGTTGTAGCAAAATGGTATGTATTCCCACCGATCATAGTATCAAGCGGGGCAATCCGGGTTCGATTCACGGCAACGACATATTTTAATTTTTTGCTCTTTTCTTTTAAATTTGAATTTATTTTATATGCTTGGATTTGGGCCTTAGCCTTTTCTGTAAAGTGGGTGAGCCAACCCTACCCGTAAATGGCCATCAATAAAACATTATGTTTCAATCATCAACCCATTTGAATATTTGTTAGAATTTACAAATCAAGAAAGTCGTTGTAGCATAATGATGTGTAATCCCACCTGATCATAGTATCAAATGGGGCAATCCGGGTTCGATTCCTGGCAACGACATATTTTAATTTTTGCTCTTTTATTTTAAAATTTGAAATTATTTTATATGCTTGGATTTGGGCCTTAGCCTTTTCCTATAAAGTGGGTGAGCCAACCCTACCCGTGAAGGCCATCTACAAAACATTATGTTTGAATCATCACACTTTTAAATATTTATTAGAATTCACAAATCAAGAAAGTCGTTGTAGCAAAATGGTATGTATTCCCACCTGATCATAGTATCAAACGGGGCAATCCGGGTTCGATTCATGGCAACGACATATTTTAATTTTTTGCTCTTTTCTTTTAGAATTTGAATTTATTTTATATGCTTGGATTTGGGCCTTAGTCTTTTCCTGTAAAGTGGGTGAGCCAACCCTACCCGTGAATGACCATCTATAAAACATTATGTTTGAATCATCAACCCATTTGAATATTTGTTAGAATTTACAAACCAACAAAGTCGTTGTAGCACAATGATGTGTATTCCCACCTGATCATAGTATCGGGGGGCGATCCGGGTTCGATTCTAGCAACGACTTTTTTAATTTTTGCTCTTTTATTTTAAAATTTAAATTGATTTTATATGTCGAGTTGGGCCTTAGCCTTTTTCCTATGAAGTGTGTGAGCCAACCCTACCCGTGAAAGGCCATTTACAAAACATTATGTTTGAATCATCACACTTTTAAATATATATTAGAATTCACAAATCAAGAAAGTCATTGTAGCAAAATGGTATGTATTCCCACCTGATCATAGTATCAAACGGGGCAATCCGGGTTCGATTCCTCGCAACGACATATTTTAATTTTTTGCTCTTTTCTTTTAGAATTTGAATTTATTTTATATGCTTGGATTTGGGCCTTAGCCTTTTCCTGTAAAGTGGGTGAGCCAACCCTACCCGTGAATGGCCATCTATAAAACATTATGTTTGAATCATCAACCCATTTGAATATTTGTTAGAATTTACAAACCAACAAAGTCGTTGTAGCACAATGATGTGTATTCCCACCTGATCATAGTATCAAAAGGGGCGATCCAGGGTTCGATTCTAGCAATGACTTTTTTAATTTTTGCTCTTTTATTTTAAAATTTAAATTGATTTTATATGTCGAGTTGGGCCTTAGCCTTTTCCTATGAAGTGTGTGAGCCAACCCTACCCGTGAAAGGCCATTTACAAAACATTATGTTTGAATCATCACACTTTTAAATATATATTAGAATTCACAAATCAAGAAAGTCGTTTTAGCAAAATGGTATGTATTCCCACCTGATCATAGTATCAAATGGGGCAATCCGGGTTCGATTCCTGACAACGACATATTTTAATTTTTTGCTCTTTTCTTTTAGAATTTGAATTTATTTTATATGCTTGGATTTGGGCCTTAGCCTTTTACTGTAAAGTGGGTGAGCCAACCCTACCCGTGAATGGCCATCTATAAAACATTATGTTTGAATCATCAACCCATTTGAATATTTGTTAGAATTTACAAACCAACAAATTCGTTGTAGCACAATGATGTATAATCCCACTTGATCATAGTATCAAAAGGGCCAGTCCGGGTTCGATTCCTAGCAACGACTTTTTTAATTTTTTGCTCTTTTATTTTAAAATTTGAATTGATTTTATATGACGAGTTGGGCCTTAGCCTTTTCCTATGAAGTGGTGAGCCAACCCTACCCGTGAAAGGCCATTTACAAAACATTATGTTTGAATCATCACACTTTTAAATATATATTAGAATTCACAAATCAAGAAAGTCGTTGTAGCAAAATGGTATGTATTCCACCGATCATAGTATCAACGGGCAATCCGGGTTCGATTCACAGCAATGACATATTTTAATTTTTGCTCTTTTCTTTTAGAATTTGAATTTATTTTATATGTTTGAATTTGGGCCTTAGCCTTTTCTGTAAAGTGGGTGAGCCAACCCTACCCGTGAAAGGTCATCTATAAAACATTATATTTGATTCATCAATCGATTTAAATATTTATTAGAATTCACAAATCAAGAAAGTCGTTTTAGCAAAATGGTATGTATTCCCACCGATCATAGTATCAAACAGGGCAATCCAGGGTTCGATTCTGGCAACGACATATTTTAATTTTTGCTCTTTTCTTTTAGAATTTGAAATTATTTTATATGTTTGGATTTGGGCCTTAGCCTTTTACTGTAAAGTGGGTGAGCCAACCCTACCCGTGAATGGCCATCTATAAAACATTATGTTTGAATCATCAACCCATTTGAATATTTGTTAGAATTTACAAACCAACAAAGTCGTTGTAGCACAATGATGTGTATTCCCACCGATCATAGTATCAAAGGGGCGATCCGGGTTCGATTCTAGCAACAACGATATTTTTTAATTTTTGCTCTTTTATTTTAAAATTTGAATTGATTTTATATGTCGAGTTGGGCCTTAGCCTTTTCCTATGAAGTGGGTGAGCCAACCCTACCCGTGAAGGCCATTTACAAAACATTATGTTTGAATCATCACACTTTTAAATATATATTAGAATTCACAAATCAAGAAAGTCATTGTAGCAAAATGGTATGTATTCCCCTTTGATCATAGTATCAAACGGGCAATCCGGGTTCGATTCTGGCAACGACATATTTTAATTTTTTGCTCTTTTCTTTTTGAATTTGAATTATTTTATATGCTTGGATTTGGGCCTTAGCCTTTTCTCGTAAAGTGGGTGAGCCAAACCCTACCCGTGAAAGGCCATCTATAAAACATTATATTTGAATCATCAACCCTTTTGAATATTTGTTAGAATTTACAAACCAACAAAGTCGTTGTAGCACAATGATGTGTATTCCCACCGATCATAGTATCAAAAGGGGCAATCGGGTTCGATTCTAGCAACGACATATTTTAATTTTTTGCTCTTTTCTTTTAAAATTTGAATTTATTTTATATGCTTGGATTTGAGCCTTAGCTTTCCTAAAAGTGGGTGAGCCAACCCACCCGTGAATGGCCATCAATAAAACATTATGTTTGAATCATCAACCCATTTGAATATTTGTTAGAATTTACAAATCAAGAAAGTCGTTGTAGCATAATGATGTGTATTCCCACCGATCATAGTATCAAATGGGGCGATCCGGGTTCGATTCTTAGCAACGACATATTTTAATTTTTGCTCTTTTATTTTAAAATTTAAATTATTTTATATGCTTGGATTTGGGCCTTAGCCTTTTTATGAAGTGGGTGAGCCAACCCTACCCGTGAAGGCCATTTATAAAACATTATGTTTGAATCATCACACTTTTAAATATTTATTAGAATTCACAAATCAAGAAAGTCGTTTAGCAAAATGGTATGTATTCCCACACGATCATAGTATCAAGCGGGCAATCCGGGTTCGATTCATGGCAACGACATATTTTAATTTTTGCTCTTTTCTTTTAAATTTGAATTTATTTTATATGTTTGGATTTGGGCCTTAGCCTTTTACTGTAAAGTGGGTGAGCCAACCCTACCCGTGAATGGCCATCTATAAAACATTATGTTTGAATCATCAACCCATTTGAATATTTGTTAGAATTTACAAACCAACAAAGTCGTTGTAGCACAATGATGTGTATTCCACACGATCATAGTATCAAAGGGGCGATCCGGGTTCGATTCTAGCAACGACTTTTTTAATTTTTGCTCTTTTATTTTAAAATTTAAATTGATTTTATATGTCGAGTTGGGCCTTAGCCTTTTCCTATGAAGTGTGTGAGCCAACCCTACCCGTGAAAGGCCATTTACAAAACATTATGTTTGAATCATCACACTTTTAAATATATATTAGAATTCACAAATCAAGAAAGTCATTGTAGCAAAATGGTATGTATTCCCACCTGATCATAGTATCAAACGGGGCAATCCGGGTTCGATTCCTGGCAACGACATATTTTAATTTTTGCTCTTTTCTTTTAGAATTTGAATTTATTTTATATGCTTGAATTTGGGCCTTAGCCTTTTCCTGTAAAGTGGGTGAGCCAACCCTACCCGTGAAAGGTCATCTATAAAACATTATATTTGATTCATCAACCGATTTAAATATTTATTAGAATTCACAAATCAAGAAAGTCGTTGTAGCAAAATGGTATGTATTCCCACCTGATCATAGTATCAAACGGGGCAATCCGGGTTCGATTCATGGCAACGACATATTTTAATTTTTGCTCTTTTCTTTTAGAATTTGAATTTATTTTATATGCTTGGATTTGGGCCTTATTCAAAGTGGGTGAGCCAACCCTACCCGTGAATGGCCATCAATAAAACATTATGTTTGAATCATCAACCCATTTGAATATTTGTTAGAATTTACAAATCAACAAAGTCGTTGTAGCACAATGATGTGTAATCCCACCGATCATAGTATCATGGGGGCGATCCGGGTTCGATTCTAGCAACGACTATTTTAATTTTTGCTCTTTTTATTTTAAAATTTAAATTGATTTTATATGCTTGGATTTGGGCCTTAGCCTTTTCTATGAAGTGGGTGAGCCAACCCTACCCGTGAAGGCCATTTACAAAACATTATGTTTGAATCATCACACTTTTAAATATTTATTAGAATTCACAAATCAAGAAAGTCGTTGTAGCAAAATGGTATGTATTCCCACCGATCATAGTATCAAACGGGGCAATCCGGGTTCGATTTGGCAACGACATATTTTAATTTTTGCTCTTTTCTTTTAGAATTTGAATTTATTTTATATGTTTGGATTTGGGCCTTAGTCTTTTCCTATGTAAAGTGGGTGAGCCAACCCTACCCGTGAATGACCATCTATAAAACATTATGTTTGAATCATCAACCCATTTGAATATTTGTTAGAATTTACAAACCAACAAAGTCGTTGTAGCACAATGATGTGTATTCCCACCGATCATAGTATCAAAAGGATCCGGTTCGATTCTAGCAACGACTTTTTTAATTTTTGCTCTCGAGATTAGCCTTTTTCTATGAAGTGTGTGAGCCAACCCTACCCGTTTTACAAAAATTTTTTGAATCATCTTTTAAATATATATTTTCACAAATCAAAAATTTAGCAAAATGGTATGTATTTTAGTATCAAGCGGGGCAATCCGGGTTCGATTTGGGCGACATATTTTAATTTTTGCTCTTTTCTTTTAAATTTGAATTTATTTTATAGATTTGGGGTAAAGTGGGTGAGCCAACCCTAAGTGGAAGGCCATTTACAAAACATTATGTTTGAATCATCACACTTTTAAATATTTATTAGAATTCACAAATCAAGAAAGTCGTTGTAGCAAAATGGTATGTATTCCCACCGATCATAGTATCAAAGCAGGGCAATCCGGGTTCGATTCTGGCAACGACATATTTTAATTTTTGCTCTTTTCTTTTAGAATTTGAATTTATTTTATATGCTTGGATTTGGGCCTTAGCCTTTTCCTGTAAAGTGGGTGAGCCAACCCTACCCGTGAATGGCCATCTATAAAACATTATGTTTGAATCATCAACCCATTTGAATATTTGTTAGAATTTACAAACCAACAAAGTCGTTGTAGCACAATGATGTGTATTCCCACCGATCATAGTATCAAATGGGCGATCCGGGTTCGATTCTAGCAACGACATATTTTAATTTTTGCTCTTTTATTTTAAAATTTGAAATTGATTTTATATGCTTGGATTTGGGCCTTAGCCTTTTCCTATGAAGTGGGTGAGCCAACCCTACCCGTGAAAGGCCATTTACAAAACATTATGTTTGAATCATCACACTTTTAAATATATATTAGAATTCACAAATCAAGAAAGTCGTTGTAGCAAAATGGTATGTATTCCCACCGATCATAGTATCAAATGGGGCAATCCGGGTTCGATTCATGGCAACGACATATTTTAATTTTTGCTCTTTTCTTTTAGAATTTGAATTTATTTTATATGCTTGGATTTGGGCCTTAGCCTTTTCATGTAAAGTGGGTGAGCCAACCCTACCCGTGAATGACCATCTATAAAACATTATGTTTGAATCATCAACCCATTTGAATATTTGTTAGAATTTACAAACCAACAAAGTCGTTGTAGCACAATGATGTGTATTCCCACCTGATCATAGTATCAAAAGGGGCGATCCGGGTTCGATTCTAGCAACGACTTTTTTAATTTTTGCTCTTTTATTTTAAAATTTAAATTGATTTTATATGTCGAGTTGGGCCTTAGCCTTTTCCTATGAAGTGTGTGAGCCAACCCTACCCGTGAAAGGCCATTTACAAAACATTATGTTTGAATCATCACACTTTTAAATATATATTAGAATTCACAAATCAAGAAAGTCGTTGTAGCAAAATGGTATGTATTCCCACCTGATCATAGTATCAAACGGGGCAATCCGGGTTCGATTCCTGGCAACGACATATTTTAATTTTTTGCTCTTTTCTTTTAGAATTTGAATTTATTTTATATGCTTGGATTTGGGCCTTAGCCTTTTCCTGTAAAGTGGGTGAGCCAACCCTACCCGTGAATGGCCATCTATAAAACATTATGTTTGAATCATCAACCCATTTGAATATTTGTTAGAATTTACAAACCAACAAAGTCGTTGTAGCACAATGATGTATAATCCCACTTGATCATAGTATCAAAAGGGCGATCCGGGTTCGATTCCTAGCAACGACTTTTTTATTTTTTGCTCTTTATTTTAAAATTTGAATTGATTTTATATGCCGAGTTGGGCCTTAGCCTTTTCCTATGAAGTGGGTGAGCCAACCCTACCCGTGAAAGGCCATTTACAAAACATTATGTTTGAATCATCACGCTTTTAAATATATATTAGAATTCACAAATCAAGAAAGTCGTTGTAGCAAAATGGTATGTATTCCCACCTGATCATAGTATCAAACGGGGCAATCCGGGTTCGATTCCTGGCAATGACATATTTTAATTTTTTGCTATTTTCATTTAGAATTTGAATTTATTTTATATGTTTGAATTTGGGCCTTAGCCTTTTCCTGTAAAGTGGGTGAGCCAACCCTACCCGTGAAAGGTCATCTATAAAACATTATATTTGATTCATCAATCGATTTAAATATATATTAGAATTCACAAATCAAGAAAGTCGTTTTAGCAAAATGGTATGTATTCCCACCGATCATAGTATCAAGCGGGCAATCCGGGTTCGATTCAGCAACGACATATTTTAATTTTTGCTCTTTTCTTTTAGAATTTGAATTTATTTTATATGTTTGGATTTGGGCCTTAGCCTTTTTTTCGTAAAGTGGGTGAGCCAACCCTACCCGTGAATGGCCATCTATAAAACATTATGTTTGAATCATCAACCCATTTGAATATTTGTTAGAATTTACAAACCAACAAAAGTCGTTGTAGCACAATGATGATGTATTCCCTTTTGATCATAGTATCAAAAGGGGCGATCCGGGTTCGATTCTAGCAAGCAACGACTTTTTTAATTTTTTGCTCTTTATTTTAAAATTTGAATTGATTTTATATGCTTGGAGTTGGCCTTAGCCTTTTCCTATGAAGTGGGTGAGCCAACCCTACCCGTGAAAGGCCATTTACAAAACATTATGTTTGAATCATCACAACTTTTAAATATATATTAGAATTCACAAATCAAGAAAGTCGTTGTAGCAAAATGGTATGTATTCCCACCTGATCATAGTATCAAACGGGGCAATCCGGGTTCGATTCTAGCAATGACATATTTTAATTTTTGCTCTTTTATTTTAAATTTGAATTTATTTTATATGCTTGAATTTGGGCCTTAGCCTTTTCCTGTAAAGTGGGTGAGCCAACCCTACCCGTGAAGGTCATCTATAAAACATTATATTTGATTCATCAACGATTTAAATATATATTAGAATTCACAAATCAAGAAAGTCGTTGTAGCAAAATGGTATGTATTCCCACCTGATCATAGTATCAAACGGGGCAATCCGGGTTCGATTCTGGCAACGACATATTTTAATTTTTGCTCTTTTCTTTTAGAATTTGAATTTATTTTATATGCTTGGATTTGGGCCTTAGCCTTTTCATGTAAAGTGGGTGAGCCAACCCTACCCGTGAATGACCATCTATAAAACATTATGTTTGAATCATCAACCCATTTGAATATTTGTTAGAATTTACAAACCAACAAAGTCGTTGTAGCACAATGATGTGTATTCCCACCTGATCATAGTATCAAAAGGGGCGATCCGGGTTCGATTCCTAGCAACGACTTTTTTAATTTTTTGCTCTTTTATTTTAAAATTTGAATTGATTTTATATGCCGAGTTGGGCCTTAGCCTTTTCCTATGAAGTGGGTGAGCCAACCCTACCCGTGGAAGGCCATTTACAAAACATTATGTTTGAATCATCACACTTTTAAATATATATTAGAATTCACAAATCAAGAAAGTCGTTTTAGCAAAATGGTATGTATTCCCACCTGATCATAGTATCAAACGGGGCAATCCGGGTTCGATTCCTGGCAACGACATATTTTAATTTTTTGCTCTTTTCTTTTAGAATTTGAAATTATTTTATATGTTTGGATTTGGGCCTTAGCCTTTTACTGTAAAGTGGGTGAGCCAACCCTACCCGTGAATGGCCATCTATAAAACATTATGTTTGAATCATCAACCCATTTGAATATTTGTTAGAATTTACAAACCAACAAAGTCGTTGTAGCACAATGATGTGTATTCCACGATCATAGTATCAAAAGGGGCGATCCGGGTTCGATTCTAGCAACGACTTTTTTAATTTTTGCTCTTTTATTTTAAAATTTGAATTGATTTTATATGTGAGTTGGGCCTTAGCCTTTTCCTATGAAGTGGGTGAGCCAACCCTACCCGTGGAAGGCCATTTACAAAACATTATGTTTGAATCATCACACTTTTAAATATATATTAGAATTCACAAATCAAGAAAGTCGTTGTAGCAAAATGGTATGTATTCCCACCGATCATAGTATCAAACGGGCAATCCGGGTTCGATTCTGGCAACGACATATTTTAATTTTTTGCTCTTTTCTTTTAGAATTTGAATTTATTTTATATGCTTGGATTTGGGCCTTAGCCTTTTCATGTAAAGTGGGTGAGCCAACCCTACCCATGAATGGCCATCTATAAAATATTATGTTTGAATCATCAACCCATTTGATTATCTGTTAGAATTTACAAACCAACAAAGTCGTTGTAGCACAATGATGTGTATTCCCACACGATCATAGTATCAAAAGGGCGATCCGGGTTCGATTCTAGCAACGACTTTTTTTAATTTTTTGCTCTTTTATTTTAAAATTTGAATTGATTTTATATGCCGAGTTGGGCCTTAGCCTTTTCCTATGAAGTGGGTGAGCCAACCCTACCCGTGAAAGGCCATTTACAAAACATTATGTTTGAATCATCACACTTTTAAATATATATTAGAATTCACAAATCAAGAAAGTCGTTGTAGCAAAATGGTATGTATTCCACACTGATCATAGTATCAAACGGGGCAATCCGGGTTCGATTCCTGGCAACGACGTATTTTAATTTTTTGCACTTTTCTTTTAGAATTTGAATTTATTTTATATGCTTGGATTTGGGCCTTAGCCTTTTTCCTGTAAAGTGGGTGAGCCAACCCTACCCGTGAATGGCCATCTATAAAACATTATGTTTGAATCATCAACCCATTTGAATATTTGTTAGAATTTACAAACCAACAAAGTCGTTGTAGCACAATGATGTATAATCCCACTTGATCATAGTATCAAAAGGGGCGATCCGGGTTCGATTCCTAGCAACGACTTTTTTTAATTTTTTGCTCTTTATTTTAAAATTTGAATTGATTTTATATGTCGAGTTGGGCCTTAGCCTTTTCCTATGAAGTGGGTGAGCCAACCCTACCCGTGAAAGGCCATTTACAAAACATTATGTTTGAATCATCACGCTTTTAAATATATATTAGAATTCACAAATCAAGAAAGTCATTGTAGCAAAATGGTATGTATTCCACCGATCATAGTATCAAACGAGGCAATCCGGGTTCGATTTGGAAACGACATATTTTAATTTTTTGCTCTTTTCTTTTAGAATTTGAATTTATTTTATATGCTTGGATTTGGGCCTTAGCCTTTTCCTGTAAAGTGGGTGAGCCAACCCTACCCGTGAATGGCCATCTATAAAACATTATGTTTGAATCATCAACCCATTTGAATATTTGTTAGAATTACAAACCAACAAAGTCGTTGTAGCAAAATGGTATGTATTCCCACTTTTTGATCATAGTATCAAGCGGGGCAATCCGGGTTCGATTCCTAGCAACGACATATTTTAATTTTTGCTCTTTTATTTTAAAATTTGAATTTATTTTATATGCTTGGATTTGGGCCTTAGCCTTTTCCTATAAAGTGGGTGAGCCAACCCTACCCGTGAAAGGCCATTTACAAAACATTATGTTTGAATCATCACACTTTTAAATTTATTAGAATTCACAAATCAAGAAAGTCGTTGTAGCAAAATGTATGTATTCCCACCTGATCATAGTATCAATCGGGGGCAAAAGGGCAACGACATATTTTAATTTTGCTCTTTTCTTTTAGAATTTGAATTTATTTTAAATGTTTGGTTCGATGGGTGAGCCAACCCTACGTGAATGGCCATTTAAAAATTATTTTGAATCATCAACCCATTTGAATTTTATTTTTACAAACCAACAAATTTGAATGTGTATGATTTTATATGATCCGGGTTCGATTTAGCAACGACTTTTTAATTTTTGCCTTTTATTTTAAAATTTGAATTGATTTTATATGGTGAGGGCCTTAGCCTTTTCCTATGAAGTGGGTGAGCCAACCCTACCCGTGGAAGGCCATTTACAAAACATTATGTTTGAATCATCACACTTTTAAAATATATATTAGAATTCACAAATCAAGAAAGTCGTTGTAGCAAAATGGTATGTATTCCCACTTGATCATAGTATCAAACGGGCAATCCGGGTTCGATTCTGGCAACGACATATTTTAATTTTTGCTCTTTTCTTTTAGAATTTGAATTTATTTTATATGTTTGGATTTGGGCCTTAGCTTTTTTATCGTAAAGTGGGTGAGCCAACCCTACCCGTGAATGGCCATCTATAAAACATTATGTTTGAATCATCAACCCATTTGAATATTTGTTAGAATTTACAAACCAACAAAGTCGTTGTATAGCACAATGATGTGTATTCCCACCTGATCATAGTATCAAAAGGGGCGATCCGGGTTCGATTCCTAGCAACGACTTTTTTTTAATTTTTTGCTCTTTTATTTTAAAATTTGAATTGATTTTATATGTCGAGTTGGGCCTTAGCCTTTTCCTATGAAGTGGGTGAGCCAACCCTACCCGTGAAAGGCCATTTACAAAACATTATGTTTGAATCATCACGCTTTTAAATATATATTAGAATTCACAAATCAAGAAAGTCATTGTAGCAAAATGGTATGTATTCCCACCTGATCATAGTATCAAACGAGGCAATCCGGGTTCGATTCCTGGCAACGACATATTTTAATTTTTTGCTCTTTTCTTTTAGAATTTGAATTTATTTTATATGCTTGGATTTGGGCCTTAGCCTTTTCATGTAAAGTGGGTGAGCCAACCCTACCCGTGAATGGCCATCTATAAAACATTATGTTTGAATCATCAACCCATTTGAATATTTGTTAGAATTTACAAACCAACAAAGTCGTTGTAGCACAATGATGTGTATTCCCACCTGATCATAGTATCAAAAGGGGCGATCCGGGTTCGATTCCTAGCAACGACTTTTTTTAATTTTTTGCTCTTTTATTTTAAAATTTGAATTGATTTTATATGTCGAGTTGGGCCTTAGCCTTTTCCTATGAAGTGGGTGAGCCAACCCTACCCGTGGAAGGCCATTTACAAAACATTATGTTTGAATCATCACACTTTTAAATATATATTAGAATTCACAAATCAAGAAAGTCGTTTTAGCAAAATGGTATGTATTCCCACCGATCATAGTATCAAACGGGCAATCCGGGTTCGATTCTGGCAACGACATATTTTAATTTTTTGCTCTTTTCTTTTAGAATTTGAATTTATTTTATATGCTTGGATTTGGGCCTTAGCCTTTTCATGTAAAGTGGGTGAGCCAACCCTACCCGTGAATGGCCATCTATAAAACATTATGTTTGAATCATCAACCCATTTAAATATTTGTTAGAATTTACAAACCAACAAAGTCGTTGTAGCACAATGATGTGTATTCCCACCGATCATAGTATCAAAAGGGGCGATCCGGTTCGATTCTAGCAACGACTTTTTTTTTAATTTTTGCTCTTTTATTTTAAAATTTGAATTGATTTTATATGCCGAGTTGGGCCTTAGCCTTTTCCTATGAAGTGGGTGAGCCAACCCTACCGTGGAAGGCCATTTACAAAACATTATGTTTGAATCATCACACTTTTAAATATATATTAGAATTCACAAATCAAGAAAGTCGTTTTAGCAAAATGGTATGTATTCCCACCGATCATAGTATCAAACGGGCAATCCGGGTTCGATTCTGGCAACGACATATTTTAATTTTTACTCTTTTCTTTTAGAATTTGAATTTATTTTATATGTTTGGATTTGGGCCTTAGCCTTTTTCTTTGTAAAGTGGGTGAGCCAACCCTACCCGTGAATGGCCATCTATAAAACATTATGTTTGAATCATCAACCCATTTGAATATTTGTTAGAATTTACAAACCAACAAAGTCGTTGTAGCACAATGATGTGTATTCCCACCGATCATAGTATCAAAGGGGCGATCCGGATTCGATTCTAGCAACGACTTTTTTTAATTTTTGCTCTTTTATTTTAAAATTTGAATTGATTTTATATGCCGAGTTGGGCCTTAGCCTTTTCCTATGAAGTGGGTGAGCCAACCCTACCCGTGAAAGGCCATTTACAAAACATTATGTTTGAATCATCACACTTTTAAATATATATTAGTATTCACAAATTCAAGAAAGTCGTTGTAGAAAATGGTATGTATTCCCACTCGATCATAGTATCAGGCAATCCGGGTTTGATTCAGTGCAACGACAAATTTTAATTTTTGCTCTTTTCTTTTAGAATTTGAATTTATTTTATATGCTTGGATTTGGGCCTTAACCTTTTCCCCGTAAAGTGGGTGAGCCAACCCTACCCGTGAATGGCCATTTACAAAACATTTTGTTTGAGTCATCACACATTTAAATATATATTAGAATTCACAAATCAAGAAAGTCGTTGTAGCAAAATGGTATGTATTCCCACCCCGATCATAGTATCAAACGGGCAATCGGGTTCGATTCTTGGCAACGACATATTTTAATTTTTGCTCTTTTCTTTTAGAATTTGAATTTATTTTATATGCTTGGATTTGGGCCTTAGCCTTTTTCCTGTAAAGTGGGTGAGCCAACCCTACCCGTGAATGGCCATCTATAAAACATTATGTTTGAATCATCAACCCATTTGAATATTTGTTAGAATTTACAAACCAACAAAGTCGTTGTAGCACAATGATGTGTATTCCCACCGATCATAGTATCAAAAGGGGCGATCCGGGTTCAATTCCTAGCAACGACTTTTTTTAATTTTTTGCTCTTTTATTTTAAAATTTGAATTGATTTTATATGCCGAGTTGGACCTTAGCCTTTTCCTATGAAGTGGGTGAGCCAACCCTACCCGTGAAAGGCCATTTACAAAATATTATGTTTGAATCATCACACTTTTAAATATATATTAGTATTCACAAATCAAGAAAGTCGTTGTAGAAAATGGTATGTATTCCCACCCGATCATAGTATCAAACAGGGCAATCTGGGTTTGATTTGGCAACGACAAATTTTAATTTTTGCTCTTTTCTTTTAGAATTTGAATTTATTTTATATGCTTGGATTTGGGCCTTAACCTTTTCCTGTAAAGTGGTTGAGCCAACCCTACCCGTGAAAGGCCATTTACAAAACATTATGTTTGAATCATCACACTTTTAAATATATATTAGAATTTACAAATCAAGAAAGTCGTTGTAGCAAAATGGTATGTATTACCGCCTGATCATAGTATCAAACGGGGCAATTCGGGTTCGATTCCTGGCAACGACATATTTTAATTTTTTGTTCTTTTCTTTTAGAATTTGAATTTATTTTATATGCTTGGATTTGGGCCTTAGCCTTTTCCTGTAAATTGGGTGAGCCAACCCTACCCTTGAATGGCCATGTATAAAATATTATGTTTGAATCATCAACCCATTTGAATATTTGTTAGAATTTACAAACCAACAAAGTCGTTGTAGCACAATGATGTGTATTCCCACCTGATCATAGTATCAAAAGGGGCGATCCGGGTTCGATTCCTAGCAACGACTTTTTTTAATTTTTTGCTCTTTTATTTTAAAATTTGAATTGATTTTATATGCCGAGTTGGGCCTTAGCCTTTTCCTATTAAGTGGGTGAGCCAACCCTACCCGTGAAAGGCCATTTACAAAACATTATGTTTGAATCATCACACTTTTAAATATATATTAGAATTCACAAATCAAGAAAGTCGTTGTAGCAAAATGGTATGTATTCCCACCTGATCATAGTATCAAACGGGCAATCCGGGTTCGATTCCTGGCAATGACATATTTTAAATTTTTGCTCTTTTCTTTTAGAATTTGAATTTATTTTATATGTTTGGATTTCGGCCTTAGCCTTTTCCTGTAAAGTGGGTGAGCCAACCCTTCCCGTGACTGGCCATCTATAAAACATTATGTTTCAATCATCAACCCATTTGAATATTTGTTAGAATTTATAAACCAACAAAGTCGTTGTAGCACAATGATCTGTATTCCCACCTGATCATAGTATCAAAAGGGGCGATCCGGGTTCAATTCCGAGCAACGAATTTTTTTAAATTTTTGCTCTTTTATTTTAAAATTTGAATTGATTTTATATGCCGAGTTGGGCCTTAGCCTTTTCCTATGAAGTTGGTGAGCCAACCCTACCCGTGAAAGGCCATTTACAAAATATTATGTTTGAATCATCACACCTTTTAAATATATATTAGAATTCACAAATCAAGAAATTCGTTGTAACAAAATGGTATGTATTCCCACGATCATAGTATCAAACGGGCAATCCGTGTTCGATTCTCGCAACGACATATTTTAATTTTTGCTCTTTTGTTTTAGAATTTGAATTTATTTTATATGCTTGGATTTGGGCCTTAGCCTTTTCCTGTAAAGTGGGTGAGCCTACCCTACCTGTGAAAGGTCATCTATAAAACATTATATTTGAATCATCAACCGATTTAAATATTTATTAGAATTCACAAATTAAAAAAGTCGATGTAGCAAAATGGTATGTATTCCCACCGGATCATAGTATCAAACAGGGGCGATCCGGGTTCGATTCATGTTAACGACATATATTAATTTTTTGCTCTTTTCTTTTAGAATTTGAATTTACTTTATATGCTTGGATTTGGGCCTTAGCCTTTTCCTACTGTAAAGTGGGTGAGCCAACCCTACCCGTGAAAGGCCATTTACAAAATATTATGTTTGAATCATCACACTTTTAAATATATATTAGAATTCACAAATCAAGAAAGTCGTTGTAGCAAAATGGTATGTATTCCCACCGATCATAGTATCAAACGGGCAATCCGGGTTCGATTCTGGCAACGACATATTTTAATTTTTGCTCTTTTCTTTTAAAATTTGAATTTATTTTATATGCTTGGATTTGGGCCTTAGCCTTCTTCTCGTAAAGTGGGTGAGCCAACCCTACCCGGAAAGGTCATCTATAAAATATTATATTTAAATCATCAACCGATTTAAATATTTATTAGAATTCACAAATTATAAAAGTCGTTGTAACGAAATGGTATGTATTCCCACCGGATCATAGTATCAAACGGGCGATCCGGTTCGATTTCGACAACGACATATTTTAATTTTTGCTCTTTTCTTTTAGAATTTGAATTTAGTTTATATGCTTGGATTTGGGCCTTAGCCTTTTCTGTAAAGTGGGTGAGCCAACCCTACCCGTGAATGGCCATCTATAAAACATTATGTTTGAATCATCAACCCATTTGAATATTTGTTAGAATTTACAAACCAACAAAGTCATTGTAGCACAATGATGTGTAATCCCACCGATCATAGTATCAAATGGGGCGATCCATGTTCGATTCTTGGCAACGACATATTTTAGTTTTTTGCTCTTTTCTTTTAGAATTTGAAATTATTTTATATGCTTGGATTTGAGCCTTAGCCTTTTACTGTAAAGTGGGTGAGCCAACCCTACCCGTGAATGGCCATCTATAAAATATTATGTTTGAATCATCAACCCATTTGAATATTTGTTAGAATTTATAAATCAACAAAGTCATTGTAGCACAATGATGTGTATTCCCACCGATCATAGTATCAAAAGGGGCGATGTGACGACTGACCAACCTTTTTAAGTTACTCGAAACTTTTAAATTAATATTAATGAATAATGTTGCATCAAATATCTAGTTTACATTTGAAATGTGCGATTTACTCGCTTTATGCATTTTATTTATTTGAGCATCCGGAACCGATTGCGCCCTAACTACGGTAGTGGAAATGGATAGACATCACAATGACATGGTAGGGAAGAGGCTACTTGGGAGAGAGAGGAAGAGATCATAGCTAAGTATCCAAACATTCATAACTAAGTAAGTCGAATTTCGAGGACGAAATTTTTTAAGTAGGGGATGTTATGACGACCCAACCCTTTTAAGTTACTTGAAACTTTTAAAATAATATTAATGAATAATGTTGCATCAAATATCTAGTTTACATTTAAAATGTGCGATTTACTCGGTTTATGCATTTTATTTATTTGAGCATCAGGGAACCGATTGCGCCCTAACTACGGTAGTGGAAATGGATAGACATCACATTGACATACCATGAATATTTTATGGAGTTTTGGACTTAAATTTTAGGATTGAGATTTTTGTACCGAATAAGTGATTTTCAAATTTTTACGAAGTGCTTATTTATATTTTGGGAATTCAAGATTTAGTTTCCACCTTATATTTTATTACTAACGACCATCAAGAAAATCGAGTTTTACTAACTCTCGGGTTTTTATTTTTTAAATAATATAATAGATTACTTGAGGATTTTTTTAGAAAATATCTAATTTTGCAAGATATTTTAAAAGAGGGCAAAATGGATTTTTCCATCCCCAATCATTCTTGCATTTTATAAAAACCACCCAACACCCTCACTACTTCTTCACACCCCATACTTAGACAACATACTCCATTGTTGAAGATAAGCTACAAGGGTAAAGATTTCTTCATCTTTTTCTTTAAATTTTGTTTTTTTTTCATTTAAGTATGATATGGTATTAATCTTATGCTAGAACTAACATTAGAATTTAAATTGATGGTGAATACATGATGCTCAAAAACCTCATTATTATACTTGAATCTTGACCTTTAGTTGAAAAAAATATTAGAAATGATTTTTTTATTTCATTTTTCTATTATGATTGATCTTGTTGAAGAGAAAGAAAATACCTTTATTTTTGGATTTAAATTTAACCTTATATAAAAACGAATTTCTGGATACTTTGAGCTATATTTGAAACCAAACCTTGTTTCCTACGTATAGAACTATGTCTTAGTTTTCATTTGCAACTTGAATCATGTCAACTTGAATCGTGCGGAAATCAGAAAAAAGACGCCGACTCTTGATAATATCACTTTTTGAGCTATTTTTAGTACAATTTGGGATTTTCTTGTTGAGAAATATTTGTAGATAATTGTCTTAGATTTCCAACGGTATAAGATTCACCTAAATCAGATGTTTCGTTGGGGAGATATCGTTGAAATACGAAAACTGCTACCACAAAGAAGGTTTTGCAAAATTTGGTGTTCTTGGTGAAATTTAAAGGATTGTGTGTTCTTGGTAAATTTTAAAGGATTGTGTGTTCTTGGTGAAATTTAAAGGATTGTGTGTTCTTGGTGTTCTTGGTGAAATTTAAAGGATTGTGTGTTCTTGGTGAAATTTAAAAAATTGTGTGTTTTTGGTGTATTGTATGTAAGAAGCATAAAAACATTCTTATTCTCTAAAAATGATTTTGAGGATAATAAGTTGATAAAATTTAGTGATTAAAATTAGAGAAGCTGCGAAAATTGAATAGAGTTCGAAAAATGGAAAATACGTTCGGCCGAGTCCGACTACCATCCATCGGAGGTGGCGGTGCGGATTAGCTAGAATTAGGGATAAGAATGACGAATAGTGACCGATTTAGACATAAAGATGATGTGACATGAATAGTGATGTGATGTTATGTGGCGTGTACTTGCACGTAAACCAATACAATTTTGTTGGATTATTTTAACGTTAAGTGTTAAATCAATAAGCTCGAGTTTTGTAAATAAGATATTTTTGGGATTTTTTTAGATGACATGTCATATTTTAAGATAATCGAGAATCTTGATTCGAGATAAGATGTTATAAATTAAGGATTCGATTAATCGGAAATTTTATCTAAAATGGGTAGTTAGTCGATTAATTGTTTTTAGGTGATTAATTATGGATTAATTGAATTGAATTTGTCATGCTTTCACTTTTATTTTTATGTTGACTTTGAACATTGACTTTGACTTTGACTTTAACTTTACATTGACTTTGGTCAACTATCGCTTTTTTTTTAAAGTTTTCACAATGGAACCGAACACCCTATTTTTTTTAGGATACTTGACTTTATAGAACGTATTAGATATGCTTAGCATAAGAGACTAAATTACTCAATAAGTATATACTTTGTTCTATGTCATTAAGTTGAAGCATTTAATTGTGATAGGTGTGGCGCAATCGGATACGGTCTCATACAATCAATTTCATCACTAGCATTCTATTAAACTTCAAAGGTGGGTAAACTTCTGATTTTGTAAGAATCGTCTTTGTTATACTATATTTCTCAACTCTTTATAATTGCTAAAATGTGCCTACGGGCTATTTATAAAATTTGCCTACGGATGGGGGATGACCCGGTGTCGAAAAGGCCGAGAGCCATATGTAAGCGCCAACGGGTGGGGATGACCCTCGGTGTCGGAAAAGGCCGAGAGCCATATGTATCGCCAACGGGTGGGGATACCCCTCGGTGTCGAGAAAATGATTTTTATTGCATTATGATTATTTGACCTATATAGTGTAAGCGCACGTTTCCCGAGTTTCACAACTCACGCCTTCAAATGTTTTTACATTTGGATAATGATGATGAACCGGGAGCGAGGCGTAGGAGTCGACATCGTGGGACGTTGTTCTATATTTCCCAAATATTTAAAATTTCTGTGTGTTTTGAGGAAAATAAATTATGGTGATGTAATATGAATTTATTAATGCGTAACTCTTATCAAACCATTATCACCTTTGTTACTCTTACGTTTATTTAAGAAATTTTTAAGCCCACATTTTAGTATTTAAATTGTTATTTTTTTTATGCTTCCGCAAACTATTTATAAATACTCAAGTGTACCACAGTGATGTTCCAAATCGAAATGGGTTAGGGGTGTTACAAGTGGTATCAGAGCGGGTCTACGTTTCTGTAGACTAGAAATGATTTTTCTTTTTAAAAAAAAATTTCATAAGAACTTAATTACTGAAAAATGGGAATAACGACCACGCTAGCAGAACCTACGCTCACTCCGAGGTATGTTTTAATAAAATGCTTTGATTATTGCATATTACTTTAAGGAAATTTTATGAAATGAACTTGTTCCTCATACAAGAATGATTATGATTTATGAAGAACTTTAGAGGAACTTTACAAGAAATTTATGAGAACTAGTACGACAAATATTGAAAAACTAGTGATGCTTTTAACATATTGAATAAAAGAACTTTGAACTTAGAAAATTTGATGCTTCATGAACTTATACTTTTGAACTTAGTCCTCGAAACAAGATTGACAATTAGTTGTCTTTTAGATACATTGACAAAATATCCATAGATTTGGATGAAAAATAAAAATTGGGTTTAGTTATTAAAATTTTGCCTTAGGGATATACTCTCCAATGAGTTTACACTAGTTAACTATGATACTTTGATATTGCGAGTTAATTATTGGAAATGGCACCACCAAGAAGACATCGTGGTAGGCCTCAGGCGAGAAAGGGGAGCCCTCAATCGGATCGCCTACGATCGAACGAGCATGTAGCGTAACCCGAACCAGCAGCTCCTGCAGTTGGAGCAACCGGGGCAGATTTTGCAAGGGACTTTCTTACTACTCTACAGGGTATCGCTCAACAAATAACTCCCCAGAATGCACCAATTGCACCACGAGGGGTGCCACGCACCAAAGAAATTGTTGAACAATTTAGACGATTCACACCGCCTAGACTCTACGGAAATGAGGGTCCTACAATAACTGAGGAGTGGATCATGGAATTAGAAAGAATTTTCGATCACCTAGAGTGTTCGGAAACACATAAAGTGTCTTGTGGAAAGTTTCGGTTAGCTGAAAGTGCAGCCCACTGGTGGACGTCACACGAAAGGACACTGACAGACGGACAAAAAAGGGAGTTGACGTGGGATGAGTTTAAAGGGATGGTTCTTGATCGCTATTTTCCGGAATCGGTTAGGGATCGAAAAGAAACTGAATTTGTTATCTTAAAACAAGGAAGGTTACCGGTGATGGAATATGAAAGACAATTCAATCAATTGTCTAGATTTGCACCCCATATGGTGAACACGGATGGGAGGAAGGAGAGGAGATTTGAAATAGAGTTAAGGGCCGAAATTGAGAGTATCGTATCGGGTTTAAGGTTGCCTACCTATAGGGAAGTGATTGAGAGGTCTCAAATCATATCATATAGTTTGAATCTTGATCGACCCTACACTACCCGATCACACAGGGAAAGAGAAAATGGGTTCCTCCTCAAAAGGAAATTTTGTTCCTCCAATCGAGAAGGTTCAAACCAACTGGAAGCCAAGTTCCAAACCGTGAAATGTACCCAATGCTCTACTTGCCGGAAGTACCACTTTGGCGAGTGCTTAGGCGGGAAAGGGCTCTGTTTTTAAGTGCCACCAACCAGGGCATAGGATTGAAAATTGCCCAAATGCGAGAAATCAGGCCCCATCGGGAATAAGAATAGGAGGTCCTCAACAAGGCCGGGATATCCCCAAGACAAGAAGGGAAAGCTCGTGTTTTTCAGCGACTAATGAAGAAGCGCCGGAGGAAAGCGAAACCATGAGGTATGTTACCTGTATTTCACATACTTGCACTTATATTATTTGATATTGGAGCTTCACATTCATTCATGTCTCGAGAACTTTAGGAGAAAACTTTGACTAAACTGTTGTGATAATAATGAGGCACTAGAAGTAAGTATTCCTCGGGAGAAACTATTAAGACTAAGAAAAGCTGAGAGAAGTGGAACTTCCTATTAGTGGTCAACAAATGAAAGTTGATCTCATGCGTCTTTGGAAATGAGAGACTTCGATGTTATATTGGGTATAGATTGGTTAAGTAAGAACCAAGACACCATTAAATGTTATGATAGAGAAATTGAATTTGAAGGATCAAATGGGAATCGATTTGTCTTTCATGGAGCAAAGACCAACACTAGAGTAAAGATAGTATCGACAATAAAAGCTATCGAATGCTTGAAAGAGAGATTGCCAAGGATTTTTGGTGAACATAAAGGGGAAAGAGACGAATGAAAGGAAGGCAACGGATAAAGCGAGTGGTTAAGGAATTTTTAGACGTATTCCCCGATGATTTACCAGGGGATTCCCAGATCGTCAAGTTGAATTCACCATAGATTTAGTGCCAAGAGCGGCACCGTGTCTAAGGCACCATACGAGAATGGCGCCCAAGGAATTACAAGAACTAAAGATCCGGATCAAGACTTGTTGGATAAGAAATTTATCCGACCTAGTATTTCACCTTGGGGAGCGCCGGTGCTCTTATTTGTGAAGAAGAAAGATGGATCTTTTAGAATGTGCATAGATTATCGAGACTTGAACCGCCGACTATCAAGAATAAATATCCTTTGCCTAGGATATAAGATCTATTCGATCAATTGAAGGAGCTTTTGTGTTCTCCAAAATTGACTTGAGATCGGGATACCACCAATTGAAGATCAATGATTGTGATATTCCTAAAACAAAGCATGAGAACAAGATATGGTCATTTTGAGTTTACCATTATGCCTTTTGGATTATCGAATGCGCGGCAGATGTTTATGGATTTGATGAATAGGGTGTTCCATCCTTATCCGGATAAGTTTGTTATTGTCTTCATAGATGATAGTTTGATATACTCGCACGACAAGGAAAAACATGAAGAGAATCTCCGCATTGTGTTAGAAACATTACGGCGGAGAAACTCTATGGCAAATTCAAACAAGTGTGAATTTTGGCTAGACAGGGTTGTGTTTTTAGGACACATTGTCACCGCCAATGGAATTGAAGTAGACCCATCCAAAGTGGAGGCAATATTGAATTGGAAAGCACCGACTAACGTAGGAGAAGTGCGAAGTTTCTTAGGGTTATTTGGATATTATAGAAGATTTATCCAGGATTTCTCAAAAATCGCTAAGCCACTCACACACTTGACAAAGAAGAATGAGAAATTTCGGTGGACCGATCGGTGTGAAAATAACTTTCAAGAGCTTAAGCAAAGATTATTAATGTGACTCTATTTTGACAATTCCGGATGGAACCGAAGGATTTGTAATTTATACGAGATCGTCAAAACTTGGATTAGGATGTGTGCTAATGCAAAATGGCAAGGTCATTGAATATGCGTCAAGACAGTTAAAAACGCATGAAAAGAACTACCCCACTCATGACTTGGAACTAGCGGCAATAGTTCACGCCTTAAAGATTTGGCGTCATCATCTTTATGGTGGGAAGTGTGAGATCTTCACAGATCACAAGAGCTTGAAGTACTTCTTCACTCGAAGGAGTTGAATATCGTCGGAAGGAGGTGGTTAGAATTGGTGAAGATTATGATTGTACCATTCAATATCACCCTGGAAAGGCAAATGTTATGGCGGATGCACTTTTAGAAAAAGCGGACAAATTGCAGCTTTGCTCACACAACAAGAATCAATATTAAGAGACTTTTCCAATTTAAGGTTGGAAATTTTGAGACCACCTAATCAGTCAGATGCCGTGATTTCATCCTTAATAGTACAACCTACCTTGAGGCAACGAATAAAGGATGCTCAGAAAACACATATTTTTCTCAACAAGATGAAGCAGCGTGTACTCGCAGGAAGCATTCGGGGATTTGCAATTGCGCCAGATGAAACACTAGTCTATGATGGAAGATTATGCGTGCAAAGGATGAGGATTTGAGAAAGGAAATTCTTGATGAAGCTCACAATACAACTTATCTTTGCTCATCCGGGAGGAACAAAGATGTATAGGGACTTGAGAGAAATTTTCGGTGGAGGAATATGAAACGGACAATAGGAAAATTTGTGGAGAGATGTCTCATTTGCCCGCCAAGTGAAGGCCGAACATCGAGACCATCGGGATTATTGAACCCCTTGGATATTCCCGAATGGAAATGGGAACACATTACTATGGATTTCGTGACAGGATTACCAAGATCTGTAAGAAAAATGAGGTAATTTGGGTTATCGTGGACAGACTCACGAAGAGCGCACATTTTATACCGGTAAGGATGACTTTCACTATGGATCGTTTTGCTCAGCTTTACATTGACAAGATTGTTAGCCTTCATGGAGTGCCAGTATCCATTGTATCAGATCGTGATCCTCGTTTCACATCAAAATTTTGGGAAAGTCTGCATGCAACTATGAAGACAAAGCTTAAGTTTAGATCGCATATCATCCGCAAACGGATGGTCGGATCGAAAGAACAATTCGGACATTGGAAGACATGCTCGAGAATAGTTGTGTTGGATCTTGATGGAAGTTGGGAGACATATCTACCACTTGTGGAATTTTCTTACAATAACAGATTATCGAGGCTACTATCAAGATGGCACCATATGAAGCATTGTATGGAAGAAAGTGCGGATCACCGACTAATTGGGATGAAGTTGGTGAACGTAGGATTTTTGGACCGGAGATTATTGAGAGAACGATTGGAGTGATTGCTAAGATTCGAGATAGAATTAAGGCAACACAAGACCGATAGAAAAGTAATGCCGAAGCGAGGAGAAGAAGGAAGGACTTACAATTTGAAGTAAATGACAAAGTATTTCTTAAGGTTGCACCCTTGAAAGGAGTTGTTCATTTTGGGAAGAAAGGAAGTTGAGACCAAGGTATATTGGACCATTTGAAATTTTGGATAGGATAGGAACTTGCAAAGAAGACATAACGTGTTTCACATATCTATGCTTAGGAAGTACATTGCCGATCCAAGTCACATCATTAACCATGAGGAACTTGATGTCGTAATAACCTTGCTTATGAGGAGAGCCCTGTCGCTATTTTGGGAAAGAAAGTACATAAGTTGAGAAATCGAGAAGTACACCTAGTATTAGTACAAAGTGGGAGCCGACATGGTAGGGAAAAGGCTACTTGGGAGAGAGAGGAAAAGATCATAGTTAAGTATCCAAACATTCATAACTAAGTAAGTCGAATTTCGAGGACGAAATTTTTTTTAAGTAGGGGAGGTTACGACGACCCAACCCTTTTTAAGTTACTTGAAACTTTTAAATTAATATTAATGAATAATGTTGCATCAAGTATCTAGTTTACATTTTAAATGTGCGATTTACTCGCTTTATGCATTTTATTTATTTGAGCATCAGGGAACCGTGCGCCCCTAACTACTGGTAATGGAAATGGATAGACATCACAATGACATACCATGAATATTTTATGGAGTTTTGGACTTAAATTTTATGATTGAGATTTTTGTACTTAGAATAAGTGATTTTCGAAAATATTTACAGAAGTGCTTATTTATATTTTGGGAATTCAAGATTTAGTTTCTACCTTATATTTTATTACTAACGACCATCAAGAAAATCGAGTTTTACTAACTCTCGGGTTTTTATTTTTTTAAATAATATAATAGCTTACTTGAGGATTTTTTAGAAAATATCTAATTTTGCAAGATATTTTAAAAGAGGGCAAAATGGATTTTTCCACCCCCAATCATTCTTGCATTTTATAAAAACCCCCCAACACCCTCACTACTTCTTCACACCCCATACTTAGACAACATACTCCATTGTTGAAGATAAGCTACAAGGGTAAAGATTTCTTCATCTTTTTCTTTAATTTTTGTTTTTTTTTCATTTAAGTATGATATGGTATTAATCTTATGCTAGAACTAACATTACAATTTAAATTGATGGTGAATACATGATGTTCAAAAACCTCATTATTATACTTGAATCTTCAGTCTTTAGTTGAAAAAAATATTAGAAATGATTTTTTTTATTTCATTTTTCTATTATGATTGATCTTGTTGAAGAGAAAGAAAATACCTTTATTTTCGGACAGAAATTTAACCTTATATAAAAACGAATTTCTGGATACTTTGAGCTATATTTGAACCCAAACCTTGTTTCCTACGTATAGAACTATGTCTTAGCTTTCATTTGCAACTTGAATCATGTCAATTGAAGTTTTGTAGACCAAGTTATACCCCAAATAGTGAACTGTGCCAGAAATCCGAAAAAAGACGCCAGCTCTTCAGTAATATCACTTTTTGACCTATGTTTAGTACGAATTTGGGATGTTCTTGTTAGAGAAACGTTTGTAGATAATTGTCCTAGCTTTCCAACGGTATAAGATTCACCTAAATCAGATGTTTCGTTGGGGAGATATCGTTGAAATACGAAAACTGCTACCACAAAGAAGGTTTTGCAAAATTTGGTGTTCTTGGTGAAATTTAAAGGATTGTGTGTTCTTGGTAAATTTTAAAGGGTTGTGTGTTCTTGGTGAAATTTAAAGGATTGTGTGTTCTTGGTGTTCTTGGTGAAATTTAAAGGATTGTGTGTTCTTGGTGTTCTTGGTGAAATTTAAAGGATTGTGTGTTCTTGGTGAAATTTAAAAAATTGTGTGTTTTTGGTGTATTGTATGTAAGAAGCATAAAAACATTCTTATTCTCTAAAAATGATTTTGAGGATAATAAGTTGATAAAATTTAGTGATTAAAATTAGAGAACCGGGAAAATTGAATAGAGTTTGAAAATTGGAAAAATAAGTTCACTTAGTCCGACTACCATCCACCTGAGGTGGCGGTGCCGGATTAGCTAGAATTGGGGATAAGAATGACGAATAGTGACCGATTTGACATAAAGATGATGTGACATGAATAGTGATGTGATGTTATGTGACGTGTACTTGGCACGTAAACCAATACAATTTTGTCGGATTATTTTAACATTAAGTGTTAAATCAATAAGCTCGGGTTTTGTAAATAAGATATTTTTGGGATTTTTTTTAGATGACATGTCATATTTTAAGATAAGCGAGAATCTTGATTCGAGATAAGATGTTATAAATTAAGGATTTGATTAATCGGAAATTTTATCTAAAACGGGTAGTTAGTCGATTAATTGTTTTTAGGTGATTAATTATGGATTAATTGAATTGAATTTGTCATACTTTGACTTTTATTTTTATGTTGACTTTGACCATTGACTTTGACTTTGACTTTAACTTTACATTGACTTTGGTCAACTATCATTTTTTTTTTAAGTTTTCACAATGGAACCGAACACCCTATTTTTTTTAGGATACTTGACTTTATAGAACGTATTAGATATGCTTAGCATAAGAGACTAAATTACTCAATAAGTATATACTTTGTCCTATGTCATTAAGTTGAAGAATTTAATTGTGTTAGGTGCGGCGCAATCGGATACGGTCTCATACAATCAATTTCATCACTAGCATTCTATTAAACTTCAAAGGTGGGTAAACTTGATTTTGTAAGCATGTCGTACTGTTATACTATATTTGTCAACTCTTTATAATTGCTAAAATGTGCCTACGGGCTATTTATAAGCGCCAACGGATGGGGGATGACCCCCGGTGTCGAGAAAAGGCCGAGAGCCATAGGTAAGCTTCCAACGGGTGGGGATGACCCCCGGTGTCGAGAAAAGGCCGAGAGCCATATGTATCTCGCCAACGGGTGGGGATACCCCTCGGTGTCGAAAAATGATTTTTATTGCATTATGATTATTTGACCTATATAGTGTAATCGCACGCGTTTCCCATCGAGTTTCACAACTCACGCCTTCAAATGTTTTTACATTTCGGATAATGATGATGAACGGGAGCCGAGGCGTAGGAGTCTGACATCGTGGGACGTTGTTCTATATTTCCCAAATATTTAAAATTTCCTGTGTTTTGAGTAAAATAAATTATGGTGATGTAATATGAATTTATTAATGCGTAACTCTTATCAAACCATTATCACCTTTGTTACTCTTAAGTTTATTTAAGAAATTTTTAAGCCCACATTTTAGTATTTAAATTGTTATTTTTTTATGCTTCCGCAAACTATTTATAAATACTCAAGTGTACCACAGTGATGTTCCAAATCGAAATGGGTTCGGGCGTTACAAGTGGTATCAGAGCGGGTCTACGTTTCTGTAGACTAGAAATGATTTTTCTTTAAAAAAACATTTTCATAAGAACTTAATTCTTGGAAAATGGGAATAACGACCACGCTAGCAGAACCTACGCTCACTCCGAGGTATGTTTTAATAAAATGCTTTGATTATTGCATATTACTTTAAGGAAATTTTATGAAATGAACTTGTTCCTCATACAAGAAGGTGAAAGGTCATCTATAAAACATTATATTTGAATCATCAACCGATTTAAATATTTATTAGAATTCACAAATTAAAAAAGTCGTTGTAGCAAAATGGTATGTATTCCCACCTGATCATAGTATGAAACGGGGCGACTCGGATTCGATTCCTGGCAAAGACATATTTTAATTTTTGCTCTTTTCTTTTAAAATTTGAATTTATTTTATATGCTTAGATTTGGGCATTAGCCTTTTCCAATAAAGTGGGTGAGCCAACCCTACACGTGAAAGGCCATTTACAAAACATTATGTTTGAATCATCAACCCTTTTAAATATATATTAGAATTCACAAATCAAAAAAGTCGTTGTAGCAAAATGGTATGTATTCCCACCTGATCATAGTATCAAATGGGATGATCCGGGTTCGATTCCTGGCAACAATGTATTTTAATTTTTTGCTCTTTTCTTTTAGAATTTGAATTTATTTTATATGCATGGATTTGGGCCTTAGCCTTTTTCAATAAAGTGGGTGAGCCGACCCTACCCGTGAAAGGCCATTTACAAAACATTATGTTTGAATCATCAACCCTTTTAAATATATATTAGAATTCACAAATTAAAAAAGTCGTTGTAGCAAAATGGTATGTATTCCCACCGATCATAGGGCGATCCGGGTTCGATTCCTGGCAACGACATATTTTAATTTTTTGCTATTTTCTTTTAGAATTTGAATTTATTTTATATGCTTGGATTTGGGCCTTAGCCTTCTCCTATAAAGTGGGTGAGCCAACCCTACCCGTGAAACGACATCTATAAAATATTATGTTTGCATCATCAACCCTTTTAAATATTTACTAGAATTCACAAATTAAATAAGTCGTTGTAGTAAAATGGTATGTATTCCCACCGATCATAGTATCAAACGGGGTGATCTGGGTTCGATTCCTGGCAATGACATATTTTAATTTTTTGCTCTTTTCTTTTAGAATTTGAATTTGTTTTATATGTTTGGATTTGTGCCTTAGCCTTTTCCTGTAAAGTTGGTGAGCCAACCCTACCCGTAAATGGGCATCTGTAAAACATTATGTTTCAAATCATTAACCCATTTAAATATCCATTGGTATTTACAAACCAACAAAGTCGTTGTAGCAAAATGATGTGTATTCCCACCTGATCATATTATCAAAAGGGGCGATCCGGGTTCGATTCCTACCAACGACGTTTTTAATTTTTGCTCTTTTATTTTAAAATTTGAATTCAGTTTATATGCCTCGAGTTGGGTTTTACCCTTTTCCTATGAAGTGGGTGAGCAAGTTTGTAGGTCCCAAGGGGGTGTAAGTGTAAGGTTTAGAAGGGGGTTGAATAAACCTTACCAAATTTTCGATTTAGTCCTTTTAAATATTCGAGTTGATCTACACATTTGTGTCCTTGGTGATGACCAATTTAGTTAATCAGTAGAGTTATTCTCTCAACATGGACTCAATCGATTTGTTGATGGAATAACTCATTTGTTGGGTCTAAATTAACTCAAGCGTGGTTTGTTTTATTGGAAGACTTAACACCCTTAAGTTTGATTAAGCAAGGATTTAGTGCTTGGTTTAGTACTTAGAGATTATCAAGTGGATAGCAAATTTATCAGTGATTTAAACAATTAAGATGCATGAATTAAAGTGCTAAAATGTAAATGACACAATGAAATTTTTATAGAGGTTCGAAGATGGGGTAATTCTTCTACTCCTCTCTTCTCCAACTCTGGAGGAATCCACTAGGTATTGATCAAGATATACAAAGTGGTAACAGGTCCGGATACAAGTCTTGATCACACGGTGACTTGATCCTTTGGGACTCGACCGGAGACGCCTCGATCACTCGGTGCCGGCTTATAAATGCGACTTCTTCTTCACAGGCATTTGCCTTGCTACTACTGCCCACTTGCTCAAGCTCTTTGGATTTGATCACGAAGCCCTCCAAAAGCTTAAGACTTGGTTCGACCTTGAACCTTCCTACAATCCTTCGTGGAATGTAGACCCCTTGATTTTTCAAAGTATTTTCCTCTTCAACCGATTGAAGTTATCTTTCCTTCACAAGTGAGTGTTGGATTGATGTTCTTCGTAGTGTAGGCTTGAGGATTGAGAATATTTCAGATTTTCTAATAATTGCTTGAACGTTTTTGGTTCGGGTTCATTACTTCCTTCTCAATGTCATTTCTCGGCCTTTTATAGTGATCTTTCAAAAATTTGCCCGTTGAAGAGATAGACTTATTTTTGAAAGTCACTTGCGATCGTTGGCTTGTCTTGTTGCATTCCTTGGAATCGCCATTTCCTCGTATGAATTGTTTTTCACCTTTCGGAGTTCGACACGGTGTAGTGCTTCGCATTGGTTCATTCCTTTTGCACGCTTCGGGACCGAGCACTCGAGAGAAAGGTGGTATGGAGATATTACTTGTTTAAGTAATTCTCTTGATTTACGGCAACGGATCTTTTTGATTATCTCGACTTGACTACATTTCTTTGCTTTCCCAGGTGGCTTAGAGTCGACTTCCAATCATTGGATGACTCTTGTCACTTCAACTTGAGACTTGGCTTTTCTCGAGTTGACTTGGTCGATACTCCACTCAGTGCATCTCGTTTTGCTTCTTGATAGAGTTCCCGTCTACTCCTCTTTGCCATACTCAATTGTCTCACAATGTGAGTCTTCCTTCTAGTCTTGATTGTCTTCTTGCATGTTAGGGCGTAGGCGACTTAACTCGGCAGCCAGCCCTATTTATTACAATGCATTTTACAACAAAAAATGGGGTGCCAACTTCCTATTCTAAGTTTTACATGGCATTCATCAAAATCTAAACAATAAATTTCCTAACAATTTCCCCCTTTTTTTGATGATGCCAAAACTTAAACCATTCAAAAATGCAAATAGCAAAGATACATACGGATAGTGTATTCACATAGAATGTATGCGTAGAATCAATCTTATTATTGATCATAACATTCTTGTTCTTTTACACAATTGTTTACAAGGTGTATCGAGCAAACATTTGTCTACACAGAAAATAAAGAATTTATAGCTTTATTGTAGAAAACTTACATAGTATGTATTTACATCATAAAATGCATGAAGGGGTGGACAAAGAACACTTCATCTCCTTCATTGTCTCCTTCTTTCATCTTGTTCAAAGATCTTCTGCTCTTCTTCTCTCTTTCTCATCGTCATTTGCCTTCTTCTTCTTTTTCATATGCCTTCCTGGCGGCTTCATCTTTTCTTAATCTCTCTTGTCTTTCCTCCCATAGCTGAGTTTGTCTCTTGTTTTCTTCTTCTATTCTTTTCGCATACTCAAAGATTACTTTTAGCCACTTGCAAATTTGCTATTTGGTCAAGACCAGCCCCGAGAGATCCCTCCTTTCTTGCACGGATCTACGTATTCAATGTTTTTGGGCGAGACCAGGTCCAAATCTCTTCCTCCACCATGCGCTTCTTCCTCTACCACCGGGCGTGTATTGTACTGGGGTCTTCTTCTTTCGGTGAGTGACCGGCGGAGTGACCAGCAGAGGATCTTGGGTAGTCTCACGCCTGTCGGCATCTTCACATAACGTGAGACCCTTTTCCCATACAAGTCCCAAGCTTGAGCCATAGACATATTTGCAAAGTATCCCTCAGATTCGAGTGTTTTAAATTCATCGACGATCGTGGCTCTGTCCGACATCCGAGATGGCATAAGTGTCTGTCTCTTGGAATGCCTCCATGTTGTTTCAAGATGTTCATAACCAGGGCATCCATTCTTCCTTCCACTTCCTCCATCCCTGCTTCAATTGTCTTTCTCTTTTCGACCATAGATATAGCATAGTGTTGGAGTGGCGAGTCACGGGGAGTTTTCTGCGATAATGTCACCTGTGACAAGACCTTGTTGGGGGTTTGTGCAATCATCAAGGTCACATCTTTCGATCCTTCCCCCTCGACAAATTTTCCTTTTTTTTTGTTTCAAAGACTTCCTCGGTTGTCTTTCCTTCGCAGCTGCATCCTCTTTTTCGGCTTCGGATCTCTTACGTGCTTTAAGGTATTCCTCTTCCCCTTTTTGGCATCATCAAAAAGAGAAGGACACTGAAACATATCTTGGCAAGTAGGAAGTCGAGCCTGGCGATGGTAGAGTTCTGTCTCGAGTCTGCTGCGGAGTATGCGGCACGAATTCGGATCGAGTAGCGTTGGACTCTGCTGAAATCAGATTCATCTCGGCCATGAGAAGGCTGAATTTTCTATTCATGGTTTCTTCCAAACGCTCTAGATCACTCTTATTTTGCTCACGCAGCAGACTTTATCTCGGCAGTGTGAGCTTCATGCATGTGCTCAATGTGTTCTCTCAACTTCGTTTTTGCATCGGCATTCTCGGCTCTCCATACCAGACTTGTTGAACAATGTCTGAAGTATCTAACTTGTTCCACACGCATTGTTTTTCTTTGTTACCACCATTCCCCGATCCGGATGTTATGCCTCTTAAGTCGCAGTGATAAGATTGGCATCTCTGTTGTCGATCGCATGTCCATAGAGGCACGATGCCTCTCCATCCGTTCAATCTCGGCAAATAATGTCTTGAACACCTCGCGAACTTGGTGATTCTTCCGAATTACGGTGATGGCCATGCACGTCAAAGTCATAATCATTTGGAACAATGGTACCTGATGGAATAACGGGAGAGCAGTGTCGTGGAAGGCGTGCGAGCTCGTTCTCGACTCTTTAGGAGGTCGGGTACCTCTAGAGAGAAAGGAAAAGATGCTATAAAGGAATCATCACGGCCAACCGGTATTTGTTCAATGATGAGAGGTGCGCGTGAAGTTCCTTTTGGAGTCGAACTCCTGCTTTGCGACTTGGGGAGCTGCGCGATGGACTGTCTCGGTGGGGTCTTTTGTGAAGTGGACCCGACTTGCCGAGCCTCATTTGTCTCAACAACCGTTGGTCTCATTTGGTTTCTCCAATTGAGTGGGTGGTCCTCGGCCTTATCAAAATCGTCATCGGACGATGATGAGATTTCCATTGGTGGCTCATCATCAAAATTAAAGGTTTGACGAGTAGTCTTGGGATCGACTTGCTCGTGCTTGGAACATCCGTTTGAGTCTTTTGGAGTCATCACGGGGGATGACTCGAACTTCTTCGTCGCTTTCCCGATCCCGAGAAAGGTTACATCAGGATTATCCTGGGAATCATGAAGCGCGCTTATCTCCTTTTCGGATGGGTCAATGATAGCGGGAGGGATGTTCTCTACTTGACTTCTTTACCCAGGGGAAGTCTCAACCTCCGTGGGCCTTCATTACCTCTGCGAGTCTCGATTGCGCCGAGGCCTTGACCTCCCTTTCGACAAAGTGTCGGTATGTCTTAGGGTCTTTCGTGGTGGCATCCATTGGAATCTCAACCCCATGGATTGCACTTTCATCGCCCGCCAGTGTTAACTCCCGGGGTTGTTCCTTCCTCGTGCCTCGATCGCATCGCGGTGTCATTAGCCTTCAGAGCGGTTGGCACCTCACCGAGGCAGTCTCAATCGCCTCGAGCCGTTGATGACAACTTGTCGCATTCGTTTAGTGTTTGTACTTTCTCCACTTCGCCTCCCGGATTCGTTGTTGAGTCATCGCAACATTCTCCGACTTCTTTGCGGTGGAGGAGTTTCCCACCGGTGGCGCACCGGTGAGTGACTTGGAATGGGGTCACTCGTTTCCAAACTCCCTACTGTTTCTATTGAGTGTTCACCGTTGGGGCAGGTGGTAAGACACCTTCAATAGGGGTTGGCTCATTTGGGGTCCCCACTATCCCGGTTTTCATCGCCATTTCCCTTATGGCCTTCTTCCGAGTGTTTGGGAAGTGGTGGCAGCAACAACATGGCAATTTTTGAACCACTCCCATTGGATCAATTTCACCGTGTTCGAGGACTCTCCTGGTCCTTCCATCATACTTTGCTCGTGAAGGATTCTCGGATTCGTGCAATGCTTGCTGCATTTGCAACTCTTACGTGGCGGCGGCGAGTCCGGATCCTCATCCTTTGTCGAGATAAGACATCAAGGAGAGGATGTGTGTGTTCGGGTGCCGGAGATAGAGGCGGATGTTGGCCTTCTCACGTGCCTCGACTTTCCTCTGCTGTCTTTCCTTCTCCTTGTCCTTGAAGATCTGCGGGATGTCTCGTGCGGTTGTCTTCATCCGATCTTTGGGATCACAGTGGTTAGTCCAAGGAAGTTTAACGAGTTCCTCTTCTTCTTCTATAAACTCGGGCCGTTGGAACTGTTCCCTTGATTTACTCAATTTCCATTTCCTCCACTCACGCAGACGATTTTGGATGTCCGGGTAAGGTGGAGATAGGATCATCACATCACTATCGCTCTATCGGCTTCTTCTTGTGTCTCAGTGCTGCGCGGACTACGGCTTTTTTTTAGGTTGTCTCGGGGCGGAGCAGGTTTGACTTTCTTTCTTTGCGGGAGCGTAGATTTTCTTGTTGCAGGGGCAAACTTTTCTTCTTTGGTGGAGAGGAAACAACTGTATCTTGGGTGGTGATTCTCCTCACTCGTGTCGCCTCTCTTGGCGTAGGCTCTCTTCGTGCGCCAGAGAGGTTTGATCTCGAACATCCTCTTGTTAACATGGAATGCCTTTCCATGTCTAAGAGGGACTCCTTTCACCTCCATCATCCGGCCAATCACCAGGCCATATCCAGGGATCCTCCAAATGTGCCATCTTCCTTGAAGGATTTGTTCCCTACATTCTCGCATAGTCTGCTTTGTAGACAAACTCAGCCCGATTTATTTTCCTTTCTTCAATGATCGCCGCCATCACGATCAACTTTGCTTTTGATGGTTGGTCAAAGTGCCAAATTTGATGTCAATGCATTTGGCAACTATGTCCAACGACTTGTGATAATCCTCCTTGTGATCTCTTGTTTCTTGTGTAAACTATTTTATCAAAGATAGTCGGGCTTGGCTATTTCCTTCCAAGCAAAGAAATCGAGTTTACATCGGCTTCGTTAATTTCGATGCTCCTTCCGTTGGTAGTGAGCGGTGTTCAGCCAAATCCTTGTCGAGAGATGGTGAGCCGCTTTCCATGAACAGATGACTTTATCTCTTCATCGTGAATCTCGGCATTCACGTAGAACGTGCGACCTCCTCCACATAGGTCATCGGATATTCCAAAGATCGTAAACGATTTCAGCCCCACGCGTTTCCAATTTCTCAGCAATTTTCTTCACTAGGGTGTCATCGGACCCCTGTTTCACCATGCCGTCGAAATCCACAAAGAGACCGGTGTGGATTTGCTTTCCTCACTTGGTAAAATCATAGGTTGGTGCCATTTTTCAGGATTTTATCAAATAAGAACTTAGAGATTGATTTGAAGATAGATAGGGTTTTGAGAGAATTGTTGCCTTTGCTTCGAGAGAGAGAAATGAACAGTTTTGGTAGTGTGTGAGAGAAACGGACGAAAATGGTTTAAGTAAGGTTTATGAAAGGGCGTGCGGATGGTTTTTTGAAATGTGATCGAAATCAACGGTTTAGATTTTGCACGCCTATTTAGCATTTAATGTCTCGTATTTAATGCGGCAAAGATTTATATCCAATCATAAGCTTGGTGTGCGGCTTTATGTCGTACACATCATCATTATCGACGCGTCATTCTTAAAAACATTCCCGCTTAGTAAAAACGATTGCGTTTTTGTCACTTTGCTCATAAGTGACTCGGCTTATCCCTTAGCCGATTTAACTCTTCTTCTCACGAGTTCTCTTAGTGACTCGGCTAACAAATGACTTGGTATAGTTGTCTTTCCAATACAACCGATTTACTTAGGCCGATTTGTGAGTTGACTCTTTTTCCTTTTTGTGTTCCATTTCTTTTCTTTGAGTCTTCTCAATGTTAACTCACTCAATTAACCCTAACTCATGTTTGAGTTCTTCAAATCTTGACTCACATAATGGTTTTGTGAAGATGTCACCAATTGTTTATCAGTTGAGATATATTCCAAGATGATGTCCTTATTTTCAACATGATCTCTTATGAAGTGATATCGACATCGATATGCTTTGTTCTTGAGTGCAACACGAATTTTGAGTGATTGCAATTGCACTTGTGTTATCACACATGATTGGAATTTCTTTTTCCTCAACTTCATAGTCTCTTAGCCGTTGTCTCATCCATAGGACTTGGGCACAACAGTTTGCCGCAGCCTATGTATTCTCGCTTCAATTTGTAGAGGTGGCTATTGAATTTTGCTTCTTGCTAAACCAGAAATCACTGTTTCCTAGCATTTGACATGTGCCTCGAGGTGCTTTTTTTCAACTCGCATCCAAAGATAGTCGAGTCCGAATAGCCAATTAGCTTGAATCCACCTTCCTTTGGATACCATAAGCCAACTTCTTGGCTTCCTTTCAAGTATCTCAATATTCTCTTAGTTTGTTGTCATATGGCTCTCTTTTGGAGCAGATTGAAATCTTGCACATACACCTACAAAGAAAGGTGATGTCTAGCTCGCTTCTTTGTAAGATAGAGCAATGATCCAATAAGTGCTCAGATCTTGTTTGATCTATGTGCTTGCCATCTGCATCCATGTCCATTTTGATCGATGTATTCATTGGTATTTTCACGAGAAGACTTCTCCTCCATACCAAATTTCTTCATTAAGTCTCGGTGTATTTTGTTTGACTTATGAAGGTTCCATCCTTCGTTGTTTCACTTGGAGTCCAAGGAAGAATGTTAGCTCTCCCATCATGCTCATTTCAAATTTACTTTACATGAGGTTTGAAAATTTTTCACACTGACTCTTTGTTTGTGGATCCAAAAATGATGTCATCCACATATATTTGAACAAGTAGTATACTCTTTTTGTCTTGAATTCGAAAAGTGTTCTGTCTACTTTTCCTTTTGTGAATCCATTTTCGTTAGGAATTGTGACAAGGTATCATACCATGCTCGGGTGCCTGTTTCAATCCATACAAGGCTTTCTTGAGTTTGTATACCTTATCTCCAAGAGTCTTCTCGCTCAAATCCTCGGAGGTTGTTCAACATACACTTCTTCTTCCAATAAACCATTTAGGAATGCACTTTTTACATCCATCGATATACGGTGAAATTCTTGTGAGCCGCATAGGCAAGAAACATCCTTATAGCTTCCAATCTTGCTACAGGAGCAAATGTTTCATCAAAATCTATTCCTTCTTCTTGGCAATATCCTTTGGCTACTAGTCTTGCCTTGTTTCTTACCACGTAACCTTCCTCGTTCATCTTGTTTTGAACACCCATTTAGTACCAATAACATTTTGATGTGTGGGTCTTTGAACTAATTCCCATAATTTATTTCTTTCAAACTCGATTCACTCTTCTTGCATAGCTTGAATCCAATGTGTGTCATCCAATGCTTGTAACACATCTTTGGGCTCTATTTTGCGAGATAAAGCATGTGAACATGGCTTCTTGTTGAGTTCGATCTTGTTTTGACACCTTCTCTTATATCTCCAATGACAAGTTCGGTGGATGGTCTCTCGGCCATCTTACATCAAAGTTGGAGTAAGTTAGCTGGATTGATCGTCTTGCAACTATGTTCCGTGGTAAACTCTCTCGTAATCACTTAGCCGCAAATTTTCCGGTTTGTTTTTGAGATTCACTATCTCATCTTCTTTCAATTTATAATTCAAACCTTCAAACTTCAAGATAGGGACTCTTTCGTATGGTTGGATGATTGACTTATCGGTGACTCTTCAATGTCTTCTCCATTTACATTTGGCTCATCGAATACCACATGAATGGATTCTTCCGCAACCATAGTCCTTTTGTTGAGTACTCTGAGGCTTTGCTTTGTTGAGTATCCTAAGAAGATACCTTCATCGCCTTTAGCATCGAAAGCCTTTAGATTGTCTTTGCCATTGTTGTGGATGAAGCATTTACATCCAAATATTCTCAAATATGCAACATTTGGTTTTCTTCATCCAAGTCTCATAGGAGTCTTTGTCACCGTCTGTTTATCATACATTGTTTTGAGTGTAGCAAGTCGTGTGTTGATTGCTTGACCCAACATCTTTTTGGTAACCGCTTGAGCTAACATGGTCCTTCTTCGCTTCTTTGAGAGTTCTGTTCCTTGTTTCTCGCAACTCCATTCTCTTTGTGGAGTCCTTGTTGCCGATAGTTCATGACCAATACCATTTTCAATACAATCTTGAGTTATTATTCCATTGACAAACTCGGTTCATCCGTCCGATCTTATTTTGATAATGGTTTGGCTCTTCTCGTTTTGAATCCTCTTCATTAGTGTGGTAGTTTTTGTAGAGTTTCTTTCTTCTTACACATGAATATTGTCCATGTATATCTTGAGTAGTCATCTACTACCACCAATGTGTATTTCTTTCCACTTATGTTGATTTGGTTCCTTTGGGCCAAATAGATCCATATGTAGCGGATGCAATATTCTTGTTGAAGATGGACATGTCTTTTCTTTGAATGAAGATTTGATTTGTTTTCCCTTCGACATGCATCACATATACTCTCCTTCTTGTATCGAGTCTCGGAAGTCCTTCCACAAGATTACTTCTTGCAAGCTTGTTAATCGTTTTGATATTTAGGTGACTCACTTTTTGTGCCACACCAACTTGATTGACCAGTGTGCTCTTTGCTAATAGACAAAAGTCTTTGTGTGTAGCGGTTGACCAATCTACTACATACATGTTCTTTGTCCGCATCCTTGCAACACAACTTCATTCGATTCAAGTATCCTTGATTTGGCATACACCCATGTTGAATCCAACATTATAGCCCTTGTCACGAGTTGGATCGATGCTCGATAAGTTGAAGTTGAGTCCTTCAACATATGCAACATCCGTGATTTCTAATCCATTCCTCTTGATGGATCCAATGCCTCTTGTTTCTCCAGGAGCTTCATTTCCTCCAAATATGACTTTTGCTCCTTTAATTTCCTTGAATTTTGACAGATTTTTCTTATTTCTTGTCATATGTCCGGAACAACCACTATCCATGTACTAGGTTCCTTGGCACTCGGTACATTCCGTGAACCCGCAATCAAGGAAATTAAGTTTTAGGTACCCATACTTGTATGCGGGTCCCGAGGGGTTAGAATTGTAAGATGATCCAACCAACTTATAGCCAAATGATTTGACTCTAAGGGGTTGCCATCTATCGATGCCATAATCATAATTAATCTTGGCAAATTGCTTGGGGATTTTAGGTTCATACAGATTGTCTCTTTTGTCTCGTATGCCTGTGTGTAGGTTTTAGCAATCGCCTTCTTTGGGTAATTGTGGTGTCTCTCGAGTATAGTGCCTAGGTGCATATGTTTGCCGATGAATGCTCTTATACTTTTGCAATGGCCTTTCTTTGAGTTCTAGGCCTTTGCCATTTGGGCTTATATTCCATAAGTCTATGCTGATGGTTCACATTATTCCAATCAGCTTGGCTTGGATATTTTCTACCATTCCCATCATATGTATTTCTTTTATAGATTTTCTGGGTTTTTTGGTAGCTCGCTTCTTCTTTACGATATTTTGCTTTGGAGTTTTTGAGGAACTCGGTGAATTTCTTCTCATTTGTCCTTTGCCGCACTCAACGGTCGTTTTCCTTTTCCTTTATAGCCAAGGCCAGTTTGCTTGTAATTGTGCTTTGGAGTGAATGTGTGTGCAACATTTAGAGTTTTGGATTTTTTAGACTCTTCATGGCTTGAAGATCCTTTTTTCCAAAATTACTTTTGAGGTTTGACACAGCACAGAGGAATTAAATCCTAAGCATGTCTTGTCTCCACATTCTCTTTGACTCATAATAAGATCATCCAATGATTTAGATGCCTTAGTGAATGAGGCAATAACATTTTTGAGGTCATTCTCCCTCTTCTCTATGGCGGCAATTTCTCGCTATTAACTTAGCATTTTCGGCTTTTAAACTTTCATTCTCATCGCCTATTTGACTTAGAGTACTCGGCTCCTCGATCGGCTTTGAGTTTTGGCTCTTGAGTAGGCTGTTTTCCTCATTTAATAGTGTGTGTGAGGATTTAATGTGTTCAAAATCTTTCATCATTTTGCCTAATGAATCATAAAGATCGAGTGGGTGATGAAGTGTGTGTGTCACGATCACTATCACTAGAGTCCGAGTTTGATGAGTTAGAGTGTACCTCATCTTCTTGGTCAGGTTGATCTTGTTCCTTGGCCATCAAGCGGATCGGGCTTCTTCTTGAGTCACTTGAATAGTCGGCCTTCCACCGCTTTCTCAATCGCCTATGTCTTTTTGACTTGGTCAAGTATTTCGGCCAGATCTCTGCAGACCAACATTGCCTTTCTCTTTTCTTGTCTTCTTTCTCTCAAGACCTTTCTTTCTTCTTCATTCTTGTATTTGTTAACTACAGGATATGAGCGATCAATGGCATAGTGACCTGGTTGTCTACAGTTCAAAGATAGATATTCACCTTTTGATCAACTCTTTCCATTCTTGGATTGTCGACCCTTTGATATTGACTTTTTGATGATATGTTCTCTTGGTTGGTCTATCTTCCCTTGTTTTGGAGGGAGAGTGTCTTCCGGAAGATTCGCCCTTTCCTCTCTTGTAGTTCTTATTGAAGAACTTGTTGAACCTTTTAACCATCGAGCTATTTCTTCCGGATCAATGACTTCTTTGACCTCGGCTCTCTTCCCATCTTTAACAATTAGAGCATTTGTTTTGGGTACATCTGTCTCTTCCTGGTCTTTTCTTCTCGGCTCAAACTCGTAGGCTTTGAGGTCCGAGAATAGTTCATGGTTGGATGTCTTTGATAGGTCCATGGAATGTCTAAGTGCCATGACCTTCATTTCCCATTCATTTGGAAGACTTTTTAGGATTTTCATACACATTTCTTTTTCGTGTATATTCCTTTCCAAGTGCGAGATAACTCATTGGTGATTTCGTGAATCGAGCATCTAGTTGATCCAGGTTTTCTCTCCCGAGATAATTTTGAAGTTCTCAAATTTCTATACTGTACCATTTTGATAATTTGTTTTCTTTGATTTGCTCCGAGCCTTCACAAATCAATGTTAGCTTGTCCCCGATTTCTTTAGCCGTTTTGCATGATTTGACTTTATTGAACATGGCTTTGTCCAAGGTTTTGTAAAGGATGTCCTTGGCTACATTGTCCAGGTTGTATCTTTTTCGTCATCATTTGTCCATTCGGTTCTTGGTTTTTCAACCATGACTCGTCCGGGAGCAACATCCTCTTCTCCTTGGCTGACTCTTCTTGGTTGTGTTTACCTTTAAGATTTGCAGTGGCCCATACTCTATCACTATCCATATCTCATCATGTAATCTTTGATAGATGAGCCTCGCATACGAATTTTCCAATCATCAAATTCTTCAATAGTGAACATAGGGATGCGTGTCAAATTTGCTTCCATGATAATAACTTTTAATGATAAAAAGAGTTTTGAAAGTCTAAGTACTAAAGCGAGACTTTGAAAAGTTTGGAGATCTAGTTCAAGAACGGTGCGGAGGGTTCAATGAACCAACCGCTCTAATACCACTTGTAGGTCCCAAGGGTGTAAGTGTAAGGTTTAGAAGGGGGTTGAATAAACCTTACCAAATTTTCGATTTAGTCCTTTTAAATATTCGAGTTGATCCTACAGTTGTGTCCTTGATGGATGACCAATTTAGTTAATTAGTAGAGTTATTCTCTCAAATGACTCAACTCGAATTTGTTGATGGAATAACTCATTTATTGGGTCTAAATTAACTCAATCGTGGTTTGTTTTTTGGAAGACTTAACACCCTTAAGTTTGATTAAGCAAGGATTTAGTGCTTGGTTTAGTACTTAGAGATTATCAAGTGGATAGCAAATTTATCACAGATTTAAACAATTAAGATGCAGGAATTAAAGTGCTAAAATGTAAATGACACAATGAAATTTTTATAGAGGTTCGAAGATGGGGTAATTCTTCTACTCCTCTCTTCTCCAACTCCGGAGGAATCCACTAGGTATTGATCGGTATACAAAGTGGTAAGTCCGGATACAAGTCTTGATCACTCAAGCGGCTTCTCGTGCGACTCGGCTTCTTCACAGGCAGTTTTGCTTTGCTACTACTGACCCACTTGCTCAAGCTCTTTGGATTTGATCATGAAGCCCTCCAAAAGCTTAAGACTTGGTTCGACCTTGAACCTTCCTACAATCCTTCGTGGAATGTAGACCCCTTGATTTTTCGGTATTTTTCTCTTCAACCGATTGAAGTTATCTTTCCTTCACGGGTGAGTGTTGGATTGATGTTCTTCGTAGTGTAGGCTTGAGGATTGAGAATATTTGATTTTCTAATAATTGCTTGAACGTTTTTGGTTCAGGTTCATTACTTCCTTCTCAATGTCATTTTCGGCCTTTTATAGAGATCTTTCAAAAATTTGCCCGTTGAAGAGATATGCTTATTTTTGAAAGTCACTTGCGATCGTTGGCTTGTCTTGTTGCGATCCTTGGAATCGCCATTTCCTCATATGAATTGTTTTTCACCTTTTCGAGTTCTAACATGGTGTAGTGCTTTCCATTGGTTCATTCCATTTGCACGCTTCGGGATGAGCACTCGAGAGAAAGGTGGTATGGAGATATTACTTGTTTAAGTAATTCTCTTGATTTCTCGTGCAACGGTTCTTTTTGATTATCTCGACTTTGCATTTCTTTGCTTTCCCCAGGTGACTTAGAGTCGCTTCCAATCATTGGATGACTCTTGTCACTTCAACTTGAGACTTGGCTTTTCTCGAGTTGACTTGACCGATACTCCACTCGTTGCATCTCAATCGCTTCTTCGAGAGTTCGTCTACTCCTCTTTGCCATACTCATTTGTCTCGCGGTGAGTCTTCCTTCTAGTCTTGATTGTCTTCTTGCATGTTAGGGGCGTAGTGACTTAACTCGGCCTTGGCCCTATTTATTACAATGCATTTTACAACAAAAAATGGGGTGCCAATTTCTATTCTAAGTTTTACATGGCATTCATCAAAATCTAAACAATAAATTTCCTAACACCAACCCTACCCGTGAAAGGCCATGTATAAAACATTATATTTGAATCATCAACCCTTTAAAATATTTATTAGAATTCACAATTCAAAAAAGTCATTGTAGCAAAATGGTATGTATTCCCACCTGATCAAAGTATCAAACAGGGCGATCCGGGTTCGATTCCTGACAATGACATATTTTAATTTTTTGCTCTTTTCTTTTAGAATTTGAATTTATTTTATATGCTTGTATTTGGACCTTAGGCGTTTTCCTGTAAAGTGGGTGAGCCAACCCTACACGTGAAAGGTCATCTATAAAACATTATATTTGAATCATCAACCGATTTAAATATTTATTAGAATTCACAAATTAAAAAAGTCGTTGTAGCAAAATGGTATGTATTCCCACTTGATCATAGTATGAAACGGGGCGATCCGGGTTCGATTCCTGGCAAATACATATTTTAATTTTTTGTTCTTTTCTTTTAGAATTTGAATTTATTTTATATGCTTAGATTTGGGCCTTAGCCTTTTCCAATAAAGTGGGTGAGTCAACCCTTCCCATGAAAGGCCATTTACAAAACATTATGTTTGAATCATCAACCCTTTTAAATATATATTAGAATTCACAAATTAAAAAATTCGTTGTAGCAAAATGGTATGTATTCGCACCAGATCATAGTACCAAATGGGGCGATCCATGTTCGATTCTTGACAACGACATATTTTAATTTTTTGCTCTTTTATTTTAGAATTTGAAATTATTTTATATGCTTGGATTTGGGCTTTAGCCTTTTCCTATAAGATGGGTGAGCTAACCCTGCCTGTGAAAGACCATCTATAAAATATTATGTTTGAATCATCAACCGATTTAAATATTTATTAAATTCACAAACCAACAAAGTCATTGTAGCACAATGATGTATATTCCAACCGATCATCGTATCAAACGAGGCCATTCGGGTTCGATTCATGGCAACGACATATTTTAATTTTTGCTCTTTTCTTTTAGAATTTGAATTTATTTCGTATGCTTGGATTAAGGCCTTACCCTTTTCCTATAAAGTGGGTGAGCCAACCCTACCCGTAAATGGCCATCTATAAAATATTATGTTTGAGTCATCAACCCATTTGAATATTTATTAGTTGTCACAAACCAACAAAGTCGTTGTAGCACAATGGTATGCATTCCCACACGATCATATTATCAAATAGGGCGATCCGAGTTCAATTCCTCGCAACGACATATTTTATTATTTGATCATTTATTTTAAAATTTGAATTCATTTTATATGCCTCGAGTTGGGCCTTAGCCTTTTCCAATAAAGTGGGTGAGCCGACCCTACCCGTGAAAGGCCATTTACAAAACATTATGTTTGAATCATCAACCCTTTTAAATATATATTAGAATTCACAAATCAAAAAAGTCGTTGTAGCAAAATGGTATGTATTCCCACCTGATCATAGTATCAAACGGGACGATCCGGGTTCGATTCTTGGCAACGATGTATTTTAATTTTTGCTCTTTTCTTTTAGAATTTGAATTTATTTTATATGCTTGGATTTGGGCTTTAGCCTTTTCCTGTAAAGTGGGTGAGCCACCCTACCCGTGAAATGTCATCTACAAAACATTATATTTGAATCATCAACCGATTTAAATATTTATTAGAATTCACAAATTAAAAAAGTCATCGTAGCAAAATGGTATGTATTCCCACCTGATCATAGTATCAAACGGGGCGATCCGAGTTCAATTCCTGGCAACACATATTCTAATTTTTTGCTCTTTTCTTTTAGAATTTGAATTTATTTTATATGCTTGGATTTGGGCCTTAGCCTTTTCCTGTAAAGTGGGTGAGCCAACCCTACCCGTGAAAGGTAAAACTTGATCACGATTTTCTTACCGCAAGCGTACGGTGTCAAGTTTTAGTATAGGTTTTGAATGTAGGATTATCGTCTCCACAGGGATTGTTATCGAATTTATACTAAGTACTATAATTAAAATAACTTAATTCTATCTAGAAATCGAAAAAAGATGAAGATTTATTAAACTAAAAATAAACTAAAATTAAACTAAGAATTGGTTCAGACAAATTATCAAACACGTAGAAGATGAATTCTAGAGGGTTGATTTCACCTAGTTATCCCCTATGTTCTCAATCCAGTTTATTAATCACAAATTATCAATCTATAAGCCAATATTCCTACCGTTTATCACTTCCTCTCTCGAGTGCCAAGTGATTCTAGGTTCCAATTTCTGATTTCGATATCTCTATAAAAATCATAAATTAAACCCCATAATACGCTCAATGAATATTCTATCACAAAGGCTTCAAAAGATTCATAAACCTCTCGGTTCTATGAAACCCTAGGTTGTGCTATTCTATGGCCAGCGTTCAATTACCTCTCTCTAGTGTCAAATCAAACACGCCAAACAATCTAAATTATTGATCGATAATCCAGATGCAATCAAATCAAACAGCACAAATAGATTAATAAACATGCGATTTTCATAAACTGGAAATCAAAACATAGATTCAAACGTAAGTTACATCAATCCCCTAGAAATATGGGTTTAGCTCATAATAGATGTACAAAAACTCATGAAGAAATAATTATACATCGATAGGGTACAACAAAGATGCTAGAAAAATAATTTGGAATGATTAAGGAATGAATCTTCTCTGTTTCCGAAAGGTAGATGCCTTCGAATCTCGTCCCGAACTCTTTCTCCTTGCTCAAAATCGTCCCTTGTGCTCTCCAAAATGTCCAACCCCTTGTTTGTACGTCCCTTGTTCTATTATAGGCTTGAAACCCTAAAAATTCCGTCCAAAAAGCCCACGAAATAAAAGGCCCAACGTTCGATTTTGTCGAGCGTCTTCAGCGCTTGGAATGGTCTTGACTGCCGTGCGCTTTGTGTATTGACCGCAACCTTCGGACGGACGCGGCTGCGCTAAGATGCGGCGCTGATACTCTCATCTATGCAGTCTTGTATGTGCGCTGCTTGCCCCTTCCAGTTAGCTGACTGTGCAGACCACTTGGACTAACGCCGCACTGAATTGGGCGCTACGCGCCCCTTCCCTCTGTGCCCATTGTACAAATTTCGACCCCCTGCTGCGGCTTTTTGGCGTTGCGGCTTTTTGGCGCTAGCATTTTCGATCTTACTCAATATTTTTCCGTTTTTCCACTTCTAAAATGCGATCTTCACCGTCCAAACACGTTTTTCATCGTTTTTAATCAATTTTGGCATCCAAGACTGTCTCGACTCTCAAACGACAACTAATGACACAAACTCGACTCAAACGACGCTAAAATACTTGAAAACCCCCAAAATCCTAGTCTAGAATACTCAATACATTGGTATAAAAACCAACTTAACAAATACCCCCAAACTTAGACGTTTGTTTGTCCTCAAGCAATTACTGGACTCTAAAAAACGACTAACAAGAAGAACACAAAAATGAAGAGATCGACTCAACAACCCAATCGCGAAACTTCACAACCAAACTCATTCGTCAACTTTCGTTTTACTATCGGTCAAGCACGTATTTTCACAAAGTGATCATGAAGGTGGAATGTTCATGCCAACTCCGTTTTCATTATCCAGATAGACTCACGCAATCAAGTGTTTTCAAAATGATCCACTTTTTGAATATGGAGATGAGATGCTTACCGGACTCCATAGGCTTGTCTTTCACACTAATCTCCACTAATGTAGGCTAATATAACACAAGGATCAATAGGACTTTTAAAGCTTGTAATGTGGGCTTAGGGTAAGGTAGGAAAATATAGGATTAAGTAGCTCAAATCACCCAAACACACAATTATCAATTCGAATCATCAATTAGCAACTACCTTTCACTTTTTGACATCCCCAATGTTTATGAACCTTCAATCCCGCTGATTTTTCTCATTCATTTTTTTTTCTTTTTCTCTTTTTTTTTCGGGAACCCCAAACTTATTCTTTTTGCGTACATGGGGTTTCATATTTTCTTTTGTCGGCAATTTCATTCAATTAAATACACACCATTCTCATACCCTCATCAACCTTCAACATTTTTCTATACTTTGTGTGTATGAGTGATGGGTAATTAGGATTTTCACATTTAGGCTCTGGGTATTCGATTGGTTGCCAAAGAAACGGGTTTATACGGCTCAAAGGGGGACACTAGGGAAAATATAATACAAGGGTAGGCAATTTTAGGCTCTGGCTTGTTCAATGATGACCTACATCACTTCCTTAATGTTACTTCACCTAGGATTTCGCCTCGACTAGTGATCAGACAAGTTCTAGAATCCGGTGGGATCACAAAGGAACCACTCAATCGCATAATTCATCCCCAAATAAATCAACAGCGTTAAGCACATAGATGGAATTAATGGAAAGAAGATTAAATCACAGTTTAAACACATGCTCTCTTGACCGTTCAACTCATATTCGACAAATTCACTTAGTCATGCAGTTTCACAGTTTTACAAACGCCCCGACTCGACTCTAGACTCTTTTTTTTTTTTTTTTTTTACTCAAGACACGACTCGATGAATAAAAATAGATCGCACCCCCCCAAACTTAAAACGACATTGTCCCCAATGGAGAGGTGGGAAAAAGGACTTTCCTGGTAGCCGAGGAGCGAAGGCTCCTTAAGTCTTGTGGTACTACTACGTGTAGGAGGTGTCTCGTATACGCTCACAATGCATCCTAGCGCACAAACCCGTGGGTGTTGTATGCCTCCGAGGTGTGGTCTAGTTCCTCCCCTTCACCTTGGCCCCGATCCTTTTTTTGACTTTACATCTTTGTAACCTAGCAAGGTAAACAAGAAAACAAAACTCGTGGAACCATGGAATTCGGTTATGGGTGAGAAATCGGAAATCAAAGCACATACATAATGCACCCAAGTAGAAAATATAGTGCCATGTCGGAAAGATAAGCATAGATATGCAAGATAGCACTAAACAATGTGAAATTGTCATTGGGCAAGGTGAAGATGAATTCTAGAGGGTTGATTTCACCTAGTTATCCCCTATGTTCTCAATCCAGTTTATTAATCACAAATTATCAATCTATAAGCCAATATTCCTACCGTTTATCACGCCCTCTCTCGAGTGCCAAGTGATTCTTGGTTCCAATTTCGATTTCGATATCTCTATAAAAATCATAAATTAAACCCTAATACGCTCAATGAATATTCTATCACAGGCTTCAAAAGATTCATAAACCTCTCGGTTCTATGAAACCCTTGGTTGTGCTATTCTATGGCCAGACGTTCAATTACCTCTCCGAGTGTCAAATCAAACACGCCAAACAATCTAAATTATTGATCGATAATCCGGATGCAATCAAATCAAACAAAGACAAATAGATTAATAAACATGAGATTTTCATAAAGCGAAATCAAAACATAGATTCAAACGTAAGTTACATCAATCCCCTAGAAATATGGGTTTAGCTCATAATAGATGTACAAAAACTCATGAAGAAATAATTATACATCGATAGGGTTCAACAAAGATGCTAGAAAAATAATTTGGAATGATTAAGGAAGGAATCTTCTCTGTTTCCGAAGAAGGTAGATGCCTTCCAATCTCGTCCCGAACTCTTTCTCCTTGCTCAAAATCGTCCCTTGTGCTCTCCAAAATGTCCAACCCCTTGTTTGTCGTCCCTTGTTCTATTTATAGGCTTGAAACCCTAAAAATTCCGTCCAAAAAGACAACGAAATAAAAGGCCCAACGTTCGGTTTTGTTTAGGCTGCGCAGTGCTTGGAATGGTGCGACTGCTGCAGTGCACGCTGTGTAATGACCACGCTCGGACGGCTGCGGCTAAGAGATGGCCATTTGCAAGGCCATTTGATACTCTCGTCGTCTCTCTTGTATGTGCTTGCTGCAGGCAGTTTCTTCCGTTAAGCTAGTGCCAGCAGCACCATTGGACTCAACGCTGCTTTGAATTTGGCGGCTTAGATCCTTGACTTGGCGCTGCAGCGTCCCCTTCCCGTGTCGTTGTACTAATTTCGACCCCGCTGCGGCGGGGGTTTTTTGCTGCGGCGCTCGATCTTACTCAATATTTTTCTGTTTTTCCACTTCTAAAATGCGATCTTCACCGCCCAAACACATTTTTTCATCGTTTTTAATCAATTTCGGCATCCAAGACTGTCCCGACTCTCAAACGACAACTAATGACAAAAACTCGACTCAAACGATGCTAAAATACTTGAAAACCCCCAAAATCCTAGTCTAGAATACTCAATACATTGGTATAAAAACCAACTTAACGATCATCTATAAAACATTATATTTGAATCATCAACCGATTTAAATATTTATTAGAATTCACAAATTAAAAAAGTCCTTGTAGCAAAATGGTATGTATTCCCATTTGATCATAGTATCAAATGGGGTGATCCGGGTTCGATTCACGACAATGGCATATTTTAATTTTTGCTCTTTTCTTTTAAATTTTAATTTATTTTATATGTTTGGATTTGGGCCTTAGCCTTCTCCTATAAAGTGGGTGAGCCAACCATACCCGTGAAAGGACATCTATAAAATATTATGTTTGAATCATGAACCCTTTTAAATATTTATTAGAATTCACAAATTAAAAAAGTCGTTGTAGCAAAATGTTATGTATTCCCACCGATCATAGTATCAAATGGGGCGATCCATGTTCGATTTTTGGCAATGACATATTTTAAGTTTTTGCTCTTTTCTTTTAGAATTTGAAATTATTTTATATGCTTGGATTTGGGCTTTAGCCTTTTCCTATAAAATGGGTGAGCTAATCTTGTGAAAGGCCATCTATAAAACATTATGTTTGAATCATCAACCGATTTAAATATTTATTAAATTAACAAACCAACAAAGTCATTGTAGCACAATGATGTATATTCCCACACGATCATCGTATCAAACGGGCTATTCGGGTTCGAATCCGGCAACGACATATTTTAATTTTTGCTCTTTTATTTTAGATTTTGAATTTATTTTGTATGCTTGGATTTGGGCCTTAGCCTTTTCCTATAAAGTGGGTAAGCCAACCCTACCTACTGTGAATGGCCATCTATAAAATATTATGTTTGAGTCATCAACCCATTCGAATATTTATTAGTTTTCGCAAACCAACAAAGTCGTTGTAGCACAATGGTATGCATTCCCACCTAATCATATTATCAAGTGGGGCGATCCGGGTTCGATTCTCGCAACGACATATTTTATTATTTGATCTGTTATTTTAAAATTTGAATTCATTTTATATGCCTCGAGTTGGGCTTTAGCCTTTTTCTCTGAAGTGGGTGAGCCAACCCTACCGGTGAAAGGTCATCTATAAAATATTGTGTTTGAATCATCAACCTTTTTAAATATTTATTAGAATTCACAAACTAAAAAAGTTGTTGTGGTAAAATGGTTTGTATTCACACCTAATCATAGTATCAAGCGGGCGATCGAGTTCGATTCTGGCAAGACATATTCTAATTTTTTGCTCTTTTCTTTTAGAATTTGAATTTATTTTATATGCTTAGATTTGGGCCTTAGCATTTTCCGGTAAAGTGGGTGAGCCGACCCTACCCGTGAAATGTCATATATAAAACATTATATTTGAATCATCAACCGATTTAAATATTTATTAGAATTCACAAATTAAAAAAAGTCGTTGTAGGTCCCAAGGGGTGTAAGTGTAAGGTTTAGAAGGGGGTGGGGTTGAATAAACCTTACCAAATTTTCAATTTAGTCCTTTTAAATCTCTGAGTTGATTCTACATTTGTGTCCTTGATGGACAATCGAATTAGTCACTCGGTAGAGTTAATCTCTCAAATGATTTCGGTGAAATTTGTTGATGGAGTAACTCAAATTGTTGGCTATAATTTAACTCATTTGTGGTTTTATTTTTAGCGGAAGACTTAACACCCTTAAGTTTGATTAAGTAAGATTTTAGAGCTTGATTTAGTACTTATAAATTATCAATCGGTGGATAGCAAATTTATCGTGAGATATAAGCGATTAATAATGCAAGAATTAAAGTCTTTGAAAAGTAAATGACACAATGAAATTTTTATAGAGGTTCGAAGATGGGGTAATTCTTCTACTCCTCTCTTCTCCAACTCCTGGAGGAATCCACTAAGTAATGATCGGTTTACAAAGTGGTACGGTCCGGATACAAGTCTTGATCACAACGGCCGACTTGATCCTTAGGGACTCGATCCGAGACGCCTTGATCACTCGGTGGCTTCTCGTGCGACTCGGCTTCTTCTTCACAGGGCGGTTTGCCTTTGTTACTACAACTCACTTGCTCAAACTCTTTGGATTTGATCACGAAGCTCTCCAAGAGTTTAAGACTTGGTTCAACCTTGAACCTTTCTACAATCTTTCCTGGAATGTAGACCCCTTTTCTTCAAAAGTTTCCTCTTGAACTCGATTGAAGTTCTCTTTCCTTCACGGTGAGTGTTGGATTGATGTACTTCGTAATGTAGGCTTGAGGATTGAAAATATTTGATTTTTTCGATATGCTTGTTTATCTCACATGTGTGTCATCATCTTCTCAACCAAACTCCTCGGCCTTTTATAGTGAACTTTCAAAAATTTGCCCGTTGAAGAGATAGGCTTATTTTTGAAAGTTACTTTGCGTCGTTGGCTTGAGTTCTTGGAATTGCCATTTCCTCGTATGAATTGTTCTTTCACCTTTTGAGTTCGACACGGTGTGGTGCTTCCCATTGGTTCATTCCTTTTGCACGCTTCCGGGACCGAGCACTCCGAGAAAGGTGGTATGGAGATATTACTTGTTTAAGTAAATCTCTTGATTTAGTAAACAGCGGTTCTTTTTACGATTATCTCGACTTGACCGCATTTCCTTGCTATCCCCAGGTGACTTAGAGTCGACTTCCAATCATTGGATGACTCTTGTCACTTCAACTTGAGACTTGGCTTTTCTTGAGTTGACTTGGTGATGCTCCACTGTTTGCATCTGTTTGCTTCTCGATAGAGTTCTGTCTACTCTTCTTTGCCATACTCGGTTGTCTCGCAACGGAGTCTTCCTTCAGGTCTTGATTGTCTTCTTGCATGTTAGGGCGTAGGCGACTTAACTCGGCTTGGCTACTCTATTCATTGCAATGCATTTTACAACAAGAATTGGGGTGCCAACTTTCTACTCTAAGTTTTACATGGCATTCATCAAAATCTAAACAATAAAATTCCTAACAATTTCCCCCTTTTTTATGATGCCAAAACTTAAACCATTCAAAAATGCAAATAGCAAAGATACATACGAGATAGTGTATTGACATAGAATGTATCGTGAGAATAGATCTGTTTTATTGATCATATCATTCTTGTTCTTTTACACAACTGTTTACAAGGTGTATCGAGCACATATTTGTCTACTTTGAAAATAAAGAATTTATAGCTTTATTATAGAAGACTTACATTGTATGTATTTACATGATAAGATACACGAAGGGTTGGAATGACAACACTTCATCTCCTTCATTTGTCTCCTTCTTTCATCTTGATCAAGATCATCTTCTTCTCTTCTTCTCTTTTTCTCGTCGTCATTTGCCTTCTTTTTCTTCTCATATGCTTTTTCTCTGGCGACTTCATCTCTTCTTATTCTTTCTGTCTCTCCTCCCATAGCTGAGTTTGTCTCTTGTTTTTTCTTCTAGTCTTTTTGCATACTCGGCGTTAGTTTTAGCCACTTTCAAATTTGCCACTTGGTCAAGCCCAGCCCAGATCCCTCCTTTCTTTCCTGGATCTACGTATTCAATATTTTTGGGCGAGGCCTAGGTCTAAAGCTTCTTCCTCTCACTCTTCTTCTTCCTCTACCTCGGGCGTATCTTTGTCTTGGGGTCTTCTTCTTTCGGTGAGTGACCGGCGGAGTGACCAGCAGTGATCGCTGCCGGGTTGTCTTTGCTGTCGGCTTCTTCACATAACGTGAGACCCTTTTCCCGAGATGAGTCCCAAGCTTGAGCCATAGACATATTTGCAAAGTATCCCTCAGTTCGAGTGTTTTAAATTCATCGTGATCGTGGCTCTGTCCGACATCCGAGATGGCATAAGTGTCTCTGTCTCTTTGGAATGCCTCCATGTTCTTTCAAGATGTTCATCACCCTGGCATCCATTCTTCCTTCCACTTCCTTCATCCCCGCTTCAATTGTTTTTCTCTTATCGGACCATGGATACAAAGCGAGTGTTGGAGTGGCGAGTCATGAGGGAGTTTGCCGCTTATGATGTCATTTGTGTGAGGACCTTGTTGGGGTTTGTCCAATCATCAATGTCACATCTGTTGATCCTTCCCCCTCAACAAGCTTTCCTTTTTCTTCGTTTCAAGACTTCCTCGGTGATTTTCCCTTCCTTCTCGCCAGATTTTAGCGCTTTGAGGTATTCCTCTTCCCCTTTTTGGCATCATCAAAGGATAGAGGAACCCGGGGAACATCTTTGGCAAGCATGAAGTCGAGTCTTCGATGGTTGAGTTACGCTTCAAGTCTCTGCTGCGTTGTATGCAAAGACGGAATTGGTCGAGTAGCGTTGGATTCTGCTTTGAAATCGGCTTCATCTCGGCCCATGAGAAGGCTGAATTTTCTTGTCATGTGTTCTTCCAAACGCTGTAGATCATTTGTATTTTGTTCACGCAGCAGCTTGATCTCGGCGGTGTGAGCTTCATGCATATGCTCAATGTGTTCTCTCGGCTTCGTTTTTGCATCGGCATTTTCACTCTCCACACCGACAGACTTGTTGAACAATGTTCAAGTATCTCACTGTTCCACACGCATTGTTTTCTTCTTTGTTGCCACCATTCCCTTATCGAACTGTTATGCCTCTTAAATCGGTGTAAGGGTGGCATCTCTGTTGTCGATCGCATGTCCAAAGAGGCTCGATGCCTCTCCATCCGTTCAACCTCATCAAATAGTGCCTTGAACACTTCTCGAACTTCAACGGTGATTCTTTACATTGCGGTGATGGCCATACTGACATCAAAGTCATAATCATTTGGAACAATGGTGTCGATGGAAGAACAGGGCTGGTTTGTGATAGCGTGCTTGTTCGTTTCGGACTCTTCGTGAGAGTTCGGTATCTCCGGTGAAAAAGGGAAAGATTCTACAAAAGATTCATCACCACCAACCGGGATCTGTTCGATGATGAGCGGTGCGCGTGAAGTTCTTTTGGGAATCGATCTGCTTCTGACTTGAGGAGCCTGTGCGGTGGTCTCTTGTTCATTTGGGTTCTATTGTGAAGTAGACCGCTTCTGAGCCTCATTTGTCTTAACGGCTTCGTTGGTCTCGGTGATTTTTCCATTTCGATGGCGGTCCTCGGCCTTATCGGAGCGTCATCGGACGATGATGAGATTTCCATTGGTGGCTCATCATCAAAATTAAAAGTTTGACGAGTAGTCTTGGGATCGGACTTGCTCGTGCTTGGAACATCCGCGGTGAGTCTTTTGGATTAGTCATGGGGGATGACTCGGCTTCTTCTTCGCCTTCCGATCCCCGGAAAAGTGACATCAGGGTTGTCTGGGAATCATGAAGTGCGCTGATCTCCTTCTCGGATGGGTCGATGATAGCAGGAGGGATGTTCTCTACTTGGCTTCTTTACCCGGGAAGTCTCAACCTCCCGTGGGCCTTCATTACCTCCGGCAGTCTCTCTGGCTGCGAGGCTTGGTCCACCCTTTCGACGGTGTCATTTGTCTTAGGGTCTTCTACGATGGCATCCATTGGAGTCTCAACCCCATGGATTGCACTTTCATCGCCAGTGTTAACTCCCTGGGCTATTCTTCTGTGCCTCGATTGCATCGGCGGCGTCATTAGCCTTGAGCGGTTGGCACCTCGGTGAGACAGTCTCAAGCGTCCGAGCTTTGTTGATGGCAACTTTTGTTCTTCTTTGCGTTTGTAATTTCTCTCCTTCGCCTCCTTGATTCTTTGTGGAGTCATCTGCGGCATCCTCCGACCTAGGCTGCGGTGGAGGAGTTTCCCCTCGGTGGCGCACCGGTGAGTGACTTGGAATGGGGTCACTCGTCTCCAAACTCCCGGTTGTGTCTTTTGAATGTTCAGCCGTTGGGGGAAGGTGGTAAAACACCTTCAATCGGGGTTGGCTCATTTGGGGTCCCCATTGTCCCGGTTTCATCGCCATCTCCTTATTGCCTTCTTCCGAGTGAGTGGGGAAGTGGTGGCGGCAACAACGGTGGCGATTTCTTTGGACCACTCCCATTGGATCAATTTCAGTGTGTTCGGAGGACTCTCCGGTCCCTCCATCAATCTTTGCTCGTGAAGGATTACGGACTCGTGCAATGCTTGCTTTGCATTTGTAACTCTTCGTGGCAAAGCGGCATTCTCCGGTTCTCATCAGCATCGAGAGAAGACATCAAGGAGAGGATGTGTGTGTTACGTGGTGCGGGAGATAGGCTTGCGTGCTTGCTTTTTCTCTCTCCTTGTCCTTGTAGATCTGCGGGATGTACGTGCGATTGTCTTCATCCAAAGTGGGAGCACATAGTTAATCAAGGAAATTTAGCGATTCTCTTCTTCTTCTATGAACTCAGGCCGTTGGAACTGTTCCTTGACTTGCTCAATTTCCATTTCCTCCACTCACGCAGACGATTTTGGATGTCGGGTAAGGTGGAGATAGGATCATTACATCACTATCCGCTCTGGCGGTTTCTTCTTGTGTTTGGTGCGTGAACTACAATTGTGTCTTGAGGTTGCCTCTGCTGATCGCCTTGATAGACTTGGTTGTTTCATCAATTACATCGGAGACTCTACTTCCAGCCGATCTCGGTATCTTCTCTAGGCGAGTGGTGACTCATTTGGTTTCTCCGGCTCGGAGCGCTTGATAATTCGTCTTCGTCTCTAGTTTGTACAAGAGGGATTTACGGTTCGAGACGGTGTCTTCGAGTCTTGTGCGGCGGGGGCCGTCTTGGTGTTTGTTTCGAGGAGCTGGCTGTCTTGGCTTGTCAGTTCTCCTCCTTTTGACGATCGGAGAAGGTATTTGTGAGTCCTTCTCGACCGGCTGCTGCGCCGCAGGGGCGGGAGACACGGGCTGGCAGGCGGGTGACTCTCTTGTAGGGGCGGGAGCATGTTTGGTTTTCTTTGCTGGGGCGCAGTCTTCTTAGCAGTTTGTAGGGGCGCTTTCTTCTTGGTGGAGAGGAAAGCAGTTGTATCTTGGTGGTGATTCCCCCTCAGTGTCGCTCTCTTGGAGTAAGCTCTCTTCGTGCGCCGAGAGGTTTGCTCGAACATCCTCTTGTTAACATGGAATGCCTTCCCATGTCTAATAGGGACTCCTTTCACCTCCAATAGCCGGCCAATCACTAGGCCATATCCTAGGGATCCTCCAAATGAGCCATCTTCTTTGAAGGACTTGTTTCCCACGTTCGCAGAGTCTGCTTTGTAGACAAACTCAGATTTATCTTCTTTTCTTCGATGATTGCAGCCATTACAATCGGCTTTGCCTTTGTGATTGGTCAAAGCGCCAAATTTGATGTCGATACATTTGGCAACTATGTCCAACAACTTGTGATAATCCTCCTTGGCTGATCTCTTGTTTTTTGTGTATATTATTTTATCGCAAAGTCGGACTTGGCTATTTCTTTCCATGCGTCGGCCCAAGTTTACATCGGCTTCTTTAATCTCGGATGCTCCCTGGCGGTAGTGAGCAATGTTCAACCAAATCCTTGGCGAGATAGTCACCGTTTTTCCGTGAACAGTGACTTGATTCCTTCATCGTGAATCTCAACATTCACGTAGAATTGTGCGACCTCCTCCACATAGGTCATCGGATATTCTAGCGTTAGAAACGGTTTTAGTCAGGACGTTTCCAACTTCTCGGCGATTTGCTTCACCAGGGTGTCGTCGGACCCTGTTTCATCATTCGTCAAAATCCACCGTAGAGCCGGTGTGGATTTGCTTTCCTAACTTGGTAAAGTCATAAGTTGGTGCCATTTCTCGGGATTATTTCAAGGAAAAACACAGAGAATGATTTGAAGATTGATAGGGTTTCGAGAGTATTTTGCCTTTGCTTTTGAGAGAAAGAGATGAGCAGTTTTAGAAGTGTGAGAGAGAAACGGACGAAAATGGTTTAAATATGGTTTATGAAAGGGCGTGCGGGTGGTTTTGAATTGTGATCGAAATCAACGGCTTGGATTTCGTGACGCCTATTGAGCATTTCATGTCTCGTATTTAATGCGGCAGCATTTATATCCAATCATAAGCTTGGTGTGCGGCTTTATGTCCGTACACATCATCATTATCCGACGTATTCCTCAAAACATTCCCGCTTAGTCAAAGCATTGCGTTTTTGTCACTTTGCTCATAAGTTATTCAAGATATCTCTTAGTTGATTTAACTCTACTTCTCACAGTTCTCTTAGCGACTCGACTATCGGTGACTCGGTGTAGTTGTCTTTCCGATCTGGTGATTCTTGGTGATTTATTGTTTTCGGACTCTTTTTCACCCCTTTTTGTTCCATTTCTCTTCTTTGATTTGTGCGAGTGTGTCTTCAGTTCAATTAAGCCCCAACTCATGCTTGAGTTCTTCAAATCTTGACTCACATAATGGTTTTGTGAAGATGTCGGCTAGTTGTTTATCGGTTGAGATATATTCAAAGGATGATGTCCTTCTTTTCAACATGGTCTCTTATGAAGTGATATCGACATCAATATGTTTTGTTCTTGAGTGCAACACGGGATTTTGAGTGATTGCAATTGCACTTGTGTTATCACACATGATTGGAATTTCTTTTTCTTCAACTTCATAGTCTCTCATTTCTTTGTCTCATCCATAGGACTTGGGCAACTTGTTTGCCAGCGCCTATGTATTCGCCTCATTTGTAGAGGTGGCTATTGAGTTTGCTTCTTGCTAAACCAGGAAATTAGTCTGTTTCCTAGCATTTGACATGTGCCTGAAGTGCTCTTCTGTCCACTCTGCATCCAAAGATAGTCGAATCCGAATAGCCAATTAGCTTGAATCCACCTTCCTTTGGATACCATAGGCCTACTTCTTGGCTTCCTTTCAAGTATCTCAATATTCTCTTATTTCTTTGTCATGTGGCTCTCTTTTGGAGCAGATTGAAATCTTGCACATACACCTACTGACAAAGGTGATGTCTTGCACGCTCTTTGTGAGATAGAGCAATGATCCAATAAGTGCTCAGTATCTTGTTTGATCTGAGGCTTGCCATCCGCATCCATGTCCATTTTGGTGATGTGTTCATTGGTATTTTTCTGAGAAGACTTCTCCTCCATACCAAACTTCTTCATTAAATCTCGGTGTATTTTGTTTGACTTATGAAGGTTCCATCCTTCAATTGTTTCACTTGGAGTCCAAGGAAGAATGTCGCTCTCCCATCATGCTCATTTCAAATTTACTTTGCATGAGGTTTGAAAATTTTTCACACATGACTCTTTGTTAGTGGATCCAAAAATGATGTCATCCACATATATTTGAACAAGCAAAGTATACTCTTCTTGTCTTGAATTCTGAAAAGTGTTCTATCTATTTTTCCTTTTGTGAATCCATTTTCGGTTAGGAATTGTGACAGGTATCATACCATGCTCTGGGTGCCTGTTTCAATCCATACGGGGCTTTCTTGAGTTTGTATACCTTGTCTCCAAGAGTCTTCGCTCAAATCCTGGAGGTTGTTCAACATACACTTCTTCTTCCAACAAACCGTTTAGGAATGCACTTTTTACATCCATCGATATACAATGAAATTCTTGTGAGTGCATAGGCAAGAAACATCCTTATAGCTTCCAATCTTGCTACGAGGGCAAATGTTTCATCAAAATCTATCCCTTCTTCTTGGCAATATCCTTTGGCTACCAATCTTGCTTTGTTTCTTACCACAGAGCCTTCCTCGTTCATTTTATTTCGAATACCCATTTGGTGCCAATAACATTTTGATGCATGGGTCTTTGCACTAATTCCCACACTTTATTTCTCTCAAACCGATTCAGACTCTTCTTGCATAGCTTGAATCAATGTGTGTCGTCCAATGCTTGTGACACATCTTTGGGCTCTATTTGCGAGATGAAGCATGTGAACATTGCTTCTTGTTGAGTTCGGATCTTGTCTTGACACCTTCTCTTATATCTCCAATGACAAGTCTTTGGTGGATGGTCTCTCGGCCATCTTATATCAAAGTTGGAGTAAGTTAGATTTGGATTGATCGACTTGCGGTGTTGTGTTGCTTTGGTCACTCTCTCTCGTAATCACTTAGCGCAAATTTTCATTTGTTTTTGAGATTCAGCTATCTCATCTTCTTCGAATTGATAATTCCACTTCGGCTTGACATAGGGACTCTTACGTATGGTTGGATGATTGACTTATCGGTGACTCTTCAATGTCTTCTCCATTTATCTTTGGCTCATCGAATACTACATGAATGGATTCTTACGCAACCATAGTCCTTTTGTTGAGTATCCTGTAGGCTTTGCTTTCGGTTGAGTATCTAAGAAGATACCTCATCGGCTTTAGCATCAAAAGCCTTTAGGTTGTCTTTGCCATTGTTGTGGATGAAGCATTTACATCCAAATATTTCGAAATATGCAACATTTGGTTTTCTTCCATCCGGATCTCATAGGAGTCTTTGTCGGTTGTCCATTTATCATACATCTGTTTTGGGTGTAGCAAGTTTGTGTTGATTGCTTGACCCAAAATCTTTTTGGTAACCCGCTTGACTAACATGGTCTTCGCTTCTTTGAGGGTTCTATTTTTCTTCTTTTCGCAACTCCATTCTGTTTGTGGAGTCCTTGCGCCGATAGTTCATGACCAATACCATTCTCAATACAAGATCGAGTTATTATTCCATTGACAAACTCGGTTCCTCTATCCGATCTTATTTTGATAATGGTTTGACTCTTCTCATTTTGAATCCTTTTCATCAATTTGTGGTAGCTTTTGTAGAGTTTCTTTCTTCTTACACATGAATATTGTCCATGTATATCTTGAGTAGTCATCTACTACCACCAAGGTGTATTTCTTTCCACTTATCTTTGGCGGGTTCCATGGGCTAAATAGATCCATATGAAGCGGATGCAATATTCTTGTTGAGGATGGGCATGTCTTTTCTTTGAATGACGACTTGATTTGTTTTCCCTTCGACATGCATCACATATACTCTCCTTCTTGTATCTCGAGTGGAAGTCCTTCTACAAGATGACTTCTTGCCAACTTGTTAATTGTTTTGAAATTCAGGTGACTCGGCTTTTTGTGCCACAACTTGACTTGATTTGTGCTTTTTGCTAGTAGACAGTCTTTGGGTGTTGCGGTTGACCAATCCACTACATACATATTTTTTGTCTACATCCTTGCAAGCACCACTTCATTTGATTCAATATCTTTGATTTGGCATATACCCATATTGAATCCAACATTGTAGCCCTTGTCACGAGTTGGTGATGCTTAGTAAATTGAAGTTTAGTCCTTCAACATATGCAACATCGTGATCTCTAATCCATTCCTCTTGATGGATCCAATGCCTCTTATTTCACCTGGAGCTTCATTTCCTCCAAATATGACTTTTGCTCCTTTAACTTCCTTGAATTTTGACATGATTTTTCTTATTTCTGTCATATGTCCGGGAATGACCACTATCCATGTACCAGGTTCCTTGGCACTCGGTTGTTCCTTGAAACCGCAATCAAGGAAATTAAGTTTTAGGTACCCATACTTGTATGCGGGTCGAGGGGTTAGAATTGTAAGATGATCCAACCAACCTATAGCCAAATGATTTGACTCTAAGGGGTTGCCATCTATCGTGCCATAATCATAATTAATCCTGGCAAATTGCTTGGGGATTCTAGGTTCATACTTTGTCTCTTTTGTGTATGTATGCTGCATATATATGTTTTAGCAATTGCCTTCCAGGTAATTGTGGTGTTTTTGAGTGTAGTGCCTAGGTGCATATGTGTCTTTGATGAAAGCTCTTATACTTTTGGAATGGCCTTTTCTTGAGTTCTAGGCCTTTGCCATTTGGGCTTATATTCCATAAGTCTGTCTTTGTGATTCACATTATTCCAATCAGCTTGGCTTGGATATTTTCTACCATTCCCATCGTATGTATTTCTTTTATGGGTTTTCGGGATTTTTGGTAGCTCTGCTTCTTCTTTACAGAGTATTTTTGTTTGGAGTTTTGAGGACTCATTTGAATCTCTTCTCGCCCTTGTCCTTTCAAACACTTAATCGGATGTTTTCCTTTTCCTTTGTAACCAAGGCCGTTTGCTTATTATTGTGCTTTGGAGTGAATGTGTGTGCAACATTTGGAGTTTTGGATTTTTCGGACTCTTCATGACTTGAAGATCCTTTTTCCAAAATTACTCTTGAGGTTTGACATAGCACGGAAGAATTAAATCCTAAGCCTTTGTCTTGTCTCCACATTCTCTTTGACTCATAATAAGATCATCCAATGATTTAGATGCCTTAGTGAATGAGGCAATAACATTCTTGAGGTCATTCTCCCTCTTTTCTATAGCGGCGATTTCGCTTGCAAATTTTCAATTTAGTCCTTTTAAACTGAGTTGATTCTATTAGCTATTTGTCCTTGATGGACGATCGAATTAGTCACTCAAGAGAGTTAATCTCTCAACAGACTTTTTTTCCTCATTGATGGAGTAAGTGTTGTTGGCTATAATTTAACTCAATGTGGTTTTATTTTCAATGAAGACTTAACACCCTTAAGTTTGATTAAGTAAGATTTTAGAGCTTGATTTAGTACTTATAAATTATCAGGTGGATAGCAAATTTATCTTTGGAGATATAAGCGATTAATAATGCAAGAATTAAAGTCTTTGAAAAGTAAATGACACAATGAAATTTTTATAGAGGTTCGAAGATGGGGTAATTCTTCTACTCCTCTCTTCTCCAACTCCGGAGGAATCCACTAAGTAATGATCGGTTTACAAAGTGGTAACAGTCCGGATACAAGTCTTGATCACAACGGCCGACTTGATCCTTAGGGACTCGATCCTGAGACGCCTTGATCACTCGGTGGCTTTCTCGTGCGACTCGGCTTCTTTGAAGAGGCACCTTGCTCTTCTTGTTCTGACTCACTTGCTCAAACTCTTTGGATTTGATCACGAAGCCCTCCAAGAGTTTAAGACTTGGTTCAACCTTGAACCTTTCTACAATCCTTCCTGGAATGTAGACCCCTTTTCTTCAAAAGTTTCCTCTTGAATCGATTGAAGTTCTCTTTCCTTCACAGTGAGTGTTGGATTGATGTACTTCGTAATGTAGGCTTGAGGATTGAAAATATTTCGAGTTTTTCGATATGCTTGTTTATCTCACATGTGTGTCATCATCTTCTCAACCAAACTCCTCGGCCTTTTATAGTGAACTTTCAAAAATTTGCCCGTTGAAGAGATAGGCTTATTTTTGAGTTTACTTTGCGTCGTTGGCTTGCAGTTCTTGGAATTGCCATTTCCTCGTATGAATTGTTCTTTCACCTTTTGAGTTCGACACGATGTGGTGCTTACCATTGGTTCATTCCTTTTGCACGCTTCGGGTTTTGAGCACTCGAGAAAGGTGGTATGGAGATATTACTTGTTTAAGTAAATCTCTTGATTTCAGGCAACGGTTCTTTTCTGATTATCTCGACATTGCATTTCCTTGCTTTCCCAGGTGACTTAGAGTCGCCTTCCAATCATGGATGACTCTTGTCACTTCAACTTGAGACTTGGCTTTTCTTGAGTTGACTTGACCGAGACTTGGCTGACTCTATTCATTGCAATGCATTTTACAACAAGAATTGGGGTGCCAACTTTCTACTCTAAGTTTTACATGGCATTCATCAAAATCTAAACAATAAAATTCCTAAATCGTTGTAGCAAAATGGTATGTATTCCCACCGATCATAGTATCAAACGGGGTGATATCGGGTTCGATTCTGACAACGACATATTTTAATTTTTGCTTTTTTTCTTTTAGAATTTTAATTTATTTTATATGCTTGGATTTGGGCCTTAGCCTTCTCCTATAAAGTGGGTGAGCCAACCATACCCGTGAAAGGACATCTATAAAATATTATGTTTGAATCATCAACCCTTTTAAATATTTATTAGAATTCACAAATTAAAAAAGTCATTGTAGCAAAATGGTATGTATTCCCACCGATCATAGTATCAAATGGGGCGATCCATGTTCGATTCTTGGCAATGACTTATTTTAAGTTTTTGCTCTTTTCTTTTAAATTTGAAATTATTTTATATGTTTGGATTTGGGCTTTAGCCTTTTCCTATAAAATGGGTGAGCTAACCACTCGTGAAAGGCCATCTATAAAACATTATGTTTGAATCATCAACCGATTTAAATATTTATTAAATTCACAAACCAACAAAGTCATTGTAGCACAATGATGTATATTCCCACCTGATCATCGTATCAAACGGGGCTATTCGGGTTCGAATCCTGGCAACGACATATTTTAATTTTTGCTCTTTTATTTTAGATTTTGAATTTATTTTGTATGCTTGGATTTGGGCCTTAGCCTTTTCCTATAAAGTGGGTAAGCCAACCCTACTGTGAATGGCCATCTATAAAATATTATGTTTGAGTCATCAACCCATTCGAATATTTATTAGTTTTCGCAAACCAACAAAGTCATCAGTAGCACAATGGTATGCATTCCCACCTAATCATATTATCAAGTGGGGCGATCCGGGTTCGATTCCTCGCAACGACATATTTTATTATTTGATCTGTTATTTCAAAATTTGAATTCATTTTATATGCCTCGAGTTGGGCTTTAGCCTTTTTCTCGTGAAGTGGGTGAGCCAACCCTACCAAAGTGAAAGGTCATCTATAAAATATTGTGTTTGAATCATCAACCTTTTTAAATATTTATTAGAATTCACAAACTAAAAAAGTTGTTGTAGTAAAATGGTTTGAATTCACACCTAATCATAGTATCAAGCGGGCGATCTGAGTTCGATTCTGGCAACACATATTCTAATTTTTGCTCTTTTCTTTTAGAATTTGAATTTATTTTATATGCTTAGATTTGGGTCTTAGCATTTTCCGGTAAAGTGGGTGAGCCAACCCTACCCGTGAAATGTCATCTATAAAATATTATATTTGAATCATCAACCGATTTAAATATTTATTAGAATTCACAAATTAAAAAAGTCGTTGTAGTAAAATGGTATGTATTCCCACCGATCATAGTATCAAACGGGGTGATCCGGGTTCGATTCTGACAACGACATATTTTAATTTTTTGCTCTTTTTCTTTTAGAATTTTAATTTATTTTATATGCTTGGATTTGGGCCTTAGCCTTCTCTCTATAAAGTGGGTGAGCCAACCATACCCGTGAAAGGACATCTATAAAATATTATGTTTGAATCATCAACCCTTTTAAATATTTATTAGAATTCACAAATTAAAAAAGTCGTTGTAGCAAAATGGTATGTATTCCCACCTGATCATAGTATCAAATGGGGCGATCCATGTTCGATTCTTGGCAATGACATATTTTAAGTTTTTGCTCTTTTCTTTTAGAATTTGAAATTATTTTATATGCTTGGATTTGGGCTTTAGCCTTTTCCTATAAAATGGGTGAGCTAACCCCTGCTGTGAAAGGCCATCTATAAAACATTATGTTTGAATCTTCAACCAATTTAAATATTTATTAAATTCACAAACCAACAAAGTCATTGTAGCACAATGATGTATATTCCCACCTTATCATCGTATCAAAGGGGGCTATTCGGGTTCCATTCTGGCAATGACATATTTTAATTTTTGCTCTTTTATTTTAGAATTTGAAATTTTTTTATATGCTTGAATTTGGGCCTTAGCCTTTTCCTATAAAGTGGGTGAGCCAACCCTACCTGTGAATGGCCATCTATAAAATATTATGTTTGAGTCATCAACCCATTTGAATATTTATTAGTTGTCACAAACCAACAAAGTCGTTGTAGCATAATGGTATGCATTCCCATCTGATCATATTATCAAATAGGGCGATGCGAGTTCAATTCCTCGCAACGACATATTTTATTATTTGATCTTTTATTTTAAAATTTGAATTCATTGTATATGCCTCGAGTTGGGCCTTAGCCTTTTTCTATGAAGTGGGTGAGCCAACCCTACCAGTGAAAGGCCATCTATAAAATATTATGTTTGAATCATCAACCTTTTTAAATATATATTAGAATTCACAAACTAAAAAGTCATCGTAACAAAATGGTATGTATTCCCACCGATCATAGTATCAAACGGGTGATGATACGGGTTCGATTCTGGAAACGACATATTTTAATTTTTGCTCTTTTCTCTTAGAATTTTAATTTATTTTATATGCTTGGATTTGGGCCTTAGCCTTCTCCTATAAAGTGGGTGAGCCAACCATACCCGTGAAAGGACATCAATAAAATATTATGTTTGAATCATCAACCCTTTTAAATATTTATTAGAATTCACAAATTAAAAAAGTCGTTGTAGCAAAATGGTATGTATTCCCACCGATCATAGTATCAAATGAGGCGATCCATTTTCGATTCTTGGCAATGACATATTTTAAGTTTTTGCTCTTTTCTTTTAGAATTTGAAATTATTTTATATGCTTGGATTTGGGCTTTAGCCTTTTCCTATAAAATGGGAGAGCTAACCCGCATGTGAAAGGCCATCTATAAAACATTATGTTTGAATCATCAACCGATTTAAATATTTATTAAATTCACAAACCAACAAAGTCATTGTAGCACAATGATGTATATTCCCACCGATCATCGTATCAAACGGGCTATTCGGTTCGATTCAGCAACGACATATTTTAATTTTTGCTCTTTTATTTTAGAATTTGAATTTATTTTGTATGGTTGGATTTGGGCCTTAGCCTTTTCCTATAAATTGGGTGAGCCAACCCTACCCGTGAATGGCCATCTATAAAATATTATGTTTGAGTCATCAACCCATTCGAATATTTATTAGTTTTCACAAACCAACAAAGTCGTTGTAGCACAATGGTATGCATTCCCACCTAATCATATTATCAAGTGGGGTGATCCGGGTTCGATTCCTCGCAACGACATATTTTATTATTTGATCTTTTATTTTAAAATTTGAATTCATTTTATATGCCTCGAGTTGGGCATTAGCATTTTTCTATGAAGTGGGTGAACCAACCCTACCCGGTGAATGGCCATCTATAAAATATTAGGTTTGAATCATCAACCTTTTTAAATATTTATTAGAATTCACAAACTAAAAAAGTTGTTGTAGTAAAATGGTTTGTATTCACACCTAATCATAGTATCAAGCGGGGGCGATCGAGTTCGATTCTGGCAAGACATATTCTAATTTTTGCTCTTTTCTTTTAGAATTTGAATTTATTTTATATGCTTGGATTTGGGCCTTAGAACTTTTCCTAAAGTGGGTGAGCCAACCCTACCGGTGAAAGGTCATCTATAAAATATTATGTTTGAATCATCAACCTTTTTAAATATTTATTAGAATTCACAAATTAAAAAAGTCGTTGTAGCAAAATGGTATGTATTCCCCGATCATAGTATCAAACGGGGTGATCCGGGTTCGATTCGGCAACGACATATTCTAATTTTTTGCTCTTTTCTTTTAGAATTTGAATTTATTTTATATGCTTGGATTTGGGCCTTAGCCTTCTCCTATAAAGTGGGTGAGCCAACCATACCCGTGAAAGGACATCTATAAAATATTATGTTTGAATCATCAACCCTTTTAAATATTTATTAGAATTCACAAATTAAAAAAGTCGTTGTAGCAAAATTGTATGTATTCCCACCTGATCATAGTATCAAATGGGTCGATCCATGTTCGATTCTTGGCAATGACATATTTTAAGTTTTTGCTCTTTTCTTTTAGAATTTGAAATTATTTTATATGCTTGGATTTGGGCTTTAGCCTTTTCCTATAAAATGGGTGAGCTAACCCTGCCTGTGAAAGGCCATCTATAAAACATTATGTTTGAATTATCAACCGATTTAAATATTTATTAAATTCACAAACCAACAAAGTCATTGTAGCACAATGATGTATATTCCCACCTTATCATCGTATCAAAGGGGGCTATTCGGGTTCCATTCCCAGCAATGACATATTTTAATTTTTGCTCTTTTATTTTAGAATTTGAAATTTTTTGTATTCTTGGATTTGGGCCTTAGCCTTTTCCTATAAAGTGGGTGATCCAACCCTACCTGTGAATGGTCATCTATAAAATATTATGTTTGAGTCATCAACCCATTTGAATATTTATTAGTTGTCACAAACCAACAAAGTCGTTGTAGCACAATGGTATGCATTCCCATCTGATCATATTATCAAATAGGATGATGCGAGTTCAATTCCTCGCAACGACATATTTTATTATTTGATCTTTTATTTTAAAATTTGAATTCATTATATATGCCTCGAGTTGGGCCTTAGTCTTTTTCTATGAAGTGGGTGAGCCAACCTACTACCGGTGAAAGGCCATCTATAAAATTTTATGTTTGAATCATCAACCTTTTTAAATATATATTAGAATTCACAAACTAAAAAAGTCATCGTAACAAAATGGTATGTATTCCCACCGATCATAGTATCAAACGGGTGATCCGGGTTCGATTCTGGAAACGACATATTTTAATTTTTGCTCTTTTCTCTTAGAATTTTAATTTATTTTATATGCTTGGATTTGGGCCTTAGCCTTCTCCTATAAAGTGGGTGAGCCAACCATACCCGTGAAAGGACATCTATAAAATATTATGTTTGAATCATCAACCCTTTTAAATATTTATTAGAATTCACAAATTAAAAAAGTCGTTGTAGCAAAATGGTATGTATTCCCACCGATCATAGTATCAAATGAGGCGATCCATTTTCGATTCTTGGCAATGACATATTTTAAGTTTTTGCTCTTTTCTTTTAGAATTTGTAATTATTTTATATGCTTGGATTTGGGCTTTAGCCTTTTCCCTATAAAATGGGTGAGCTAACCCGCTGTGAAAGGCCATCTATAAAACATTATGTTTGAATCATCAACCGATTTAAATATTTATTAAATTCACAAACCAACAAAGTTATTGTAGCACAATGATGTATATTCCCACCGGATCATCGTATCAAACGGGGCTATTCGGGTTCGATTCTGGCAACGACATATTTTAATTTTTGCTCTTTTATTTTAGAATTTGAATTTATTTTGTATGGTTGGATTTGGCCCTTAGCCTTTTCCTATAAATTGGGTGAGCCAACCCTACCGTGAATGGCCATCTATAAAATATTATGTTTGAGTCATCAACCCATTCGAATATTTATTAGTTTTCACAAACCAACAAAGTCGTTGTAGCACAATGGTATGCATTCCCACCTAATCATATTATCAAGTGGGGTGATCAGGGTTCGATTCTCGCAACGACATATTTTATTATTTGATCTTTTATTTTAAAATTTGAATTCATTTTATATGCCTCGAGTTGGGCATTAGCCTTTTTCTATGAAGTGGGTGAACCAACCCTACCTAGGTGAAAGGTCATCTATAAAATATTATGTTTGAATCATCAACCTTTTAAATATTTATTAGAATTCACAAACTAAAAAAGTTGTTGTAGTAAAATGGTTTGTATTCACACCTAATCATAGTATCAAGCGGGCGATCCGAGTTCGATTCTCGGGCAAGACATATTCTAATTTTTGCTCTTTTCTTTTAGAATTTGAATTTATTTTATATGCTTGGATTTGGGCCTTAGAACTTTCCGGTAAAGTGGGTGAGCCAACCCTACCAGTGAAAGGCCATCTATAAAATATTATGTTTGAATCATCAACCTTTTTAAATATTTATTAGAATTCACAAATTAAAAAAGTCGTTGTAGCAAAATGGTATGTATTCCCACCGATCATAGTATCAAACGGGGTGATCCGGGTTCGATTCGGCAACGACATATTCTAATTTTTGCTCTTTTCTTTTAGAATTTGAATTTATTTTATATGCTTGGATTTGGGCCTTAGCCTTCTCCTATAAAGTGGGTGAGCCAACCATACCCGTGAAAGGACATCTATAAAATATTATGTTTGAATCATCAACCCTTTTAAATATTTATTAGAATTCACAAATTAAAAAAGTCGTTGTAGCAAAATGGTATGTATTCCCACCGATCATAGTATCAAATGGGGCGATCCTTGTTCGATTCTTGGCAATGACATATTTTAAGTTTTTGCTCTTTTCTTTTAGAATTTGAAATTATTTTATATGCTTGGATTTGGGCTTTAGCCTTTTCCTATAAAATGGGTGAGCTAACCCCACCCCTGTGAAAGGCCATCTATAAAACATTATGTTTGAATCTTCAACCAATTTAAATATTTATTAAATTCACAAACCAACAAAGTCATTGTAGCACAATGATGTATATTCCCACCTTATCATCGTATCAAAGGGGGCTATTCGGGTTCCATTCACGGCAATGACATATTTTAATTTTTTTTGCTCTTTTATTTTAGAATTTGAAATTTTTTTGTATTCTTGGATTTGGGCCTTAGCCTTTTCCTATAAAGTGGGTGAGCCAACCCTACCGTGAATGGTCATCTATAAAATATTATGTTTGAGTCATCAACCCATTTGAATATTTATTAGTTGTCACAAACCAACAAAGTCGTTGTAGCATAATGGTATGCATTCCCATCCGATCATATTATCAAATAGGGCGATCCGAGTTCAATTCTCGCAACGACATATTTTATTATTTGATCTTTTATTTTAAAATTTGAATTCATTTTATATGCCTCGAGTTGGGCCTTAGTCTTTTCTATGAAGTGGGTGAGCCAACCCTACCCGGTGAAAGGCCATCTATAAAATTTTATGTTTGAATCATCAACCTTTTTAAATATATATTAGAATTCACAAACTAAAAAGTCATCGTAACAAAATGGTATGTATTCCCACCGATCATAGTATCAAACGGGGTGATCCGGGTTCGATTCTGGAAACGACATATTTTAATTTTTGCTCTTTTCTCTTAGAATTTTAATTTATTTTATATGCTTGGATTTGGGCCTTAGCCTTCTCCTATAAAGTGGGTGAGCCAACCATACCCGTGAAAGGACATCTATAAAATATTATGTTTGAATCATCAACCCTTTTAAATATTTATTAGAATTCACAAATTAAAAAGTCGTTGTAGCAAAATGGTATGTATTCCCACCTGATCATAGTATCAAATGAGGCGATCCATTTTCGATTCTTGGCAATGACATATTTTAAGTTTTTGCTCTTTTCTTTTAGAATTTGTAATTATTTTATATGCTTGGATTTGGGCTTTAGCCTTTTCCTATAAAATGGGTGAGCTAACCCCGCTGTGAAAGGCCATCTATAAAACATTATGTTTGAATCATCAACCGATTTAAATATTTATTAAATTCACAAACCAACAAAGTTATTGTAGCACAATGATGTATATTCCCACCGATCATCGTATCAACGGGCTATTCGGGTTCGATTCTGGCAACGACATATTTTAATTTTTTGCTCTTTTATTTTAGAATTTGAATTTATTTTGTATGGTTGGATTTGGCCCTTAGCCTTTTCCTATAAATTGGGTGAGCCAACCCTACCCGTGAATGGCCATCTATAAAATATTATGTTTGAGTCATCAACCCATTCGAATATTTATTAGTTTTCACAAACCAACAAAGTCATTGTAGCACAATGGTATGCATTCCCACCTAATCATATTATCAAGTGGGGTGATCCGGGTTCGATTCTCGCAACGACATATTTTAATTTTTGCTCTTTTCTCTTAGAATTTTAATTTATTTTATATGCTTGGATTTGGGCCTTAGCCTTCTCCTATAAAGTGGGTGAGCCAACCATACCCGTGAAAGGACATCTATAAAATATTATGTTTGAATCATCAACCCTTTTAAATATTTATTAGAATTCACAAATTAAAAAAGTCGTTGTAGCAAAATGGTATGTATTCCCACCGATCATAGTATCAAATGAGGCGATCCATTTTCGATTCTTGGCAATGACATATTTTACGTTTTTGCTCTTTTCTTTTAGAATTTGTAATTATTTTATATGCTTGGATTTGGGCTTTAACCTTTTCCTATAAGATGGGTGAGCTAACCCTGCCTGTGAAAGGCCATCTATAAAACATTATGTTTGAATCATCAACCGATTTAAATATTTATTAAATTCACAAGCCAACAAAGTCATTGTAGCACAATGATGTATATTCCCACCGATCATCGTATCAAACTGGGCTATTCGGGTTCGATTCCTTGCAACGTCATATTTTAATTTTTGCTCTTTTATTTTTGAATTTGAATTTATTTTGTATGGTTGGATTTGGGCCTTAGCCTTTTCCTATAAAGTGGGTGAACCAACCCTACCTGTGAATGGCCATCTATAAAATATTATGTTTGAGTCATCAACCCTTTTAAATATTTACTAGAATTCACAAATTAAATAAGTTGTTGTAGTAAAATGGTATGTATTCCCACCGATCATTGTATCAAACAGGGTGATCCGGGTTCGATTCTGGCAACGACATATTTTAATTTTTGCTCTTTTCTTTTAGAATTTTAATTTATTTTATATGCTTGGATTTGGGCCTTAGCCTTCTCCTATAAAGTGGGTGTGCCAACCATACCCGTGAAAGGACATCAATAAAATATTATGTTTGAATCATCAACCCTTTTAAATATTTATTAGAATTCACAAACTAAAAAAGTCGTTGTAGCAAAATGGTATGTATTCCCACCGATCATAGTATCAAATGGGGCGATCCATGTTCGATTCTTGGCAATGACATATTTTAAGTTTTTGCTCTTTTCTTTTAGAATTTGAAATTATTTTATATGCTTGGATTTGGGCTTTAGCCTTTTCCTATAAAATGGGTGAGGTAACCCCGCATGTGAAAGGCCATCTATAAAACATTATGCTTGAATCATCAACCGATTTAAATATTTATTAAATTCACAAACCAACAAAGTCATTGTAGCACAATGATGTATATTCCCACACGATCATCGTATCAAACGGGCTATTCGGTTTGATTCTGGCAATGACATATTTTAATTTTTGTTCTTTTATTTTAGAATTTGAATTTATTTTGTATGCTTGGATTTGGGCCTTAGCCTTTTCCTATAAAGTGGGTAAGCCAACCCTACCTGTGAATGGCCATCTATAAAATATTATGTTTGAGTCATCAACCCATTCGAATATTTATTAGTTTTCGCAAACCAACAAAGTCGTTGTAGCACAATGGTATGCATTCCCACCTAATCATATTATCAAGTGGGGCGATCCGGGTTCGATTCCTCGCAACGACATATTTTATTATTTGATCTTTTATTTTAAAATTTGAATTCATTTTATATGCCTCGAGTTGGGCATTAGCCTTTTTCTATGAAGTGGGTGAGCCAACCCTACCGTGAAAGGCCATCCATAAAATATTATGTTTGAATCATCAACCTTTTTAAATATTTATTAGAATTCACAAACTAAAAAGTTATTGTAGTAAAATGGTTTGTATTCACACCTAATCATAGTATCAAGGGGCGATCGAGTTCGATTCTGGCAAAGACATATTCTAATTTTTTGCTTTTTTTCTTTTATAATTTGAATTTATTTTATATGCTTGGATTTGGGCCTTAGCATTTTCTGGTAAAGTGGGTGAGCCAACCCTACCCGTGAAATGTCATCTATAAAACATTTTATTTGAATCATCAACCGATTTAAATATTTATTAGAATTCAAAAATTAAAAAAGTCGTTGTAGCAAAATGGTATGTATTCCCACCGATCATAGTATAAAACGGGCGATCCGGGTTCGATTCTTAGCAATGACATATTTTAATTTTTTGCTCTTTTTTTTTAGAATTTTAATTTATTTTATATGCTTGAATTTGGGCCTTAGCCTTCTCCTATAAAGTGGGTGAGCCAACCATACCCGTGAAAGGACATCTATAAAATATTGTGTTTGAATCATCAACCCTTTTAAATATTTATTAGAATTCACAAATTAAAAAAAGTCGTTGTAGCAAAATGGTATGTATTCCCACCGATCATAGTATCAAATGGGGCGATCCATGTTCGATTCTTGGCAATGACATATTTTAAGTTTTTGCTCTTTTCTTTTAGAATTTGAAATTATTTTATATGTTTGGATTTGGGCTTTAGCCTTTTCCTATAAAATGGGTGAGGTAACCCCACTGTGAAAGGCCATCTATAAAACATTATGTTTGAATCATCAACCGATTTAAATATTTATTAAATTCACAAACCAACAAAGTCATTGTAGCACAATGATGTATATTCCCACCTGATCATCGTATCAAACGGGGCTATTCGGGTTCGATTCCTGGCAATGACATATTTTAATTTTTTGCTCTTTTATTTTAGAATTTGAATTTATTTTGTATGGTTGGATTTGGGCCTTAGCCTTTTCCTATAAAGTGGGTGAGCCAACCTACCCCGTGAATGGCCATCTATAAAATATTATGTTTGAGTCATCAACCCATTCGAATATTTATTAGTTTTCACAAACCAACAAAGTCGTTGTAGCACAATGGTATGCATTCCCACCTAATCATATTATCAAGTGGGGGTGATCCGGGTTCGATTCCTCGCAACGACATATTTTATTATTTGATCTTTTATTTTAAAATTTGAATTCATTTTATATGCCTCGAGTTGGGCATTAGCCTTTTTCTATGAAGTGGGTGAGCCAACCCTACCCGTGAAAGGCCATCCATAAAATATTATGTTTGAATCATCAACCTTTTTAAATATTTATTAGAATTCACAAACTAAAAAGTTGTTGTAGTAAAATGGTTTGTATTCACACCTAATCATAGTATCAAGCGGGCGTCGATCCGAGTTCGATTCTGGCAAAGACATATTCTAATTTTTTGCTTTTTCTTTTAGAATTTTAATTTATTTTATATGCTTGGATTTGGGCCTTAGCATTTTTCTCGGTAAAGTGGGTGAGCCAACCCTACCCGTGAAATGTCATCTATAAAACATTTTATTTGAATCATCAACCGATTTAAATATTTATTAGAATTCAAAAATTAAAAAAGTCGTTGTAGCAAAATGGTATGTATTCCCACCTGATCATAGTATCAAACGGGGCGATCCGGGTTCGATTCTTGGCAATGACATATTTTAATTTTTGCTCTTTTCTTTTAGAATTTGAATTCATTTTATATGCCTCGAGTTGGGCCTTAGCCTTTTCCTATGAAGTGGGTGAGCCAACCCTACCCGTGAAAGGCCATTTACAAAACATTATGTTTGAATCATCAACCCTTTTAAATATATATTAGAATTCAGAAATCAAAAAAGTCGTTGTAGCAAAATGGTATGTATTCCCACTTGATCATAGTATCAAACGGTGTGATCCGGGTTTGATTCTCGAAACACATATTTTAATTTTTGCTCTTTTCTTTTAGAATTTGAAATTATTTTATATTCTTGATTTGGGTCTTAGTCTTTCCTATAAAGTTGGCGAGCCAAACCTACCCGTGAAAGACCATCTATAAAACATTATGTTTGAATCATCAACATACTTAAATATTTATTAGAATTCACAAATTGAAAAAGTCGTTGTAGCAAAATGGTATGTATTCCCACCTGATCATAGTATCAAACGGGGTGATCTGGGTTCGATTCCTGGCAACGACATATTTTAATTTTTTGCTCTTTTCTTTTAGAATTTTAATTTATTTTATATGCTTGGATTTGGGCCTTAGCCTTCTCCTATAAAGTGGGTGAGCCAACCATACCCGTGAAAGGACATCTATAAAATATTATGTTTGAATCATCAACCCTTTTAAATATTTATTAGAATTCACAAATTAAAAAAGTCGTTGTAGCAAAATGGTATGTATTCCCACCTGATCATAGTATCAAATGGGGCGATCCATGTTCGATTCTTGGCAATGACATATTTTAAGTTTTTGCTCTTTTCTTTTAGAATTTGAAATTATTTTATATGCTTGGATTTGGGCTTTAGCCTTTTCCTATAAAATGGGTGAGCTAACCCTGCCTGTGAAAGGCCATCTATAAAACATTATGTTTGAATTATCAACCAATTTAAATATTTATTAAATTCACAAACCAACAAAGTCATTGTAGCACAATGATGTATATTCCCACCTTATCATCGTATCAAAGGGGCTATTCGGTTCCATTCCTGGCAACGACATATTTTAATTTCTTGCTCTTTTATTTTAGAATTTGAAATTTTTTTATATGCTTGGATTTGGGCCTTAGCCTTTTCCTATAAAGTGGGTGAGCCAACCCTACCTGTGAATGGCCATCAATAAAATATTATGTTTGAGTCATCAACCCATTTGAATATTTATTAGTTGTCACAAACCAACAAAGTCGTTGTAGCACAATGGTATGCATTCCCATCCGATCATATTATCAAATAGGGCGATCCGAGTTCAATTCCTCGCGACATATTTTATTATTTGATCTTTTATTTTAAAATTTGAATTCATTTTATATGCCTCGAGTTGGGCCTTAGTCTTTTTCTATGAAGTGGGTGAGCCAACCCTACCAAAGTGAAAGGCCATCTATAAAATTTTATGTTTGAATCATCAACCTTTTTAAATATATATTAGAATTCACAAACTAAAAAAGTCATCGTAATAAAATGGTATGTATTCCCACCCGATCATAGTATCAAACGGGGTGATCCGGGTTCGATTCTGGAAACGACATATTTTAATTTTTGCTCTTTTCTTTTAGAATTTTAATTTATTTTATATGCTTGGATTTGGGCCTTAGCCTTCTCCTATAAAGTGGGTGAGCCAACCATACCCATGAAAGGACATCTATAAAATATTATGTTTGAATCATCAACCCTTTTAAATATTTATTAGAATTCACAAATTAAAAAAGTCGTTGTAGCAAAATGGTATGTATTCCCACCGATCATAGTATCAAATGAGGCGATCCATTTTCGATTCTTGGCAATGACATATTTTAAGTTTTTGCTCTTTTCTTTTAGAATTTGTAATTATTTTATATGCTTGGATTTGGGCTTTAGCCTTTTCCTATAAAATGGGTGAGCTAAACCGCCTCGTGAAAGGCCATCTATAAAACATTATGTTTGAATCATCAACCGATTTAAATATTTATTAAATTCACAAACCAACAAAGTTATTGTAGCACAATGATGTATATTCCCATGAGATCATAGTATCAAACGGGGTGATCTCGGGTTCGATTCTGGAAAAGACATATTTTAATTTTTGCTCTTTTCTTTTAGAATTTTTATTTATTTTATATGCTTGGATTTCGGCCTTAGCCTTCTCCTATAAAGTGGGTGAGCCAACCATACCCGTGAAAGGACATCTATAAAATATTATGTTTGAATCATGAACCCTTTTAAATATTTATTAGAATTCACAAATTAAAAAAAAGTCGTTGTAGCAAAATGGTATGTATTCCCACCTGATCATAGTATCAAATGGGGCGATCCATTTTCGATTCTTGGCAATGACATATTTTAAGTTTTTGCTCTTTTCTTTTAGAATTTGTAATTATTTTATATGCTTGGATTTGGGCTTTAGCCTTTTCCTATAAAATGGGTGAGCTAACCCCGCCCGTGAAAGGCCATCTATAAAACATTATGTTTGAATCATCAACCGACTTAAATATTTATTAAATTCACAAACCAACAGAGTCATTGTAGCACAATGATGTATATTCCCACCGATCATCGTATCAAACGGGCTATTCGGGTTCGATTCCTGGCAATGACATATTTTAATTTTTTGCTCTTTTATTTTAGAATTTGAATTTATTTTGTATGGTTGGATTTGGGCCTTAGCCTTTTCCTATAAAGTGGGTGAGCCAACCCTACCTGTGAATGGCCATCTATAAAATATTATGTTTGAGTCGTCAACCCATTCGAATATTTATTAGTTTTCACAAACCAACAAAGTCGTTGTAAAGCACAATGGTATGCATTCCCACCTAATCATATTATCAAGTGGGGTGATCCGGGTTCGATTCCTCGCAACGACATATTTTATTATTTGATCTCTTATTTTAAAATTTGAATTCATTTTATATGCCTCGAGTTGGGCATTAGCCTTTTCTATGAAGTGGGTGAGCCAACCCTACTGGGTGAAAGGCCATCTATAAAATATTATGTTTGAATCATCAACCTTTTTAAATATTTATTAGAATTCACAAACTAAAAAAGTTGTTGTAGTAAAATGGTTTGTATTCACACCTAATCATAGTATCAAGCGGGGCGATCTGAGTTCGATTCCTGGCAAAGACATATTCTAATTTTTTGCTCTTTTCTTTTAGAATTTGAATTTATTTTATATGCTTGGATTTGGGCTTTAGAACTTTCCGGTAAAGTGGGTGAACCAACCCTACCCGTGAATTGTCATCTATAAAACATTATATTTGAATCATCAACCGATTTAAATATTTATTAGAATTCAAAAATTAAAAAAGTCGTTGTAGCAAAATGGTATGTATTCCCACCTGATCATAGTATCAAACAGGGTGATCTGGGTTCGATTCCTGGCAACGACATATTTTAATTTTTTGCTCTTTTCTTTTAGAATTTTAATTTATTTTATATGCTTGGATTTGGGCCTTAGCCTTCTCCTATAAAGTGGGTGAGCCAACCATACCCGTGAAAGGACATCTATAAAATATTATGTTTGAATCATCAACCCTTTTAAATATTTATTAGAATTCACAAATTAAAAAAGTCGTTGTAGCAAAATGGTATGTATTCCCACCTGATCATAGTATCAAATGGGGCGATCCATGTTCGATTCTTGGCAATGACATATTTTAAGTTTTTGCTCTTTTCTTTTAGAATTTGAAATTATTTTATATGCTTGGATTTGGGCTTTAGCCTTTTCCTATAAAATGGGTGAGCTAACCCCGCTTTGAAAGGCCATCTATAAAACATTATGTTTGAATCTTCAACCAATTTAAATATTTATTAAATTCACAAACCAACAAAGTCATTGTAGCACAATGATGTATATTCCCACCTGATCATCGTATCAAACGGGGCTATTCGGGTTCGATTCCTGACAACGACATATTTTAATTTTTTGCTCTTTTATTTTAGAATTTGAATTTTTTTTGTATGCTTGGATTTGGGACTTAGCCTTTTCCTATAAAGTGGGTGAGCCAACCCTACCCTGTGAATGGTCATCTATAAAATATTATGTTTGAGTCATCAACCCATTTGAATATTTATTTGTTGTCACAAACCAACAAAGTCGTTGTAGCATAATGGTATGCATTCCCATCTGATCATATTATCAAATAGGGCGATCCGAGTTCAATTCCTCGCAACGACATATTTTATTATTTGATCTTTTATTTTAAAATTTGAATTCATTTTATATGCCTCGAGTTGGGCCTTAGCCTTTTCTATGAAGTGAGTGAGCCAACCCTACCAGTGAAAGGCCATCTATAAAATATTATGTTTGAATCATCAACCTTTTTAAATATTTATTAGAATTCACAAACTAAAAAAGTTGTTGTAGTAAAATGGTTTGTATTCACACCTAATCATAGTATCAAGCGGCGATCCGAGTTCGATTCTGGCAAAGACATATTCTAATTTTTGCTCTTTTCTTTTAGAATTTGAATTTATTTTATATGCTTGGATTTGGGCTTTAGAACTTTCCGGTAAAGTGGGTGAACCAACCCTACCCGTGAATTGTCATCTATAAAACATTATATTTGAATTATCAACCGATTTAAACATTTATTAGAATTCACAAATTAAAAAAAGTCGTTGTAGCAAAATGGTATGTATTCCCACCCGATCATAGTATCAAACGGGGTGATCGGGTTCGATTCCGGCAACGACATATTTTAATTTTTGCTCTTTTCTTTTAGAATTTTAATTTATTTTATATGCTTGGATTTGGGCCTTAGCCTTCTCCTATAAAGAGGGTGAGCCAACCATACCCGTGAAAGGACATCTATAAAATATTATGTTTGAATCATCAACCCTTTTAAATATTTATTAGAATTCACAAATTAAAAAAGTCGTTGTAGCAAAATGGTATGTATTCCCACCCGATCATAGTATCAAATGGGGTGATCCTTGTTCGATTCTTGGCAATGATATATTTTAAGTTTTTGCTCTTTTCTTTTAGAATTTGAAATTATTTTATATGCTTGGATTTGGGCTTTAGCCTTTTCCTATAAAATGGGTGAGCTAACCCCGCCTTTGAAAGGCCATCTATAAAACATTATGTTTGAATCTTCAACCAATTTAAATATTTATTAAATTCACAAACCAACAAAGTCATTGTAGCACAATGATGTATATTCCCACCTGATCATCGTATCAAACGGGGCTATTCGGGTTCGATTCCTGGCAACGACATATTTTAATTTCTTGCTCTTTTATTTTAGAATTTGAAATTTTTTTATATGCTTGGATTTGGGCCTTAGCCTTTTCCTATAAAGTGGGTGAGCCAACCCTACCTCGTGAATGGTCATCTATAAAATATTATGTTTTAGTCATCAACCCATTTGAATATTTATTAGTTGTCACAAACCAACAAAGTCGTTGTAGCATAATGGTATGCATTCCCATCTGATCATATTATCAAATAGGGCGATGCGAGTTCAATTCCTCGCAACGACATATTTTATTATTTGATCTTTTATTTTAAAATTTGAATTCATTTTATATGCCTCGAGTTGGGCCTTAGTCTTTTTCTATGAAGTGGGTGAGCCAACCCTACCAAAGTGAAATGCCATCTATAAAATTTTATGTTTGAATCATCAACCTTTTTAAATATATATTAGAATTCACAAACTAAAAAAAGTCATCGTAACAAAATGGTATGTATTCCCACCGATCATAGTATCAAACGGGTGATCCGGGTTCGATTCGGAAACGACATATTTTAATTTTTGCTCTTTTCTCTTAGAATTTTAATTTATTTTATATGCTTGGATTTGGGCCTTAGCCTTCTCCTATAAAGTGGGTGAGCCAACCATACCCGTGAAAGGACATCTATAAAATATTATGTTTGAATCATCAACCCTTTTAAATATTTATTAGAATTCACAAATTAAAAAAGTCGTTGTAGCAAAATGGTATGTATTCCCACCGATCATAGTATCAAATGAGGCGATCCATTTTCGATTCTTGGCAATGACATATTTTAAGTTTTTGCTCTTTTCTTTTAGAATTTGTAATTATTTTATATGCTTGGATTTGGGCTTTAGCCTTTTCCTATAAAATGGGTGAGCTAACCCTGCCTGTGAAAGGCCATCTATAAAACATTATGTTTGAATCATCAACCGATTTAAATATTTATTAAATTCACAAACCAACAAAGTTATTGTAGCACAATGATGTATATTCCCACCGATCATCGTATCAAACGGGGCTATTCGGGTTCGATTCTGGCAACGACATATTTTAATTTTTGCTATTTTATTTTAGAATTTGAATTTATTTTGTATGGTTGGATTTGGCCCTTAGCCTTTTCCTATAAATTGGGTGAGCCAACCCTACCGTGAATGGCCATCTATAAAATATTATGTTTGAGTCATCAACCCATTCGAATATTTATTAGTTTTCACAAACCAACAAAGTCGTTGTAGCACAATGGTATGCATTCCCACCTAATCATATTATCAAGTGGGGTGATCCGGGTTCGATTCCTCGCAACGACATATTTTATTATTTGATCTTTTATTTTAAAATTTGAATTCATTTTATATGCCTCGAGTTGGGCATTAGCCTTTTCTATGAAGTGGGTGAACCAACCCTACGGTGAAAGGCCATCTATAAAATATTATGTTTGAATCATCAACCTTTTTAAATATTTATTAGAATTCACAAACTAAAAAAGTTGTTGTAGTAAAATGGTTTGTATTCACACCTAATCATAGTATCAAGCGGGGCGATCTGAGTTCGATTCTGGCAAAGCACATATTCTAATTTTTGCTCTTTTCTTTTAGAATTTGAATTTATTTTATATGCTTGGATTTGGGCCTTAGAACTTTCCGGTAAAGTGGGTGAGCCAACCCTACCCGGTGAAAGGCCATCTATAAAATATTATGTTTGAATCATCAACCTTTTTAAATATTTATTAGAATTCACAAATTAAAAAAGTCGTTGTAGCAAAATGGTATGTATTCCCACCGATCATAGTATCAAACGGGGTGATCCGGGTTCGATTCCGGCAACGACATATTCTAATTTTTTTGCTCTTTTCTTTTAGAATTTGAATTTATTTTATATGCTTGGATTTGGGCCTTAGCCTTCTCCTATAAAGTGGGTGAGCCAACCATACCCGTGAAAGGACATCTATAAAATATTATGTTTGAATCATCAACCCTTTTAAATATTTATTAGAATTCACAAATTAAAAAAGTCGTTGTAGCAAAATGGTATGTATTCCCACCGATCATAGTATCAAATGGGGTGATCCTTGTTCGATTCTTGGCAATGACATATTTTAAGTTTTTGCTCTTTTCTTTTTAGAATTTGAAATTATTTTATATGCTTGGATTTGGGCTTTAGCCTTTTCCTATAAAATGGGTGAGCTAACCCTGCCTGTGAAAGGTCATCTATAAAACATTATGTTTGAATCATCAACCTATTTAAATATTTATTAAATTCACAAACCAACAAAGTCATTGTAGCATAATGATGTATATTCCCACCTTATCATCGTATCAAAGGGGCTATTCGGGTTCCATTCTGGCAATGACATATTTTAATTTTTTGCTCTTTTATTTTAGAATTTGAAATTTTTTGTATTCTTGGATTTGGGCCTTAGCCTTTTCCTATAAAGTGGGTGAGCCAACCCTACTGCGTGAATGGTCATCTATAAAATATTATGTTTGAGTCATCAACCCATTTGAATATTTATTAGTTGTCACAAACCAACAAAGTCGTTGTAGCATAATGGTATGCATTCCCATCCGATCATATTATCAAACAGGCGATCCGAGTTCAATTCCTCGCAACGACATATTTTATTATTTGATCTTTTATTTTAAAATTTGAATTCATTTTATATGCCTCGAGTTGGGCCTTAGTCTTTTTCTATGAAGTGGGTGAGCCAACCCTACCGGTGAAAGGCCATCTATAAAATTTTATGTTTGAATCATCAACCTTTTTAAAAATATATTAGAATTCACAAACTAAAAAAAGTCATCGTAACAAAATGGTATGTATTCCCACCGATCATAGTATCAAACGGGTGATCCGGGTTCGATTCCGGAAACGACATATTTTAATTTTTTTGCTCTTTTCTCTTAGAATTTTAATTTATTTTATATGCTTGGATTTGGGCCTTAGCCTTCTCCTATAAAGTGGGTGAGCCAACCATACCCGTGAAAGGACATCTATAAAATATTATGTTTGAATCATCAACCCTTTTAAATATTTATTAGAATTCACAAATTAAAAAAGTCGTTGTAGCAAAATGGTATGTATTCCCACCGATCATAGTATCAAATGAGGCGATCCATTTTCGATTCTTGGCAATGACATATTTTTAGTTTTTGCTCTTTTCTTTTAGAATTTGTAATTATTATATATGCTTGGATTTGGGCTTTAGCCTTTTCCTATAAAATGGGTGAGCTAACCCGCCTCGTGAAAGGCCATCTATAAAACATTATGTTTGAATCATCAACCGATTTAAATATTTATTAAATTCACAAACCAACAAAGTTATTGTAGCACAATGATGTATATTCCCACCAGGATCATCGTATCAAACGGGCTATCGGGTTCGATTCGGCAACGACATATTTTAATTTTTGCTCTTTTATTTTAGAATTTGAATTTATTTTGTATGGTTGGATTTGGCCCTTAGCCTTTTCCTATAAATTGGGTGAGCCAACCCTACCCGTGAATGGCCATCTATAAAATATTATGTTTGAGTCATCAACCCATTCGAATATTTATTAGTTTTCACAAACCAACAAAGTCGTTGTAGCACAATGGTATGCATTCCCACCTAATCATATTATCAAGTGGGGTGATCGGGTTCGATTCTCGCAACGACATATTTTATTATTTGATCTTTTATTTTAAAATTTGAATTCATTTTATATGCCTCGAGTTGGGCATTAGCCTTTTTCTATGAAGTGGGTGAGCCAACCCTACCAGTGAAAGGCCATCTATAAAATATTATGTTTGAATCATCAACCTTTTTAAATATTTATTAGAATTCACAAACTAAAAAAGTTGTTGTAGTAAAATGGTTTGTATTCACACCTAATCATAGTATCAAGCGGGGCGATCTGAGTTCGATTCCTGGCAGCACATATTCTAATTTTTTGCTCTTTTCTTTTAGAATTTGAATTTATTTTATATGCTTGGATTTGGGCCTTAGAACTTTCGGTAAAGTGGGTGAGCCAACCCTACCAAAGTGAAAGGCCATCTATAAAATATTATGTTTGAATCATCAACCTTTTTAAATATTTATTAGAATTCACAAACTAAAAAAGTCGTTGTAGCAAAATGGTATGTATTCCCACCCGATCATAGTGTCAAATGAGGCGATCCATGTTCGATTCTTGGCAATGACATATTTTAAATTTTTGCTCTTTTCTTTTAGAATTTTAAATTATTTTATATGCTTGCATTTGGGCTTTAGCCTTTTCCTATAAAATGGGTGAGCTAACCCGCCTGTGAAAGGCCATCTATAAAACATTATGTTTGAATCATCAACCGATATAAATATTTATTAAATTCACAAGCCAACAAAGTCATTGTAGCACAATGATGTATATTCCCACCTGATCATCGTATCAAACCGGGCTATTCGGGTTCGATTCCTTGCAACGACATATTTTAATTTTTGCTCTTTTATTTTTGAATTTGAATTTATTTTGTATGGTTGGATTTGGGCCTTAGCCTTTTCCTATAAAGTGGGTGAACCAACCCTACCCGTGAATGGCCATCTATAAAATATTATGTTTGAGTCATCAACCCTTTTAAATATTTACTAAAATTCACAAATTAAATAAGTTGGTGTAGTAAAATGGTATGTATTCCCACCGATCATTGTATCAAACAGGGTGATCCGGGTTCGATTCCGGCAACGACATATTTTAATTTTTGCTCTTTTCTTTTAGAATTTTAATTTATTTTATATGCTTGGATTTGGGCTTTAGCCTTCTCCTATAAAGTGGGTGTGCCAACCATACCCGTGAAAGGACATCAATAAAATATTATGTTTGAATCATCAACCCTTTTAAATATTTATTAGAATTCACAAACTAAAAAAGTCGTTGTAGCAAAATGGTATGTATTCCCACCGATCATAGTATCAAATGGGGCGATCCATGTTCGATTCTTGGCAATGACATATTTTAAGTTTTTGCTCTTTTCTTTTAGAATTTGAAATTATATTGGATTTGGGCTTTAGCCTTTTCCTATAAAATGGGTGAGCTAACCCCTGTGAAAGACCATCTATAAAACATTATGTTTGAATCATCAACCGATTTAAATATTTATTAAATTCACAAACCAACAAAGTCATTGTAGCACAATGATGTATATTCCCACCGATCATCGTATCAAACGGGGCTATTCGGTTTGATTCTGGCAATGACATATTTTAATTTTTGTTCTTTTATTTTAGAATTTGAATTTATTTTGTATGGTTGGATTTGGGCCTTAGCCTTTTCCTATAAACCGGGTGAGCCAACCCTACCTGTGAATGACCATCTATAAAATATTATGTTTGAGTCATCAACCCATTCGAATATTTATTAGTTTTCACAAACCAACAAATTCGTTGTAAAGCACAACGGTATGCATTCCCACCTAATCATATTATCAAGTGGGGTGATCCGGTTCGATTCCTCGCAACGACATATTTTATTATTTGATCTTTTATTTTAAAATTTGAATTCATTTTATATGCCTCGAGTTGGGCATTAGCCTTTTTCTATGAAGTGGGTGAGCCAACCCTACCCGTGAAAGGCCATCCATAAAATATTATGTTTGAATCATCAACCTTTTTAAATATTTATTAGAATTCACAAACTAAAAAGTTATTGTAGTAAAATGGTTTGTATTCACACCTAATCATAGTATCAATCGGGGCGTCGAGTTCGATTCTGGCAAAGACATATTCTAATTTTTTGCTTTTTTCTTTTAGAATTTGAATTTATTTTATATGCTTGGATTTGGGCCTTAGCATTTTTCTCGGTAAAGTGGGTGAGCCAACCCTACCCGTGAAATGTCATCTATAAAACATTATATTTGAATCATCAACCGATTTAAATATTTATTAGAATTCAAAAATTAAAAAAGTCGTTGTAGCAAAATGGTATGTATTCCCACCGATCATAGTATAAAACGGGCGATCGGGTTCGATTCTTAGCAATGACATATTTTAATTTTTTGCTCTTTTCTTTTAGAATTTTAATTTATTTTATATGCTTGGATTTGGGCCTTAGCCTTCTCCTATAAAGTGGGTGAGCCAACCATACCCGTGAAAGGACATCTATAAAATATTATGTTTGAATCATCAACCCTTTTAAATATTTATTAGAATTCACAAATTAAAAAAGTCGTTGTAGCAAAATGGTATGTATTCCCACCTGATCATAGTATCAAATGGGGCGATCCATGTTCGATTCTTGGCAATGACATATTTTAAGTTTTTGCTCTTTTCTTTTAGAATTTGAAATTATTTTATATGTTTGGATTTGGGCTTTAGCCTTTTCCTATAAAATGGGTGAGGTAACCCCCTGCTGTGAAAGGCCATCTATAAAACATTATGTTTGAATCATCAACCGATTTAAATATTTATTAAATTCACAAACCAACAAAGTCATTGTAGCACAATGATGTATATTCCCACCTGATCATCGTATCAAACGGGGCTATTCGGGTTCGATTCCTGGCAACGACATATTTTAATTTTTTGCTCTTTTATTTTAGAATTTGAATTTATTTTGTATGGTTGGATTTGGGCCTTAGCCTTTTCCTATAAAGTGGGTGAGCCAACCCTACCTGTGAATGGCCATCTATAAAATATTATGTTTGAGTCATCAACCCATTCGAATATTTATTAGTTTTCACAAACCAACAAAGTCGTTGTAGCACAATGGTATGCATTCCCACCTAATCATATTATCAAGTGGGGTGATCCGGGTTCGATTCCTCGCAACGACATATTTTATTATTTAATCTTTTATTTTAAAATTTGAACTCATTTTATATGCCTCGAGTTGGGCATTAGCCTTTTTCTATGAAGTGGGTGAGCCAACTCTACCAGTGAAAGGCCATCTATAAAATATTATATTTGAATCATCAACCTTTTTAAATATTTATTAGAATTCACAAACTAAAAAAGTTGTTGTAGTAAAATGGTTTGTATTCACACATAATCATAGTATCAAGCGGAGCGATCTGAGTTCGATTCCTGGCAGCACATATTCTAATTTTTTGCTTTTTTTCTTTTATAATTTGAATTTATTTTATATGCTTGGATTTGGGCCTTAGCATTTTCTGGTAAAGTGGGTGAGCCAACCCTACCCGTGAAATGTCATCTATAAAACATTTTATTTGAATCATCAACCGATTTAAATATTTATTAGAATTCAAAAATTAAAAAAGTCGTTGTAGCAAAATGGTATGTATTCCCACCTGATCATAGTATCAAACGGGGCGATCCGGGTTCGATTCTTGGCAATGACATATTTTAATTTTTTGCTCTTTTCTTTTAGAATTTGAATTCATTTTATATGCCTCGAGTTGGGCCTTAGCCTTTTCCTATGAAGTGGGTGAGCCAACCCTACCCGTGAAAGGCCATTTACAAAACATTATGTTTGAATCATCAACCCTTTTAAATATATATTAGAATTCAGAAATCAAAAAAGTCGTTGTAGCAAAATGGTATGTATTCCCACTTGATCATAGTATCAAACGGTGCGATCCGGGTTTGATTCCTGGCAACACATATTTTAATTTTTTGCTCTTTTCTTTTAGAATTTGAAATTATTTTATATTCTTGGATTTGGGTCTTAGTCTTTCCTATAAAGTTGGCGAGCCAACCCTACCCGTGAAAGACCATCTATAAAACATTATGTTTGAATCATCAACATATTTAAATATTTATTAGAATTCACAAATTGAAAAAGTCGTTGTAGCAAAATGGTATGTATTCCCACCCGATCATAGTATAAAATGGGGCGATCCATGTTCGATTTTTGGCAATGACATATTTTAAGTTTTTGCTCTTTTCTTTTAGAATTTGAAATTATATTGGATTTGGGCTTTAGCCTTTTCCTATAAAATGGGTGAGCTAACCCGCCTGTGAAAGACCATCTATAAAACATTATGTTTGAATCATCAACCTATTTAAATATTTATTAAATTCACAAACCAACAAAGTCATTGTAGCATAATGATGTATATTCCCACCTGATCATCGTATCAAACGGGGCTATTCGGGTTTGATTCTGGCAATGACATATTTTAATTTTTTGTTATTTTATTTTAGAATTTGAATTTATTTTGTATGGTTGGATTTGGGCCTTAGCCTTTTCCTATAAACTGGGTGAGCCAACCCTACCTCGTGAATGACCATCTATAAAATATTATGTTTGAGTCATCAACCCATTCGAATATTTATTAGTTTTCACAAACCAACAAATTCGTTGTAGCACAACGGTATGCATTCCCACCTAATCATATTATCAAGTGGGGTGATCCGGGTTCGATTCTCGCAACGACATATTTTATTATTTGATCTTTTATTTTAAAATTTGAATTCATTTTATATGCCTCGAGTTGGGCATTAGCCTTTTTCTATGAAGTGGGTGAGCCAACCCTACTGTGAAAGGCCATCCATAAAATATTATGTTTGAATCATCAACCTTTTTAAATATTTATTAGAATTCACAAACTAAAAAGTTGTTGTAGTAAAATGGTTTGTATTCACACCTAATCATAGTATCAAGCGGGGCGATCCGAGTTCGATTCTGGCAAGACATATTCTAATTTTGCTTTTTTCTTTTAGAATTTGAATTTATTTTATATGCTTGGATTTGGGCCTTAGCATTTTCTGGTAAAGTGGGTGAGCCAACCCTACCCGTGAAATGTCATCTATAAAACATTTTATTTGAATCATCAACCGATTTAAATATTTATTAGAATTCACAAATTAAAAAAGTCGTTGTAGCAAAATGGTATGTATTCCCACCGATCATAATATAAAACGGGCGATCCGGGTTCGATTCTTAGCAATGACATATTTTAATTTTTTGCTCTTTTCTTTTAGAATTTGAATTCATTTTATATGCCTCGAGTTGGGCCTTAGCCTTTTCCTATGAAGTGGGTGAGCCAACCCTACCCGTGAAAGGCCATTTACAAAACATTATGTTTGAATCATCAACCCTTTTAAATATATATTAGAATACGAGAAATCAAAAAGTCGTCGTAGCAAAATGGTATGTATTCCCACCTGATCATAGTATCAAACGGTGTGATCCGGTTTGATTCCCTGGAAACACATATTTTAATTTTTGCTCTTTTCTTTTAGAATTTGAAATTATTTTATATTCTTGGATTTGGGTCTTAGTCTTTCCTATAAAGTTGGCGAGCCAACCCTACCCGTGAAAGACCATCTATAAAACATTATGTTTGAATCATCAACATACTTAAATATTTATTAGAATTCACAAATTGAAAAGTCGTTGTAGCAAAATGGTATGTATTCCCACCGATCATAGTATCAAACAGGCGATCCGGGTTCGATTCGACAATGTCATAATTTAATTTTTGCTCATTTCTTTTAGAATTTGAATTTATTTTATATGCCTGGAGTTGGGCCTTAGCCTTTTCATATAAAGTGGGTGAGCCAACCCTACCCGTGAAAGGCCATCTATAAAACATTATGTTTGAATCATCAACCGATTTAAATATTTATTAATATTCACAAACCAGCAATGTCGTTGTAGCACAATAATGTGTATTCCCACCTGATCATAGTATCAAACGTGGTTATCATGGCAACAACATATTTTAATTTTTTGCTATTTTATTTTAAAATTTGAATTCAGTTTATATGCCTCGAGTTGGGCTTTACCCTTTTCCTATGAAGTGGGTGAGCCAACCCTACCCGTGAAAGGCCATGTATAAAACATTACGTTTGAATCATCAACCCTTTAAAAGATTTATTAGAATTCACAAATCAAAAAAGTCATTGTAGCAAAATGGTATGTATTCCCACCTGATCATAGTATCAAACGGGGCGATCCGGGTTCGATTCTTGGCAATGACATATTTTAATTTTTTGCTTTTTTCTTTTAGAATTTGAATTTATTTTATATGCTTGTATTTGGACATTAGCCTTTTTCCTGTAAAGTGGGTGAGCCAACCCTACACGTGAAAGGTCATCTATAAAACATAATATTTGAATCATCAACCGATTTAAATATTTATTAGAATTCACAAATTAAAAAAGTCGTTGTAGCAAAATGGTATGTATTCCCACCTGATCATAGTAGTATAAAACGGGCAATCGCGTTCGATTCTGGCAACGACATATTTTAATTTTTGCTCTTTTCTCGTTAGAATTTGAATTTATTTTATATGCTTGGATTTGGGCCTTAGCCTTTTCCCAGTAAAGTGGGTGAGCCAACCCTACCCGTGAAAGGTAATCTATAAAATATTATATTTGAATCATCAACCGATTTAAATATTTATTAGAATTCACAAATTAAAAAAGTTGTTGTAGCAAAATGCTATGTATTCCCACCTGATCATAGTATCAAACGGGGCGATCCGGGTTCGATTCCTGGCAACGTCATATTTTAATTTTTTGCTCTTTTATTTTAAAATTTGAATTCATTTTGTATGCCTCGAGTTGGGACTTAACCTTTTTCTATGAAGTGGGTGAGCCAACCCTACCTGTGAAATGCCATCTATAAAATATTATGTTTGAATCATCAACCTTTTTAAATATTTATTAGAATTCACAAACTAAAAAAATCGTTGTAGCAAAATGGTATGTATTCCCACCCGATCATAGTATCAAACGGGGCAATCCGAGTTCGATTCTGGCAACACATATTTTAATTTTTGCTCTTTTTTTAGAATTTAAAATTATTTTATATTCTTGGATTTGGGTCTTAGTCTTTCCTCTAAAGTTGGCGAGCCAACCCTACCCGTGTGACAGACCATCTATAAAACATTATGTTTGAATCATCAACCTATTTAAATATTTATTAAAATTCACAAACCAACAATGTCGTTTGTAAAGCACAATGATGTGTATTCCCACATGATCATAGTATCAAACAGAGCTATCCGGGTTCGATTCCTGGCAATGATATATTGCAAATTTTTGCTCTTTTCTTTTAAAGTTTGAATTTATTTTATGTGCTTGGATTTGGGCCTTAGCCTTTTCCTATAAAGTGGGTGAGCTAACACTACCCGTGAAAGGATATCTATAAAATATTATGTTTGAATCATCAACCCTTTTAAATATTTATTAGAATTCGCAAACCAACACAGTTGTTGTAGCAAAATGGTATGTATTCCCACCCGATCATAGTGACAAACGGAGCGATCCGGGTTCGATTCCCGGCAACATATATTTTATTTTTTTGCTCTTTTCTTTTTGAATTTGAATTTATTTTATATGTTTGGATTTGGGCCTTAGACTTTTCCTGTAAAGTGGGTGAGCCAACCCTATCCGTGAATGGCCATCTATAAAATACTATGTTTGAGTCATCAACCCATTTGAATATTTATTAGAATTCACAAACCAACAAAGTCGTTGTAGCACAATAGTATGTATTCCCGTCCGATCATATTATCAAATGGGGCGATCCGAGTTTGATTCCTGGCAATGACAATATTTTAATTTTTTCATCTTTTATTTTAAAATTTTTATTCATTTTATATGCCTCGAGTTGGGCCTTAGCCTTTTTCTATGAAATGGGTGAGCCAATCCTACCAGTGAAAGGTCATCTATAAAACATTATGTTTGAATCATCAATCTTTTTAAATATTTATTAGAATTCCCAAACTAAAAAAGCCGTTGTAGCAAAATGGTATGAATTCCAACACGATCATATTATCAAACGTGGCGATCCGGGTTCGATTCCTGGCAACCCATATTTTAATTTTTTGCTCTGTTCTTTTAGAATTTGAATTTATTTTATATGCTTGGATTTGGGCCTTAGACTTTTCCTATAAAGTGGGTGAGCAACCCTATCCGTGAAAGGTCATCTATAGAACATTATGTTTGAATCATCAACCGATTTAAATATTTATTAGAATTCACAAATTAAAAAAGTCATTGTAGCAAAATGGTATGTATTCCTACCTGATCATAGTATCAAACGGGGCGATCCAGGTTCGATTCCTGGCAACGACATATTTTAATTTTTTGCTCTTTTCTTTTAGAATTTGAATTTATTTTATATGCTTGGATTTGGGCCTTAGCCTTTTCCTATAAAGTGGGTGAGCCAACCCTACCGTGAAAGGATATCTATAAAATATTTTGTTTGAATCATCAACCCTTTTTAAATATTTATTAGAATTCATAAATTAAAAAAGTCGTTGTAGCACAATGGTATGTATTCCCACCTGATCATAGTATCAAACGAGGCGATCCGGTTCGATTCTGGCAATGACATATTTTAATTTTTGCACTTTTCTTTTAGAATTTGAAATTATTTTATATGCTTGGATTTGGACCTTAACCTTTTCCTATAAAGTGGGTGAGCTAACCTTGCTCGTGAAAGGCCATCTATAAAATATTATGTTTGAAGCATCAACCGATTTAAATATTTATTAAAATTCACAAACCAACAAAGTCGTTGTAGCTCAATGATGTTTATTCCCATCCGATCATAGTATCAAATTGGCTATCCACTTTTGATTCTGGCAACGACATATTTTAAGTTTTTCCTATTTTATTTTAAAATTTGAATTCATTTTATATGCCTCGAGTTGGGCCTTAGCCTTTTCCTATGAAGTGGGTGAGCTAACCCTACCCGTGAAAGACCATCTATAAAACATTATGTTTGAATCATCAACCCTTTTAAATATTTATTAGAATTCACAAATTAAAAAAGTCATTGTAGCAAAATGGTATGTATTCCCACCTGATCATAGTATCAAATGGGGCGATCCAGGTTCGATTCCTGGCATGTGATTTCAAAAGATACCTATTCCCAATGCAACAGGATTTATTGACCACTCCAACACATACTCCTCACCGCTCTTAACGGATCAATGTCATGTGACCTTACTTGCAGGCTTTCTCCAACTCCTTCAAGATCCTAGAAAAGTACATTTAATAAATTATGTTATTTTAGATGATTGTTTATTTAGTAAATTTAATATTTTATAAATAGCCATAGATGAAGTCAAGCAAAAGGTTGATTACGTTGAGTGAAATTAATGTTCTTCTTCAGCCCGTCCACGAAGGAAGTCCAAACATGTGTAGTAGGTATATGAGCATGATATCAATTTCGTCAATGTATTACTAATGTATCATTTAAACTTTAATTTCACTCAACATAATGAATGTATTTTCTTTCATTGTCTTCATTTACCGCTAACATATTCAGCTAAATAAAATTAATATGCACTTACAAGTTTAATTGAAAAAAACCGGCAATAATTCTTTTAAAAAAGTAACAAAAAATTGTTGTGAGTGATGCTAGTCCACCACTTCCGGCAATAGCATAAACGCTTATACTTGATATGGTAAGGTGTTTGGCCTCCCAAAGTGTAACTTCTATTAGATTTGCAGTTAAACTAGCCAGTAAGAAATAATTAAACTGAATTGCGCATTAGGAAGAGTACTTTTTCATAAAATTTTACCTTATTGTAAGAAGGGACTTTTGAGAATAGCTGATGAGCTTTATCCTTGTTTTCCTCCCATTCTGTGGGTAATCCATTAATATGTTGTATCTACATAGAAATATATTATTTGATCAGAAAGGGATACCAACAAACTTAGTAGCACTATATACTAGATAGCAAATTATGTAATTTGCAGTTACTAGTATCTGCATTTCATTACTTTATGAAGGTTGCCAGCATGAAGACCTGCAGCCCTTGCTAGCCTGGTCAACATGGAATAAAGCCCCTTGACAGACAATGTAAGAGAAGGTACCAACAACATGAACACTCGTAAAGTCTCATTGACTCTATTATGATAAGACTGGAATATGGTTTGTCCAATTTTGTCTCTTTCTCCCTAGCTATAGCATCAGTGATAGCAGTGTATCCTTCTACAGTAGAGACTCAAGTGGGATAAGGATTGCATGTTCCTATTCAGGTTATAAAACATGTTCAGTCAGATGAGATACTTTCTTCATTTGCCTATCCAAGATCTCCAGGAACAAAGCTACTAAACAAAGAAAAATTTAGTAATCACAAAAATAAACCTCTGAAAGTTCTTCCATAAGAGAAGAGTGTAAGGCAGTAACCTCTTTCCCCAAACTGTGAACATCATCATGCTGACCTTCTGTTATAGCCAACACATGCAGAGAGACTAAAAGGTTAGCAGATAATCTCGCTCCTTTTATAACTTTTATACCCCTCTCAACCAAACAAAAATCAAAAATAAAAATGATTGCTAGTTCCCATATACTCAGACCAAGTAGTATTGACAGATTTTTTCAACAAATCCAGGAAAAGACAAAATCAATAGGGTGTAGAGTTAAGGGTGTAACGCCCCCTTATGGACGCTACAAGGCTTGTTAACTTTAAACTTCTTTAAAACAATTTTTAGAAAAATTACACAATATAAAACAGAATTTTTTTTTATTCTCGCAGTATATTAAAATCGACCATTATATCATAAAAACACAAATCATCATGAGAAAATTGAAAATATCACAAACCAAGAGTTTGAATTCGAAAATAGCTTAAAGAATACAATTTGAAAAGAGGTTTTCAATCAATCTTAAAATAAAACATAGCGGAAGCATAAAATTGAAAATAAGTTTCATAATTTGACATCATAAAATATAATGTCTTTCTTGGCGTAATTCCGCGTTTCAGTCCCACATCGTTGCACATACGCTTCTCATATACTTCAACTTAAGTCATCCTCGTTACATTCCTATCGCAACATGATGTAACTTTTATAATCATTAAGCTTAGTAAGCACATTTGAATTCTCACAAAAACATTTTTCAAAGTATGAGCATTTATCATGAAAACATAAATATGAGCATGATCATTGTAAATAACTTTTGCATCTCTTTCTATGCATAAATAAAAACATGCATATTCATTTTATCTTTATGGGCCCAAGCGTTACATCGTTAACATCATTAGTGCGCCGTCACGAAAGGAAAGGGGTAGCAAATCTCAAACCAAACGTAATAAGTCCACCTTGCGGGACAAGTCCACCTAGCGGGACAAACATCATCATTGGGTGTGTAACGCTTACATTACGTGATACATACATATATATTTACGAAAGCTCATCAACAATTTGTAAAGAATGCCATAAATGTCTTTCATAGAGAATGCTTGAATATAAGATGTTAAAATCAGTATAACTTTATAAAAAGAACATTTCATAAACTTATATATATATATCATGTTGCATGTGAGAATGTACTTACTTGACTTGTTTATTTACTAAACCTTTCACTTAAGGGTGATGAACGTCTTGATCATGGTGTGATCGCTTCTTGGAATGTTCATGTCAAATATTTTCATGGGAAACACATACAATTAATATAGACATTAAAAATACATTTATATATATTTATAAGATTTCATAAATGATCTAAATAAGGTTCATAAAACTTCATTAGTACATGATCAAGCCTAATGCTCTAAAACTGGAAATTTCGACCTATACTTACTTGAAAATATTAATCGATAATATAAATATCTATCCATGTAAAACTTAGAAACATGATACCTAACATCCTAATAGAGTGTCACAAATTTTTCCTTTATAAAATAGATGTGAAAAACACGAATTTCAAATTTTCTAAATGAATACAATTGTACAGGCATCTTATATTATTCTAGTCTGGGCATATTGTAAAGAACGATTTTTAACTCACGACCTAGATACCGTATAAATCTAAAACTTTGCCGAATTATACATAACAGATATGTACATGTCTTAAAATTTTCTTAAGGTAAATGAACATCCATTTATAGTGAAAAATGATTATTCAAAACGGATTCTAAAACTGTCAGGATTTTTCATACATCGTGAGCATATTAGATTCTAAATTCTATGTACTCTAAACCGGGATAGATAAAATTCCACTCATATTACAGGATACTAATAATGCATATAGGAATGACATATCCAAAATTTAGCCATAAATAAATTCATATCCATTCTACACATGCTTCTAAAGTTTGAGATCATACAAATTTTCAGATTCATGAATGAATGTCCAGTGATAAAATAAATTAATTATTAGATCAGCAATAACTATAAGGATCTGGAAATTTAACCTATCATATATGACATTTAGATACTTCTTGTGTAGATATATGTTATGCACCATTGAATTCAAGTAAATTGTATGACGAAGTAAAAGCACACTTTGGTGAAGAGCTGGATTTGATTGTTTGAAAGGGCTAATGTAGAGATTTTTGAGGAAACTATTTAGAATGAAGGAACTTATTGGCTCTCTAAATTTTTAAGATCCACACACCTCTTATTCATATATGTAATCATGTATTCTCAGCAAAATAACTAGATACAAGTCTCATCTATTAAAATATTGAAAAAGGGTCCCTACATCTTCACATGATAGTTGTTAGCCATGTTTCAATTGATAAAATAAAGACCTTACTTTTCTTGCTTTCTTCATTGTGATTTAATCATGGAGAATATACCTTAACTTTTGTGGTTCAAATAGGGAACAACCATTACACTTTACTTGCTTTATACAAACCATAACAACCACAACAACATGAGTATAGTAAGCTGTCACAGAATTTTCTGGTTTGGCAAGCTTTAGTATATGGACCATAACTCTCACTTTACATATTCAAATAAGGTAATTCTTCCTCCTATAGACACCTAAGACCTGTATCTAAATTAACATGTTTAAAAATCTCAGAAAAGAAACTTATTTTATGGGAAATATACGTTGGCAAAGTTGGACATGTTGCTATCCAGTTTTACAAATTTTCAGTTTTGGCATGCTTTAGTGTTTGTACCATATCTCATACTTTACATATTCAAATAAGGTAATTCTTGTTCCTATAGACACCTAATACATGTATCTAAATCAAAATGTTCAAAAATCCCAGATAAGAAACTTATTTTATGCGAAAAATACCTTTGCAAAGTTGCACATGATGCTGTCAAGTTTTACAGATTTTCAGTTTTGGCATGTTTGAGTGTTTTGAGAATATCTCATACATTACATATTCAAATAAGGTAATTCTTGTTCCTATAGATACTTAAGTCATGTAATTAAAATACCATGTTCATAAATTTCAAATAACCACCTTAAGTTATAGGGGAAAATGTTCACAAAATTGTACCTAAAACCACATATCATCAAGTTCATAAACTACATGAGTTTGAAGAGTATGAAAATAATTCATTTAATCATTCTTGATTAGAATAATAATTGTCAATATAATATGTAATTTCTCATATATACACATCACATCATAGTAATATATATAACTCATGTTCCATATATACCGTCATAATTCTTTTGACATGAACTTCCGAGCACACCGATCTCACGTTCTTTCCGTTATAACACTAGATGAATCATTAGTATTAAATATACCAACAATCATTGTGATTAATAAAATTATATAATCATTAAAGAAAATGTGGGTATTACAATCCTCCCACCTTACAAGAGTTTCGTCCTCGAAACTCAGAATAGATGTGGATATTTCGCTCTTATATCTTCTTCACGCTCCCAAGTGGCTTCTTCAACTTTGTGGTTAGATCATAATACTTTAACTAAAGGAATTTCTTTGTTTCTCAATTTCTTAACTCCTCTATCAAGTATTGTTGTGGGTTTTCTTCATAACTAAAACTCTCATCAATTTGTATCGCTTGTGGTGTAAGGACATGTGAAGGATCCGAACGTATTTCTTGAGCATTGATACATGAAAAACATTGTGGATTGTTGTCATCTCTCGAGTTAATTCTAGTTTATAAGCAACTTTTCCAATTCTTTCAACAATCATATATGGACCAACATATCTTGGACTAAGCTTTCCTTTCTTCCCAAATCTCATAATTCCTTTCATTGGTGAAACTTTAATGAAGACGAAGTCCCCAACCGAGAATTCTAACGGTCTACGCCTAATATCGCGTAACTTTTTCTCGTCTACTTTGTGATATTTCAATTCTTTTTCGGATTACCTTTACAGCTTCTCGTAGTCTCTTGCACAAAATCCGTCTTCTCGATATGTTTTGATTCTATCAATTTCTCCTCACCAGACCTCATGTTAATGAATTGAGAACGACAATGTCTCCCATACAATGCCTCATAAGGGGTCATACCTATTGTTGCTTGATAATCTGTTATTATAAGCAAACTCGGCGAGTGGTAAGTATTTGCACCAACTTCCTTTAAAATCAAGAGCGCATGCCCTAAGCATATCTTCAAAAATCTGATTTGTTCGCTCCGCTTGTCCATCATCATGGATGGAAGGTCGTGCTAAACATTAGTTTGGTACCCATTGATTGTTGTACACTTCGCCTAAAAGTGAGACGTAAATCTACTATCTCTATCCGAAATTATAGATTCTGGCACTCCATGTAAGCGAACTATCTCTTTGACGTAGAGTTCTACCAACTTGTCCATCGAAAATATCATTTTAACTGGAAGAAGAGCTGACTTGGTAATTCGATCGATAATTACCCAAATGGCATCATAGCCATTAGTCGTTTTAGGCATCCCAACGATAAAATCCATAGCAATTTCTTCCCACTTCCATTCTGGTATATGAATTGGTGCAAATGACCTCACGCAGCTTTTGATGTTCCACCTTTACTTGTTGACATGTCAAACACTTTGTTAACATAACTTGCAATATCTTTCTTCATGCCATGCCACCGAAATTTTTGTTTGAGGTCCCGATACATCTTTGTAGCTCCTGGATGTATGGAGTATGGAGTTTCATTCGCTTTCGACATAACTGCTTTCTCATTTCCCAATCTTTTGTTACACAAAGTCGCCCTTTGAATTTTAAAATTCCATCATTGGAGATACAAAAATCCGGACATTTTCCAAGAATTACTTCTTCCTTGATTTTGGATAAAAGTTGGTCCTTTTCTTGACTCGCTTGAATATGCTCAAAAATGTCCGGGGTCAAGGTTATTAATGATAAACGATTCAAAATTATTTCAAGTTGTAGCTCAATAACCTCTTTTTGTAAAGGTTTTGGGATAACATGCAACGCCATGAGTTTTGTTGATGATTTCCTACTCAATGCATCCGCTACTCTATTTGCTTTGCTGGATGATAAAGGATTTCACAATCATAATCCTTAACTAATTCAAGCCATCGTCTTTGCCTCATGTTTAATTCTTTTCGTAAAGAAATATTTCAAGCTCGTGATCTCAGTATAAATCTTACTACGGTGGCTCCATACAAATAATGTCTCCATATTTTCAATGAAAATACTACACGCGCCAATTCAAGATCATGAGTAGGGTAATTTTTTTCATAATCCTTCAACTGTCTCGAGGCATAAGCAACCACTTTATCATTTTGCATCGAATCGCACAAGGCCCATTTTTGAAGCATCATCGTAAATAGAGAATCTTTCTTCTCCTTCAGAATCATCAATACCGGTGATGAAGTTAATCTATTCTTAAGCTCTTGAAAACTTCTATCACAAGCATCACCATTCAAACTTTTTCCCTTTGCGTTAGGTTAGTCGAGGCAACGCTATTTTTGAAAAATCCTCCACAAACTTTCGATAGTAACTGCTAAACCTAAGAAACTTCTAATTTCACTTGCATTCTTAGGTTGCTTCCAATTTAGAACAGCCTCTATCTTTCCTAGATCCACCTTAATTCCATCTTTTGATATCACATGGCCTAAGAAGGACACTTCCTCTAACCGGAACCCACATTTGGAAAATTTTGCATATAACTGATGCTCTCTCAATGTCTCAAGCACAATCCTCAAGTGTATATCATGTTCTTCTCGACTCTTTGAGTATACAAGGATGTCATCAATAAATACTATAACAAACTTATCAACATATTCTTTGAATACTCGATTCATCAAATCCATAAATGTGTGGGGCGTTTGTAAGACCAAAAGGCATAACCATAAATTCATAGTGACCATACCTACTTCTAAAGGCTGTCTTCGAAATATCTCCTTCTCTTATCTTCAACTGGTGATAACCAGATCTCAAATCAATTTTTGAAAATATTGATACGCCTTTTAATTGGTCAAACAAATCATCAATTCTTGGTAGTGGGTATTTATTCTTTATGGTCACTTTATTCAACTCCCTATAGTCAATACATAATCTCATAGACCCATCTTTCTCTTGACAAATAATATCGAGCTCCCCATGGTGAATGACTTGGTCGTATGAAACCTTTGTCAATGAGTTCTTTTAATTGAGCATGCAATTCTTTTAACTCTGATGGGGCCATTCTATATGGTACTTTTGAAATTGAATTTGTGCCTACTACGAGTTCAAATTTCAAATTCAATTTGTCTATCTGGTGGTATTCTGGCGAGTCTTCAGAAATACATCGATGAACTCGAACTACTTGCACTTCATTGATCAACAACTTCACTTCTTGTCTTTGTCCACTATATTGGTAACATCTAATGCATCCACTAGTTAATAACTTCTTGGTCGTCATAAATGATAGAAACATCACTGATTTCATTCCTATTTCGCCTGAAATTCCATTCCTAAGATAATACCAAAATCATGCATATTCAACACAATGAGATCAGTGTAGAATTCCTTATCAATAACCATTTAAGGAAGTGCTGACAAATAATGTAAGGGTATCATCACCTCACCTATTACTGTATGTCTCCATGATGAAGGCCACTAAACTTATCATAATATTTTCTTTTGAGATTCATAAAAAAAAGACTACTCATTGAACTCCTTAATAAACACCACTAATGTCATTCAATTGACATTGTTGCTTTCTCAATTCCTTCACTCAGGCTTCCTTTGTCAAGTAACACAACCCACATAAAATTCCTTCACTCAATAAAATCCATCAATTTGAGAGCATGTTCTATTGTCTTCAGCCATGCTCCTATGATTAAGGGATCACTAGATCCTTGAAAGCCAGCAGGTCTAAATATTTCCATCTACCTAGTAGATGCTCTTGTCAGATGGATCATATTGTTGCATGAACCATAGGGGTTTCGACTACATGTTCCTGAAATAGATAAAAAGTTGGTGTAGGTTCGTAGCGAGTTTCTCTTCCGTTGTTATTAGCTCAAAACTCAATAATTTCACCTTATTATCTTTATAGTCATCTATGAAGGTCGACAATAATTTGAAGTAGATTAGCATCAACAAAAATGGCCTATCTAGGTCCTATTGCCGAACAACCCCAACATATGCCTTTTCTTCCATCATCATTCATAGTTTATCTTAATAGAGGGAGGTGAAGCTTTGTAGAGTTCTTAATACAATCAAGGTTATGTTATGAAAGTGTATATCAAGCACTATTGTTTTTCTTAAAAAAAAACTCACTTGTAGAACATGGAGTAGGCGTATGGCCATGTGCATTGGAAACGGAACCCGCCGGATACCATAATCGTAACGCCTACGGACGCCACAAGGCTCGTTAACTTTAAACTCTTTTAAAATAGTTTTTAGAAAAAATTACACAATATTAAACTGAAATTGTTTTTTTATTCTTGCAAGTATATTAAAATCGACCATTATATCATAAAAACACAAATCATCATGAGAAAATTGAAAATGTCACAAACCAAGAGTTTGAATTCGAAAATAGCTTAAAGCATACAATTTGAAAAGAGGTTTTCAATCAATCTTAAAATAAAACATAGCGGAAGCATAAAATTGAAAATAAGTTTCATAATTTGACATCATAAAATATAATGTCTTTTCTTGGCGTAATTTCGTTTCCGGGCCCCACATCGTTGCACATACGCTTCTCATATACTTCAACTTAAGTCATCCTCATTACATTCCTATCTGCAACATGATGTAACTTTTATAAGCATTGTTAGGAATTTTATTGTTTAGATTTTGATGAATGCCATGTAAAACTTAGAATAGAAAGTTGGCTCCCCAATTCTTGTCAGTAAAATGTATTGTAACAATTAGAGTGGCTAAGCCGAGTTAAGTCGGCCTACGCCCTAACATGCAAGAAGACAATCGAAGAAGGCTTGAAGGAAAACTCTTTGAGAGACACTGAGTACAGCAAAGAAGAGCAGACAGAACTCGATCAAGAAACAATTTGAGATGCAACTGAGTGGAACATCACCAAGTCAACTCAAGAGAAGCCAAGTTCTCAAGTGACAAGAGTCATCCAATGATTGAAGTCGACTCTAAGTCACCTGGGAAAGCAAGGAAATGCAAGTCAAGTCGAGATAATCAGAAAAGAACCGTTGTACGTAAATCAAGAGACTTACTTAAACAAGTAATATCTCCATACCACCTTTCTTGGAGTGCTCGGTCCCCTAAGCGTGCAAAAGGAATGAACCAATGGGAAGCACTACACCGTGTCGAACTCAAAAGGTGATAAAACAATTCATACGAGGAAATGGCAATTCCAAGAACTCGCAAGCCAACGATCGCAAAGTGACTTTCAAAAATGAGCCTATCTCTTCAACGGGCAAATTTTTGAAAGTTCACTATAAAAGGCCGAGGAGTTTGTTTGAGAAAAATGATGAATGACACACGTGAAGATATACAAGCTTATCAAAAACCGAAACATTCTCAATCCTCAAGCCTACATTTCAAGTACATCAATCCAACACTTACCCGTGAAGGAAAGAGAACTTCAACCAGCTTGAAGAGGAAACCTTTGAAAACAAGGGGTCTACATTCCGGAAGGATTGTAGAAAGGTTCAAGTCGCTGAACCAAGTCTTAAGCTTTTGGAGGGCTTCGTGATCAAATCCAAAGTGCTTAAGCAAGTGAGTCAAGTAGCAAGGCAAAACGCTCTATGAAGAAGCCGAGTCGCGCGAGAAGCCACCTGAGTGATCAAGGCGTCTCATCGAGTCCCAAAGGATCAAGTCGGCTGTTGTGATCAAGACTTGTATCTCGGGACTTACCACTTTGTAAACTCGATCATTACTTAGTGGATTCCTCCAGGAGTTGGAGAAGAGAGGAGTAGAAGAATTACCCCATCTTCGAACCTCTATAAAAACCTTAATGTGTCATTTACATTTCAAAGATTTAAATATCTCGCACTTTTAATTGCTTATATCTCACGATAAATTTGCTATCCATTTGATAATTTATAAGTACTAAATCAGTCATTTGTAAAAACTTGCTTAATCAAACTTAAGGGTGTTAAGTCTTCCACTGAAAACAAAACCACAACTGAAGTCAAATTATAGCCAACAAATTTGAGTTACTCTATTAATGTACTCAAATTTGAATGTTGAGAGATTAACTCTACCGAGTGACTAATTCGATCGACATGTGTAGAACTCAGAGATTTAAAAGGCCTAAATCGAAAATTTGCAAGGTTTATTCAACCCCCTTCTAAACCTTACACTTACACCCCTTGGGACCTACAAGTGGTATCGAGCGGTTGGTTCATTGAACCTCTCCGCATCGGTTACCGAACTAGATCTCCAAACTTTTCAAAAGTCCGCTTTAGTACTTAATCTTTCAAAACTCTTTTCTATCATTAAAAGTTATTATCATGGAAGCAAATCTAACACGCATTCCTATGTTCACCATTGAAGAATTTGATGATTGGAAAATTCGATGCAGTGCTCATCTATCAAAGATTACATGATGAGATGTGGATAGTGATAGAAGATGGGCCTCTCGCAAATATTAAAGGTGAACACAAATTGCACGAAGAGTTGCGGTGAAGGGGAAGAAGATCAAAGACCCGGACTACCATGGTTGAAAACCAAGAACCGAGTGGACAAATGATGACAGTAAAACGATACAACCTGGATAATGTAGCCAAGGACATTCTTTACAAAACCTGGACAAAGCCATGTTCAATAAAGTGAAATCTTGCAAAACGGCTAAGGAAATGGGACAAACCGACATTGATTTGCGAAGGCTCGTGAGCAAATCAAAGAAAACAAACTATCGTGGTGTACAAAAATTTGAGAACTTTAAAATGATCTCGGAGAAAACCTGGATCAACGGATGCTCGGTTTACGTAAAATCACAAATGAGCTGTCTACACTTGGAAAGGAATATACACAAAAGGAAATGTGTATGAAGATCCTAAAAAGTCTTCCAAATTGAATGGGAAATGAAGGTCAAGGCATCGAGACACCATGGACCTATCAAAGACATCCAATCATGAGTTATTCTCGACCTCAAAGCCTACGAGTTTGAGCCGAGAAGGAAAGACCAGGAAGAGACAATTGTACCCAAAACAAATTTTGCTCTAGTTGTCAAAGATGGAAGGAGAGCCGAGGTCAAAGAGTAATTGACCCGGAAGAAATAGCCCGATGGTTAAAAGATTTAACAAGTTCTTTAACAAGAACTACAAGAGAGGAAAGGGTGAATCCTCCGGAAGACACTCGGCTCCCCTCCAAATCAAGGGATGATAGGCCAACCAAGAGAATGATCATCAACAAGTTGAGTATCAAAGGGTCGACAACTCAAGAATAGAAAGAGTCGATCAAAAGGGTGAATATCTATGTTGGAATTGTAGACAACCAGGTCACTATGCCATTGATCGCTCATATCCTCGTAGTCAACAAGTACGTAAACGAAGAAGAAAGAAAGGTCTTGAGAGAAAGAAGACAAGAGAAGAAAAAGGCAATGATGGGCCGCAGAGATCGCCGACACACCAAGTCAAGAGAGACAATGACTCAGAGAGCGATGAAGCCGACTACTCAAGTGACTCGAAGAAGAAGCTTTGATCCGCTTAATGGCCAAAGAACAAGATCAAGAAGATGAGGTACAATCTAACTCAACAAGCTCGGACACTAGTGATAGTGATCATGACACACACACTTCATCACCCACGATCTTTATGATTCATTAGGCAAAATGATGAAAGATTTTGAGCACATTAAAACCTCACACACACTATTGAATGAGGAAAATGTAAGTCCAAGCGCTACGATAATCTGAGGGGGGTGAATAGATTATCTCCATCTTTTCGTTATCGCCCTCTTTTTCAAACCGAATGCTCAAACACAATAATAAGGTGCGGAATGTAAACAACACACGTCTATTTAAAGAGGTTCAACCCACCTAGGGCCTAATCCTCTACCACCCCAAAGATATCAGGGATGGATTTCGAAAAGAAAAAGAATTTTATTAATTACCAAAATTAATACAAATTCAACTTACAACACCTTGAAGAGCACCACACTCTTCTTCAACAACACCTTTGGAGATTACCACAATCTCCCTTTGAAGATTACCACAATCCTCAACGGCACCTTGCGAAGATCACCACAATCTTCCGACTTGAAGAGCACCGAACTCTCCAACACCACCTTTGGAGATTACCACAATCTCCTTTTGAAGATTACCTCAATCTTCCTTCAACGGCACCTTTGAAGATCACCACAATCTTCAATCTTGAAGAATACCAAATTCTTCAACACCTCAAGAGCACCACACTCTTGAAACACCTATCACCTAGATCACCCAAGTGTATTCTTACCACAAGAATACTCACAAGGATATCTTGTGTTTGGTTGATGAATTACAATCAAGATTACACTTTGAAAAATATTACAACTCAAAAGTGCAAGTGTAATCAAGAATGAAAGCCTAGACCTCAAGATGTGAAAGTGATAGTATTTTAGGCTATTACAACAAGAATGTTGAAATGAATAACAAAGATTATGTGCTTGTGATATCTCTTGTTGTTTGTATCAAGTCTTATATTTGATCCTCAAGCTTTCATCTATTTATAGGAGAGCCTTCAAATTTGAATTCCAACATAGGCTCCTCCAAAGGCTCCTCCAAAGGCTCCTCCAACATAGGCTCCTTTATGGGCTCCTCCATGTTTTCTTTTGTCTACAAATAAGACAAAGAGATTAAAATAAATATGGTTGTCTCATAAGGATACAAGAATCGATTATAGAACAATCCCACATTTTAAGGAAGAATGGTCTCACTGACAACGGTTATATTTTTTTGTCAAACTAAAAGATGCACGGCCGCATTTAAATAGAAGTTTGAAACATATAGCACCAAATTAACACTGCAGGCGACGGTCGAAGGGCACCTCGACCGGTCGAGCCTATGTGCGACGGGCACAGACCGATCAATTTTGAGAGTTCTCAAGTTTCATTCCACGAAACTTGTTCCTGTGTACGGCCGCCACGGTCGACTGTCGACCTCCTCATTGACAAGTTGTCCGATTTTTATCAAAAATAAACCTCAAGAAATACTCCGAAAAATTCGTGAAAAACATTTTAAACCGATCGGAGTATTTAGACAACATTAGAAATATAGTTTTGAAGAAATAAAACATTTACACAAAAAGTGTTGTCCGATATAAATACCAATAAATACTCCGAAAGATAGTAGAAACTTTTAGATCAATTGGGAGTATTAGGACAACATAATTTCAATGTAAAAACCCATTGACTTAAAAGCATTAAATGTGTTGTCCAATTTTATATCGAAAATAAACTTGAGGAAATACTCCGAAAAATATTAAAACCATTTTAAAACATTTAGGAGTATTTGGACAACCTTTAAAAACATTGTTTTGGTGTAAAAACAAAATCATCAAAATCATGATAAAACCATTTATCAAACAATCTCCCCTTTTTGATGATTACAAACCAAAACAATTTTAACGAGGTCGATTTTGAAAACAAAACAATTTAACCGGTTAAAGAGAACTATCGTTGAGAGCGACAACATTTCATGCAATAAAAACACAAGGATGGGAGTAGAGATATTCAAACACATATAGAAAATGCTCCCCCTATCAACATGCACAACAAGAGTTATATAGAAGCAACTTAAACATAAGCTAAAATATTAGCTTTTCGATATTGAGCTTAAGTATCAATAACTTCAAATGCTCCCCTGTCAAAGATACATCATTAGAACCGTATATAAGTCCATACTACAACCAATGGACCATGATTCATACATAACCATAATGCACCAAGTGGACTAAATATGATCCACAACTTATGGCTTTATGAAGCCATAGCTTATAGCTTCTTTTCGTTAAGCTTATCTTAGCTTTTATGAGCTAATGAGCTTATAACCCGTTTCTCCACCTGTTTCTCCCCCTTGGAATCATCAAAAAGAATGTTAGCACGATAAATACATCATATATTCATATCAAAGTGTACAACTAAACCGATGTATCGAGCTATTTGAACATTGAAGCTTATAAGCCAAATCGGAGGGAAAGGTCGAATCATACGACTTGTAGAAGCTTATGAAAAATCATTTGATAAGCAAAACATGATCTCCATAAATATATAAGCCTTTTGAAAACGAGAGAATCATGTAGGTGATGAATTTTTCATTGAAACGTTTTATCGAACACTGGCAAGGCCAAAATTAGAAAATAATATATATAGCCCTTGTAAATGTAATCAAGCCAAGTTTTTCATCACCAAATTCAATTTAACAAGTATCATTCATAACAATCAGTAAGCTCATCACAAAAATATATGAATTTCATCAAGAAAAAATACATATAAGCCACAAACTTAAGGGTTCAACCCAATTGAGCTAAGGATAGTGAAATTCTTACCATTCAATTGGTAAAGACGAGCAATGAAGATGATAGTCGAGCTAGATAATCCCCAAAATATATAATTCATGCATCAAAACTCATTTGAAGTGAATTGTGTGTGAAATTTGCAAAGGGGACGGAAAATGGCCAAAAGAAGTTAAACTTGCGAATGCCGAAGAAGTAACCATTTTAATCCAAGATTTTGCTTAGGGCGACGTGGTCGGTTTGGGGACGGTCGACGTTGAGGGCGACGGTTGCCCTCAACCTTTTCAGCCCACTGTCTGTTAGTTTTTCCAAAATCCGAATTTTCAACCAAAAATCCGATTTTTCGCCCTAAGTTTTAAAAACGTGCAAAATGCAAACGTAGACCTCATTCAATATACATTATGTCATAATCAAGCTCGAAATGAGGTAAAATACTCGGCGGTTAATGATCAAAAAGTCCGCGAGTTATCCTTGAGACGGAATTAAACACATCTCAAGTTTTTGTTAAAAATCACAATCCCTTAAAAAATATATCGAATCTCAATAGGTTTAGTTCGATTATGACGAACCAAATTTTGAATACGAATAACCGTATAATAGATACCAAACTTGTTATCCCGAAAAAAATAAGAACGTTTTAAATCTTTGGATACAACAAGTCATAAGAAGAAGTGCCTTTCAAATATTTGAAAATTTCTTTTAATAACACTTTAATGAGATTCGTTGGGATAGTTTTTGAAGTCGAGCATATAGACATAAGGCATATGGAATGTAGTCTATAGGAATAATGCAAGAAAACATACCTCGAATTTGTTTGTTGGTCGATATGCCTTTCTCAACCTTTGTCAATCTTTAGCCATAGAGATTGAGATGGTTCTTCTTTCTTTAATGCTTAACTCCTTCAAGAGTTCTTATATAACCATCTTCTTGGCATTGAATAATTTGTAGTCCAAGCAAGAAATTGAGCTCCCCATCATTCTCATCTCAAGCTCACTTAGTATCAACTTAGAAAACATATCTTGCACAAATATTCATTAGTAGCACCATAAATATTATCAACAAAAATTTGCACAAGTAAACAACCTTGCCTCTTTTCAAAACAAGAAGTGTAGTATCAACTTTACCTTTTGTAAAATCATTTTGCAAAAAAAAAAGCTAAGTCTATCAATCGTACAATGCCTTTATAAAAATCATTTGGCCTAGAATTTTAAACTCCAATAGACTTATATTTGAATAAAACCATTTAGAAAGTTGGATTTAACATCCATTTGGTAAAGCTTGAAATTTTCTTTAAAACAAGAATAGGCAAGTAAAATGCAAATAGCTACTAAATGTGCTATGAGTGCAAATGTTACAACAAAATTAATTACCTTCTTCTTGAAAATACCTTCGAGCTACTAACCTCGCCTTAGTTCGACCAATGTTGCCTTGGTCATCGAGTTTGTTCCGGAATACCCTTTTTGTCTTCTTCATCACTATCATCATAGGGCATCCAATTGATCTAAGGTGTTCATAATAGAACATTTACATCCAAATATTTTGAGGTAACTAATATTTGGAGTACTTCATTTCTCATCTACACAACTTAACAAACTCATTACCGGCATCGCTTATATAGGCAAGAAAAAAATAGTCCAAGTGTAAAAACATGCCTCAATCATCAATCACAAAAGTATCTTGCATAAGAGCATAGTAGAAATAGACACTATATATATAGACCATGAAGCAAGAAACACATACTATGCATTTAGAAGATCATCAAGAGTCTAATAAATCATGCAAGTTCAAATAAGCTTAAGAAAGCTACAAAAGGTCTCTTTTGAAATTTGAAAATCCGAAAGCATATAGTTGAGACCTTATTTAAAAGAAGTGTTTGAACAAGAGTTGACACGGCAAATATGTGCAATCAAATATCGAATAGTGCCTTTAAAAAAAATCTAAAAATCCTCTTAATGGCACTTGTATGAAATACTATGAAAAACAAGCACATAGACACATGACAATACATATATCGAGTCTATAAGAGTAAGAATAACACAAGTAAACGTACCTCGATAATTTATGCCTTTCTTGACAAATAATGACGTAAATGGCCATTTGTGAAAATATGTAAATCCTACACAATTCTTAAAACATATCTAGCACAAATCATAATGATAAAAGTGTAGGCTAAGAGATATCACAAGTAAGCTCATGCCATAAAAATCCATAAAAGATGATAACACATTTTAGTCTACAAAAATGCACAAGAGTTTTAAAAACATCATATAAGGTCTTCTTTTTCAAAAATATTTTAAAAGCACAAGTATATATTGAAGACCTTAATTAAAAAATAAATATTTGAAAACTCATTTTGCAATTAAGACACAAATAAAAGCATGCATAGTAACAAAATAAAATGCATATTTAAATAGGGAGATACGAGTTACCAATTACGCCATTTCCATGGGTTGTGCCGTTCCCATTGTTGATGATATCTTCCCTTTGAGAAGTCACTTTGTTGATGATGACTTCTTTGATTACTCCATTTCAAGGTTTGTTGCCTTCCCATTGTTGAAAGTCTCTTCTTCTTTGAAAATCATCTTGTTGATGATGTCTTTGCCATTTCAAGGATTGTGTTCTTCCCATTTTTGATTGTACCCTCTTCTTGGAAATTGGCTTTGTTGAGAATAGTTTCTCCTTCTTTGATCAAATGAAACAATCATTTGATATCTTCTTGGCGGTATAAATTTTCTTCGATCATTATTTCACGGGTACCTAATATGACATTGTTTTGTGGTACCCTCATGTGTTTGGGTCCTTTGGGATTAGTCTTGAGACTTTTAGGTCTCCAACAATAATTAGAGCTATTTCTAGCCCGACAAGTATTTACCGTATGACCCTTTTACCGCAATAAAAGCATGTAATAATTCTAGGAGCATAATGACCAACGTGCTTTAGAGACTTGATTCTTTTTCATGTGATTGACATCCTTAGGCTTATGATCAAGTTCTAGTTTCGAATTATCACAACAATCAACAATATTGGTCATTCTATCGGTGACTCAAGTTGGATTTAGATAAATCATTTTTCAAGCAATTTATATCCTCAACAAGAGTACTATTTTCTTTCTCAAGGTTTCTAACCTTATCAAGAGTGGTGGTGTGAGCACATGATAGTGATTCATAGGAAGTAAATAAACTATCATTATCATTTTTCAAAACAATGAATTCCTTTTTCAAATTTTTGTATTTAACAAGTAAGTTTTGGAATTCATCTTGTAGTTCATCATAATCATTTTGCAAATCACTATAATCATTTTGAATAGCAATATCATAGGAAGTAGAGGGTTTAAGGCATACCTCATTTTCTTCTTCGATGCCCATAAAACAATATTCAACTTCTTCATAGTTGGAAGTTGTAAGAGGCTTGTTCCTTAGATTTGAGCTTGTATCCCTTTGAGAAGTAGATGCTTTTGTTTGACTCCTTTCATTTGCAAATACTCCATGGATGGCTTCTAATTTTTGCCATACTTCATGTGCCGATCGATTCCTACAAAATGTTCATATTCCAAATTAGTAAATGAACAATACAAGATATTTAGAGCCTTACCGTTTAAGGAGATGATTTTCTTCTCTTCATCATTGAGCTTTTGAAGCCTTTTGAGGTGTGTGGTGTATCTTTCATCGGAATGGATTCTCCATTAATGACGGTGTTCCAAATGTCGAAACCGCAACCTTGTAGATAGCATTCCATTCTTTCTTTCCAAAAATTAAAATTCTTGGAATCAAATAGTGGTGGCTTGGTGGTGGAGGTGCTTAGGAAAGATGAGCTTCGTCAGAGCCAGTCGATCGTTTCTCTTCACTCGCGATGTGAAACGAGCTTGCCAAAGAGTTTGGCTTTGATACCACTTGTAAGTCCAGCTGCTACGATAATCTGAGGGGGTGAATAGATTATCTCCATCTTTTCGTTATCGCCCTCTTTTTCAAACCGAATGCTCAAACACAATAATAAGGTGCGGAATGTAAACAACACACGTCTATTTAAAGAGGTTCAACCCACCTAGGGCCTAATCCTCTACCACCCCAAAGATATCAGGGATGGATTTCAAAAAAGAAAAAGAATTTTATTAATTACCAAAATTAATACAAATTCAACTTACAACACCTTGAAGAGCACCACACTCTTCTTCAACAACACCTTTTGAGATTACCACAATCTCCCTTTGAAGATTACCACAATCCTCAACGGCACCTTGCGAAGATCACCACAATCTTCCGACTTGAAGAGCACCGAACTCTCCAACACCACCTTTGGAGATTACCACAATCTCCTTTTGAAGATTACCTCAATCTTCCTTCAACGGCACCTTTGAAGATCACCACAATCTTCAATCTTGAAGAATACCAAATTCTTCAACACCTCAAGAGCACCACACTCTTGAAACACCTATCACCTAGATCACCCAGTGTATTCTTACCACAAGAATACTCACAAGGATATCTTGTGTTTGGTTGATGAATTACAATCAAGATTACACTTTGAAAAATATTACAACTCAAAAGTGCAAGTGTAATCAAGAATGAAAGCCTAGACCTCAAGATGTGAAAGTGATAGTACTTAGGCTATTACAACAAGAATGTTGAAATGAATAACAAAGATTATGTGCTTGTGATATCTCTTGTTGTTTGTATCAAGTCTTATATTTGATCCCTCAAGCTTTCATCTATTTATAGGAGAGCCTTCAAATTTGAATTCCAACATAGGCTCCTCCAAAGGCTCCTCCAAAGGCTCCTCCAACATAGGCTCCTTTATGGGCTCCTCCATGTTTTCTTTTGTCTACAAATAAGACAAAGAGATTAAAATAAATATGGTTGTCTCATAAGGATACAAGAATCGATTATAGAACAATCCCACATTTTAAGGAAGAATGGTCTCACTGCACAACGGTTATATTTTTGTCATGTCAAACTAAAGATGCACCTACGTCGCATTTAAATAGAAGTTTGAAACATATAGCACCAAATTAACACAGGCGACGGTCGAAGGGCACCTCGACCGGTCGAGCCTATGTGCGACCGGTTGACCGATCAATTTTGAGAGTTCTCAAGTTTCATTCCCACGAAACTTGTTCCTGTGCACTGTCGCTCGCCCGGTCGACCGGTCGACCTCCTCATTGACAAGTTGTCCGATTTTTATCAAAAATAAACCTCAAGAAATACTCCGAAAAATTCGTAAAAACATTTTAAACCGATCGGGAGTATTTAGGACAACATTAGAAATATAGTTTTGAAGAAATAAAACATTTACACAAAAAGTGTTGTCCGATATAAATACCAATAAATACTCCGAAAGATAGTAGAAACTTTTAGATCAATTGGGAGTATTAGGACAACATAATTTCAATGTAAAAACCCATTGACTTAAAAGCATTAAATGTGTTGTCCAATTTTATATCGAAAATAAACTTGAGGAAATACTCAAAAATATTAAAACCATTTTAAAACATTTAGGAGTATTTGGACAACCTTTAAAAACATTGTTTTGGTGTAAAATCAAAATCATCAAAATCATGATAAAACCATTTATCAAACAGAAAAACAAACTACTCAAAAGTCAAAACTCAAAGTCGACTAAGGAGCCGAGTACTCTAAGTCAAATAGCCGATGAGAATAAAAGTTTAAAGGCCGAAAATGCCAAATTAATAGCAGAAATTGCTGCTATAGAAAAGAGGGAGAATGACCTCAAAATGTTATTGCCTCATTCACTAAGGCATCTAAATCATTGGATGATCTTATTATGAGTCAAAGAGAATGTGGAGACAAGACAAAGCTTAGGATTTAATTCCTTTGTGCCATGTCAAACCTCGGAGTAATTTTGAAAAAGGATCTTCAAGTAATGAAGAGTCGAAAAATCCAAAACTCTAAATGTTGCACACACTTTCAATCCAAAGCATACTAAGCAAAGCGCCTTGGTTACAAAGGAAAAGGAAAAAAACCCGATTGAGAGTCTTGAAAGGACAGTGAGAAGAGATTCATTGAGTCCTCAGGCCAGGACTCAAACAGAAAATACTCAGAAAGAAGAAGCAGAGCTACCAAAAATCCCGAGAAAACTCATAAAAGAAATACATATGATGGGAATGGTAGAAAATATCCAAGCCAAGCCGACTGGAATAATGTGAACTATCACCTAGACTTATGGAATACAAGCCCAAATGGCAAAGGCCTAGAACTCAACAAAGGCCATTCCAAAAGCATAAGAGCTTTCATCAACACACATATGCACCTAGGCACTACACTCAAAGACACCACAATTACCCAAGAAAGGCAATTGCTAAAACATACACGCAGCATACGGACAAAAGAGACAATTTTGTATGAACCTAGAATCCCAAGCAATTTGCGGGATTAATTATGATTATGGCAATCGATAGATGGCAACCTCTTAGAGTCAAATCATTTGGCTATAGGTTGGTTGGATCATCTTACAATTCTAACCCCTCGGGACCCGGACAAGAATGGGTACCTAAAACTTAATTTCCTTGATTGCAGTTCAAGGAACAGTGAGTGCCAAGGAACCTGGTACATGGATAGTGGTCATTCCGGACATATGACAGAAATAAGAGAAATCTGTCAAAATTCAAGGAAGTCAAAGGAGCAAAAGTCATATTTGGAGGAAATGAAGCTCCTGGTGAAATAAGAGGCATTGGATCCATCAAAAGGAATGGTTTAGAAATCACAGATGTTGCATATGTTGAAGGACTAAACTTCAATTTACTAAGCATCAATCAACTCTGCGACAAAGGCTACAATGTTGGATTCAACATGGGAATATGCCAAATCAAAAATCTTTGAATCAAATGAAGTTGTCTTTGCAAGGATGTAGACAGAAAAATATGTATGTAGTAGATTGGTCAACATTGCTACACCCAAAGACTGCTGTCTTGCAAAGAACACAAATTGAATCAAGTTGGGCCGTGGGCACAAAAAGTGAGTCACCTGAATTTCAAAACAATTAATAAGCTAGCAAGAAGTCATCTTGTAGAAGGACTTCCGGACTCGAGATACAAGAAGGAGAGTATATGTGATGTATGTCGAAGGGAAAACAAATCAAGTCGTCGTTCAAAGAAAAGACATGCCCATCCTCAACAAGAATATTGCATCCGCTTCATATGGATCTATTTGTGATGGAACCAAAGAAGCATAAGTGGAAAGAAATACACCTTGGTGGTAGTAGATGACTCCTCAAGATATACATGGACAATATTCATGTGCAAGAAGAAAGAAACTCTACAAAAGCTACCACACGGTGATGAAGAGGATACAAAATGAGAAGAGTCAAACCATTATCAAAATAAGATCGGATAGAGGAACCGAGTTTGTCAATGGAATAATAACTCAAGATCTTGTATTGAGAATGGTATTGGTCATGAACTATCATTTGCAAGGACTCCACGTGAGAATGGAGTTGCAGAAAGAAGGAACAGAACCCTCAAAGAAGCGACAAGGACCATGTTAGTGAAGGGGGGTTACCGAAAAGATTTTTTGCGGCTGAAGCAATCAACACGACTTGCTACACCCAAAACAGGATGTATGATAAATAGACGGTGACAAAGACTCCCTATGAGATCTCGGACTGGAAGAAAACCAAATGTTGCATATTTCAGGATATTTGGATGTAAATGCTTCATCCACAACAATGGCAAAGACAACCTAAAGGCTTTTGATGCTAAAGCCGATGAGGGTATCTTCTTAGGATACTCGGTGAAAGCAAAGCCTCTGAGAATACTCAACAAAAGAACTATGGTTAGGAAGAATCCATTCATGTAGTATTCGATGAGCCAAATGTAAATGGGGAAGACATTGAAGAGTCGGTGATGTTTGAATCATCCAACCTTACGAGAAGAGTCCCTATCTTTCAAGTCCGCGGGGATTATCAATTGAGAAGAAGATGAGATAGTGAATCTCAAAAGGTGGAAAATCTGCGGTGAGTGATCACGAGAGAGTCGACCACAAAGAACACAAAGTGCAAGTCGATTGAATCCGGCTAACTTACTTCAACTCGACGTAAGATGGCTGAGAGACCATCCACGTAACTTATCATTGGAGATATAAGAGAAGGTGTCAAGACAAGATCGAGAACCCAACAAGAAGCAATGTTCACATGCTTCATCTCGCAGAATAGAGCCCAAAGATGTGTCACAAGCATTGGGCGACACACATTGGATTCAAGCTATGCAAGAAGAGCTGAATCGGTTTGAGAGAAATAAAGTATGGGAATTAGTACAAAGACCCATACATCAAAATGTTATTGGAACCAAATGGGTATTCGGAAATAAGATGAACGAGGAAGGCCTGTGGTAAGAAACAAAGCAAGATTGGTAGCCAAAGGATATTGCCAAGAAGAAGGAATAGATTTTGATGAAACATTTGCTCTGTAGCAAGATTGGAAGCTATAAGGATGTTTCTTGCCTATGCGACTCACAAGAATTTCATTGTATATCAAATGGATGTAAAGAGTGCATTCTGAATGGTTTATTGGAAGAAGAAGTGTATGTTGAACAACCTCCAGGATTTGAGCGAAGAAGACTCTTGGAGACAAGGTATACAAACTCAAGAAAGCCCCATGACGGATTGAAACAGGCACCCGGAGCATGGTATGATACCCTGTCACAATTCGACTAAAAATGGATTCACAAAAGGAAAAATAGATAGAACACTTTTTTAATTCAAGACAAGAAGAGTATCACGCTTGTTCAAATATATGTGGATGACATCATTTTTGGATCCACTAACAAAGAGTCTGTGTGAAAAATTCTCAAACCTCATGCAAAGTAAATTTGAAATGAGCATGATGGGAGAGCCGACATTCTTCCTTGGACTTCAAGTGAAACAGTGAAGGATGGAACCTTCATAAGTCAAACAAAATACACAGAGATTTAATGAAGAAATTTGGTATGGAGGAGAAGTCTTAGTAAAAATACCAATGAACACATCATCAAAATGGACATGGATGCGGATGGCAAGCTGTAGATCAAACAAGATCTGAGCACTTATTGGATCATTGCTCTATCTCACGGCTAGCGGGCGGACATCACTTTTTCTTTGTAGGTGTATGTGCAAGATTTCAATCTGCTCCAAAAGAGAGCCATATGACTGCAGCTAAGAGAATATTGAGATACTTAAAAGGAAGCCAAGAAGTAGGCCTATGGTATCCAAAGGAAGGTGGATTCAAGCTAATTGGCTATTCGGACTCGACTATCTTTGGATGCAGAGTGGATAGGAAAAGTACTTGAGGCACATGTCAAATGCTAGGAAACAGACTAATTTCTGGTTTAGCAAGAAGCAAAACTCAATAGCCACCTCTACAAATTTTGCGAGAATACATAGTTGCTTGGGTTTGTTGTGCCCAAGTCCTATGGATGAGACAAAGAAATGGTGAGAGATTATGAAGTTGAAGAAAAAGAAATTCCAATCATGTGTGATAACACAAGTGCCATTGCAATCACTCAAAATCTGTGTTGCACTCAAGAACAAAACATATTGATGTCGATATCATTTCATAAGAGATCATGTTGAAAAGAAGGACATTATCTTGGAATATATCTCAACCGACAAACAACTAGCCGACATCTTCACAAAACCATTATGTGAGTCAAGATTTGAAGAACTCAAACATGAGTTGGGGCTAATTGAGCTAAGCCGAGACAGGAAGAATCAAAGAAAAGAAATGGAACAGAACGAAGGTGAAAAAGAGTGAAAACAAAAATTAGCTCGAGAATCACCAGATGTCGGGAAGTCGGCCATACCAAGTCGGTGATATTTGAGTCACTAAGAGAAATGTGAGAAGAGTCAAATCGGCTAAGAGATAAGCTGAATAACTTATGAGCAAAGTGACAAAAACGCATCGTTTTGACTTAGCGGGAATGTTTTAAGAGACACGTCAAAGATAATGATGATGTGTACGGACATAAAGCCGCACACCAAGCCTATGATTGGATATAAATCTTTGCCGCATTAAATACGAGACATGAATGCGCAATATCAATATGCGTGCGAAATCCAAGCCGTTGATTTCGATCACAATTCAAAACCGTCTGCACGCCCTTTCATAAACCATATTTAAACCATTTTAATCCGTTTCTCTCTCACACTTCTAAAAACTGTTCAATCTCTTTCTCTCAAAAGGCAAAGGCAAATACTCTCAAACCCTATCAACCTTCAAATCAAATTTCGAACTTTTCCTTGAAATTATTCTGAGAAATGGCACCTACGTATGACTTTACCAAGTTGGGAAAACAAATCCACACCGGTTCGACCGTGGATTTCGACGGAATGGTGAAGCAGGGTCCGACGACACCCTGGTGAAGAAAATCGCGGAGAAGTTAGAAACGACAGATCTGAAACCGTTTCTAACGCTGGAATATCCTATGACCTATGTGGAGGAGGTCGCACAATTCTACGTAAATGCCGAGATTCATGATGAAGGAATCAAGTCATCTGCTCACGGAAGCGGTGACTATCACGCCAAGGATTTGGTGAATATTGCTCACTACCAGAGAAGGAGCAATTGAGATTAAGGAAGCTGATGTAAACTTGGCCGACGATGGAAAGAAATAGCCAAGTCCGACCTTGCTGGCGATAAAATTATATACACAGCAAACAAAAGACTCTTTGAAGGAGGATTATCACAAATTGTTGGACATAGTTGCCAAATGTATCGACATCAAATTTGGCGACTTTGACCAACTATCAAAGGCAAAGCCGATCGTGATGGCTGCAATCATCGAGAAAAAAGAAGATAAACTGGGCTGAGTTTATCTACTCTGACTCTGCGAACGTGGGAAACAAGTCCTTCAAAGAAGATGGGTCATTTGGAGGATCCCGGGATATGGCCTAGTGATTGGCCGACTATTGGAGGTGAAAGGAGTCCTCTCGGACATGGGAAAGCATTCCATGTTAACAAGAGGATGTTGAGCTAACCTCTCGGTGCTCGAAGCGAGCTTACGCCAAGAGAGCCGACACCGGTGAGGGGGAATCGGTGACCAAGAAGACACACTACCGCCTCCTCTCCAACCAAGAAGAAAGCGCCCTGCACTGCCAGAAAGTCTCTTGCCCTGCAAAGAAAGAAAACCAAACATGCTCCCGCCCGCAGCAGAGTCACCGCCCAAAGCCCGGCCATGTCACCCGCCCCGGCCATGTCACTCGCCCCTGCGGCGGCGATCGAGAAGGACTCCCAAATACCTTTTCCGATCGTCAAAAGGAGGAGAACGACAAGCCTAGACGGCCAGCTCCTCGAAACAAACACAAGCACCGGCCCCGCCGCCCAAGACTCGAGAACGCCGCCTCGAACAGAAATTCCCCTGGTACAAACCGGGAGACGAAGAAGACTCGTCAAGCGGTCGAACAGAGAAACCAAGGTGAGTCGGCTACTCACCTAGCACAAATACCGGAGACTCTTTGGAGAAGTAGAGTCTCCGGATGTAGTTGATGAAACAGACCAAGTCTCTTTGAAGGTGATCGAGAGGCAACCAAGACACAACGTAGCTCAGCTCACAAACAAACTCAAGAAGAACCAGCCCAAGCGGATAGTGATGTAATGATCCTATCTCCACCTTACCCGGACATCCAAAATCGTCTGCGTGAGTGGAGAAAATGGAAGTTGAGCAAGTCAAGGGAACAGTTCCAACGGCTGAATTCATAGAAGAAGAGGAACTGCTAAATTTCTCCTTGGGATCGACTCATCGTGCTCCCAAAGACTTGATGAGGACAATCGCTTAGACATCCTGCAAATCTACAAGGACAGGGGAGAGAGCAAAGTGAAGAAGCCAAAGCACGTGAGAAGGCAAGTATCCGCCCTATCTCGGCACCACGTAACACTCCCATCCTCTCCTTGATGTATTCTCCGAAAGTGATGAGGAACGAGGAGAATGTCGCCCACGGAAGAAATGCAGAAAGAAGCATTGCATGAATCAAGAATCCTTCACGAGCAAAGACCGATGGAGGGACCAGGAGAGTCCTCCAAAACACGGTGAAATCGATCCAATGGGAGTGGTTCAAACCAAATAGCCACCGATGTTGTTCGCTACCACTTCCCACTCACTCGGAGGAAGGCAATAAGGAAAATGGCGATGAAACGGGACAATGGGGACCCCAGGTCGAGCCAACCCCTATTGAAGGTGTGCTACCACCGCCCCAACGGCCGAACCATCAATTGAAACAGCCGGGAGTTTGGAGACGAGTGACCCCACTCCAAGTCACTCGGTGGTGCGCACCGGGGGGAAACTCCTCCACCGCTGCAGCAAGGTCGGAGGATCTTTGCAGATGACTCGACAAAGAAGTAAGGAGGCGAAGAAGAGAAATTACAATCATTAGAAGAACAAAGCAAGTTGCCATCAACGAAGCTCCAGGCGATTGAGACTGTCTCACCGAGGTGCCAACCGCTCGAAGGCTAATGACGCGCGATGCAATCGAGGCACAGGAAGGAATGTACCACGGGAGTTAACACTGGCGATGAAAGTGCAATCCATGGGGTTGAGACTCAATGGATGCCATCGTAGAAGACCCTAAGACGGTGACACTTTGTCGAAAGGGAGGACAAGGCCTCGCAGTAAAGAGAGACCGCCGGAGGAAATGAAGGCCCACGGGAGGTTGAGACTTCCGGGGTAAAGAGGTCAAGTAGAGAACATCCCTCCTGCAATCATTGACCCATCTCGAGAAGGAGATCAGCGCACTTCATGATTCCCGGGTGACAACCCCGATGTCACTTTTCCGGGATCGAAGGCGAAGAAGAAGCCGAGTCAACCCCATGACAAATCCAAAAGACTCGGTGCGGATGTTCCAGGCACGAGCAAGTCCGATCCCAAGACTACTCGTCAAACGTTTAACTTTGATGATGAGCCACCACTAGAAATCTCATCATCGTCCGATGACGCGCCGATAAGGCCGAGGACAAGTCATGAAATGGAAAAATCATTTTGAGACCAACGAAGGTGTTAAGACAAGTGAGGCTCAAAGCAAGCGGATCTACTTCACAACCAAATTTGAACCGAGACCAGAGACCGGCTCCTCCGGATCCTCCAGGTGGATCGATTCCCAAAAGAACTTCACGCCCACCGCTTATCATCGAACAAATCCCGGTTGGCGGTGATGAATCCTTTGTGGAATCTTTCCCTTTCTCCTTTGGAGATACCGAGAACTCCACGAAGAGTCGAAAATGAGCAAGCACGCTATCACAGACCACCTCCTGCTTTTTCACTCGGGCACCATTGTTCGGCCGATTTTGATTTCGATTATTTGTATGGCCATCACCGCAATGAAGAATCAAGCGACGTTCGAGAAGTGTTCAAGGCACTCTTTCTTTGAAGTTGAACGAATGGAAAGGCATCAGCCTCTTTGGACATGCGCTGGACAAGAGATGCCAACCTTACGGTGACTTGAGAGGCATCACGGTCGGGGTAAGGGAATGGTGGCAACAAAGAAGAATCAATGCGTGTGGGAACAGGTGAGATACTTTAACCTTATTCAACAAGTGGTGGTGTGGGAGAGTGAAAATGTTGATGCGAAACGGTGCGGGAACACATTGAACATATGCACGAAGCTCACTTTGCCGAGATCAAGCGCTGCGTGAAGCGTAATGCAAATGATATACAGCGTTTGGAAGAACACATGACAAGAAAATTCAGCCTTCTCATGGCCGAGATGAAGCGATTTGTGAGAATCCAACGCTACTCGGTCAATTCCGTGCAAAGATACAACGCAGTTGAGACTTGAAGCAAAATTCAACCATCGAAGATTTCGACTTCATGCTTGCCAAAGATGTTCCTCGGGGTTCCTCTATCCTTTGATGATGCCAAAAAGGGGAAGAGGAATACCTTAAAGCAAAAAAATCAAGTGAAAAAGAAAGGAGCGGTGACAAGGGAACAATGAGAAGGGAAAATCGGTGAGGAAATTTTGAAATCAAGAAAGGAAAATCACGAGGGGGAAGGATCAAAAATATGACCTTGATGATTGCACAAACCCCCAACAGGGTCCTGTCACGGTGACATTATAAGCAAAGCAAACTCCCGTGACTCGCCACTCCAACACTGCTGTATCTATGGCCGAGAAGAGAAAAGCAATTGAAGCGAGGGGATGAAGGAGGTGGAAGGAAGAATGGATGCCAGGGTGATGAACATCTTGAAAGAACACGGAGGCATTCAGTTGACAGAGACACGTATGCCATTTCGGATGTCGGGACAGAGCCAAGATCGAGTTGACGAATTCAAAACGCTCGAATCAAGGATATTTTGCAAATATGTCCATGGCTCAAGCTTGGGACTGATCTTGGGAAAAGGGTCTCACATTATGTGAAGAAGGCGACTGCATGAGACAGACAACCGATCGCTCACTTTGGTCACTCCGCCGGGCACTGTTTGGAAAGAAGAAGGCCCCAAGACAAAGATACGCCGAGGTAGAGGAAGAAGCGGCGAGTGGAGGAAGAAGCTTGGACCTAGGCCTCCGCCCAAGAATATTGAATACGTAGATCCAGGAAAGAAAGGAGGGATCTCTTTGGGGGCTTGACCAAGTGGCGAACTTGCAAGTGGCTAAAACCAACGCTCGTGTAAAGAGAATAGAAGAAGAAAACAAGAGACAAACTCGGCTATGGCGGGAGAGACAGGAAAGAATAAGAAAAGATGAAGTCTGCAAGAAAAGCATATGAGAAGAAAAAGAAGGCGACTAATGACGAGAAAAGAAGAGAAGAAGAGAAGAAGATCTTGATCAAGATGAAAGAAGGAGACAAAAGGAGATGAAGTGTTCTTTGTCAACCCTTCGTGTATTTTATATGTAAATACATACAATGTAAGTCTTCGTAATAAAGCTATAAATTTTCTATTTTTTTTGTGAAGACAATTACATACTCGATACACCTTGTAAACTTGATTGTGTTAAGTACAAGAATGATATGATCTATAAAAAGATTGATTGTGATACATTCAATGTCAATACACTATCTGTATGTATCTTTGTTATTTGCATCTTTGTATGATTTAAGTTTTGGCATCATCAAAAAGGGGGAAATTGTTAGGAATTTTATTGTTTAGATTTTGATGAATGCCATGTAAAACTTAGAATAGAAAGTTGGCTCCCAATTCTTCTGTCAAAATGTATTGTAACAATTAGAGTGGCTAAGGCCGAGTTAAGTCACTACGCCTAACATGCAAGAAGACAATCAAGGCTTGAAGGAAAACTCTCTTTGAGAGACAGTGAGTACACAAGAAGAAGATGACAGAACTCGATCAAGAAACAGTGAGATGCACGGTGAGTGGAACATCGTCAAGTCAACTCAAGAGAAGCCAAGTCTCAAGTCAAGTGACGGAAGAGTCATCCAATGATTGGAAGTCGACTCTAAGTCACCTGGGAAAGCAAGGAAATGCGTCAAGTCGAGATAATCGTAAAAGAACCGTTACGTAAATCAAGAGACTTACTTAAACAAGTAATATCTCCATACCACCTTTCTTGGAGTGCTCACCCGAGCGAGCGTGCAAAAGGAATGAACCAATGGGAAGCACTACACCGTGTCGAACTCGAAAAGGTGATAAAACAATTCATACGAGGAAATGGCAATTCCAAGAAGCGCAAGCCAACTTATTAACGCAAAGTGACTTTCAAAAATGAGCCTATCTCTTCAACGGGCAAATTTTTGAAAGTTCACTATAAAAGGCTGAGGAGTTTGTTTGAGAAAAATGATGAATGACACACACGTGAAGATATACAAGCTTATCAAAAACCGAAACATTCTCAATCCTCAAGCCTACATTTCAAGTACATCAATCCAACACTTACCCGTGAAGGAAAGAGAACTTCAACTTGAGTTGAAGAGAAACCTTTGAAAACAAGGGGTCTACATTCCGGGAAGGATTGTAGAAAGGTTGGTGAACCAAGTCTTAAGCTTTTGGAGGGCTTCGTGATCAAATCCAAAGTGCTTAAGCAAGTGAGTGAAGTAGCAAGGCGGCTGCCCCTGTGAAGAAGCCGAGTCGCACGAGAAGCCCGGTGAGTGATCAAGGCGTCTCCGGATCGAGTCCCAAAGGATCAAGTCGGCTGTTGTGATCAAGACTTGTATCCTGGACTGTTACCACTTTGTAAACCGATCATTACTTAGTGGATTCCTCCAGGAGTTGGAGAAGAGAGGAGTAGAAGAATTACCCCATCTTGAACCTCTATAAAAACCTTCTTTGTGTCATTTACATTTCAAAGATTTAAATATCCGCACTTTTAATTGCTTATATCTGTGATAAATTTGCTATCCATTTGATAATTTATAAGTACTAAATCAGCCAGTAAAAACTTGCTTAATCAAACTTAAGGGTGTTAAGTCTTTCCGCTGAAAACAAAACCACAATTTGAGTCAAATTATAGCCAACAAATTTGAGTTACTCTATTAATGGCTCAAATTTGAATCATGTTGAGAGATTAACTCTTCGAGTGACTAATTCGTCATCCATCAAGGACACGGTGTTGTGTGTAGAACTCAGTAGATTTAAAAGGCCTAAATCGAAAATTTGGTAAGGTTTATTCAACCCCCTTCTAAACCTTACACTTACACCCCTTGGGACCTACAAGCATTAAGCTTAGTAAGCACATTTGAATTCTCACAAAAACATTTTTCAAAGTATGAGCATTTATCATGAAAACATAAATATGAGCATGATCATTGTAAATAACTTTTGCATCTCTTTCTATGCATAAATAAAAACATTCATATTCATTTTATCTTTATGGGCCCAAGCGTTACACCATTAACATCATTAGCGCGCCGTCACGATAGGAAAGGGGTAGCAAATCCCAAACTAAACGTAACAAGTCCACCTTGCGGGACAAGTCCATCTAGCGGGACAAACATCATCATTGGGTGTGTAACGCTTACATTATGTGATACATACATATACATTTACGAAAGCTCATCAACAATTTGTAAAGAATGCCATAAATGCCTTTCATAGAGAATGCTTGAGTATAAGATGTTAAAATCAAGTATAACTTTATAAAAAGAACATTTCATAAACTTATATATATCATGTTGCGGTGAGAATGTACTTACTTGACTTGTTTATTTACTAAACATTTCACTTAAGGGTGATGAACGTCTTGATCACGGTGTGCTCGCCTTCTTGGAATGTTCATGTCAAATATTTTCATGGGAAACACATACAATTAATATAGACATTAAAAATGCATTTATATATATTTATAAGATTTCATAAATGATCTAAATAAGGTTCATAAAACTTCATTAGTACATGATCAAGCCTAATGCTCTAAAAGCGGAAATTCGACCTATACTTACTTGAAAATATTAATCTGATAATATAAATATCTATCCATGTAAAACTTAGAAACATGATACCTAACATCCTAATAGAGTGTCACAAATTTTTCCTTTATAAAATAGATGTGAAAAACACGATTTTCAAATTTTCTAAATGAATACAATTGTACAGGCATCTTATATTCTAGTCCTGGGCATATTGTAAAGAACGATTTTTAACTCACGACCTAGATACCGTATAAATCTAAAACTTTGTAGAATTATACATAACACATATGTACATGTCTTAAAATTTTCTTATCCATAAATAAATTCATATCCATTCTACACTTGTTTCTAAAGTTTGAGATCATACAAATTTTCAGATTCATGAATGAATGTCCAGTGATAAAATAAACTAATTATTAGATCAGCAATAACTATAAGGATCTGGAAATTTAACCTATCATATATGACATTTATATAAGTATTTCTAAAATATAAATGTATTCAAGAAGCTATACTTTGCATATCATAACATTTCACCAATTAAATCCAAATTTGGAAATACATACCTTATTTCTTACAAGATCTTGTATAAGCAAAGTTGTACACTCAATAGATCCTTTGATACAACTTTGTTGAAACTACTAGTATGATTACTTCTTGTGTAGATATATGTTATGCACCATTGAATTCAAGCAAATTGTATGAAGAAGTAAAAGCACACTTTGGTGAAGAGTTGGATTTGATTCTTTGAAAGGGCTAATGTAGAGATTTTTGAGGAAACTATTTAGAATGAAGGAACTTATTGGCTCTCTAAATTTTTAAGATCCACACACCTCTTATTCATATATGTAATCATGTATTCTCAAAGCAAAATAACTAGATACTAGTCTCATCTATTAAAGTATTGAAAAAGGGTCCCTACATCTTCACATGATAGTTGTTAGCCATGTCTCAATTGACACTACAACATAAATGACATTAGACAACACTCAAAAAATGTTACCTAATGGTCATAAAATGTTACTATAGACAATAGGTAGCACTTTTATGGCGCCGACTTGCCCGTGCTACCTATAGCCTAAGGTATCACTTTTATTAGCTTTTAGTAACACTTTTTCTAAGTGTTACATAAGTTTTCTATTGGTAACACTTTGAAGCAATATTTCTAAAGTGTTACATAGGAATCTTATATAACACTTTTTTGTAACACTTTTTATATTTGTAAACCACTTTAAAAAAATACTTCTAAAGTGTTACATATGAATCTTATGTAACACTTTTTTGTAGCACTTCGTAGAAATACTATTTTTGCCACCAAGTAGATTCAAACCACGACTAATTATGTATGGAAGTTGCAATTTGCCACTAAGCTAAGTTGATTCTTATTACAATTTTTGCTTTGTTTTATATATACACATACACACACACACACACACACACATATATATATATATATTATATGTATGTATAATATATTTTATATAATAAAGATTATATTTTATAATATATGTATTAAATTATATTATACATTTGTATATATCAAATTTTATATTGTATAGTATATAGTTTGAAAATTATATTATATTATATAGTAAAGGACACAACAAATTAAAAATATCAAAAATATATAAAATAAATTTATCGATTGATAAATATTCAATCCTTAAAAATAAAAAATATATAAAAATATAAAATTAATTTACCGACAGATAAAAAAGTTCTAACAATAAAAATAAATAAATAATAAAGAAAATAACGAAAAAATAATTTACCGATGGAAAAATCCTAAGTAATTACCGACAACATAAATTTTCATTGGTAATTTTTTTTTTGAAAAAGTAAAAAATAAAAAAAAAGGTTAACGATGAAATTGGTCTCCGTTAGTAAAAATTAAAAAATATAATAATAAAATATATACATGTCCATTTTCCGTCGGTATTAAGACGGAATTAATTGCCTTCATAAAGAATAAAAAACAAAAGCAAAACTAAAAAACTTTGTAAAAAGAAAACAAAAATTCATTTAAAAAAACAGAGTACATGATGTCTACAATTTTTAGGTTTGGTGACATCAATTAATTAAATAAATCTTTGACATGATTTAATGATAGTTATATAATTTTGTGTTACTAAAATATAGCTTAAAAAATATTACAATCAATAAAATATAGTGTTGCCAAGAGTGCTTCTTAGATAAAGTGATACCTATTTGCGTTACAAAAGAAATAACAAAAACAAAGTGATACTTAAAAAGTGTTACATATAAGCGTTACATATTGATAAAAGTGTTACCTATTTGTGTTACAAAAGAAATAACAAAAAAAAGTGATACTTAAAAAGTGTTACTTATTTAAAAGTGTTATATATTTATAAAGTGCTACAAAAGTGTTACATAAATATTGTAATGTAAAAAGTGTTATAAACATGTGTTACATATGCACCTTATGTAAAAAGTGCTACAAAATTTGTGTTACCTAATGTCATTTATGTTGTAGTGTGATAAAATAAAGACCTTACTTTTCTTGCTTTCTTCATTGTGATTTAATCATGGAAAATATTCCTTAACTTTTGTGGTTCAAATAGGGAACAACCATGACACTTTACTTGCTTTATACAAACCATAACAACCACAACAACATGAGTATAGCAAGCTGTCACAGAATTTTCTGGTTTGGCAAGCTTTAGTATATGGACCATAACTCTCACTTTACATATTCAAATAAGGTAATTCTTCCTCCTATAGACACCTAAGACATGTATCTAAATTAACATGTTTAAAAATCTCAGAAAAGAAACTTATTGTATGGGAAAAATACGTTGGCAATGTTGGACATGTTGCTGTCCAGTTTTACAAATTTTCAGTTTTGGCATTCTTTAGTGTTTGGACCATATCTCATACTTTACATATTCAAATAAGGTAATTTTTGTTCCTATAGACACCTAATACATGTATCTAAATAAACATGTTCAAAAATCCCAGATAAGAAACTTATTTTATGGGAAAAATACCTTTGCAAAGTTGCACATGATGCTGTCAAGTTTTACAGATTTTCAGTTTTGGCATGTTTGAGTGTTTTGAGAATATCTCATACATTACATATTCAAATAAGGTAATTCTTGTTCCTATAGATACTTAAGTCATGTACTTAAAATACCATGTTCATAAATTTCAAATAACCACCTTAAGTTATAGGAAAAATGTTCACAAAATTGTACCTAAAACCACATATCATCAAGTTCATAAACTACATGAGTTTGAAGTGTATGAAAATAATTCATTTAATCATTCTTGATTAGCATAATAATTGTCAATATAATATGTAGTTTCTCATATATACACACATCACATCATAGTAATATATATAACTCATGTTCCATATATACCGTCATAATTCTTTTGATATGAACTTTCGAGCACACCGATCTCACGTTCTTCACTTGTTATAACACTAGATGAATCATTAGTATTAAATATACCAACAATCATTGTGATTAATAAATTATATAATCATTAAAGAAAATGTGGGTATTACAAAGGGGGATGCTTCAAGCATCAGAATAAAGTTGAGTTGATTATTAATAGCTTCAAACATCACTCAAGGATCAAACTTGATAAACCACATACCAGTAAAGTTTCCATAACAAGAAATATGTGTATATTGTTTGATAAAATTTCTCACAAGAGGGTATATATCATCAAAGAAATTTACATAGTCAATCAAAACTTAAAACTGATAGATGTTAGGCAGTGAGTGTTGAATACAGCGGAAATTTCTTCTTCTGAATAAAAGATGAAATAGCAACATCAAAACCTGAACAATGCTAGCAGCGTGCCTCATACAACGGAAACAAGGGTGACTACTTCAAAGTTCCAAGACAAATGTCATGAAACAATTTGGAAACCTGAACTTGCAAATCATGTATTGCGACTCTTATTATACGAAATTATTGCTGAAGGGAAATGCACTTTAATGGCATTCTATGTATGACTCGAAAATAAAATAAAATAAAAGAACTGTAAAATGTGTCAAAAACACAAACAAGAACCCTATTTGCAAACTTCAAATTGTTGCACACTAAGAAGAGCTTGCCAAATTAGATGAACTCCAGAACTCGTACGAGATTCATCCATCTCATTCTATTCAGACACTCATATCTAATCACATACACGATTACAGAAAGCTAAAATGTTTACTAGATAAGACCACTATTTTAATATATGTTGTAGCAAGGCAGGCTTCTGATGTCCATTAGCCCACATTAGAGAACCTACAAAACGGGAAGCAAAAGATTTGTTGGCTTGCTTTAAGTTTTACTCCAAATAATAAACATAACAGCTCCTGACAAAGTAAATAAACAATAAAATGACTATTGCACTGCAAGTTGTTTTTAACAGAAACAAGAAGTGATTCGTCATTGGCAAGTAAACACATGAACAGACACAACAACAACCATTCATAAGAAGATGCATCTCCTTTCATCTCGAACCATTTAATCAAACACTCCATAATTGTACAAGTCCACACAATAACCGTAAACATGTTTTAATAAACATAACAGTGCAAACTAATTAATGAAACACAGAGCATTTTCAGATATAAATCAGATGTCACACAAGTCCTGGTTGTTGAAAAACTTTACTAAATATTAAAAAGACTCCGAGTCAGTGAAAAATACTTCGCTACTCCAAATTAACTCCATTTTTCCATAGACGATGCGTTCTCAGATGAACCATCGACATTTTCACACCTGATAAATTTGCTGGAAGAGGTATATTATCATCGAATTTACCTGCACGACTGTGGATTTTCTTGAATGCATAATTATAAAAAAAACTAAATAATCCAAGGAATCTACTTGGGTAGATATCTTCAGATATATGATATGTGATTGTTCGTACGAGCATATGTATACATAGAAGATAACATATGTATACTCGTGCTTGGCTATATCTTATTAGAAAACATACTAATAAGTAAAGTTACCATGTATACTCGATAGCTAGCCTTCCTCCACCCTCGACCTCATCCAACAACAACAACGAATCAGCAAGGCACCCCAACCAAACGAAGAAGATTTCGCAAATCTCGAGGATGATGAGTCTGTAAGTCCATGCGGCTACGATAATCTAGAGGGGGTGAATAGATTATCTCCATCTTTTCGATTTCGCCCTCTTTTTCGAACCGAATGCTCAAAAAAAATAATGAAGGTGCGGAATGTAAACAAAGACGTCGCCGATTTAAAGAGGTTCAACCCACCTAGGGCCTAATCCTCTACCACCCCAAAGATATCCAGGGATGGATTTCAAAAAGAAAAAAAGATTTTATTAATTTACCAAAAATTTAATACAACACCAACTTACAACAACACCTTGAAGAGCACCACACTCTTCTTCAACAACACCTTCAAGATTATCACAATCTCTTTTGAAGATCACCACAATCTTCCGACTTGAAGAGCACCGAACTCTCCAACACCACCTTTGGAGATTACCACAATCTCCCTTTGAAGATTACCACAATCTTCCTTCAACGGCACCTTTGAAGATCACCACAATCTTCAATCTTGAAGAATACCAAATTCTTCAACACCTCAAGAGCACCACACTCTTGAAACACTTATCACCTAGATCACCCAAGTGTATTCTTACCACAAGAATACTCACAAGGATATCTTGTGTTTGGTTGATGAATTACAATCAAGATTACACTTTGAAAAATATTACAACTCAAAAGTGCAAGTGTAATCAAGAATGAAAGCCTAGACCTCAAGATGTGAAAGTGATAGTACTTAGGCTATTACAACAAGAATGTTGAAATGAATAACAAAGATTATGTGCTTGTGATATCTTTTGTTGTTTGTATCAAGTCTTGTATTTGATCCCTCAAGCTTTCATCTATTTATAGGAGAGCCTTCAAATTTGAATTCCAACATAGGCTCCTCCAAAGGCTCCTCCAAAGGCTCCTCCAACATAGGCTCTTTCATGGGCTCCTCCATGTTTTCTTTTGTCTACAAATAAGACAGAGAGATTAAAATAAATATGGTTGTCTCATAAGGATACAAAAATCAGATTATAGAACAATCCCACATTTTAAGGAAGAATGGTCTCACGCACAACGGTTATATTTTTCTTTGTCAAACTAAAAGGGCGACCGGTTGCGCACAAAAGGACGCGTTTGAAATTGTCTTGAAAAATTACACGGGGCGACCGGTCGAGGGGTGCTCGACCGGTCGACATCACCCCCTAGCCGGTCGACCTCTCCAAAAATAGAACAGGGAGATTTTGCACACTTGTAGTCTGGTCGACCGGACGGTCGACGCCTGCATGCACCGGCCGACCGCTTGATTTTTTCTTCCGTCTCATTTTTTCTGTTTCAAAAATCATCTTCGTGCACGGGTTGCCCTATAGGACCGGTCGACAAGAGACAGTAAATATTGTCCAATTTTTATCGAAAATTAACCTCAAGAAATACTCCAAAAATTCGTAAAAAAACATTTTAAACTAATCGGGAGTATTTAGGACAATATAAGAATTAAGTTTCAATGTGAAAACCCATTGACATAAAATCTTTGAAAGAGTTGTCCAATATTAATCGAAAATAGACTTGAGCAAATACTCAGGAAAATATTAAAACTATTTTAAATCATTTAGGAGTATTTGGACAACCTTTAAAACCATTGTTTTGGTGTAAAAACAAGATCATCAAAATCATGATAAAACCATTTTTCAAACAATCTCCCCTTTTTAATGATTACAAACCAAAACAATTTAACGAGATCGATTTTGAAAACAAAACAATTTTACCTAAGGTTAAAGAGAACTATCCGTTGTGAGTGACAACATTCCATGCAATAAAAACACAAGGATGGGAGTAGAGATATTCAAACACATATAGCAAATGCTCCCCCTATCAACATGCACAACAAGAGTTATATAGAAGCAACTTAAACATAAGCTAAAATATTAGCTTATCAATATTGAGCTTAAAAGCTCCCCTGTCAAAGAGACATCATTAAAAACATATATAAGTCCATACTACAACCAATGGACCATGATTCATACATAACCACAATGCACCAAGTGGACTAAATATGATCCACAACTTATGGCTTTATAATCATGGTCATAATGCACCAAGTGGACTAAATATGATCCACAACTTATGGCTTTATGAAGCCATAACTTATAGCTTCTTTTCGTTAAGCTTATCTTAGCTTTTATGAGCTAATGAGCTTATAACCTGTTTCTCCCCCTTTGGAATCATCAAAAAGAATGTTAGCACGATAAATACATCATATATTCTTATCAAAGTGCGCAAGTAAACCGATGTATCGAGCCATTTGAACATTGAAGCTTTTAAACCAAATAGAAGAGTCGAATCATACGACTTGTAGAAGCTTATGAAAAATCATTTGATTTGCAAAAAAAAATGATCTCTATAAATATATGAGACTTTTGAAATCGAGAGAGTCATGTAGGTGATGAATTTTTCATTGAAACGTTTTATCGAACACTTGGCGGGCGTCAAAAATAGAAAAGGTTATATATAGCCCTTGTAAATGAAATCAAGCCAAATTTTTCATCACCAAATACAATATAACAAATATCATTCATCAACAATCAATAAGCTCATCACAAACATATATGAATTTCATCAAGAAAAATACATATAAGCCACAAACTCAAGGGTTCAACCTAATTGAGCTAAAGATAGTGAAATTCTTACCATTCAATCGGTAAAGTCGAGCAATGATGATGATAACCGAGCTAGATAATCCCAAAATATAAAATGTATGTAATAAAACAAATTTGGAGTGAAATTTGTGTGCAATTTGCGAAGGGGACGAAAAATGGACAAAATAAGCCAAAATGGCGAAGTCCGGAAACAGAACTATTTTTAGCCAAAAAATCATCCGAGCGACGGCCCAAGGCATGGGGCGGCCGGTCGGTTTCGGCAGGCGGCCGTGGCCTTGCCTTGCCGATCGGCCAGTGGTTCTTTTCTGTTTTGAAAATCCAAAATTTGATCCAACAATCCGATTTTTGCCCCTAAGTTTTAAAACGTGCAAAATGCAAACGTAGACATCATTCAATATACATTATGTCATAATCAAGCTCGAAATGAGGTAAAATACTCGGCGGTTAACGATCAAAAGTTCGCGAGTTATCCTTGAGACGGAATTAAACACATCTCAAGTTTTTGTTAAAAATCACAATCCCTTAAAAAATATATCGAATCTCAATATGTTTAGTTCGATTATGACGAACCAAATTTTGAATACGAATAACCGTATAATAGATACCGAACTTGTTATCCCGAAAAAATAAGAACGTTTTAAAGCTTTGGATACAACAAGTCATAAGAAGAAGTGTCTTTCAAATATTTGAAAATTTCTTTTAATGGCACTTTAATGAGATTCGTTAGGATAATTTTTGACGTCGAGCATATAGACATAAGGTATATGGAATGTCGAGTCTATAGGAATAATACAAGAAGACATACCTCGAATTTGTTTGTCAACCGACATGCCTTTCTCAACCTTTGTCAATCTTTAGCCATAGAGGTTGAGATAGTTCTTCTTTCTTTAATGCTTAACTCCTTCAAGAGTTCTTTTGAAATATAACCATCTTCTTGGCATTGAATAATTTGAAGTCCAAGCAATAAATTGAGCTCCCCCATCATGCTCATCTCGAGTTCACCTAGTATCAACTTAGAAAAATATCTTGCACAAATATTCATTAGTAGCACCAAAAATATTCTCATAAATATGCACGGGTTTACAATCTTGCCCTTTTTCAAAAAACAAAGAGAGTAGTATCAACTTTACCTCTTGTAAAATCATTTAGCAAAAATAGTTAAGTCTATCATACCATACATGGGGTACTTGTTTTAAACCATACAAGGCCTTTTATAAAAATCATTTGGCCTATAAAAATTTAAAGCCTCGGAGGTTGTTTTACATAGACTTCTTCTTGAATAAAACCATTGAGAAAATTGGATTTAACATCCATTTGGTAAAGCTTGAAATTTTCTTAAAACAAGAATGGGCAAGTAAAATGCAAATAGCCACTAAATGTGCTATGAGTGCAAATGTTACATCAAAATCAATTACCTTCTTCTTGAAAATACCTTCGAGCTACTAACCTTGCCTTTAGTTCGACCAATGTTGCCTTGGTCATCGAGTTTGTTAGGAATACCCTTTTTGTCTACTTCATTACTATCATCATAGGGCATCCAATTGGTCTAAGGTGTTCACAATAGAACATTTACACCCAAATGTTTTGAGGTAACAATATTTGGAGTACTTCGTTTCTCATCTACACAACTAAACAAACTCATTAATGGCATCGCTTATATAAGCAAGAAAAAATAGCCCAAGTGTAAAAACATGCCTCAATCACAAAATATCTTGCATAGTAGAAATAGACACTATATATAGACCATGAAGCAAGAAACACATACTATGCATTTAGAATATCATCAAGAGTCTAATAAATCATGCAAGTTCAAATAAGCTTAAGAAAGCTATAAAAGGTCTCTTTTGAAATTTGAGAATCCGATAGCATATAATTGAGACCTCATTTAAAAAATATTTGAACAAAAGTTTACAAAGCAAATATGTGTGATAAAATATCAAATAGTGCCTTTCAAAAAATCTAAAAATCCTCTTAATGGCATTTGTATGAAATACTATGAAAAACAAGCACATAGGCACATGGCAATACATATATCGAGTCTATAAGAGTAAGAATAACACCAAGAACGTACCTCGATAATTTACGCCTTTTCTTGACAAAAAAAAAAAAAAAAAAAAGACGAAAATGGCCATTTGTGAAAATATGTAAATCCTACACAATTCTTAAAACAAATCTAGCACAAATCATAATGATAAAAGTGTAGGCTAAGAGATATCACAAGTAAGCTCATGCCATAAAAATCCATAAGAGATGATAATACACTTTAGTTTACAAAAATGCACAAGAGTTTTAAAGACATCATATAAGGTCTTCTTTTTCAAAAATTTTAAAAATACAAATAAGTTTTGAAGACCTTAATTTAAAATTTAAATACATGAAAACTCATTTTGCATGTAGGACACAAATAAAAATATGCATAATAGACAAATAAAATGCATATTTAATTAGGGAGATACGGTTTACCAATTATGCCGTTTCCATGGGTTTTCCCATTGTTGATAATATTTTCCCGTTTGAAAATCTTCATGTTGATGGTATTCTCTCCAATTACTCCATCTCCAAAATTTGTGTCCTTCCCATTGTTGAAGGTCTCTTCTTCTTTGAAAATCATCTTGTTGATGATGTCTTAGCCATTTCAAGGATTGTGTTCTTCCCATTTTTGAGTATATCCTCTTCTTGGAAATTTGCTTTGTCGTAAAGTAGTTTCTCCTTCTTTGATCAAATGAAACGGTCATTTGATGCCTTCTTGCGCTATGAATTTTCTTTGATCATTATTCACGGGTACCTAATAAAACATTATTTTGTGGTACCCTCAAGTGTTTGGGTCCTTTAGGATTAGCTTTGAGACTTTTAGGTCTCCAATAATGATTAGAGCTATTTCTAGCCCGACAAAAATTTACCGTATGACCCTTTTACCGCAATAAAAGCACGTAATAATTTTAGGAGCATAATGACCAATGTGCTTAGAGACTTGATTCTTTTTCATGTGATTGACACCCTTAGACTTATGATCAAGTTCTAGTTTCGATTTATCACAACAATCAACAATATCGGTCATCTTATCGGTACTCAAGTTGGATTTAGATAAATCATTTTTAAGCAATTTATATCCTCAACAAGAGTACTATTTTCTATCTCAAGGTTTCTAACCTTATCAAGAGTGGTGGTGTGAGCACATGATAGTGATTCATAGGAAGTAAATAAATTATCCTTATCATTTTTCAAAACAATGAATTCCTTTTTCAAATTTTTGTATTTAACAAGTAAGTTTTGGAATTCATCTTGTAGCTCATCATAATCATTTTGTAAATCACTATATTCATTTTGCAATTCATGGTCATAAGAAGTAGAGGGTTTAGAACTTACCTCGTTTTCTTCTTCGATGCCCATGAGGCATTGTTCAACTTGTTCATCATGGGAGGTTGTAGAAGGTTTATCCCATGTTGTTGGATTTGATATTGTATCCATTTGTGAAGTAGATGCTTTTGAGTTGCTCCTTTCATTTGCATATACTTCATAGATGGCTTCTAATTTTGCCATACTTTATGTGCCGATTGAATACCTACAACATCATCAAATTCCAAAGTGGTAAGTGAACAAAGTAAAATATTAAGAGCTTTACCATTTAAAGAGATGATTTTCTTCTCTTCATCATTGAGCTTTTTGAAGCCTTTTGAGGTGTGTGGTGTATCTTTCATCGGAATGGTTTCTCCATTAATGACGGTGTTCCAAATGTCGAACCCGCAACCTTGTAAGTAGCATTCCATTCTTTCTTTCCGAAATATAAAATTTTTGGAATCAAACCGAGGTGGCTTGGTGGTGGAGGTGCCGGATAGATGAGCTTCGTTCGTAGCCGACGATCATTTCTCTTCACTCGCGATGTGAAACGAGCTTGCCAAAGAGTTTGTCTCGATACCACTTGTAAGTCAAGCGGCTACGATAATCTAGAGGGGGTGAATAGATTATCTCCATCTTTTCGATTTCGCCCTCTTTTTCGAACCGAATGCTCAAAAAAAAATAATGAAGGTGCGGAATGTAAACAAAGACACGTCGATTTAAAGAGGTTCAACCCACCTAGGGCCTAATCCTCTACCACCCCAAAGTATATCAGGGATGGATTTCAAAAAAGAAAAAAAGATTTTATTAATTTACCAAAAATTTAATACAACACCAACTTACAACAACACCTTGAAGAGCACCACACTCTTCTTCAACAACACCTTCAAGATTATCACAATCTCTTTTGAAGATCACCACAATCTTCCGACTTGAAGAGCACCGAACTCTCCAACACCACCTTTGGAGATTACCACAATCTCCCTTTGAAGATTACCACAATCTTCCTTCAACGGCACCTTTGAAGATCACCACAATCTTCAATCTTGAAGAATACCAAATTCTTCAACACCTCAAGAGCACCACACTCTTGAAACACTTATCACCTAGATCACCCAAATGTATTCTTACCACAAGAATACTCACAAGGATATCTTGTGTTTGGTTGATGAATTACAATCAAGATTACACTTTGAAAAATATTACAACTCAAAAGTGCAAGTGTAATCAAGAATGAAAGCCTAGACCTCAAGATGTGAAAGTGATAGTACTTAGGCTATTACAACAAGAATGTTGAAATGAATAACAAAGATTATGTGCTTGTGATATCTTTTGTTGTTTGTATCAAGTCTTGTATTTGATCCCTCAAGCTTTCATCTATTTATAGGAGAGCCTTCAAATTTGAATTCCAACATAGGCTCCTCCAAAGGCTCCTCCAAAGGCTCCTCCAACATAGGCTCTTTCATGGGCTCCTCCATGTTTTCTTTTGTCTACAAATAAGACAAAGAGATTAAAATAAATATGGTTGTCTCATAAGGATACAAAAATCAGATTATAGAACAATCCCACATTTTAAGGAAGAATGGTCTCACTTGACAACGGTTATATTTTTTTGTCAAACTAAAGGGCGACCGGTTGCGCACAAAAGGACGTTTGAAATTGTACTGAAAAATTACACGGGGCGACCGGTCGAGGGGGTGCTCGACCGGTCGACATCACCCCTAGCCGGTCGACCTCTCCAAAAATAGAACAGGAGATTTTGCACACTTGCAGTGCATCACCGGACGATCGGCCGACGCCCGTGGCGACGACCGGTAGACTGCTTGATTTTTCTTCCGTCTCATTTTTTGTTTCAAAAATCATCTTCAGTGCACGGGTTGCCCTATAGGGGCGACCCAGGTCGACCAAGAGACAGTAAATATTGTCCAATTTTTATCGAAAATTAACCTCAAGAAATACTCCGAAAAATTCGTAAAAAACATTTTAAACTAATCGGGAGTATTTAGGACAATATAAAATTAAGTTTCAATGTGAAAACCCGTTGACATAAAATCTTTGAAAGAGTTGTCCAATATTAATCGAAAATAGACTTGAGCAAATACTCCAGGAAAATATTAAAACTATTTTAAATCATTTAGGAGTATTTGGACAACCTTTAAAACCATTGTTTTGGTGTAAAAACAAGATCATCAAAATCATGATAAAACCATTTTTCAAACAGAGTCTCGCTCTAATCCGATTGTTGCGGAGGAGAATAAGAGGAAGTCGGTTACATTTTCAAGAGTGAGAGAAAGACTTCATAGAAATATGAAGTATGAGAGTGACGGAGAGGAAGAGTGGGGAAGGAGAGCATTTGGATGAGGATGATGATGGTGAGGAAATTATTGAATATGTATCGTTGTTTTCGATAAACCGATACATAAGGTCTAATTAAAGGCATTTGTTCTCCTATGTCGAGAGTTCATTCTCTTCTCTCCTAGTCGAGGGTTGTTATTGATTACTTCCATAATAATTTACTTATTTCAGGATATTACACTATGGAAACCAATTTGGCGAACTTATCTCTTTTTGAAGATGAAGATGATGGGATTATCTTTGACGCAGAGGTTGCTAAAAGGAGGCACATCTGACAATTCCTATGTTTGATTGGCAAATTCATATCGGAGAGGAATGTGCATTTTAATACAATGAAACAACAGATGGCTGCAATTTGGAGACCTATTAAGGGTATGTCAGTTAAGGATATTGGTAACCAACGTTTTCTCTTTTCGGTTCTATCATATTCAAACCTTAACAGAGTAATGGATGGTGGCCCATGGTCTTTTGACAACTTGATGCTTATGTTGGTTAAATTAACTCCTGGTATGGTTCCTAATTCAGTGCCAATTTCTACTATCAATTTCTGGGTTCAACTCTATAATATTCCAATTGGATGTATGTCTAAGAAAGTTGGCAGGCTACTTGGTGATTTTATTGGGAAATTCTTGGAGTATGATACCAAAATTTCTGAGTCCATATGGCACACCTTTATGCGAATTAAAGTGGAAGTGGATGTGAGGCTTCCATTAAAAAGGTGTAAGAAAGTTAAATTTCAAGGAGGAGATTGGTCTGTGGTTACATTCAAATATGAAAGATTGGGCTAATTTTGTTTTATATGTGGCATGCTTACTCATAGGGATCAGTTTTGTGAAAAAAGGTTAGAAATTGCAGATGGTGAACCAGTTAAAGAGTGGGGGCCAAGTATACGAGCAAATACCAGAAGAAATGTAGACACAAGTGGTGAAAAGTGGTTAATTGAGAACATCAAAAATGATAAGGAAAACATTCCGCAGGTGCATAATAGTTCGAGTTATGAGTTCCACTTCCATGCTACTTGCCAAACAACAGACAACCTAACTGGAGGAAGAATATCGTGATTCCGGCGAGATTCATCGTCGCCATTAGTGCGTGGTAATCAAGGAAATTCAAATTTAACAGTTGGAGCAGTTACAAAAATTGATCCTACAAAGGTGGGAAGTCCATCCAAACTGTGAAAAGAGTTCCCTTGCAGTTACAGATAACTGCTACTCGTGTTTCTCTGTCTGAAAAAGAAGACACAATTACTAAGGAAAGGAAAAGGAAAAGGTTAATTACCTCTGCAGAACAAAATGCCCAAATACCAGTGTAATATCCTCATCCCAATTGCAGTCTACTGAGTCTACTTCTATTCCACAGAACCATTTTTGGCAAGGCCTGGCTCCCAGGCCTTCCAGGAGCCATGATTATTCTTAGTTGGAATTGTCGTGGGTTGGGCCACCCACGAGCAATTTTGGTGTTGTGTGACTTGGTTCGAGCCCACAAACCGGATATTATTATCCTGTTTGAGACTTTGTCACATGCAAAATGGATGGAACAGTTGCGTATTAAGATAAAGTTTGAAAATTTGTTTGTGGTAGAAAGAATTGGTAGAAGCGGGGGCATCTGTGCCTTATGGAAACTAAATCATAGTTGTTAGATCTTGGGTTATTCGAATAATCACATTAATATGGTGGTTACGGAGGATAATGACACGAAATGGAGATTAATAGGTTTCTATGGTTATCCTGAAAGAAGTCGACTGAAGGATTCTTGGAATTTATTGCGGCAACTTCATAATCACAACACATTACCTTAGTGTTGTATTGGAGATTTTAACAATCTTCTGTATCCGACTGATAAGAAAGGGCGTATTAGGCATCCTGCTTGGTTATTATGGAGGTTTCGAGAGACAATTGCAGATTGCCAACTCACGGATATTCCGCTTATTGGCCACCAATTTACTTGGGAGTCAAGGCGGGGTACGGTTAATCATGTGGAAGAGCGGTTGGATCGAGCACTTACATCTACTAGTTGGCTAACACTTTTCCCAGAAGTTTGTCTACTGAATTTGTGTGCACCTATTTCTGACCATACACCAATTCTTTTACAGATGAAAACTCCCCCTCAATACAGAGTGTATAAACCTTTCCGGTTTGAGAACAAATGGCTCTCGGAGCTAGACATTAATGAAGTTGTGCGGAAGGCTGGAATCATATTCCTTATGTTGATATTGTTGACAAGTTAAAATCTTGTTCATTGCGGCTTTCTTGTTGGGGAAGAAAACAGGTTCCTCACTTTAAAAAAGAGATAGCAAAATTTTAGAAGGAGATGGAGTATTTTCGAAAATTTGATGACCCAATTTCTGCCGAGAGGTACAAGGTTGCTAAGGCTAAATGTATTGATTTAATGGGTAAAGAAGAACTTCACTGGCAACAAAGGGCTAAGATTTTTTTGTTAAAAGAAGAGGACTCCATCACTAAGTTTTTTTCATTCAGCATGTTCTGCTCGTAGAAAAACTAATAACATTGTGAAACTCCAAGATGAACACGGTAGGTTGCATGAGGATGATGAGGAGATTGGAAATATTGCAAGAAGATACTTCACTAATTTATTTGCCTCCAATCAGACTGTACAACAACCAGACTTGAGCTATGTTCAGCAAACGTTACACATGCTCATAATGAGATGTTGCTCACCCCATTCACAAGGAAGGAGTTTAAAAATGATGTCTTTGCAATGCACCGAACAAATCACCTGGGCCGATGGTTTTAGTCCGACTTTTTTACCAACGTTTTGGAACTTCATTGGTGAGGAAATTTTTGGCAGTGCGTTATGGTTGAAGGATGGATATTTTCCATGTGGTTTAATGGATACGAATATTGTGTTGGTACCTAAATGTCAACAGCCGCAGTCAATGAAAGATCTCAGGCCAATCTCTTTATGTAATGTCTAGTATAGGATTATTTCCAAGGTGATTGCAAATAGAATGAAATATGTTTTACCTGTCATTATTTCTTAAAATCAGTCAGCTTTTATCAAGGGTAGATCTATTGTCAATAATGTGTTGGTAGCCTTTGAAACATTACATTACATGAAGAGGAAATCTAAGGGAAAGAAAGGGGTAACGGCCTTGAAGATTGACATTAGTAAAGCCTATGACGGGGTGGATTGGTCTTATATGGAGAGGATACTTCTTAAATTGGGTTTTCATTCGAAAATGGTGAAAATTATAATACTTTGTGTGACTTCTATGTCATATTCAGTGTTGGTGAATGGAGATGTGGCTGGACCAATTATCCCTCAACGGGGGCTTCGACAAGGGGATCCTTTGTCTCCGTATTTGTTTATTCTTTGTGCGGAAGGGTTAACGTCGATGCTACGTCAGGCAGAAGCTAGTGGACTTATTCATGGGGCACAAATTTGTCAAGGTGCACCATCGGTCTCTCACTTATTATTTGCAGATGATAGTTACCTTTTTCTTCTTAGCCACTACAGAAGAAACCGGATGAATTAAACAAATACTTAGACAATATGAGGAAAATTCTGGACAAGCTATTAACCTTCAGAAATCTACTGTATCATTCAGCCCAAATGTCGATCAGTACCATCAAGATGATACCTGTAATATTTTGGGAGTCCAGTCGCATGATCATGTTGGGAAATATTTGGGATTGCCTTCATTAATTGGTAGACGGAAAAAGGAGATCTTTGCTTACATTCGAAATAATTTATGGTCTCATTTACAAAAATGGCGGAATAAACCTCTTTCTAAGGCTGGAAAATGTGTTCTTATTAAGGTGGTTGCTCAAGCTTTGCCTACCTATTGTATGAGTGTTTTTCTTCTGCCAGTTTCATTAGGGGAGGAGCTTCAACGTATGATTAACTCTTTTTGGTGGGGTACAAAGAAGGAAGGTGAAAAGGGAATTAATTGGCTTAATTGGAACAAGTTATGTAATTCTACTGAAGTTGGAGGACTTGGGTTTCGAGAATTTCACTTTTTTAATTTAGCTATGTTGGCGAAGCTTGGTTGGAAAATTCATTCTAACTCAGATGCACTAATAAGTCGGATCTTCAAAGCTAGATATTACCCTCGTGGTGATTTTATAAATTTTGAACTTGGAAATAATCCAAGTTTTACTTGGCGTAGTATATGGAGCTCGAGACAACTAGTTTAATTGGGAACTAGGTGGATTATTGGAGATGGTAAGTCAATCAATGTATGGAGGGATCCATGGCTTAAGGATGACAATAATTTTTTCATCATATCACCTCAGATTAATGGTTTAGAGAATTTGACAGTGCATGATTTGTTGATTTTGGGGTTGTGTGTATGGGATATGAACATAATTGAAGAACACTTTTGCGAACGTGATGTTAACCAAATTATGAGAATCCCACTTCATTCATTGGAGGAGCAAGACAGTCTAGTGTGGCATTACTCGAAGATAGGTCAGTACACTGTGCGTTCGGGATACAAGATTCTTGTCAAGTCCATCATTGATGAACAACTTGGTATTGAATGGTCTTGGGGAAAAATATGGAAGCTAAAAATTCCGGCGAAGGTTAAATTCTTTTTATGGAGAGCATGTCGGAATTGCTTGCCGACAATACAAAATCTGGTGAATAAAGGAATGGATGTAACTCAGGTATGTGTTTTTTGTGAAGCACAAATTGAAAATAATTGGCATGTGTTCTTATCGTGTTCATTTGCTACTGAATGTTGGAGAATTAGCAAATTGTGGTCTGTTGTAAATCGTGTGGCGGGAAATGTTGAATCGTTTGCATCTTGGTTTTTTACGTTGTTGGAGGAGACTACATCTTTGGTTTCAGCTCGAATTTGTATGCTCTTGTGGAATACATGGAAGCAGAGGAATGCCAAATTATGGAGGAATAACCACACTAATTCAGCATTGACAGTCAGCATTGCAGCTTCTTTTTTGGACATGTGGGTTGCTGCTAGATTGAGTCCATCGATTACTATGGCTGAGGCAACACCACAGTGCAGACTTTGGCACCCTCCACCAATTTCAATTTTAAAGTGTAATATAAATCCTGGATTTTTTCAAGAAATAAACAGAGTTGGTGTTGGTATGGTCCTGCGTGATGATACGGGAACGGTATTGATGTGTCATACACTATGGTTTATGGGTGATATATATGTCTTGGAAGGAGAAAGTATCGGACTGTTTGAAGGCTTAAAGTGGGTTCAAGCTCTTGGTTTTTCCAATGTCATATTTGAAGTGGATGCTCTACAAAGTAATGAAGAGATATGGAATGAAGTTGGTAGAATTATTCGATCCTCCAAAGCTATTTTAGAATCAGAACCATCTTACAAGGTTCAGTTTGTTTATAGACAAGCGAATGTAGTTGCTCATGTGCTTGCACGAGTATCTACTTCTTATGCTAGTCATACTATTTGGGTGGAGCCTCTAGACTTTGTGGTGGCACATCTAGGAAGTATTTGTAATTTGCATTGTGCTTAATAAAAGTTCCTTTCAAAAAAAAAATTTAATTTAAATTAAAAATAATAATAAAATCATAGGCATTGGTTTTCATCAACAACCGATGGCTAAAGAATTCATTTTATTTTCAAAATTGCCACTGCCCCTATTTAGGCATTGGTTTTTGTGAGAAGTTGATGCTTATTTAATGATTTTTATGGCATTTTATGTACTAGTGTATTTTTCTTCTATATCATAATCTCTCAGTTGTTGCCTCATCCATAACACTTGGGCACAATAGTTGCTTGCAACTATGTACTCTGCTTCAGTTGTGGATGTAGCTATTGAATTTTGTTTCTTCCTGAACCAAGAAACTAATCTATTTCCAAGCATTTGTGACTACGATGTATTTTTCTGTCTACTCTACATCTAGCATAATCTGAGTCCGAGTAGCCAATTAACTTGAATCATCTATCCTTTGGATATCATAAGACAACTTCAAGGCATCCCTTCAAGTACCTTAGGATTCTCTTGGCTGCAGTCGTGTGACTCTCTTTTGGTGCAGATTGAAATCTAGCACATACACCTACAGCAAAGGTGATGTCTATCCTACTTGTTGTCAAATAAAGCAATGATCCCATATATTAAGGGCTCTATACCTTGTTTGATCTCTGACTTTGCCATCTACATCCATATCCATCCCGATTGATGTATTCATGGGAATCTTCACGATGACTTCTCTTCCGTACCAAATTTCTTCATCAAATCTCTGGTATATTTGTTGATTTTGGGGTTGTGTGTATGGGATATGAACATAATTGAAGAACACTTTTGCGAACGTGATGTTAACCAAATTATGAGAATCCCACTTCATTCATTGGAGGAGCAAGAGGTCTAGTGTGGCATTACTCGAAGATAGGTCAGTACATTGTGCGTTCGGGATACAAGATTCTTGTCAAGTCCATCATTGATGAACAACTTGGTATTGAATGGTCTTGGGGAAAAATATGGAAGCTAAAAATTCCGGCGAAGGTTAAATTCTTTTTATGGAGAGCATGTCGGAATTGCTTGCCGACAATATAAAATCGGTGAAAAAGGAATGGATGTAACTCGGGTATGTGTTTTTTGTGAAGCACAAATTGAAAATAATTGGCATGTGTTCTTATCGTGTTCATTTGCTACTGAATGTTGGAGAATTAGCAAATTGTGGTCTGTTGTAAATCGTGTGGCGGGAAATGTTGAATCGTTTGCATCTTGGTTTTTTACGTTGTTGGAGGAGACTACATCTTTGGTTTCAGCTCGAATTTGTATGCTCTTGTGGAATACATGGAAGCAGAGGAATGCCAAATTATGGAGGAATAACCACACTAATTCAAAGATTGACAACAAGATTGCGGCTTCTTTTTTTGGACATGTGGGTTGCTGCTAGATTGAGTCCATCGATTACTATGGCTGAGGCAACACCACAGTGCAGACTTTGGCACCCTCCACCAATTTCAATTTTAAAGTGTAATATAAATCCTGGATTTTTTCAAGAAATAAACAGAGTTGGTGTTGGTATGGTCCTGCGTGATGATACGGGAACGGTATTGATGTGTCATACACTATGGTTTATGGGTGATATATATGTCTTGGAAGGAGAAAGAATCGGATTGTTTGAAGGCTTAAAGTGGGTTCAAGCTCTTGGTTTTTCCAATGTCATATTTGAAGTGGATGCTCTACAAAGTAATGAAGAGATATGGAATGAAGTTGGTAGAATTATTCGATCCTCCAAAGCTATTTTAGAATCGAACCATCTTACAAGGTTCGGTTTTGTTTATAGACAAGCGAATGTAGTTGCTCATGTGCTTGCACGAGTATCTACTTCTTATGCTAGTCATACTATTTGGGTGGAGCCTCTAGACTTTGTGGTGGCACATCTAGGAAGTATTTGTAATTTGCATTGTGCTTAATAAAAGTTCCTTTCAAAAAAAAGTTTTTAATTTAAATTAAAAATAATAGTAAAATCATAGGCATTGGTTTTCATCAACAACCGATGGCTAAAGAATTCATTTTATTTACAAAATTGCCACCGCCCTATTTAGGCATTGGTTTTGTGAGAAGTTGATGCTTATTTAATGATTTTTATGGCATTTTATGTACTAGTGTATTTTTCTTCTATATCATAATCTCCGAGTTGTTGCCTCATCCATAACACTTGGGCACAATAGTTGCTTGCAACTATGTACTGCCCGATGTGGATGTAGCTATTGAATTTTGTTTCTTCCTGAACCAAGAAACTAATCTATTTCCAAGCATTTGACAACTACGATGTATTTTCTGTCTACTCTACATCTAGCATAATCGAGTCCGAGTAGCCAATTAACTTGAATCCTCTATCCTTTGGATATCATAAGACAACTTCCTGGCATCCCTTCAAGTACCTTAGGATTCTCTTCGTCGATCGTGTAACTCTCTTTTGGTGCAGATTGAAATCTAGCACATACACCTACAAAGAAAGGTGATGTCTATCCTACTTGTTGTCAAATAAAGCAATGATCCCATATATTAAGGGCTCTATACCTTGTTTGATCTACTGACTTTGCCATCTACATCCATATCCATCCCGATTGATGTATTCATGGGAATCTTCACCGATGACTTCTCTTCCGTACCAAATTTCTTCATCAAATCTCTCTGGTATATTTGGTTTGACTTATGAAGGTTACATCCTTCAATTTCTTGACTTGAAGACCTAGGAAGAAAGTCGCTCTCCCATCATTCTCATTTCAAACTTCCTTGCATGAGGTTTGAAAACTTGTCAATAGCTTTTTATTTGTGGATCCAAATATGATATCTTCCACATAAATTTGAACAAGCAATATACTCTCCCGATATTGAATTTTGAAGAGTGTCCTATCAACCTTGCCTTTGATGAATCCATTGTCAATGAGAAACTGAGACAATGTATCATACTGTGCTCTTGTGCTTGCTTGCTTCGTAATACCCCATAGTCGACTATGATATATATATCAATATAGTCAATATTAGACTTTTTATTTATACGACTTGTGCTCTATTATATTAGCTCTTAGTTGTTATAATTATTTGAATGAGTATCTATGTTATAATTATTTGAATGAGTATCTAGATTTAGTATAGCCTGGTGGATTTAATCGGAATGTTCAATAGTTTAGTATGTGAGTTGTTAATTTTAGAATTTAGAAACTGTAAGTACTTATTAGATTAACATTAGTTATTAGATTATGCTTGATCATATTTAAGAGATATTTAAAGAGAGTTATTGATATGATTTATTTAGATAAAAATATAGTGTTGTAGTTTTACGTGGGTTTTAATTAGCTTAAGTTTTGAATTATTAATTTTGGTTTAGAATTGAAATAAGTATTTGATGGTTATTCACTTAAGAGATTTAGAAATTTTAGCAATTTTCTCTCGAAATATTTTTGAAGAAATGACTCAATATTCTAATCACCTTTTCTAATCATTTAAATGACACAATACTCTTTTAGCCAACTATGAGATAATTTCTTGATAAAGATTATATTTCATTTAAGCCCATTTTAACTTCTATTTTATAAGTATAAAATATTGTACAAGCCCAAGCATTTAAATACTGTATCAAGAGTTTGGAGGTGAATTTAGTAAAAATCAAGAATTTGGGGCCAAATTGCAATTTCCAGAAATTGTCCTACCCATTTTTGTGAATTTGAAAAATGACTTGGGTTTATTTTATATTTTTAAGGAACTTGGAGTGGATTTTGTAGATTTTAAAAGTTCATTTTGTAGTAATTTCGTGAAAATAGAAATTCTTGGGGTCAATCTATAAATTTTTGAAAATTGTTGTATTGCCCTAATTGTTTTTTAAAACATTGCGGGCTGTCCGTATTTCTTCATAATGTTCGATTAGTAACTATGAATATTAAAGGTTCATTTTCTAGACTTATTTGTGAAAATAAAGAATTATTTTGGTTAGTTTTATAAAAACCGAAACTTTGGGGTAAAATTGTTATGCACTACATGTGCAATTTAAATCCTTTGAAAACAATTTCTTGTTAGCATAATAAATATTTGTTTATCGTTTACTTTTACTGCTATGAATCCCGTTTCCTATTTCTCGTTTAGCGTGTGTGGTTTGGGCAATCAATCGAGCAGGTTGCTTGTTGATGTTTGCTCGACTACACATGTGCCTATTCCCATTTTTCTGGTTGGACCGGAGACGGCGGAAGAATTTGGGTCGTAGTATTGGTATATTCGGAATATGACGAACTCTGGGTATAAACCTACAGCTAAAGAGTCGTCGAGCCACTCGAAAGGAATAAGGTGAATATGAGGCTTTGGTCTGGTGAGTTGGAGAATGCAATAGGGTTCGGTGTGTGATCAACATCGACCCTGCGTTTATTTTGTGTATCCCGTTAGATTTTAAAATGGGGTATAGAACCTTGTCCGTTTTAAAATCAGATCCGAATTGGAACGTTAGGGTGCCGTGTTTATTCCCAAGACAAGTCCCAAGCTTGAGCCATAGACATATTTGCAAAGTATCCCTCAGTTCGAGCGTTTTAAATTCATCAGCGATCGTGGCTCTGTTCCAACATCCGAGATGGCATAAGTGTCTGTCGCTTTGGAATGCCTCTGTGTTCTTTCAAGATGTTCATAATTCGGGCATCCATTCTTCCTTCCACTTCCTTCATCCCCGCTTCAATTGTTTTTCTCTTATCGGCCATGGATATAGCAGAGAGTGTTGGAGTGGCGAGTCACTGAGGGGAGTTTGCCGCTTATAATGTCGGTTTGTGTGAGGACCTTGTTGGGGGGTTTGTGCAATCATCAAGGTCACATCCGTCGATCCTTCCCCCTCAACAAGCTTTCCTTTCTTTTGTTTCAAAACTTCCTCACCTGATTTTCCTTCTCATTTTGCTCCTTTCTTTTCAAACTTGATTTTAGCGCTTTAAGGTATTCCTCTTCCCCCTTTTGGCATCATCAAAGGATAGAGGAACCCAGGGGAACATCTTTGGCAAGCGGGAAGTCGAGCCTCATCGATAGTCGAGTTACGCTTCAAGTCATTTGCGTTGTAAGCAAAGACGAATTCGGATCGAGTAGCGTTGGACTCTGCTTTGAAATCGGCTTCATCTCAGCCATGAGGAGGTGAATTTTCTAGTCATGTGTTCTTCCAACCATTGTAGATCATTCGTATTTTGCTCACGCAAGCAACTTTATCTCGGCGAGTGTGAGCTTCATGCATGTGCTCAATATGTTCTCTCGGCTTCGTTTTTGCATCGGCATTTTCACTCTCCATACCAGTTGGCTTATTGAACAATGTCCGAAGAATCTAACTTGTTCCACACGCATTGTTTGTCTTTGTTGCCACCATTCCCGACACGGACTGTTATGCCTCTTAAATCACCGTAAGGTTGGCATCTGTTGTCCAATCGCATGTCCAAAGAGGCCTGATGCCTCTCCATCCGTTCAACCTCAAAGCAAATAGTGCCTTGAACACTTCTCGAACTTGGTGATTCTTCCATTGCGGTGATGGCCATCCGACATCAAAGTCATAAGCGGCTAGAACAATGGTGCACGATGAAAAGACGGAGCGGGTCAGTGATACGCGGCGCTGCGTTCATTCTCTCGACTCTTCATGGAGGTCGGGTACCTCCAGAGAAAAAGGAAAAGATTCTATAAACGATTCATCACCGCCCACCGGGATTTGTTCGATGATGAGCGGTGCGCATGAAGTTCCTTTAGGAATCGACCTGCTGCAGACTTGAGGAGCATGCGATGGTGGTCTCTTTGTTCACCGGGTCTTGTTGTGAAGTGGACCCGCTTGCCGAGCTCTTTGTCTCAACAACCGTTGGTCTCGGTGATTTTTCCATTTAAGTAGACTGGTCTCGGCCTTACTCGGTAGCGTCATCGGACGATGATGAGATTTCCATTGGTGGCTCATCATCAAAGTTAAAGGTTTGTGAGTAGTCTTGGGATCGACTTGCTCGTGCTTGGAACATCCTTGGTGAGTCTTTTGGATTTGGCACGGGGGATGACTCGGCTCTTCTTCATCGCCTTCGATCCCGAGAAAGGTTACATCGGGATTATCTTGGGAATCATGAAGTGCGCTTATCTCCTTCTCGGATGGGTCGATGATAGCAGGAGGGATGTTCTCTACTGGCTTTTTCTTTACCCGGGAAGTCTCAACCTCCCGTGGGCCTTCATTACCTCCGGCAGTCTCTCTCTTGCGGCGAGGCCTTGGTCCTCCCTTTCGACAGTGTCATTTGTCTTAGGGTCTTCGTGGTGGCATCCATTGGAGTCTCAACCCCATGGATTGCACTTTCATCGCCCAGTGTTAACTCCGGGGTTGTTCCTTCTCGTGCCTCGACCGCATCGCAGCGTCATTAGCCTTCAGAGAGCGAGTTGGCACCTGGTGAGAGCGAGTCTCAAGCCTCGAGCTTCGTTGATGGCAACTTGTCTTTGTTCTTCTTGTGTTTGTGTTTTCTCTCCTTCGCCTCCTTGATTTGTTGTGGAGTCAATCTGCAGCATCCTCCGACCTTGCCGCGGTGGAGGGAGTTCCCCTTCACCGGGCGCACCGGTGAGTGACTTGGAACGGGTCACTCGTCTCCAAACTCCCGGCCATTTTTCGATTGAATGTTCAGCCGTTGGGGCAGGTGGTAAAACACCTTCAATAGGGGTTGGCTCGACGGGGTCCCCATTGTCCCGGTTTCATCGCCATGTCCCTTATTGCTTTTTCTTCCGAGTGAGGGAAGTGGTGGCGGCAACAACGGTGGCGATTTGTGAACCACTCCCATTGGATCAATTTCGGTGTGTTCGAGGACTCTCGTGGTCCCTCCATCGGTCTTTGCTCGTGAAGGATTCTCGATTCATGAAATGCTTGCTGCATTTGCAACTCTTTCAGAGCAAAGCAAAGATTCTCCGGATCCTCATCACCGTCGAGAAGACATCAAGGAGAGGATGTGTGTGTTACGTGGTGCCGGGAGATAGAAGGGCAGATGTTGGCCTTCTCACGTGCCTCGGCTTCCTCGGCTTGCTTTTCTCTCTCCTTTTCCTTGAAAATCTGCAGGATGTCTATGCGATTGTCTTCATCAAGTCTTTGGGAGCACATGTTTAGTCCAAGGAAATTTAGCAGTTCCTCTTCTTCTTCTATAAACTCAGCCGTTGGAACTGTTCCCTTGACTTACTCAAATTCCATTTCCTCCACTCACGCAGACGATTTTGGATGTCCGGGTAAGGTGGAGATAGGATCATTACATCACTATCCGCTCTAAAGAGTTCTTCTTGTGTTTGTTTGTGTGAACTACAGGTGTGTCTTGAGTTGCCTCTGATCGCCTTCAGCAGACTTTGGTGTTTCATCAACTACATCCTGAGACTCAACTCCTCCAAAGAATCTCCGGTATTTGCTCTAGCCGAGTGGTTGACTCGGCCGGTTTCTCAAGCTCGATCGCTTGATGATTCTTCTTCGTCTCCTAGTTTGTATCGTAGGGATTTCGGTTTAGAGACGGTGTCCTCCGAGTCTTGGGCGGCGGGGGGCGTCTTGGTGTCTTTTTTCGAGGAGCGGGCCGTCGTGGCTTCTCGGTTCTCCTCTTTTTGACGATCGGAGAAGGTATTTGTGAGTCCTTCTCGACCGCTGCTGCGGGCGGGGAGACACGGCTGCAGCAGGGCGGTGACTGCTGCAGGGGGCGAGGAGCATGTTTGTTTTCTTTCTTTGCAGGGGCAGTAGATCTTCTTAGTAGTAGCTGGGGGGCGACTCTCTTCTTGGGTGGAGAGGAAACAGCTGTATCTTCAGGGTTAGCCGATTCCCCTCACTGGTGTCGCCTCTCTTGGCGTAAGCTCTCTTCAGTGCGCCAGAGAGGTTTGCTCGAACATCCTCTTGTTAACATGGAATGCCTTCCCATGTCTAAGAGGACTCCTTTCACCTCCATTAGCCGGCCAATCACTAGGCCATATCCTAGGGATCCTCCAAATGTGCCATCTTCTTTGAAGGATTTGTTCCCACGTTCTGGCAGAGTCTGCCGTAGACAAACTCGGCCAGATTTATCCTCTTTTCTCGCGATGATTGCAGCCATTACAATCGGCTTTGCCTTTTGAGTTGGTCAAAGTCGCCAAATTTGATGTCGATACATTTGGCAACTATGTCCAACGACTTGTGATAATCCTCCTTGCGAGTCTCTTGTCTTTGTATACACTATTTTATCAAAGCAAAGTCGGGCTTGGCTATTTCTTTCCAAGCATCGCCCAAGTTTACATCGCCTTCGTTAATCTCGATGCTCCTTCGCCTGGTAGTGAGCAATGTTCACCAAATCCTTGGCGAGAGATAGTCGATTGCTTTCCGTGTACAGATGACTTGATTCCTTCATCATGAATCTTAGCATTCACGTAGAATTGTGCGACCTCCTCCACATATGTCATCGGATATTCTAACGTCGAAATGGTTTTACCGGGACGTTTCCAACTTTTCAGCGATTTTCTTCACTAGGGTGTCATCGGACCCTGTTTCACCATTCCGTCGAAATCCAGCGTAGAGAGTAGGTGTGGATTTGCTTTCCTAACTTGGTAAAGTCATAAGTTGGTGCCATTTTTAAGGATTATATCAAGAAAAAAACTCGTAAATTGATTTGAAGATTGATAGGGTTTCGGGAGAAGTTTTTGCCTTTGCTTTTGAGAGAAAGAAATGAACAGTTTTAGAAGTGTGAGAGAGAAACGGAGGAAAATGGTTTAAATATGGTTTATGAAAGGGCGTGCGGGTGGTTTTGAAATGTGATCAAAAATCAACGGCTTAGATTTTGCACGCTTTATTTAGCATTTAATGTCTCGTATTTAATGCGGCAAAGATTTATATCCAATCATAAGCTTGGTGTGCGACTTTTATGTCCGTACACACATCATCATTATCTTTGACGTATTCCTTAAAACATTCCCGCTTAGTCAAAACGAGCGTTTTTGTCATTTTGCTCATAAGTTACTCCTTATCCCTTAGCCGATTTAACTCTACTTCTTTAGTTCTCTTAGTGACTATTTATCACCGACTCGGTGTAGTTTGTCTTTTTCCGACTAATTTAATTTGTGATTTGCTTTCACTCTTTTTCACCCCCTTTTCTGTTCCATTTCTTTTCTTTGATTCTTCCGAGTGTCACCGGCTCAATTAATTAACTCATGCTTGAGTTCTTCAAATCTTGACTCACATAATGGTTTTGTGAAGATGTCGGCTAGTTGTTTATCGAGTTGAGATATATTCCAGGATGATGTCCTTCTTTTCAACATGATCTCTTATGAAGTGATATCTCGACATCAATATGCTTTGTTCTTGAATGCAACACAGGATTTTTGAGTGATTGCAATTGCACTTGTGTTATCACACATGATTGGAATTTCTTTTTCCTCAACTTTATAGTCTCTCATTTTGTTGTCTCATCCATAGGACTTGGGCACAACATTTGCCAGCCTATGTATTCTCGCCTCACCATTTTGTAGAGGTGGCTATTGAGTTTTGCTTCTTGCTAAACCAGAAATCACTGTTTCCTAGCATTTGACATGTGCCTGAAGTGCTCTTCCCGTCCACTCGCATCCAAAGATAGTCGAGAATCCGAATAGCCAATTAGCTTGAATCATCCTTCCTTTGGATACCATAGGCCTACTTCTTGGCTTCCTTTCAAGTATCTCAATATTCTCTTTGTTCTTTGTCATATGGCTCTCTTTTGGAGCAGATTGAAATCTTGCACATACACCTACAAAGCAAAGGTGATGTTTGGCCCGCTTCTTTGTGAGATAGAGCAGATGATCCAATAAGTGCTCAGATCTTGTTTGATCTACTGCTTGCCATCCGCATCCATGTCCATTTTGGTGATGTGTTCATTGGTATTTTTACGAAGACTTCTCCTCCATACCAAACTTCTTCATTAAATCTCTAGTGTATTTTGTTTGACTTATGAAGGTTCCATCCTTCATTTGTTTCACTTGGAGTCCAAGGAAGAATGTCACTTCTCCCATCATGCTCATTTCAAATTTACTTTGCATGAGGTTTGAAAACTTTTCACTGACTCTTTGTTTGTGGAACCAAAAATGATGTCATCCACATATATTTGAACAAGCAAAGATACTCTTTTTATCTTGAATTCTCGAAAAGTGTTCTATCTACTTTTCCTTTTGTGAATCCATTTTTGGTTAGGAATTGTGACAAAGTGTCATACCATGCTCTCGGGTGCCTGTTTCAATCCATATAGAGCTTTCTTGAGTTTGTATACCTTATCTCCAAGAGTCTTACGCTCAAATCCTCGGAGGTTGTTCAACATACACTTCTTCTTCCAATAAACCATTTAGGAATGCACTTTTTACATTCATCTAATATACAATGAAATTCTTGTGAGTCGCATAGGCAAGAAACATCCTTATAGCTTCCAATCTTGCTACAGGGGCAAATGTTTCATCAAAATCTATCCCTTCTTCTTGGCAATATCCTTTGGCTACTAGTCTTGCTTTGTTTCTTACCACGTAACCTTCCTCGTTCATCTTATTTCAACACCCATTTGGTGCCAATAACATTTTGATGTATGGGTCTTTGCACTAATTCCCACACTTTATTTCTTTCAAACTGATTCACTCTTCTTGCATAGCTTGAATCCAATGCATGTCGTCCAATGCTTGTGACACATCTTTGGGTTCTATTTGTGAGATGAAGCATGTGAACATAGCTTCTTGTTGAGTTCGATCTTGTTTTGACACCTTCTCTTATATCTCCAATGACAAGTTCGGTGGATGGTCTCTCGGCCATCTTACATCAGGTTGGAGTAAGTTAGCCGGATTGATCGACTTGTAGCCGTGTGTTGTTGTGGTCGGCTCTCTCGTAATCACTTAGCCGCAAATTTTCCACTGCTTTTGAGATTCACTATCTCATCTTCTTCTCAATTGATAATTCCGCCAACTTCCAAAGATAGGGACTCTTCTCGTATGGTTGGATGATTGATTTTATCGGTGACTCTTCAATGTCTTCTCCATTTACATTTGGCTCATCGAATACTACATGAATGGATTCTTCAGTAACCATAGTTCTTTTGTTGAGTATCCGTAAGCTTTGCTTTCAAATGAGTATCCTAAGAAGATACCTTCATCGCCTTTAGCATCAAAAGCCTTTAGGTTGTCTTTGCCATTGTTGTGGATGAAGCATTTACACCCAAATATTCGAAATATGCAACATTTGGTTTTCTTCAAATCCAGATCTCATAGGGAGTCTTTGTCATTTGTCTATTTATCATACATCTGTTTTGGGTGTAGCAAGCTGTGTTGATTGCTTTGACCCAAAAATCTTTTTGGTAACCCCGCTTGACTAACATGGTCCTTCGCTTCTTTGAGGGTTTTGTTCCTTCTTTCTCGCAACTCCATTCTCATTTGTGGAGTTCTTGTCTGCCGATAGTTCATGACCAATACCATTTTCAACACAATATCGAGTTATTATTCCATTGACAAACTCGGTTCCTCTATCCGATCTTATTTTGATAATGGTTTGACTCTTCTCGTTTTGAATCCTCTTCATCAATTTGTGGTAGTTTTTGTAGAGTTTCTTTCTTCTTACACATGAATATTGTCCATGTATATCTTGAGTAGTCATCTACTACCACCAAGGTGTATTTCTTTCCACTTATGCTATTTGGTTCCCTTTGGGCCAAATAGATCCATATGAAGCGGATGCAATATTCTTGTTGAGGATGGGCATGTCTTTTCTTTGAATGACGACTTGATTTGTTTTCCTTCGACATGCGTCACATATACTCTCCTTCTTGTATCTTCGAGTCGGAAGTACTTCCACAAGATGACTTCTTGCCAGCCTTGTTAATCGTTTTGAAATTGGTGACTCGGCTTTTTTGTGCCACAAACCAACTTGATTCAAATTTGTGTTCTTTGCTAGTAGACAAAAGTCCGGGTGTTGCGGTTGACCAATCCACTACATACATATTTTTCTGTCTACATCCTTGCAAAGACAACTTCATTTGATTCGATGTCTTTGATTTGGCATATACCCATGTTGAATCCAACATTGTAGCCCTTGTCACGAGTTGTGATGCTCGATAAGTTGAAGTTGAGTCCTTCAACATATGCAACATCCGTGATTTCTAACCCATTCCTCTTGATGGATCCAATGCCTCTTATTTCACCGGGAGCTTCATTTCCTCCAAATATGACTTTTGCTCCTTTAACTTCCTTGAATTTTGTGATTTTTCTTATTTCTGTCATATGTCCGGAATGACCACTATCCATGTACAGGTTCCGCACTCATTCTGTTCCTTGAACCCGCAATCAAGGAAATTAAGCTTTAGGTACCCATACTTGTCCGGGTCCCGAGGGGTTAGAATCGTAAGATGATCCAACCAACCTATAGCCAAATGATTTGACTCTAAGGGGTTGCCATCTATCGTGCCATAATCATAATTAATCCGGCAAATTGCTTGGGGATTCTAGGTTCATACAAATTGTCTCTTTTTGTCAGTATGCCTGCATATGTGTTTTAGCAATTGCCTTCCTTGGGTAGTTGTCTTTGTCTTTGAGTGTAGTGCCTAGGTGCATATGTGTTTGATGAAAGCTCTTATGCTTTTGGAATGGCCTTTCTTGAGTTCTAGGCCTTTGCCATTTGGGCTTATATTTCATAAGTTTATCCGATAGTTCACATTATTCCAATCGGCTTGGCTTGGATATTTTCTACCATTCCCATCATATGTATTTCTCTTATGGGTTTTTACGGGGTTTTTGGTAGCTCGCTTCTTCTTTACTGAGTATTTTCTATTTGGAGTTTCTTTGAGGACTCTGCTGAATCTCTTCTCGTTGTCCTTTCAGCGCATAAGACTCAACTGGTTGTTTTCCTTTTCCTTTATAACCAAGGCCAGTTTGCTTGTTATTGTGCTTTGGAGTGAATGTGTGTGCAACATTTAGAGTTTTGGATTTTTCAGACTCTTCATGGCTTGAAGATCCTTTTTCCAAAATTACTTTTGAAGTTTGACATAGCACAGAGGAATTAAATCCTAAGCCTGTCTTGTCCCCACATTCTCTTTGACTCATAATAAGATCATCCAATGATTTAGATGCCTTAGTGAATGAGGCAATAACATTCTTGAGGTCATTCTCCCTCTTTTCTATAGCAGCAATTTCTGCTATTAATTTAGCATTTTCAGCCTTTAAACTTTCATTCTCATCAGCTATTTGACTTAGAGTACTCAGCTCCTTAGTCAGCTTTGAGTTTTGACTTTTGAGTAGGCTGTTTTCCTCATTCAATAGTGTGTGTGAGGATTTAATGTGTTCAAAATCTTTCATCATTTTGCCTAATGAATCATAAAGATCAGTGGGTGATGAAGTGTGTGTGTCACAGTCACTATCACTGGTGTCTGAGTTTGATGAGTTAGATTGTACCTCATCTTCTTGGTCAGGTTGATCTTGTTCTTTGGCCATCAAGCGGATCGGGCTTCTTCTTTGAGTCACTCGAGTAGTCACTTCATCGCTCTCGAATCATTTGTCTCTCTTGACTTGGCTTTTTAAATGATCTCTGCAGCCATCATTGCCTTTTTCTTTTCTTGTCTTTTTCTCTCAAGACCTTTCTTTCTTCTTCATCCCTCGTATTTGTTGACTACAGGATATGGACGATCAATGGCATAGTGACTGGTTGCCTACGAGTTCAAAGATAGATATTCAACCTTTTGATCGACTCTTTCCATTCTTGGATTGTCGCCCTTTGATACTCAACTTTTTGATGATCATTCTCTTGGTTGGCCTGTCTTCCCTTGATTTGGAGGGAGCTAAGTGTCTTTCGGAAGATTCACCCTTTCCTCTCTTGTAGTTCTTATTGAAGAACTTGTTGAACCTCTTAACCATCGGGGCTATCTCTTCGGGTCAATGACTTCTTTGACCTCGGCTCTCTTCCCATGTTTAACAATTAGAGCAGTTGTTTTGGGTACATTTTGTCTCTTCCTGGTCTTTTCTTCTCGGCTCAAACTCGTAGGCTTTGAGGTCCGAGAATAGTTCATGGTTGGAGGTCTTTGATAGGTCCATGGAATGTCTCAGTGCCATGACCTTCATTTCCCATTCAACTGGAAGACTTTTTAGGATCTTCATACACATTTCCTTCGTGTATATTCCTTTCCAAGTGCAGAACAGACTCATTTGTGATTTCGTGAACAAGCATCCAGTTGATCCAGGTTTTCTCCGAGATCATTTTGAAGTTCTCAAATTTCGTCTGACCCACCGATAATTTGTTTTCTTTGATTTGCTCGAGCCTTCACAAATCAATGTCAACTTGTCCTGCATTTCCTTAGCCGTTTTGCATGATTTGACTTTATTGAACATGGCTTTGTCCAAGGTTTTGTAAAGGATGTCCTTGGCTACATTGTCCAGGTTGTATCTTTTCTGTCATCATTTGTCCACTCGGTTCTTGGTTTTCAACCATGATCGGTGCAGGGAGCAACATCTTCTTCTCCTTCACCGCTGACCGCCCTTCGTACAGTTTGTGTTCACCTTTAAGATTTGCAGAGGCCCATCTTCTATCACTATCCACATCTCATCATGTAATGTTGATAGATGAGCTCGCATACGTATTTTCCAATCATCAAATTCTTCGATAGTGAACATAGGGATGCGTGTCAAATTTGCTTCCATGGTAATAACTTTTAATGATAAAAAGAGTTTTGAAAATTTAAGTACTAAAGCAGACTTTGAAAAGTTTGGAGATCTAGTTCAAGAACGGTGCGGAGGGTTCAATGAACCAACCGCTCCGATACCACTTGTAGGTCCCAAGGGGTGTAAGTGTAAGGTTTAGAAGGGGGGTTGAATAAACCTTACCAAATTTTCGATTTAGTCCTTTTAAATATTGAGTTGATACTATACAACCGTGTCCTTGATGGATGATCAATTTAGTCACTCAAGTAGAGTTAATCTCTCAACAGACTCAACTTTTGTTGATGGAATAACTCATTTGTTGGCCCTAAATTAACTCGATTTGTGGTTTTGTTTTTTGGAAGACTTAACACCCTTAAGTTTGATTAAGCAAGAATTTAGTGCTTGGTTTAGTACTTATAAGTTATCAAGTGGATAGCAAATTTATCGCCGAGATATAAGCGATTAAAGATGCAGGAATTAAAATCTTTGAAATGTAAATGACACAGTGAAATTTTATAGAGGTTCAAGACGGGTAATTCTTCTACTCCTCTCTTCTCCAACTCCTGGAGGAATCCACTAGGTAATGATCGGTTTACAAAGTGGTGACAGGTCGATACAAGTCTTGATCACACAAACTAACTTGATCCTTTGGGACTCGGCCTGAGACGCCTTGATCACTCGGTGGCTTCTCTTACGACTCGGCCTTCTTCACACAGGCATTTGCGCTTTGCTACTACAAATGACTCACTTGCTCAAGCTCTTTGGATTTGATCACGAAGCCCTCCAAAAGCTTAAGACTTGGTTCGACCTTGAACCTTCCTACAATCCTTCGTGGAATGTAGACCCTTTTCTTCAAAAAGTTTCCTCTTCAATCGATTGAAGTTCTCTTTCCTTCACACGTGAGTATTGGATTGATGTACTTCGTAATGTAGGCTTGATGATTAATCTTGAATGATTTGAGAGTATTTCTGGTTTCACTTAGATTGATTTCTTGAATGTTCGTGGTTGAGGTAACCTTCTCTCGAGTCATTCCTCGCCTTTATAGTGATCTTTCAAAAACTTTGCTCGTTGAAGAGATAGGCTTATTTTTGAAAGTCACTTGCGATCGTTGGCTTGTCTGTTGCGATCCTTGGAATTGCCATTTCCTCGTATGAATTGTTCTTTCACCTTTTCGAGTTCGACACGGTGTAGTGCTTCCCATTGGTTCATTCCTTTTTGCATGGGGTGAGCACTCGAGAAAGGTGGTATGGAGATATTACTTGTTTAAGTAAATCTTTTTGATTTAGGCAACGGATCTTTTCTGATTATCTCGACTTGATCGCATTTCCTTGCTTTCCCAGGTGACTTAGAGTCAGCTTCCAATCATTGGATGACTCTTCCGTCACTTCAACTTGAGACTTGGCTTTTCTTGAGTTGACTTGATCGATACTTCACTGCACCGCATCTCACCGCTTCTTAGAGTTCCGTCTACTCTTCTTTGCCATACTCATTTGCCTCGTGCGAGTCTTCCTTCCGATCTTGATTGTCTTCTTGCATGTTAGGGCGTAGCGACTTAACTCGACTGGCGACTCTAATTGTTACAATGCATTTTACAACAAGAATTGGGGTGCCAACTTTCTATTCTAAGTTTTACATGGCATTCATCAAAATCTAAACAATAAAATTCCTAACAGTTGGTTATAGGTTAAATACATAAGTGTGAATCGTACATCTAGTTGATATATAAATACATATATATATAGGATTTGGTTCAAATGAGACCACCTTCCCTAGGTGAGACAGTGTGGACTCATCTTACCCATTGATCTTAAAAAATGAAGGGATGTGATTAATTCAGTTTTTTTAATTATTTCCTAATTTTCGCTGATTTTAAGGGTAAGATTGTAATTTTGTAATTCAAATTAGTGGTCCCAGCGGATTTTATGGGCTGAAATTGACACTGCCGGATTTTGTGGCGAAATTTAAGGAACCTGTTTTCTTTCCAAATATTTTTATTTTACAGCATAGTTAGAGTTCTTCTACTGCATAATTAGACATCAAATAATGCATATTTAGTTATTTTGTTGGCACTGTTTTACGAAAACAAGACATAATTGATTATAACGTACTGCATATGTAGTTATACTACACTGCATAAATAGGTTCAATATAATGTATATTTAGTTATGAAAATAGAATGTTGCTTTTGGAAATTATAAAAATGGGATGTTACATAATGTACTGCATATTTAGTTATTCTACAATGCATAGATAGTTTCTAGATAATACATAGTTAGTTGATTTTGTTGCATAGTTTATGACGTCTTGCATAGTTGGATATCTTTGTACTACATATTAGTTTTTTTAACGTTGCATAAATAGTTTTGAGATAATGCATATTTAGTTGAGTTTTGTTGCATATTTAGCTTTCGAACTCACGCATTCGTTATTTTCTCGTAATATTGCACTGATTTTTCTTGTTTTTTCTCCGTAATTTTCATGAACTGTAATTTTCGAGTTCATCGTATACGTGGATGGCAATTACTTTAATCGAATTGGAGAGGTAATTAACGAACATAATATGGTTACGTTGGTTATTTTTACACTTTGACATTCTAATTTACATGTCATTTATACAGAAAGCATCAAGAAAAAGAGTTTTGGACGCATCGGGTTTCAATATTATGACATCGCCTACAACGTCTTCAAAACACATAACGCCGCCAGTTGACTTCTCGGATGTACATGGGTATCATAGCAACAATCCAGTAGTGATTGACTCAGAAAGTTCAGCGGATGATGTTTCTGTAGGAAGTAATTCAGTTGTTTAGATGTTAGTTGTTTTGCATGTAATTCAGTGGTTTGTAACAATGACAACTTTTATAAATTATGTCTTCGGATCTGGGTTTGTTAAACAATGACAACTTTTAGAAATTGTGTCTTTCAGATGGTCGATTAATCGACTCATCTGTTGTTCTGAATTAGTCGATTAATCGACCTCTGTATCATTCAGATGTTCGATTTAATCGACTTATCTATTGTTCATATGGTCGTTTAATCGACCTCTGTATCGTTCATATGTTCGATTAATCGACTCATCTGTTGTTCATATGGTCGATTAATCGACTCATCTGTTGTTCAGATGGTCTATTAATCGACCTATGTATCGTTCAGATGGTCGATTAATCGACTCATAGGTATCGTTCATATGGTCGATTAATCGACTCATCTGTATCGTTCAGATGGTCGATTAATCGACTAATTCTCAACTAATTCGACTAATTCTCAACTACATCACTTAAAAATATACTGATCAATACAATTACTCAACTACATCACTTAAAATCTAAGAGTATATCATTTACAAGTATTCAAAATATACTGATCAATACAATCAAGGATCATAATTAAAAGCATATATGTCGATGACCAACTTCTCCTCCATATAATCATATGATGGCTGTTTTAGATTTACATCTTGCCCTCGAAATTCAATATATTTGATCACGAATACTCCGCAATCACCCCTATGATATGTTAAAACAACAATTAGCATTTAAGTAAAACATTAAGCTAAATAACACAGTTAAGATTAGATGACTTACGACGTGCCCTGCTTGGATGTCTTGTCAGATCTGACCACTTTGAGGGGGCCATTTGTTTTAATCTTAACTTGTTGTGCAAGTAAGGGTAACATCACGGTAACAGGTTTAAGGCACTGATTAAGTTGCCCCTCTGTTAGGCAACCATTGTCGGGATCATAGTTATTCACCCCGATGTTTCTAATACAAGTTCGGCCGCAATCCAATGCTTATTATAGCAAATTGGAAAGTACAAGTGTGTACACCCAGCCCATTCCCTCCCAAACTTACTCCAAGTCCCATTCGTATAGTTAATCAAATATTTATCGAACTTGTAGTTAGTGGGGTTCTCCTTGTAATCATTGAGTGCAAATATCAATGATTGATAGAACATACTGTCTAGGATGGCTCGGGCGTACTTGCCGAAGGTCACCGGATATCTTGTCTATCTCTCCCGTAACAAGGTCATCGCCAAATCCACGTGCTGAAAAGTGAAAAGTTGTTATAAGATTCACATAATACTAAAGCAATATTGTACATATTAAACTGGACTTACATCATCTTCAAGCCAAGCCCCAGATGCAGTAATCAACGTAAACTAGCTTTTAGCATTTTTTATTGTGGCTCCATTTATGATCAATTCTTCACTGTTAGAAGCAATATGTACATATTAATTAATGAAATGAAGCAAAAACATAAAATAAACCTGGGGTCGGTCAGTGGTCGGTCAATCTACCATTAATCGACCGACTAGTCGTCAACGGTCGTTGTAACGACAATTAATCGACCATTTGGTCGAATAAAGGTAGATTGATCGACCACTGACCGACCACAGGCCGACCATGTAGTCGATTAAAGGTCGATTGATCGACTATTAATCGACTGATTAATCGATTAAAGGTTGATCGATCGACCATTGATCGACTAATCAGTTGATTAATGGTCGATTGATCGACCATCAATCGACCTATCAGTTGACAGTGTTTGCAGTTAATATTGCCTATCAGCTGCCTTTGTGTACCATTCTTTAAATTTTTTGGCCTTCAATGGATCCACCGGGAGGAAGAAATCAATCTTCATCTTGTCCAAAAAGGTTCTGGAGGTGGTTGTTTGTGGCCTCGATTCAGTTGTGAAGGGAGTTCTTATATGAATTGAAGGCACTCTCGCTCGCTTCACTCCCGTTTGTAGAACATTCTCTTTTTCTACATGTTTTGATGACCTATTCTTCCTTGTATATTTCACCGTTCCCCGATCATCCCCCGTGTCTGCCTGCTCCACCACCTCAACATCGGAATGCTATTGCATCTCCGTATCCACCACCTCGCCAGCCTTATTCTTCTCCACCTCAACAGACTTAGTCTTCTCTGTTTGATGCTCCTCAGCATGATCCTCAACAACCTGGTCATGCTCCTCCTCCTCCTCCACCTCAACACACTGATCCTCGCATGATCCTCAACAACCTGCCGCTCCTCCTCCTCAATAGCCGACTCTTATTCTTCTCTGTCTCCACCACCGTCCCATAATCGGGAGACAGCCCCGTCTCCATACGCTGCCTCTCAGGAGTGAACCACGTATAAGGCTGACTTCTTGCTTCAAGTTTTTGGTCTAATGCATAAATCTTGCGGTCCAATTCTTCGATCTTTCCGCTCATAAGAGAAAAAACATCTCCGACCTTTTTTTTAGAAAAGAAAAAGCATCATCTTGCTTTTTTGTCGCGGCCACGACATCCAAAACTCCGCCTCATACCGATGGAAGGGCCGATGGAAGGTGGGGGTACTCGAGAACTGCCTCCATGTTCCGTCTCGTGGACATCCCCTGGTGGCACACTTGTAGGCCCGACTCTCTCTCTCTCTGTGCTGTCTCTCTCTCTCTCTCGTCCGACTCTTCCACCATCTCCCGATCATCGTGGGTGGGCCGTCGCTCATCCAAAGGATAATCGAGATCCTCGGGAACACGAAACATCACAACATATTCCTTTTCTATTTCTTCTTGTGTCGGAGACAATGGAAACAAAACTTCATCTGTCAATTCACAAACAATATCTATTACATTACAAATAATCTCAATATGTCGATTAAAAATTATACGCAATTAAAAATAATCTCAAAATTACCATAGGCTCGTCCAAGACGGCAACAATCTCAAGATAGCCAAAAGTGGTTGTGGACCTCCACCCACGCATCCTAGGAAGTCTTTGTTCGGTTCTTTCAGTTCTAAACATTCGGCATACGGCAGGAAAGGTCTCAAATGCCCATACCTAACAAACAATCCAATGCTATAAATATTTCTCGAAATTGAAAATATACATTGTAATCTAACGAAAATGACTTTGATAAATACCATTGCATCAGCGCGTGTGTAAAGCCCCTGTTTGTGATGGTCAACTTTAGTAATAGTTTTCGTCAAACCGTGTAGAAGATAGTCATAGGATGATCTTCCCCACGGGTATTTATTGACAAGATCCAAAGTGTCAACAACTTGCAAAATCTTCTTATCAATTGAAGTGGTAGGCTTCTTACACCGCAAAACACACTCATATATGAGGCAATCCCAATTTGTATCGGTCCTCCTCATTCTTTGCATGGTGCTCAAAAGCGCCTTCAATTGACTTGACTTCACTGACCTTTTTCCCTCCCGCAAAATACTCTGCTGCTAACCGTCTATCCGATGGGATGTCCTTTACAAAATCATTCTCAATTTCGGGATTCAATCCAGTGATGAGAGTAAAGTCCAAGAAGCCGAATCTGACATTTGCATCCCCAACACGGAACCATGCCTCATCATGCACCGGTGATTTAATCCTCATAAATAATAGAGCATGAAGAAGTTTACAAGAAATCAATATTATCCCGGAACTTGTATAAGTCTCCAAAAGCCGAGTTCACTGTGACTCTTTGTGTTCGGCGTCTAACTTATCATATACTAGACTTAGAATTTGTAAGTTACATCGGGATGTAACTCTTGAATCAAACCGATCTTCAATGGAGGTGAGGTATGCCATTTTTCCGAAAAATCAAATTAAAAGACAAATTTTGGAGTGTTAAATATCGTTATCTTGCGAAAAGCAGCTTATCAAGCGATTATTTGGCTTAAAAAGCACTTTTTAGTGCTTTTTTTTTTGCAAAAAAGCACTTTTGGCTTAAAAAGCACTTTTTCAGTTAATAAATATTTAACCCCTCCAAAACAAAGACAATAATCACTTTTTTTGAAAAACAATACAAGTCTTTTGATTGAATTCAAGCCTAAACCCTAGGATTCCTCCCAGAGACTCCCAACAAACTTTTGCAATGAAAAACACACCATTCCCATAGTGTCTAACATTCCAAATAACATTAACATTCAATTCAAACTAAACCCTAAACCCCATTCAGTATATAACATTCATTTAATAATTCAATACCTCAAACCATCATAACATATTTTACAATGCAGTTAAAATAACTAATTCAAAAAACAAAATAAAACTCTTACTTTATAGACAGAAGTCGTAAGAAAATATTCCCCAATGACGGTGGCACCGGCGGCTATCAACGGCGGCAATCAATGGCGGTCGCTTTGACAGTGGTGAGGGTCGATTTGAACGATTGTCGTTTAGAGTCGATTGAGGGCTTATAAACCCTACAGAGGGGTTTTAAATTTTAATCGACCACTTAAGTCGATTAATTGACTATTGACCGACCAGATTTATTTTAGTCGATTAACGGTCGATTAATCGACCATTGGCCGACTTAATAATTTTGAGTAGATCAATTGACACATTAATGCTGGTCGGTTAATCGACTCATTTGGGTCGATTAAACGACCCGATTCTGCAAAGACGCAGCAGTCGACTAATCGACTTCATCTGCTCGAGAAATGACCGGTTAATCAACCATGCGTCTTTTATGATGGGCATTTTGGGAAGTGTACAATTTCTACCTTTTTATATTTTTATTTTAGCAATAAATGTCGGTCAAAGGCCATTCTTGATAAGTTGTTGGGTCAAAAGGCTATATTTGATATATGGGACGAAATTTTTTAACTACCCACTATGGATAGTGGGTATTCTTTTCTATCCACCAACTTAAGAAAACTCTTTTTTACCCAATTTAACCAAATTGCCCTTCCTTTAATTTGAGGGTTTTGAATTTTAAAACTGATGTAATTATTATTTTCCTTGAAAACCGTGTACACCCCCAAATACACACCCTATGTACAAAAGAAGACAAGATATATATATATATATATCGTGCCGAAATCGTGCCGAATCGTGCCCCAAATTTATATCGTGCCGAAATCATGCCCCTAATTTATATCGTGCCGAAATCGTGCCCATTACATAATTGTACTATATTGTACGTGCATTTCATTTCTCACATACCGTGCCCATTTATCACACATATCGTGCCGACCCATTTCTTATACATATCGTGCATGCACGCATATATCATGCATTTTCATTCCTTATATTTCTACATATATCGTGCATGCGTTTCATTGCTTATATTTCTACATGCATATCGTGCATGCATTTTTATTCCTTTTATTTCCATGCATTTTCATTCCATATATTTTTGTATATCGTGCTCATGCATGTCTACATACATTGTGCATGCTACCTCATTCTACATATCATGCATGCATTTCTACATACATATTGTGCATGTATTTTCATTCCATATCGTGCCAAAATATTAATGAGGCACGATATATCGTGCACAATATTGTGCTCATTAAATTACGGCACGATATATCGTGCACAATATTGTGCTCATTAAATTACGGCACGATATATCGTGCAAAATATTATGCACGATATATCGTGCCAAAATTTAATGAGGCACGATATAAATTTGGAATGATATATTGTGCCTCTACTAAACCTACAATGCACGATATAATGGAACGAATTGTGTATATTGTGCGATTTCGAGTACATATCGTGCCATATCGTGCACAGTACAATCTTTTTTTTAATTTAGAAATTTCACATATTGTTCATGTATATTCTTGCTATTTTGTGAAGAAGGAGAAGAGAGAGAAAAAATAAAAAGTTGGAGGGAAAAGTATGTATGTATGTATGTATTTAACATGAGAGAGAAATACCAACTTTACCTACTTTAAGGCTTGCATTTAAAGCAAGGGTATTGTGGTAAAAGAACCCCAAAAGTGGGTAGAAAACATAGTTTTTTATCCTACATATCAAAAAAGTCTATCTACTATCCCAAGTTGGTAATTCCCACCATTTGCTCATAAAAAATTGTCTGCCTTTGTTTGGGTGAAAAGGCAAAGAGCACCCGAGTGTGGAGAAAAGTAGAAATTGAAGAAAGGGTGGCGCTATTGGTACCCTTTTTCTTCTGAATATACCCATCTTCTAAATATATCACCCCCAATTTTTAAAATGTGACCAGATTGTTAAATACATTTCTTTTTTTTTTCAATTTTACCATTACACTAATTTTTCCCCAAATACACCCCCTCAACCTTACACCTCCCCACTTTCTCAATCTCAAACAAAAAGATACACCCACCTCTAAAAACTGTTGCATTCGACGGTAATGGCTTGTGACATTCAAACTTACCAGAGAAGAAGGATGTTTATAGTGGAAGATGATGACGACTTTGTGAATCCACCACCATCCATAACAGGCCGAGAGGCGACGGCACAGTCACCGGCACCGGTATCGGAAGATATACAGGCGTTCGACGATTAAGAGGTAATAAACTCCTCTTTTTCTTAAAAATAACTTGCATTTGTAGTTTGGGTGTGCTATTGTTAGGTATTTAGAGGAATGGGTATGGGTAAGTGATGAGTGGAGTTAGGGCGTCATTTTTGACTGGTTTTGAAATATGAATCTGTGAAGAAGACGACAGATGGCACAATCGATGAAGCCCTAAGTGGCACGATCGACCGCACCATCGTGCCATGTGAAATGATTGCACGTTGAACTTATATGCTACCAGCGTGCCACAAGGCACGATGGGTGGATTTGTCGGTCGTGCCATCGTGCCATGTAGGCACGATAAAACGGTCGATGAGATGGACTATCTGCCCTGTGGCACGCTGGTGGCATTGGTGGCACGGTCAATTAGATGGACTATCGTGCCTTGTGGCACGATGGCACGGTCAATAAAATCTAACCATAGTGCCATGTGCACTGTCAAAGTTTTTAGGATTTTTCTGTGTGATTTGCTAATTGTGGTTTATTGCTAATTGTGATTTTTTGTTGTTTTTTATAGTGGGTGCCGGACTTTATGTCAATAAAGGTCAAGATCAATTTGTATAGCAAGTTGGAGATTATTGACGACTTAGAAGTTGAGTTGCATAATTACGGGGATTTTGTTTACCAGGGGTTTCAGAACTCCTGTTTTGGTTTTTTATTACCGATGAACAACCGTGGAGTCAATTCCAATATCGCCCTTCATGCCGTTATTGCGAAGGAGGTTGTCATGAAGGATGCGAGGGATGAATTTTGGTTTCGGATTGGAGGCTGTTTGATTCAGTTCTCCAAGTATGAGTACTCCTTGATTACTGGGCTATCCTTGTAGGTCTCAATGGGTGTAGTGTAAGGTTTAGAAGGGGGGTTGAATAAACCTTACCAAATTTTCGATTTTAGTCCTTTTAAAATATTCAACAGAGTTGACTCAAACAATTGTGTTTAGGGTTGTAAAAGAATCGAATCGAATCGAATATTCACAGTATTCGATTCGAATTCGACTAATAAACGAATATTCATATCCGTATTCATTTATTATTCTAATTGAAAAGCAGATTTGTATTCGATTTGACCAATATATCCGAATATATTCGATTCAATTCGAGTATTCGTATTCGAATTTTTTTAATTCTTTTATATAGTTTTTTCTTCAAATTATGATTAATTTTCAGTATAAATTAAAATATGAATAATATAAAATTTATCAAATAAGTACTAGATGATAATAAAATTAAAATAGGAATTATGATATATATTATATCATTTACTAATATAAATAATATATGTATTTATTAGTGATATATAATATAAATATAGGGGGAGAGTTATATAGGACCCCCCTATTATATGAGTACATAGGACCAAATCCAGACCACTCATCTACCTATTTCAATGGCTATTATTAATTCTGATTAATGTTAATAAAATATAAGGTAAAGTCAAAATGGGGGCAAATTAGTCCACATAAAAAATAGGGAGGTTGGCTAAATCCAGTAAATCCCATAAAAATAGGGGAGTTACCCACAATTGGTGGAATTGGTGGCATCCTTCATTCAAACCATGTTGTGTAGTTGATTTCCAAATAAATTTGATGATATGTTTCCTTAACTCCATGTGCTAAATCTAGTAAATCCCATGAAATTTCGTCATTCCCCTTTTTTTTTTAAATTGCTTGATATGATCAGAATGTTGCTTATATGTGCTTAAATACTTGCTCGTATGTATGCAAAATGTTGCTTAGTTTTAAATGTGTTTTAATCTCTCACATTAATAATAGTTTGTTTGATAAGAACTATCATGTTATGCAAAAAATCAAAAACTTATACTTATATTGACTCCCATTCATTCAAACGTTGACGGTTTTTTCAACTCAGAAATTTGCTTGGGTGATACTAAAATGTTGCTTATGTATGCATGGATACTTGCTTGTATGTATTCAAATTTTTGATTACGTCCCCATTTGTTCTAACCCAGTACTTTGCTTAGTTATGGCTAGAAGTTTGCTTACATGTGCATAACTATATGCTTATGTATATTCTAAATGTTGCTTGATTATTTATTTTGTTTGAATCAGTTGGGATTGCACATGTGCGTAGCAACAGATTGAAATAACATCGGATTCATCTCCGAACTGGATACCAAAATGTGACGAAAATATGACTCCAAAAGAAGGAATGAATTTTGATAATGTCGACAACGAAATACCATTTTAAAAATAATTCTTAATAAATATAAAAAATAATATGTTCGAGAATATATATTGTGACTGCTTGTTTATTTGTTTAATACTGTTTATTCACATATTACAAATTGTCTATGCGTGATTATTATAATGCTTATTACTACTATGTACTCAGCTTAGTTTTGACTGTTATAGTGCTCTTCGAGCAAATAATTCAATATTCGTGCAAAATTTGGTTACTGCAGTCACATATGTTCAATTGCTTATTTGTGCGTAAAGTATTGCTTGTGAAAGGATGATATGATGCTTAGAAAACAATTGAATTATGCTTACAATACCATCAACCCATGAAAATAATTGCTTACAAAGCAATTGAATTCTGCTTACAGTATCTAAAAACCATGAAAATAAATACGGCACTAACTAGAAAATATTCCTATATCAACTACGCATGTACGTCAAAACCATCCATATATAAAATGGCTATAAAATACTACAACAGTATTTTACAACATTCAACATTTTGATCAAAAGAATGGAACAACAACGTTTCATTGTGATCCTAACTCGATTTAGCAAACTCCGTCGCTCGTCCCAAAACCGACTCCCTCTGCTCGTTCATTACATCTTTTGCCATTTCCAACAGAAAATCTATCAAAAAAAGACACTAGTCATTTATATAAAATATTTATTAACAAACAAAACATTTATAAATATAAAATCAACCAAGCATAAGCATAATATAACACATATATAAGCAGAAACCAAACTATAGATAAGCATAATTATCAACAACAACAAGCAGTTGAAAACATCAATAAACAATCCCCCTGCCTTAGAAAAAAACATGGTAATACTAATTACCCCCTTAAATTGAAAGCATAATATAAAACATAGATAAGCATCATATAAAATATACATAAGCATAATTATCAACAACAATAAGCAGTTGAAGCCTCGTTAAGCAATCTCCATGTCTGCCAATTTTGTTTTTTTAACTAGTAAAATCAGTAAATAAAAAATAACAAAACCCACAACAGATCCTAATTATGCATTTAGAAGAACATAGATAATACACCCTAACAATCCCCAGACTTAGAAAAAATATGACAATACTAATTACCCCTTGTTTTCGACCGAGGGAGATGGAGTGGAGACGATTTTTCTCTTCTTTATTCGGAGGAGATGGGTATGCAATTTTCGACCGAGGGAGATGGAATGGAGACATGTTTTCTCTTCTTTCTTCGGAGGAGATGGATATGCAATTTTCGACCGAGGGAGATGGAGTGGAGACCGTTTTTCTCTTCTTTCTTCGGAGGACATGGGTATGCAATTTTCGACGGAGGGAGATGAAGTTTGTGACCGAGAGGGATAGAATTTCATACACTATGGAGGGAGATGATGTTTCATTCACTATGGAGTGTGGAGTTTGTGACTTTTGAATTACCTAAGAAGAAAAGATTTGGAAGATCAACATGAGAGAAAACCATTCCCTTAATTATAACCACTATCAAAAATAACTTCTCTCCTAAAAACTGATACAACTTAGAATTACCAAAAAGTCCTTTTTCAATAAGCTAACTATTAAAAAATGATAAAAACTGTTTAATCTAGATCGTTTAAAAATTAAATCAACGCTCTAGATTTGGTTCCACGTACTCACATAGTTTATGTGGACTCACCGGATCCAAATACTATAAATATATATTACTCGAATATTCGAATCGAATACATTGGTATTCTTATTCGAATTCGAAAAGAATACGAATAAGAAAACATATTCTTATTTGAATTCTTATTCGAATTTTTCGAATTCGAATCATCATATTCGAATTCGAATCGCGAATTGAATAAAGAATATTTGATTCTTTTACATCCCTAGTTGTGTCCTTGGGGGACAGCTAAGTTGGCTATTCAGCTAAGTTACCCACTCAACAGACTCGATAGAGCTGTTGATAGTATAACTTGGCTGCTTAAGTCAAATACTTAACTTGGTTGATTTTGTTTTTAACAGCGGAAGACTTAACACCATTTGATTTGTTTTAAGCTTGTTTTTAACACTTGATTTTTAGCACTTGGTTATTTATCAGTTGGAGAGCAAATATAAATTAGCAGATATAAGTAAATATGGAGGAATGTAAATTTGCTGAAAGTAAATGACACAAATATTTTATAGAGGTTCGAAGATAGTTTAATTATTCTAATCCTCTTTTCTCCTACTCCTGGAGGAATCGACTATGTAACAGATCAATTTACAAGCGGTTATCAGTCTGGAGACAGCCTTGATCACACTGCTGGCTTCTCTTGCGACTCAGCTTCTTCACAGGACAACTGCTTTACTACTTCAGCTCACTCTCAAGTTCTTGGATTTGATCATGAAACTCTCCAACAAACTCGATAATGGTTCGACTTTGAACCTTTCCACAATCGACTTGGAAAGTAAACCCATTTGATTCTTCAAAAGTTTCCTCTTCAACTGGTTGAAGTTATCTCTCCTTCACAGCTTGTGTTGGATCGAGTTTCTTCGAGTTTATGGCTTGAGGAATTGCTTGAATTGCTATGAGAATATTGCAGGTTAATTGTTTTGATATTGCTTGTTCGTTCGTGGGTCAGGTAATCAAGGTCACCTCTTCTCAATAGCTTTCTCAGCCTTTTATAGTGCACATTTGAAATTTTGCCCGTTGAAGAGATAGGCTAATTTCAAATGTCACTTTGTGTTGGTCTGCAGCCTTGGTGATGTTGACTTTTCCTCGTATTAAATGGCATTTCAGCATTTGCAGGTGTCTGACATAAGGTGCAGTATTTCTCATTGGCTTATTCCTTTTGCACAATTCAGGGCCAAACACTTTTAGACCTAGCAGCTTGTCATATTACTAAATGGAGTAATATTCTTGACTTTAATCAATGTATCTACGTCAGTTGTCTTGACTTGACTGCTGCATTTACCCCAGGTGACTTGAGTCTGCTCCAATCATGGGATTGACTCATCTATCATTTCAATTATTAGACTTGGCTTCTTGAGTTGACTTGACTGACACTTGTCACAGTTGTTCCTCAGCTGATCTCCTTCAGTCGAGTCCTGACTTCCTTCATGGCCTTACTCGGTGACATTGCAGAGTCTTCACTTAATCATGATTGACTTCTTGTAATCTTTGACATAGCCGACTTAACTCAGTTTTTCGATCTATCTCATTCTTTAACGATTTTCAAAATACAGGAGTAACTTAATTTAATAAGAAAACATTTTTAAAAGCTTATGAATAAGACACATCCCAAAAATATGCGGAACCATTTTATTAAATAAACCCAATTAACCCCTCACTCTTCTGCTGCGCCACTCTGATTTCATAAAATATAGTCTAATTTCAAAACATAACATTTGCTCTCTAAAAATAAAATACTAACTATTAACAACAACTCAAATTCATTAATAAAATAAGATTTTTCTAAAAATTCAAATTAAATAAAAATCATTAACTTCGCATCCACCGCCTCCAATCCTCGCCCGGGCTCCTCAACCTGAAAAGTGTTAATAAATATGGGGTGAGCTTTCAACTTGCTCCGTGGGGACACGTTTGTCAAGATTAAATACAACAATAGGCATAATCGTAAACATTCAACGTGTACTTTTCCTTTTTACTCGATCGCCGATTACTTTATAATCTTGTGGGTACACCGAGAGGATACGTCTCGATCCGGACCTTCCCCTTTTTGACTAAGTAATGCGGGTTCTTCCGAGGATACTTTTGATCCCGGACCTTCTTACAGCCCCAGACTAAAATAGCACTGCGGGTTCACCCCGATGATACTTCTGATCCCGGACCTTCTTGCGGCCCCTGGCTAACGTGATTTCTTTTCATAATGCACATAAACGAATACACTTATATGAAGCATTTAATAATGACAAACAATAATTGATAGAAATATCCCCACATTAAAATAATTGCAGATATCTTGTGCAGAGAATGTAAAAAGATGTAGTAAATAATATTTCTCATCTTGCTCGTTTCCTATGATAAATTATAAAATAAATAATAAATAAGAAAATATAATAAAATAGGATAAGTATAAAAGGAAATTTGAAAACTGAAATTTAATAAGAAATACCGGGTTTGGCTTGAAAAATTGGTGATATAGGCTTGCTTGTCAAAAGGGCCAAATCAGTCGACTTTTGGAATCATGGGGCTGTTTGCAAAGCTTGATAAACTAGATGGGTAAAACTGAAATTTTCTTAAAAGGTGGGATCAATCCCGATTTGGACTTGGAAGCCAAATTATTCCCTGCCCGTCAACTCTATTTTTCTCTAATCTCTCTCTTTTGTTTTTCTTTGGTTGATATATATATATATATATATATTAAGATGGAGGGATAAGGAATTGGTTGATTGCTTTCAAAGCTTGGGTGTTTTCTTCGCGGGTGGTTGTGGTGGCGCAGGCATGAGAAGTTGGAAGGAAAGGACTGAATATTTATAGGGCTAGTTTTGGTATTTGAAATAAGTAGGACTTCTTAGATGATAAGATTAAAACCAGCTATGTATTTATCTATTAGGATGTGAAATATATCTCTAGTTGGATTATAAATATTAATATCTAATACAACAACAACAACTAAGCCTTAATCCCACTACGTGGGGTCGGCTATATTATTTTAATATCTAATAAATAAAATAATTAAGATATTTATAATGTATATAATAATAGTTAAAAAAAATACGGGATATTACATACTATCCCCATTTAACAAAATTTCGTCCTCAAAATTCGTTGTCTTACCAAAGTTCATGAAAAAAAGGTGTCATGACATTTCATGAATAAATAAATAACATGACATAATAAATTGTATACCTTGAGAAATCCGGCGAGATATGGCGGAGGTGGATGTCACAAGACTATTTTCTCTTTAAAATTTGAAAAGACATTTTTTTCCAAGTCTACAGAACCGTATACCTGCTCTGATACTACTTGTAACGACCCAGTTTTCAAAATACAGGAATAACTTTGTGAAGCCCCGATTTTTCCGAACATATAATTGATTCTTATTGTCGTCTATGTATTTGACCGACTATTTTACCGCGTCACTTTGACGGGTAATTATCATTAATATATATATTTTGTCTTTTAGTTCATTTCATTTATTACTTGTGATCATGATCTTTATTAATTCTATTTTACATTTATGATCACTTGATTGATCATTATTACTATTTTTGTATTTATTAGTCACCTTAGAATTTTAAGAGACTATTTATTTTAGAGACTTTTACCTTATAGAATTAAGGTTTTGATTTAGATTAAGTGATCATGAGACTTATAAGTGATCAAGGAAATCACTAATTATTTTGGAGATTGATATATTTCATCTATTATCATCCAATTTGAGACAAAAAAAATTTATAGAATTACCATATTACCCCTATAATGGACGGCCATGGTGATGATTTTTGGAGTAGAAATATCATCCAACTCTTGTACACTTACACCTTATATTAGTCATCTTGTGTATAATTATACCATTAATTCAAATATTATACACATCATCTCATACATCAATTCTTTATTACTATTTTCCCCAACATGTTGGAGTCTTCCCAACATTCCTTCTCTTTCAATACCTTACCCATACTTTGACTAGTCTAATTGTCTCCATGCAAGAGACAATTTGCAAGACACAAAATTTATCAAAAATCCCTCTCTCCCCCCCCATGGTGGACGGCCAAAATGGCCTATTACACAAAAATTCATCTCATTTTTTTCATCTAACACATTATCTCTCAAGCTTCTACTACTCCTTCTCTCTAAACCTCCTACCTCTCTCTACTCTTTCTTCTTACTTCTTCTCCAACACTTAGAAAATGTTTCAAGACAACTAACTCTCCTTATACTCCAAAAATTCGAACCAACCTACTACTACAAGGTAAGAAATGTTGTTCTCCAATTCATCTTGATAACCTCTAGCTACCTCTTTTCACCTCTTAACTTAAGCTCAAATTTAACTTTTGGAGGTACATTTAGAAGACTTTGAAGACTAGAGCTTGACATCACTTTGAAGAAGATTTCAAGACTTGAAGGAAATTTTGAAGATTTAGACCATAAGGTAAGATAATGGACTCTAGTGTATTTTTCTTCTTCTTCCTATTTTTATTTTCAAATTTTAACACCCCTTTTTCATTTTTGAGAAATAGGGGCCGACCTTAGGTGATTTTGGAGTTGAACCAAAATTTCCAAATTTGAAGCTTCAACTAGTTTCAAATCACCTACTACACAAGGTAAAGTGTTGTCTTTCCAATTTCCTTATCTCCTTCTTTTTTTTTTCCTTAATTTTTCTCTCATTTTTCTAACTCCAGATTTTTGATATTTCTTGACTTAGGGGCTGACCTAAGTGACCTCATCCAAAAATTGTGAAATTTATCCTTTTATTTCACAATTTTCCAATTTTAAGGTGGGTGGAAAAATACTTTCCAACTTCTAGGTGTTTTTATTAAAATGCATGTAGAATTTTGATCATGAGCCCTTGAGATATATAATCTATGTATTGCATGTCAATTTTATGTATCAAATCATGAAAATTCTCAAGAGTTGCTCAAAATTGCTATTTATTGAATTTTAGGTGCATGCATGTACAATTTAATGTTCTATTTGATGAATTCTTGTATGAATTGGACATGCATGTGTATGAGCTTTGAAATCCATATTTTGGATGACTTATAACCTGGAAAAGTCGAGCATAATTGATTAAATTCCAATTTTGGACTTAAAAATGCAAAAATGGAAACTTGGTGGACTAAATTGCAAGAAAATAAAATTTAAAGGACCCCTCTACAAATTTCGAATTTTGGGACTGTACCCAGGTTCAAAAATGACTTTTGGACATTTTAATAAAGTTTTAAGAATTTTAAGATAAATAAAATCAACCTTTAAAAGCCCAAGGACTAGATTGTAAAATTTTAAAAGTTTAAGGGCTACTTTACAAATTTTGAAACTGTACCAGACCTTAACTTTAAAATTTGAAATTTTCACTCTTAAGGGACTGGAAATGACATATTTTAAATGTATTCCAAAAATCCAAGTGTTTAGGGCTTGGAAAGTAACTTTTCTAAAATTGAGGGACTAAAGTGTAAAATACTAAACTTGAGGACCCAAATGAAATTTCCAGGACTTATGCAGCCCATGCACCTGGAAATACTAACTCAACTATAACTTAATTATATTTTGGACCCAAGGTTCAAATTTCATAACAATTGGACCCCTAAAAGCCTTAAAGACAATTATTTCAAAATGAGACAAAAATGATATTTTCAAAAGTTAAAGGACCTAAACTTATTTCTTTTAAAAACTGTTTTTGTCCCAATATCCCACTAACCTTAGTGATATTTTTCAATCAGAATCACATTAAAAGCCCTTCCGGTTTGTGAGTTCCGATTATTTTAAACTTAAGGCCCGAAATGATAATTTTTACAAGTTTGGGGCCAATATGAGAATTTTATAAAAACTCGACCTCAAAACTTTAAAAATCTGAATCTCTGGACAATTTGGAGAATTTAGGAACTGACCTCATAATTTTTCAAGGTCGGGATATTTATTTATTCAATTTTAACCCCAAAAGTTTTGGTTTTTACAAAACGGGGCTAAATTGTAATTTTTCTTTTATAAAGGACCTAACTCAAATTATTTTCCCTTTTACTAAAATAGCCCTGGACCCTCCGACTTGGAGATTTAATTAAAGTATCTTATTTTCTCAAAAACCCTTGACTTATCAGACCGATTCAACCGATTTATACCCGATCGCGGGGCGACTTCCTCGTCTTGTGGTTTTGAATCTATAACGGGACTTATGTTCCACCTAATCTTTCAAGATACCGAAGATTTATTATCCTCCTGATAATCATCTTCATCCAAATAACTCCACCAACGCCATATTGCTACTCGTGAATTATCAAAAATTTTCCTGAACTGCTTCCCTGAATCAATAATACTCGATTCGCCTGGTCGATTGCTGTACTTGTATTTACTTTCTGCTGAGTCAACTTGGTGTGTCGATCTCACAATCGAGAATGGATATGTCGGGATGGAACCGAGCAGCTCGGCCGCTATTCCACTCTTCCGACCCCATCGCCCTAATCCCGCAATCGGGGATGAGTGTCGGGAAACGGGTCGTAGTACTTGAGGTATAATCATGATTATGACGAATCCGAGTCTTGCAAGCTCCACTATGGATTTTGTCTTTGCCTACGGAGCGATAAGGTGACCGGTCTTGGACCATCTTGCCGGGGAATTACAAGGAAGAGCGAATGAATCACATGTTCGATCCACACGATTCCGGAGTTATCGGACCCGTTTGGTTGGAGCTACAATCCGCACGCAACCGCTTACTTGCTTTGCATTGGTTGGCGCTACAAACCGTATGCAACCGCTAGCTTGCTTTGCATTTGCATTGGTTGGCGCTACAAAACCGTGACGCAACCATTATTTGTCTTGCATGGGATTGGCGTTACATTAAACGCAATCCTACTGTCTTGCCCGAATCACATAGTGTCTGTGTGAGCATGAACTTTTTTGAATCGTATAAGTATATTACTTAAATATATTTATCATGACGCTTGTGGACTGTGTGTGAATTCATGCATCATACTCACGCATTTTCATATAACTGTTTTCTCGCATTAACTATATATATCGCCACACTTGCACACGATCACCCATCCACTGAGATTTCTATCTCATCCCCACCTGTTTTCTAACCTTAGATGAGGACTTCATTGAAGATGATGAACCGACCACGGATTGAGCCCTTGTACCCCGCTTGTTGGATTTACTATCTTTTGTTATTGTTGGACTCTTTGCTTGTGTTTGTTGTTGGACTTTTGTATTTCTTTTCATGCCGGTTTGTAATTGAAGGGCGTAGGACCCTTTTGACTTTTAAGTTGTTATTTTTAGATCATATCGGGGATGTAATTTGGATTATGGATATTGTGGACTGTAAGTTGTAATTTGTACTTGTTCTTTATTCCGCTGCTATTGACTCTGTTTCATTGGATTCTCGATGATATTCGTCTAGACTGTTTGGTTATTTGTATTTAAATTGTGGATCGTCGTCGCGTCCCGTTTGGGGCGTGACAAACTTAATTTAATAAGAAAGCGTATTTAAAAGCTTATGAATAAGACACATCCCAAAAATATGCGGAACCATTTTATTAATAAACCCAATTAACCCCTCAATCTTCCGCTGCGCCACTCTGATTTCATAAAATATAGTCTAATTTCAAAACATAATATTTGCTCTCTAAAAATAAAATACTAACTATTAACAGCAACTCAAATTCATTAATAAAATAAGATTTTTCTAAAAATTCAAATTAAATAAAAATCATTAACTTCGCATCCACCGCCTCCAATCCTCGCCCGGGCTCCTTAACCTGAAAAGTGTTAATAAATAAGTGGTGAGCTTTCAACTTGCTCCGTGGGGACACATTTGTCAAGATTAAATACAACAATAGGCATAATTGTAAACATTCAACATGTACTTTTCCTTTTTACTCGATCGCGATTACTTTATAGTCTTGCAAGTACACCCGAGGATACGTCCCGATCCGGACACTTCCTGAGACCCGACTAAATCTGCGGGTTCACCCCGAGGATACTTTTGATTCGAACCTTCTTGTACCCCCGCAGTAATATAAAGGCGGGTTCACCCAGAGGATACTTCTGATCCCGGACCTTCTTACGGCCCCTGGCTAACATAATTTCTTTTCATATTGCACATAAACGAATACATATATACGAATCATTTAATAATGACAAAAAATAAGTGATAGAAATATCCCCACCTTAAAATAATTGCAGATATCTTGTGCAGAGAATGTAAAAAGATGTAGTAAATAATATTCCTCGTCTTGCTCATTCCTACGATAAATTATAAAATAAATAATAAATAAGAAAATATAATAAAATAGGATAAGTATAAAAGGAAATTTGAAAACTAAAATTTAATAAGAAATATCGGGTTTGGCTGGAAAAATTGATGAAATAGGCTTGCTTGTCAAAAGGGCCAAATCAGTCGACTTTTGGAATCATGGGGCTGTTTGCAAAGCTTGATAAACTAGATGGGTAAAACTGAAATTTTCTTAAAAGGTGGGATAAATCCCAATTTGGACTTGGAAGCCAAATTATTCCCTGCCCGTCAACTCTATTTTTCTCTAATCTCTCTCTTTTTTTCTTCTTTGGTTGATATATATATATATATATTGAGATGGAGGGATAAGGAATTGGTTGATTGCTTTCAAAGCTTGGGTGTTTTCTTCGCGGGTGTTTGTGGTGGTGCAGGCATGAGAAGTTGGAAGGAAATGACTGAATATTTATAGGGCTAGTTTTGGTATTTGAAATAAGTAGGACTTTTTAGATGATAAGATTAAAACCAAATATGTATTTATCTATTAGGATTTGAAATATATCTCTAGTTGGATTATAAATATTAATATCTAATAAATAAAATAATTAAGATATTTATAATGTATATAATAATAGTAAAAAAAATACGGGATATTACAATTACAATACAAATTACAAGGAAAATGGGGTGTCAACTTCCTAGTTTAAGTTTTACATGGTATCATCAAAATCTATCAAATAAATTTCCTAGCAATCCTTTGCCCCGGCCATCTTTGACCCTAGCACAGAGCACCTTCCGCCTCTCGATGGTTTATATGATAGAGACTACCAGGGTGCTAAGGTGACGATGGAAATCTACGAATGCATTTTGCAGCCGGTGTATTCCATGAGGATCCATCTGATGAGTTGAAGGTGGCGAAGTTGTTGGTTGCGTACTATTTGCTATTTGTGTGGGATCCGAGGTCCACAGTCATTGAGGATTCATGGTGGACTTTGGTTGATGACGTGGATCAGTGGGAGTCATTTTGCTGGGGGAAGTACTCATTCCAGATTTTATTCCACTACCTTTCACGAGTACCTACCCAACCCACGGGTACTTTATATATTTATGGATTTAGTTGGGCTTTCTTGGTAAGGGATATTAATGTTATTTACGTCTTATAATCTACATTTAGTATAAGACATACATTTTAACCATTATTATTGTTCTTCTTAGATATGGGCATACGAGGCCATACCCAATCTGGGGGCTTTATGTGGGGTTCCAGCCTCAGATACTGCTATACCACGTTGCACACAGTGGAAGTTTCCGAAGTCCTTTGTGAATATGCATGGCTATCTTGACCATCAGGTGCATAATGTAAATTGTGTTTTTTCAAATTTGAACTTACGATAATAATTAATTAATTACTGATTTCGTTCTTGTATTTTGTAGATTGATGTGCACCGGACATTGACTCCGAGAGCCGATGAGCTGCCTTATCTATTGTATGTCCATCTCGACCTCCGATCCAGTGTCGTTTATGTTCATCGGGATAACCCGATCGGGAAGAAGAAGTCCATGGGGCCTATTACTCTTCCATCTGCAAAGCGTCACCGCGCCACATCTTCAGTCCATGTCACAGAGGACCGCGCGTCCTACTACATATGTGACTTCATTGATGGACGATGATGACGACAATCATCTTAATGTGGATCCATATATTTAGAGGGGTGATTATGATCGTCCACCACCCGAGGGTGCTGTTCCAGATGCCACACCCTCTTTAGCTGTCGATCGAGCTATATTAGAAGACTTGGTGTGGCAGCAGGTGGAGGCCATCGTGCCAGCTTTGGTTGAGAGGGCGGTGGAGGCATTGGTCCCGCGTTTAGTGCGACGGGAGATCGAGGCGTTGGTTCCAGATTTGGTCCGAAATGTTAGTCCAAGTGGCTACGATAATCTACAGGGGGTGAACATATTATCTCAATTTTCTGATTTTCTCCCTCTTTTTCGAAAATAAGAATGATGACCAAAATGAAAGTGCGGAGGGTCTTCAAGATTGTTGTATTTCATTCTTCAAAGCATTCATCTATTTATAGGAGGGTCTTCAAGATTGGATTTCCAACATAGGCTCTTCCATCTTTACTTTTGTCTACAAAAAGAAGGATCAAAAGATCTAAAAAAATGGTTAAGAAATAAAAAGTAGATCATATCAGATAATGGCTAACCAACGGATAGAATGTTGTTGTCAAAAACATAGGTTGACCGGTTGACCAGTTGAAATTTCGAACGTTTAAAAAGTAAATCAGAGATTTGAACTAATTAAACAGGAGGTTGGACCGGTCAACTAGGCCTTCGATCGGTCGACCCCCTCCCTGACCGGTCCACCATGTCAATTTTTGACACAGAAACAATTTGAGCAATTTTCAAACATTCAGACACTGGTCGACCGGTTGACCCTCCCAATTTCAGCAAATAGGTTGTTCTCTGTTTTGACAAACTTTCAGGTACGGGTTGCCCTCTAGGGCGACCAGTTGACCTCAAAACATAGGAGTTGTCCGATTGTTGTCAAAAATAAAGTTCAAGAAAAACTTCAAACTCTTGTAAAAATCATTGAAAGTGTTTTAGAAGTATTGGGACAATATTTGGGGACATTATTTTGGATAAAACTCAATTATATGAAATCATCAAAATTACAATAAAAACATTTAATTAACAAACTCCCTCTTTTGATCATTACAAACCAAAATAATTTTAGGAGGTCGATTTTAAAACAAAATAAGTTTTTCCGGTCAAAAACAACTATCCATTTTAGATGACACTTTTCATGATTAAGAATCATAAGAGTAGGAGCAAAGATTTTTCAAAACATTATATAAAAGCTCCCCCTCTCAACATACTAAACAAGAATATGCATAGAAACAAACAACTAAAAGCTAAAAGCTCAGTTTTTACAGTTATAGCTTGAAGTTCAAGAGCTTAAAAGCTCCCCTATCAAAAATAATTCATTAGTCACAAATAAAAGTCCATTATGCATCCATTGGACAATGTTTCATCCTCAGCTTTGGCTTTTTTCATCCACAACTTATAGCTTTTTTCGCGAGCTTTTTCTAGCTTCTTTGATCGTAAGCATAAGGTTATGAACTTATTTCATTTTTCTCCCCCTTTGGAATCATCAAAAAGACTATTAGCACGATAAAAACATCAAAAATACATATCAAAGTGCGGATTGAATCGAATTATCATGTTTTTGAGTATAAAGCTTAAAATTCCAAATATTAAGGGAAATTTTGAGAAGAACGTTTGTAGAACCTCATTTGATTGATAAAACATGATCTCTATAATTATATAAGACATTTGAAATCAAGAGATTTATGTAAATAATGAAATTTTCACTGAGACATTTTATCGAACACTTGGCATGCGTAGAATAAAATCGAAGTTGTATATAACATTTGTAAATGTAATCATGCCCAAATATTCAACACCAAACCTAATTCTACAAACATAATTCATCAACATTCATAATTCCCATCACAATGATACAACAATTTCATCAATTCACCAAGTAAAAGTACATTTTCAAGGATTCAACCCAATTGATATTAAAGAGGGAATTAAACTTGCCAATTGATCGAATAAGATGAAAAATATGGAAGATATACGCATTATATAAGTTCAATAATGTTGAATTTGCGTGAAAAAATCATTTTGAGTGAATTGTGTGTGAAATTGGTGAAGGGGTGCGAAAATAGACGAAAAGGAACGAAATAGACTGAAACTTGAGACAGAACTGATTTAAACCAAATTTTGGACATGGTCAACCGGTTGAAGGGGGTCCGACCGGTCCAAGGCTTGGTCGACCAGTCGACCCCTCTGTCATTCGGTCCCTGAAGTTCAGTTATTGGTTCTATCCGAATTTTGAGTTAAAAGTTTGATTTTTCACCCCTAAGTTTTAAAAATGCACAAAATGCAATCATAGACCTTATTCGATATGCATTATGACTAAACGAGCTTGAATTGACGCAAAAGACTCGATGGCTAAAGGTTTTGTGAAAATATATGTGAGTTGATCTTGAGACGGAACAAAGCACATCTCAATTTTTTGTTTGGAAACACAATCCCTTAGAAAATGGTGTCGAATCTCAATATGTTTTGTTCGGTTATGATGAACTGGATTTTGAGCAATGTTTATAGCGGATGTGTTATCAGAAAAAATAGGAATATTTTCAAAAGAGCATTTGTAGTCCGCTAAGGTTTGTTTTATCCAAAGAAGTTGAGTACAACAAAAGGCCGCGGAAATGTATTTGACTTCGGCCGTTGATAAGGATACACATTTTTGCTTCTTTGAAAACCAAGATACTAGGCAATCGCCTAAAAATTGACATGATCCAGAAGTACTTTTTCGATCATCAATATTTCCCACATAGTCCGAATCACTATATCCTTTAAGAGAAAAATTTTCATTCTTTGGATAAAACAAGCCATATAAAATAGTGTCTTTCAAATATCAAAAAATTCTTTTAACGGCACTCATATGAGATTCTTTGGGATTGCTTTGAAAATGAGCACATAGGCATATGACATGAAGAATATCGGGTCTACTTGTGGTTAAGTTAAGTAAACTACCAATCATACCTCGATACTTTAATTCATCAACCGACTTGCCTTTTTCGTCTTTGCCGAGCTTAACATTGGTTGCCATTGGAGTAGTAACGGTCATTCCTTCTTAAATTCCAAACTTCTTTAGAAGTTCTTTTGTATACTTGGATTGGGATATGTAGATGCCTTCTTGACATTGTTTTATTTGAAGTCCAGGGAAGAAGTTGAGCTCTCCCATCATGCTCATCTCAAATTTACCTTGCATGAGCTTAGAAAATTTCTTGCAAATGTGACTCATTAGTAGCACCAAATATAATGTCATCAACATGAATTTGACCTAATAAATAATCTTGCCCTTTTTCAAAAACAAAGAGAGCTAGTAGCATCAACTTTACCTCTTGAAAAGCCATTTTGTAAAAGAAAAGAGCTAAGTCTATCATACCATGCTCGGAATGCTTGTTTTAAACCATATAAGGTCTTTTTAAGTTTGTAAACATCATTTGGCCTTAAAAAAAATTCAAACCCCGGAGTTTGTTTTACATAGACTTTTTCTTTAATAAAACTATTTAAAAAGGAGGATTTAACATCCATTTGATAAAGCTTGAAATTTTTGAAACAAGAATAGACAAGTCGAATAAGAATTGCTTCTAAACGTGCTACGGGTGCAAATATTTCATCATAGTCAATAAATTCTTCTTGACAATACCCTTGAGCCACTAACCTTGCCTTGTTTCGAACGATGTTGCCTTGGTCATCGAGTTTGTTCTAGAATACCCATTTGTACCAATAATCATTTGTGATGGAGGACATGGCACCAAATCCCAAACATCATTCCTTTCGAATTGATTCAACTCTTCTTGCATTTCTAGAAACCAATCTTCATCTTCAATTGCTTTCTTTGCATTTTTTGTCTCTTTTTGAGAAATAAGAGCTTTCTCGGCAAACTTCCTTCTAGTCATAACCTTGTCTAGAGGGTCCCCAATTATGAGATTTTTTGGATGATCTTCTTTGAATTTTAGAGCAACGGGAAGATCCGAATTATCACCTTTTTATTCTTATGGAACATTTGAAGTTGAAGGTTGATCATTTGATGTGGAAGGTTGATCGCTTTGAACATCATTTGGAACAATTGGTTCAATATCATCTTCTTCATCACTTTCATCATTGGATATCCTTTCAACACCCGAAACTTCATTGAATTTGAAATGAATAGATTCTTCAACCACCATGCTAGTCTTATTATAAACCCGATATGCTTTGCTCTTGGTTGAGTACTCCATAAATATTCCTTCATCGGTCTTAGGATCAAGTTTGTCCAATTGATCCTTGGTATTTAAAATAAAACACTTACAATCAAATATTTTGAAGTAACTAATATTTGGAGTTCTTCCTTTACAAAGCTCACACGGTGTTTTATTCAACTTAGGACGAAGGTATACATGATTTATAACATAACATGCGGTACTTACAGCTTCGGTCCAAAAATATTTTGGAAGTGAGAATTCATTGAGCATGGACCGACTCATTTCTTGAAGAGTGTGATTCTTCCTTTCTGCCACTCCATTTTGTTGTGGTGTTCTTGGAGCCAAAATATTGTGAGCATATCCTTTGGTTTCACATAAGACTCTAAATTCACCATCAAATTCACCACCTCGATCACTTCTTATAGACTTAATAGTATCTTGCTTTTCATTTTCAATAAGTCTACACAACTTAGCAAACTCATTAACGACATTGCTTTTATTTGCAAGAAAAATAGCCCAAGTACTTCTTAAAATTGTATTTAATATTTGTCTTTGTATCTTAGCCGCAATGTAGGGTATAAACTTTGCATAATGGGTCCTACTTTTTTTAAGGAGATAGAGGATCCAAACTTTGATATGAAAGCTGAGGTAATTTAATTTTTCTTATAACATTTCTCTCATTTATTTTAAAATAATTGCGGCAATTTCATTTTTTCTGCATTTACCGCAAATTAATGCATACCTTGATGTACTACATTGCATGCCTGACTTGGCGAATGCACATATTCACCAAGATATGCGAGGAAACTATGTTTTATTGGACACACATTTCTCTGTAAGTCATATTTTACCACATTGCAATTTGCTTCTAGATATTTGTTTATTTGTAAGTCACTTGATTATCCATTTCAAACACGGGAATTGGTTTTAAAAGTGTGGAATGATTTGCCTGGCAATGACCCAGAAGACATGTACCTTGATCCCAATTTGCTAAAGAAGGTATCATCAGAGCAAGTTAGTAGACTTGTTAAGTATGTCCGCGGAGAGAGGTCGTCGTGAGAAAATGTCCCACGGTGTAGTGCGGTGAATGCAAGTCATATTATTTCAGTTATATGATTGACACCATTTTTTAAATTTTATTGCGAACTTTTGACAAATGTATTACTACTTGGCCAGGTGATCTTTATTCACAATTACAGAGAGCATTGGGTTGCATGTATGATTTCTCTAAAGTCGTACTCGATTAGGGTTTTTGACTCATACCGCCATCACCACAATAAAGTCATTCTGACCGAAAGGTACAGTATATTGAAGCCCTTTGCTCGCATCATTCCTGTAGTATTGCATCATGCAGGGTATTGGGACGAGCGTCAAGATATAGTGCCTATGCTCCACTCGTGGAAAGTTACGTTTGCTACTGAGAAACAAATGTATAAGCAAACTGATAGTCATAGTTGTGGGTCTTTTGCATTGAAAATGGTGGAGACTCTCATGAGCGCATCAATTTGATCAAGGGCAATTGACTTGTCCAACCTCACATACTCAAATATCTCATGAGCACAAGGTAATCTACATGTCTTTCTCAACACACACCCATACAATAAGGGATCAACACCACCCTCTATTATACCATCCATTTCGTCATATATTTTATTCAATGCATGTATAGATACCATACCTCGCAACGACATGAATATAATTGATTTAAATTTTTGTTGGACTACATTTCTGCTATTTTCAAATGAGTGTTTGATTGCATTATGTGATGTCTTAAGAAGGATGTGAATATTTCCCCAACATATCTCAAAGTTACCCTGACTCGACCTAATTTGTCTTTTCAACGCAGCATGGTGACTCTCTGATCTGAAATAAAATGTAATCACTCAATTATTTTAGATATATATCTAAAATATAGAAAGCAATTTTAATCACATTGGTGTGAACCTTACCTATTCGTAGTGGTATTGTCGAAATTCATGACATTATTCGTTCAAGCAGACACAAATCTTTCTTTGTAAGGCCCAACCCATTTCTCCATTGCAAATTACACGTCAGCTGGATATTCTACAAATTGCATCGAAATCCCCGAGTAATTCATAAAATGATGACTTGGTATCTCGAGAACTAATCAATTCCAATACAACATAAAGGATTTCGATTTCTCTTTCGTGCGAAGTATTTTCTTGCAATTTGCCAAAATATTCCTACTAATGTGCCACCGACAAAGAAAATGTCTCATACTGGGAAATGTTCTTTCAATTGCATTCATTAGAGCCATTTCTCTCACAAGAACAATCACAAAGAGGGAGGAGAGTGGGTCCATCAAGGATTTTAAAATGGTACATGCCCATATATAGTTGTCCTCCGCTCAACTCCAAATAAGCGATTGCAACAGAGAATGTCATATGTGTCGGCGTCACGCCAACAATCTCCAACAAGGGTAACTTGTACCTATTTGTCTTGTACGTACAATCCATAAAAAGTACCTTAGGAAAAACACACAACAACTCAACGCTCCGGGTGAGCAAAATATATGTCCTTCACAATGTTAGTCATTTCACAGCTTCTATGATGATAGAAATATTTATCCTCCTTCAATTTCCACATAAGTTGTTGCATTTGAGATCGTCCGTCTCGTTCAACAACTCTATTCTTCATATGAACATTGTAGATAATCCGTATTGTGGACTTATTATCTACAAAAAAAATTTGCTAACCAAATAAAATGTCCTTGGGTCGAGTATTACCCTGTGACATATCCATGACATATTCCTCCTCGTTTTTGGACAATCAACCAACATATGAGTGATCCTCCAAATATTAGGCAATCAGATGATTATGAACACCACATCCAACATTCAAAACCCATTCGTCAATGGAGATTTCTTTATCCTTTAAACGAAATTGGCATCCACACTTCTTTGTTCTAGTTTCTCTCCCACGACTTTTTTTTTCAAATTGCTCGAGGGGCATCATCTTTTTCAATATTTTCCTCGGGTTAATTTTCCACTATATTCATGGTAATTTCCGCTACATTCACAAGCCAACGTTACGAGGTCTTCTCTTACCAGCACCACTATCCGACCTACTTATTACTATTACCATGCCATGTTCATTCCCTCGCTCCCGCACCCATTCAAATAACTTCTCACGATATGAAAAAATTTCGTAAGTTGTGAAAACATTTGTGTAATCCGTAACAATACTTAAGTCTTGGACTTGATTCGTCTCATTATTGGTTGGACAAACAACACTATACTGTGTGAGGTTCATACTTGATTCCTGTCAAAATATTAAACAAATTCATCAAAAAAAAAAAAACTTAAACAAAAAACAAACCATGGCACGATCGTGCCCAATTTTAATACATGACATGGCCGTGCCCAATTTCAATACATGGCACGATCGTGCCTTATTTTAATTCATGGCACGATCGTGCCTCATTTTTATGATCGTGTCATGTAGGAAACTGGCACTATTGTGCCATGGCGAAATTTATGCGTACGGTGCGCGATGCAGTCAAAATTTTGAATGAAAAAAACATGAAAAATAGGAAAAGTATGATACTTAAAGCAATATAGTGTTAAAATTCTTACATTATTGGTGTCGATGAATTTATTTGGATCCGTATTTGCAGCGAATTTAGGGTTTCAGATTTTTCTTTTTTTTGGAAGATTTTGTAGAGAGAAGAATAATGAGAGAGGGTGAAAGGAAAAAGAATATTATAAGTTTAAAAAAGAGATGGGGTGTATTTAGAGATTAAAGGGGTATATTTTATACTGTTTTATTTTATTAAGGGTATCATAGTCTTTTTAACTTATGACATTTTTTAAATATTGGGAGTGAGGTATATTAATCAAATCTTGGGGTGCAAATAGTGCCACCCTATTTTCTATAGCGATTATGTACTTTTTAAATCTTACATAGTTCAAGGCCTTCAGACAATAAATATAAATTAATAGCATTTACAGTTAAAATAAAATGCCTAATGAGTATAGTGTATAAGCTCATTCTTTTTTTTTTTATGAAAAAAAATATAAATATTTGCATATAAGTCATCCATTTATAGTATTTATTAAGAGGGGAAAAAGACCAAGTTATTTTTTGTCTTATGTTAATAAATAATTAGTAGATTAACACATACTAGTAAACCATGTTTTATTGCCTTGTCTTTTTACTTTTGACATGAAAAATATTGTAGTGGTGCTCTAAAATTGTAGCTTCCATTTTTCACATCCATCATGGAGAAAAATTGATTAGTGTGAGTGTTGCATGTATTTTAGGGCATATTTATAGATATAATTGATAGATAAATATGCTTTAACTCAGTAAAATGGGCTATTTTCTCTCTTTATGGAAAAAATGTTATGCTTTGCTCATTTTGCAGGAATTTGACGATATTTTGAGTATTTATATGGCAAATATGAGCATTGCGATGTAGAACCACCAAGAATTGAGAGCATACACCAAATTGGAAGCCAAATCGAGAAGAAATCAGATGTTCAGTTGGTTTTATACCTTTGAATTGAGCTTTCTAGGCTAGAGTTTTGTGTTGTTTTTGAGTTTTTTGAGTGGTCAAAGCCATATTGTGGGCTAATTATATTGAGTCTAGAGTTATAGTAGTGAGTCGTGTGTCAAAAGAAGCATGGATGATCAAACAACGAGGGTATTGATTTCAAGAAACGTCCAAACGCGTCTGGAATTTCCAGCACTGTCAGGGTTTAATATTTTGGCCATAACTCACTCTACAAAATTGATATTGAGCTGATTCAAGTGGCTACGGGAAGCGAAGAGATAGGGCTACAACTCTTATGAAGACCCTATAAGCAAATTCGGAAGTTTGGGTGGCGCACGACCCGTGCATCAACTCACGACCGGATCGTGCGTCATTTCGAGAGTCAAGCAGTCCTATGGCCTGACGCACGACCTTGTCGTGCGTGAAGTGCACAGCTTGTGCGTTTGCACTAGAATGTCCAAAAACTGACAGCACATTGACCTAGGCTTCTAAAAGGTATAAATACCACTTTTTGGGGCGCACACCAGGGGAGGAGAAGGCTGGAATATACCCAAGAACACAATAAACACATCAACTTCATCAAGGAAGAATCAAGGGAAGAATCGGGTTACATCGGGGCTTAAGGATCGAAGATTTGTCGAGAGATTATCTACTTTCCCTAAGTTTTCTCATTCTTTGTACTTTAATCTTTCATTTGAGCTTGAGTTTTGTATGAACAATTTGTCTATGGATTGTTTAAACATCATGAGTAGCTAAACTTCTTGTGATTTCCGGGTTTGGAAGTAGATTACTAAGCTCTTGTTGGATGTTTTAATCTTAGTTGAAGTTATTGTCTTGAAGCCTATTTGAGTACCATGCTTATTCTTGTTTTATCATTTGGCCAATGATTTAGCATGTTTGATATATTGATTCATAATTCGAGAGATGAGTTTCAATATTAGATTTTGAGTACTTGACATGAATATTTGCATAATCGAGAGGTTTATAGATATTTGTGAGGATTTATGATCTTTTGTGCATTTGAGAGTTGTATATCTATTGTTGAGTAGAGATGCTAGCATAGATATTTCATTCTACACTTTATATACATCTCGAGAGGGAGGATAAAATACCGTTGTGATCGTCTTATAGGAATATTGATAATAACTTTGGCTTTGATTAAATCGGACAACAAGAGAGATATTAATTGAAATCATAAACCCGGGAATCCATTCCATTCTCTTGATAATTCCATTATTATTAGTATCTTGTATTTTGTGGTTATTCTTGTCTTTAATTCCACAACAATCATCCAACTACGATCGTCTAAATAAAAATAAGACTATTTTGGTTCAATACTTAGCGCACTAAATTATTAGTCTCCGTGGATAGGACCTTGCTTACCATATTCTATAAATTACACCGTACACTTGTAGTGAAGCTAAAAATAAGACGAACAAAAATCAAAGGTTGAAGGGGAAAATATATGAAAATTTTCTGCTTTTGCACAATCCTCATTAAAGGTACTTCTTGTTCATCTAATTGTTTCGCATCAATGTTTTGTCACCTACAAATACTATGTATTCGCTATTGCATCTTGTTTGTGAATTGTGTTGTTATGGTTGTACCAGTGGACAGTCTGGGAAGTATTTGATCCTATTGACTATGTTCTTGCTAACTTGAGTTGTCAAAATCAGTCCAATCCAATCCAATCCAGTCCGACCCCTACAATAAGATTGGATTGGGTTGCAATTTTATAGGCTCAAAAGGATCTTGACCTCTTTGCTCCGGCCCATTTGATCAGAAAGGTTGGGCGTCCCAGTTAACCTGGGGCATTTACTTGTGTTTTTGGGAGCTCATAAGATATTTTTAAAAAAACTTTATCAAACACTTTTAGAGAGCTTAAAACTTATAAGTTTATCCAAATACACTCTAAAATAGAACTTATAAGCTCCGCAAAAACAGAAAAGAAAAAGAAAAAGTAACGCCAATCTTTTGCAGCCCTGTAATTGAAACTGAATAGCTATTCGTCATGTGCATAACAGGAGATAACCAAACTAGCTTATCGCCTTTCACCTTTTTATTATTTGACATCCATCCTCTTTTCCAAAGATGAAGCACAAAACAGAGGCTGTTCACAAACAAATAAATGAAAAGAAAATCATTGGTTTGTAAGGTTAATGAACAGACCATATGCGATGCCAAATTGTAAAAGAGATGTATATACTAAGACACAAGGCCACAATCTCTCAATTACTTCGCCAGATTTTCTCCAGGGAAAAAACTATTATACTCCAGGCATCAGCATCATCTGAGAGAACGAACTCAAAGGCTTAGAGACCCCTGTCCTTCCTGTTGAACCATGTATTCTTTCTTCATTTGTTCCAAGACAGAATCATTTGTGCTACAAAAAACAAAAACAAAAACAAAGACAAAGATATTAATTGTTCGGAATAATCAAATTACATTACAAGAAAATCGAAACCAACGGCAGATATCCTAATATTTTCAGAATATACAACCCATACCATTTCTCAGAGACAAGACTGACAACTGATTAGTGTGTCCTGAGATTTGAATTGACCACAAGCATTACAGGTTTCCTAAATAACTCAACATGATCAGAGCTGCAACAATCGAAACATCCCAGAAAAATGTTTGTGCGTTATACGTTGCAATTATCAGTAGATAATAAGAAGCTTTCTTGGTCAGAGTCTTCGAAATGTTTTGTTGCTACTTTAATTAAACTTAAATAACATACTATTTGTTATTGGCTACGAGTGGGAACTATTGATGACCGTTTAAACCTATCAAACAAGTTGCGGCGGTTAGCAGCTTCAAGATTGCCGCATGGAATGAATATATATGGATAACAAGTTTACCCATGCCAATATTTTACATTTTCTTTCCTTTTTCACCTATTTAACATTTTGTTTTGTTTGTCCTGGTTAGTGTGGTTGGGCGAAGAGTTCGGAAGTAACTGCACAATATTCTGTTTTGCATTCATTAGAACCACAAACCTAAGAAGGATTAGATATCTGAATTTTATTTGGATCTGCACAACAAATTGGCTATGCTAATCAAAAACTTGCTTGAAAACCTTTCTTAAATCATGAGTTGAGAATAGTGCTAATTTTAAAGAAACCAACCTCTGTATGTTGCCAAGGTACAAATTTATGATACTTAAAGGAGATATCTATAGACCCTTTCAAACTGTACATTGCACAATACCCAAACCAAGTTGCTCTGTGAAATTCTTGGTAAGCTAACATTACTTACCCCAACATCATTCTAATGATCAGTGAGCAGAGCCAATCACCTTGCTAATATTACATATAAATATGAGAAACCATTCAAACTATCAGTGGCTTGTCGAATCAGAGAGAGCTAATAAAGAATCACCAGGCTTGAGCTCAAGCATTCATAATTTTGAATCAGATCTATCCTAGGGAACTTGTCCATAGGGCAAAAACTATTTTAAAGCTCCTCAAAGGACATAATAGCAGCTACAAATAAGTGGATAACTTACGCGCTATTTGTTTCAACGATAAATACTTGGGAAGACTAATAAACGAAGGTCTACCTAGATTCCAAATAAAGACAAATCTAATAAGATTATACCAGACTACCAGTTCAGGAATTTTCTTTTTCCCCTTCCATTTTATTATTTACCACTTCGGACAAAAACAAGAAAAGCAATAAAGAAACGTACCAGTTTTTGAACCTTTGCCAATGAGCTGGGAAAGTTGGAAGAATTTTTTTTCTTTCAGAGATTTCAACTAAGAGTAAAAAATAACATTTTATGACGAGAATATTCTCCAAGCAAACTCTAAGCATCCGGCAAAATTGAAACCACCCAACCCCCCCACCCCCAACCCCAACCACCAAAAAAACAAGTATTCCAATAATGAGTAGCACGAAAAAATACAACAACAACAAACTAAGCCTTAATCCCACTATGTGTGGTCGGCTATACGGATCATATCGCGCCATCGTTTACGGTCATAAGCCATATTTTCATTTATTTCTAGGTATAACATGTCTTGTTTAATAGCTTCTTTCCAAGTATTTTTAGGCCTACCTCTGCCTCTTTTGATTTGTGTGAGTGATTCCCTACCTTCTAAGCGTCGCACAGGTGCATCTAAAGGTCTCTTATAAACATGTTCAAACCATCTTAATTGTGTTTCTCTAATTTTCTCATCTATTGGTGCTACTCCCACTTTGTTTCTAATGTGTTCATTTCTTATTCTATCTAATCTAGTGTGTCCGCACATCCATCTTAACATTCTCATCTCTGCTACCCTCATTTTTTGTTCGTGTTCATATTTAGTCGCCCAACATTCTGCTTCATAAAGCATTGCGGGCCTTATGGCCGTTTTATAAAATTTTCCTTTCAATTTTAACGGTATTTTACGGTCACAAAGGATAGAAGATGCACTCCTCCATTTATTCCAACCCGCCTGGATCCTATGTGTGACATCTTTATTGATTTCTCCGTTCTCTTCAATTATAGATCCTAAGTATTTAAATTTTTTTGTTATACTCACTTCATGTCCATCAATTTTAACCTTCGTCTCATTGTTCCTGTTGTTTTTACTTAGGATCTTTTGTCAAGCTCCTAAAATCTTGAGAAAGTAATATGGAAAAGGAAAGAAAGTAAGACGATCAAACTTACAACTGATGGAGGCATTCATTCAATTCCTTAGCTTGTTTGCGACATTTCCAAACAACGGACATCGTTCTGCCTACAGCACATTCAGCATATTTGGCTGTATAGTGATCACATTCTTTTAGTGCCTTCTGCTTCATTTTACTGCGCAGAGCTGAGGGTTTTTGATGAATTATTATTTGCATCTTAGTAACAGACTCAAAAAAGTCTAAAATGCATAATCACGCAAAATTCTAACACCGACATATATCTATGATAATGACTCGAAGAGAAAATGTTGAAAATGAACTTGAGAGCTGATAAACTATGCAAATAATACATGTAAGATCTTCAGATGGTGGATTTAACTGTCCAATCCGTAAGATGCACTTAAATACAAATGCACAAATAACCAGCATATAGAACTATGAGTGTTCCATCAAGTGATCTAGGGTGATACGAGTTATTTGTAATTCCATAATAGTTAATTTATCTTTACAAAAAAAAAAACATTTAGTGCTTGAAACAAATCTCAGTATAGCGTCAGATTACTGCAAAAGAAGCATGCTGTAGCACTTCAAATGCAGATCACCATGTACCCTACGAAGACAAACTAAATTGCAGTGTATCCATATAGTACAGAACCACAGAATTGCATTAAAATATCAAAATCTCTGAGGATGGCCATCTTTACCCTAGCATAAACCGCATGAAAACCAAAAGCTATTAGGAGCAGAATGTTAACAAAAACTGAGTTGCCCTAGTAAATGAGCATGTTTCACAAGGATTATGACCAAACACAACATAAGTCCATAATTTGAATCTCCACACCAGAAGATACAGTAAAAAACTTGTGATAAGAGAAAAAAATATGACGAAGAGAGGAAGCAAAAGTTTAGAGGAAAAAGACTGGCAAGGCTTAGCATGAGAGAACCTAAAAGTGCTATATTATGAGGGTAAGGTAGATTTTCTCTTTCTTGTACTTGTCAAGAAGAATCAAATAATGACGTGCACAATTTAGGAAATATTAATTCTTCTTCATGGCATGATATAGTATAAAATTTTGTATTCGGTTTTGATAAAGATGGAAATACTATTTATAAATCAGCATGGAAAACATGAAAAACAAGCTTTTTTGCTCGCCTCATTTTATGCTCTATTTTCTTCTAGGAAATTCAAGTTCTAAATAAAACCTTGCTCACAACACCGCCAGTTGGAATAAGGCCATGTTACAGCTTGCAGGTACAGCAAGTTAATAAAAGTGATAATGGAAACCACATCTTTCTCAGGCAGTCAGAAGCCATGGCTGTGGATAACAATGGTGTCACAGCCTCCTAATATTTGAAAAGCTTATTGCCATATTTGGAACACAAACATTTCCTTTAACCCACGAAGCATGCAATGTGCTCCCAAATTCTCTATAGTATGAAATCCATCATTTTCAAATTCACCTACCCTGACTCTACTTATTATTGCTGACTAAATTAAGAATCTCAGACTAATGTATCCGTATGAGATCAAATACAATTACATCCTCAACAATACATCTCCAAATACAATTTCAATAACTAAAAGCAATTCGGGATACCCATATGGTTAAAATTTAAGCCCCGAGTGGATGCATCCATTTTTTTTCCAATCAAGGGCTGATGAATTGTTTTTCTTTCCACTGCAATTTTATTGCTGAAATACAGGGTTTAAAGATGTAGAACAGAGAATAAAAAATCTCATTTTGAAAAGGAAAGAAAGACGTAAACCGAAAAATATCACTTCATGGCTGCAAATGAAAGGGATGATGGTGCAATCAGCAATTCATCCATAAATGTGACGTAATCTAAGAAGAGGGAACACATGGAATAGGGTTTTAGGAGATATTGTAGCATGAATTAGTAAAGAGAAATAAAAATAAATTACCTTCTTCAACCTTCTTCTTGACGTGATTTTCTCTGGCTTCTTGGACGTATCCCATTTCACCGATAGACGCTCCCAAGCTCCAATTCTTCTCACCAAGCGTCTGTCAGTCTGTGAGTGTGTAGTTTGGCCTGCACAGTAGTTCGCTCAACGTGTTATTGAACCATTTTCCCCTGTTAGGCTACAACAACTAAAAGCGTGCGAATTAAAGTCCGGTCACAACCACAGTAAACGGGTAAATTGCAATAAAGAGCGCAGTAGCTCACAACTAAAAAGCGTGGGATTTAAAGTCCAGTCACCCGCATTAAACCGTAAATTGCAATAAAGATCTCAATTTCCAAACTTATTTTCGTGTCTTCATAATTCTAGGAGTTAAAAATCTTTTTGTTTGATTTTCGTGCAAATATAAATATTTTTAATGAATTACTCCTCCGTCTCACCAAGATAGGCAAGAAAGACAATGCATACATTAAGAAAACATATTCCCTCATATTCACATGATAAGTGTCATTTTTCAAGAAAAACACAAATATTAAGGAATGTATTACAATACCCAATATACCCTTAATTAATCACAAATGTTGTTTTGAAAGAAAACAAAATTTACACATCATTGTTAATAAATATAAGGGTAATTTGGGAAAAATCTTTTTCATTAGTCGGTTATCTCTGGTATAAGGGTGGCAATTCGTGACACGACATGAACCCGACCCGAAGTTACTGAGAAAAACCTGAACATGAACACGAGAAACCCAAACCCGAATACGACTTACACGAATCTGACACGAAGTTACCAATTTGTCTAAAAATGTAATATCTTGAATTTTATTTAATTTTTAATGTAGTTTGAGCATAACCCGAAATTGACCTGAAGCTAAATGTGATCACGACTCGATAACCCGAATTGTCACCCCTACTCTGGTAAATGACAGAAAGTACTTGCACCACTGTCTTGCACCGAATGAACAAACATAACATCATACAAACTTTTAACAAAATTAATGCATGAAAGGAAAAACCAAAGCTACTAATTCGAGCATGAGAGTAACTAAAAATATAATATCTTGAATTTTATTTAATTTTTAATGTATAACCCGAAATTGACCGAAGCTAACGATTTAACACGACTCGATAACTCAATTGACACCCCTACTTTGGCAAATGATAGAAAGTACATTTTAAGAAATACTTGCACCATTGTCTTGCACCTAAAGAACAAATACAAACTTTTTAACAAAATTAATACAGGAAAGGAAAAATCAAAGCTACTAAATTCAAGCATGAAAGTAACTAAAATCCATGATGTACCCATATAGACTATAATTTAAGACATCGTCATTACTTTAGAGTAATTTTATTTTAGCCATAAACATTGGAGCAAACACTACCTTGTCATGGCCAGGCTAAACAAAATGGTCAACTACTTGGAGTATTATTTCAAGAATGATATAATGTTATGGAAGTAGCTACTCAAATATTGTCCACATCCATGCGAATGGGAAGTAAAACAGACTGGCTTCACAAGCATTTTTAGTGAAAGTGTTTGTTTTCGACCAGCTCATGGAAAATGGATGTTTCTCCTTGGTCTGATTTAAACTCATGAGTATATCTTCGGATTCTTCTTGTACTCTTGAATACTTGGCTAATTTAATGAGAATATTGTGATTTCTCTTTGAAATTTACGTTTTTGGGTGCACATAAAGGGTGATAAAATTTTAAGTGTAAACATCACTTCAAATGACACCTATATAGTAGCGCCAATAATGCCTACAATAGAGTTTTGTTTTGTCTTCACTACTTTTTTATAATGAATATTCAAAATTATTTTTATAAATTATAAAATACATATACTATTTTTGGTATTATTGCTGAAAATTTAAATTGGGATCCAAAAGAAACATAGCACATGTCACGCCCCCAACCCGAAGCCATGACACACGGTCGATCAAACTTAGGCCGGCATGAAATAAACTAATTATGCATTCATAAAAGTAATTCAAACATAACAGAAAAATCCTAAATAATACATAATGTCAAAGTAGTCTAAGTATGAAATATCGTAGCGGAAAAAATAAAGTACACCATTGTTCATAAATGTTTCTACGGGTCCTACGCCCGTCTATTACAAATTTCTCAATTGTTCATTTAGCAAAATATCATAATAAGATTCATTGACTCAAGGTCCAGAAGATGTATGGCTAATCGGTAGCATCAAAGTCTTCGCCGCCTTCTTCTTCCGGCAGGTCTCATCATCTGGTTGGGAAACAATAGGCGGGAGTAAAACAAAAGATTCTCAGTAGGTGTGGTGAGTGTGTGTGCAAGTGGGGCTTATATTTTATGCAGTGAAATCGTTTTATGAGTTTTGATGCAAGAAACGTGCAATGGCATTCTCATATACTTAATAATTTTATTAGTTTTATTTAACAATCATTCCAGTCAATTTAGATCGGTGGTTGCGCACGCGAAAGTGTGAGGCCAACCTGGACCACCTTATACGACACATAAGTGTTGATCAAACATCATCTCTCCAAACAAGACACCTTATCCCTCCTGTCGATTGGGATCAAAACCGTTATCCTAGTTGGCACGACGTCTCACGAGTGGAGCCAACTAAGCTCGTAGAACGTCATAATCATGATTATACCTTAATCCTATGACCCAATCGCCCACCGAGACTCTCTATCGGCTCGAGGTTTGGAGTTGGACAATGGAGGTCGGCATGAGATCGTAGCAGCCAAGCTACCCATCCCATACGTGAATTACCCATTCCACAAGTCTGTCAATTCATATCAGTTGGTTGCGCACGAAAGTATGATGCCAACCCAGTCAGTAGGACCGGTGCGTTCATAGACTCGCCGCGTCCGATATTTAGTTAGTCAGTCATTGACACGGTATAGATACCGGAGGAGTAATCTAGCGGGTTCTATTCTTTGATTCAGTGTGTTATGCTAAAGTTCTTAAAAAGGTTCGGATTATGCGGGCGAGGTAGTCGCCTTATTATCAGGACAATTAGCCGGTATGAAATCCCGAATAAATTCGAACAATAATTTAAAAATGAAAATTTTAATTAAATAAAATATTTTAATATTTTATAAATAAACTGAATTTTTAAAAAAAAAAAACAATTTCCTATGACCTTGGTAAATTTAATTTTAAAATAAATATTTTAATTAAAGAGGAAAATTTATACCGGATTTTAAAAATTCCACAAGTCGTGATCCCGGACTCGGAAAAGGGTAAGGTCAGTCCCTAATTTTTCTAAATATTCTAAGGAATCATATTTTCTGGGTCTCAGGGTCAAATTTCAAAAATAATAGGCCAGTCCCAGATTTCTCCCAATTTATTGTTTTGACCCGATACTTTTAAAAAGGAATATCTCTTAAACCGAAAAAGGTTTCAATGAGATTCCAAGTCTACTAATTTCTTTGGGGCAATAAGTATGTTGGTTAAAAATAGTTTCAAAAAATTCTCAGATTTAGTACTGATTTTCTGAAAAATTCCATTTTAACTCCAAAGGCAATTTTACCGTTAAGGGCTCGTTTCAAGCCCATTTTTCGTGAAATTTGGACTAAAGGTCTAGAATGTTATTTAAAATAATTTCATAAATATTTTGGGACAGTAACTGTCCAAAATTGTTGAAATTTACAGTTTGGCCCATTAAGGTTTGAAAAATTTCATTTAAGTAAAATTTCGTATTTTCGTATTTGCTTGACCCGGAGGGTCCCAATTATTATTTTTCATTTTTAATATATTATTCCAATAATTTTAGTCCAAATTTTTGGATTTTACAGTGGAATTTCATAGTTTTTGGTTTTATCATTTTTGGCCATATATTTTACTGTATTTGCAAAAGTGGCCCAACTCAATTTTGTTCACAAATCCATGGGTCCAGAATATTAACATATCATATTAAAATATATCTTTTCATATATCTCAGTCATCTTGAAGATATATAAATATAAGAGACATTTATGCATATAAAAGCTATTTTCTAACATAAAAAGAACTTTTATCATATTTCCAACACACACACACATAATTTTCAAAATTTTCCAGAAATATAAAGAGACTGAAAATTTCCAGAAATATATTATAAAACAAAATGCATATTCATGCCACAAGAAAGCATATAAGCATACAAAAGCTATTCTTATCTAAGTAAAATCACTTTTGACATAAGTTTGCATACACATATATATTTTTTTCCGAAAATTTCCAGAAATAAAACTGAATTTTTCCAGAAATATAAACAAAATATAACACAAAAAATCATGCTATTTTATGCAAACAAAGTCGTGAGTTTTAAAAGAATTCACCCACCTCTTCTAGTGCTTTTTAGTAAAGATGGTCTTAATAGCTTCTAGCTTTCCCAAGCTTCCTCAAGGTCCCCTCAAGGCTCTAAGAACAGCCCCTATGTGGCGGTTTTGAGGGTCAAGATGAGGACAAAATTTGGAGAAATAAAAGAAAAGAAAGAAGTAAGGAAGGTGGTTGTAAGTTTACCTTAACTTCTTGAGTAGGGTGTTTCCTCCTTAGGGGTTAAGGGGACTTTAGGCCCCCCAAACTTTTCAAGATTTCCACTATTCTACATATATTTTATTTTTAAATATTTTTGGTATTTAAATGTTTATTTTTGTTGATTTAGCCCCAAAAAAAAAAAAAAAATTTAATTAGCCCCTCAAATTTAAATGTCTAGCTCGCCCTGTTCTTGAGTGTTTCCAAGGCTTCAACCTCAAGCCTAAACTCTCCAAAATTCGCCCCTTTTCTTCAACCTATAAGTCAAGAGCTCTAGTTAAGAGATAGTGGAAAGCTAAGTTTGGCCTTAGAAGAAGAATTGAAGAATTTTTCTTACCTTTTTACCTAAAATTTTCGGCCCCTTGGAGTGGTGAGGAGGTGTTGCTTGTTTTACTTGGAGGAAATTTCTAAATGTAGTGGAAGAATGGAAGTCTCTTCTCCTCTTATCAATATGTCTGCCTCTCCCTACAACTCTTAGCCATCATCACTTGTTTTGGGGCTTGCAAATATTTAGGTGACTCAAGTCCTTGGGCAAATGAAAAGTTAGCATGCCTAATAATCATTTGTCTTGGAATTAGATTCTCTTGTCCCTACTTCTACTTGACCGCTCCCCTCCAATAATTCCAATCCATTTTGTTTTTGTATTTTAGTGATATATTATTCCTCTTATCACATAATAATCACTCTTATCAAAGTCTTATAGTCCATTCTTCTTATAAGTCAATTAACTTTTATCAATTCTAGTGATAAGTCACAATCCTATAGTTATTAATTAAATCATATAACATAGGCTAAGTTAATAATATACCACTTAGGGGTAGTTAGAATTAGAAATTAGTGAATTAGGGAAGTAAAATAACATTAATATAGATACTAAGAATAAAAGAAATTAAACTATATTATATTGATATCAAATTGTGACACTTAGTCACATGATACAATACCCGGACCATTACAATTTGATTAATCAAAATTTCGGGGTCTCACAGCACAATTGGAATATGAAATATTAACTGAAGAAAACAAATATTTAGATTATTTGGAGAAGAAAAGTAGTATAGAGTTTTAAAGTATTATATATTTTATTAGACTATTCTAGTGAATATAATGTAGTCATTAGATCAAATAAATCCTAGTCATTGATTAGATAGTTGTCTTAATATATATAAGGGTTGTCATTTTGTCCTAAGCCAAAATTGAAAAGAATCAAGAAAACGCATCACATTCTAACTAAGAAATATATCTTACTCCAAATATATAATTTCTAAATAACCCAACAAGAAAACTAGGTTAGAATTTGAATACAATGAATGGTGACAGAGAATTTATATCTTATATCAAGAGACACATAACATAACCCGAACATATCATATTTCTCTTTCTTTCTTTTCTTTCAATGCAAGCAATTCCTTTACACTTGAGAATATTTGTTCCCTATCCATTTATCAACATGTTAAGTGATAAAGTAATAAAGAGAACCACAATTATACTCACAATTAGTTCATAACTTACATCATATGATTATCTTAGTGTTTAATGAAGAAATATAATCCATCATTTCTCAGTTCTAATCATTCACTTGTTGCACGGATATATCTCTCAACATGCACCATGAGAAGTGAAATATCATCTTCATATAGAACTAACTTAGGCAAAATCTTCTTAATGTTTTTGCACAGTTCAACCAAGTCAACTGGATATGTAGGTGTTGGCAATATAATATAATAAAGCATTCAGTATGGTTGTTCTAGATAATCGACCCCACTCACGAAAAAATCTTTATTCTTTTTCACTTCTTATCTCATCAAACTTTCTCTGATTTTTTTCAAGTCCTTGAATGTCAGACTTGAGAAATAATTTTTTAACTAACTGTACAAATTATTATAATCATATCTTACCTAAAAGTATAAAAACAGAAAATCTACCTCAGTTTCTTTCTCTCAAACAAAATATTTGGGTTAACTTTGACATTTTGATGTTGTTTAGCTTTCCAACGTGGCACTAGGTCGCTTGTTGAGGCTCCCGCGGAACTTGGGACCTCCCTACTGTTTACAGTTCTACCCCTTGGTCTCTAACTTCAACCACATTTTCTTTATCAACATTAGCTTGTTTTGATTCCACAACAACCACATTCGCCAAGTTAACATCAACTTCTACTCCATGGTCTCCTGTTTTGAATCACATTTTCTATGTCAATATTAACTTTCCCATATTATCCAACAACTACATTCTCCAACCCAACATCAACTTCCACCATATGGTCATCACTTTCAGCCACATGTTCCATGTCAACTTCCACCTCTTGGTCGGAGACCTTCAACCAAATGCTCGATGTCAACATTAGCTTGTTCATTTCCCAGCAAGCTCATATTCATATTCTCCAGCAAACACATTCCCAACCTAACATCAAATTATATCCTCGGGTCTACAACTTCAATAATATTCTCTATTTTAGTATTTGTTTGCTCATATTCCCTAACAACCACATTCGGCGTCGCAACATCAACTTCCACCCCATGTCTCCAATTTCAACCACATTGTCCATGTCAACATTAGCATGCTCATATTCACCAATAATTACATTTGTCAACTCAATATCAACTTCCACCATTTGATCTTCAGCTTCAACCACATTCTCCATGTCAACATCTATATTATATAAAGGCTCCACAACGATGTCATTATCTGAATAGTTATCATATTCTTGAACTCTCACCCGAGGATGATTAACTCGAACTCTTGCTCAAGGACGGTGGATTCGCACCGTGTAAGTTTGAAATTTTCATCTTCATCCAACCCTACAGAATTATAGCAAATTAGGTTATCTTCAATTAAACGGAAATTTAAAATAGTTGACTTGAACTTACCTAATCGTTTGTGTATATACTAATACAAGTATCTAAATACGTTGTTTGTAAATGTTGGATGCTCATTTTTTTTCGGTGAACCCTAATGTTGATACGTTTCATTGAGGGCTTAATAGCTCTATATCCTATTTATTAGTGTTCGATCTTCAAAAACTTATTTTTTATAAAACTGCACAAAATACAACTTCATCGTTCATTGTATTTAGTCATGTTTTGTTCATCATAATTGTGATGATTACAACCTTAAAAGCTAAATGTCAAACTACGTTGATAAATATAAAAATAATTTCTATTAAATGTTAATAAATATAAAGATAATATGCCATATATAAAAACTATTATGAATATAATTTCATATTAAATAAAAATTATTGCTTCTTACATAAATATATAATGCTATCTATGGATATACATAATATATATAATCTTTAGATACATATTTTGAGATATTTTTTCTTCAATTAAAATAAGTATTTGTAAATTAAATTTAATCAACATAAATATAATTCTACATAATTATGAATAAATACGCTACACCCAAATATATATCATCTATATACATATAACAAATAACCAAAATACATGAATATAAAAATTGATGTCCAAAGTAGCCTAAATGTATTATTTTTAAACCCCATTGCAAAATAAAATGTTGAGTAAATATATCTTATCTTTTTATATTATACGTCAAATAAAAAAATTGTTAAATGTAAAAGATAAAGACAAATATATTAATTAATGCAATACACATACAAATTTGGAAAGTCGACTTTTATATAATTTTAATTAAAGAACCTTAAAAATTGACAACTAAAAGCGTAATTTCAATATTAATCAACTTTTTTAATGTATAGATTTTAATTACTTTTTATAGTATTTGAATTAGTCGATAAACTTTTACGATACTATTGTTAGAGACTCTCTTTATATAAATATATGTATATTATGATTTTTGTAAAATGAGCGGAAAAATTCTATCATACTATTATGATTTTTTGAAAAATGAGCGGAAAAATTCTATCATACTCGGTTGTTTAGTCCAATACTTAACTCCTTGTGATGAGATTTTTATTGGAAGACTTAACACCCTTGAATTTGGTTTAAGTTTGTTTAAACACTTGGATTTAGCACTTTGTTAATTATCGGTTGGAATGCAAATTATCGGTGATATAAAGTAATATGCAGAAATAAAATGTTGAAATGTAAATGACACAATAAATTTTATAGAGGTTCGAAGATGAGGTAATTCTTCTAATCCTCTATTCTCCAACTCCTTGGAGGAATCCACTAAGTATTGATCGAGTACAAAGTGGTTATCACCCGGATGCAAGTCTTGATCACACGGTGACTTGATCCTTTGGGACTCGATCTGGAGATGCCTTGGTCACACAAATGGCTTTTCGTCCGACTCGAACTTCTTCACGGGTGGCTGCCTTGCTACTTGACTCACTTGCTCAAGCTTCTTGGATTTGATAACGAAGCCCTCCAATGACTTGAGACTGGTTCGACCTTGAACCTTTCTACAATCCTCCTTGGAATGTAGACCCCTTTTGATTCTTCAAAAGTTTCCTCTTCAATGATTTGAAGTTATCTTTCCTTCACGGCTTGGTGTTGGATCGATTTTCTTGAAATTTAGGCTTGAGGATTTGCTTGAATAACTTGAGAATATTTTTGTAGGTTACAGCTCGAATGATAACTTGAATGTTCGTGGTTGGGTAACCTTTTCTCAAAGTGATTCTCGGCCTTTTATAGTGAACTTTCAAAAATCTGCTGTTGAAGAGATAGGTGATTTCAAAAGTCACTTGTGTTCGTTGGCTTGTCTTGTTGCGATCCTTGATCTTGACATTTCCTCGTATTAAATGAACTTTCAACTTTTTTAGTCGACACAAGGTGCGTGCTTCCCATTTGTTTATTCCTTTTGCACGCTTCTCGGGATCGAGCACTTTAAGACATGGCGGCATGGAAGTATTACTTATTTAGGTAATATTCTTGACTTACGTACAGCAACGGATTCTTTTCGATTGTCATGACTTAATCGCCTTTTTCCCAGGTGACTTGAGTCCGCTCCAATGATTGAAAGACTCATCCGTCACTTCAACTTGAGACTGGCTTCCGGAGTTGACTGACCGACACTTCACATACCGTATCATAGCCGATACTCCTTGATCGAGTTCTTGACTTCTTTTCCTAGCCACACTTGCCTCGCGTGAGTCTTCATTCAAGTCTCCAGTTGACTTCTTGTGTATCCAGGCATAGTGACTTAAATCACTCGTACATCTCTATCTATTATAATGCAAATTACAAGGAAAATTGGGTGCCAACTTTCTAGTCTAAGTTTTACATGGCATTCATCAAAATCTAATAAACAAATTTCCCAACAAAAATGGAAGGCCTCTCCACTTTAGGAATGAGGACAAGTAGTGGACGTATAGCTCTTAGGAAGAGGGGAACCATTGAAGAAATCAGTAACATCCTCTAGTACATCATTTTGAATGATGTTCCAACAAGCTTGGAAAAAATGAGAAGAGAAACCACCCGGACCAGCTCTACTATCAGGACCGATAGAAAACACAACATTCTTAACTTCAGACATAGAAGGGATCTCACATAACTTGACCAAATCAATATGAGCAGGAATCTGAGGCATAGGAAATTGATTAACAAGATCAGGGCAAGTAACATCATTGGTCATATATGAAGAGAAATCATTGTTGTAGGATCTTTGGAGATCATGATCAGATGTGTAAAGCACCCCATTATCCATGATGCTATTAACTCTAGATCTCAACCTTTTCTGTTTGACCAAGTTATGGAAATATTTGGTGTTTCTCTTCCCTTCTACAGTCCATTTACAAGAGGATTTCTGGTGCCAATACTCCTCTTCCACTTTTTGAGCTAAGACCAATTCAACCACAGCTAAATTCAGAGCAAATCTATGGGTAGGACAAGGGTTAGAGTCAAACAACTTTTCTGCTTCATTAACATTGGTCTCAGCAGTCTTGAGTTTGTCAACAATATTACCAAAGATAGTTTTGTTCCACCATTTAAGTCTCTGTTTGACACTAATCATCTTGTGATTGAGATTTTGGAGGCCATAGAAACCAGTGGGAGCATGCCATATACATGAGCCACATTGTCAAGGAAAGTGGGATGGTTAGCCCACATTTTCATATATCTGAAAGAGGAAGGCATATTCTGAATATCGGCAATGCAATGCACCAAAAGAGGTGCATGATCAGACTTAATCCTGGCTAAGTGTTGGAAACACTAGTCTTATTGTAAAGATCAGCCCATTGAGAATTGAGAAAAATTCTATCAAGTCTTTCTTGAAGACCATTTCTCACCCAAGTATGCATAGTGTCTCCTATAAACCCAGCATCAATGAGGACACAATCACTAACCATTTGACTATATTCCTCCATTCAACAGACCTGTTAGTGTCACTACCTACCCTCTCAATTTCCTCAAGAAAACAGTTGAAATCCCCCTATAATCCAAGGCATATCTACATGAGAGGCAATAGTTCTAAGATCATCCCAAAGCTCTCTTCTATCCACCCTAAAGCTCTTAGCATAGACAAAGGAAGCATGGAATTTAGCAAGAGAGATGCTGTTGGAAAATTCAAGATCAATCACCTGGGTGCAGTCTTTGAGGACATTCACAAAGTAGTGGTTTTTCCAAAAAAAAACCCACACCTTGTTAGAGATATTAGAGACACCCTGATGAAACCCTAATTTTTTACAAAAAAGAGGAAAATCAGGAGAAACCATAGGTTCCATGATAGCTAGAACATGAATACTATGTTTAATACACAAATGATGAAGATGATTCAGAGTAGGGTCATTACCAATGCCCCTAACATTCCAAACAAGTAACTGTAACATCATAGTTTCTTTTTAACTTTGGCCCTCTGTGGCCTTTGAGGTTTTCCCAGAGCAGTTTTTTGATTGGATAAGGGAGCAGAAAGCTCTTTCCTATGCAGAGCTAATTTTCTTTGATTTTCTCTTTCCTCCTCATCTAACAGTTCATGAGGATGAGTGTGATGACCTGCAGAAGAAGGTTCAAAACTAACAATAGAAGGAAGCTGCTCAGCAGCATTATTTCTCTCAGAAGAGATTTGATGAGGGAGGCTGGTCTCAGACTCAACAGAGTGAGGGTGATGACTGTTAGATAAATATTTTTAAATGTTGTCCAAATACTCCTAAATGATTTAAAATGTTTTTACTAATTTTTCAGAGTATTTCTTGAAGTTTATTTCCGATAACAATTGGACAACACTTCTGTCTCGTGTAGGAATGGCAATGGGGCGGGTCGGCCAGGACCCAGACCCGACCCGTGCCTAGAGCGGGGCGGGTCGACCGTCATGGGTCGCGGGGCGAGGCGGGTCGACCTGATTCGTCTCTGTTTTAAATTAAATTAGATAAAAAATGAGAAAAAATGAAAAACAATATATTTTATAAAATATTATTTACAAAATTTATTCTTATCAATTTATAAATATTAGATATAATTATAAAATACATAAAAATACATAATAATATATATTATATATGTAAAATATATATTAAAATATATTTTAAAAATAAATATATTACGGGGGGGGGCGGTATGTACCGCGGGGCGGAAGTGAGACCCAGACCCGCCCCGCCCCGGGTCACGGGTTGGGGCGACCCAAACGGGGTGGGCCAGGGCGAGTACCCGCGGGCCGGGTCAAAATTGTCATCCCTAGTCTCGTGTTGGACCGGCCGCCATATAAACCAAAACCGTGTCGAAAGATAATTTCAAAAAATGTAAAACAAGACATTTGAAATTATATCGAGGTCCAGGTTGCACAAAAAGGGCGACCGGTTTGTGCGATCGGTGCCTGAAGAGATTATGAAACTGACTGTATCTCAGACTTTGTTGAGGGGACCGATCCCTATGGGGGGAGACCGGTTGGACCCTAGGTCGACCGGTCCAACCCCCCGGACCGGTCCTATGTGTGTTTTTGATGTTTCAATTTCATTTCAGATTTGTGCGCGACACGGCCGCTCTATCCTTTTGACAGCAAATTCTAACCGTTGTGCAGTAGACAATTTTTTCTCAATTTATGGTGTTGATCTCTAACAAATATATTCTTCATTTGTCTTGCAATTTTTTACATATTTCAATCTCCTATGAGGAGCCTATCAAGTTCAAGACATCCTCTATAAATAGATGAAGAATTGAATCAACACAACAAGAGAGAATAATACAACACAACAAGATACATTCAAGCAAACACTCTTGTTCTTATATTTCTATATTCTTGTTGTAATATAAAGGTCTTACACTTTCACATCTTGAGGTCTAGGCTTTATTCTTGATTACACTTGCACTCAAACTTGTATATTTCATTATCGAGTTGTAATCTTGAATTTGAGTTCATCATTCAACACAAGATATCATTGTGAGTGTTCTTGTGGTAAGAACACAATTGGGTGATCTAGGTGTTAAAAAGAAGATTGTGGTAATCTTCTTATTGAAGAGTTTGGTGCTCTTTGAGGTGTTGAAGAATTTGGTGTTCTTCAAGGTTGAAGATTGTGGTAATCTTCATAGGTGCCGTTGAAGATTGTGGTAATCTTCAAGGATAATCTCAAAAAAGAGGTATTGTAAGGTAATGTTGTATTAATTGTGGCGAGTTAATAAAATCTTTTTTCTTTTTGAAATCCATCCGGAGATCTTTGGGTGGTAGAGGATTAGGCCCTAGGTGGGTTGAACCTCTATAAATCGACGCAGCGTGTTGTTTACTTCCCGCACTTCCATTCTTGTCTTAGCTTATTACATTCGAAAAAAGAGGGCATAATCGGAAAATGAGTATAATCTATTCACCCCTCTAGATTATTGTAGTCACTTGGAAGGTAATTGAGTATTGTCCATACTATGAGAGGAATGTGTCCCAGCTTCAGAGGCATGAGAAGTATGGTTCATAAGATCAAAAGGATTATGACGAAGAATCTGACATTCCTCATTCAATTGTTCCTCAATAACTGGTTGTTTACCAGGTCTTTGAAACCATTGTTCAGACTGAACATCTTGAGTCTCATTAGGAAGCGTGGTGGAGTGCTGCTGGAGAGAAACATCAGTATTTTTAGGTGGAGATGAGTGTTGTGGAGACTTATTAGGAGATTCCTGTGTTGCAGGGACCTTTTTAGCAGGTCTCGGAGCATTACCAACAGTGTAACACTATTCAAGATCATGTCCAGAGTGGAAACAACCAGAGCAGAATTTGGGTATGGATTCGTGAACAACTTTTTGTTAACGTAATTCTTCACCAATGCGCAAGAAAACAGACTCTTTCCTTGGGACACTTAGATCAATACCTATGCAAATCTAAGCGACTGAGAGCCTAGAACAGGTAGCGGTCGATTTATCCAATTGGATAGGAAACCCAATCAGATTAGCGATGCTATATAGAGCAGACTTATCATAGAGATGAATCGGGAGACCTGGAAATTTTACCAAGACTGGAGCAATAGGAGATTCTTTCTTAACATAAAAACTAGGACTCCACTTAAAAACTCTCATCGGAAAACCTTTAACAAACCATAAAGGCTTAAGCCACATCCTATCAAAATCAGAGCTATCTCTAAAATGAGATAGAATGTGTCAAAAATTTAGAATTCTGATTTCTACCGATCTATGGAATTTCATATCATCTATGAAACTACGGATAGATTTTACCTCCGGGATGCCTTGTGAGAACTTTCCAATCAGTGTCAATTCCCATTTCTGAGCCAGGACTTGAGATTCAGCTTCCAAGAATTGTAAAACCTCCTTATCATCATGAGTGATCACCGAGCCTAAAGAAGGACTCGATTAAATAGACCAACTAATGAAACATGACAGATTAAAGCATCAAAATATAAGTTTCAAAGAAGTTACATCATCCTCTAGAAATATAAATTTTAGCTCATGATCATGAAATCCAATAACAAATATCCAAACATGTTCTACTGCAAATTACAAAGAAATGATTAAAAGAGAGGTCAAAAGAAACTTGTCTCGTATTCGGTTTGAAATTTTTCAATCTTCATGTAGTAAGCTCCAACTCCTTATCCTTCCTACCAACTCTCTTTGAGTAGATGTGTAGAACAATGCAAATGTACAAAAACAAAAACTATCAAAATCGAAAGATTGATTTCGAGAAAAGAACGTATTCTTAATTGTGAAGGATGATTTTTTCTTTGAAACTCATGTCTATTTATAGAAAAAGGTTTTCTTCTTTTCTTCCGTTCTTTTCTCTGTCCATTGGACTCTCTTGATGCCAACTTTCTCTTGTCTTCCATTAATCTCTTATTTTCTCTTGCACTTATTTGTCTTCTTCTTATTTTTCATTGATTAAGCTTTCTTTAATGTAGAGAAAGCTTTTCGTGGTTTCTCACCATGTAAAGTTGTATTATTCTTCGGAGTGTGTTTAGTAGGTATCGTCGATATGCATTGAATGTATCACGATATGAAGCAGGTGAAACTTGGGTTAAATCATGGTAGATGAAGTTTGAACCACAGTACACATTGTATACCGCGGTACATGTATGTTATCTTTGCGGTACAACCTATAAAATACAACAACATGTCTTTGCGGTACATGGTAAGTTTGTACCGCTATTTCTTCTGTAGTACATGTTTCAGAGGTGTTTCCTGATTTTCTCTTCAGTTCTTATCACAGTATGGCTTCATGTATCGCGGTACATCCTGTAGAAACTCTTTTTTCACCTTTCATCCGTTTTCTTGATTCTTTGGTACTAGAATACCTATTACAACTCAATATACAACTCGAATAATAATTTTGACCCAATTTACTCAAAAACAACACAATTTCTAAGTTTATGACATCTAATTTGTTGGTTAAAATCCAACTTAGTAAATACCCCCAAACTTAAATTGTTGTTTATCCTAAAGCTAACTTAAAAACAATGCAACAAACAATAACTGTTTGAGTTTACAATTTCTTTCAATGCCTTAGGGGATTTTAAATATTACACGACTTAAAGAATTTATAAAAATATAATTATGCTCACTTGTTAATTAAACATTCAATTTCACCTCAATTTCGTGACGTCATATGTGAATGCGATCGATGTTACAATTATATTTTGTCAAAGAAATTATCAAATATTTTCCAATGATCCCATTTTTTTAACTTCTTAGATATAATTCTAACATCAATCTCGACATTGTATGCAGTGATAACATGACAAATTAAAGAATCAATAGGACTTTCAAGGGTTGTAATGTAAGCTCAGGTTAAAGGTATGAAAATATAGGATAAGTAGTTGCAATTCATCCAACCATATATAACAACAACCAATTTTATGGATTCGGAAGTGTTTTCTCTTCTTGTCCCGATTTTTGACTTTTTTTATATATATAATTCTCGTAGACAACCTTCCTCAATAAAAAATAAACCAAACTTTGCTCCAAATATCTTGTTTGTATGAATTTCATATGTATGGGTGAAACGGGTTATTTTTGGGAGATTTTTCCTTTTTAGGTCGGATAATCAATAAGTTGTCAACGAAAAAGTTTTATTAAGCTCAAAATGGGATACTAGGGGAATTTTTTTATTTTGGTAGGCTATATAGGCTTTAGCTTTTTCAAAAATGACCTATATCATTTTCCTAATGTTATATCATTTTAAAAAATATTTTGACTAATGTTCAAACATATTCTCGAGTTATACGGGATCATTTAGTTAATATTTTGAAAAAACTTATTCGAACAACTTATTAAAATTTATGAAAACATTGTGTGAAATAGTTAAAGTCACAGTTTCAAGATTATCACATGCCTTTATAACAACCAAACACATCACACTTAGACAAATCTTCAAATCATGTAAATTCAAAATCAAAAACATCATAAGCTACATAAAACGTACTCAAAAATTATTATGATGCATAATGTCAAAGTATTACCCCCAAACTTAAATGTGCATTAACCTCAATGTACAAATAATGTGAAAAGAGGGTATAAGGCCAATAAAACTTCCTGAAAGATCAATCAACTGGTGGCCTCATCGTCATCTAGTGAAGTGGGAGGGGTAGGTGGCAAAACCAGTGGGATAAAATCACCATCGGGATGTAAAATGTGTTGCGTCCATGATACAAAATAGTCCTAGTGATATGCATCATGAGCAACAATTTGTTTGTCAGCCTGACATTGCATCCATCATCGCACGGAGCTCTCGGCACATGGTTTCCATCATCGCCTCTCTATCATCACGAATCACCTGGCGTAAACCAACTATCATCTACTCGAGGTGATGGACATATGCCTGAGATGGCTCGCCTGCTCAAATAGTACGTTGTCTACTCCTCTTCGACTGCATGTCCTACATCCATGGCCGACACATCTTTGTATCATCATGTCCATCCTCAACGGCATCATCATGTCCATCAGTATCTGCATCCTTCTGTCCATCAGGGCCCCCTCCTAAACTGGAGTTGGAGGTGCCTGACCTAATAAGAATCCCAAACCATGAGATGGGTCGGTGTGCCATTCCAAAACCCATAATTGAGGATCGTTTGACGTGTGATCGCCCTTTGGTAGGAATAGTCGGATCGTCGATTCGGCATGTAAGATCATGGAGAGCGCAAAGTGAACATATAAGTGAAGGATGGTTCGAGCCAACCGCCGCCGTGATACATCGCACAATAGATCGAGATAGGTATATCGCCAAGTCAAATAGAATATCGTTGGCAATGATGTAAATGAGTCATGAACTATAATGGAATATGAAAAAGGAAATCTTGAATGTTCGAGAATGCTTTCAAAAATAAATCATGATTGAGCAAAATCCATGCATAGTAGAGATTAACATTAAAACAATTTTCTATTTTACACAAATATGATAAGAGAGAGAGAGAGAGAGAGAGTACGATCATGGAAACAATACGTCACATCAAGCTTCTTGAAGTGGGTTATGGATAGTCATCAAAGTTCGGATATAGTAAATTCCTATCAAGAGATCCGTTGATACTAGATATCTTAAACTCGAGGATTATGCAGTCCCTTCTAGATATCTCCCAATTTCCCGAAATATCATATCGAGTTTGGGCATGTATTTAACAACACTAACATAAGAGTGGTGAAGATGGAAGATATAAGTTTATGACATGAAATGAACATCTAAGAGCCTTCCAATCAAACTATATGTTTGGGAATTTGAAAAGGAGACTTGAAATTCATTGGAATTCCACCGTAATGAAAAAGAGGAGGTGGTGATGTATAATCGGCTTGAAAAGCGCAACCCCGCAACCACGCATCGAATACGAGAATGATAAAACGAAATTGCTTCGATATGGTATATGCAGTAGACATAATAATAATTATTATTATTACTATTATAAAACTGATAAATGTATTGTGGTATCAGACGAAAACATGCTCATACGACTCTTGGTTATATGGAATTCTGCCTTGTGATAAGAGAAGATTCTTTAAACAATTTTAGACCAGCATCAGTTCCCAGGCCATATTCCATACAATTAAATTGCGACTTTGAAGAAGCATACTCGATGACAAATCTCGCAGACAATATCACCCTTCTCATTGCACCAGCTCTGCACGCACTTACGGTGAACATACTACAAAAAAGGAAACACCAAACAGAGATTTTCACCCCAGATAAAAATATGATTTTTTACTCTTATCATATTATTGTTTCCTCACTGTTCACGAATACAAAAGATGAAAAAAACATACTCTGAATATCACTAGTGTGTCTCTTAGGAATAAGCACATCATTATTACTACTCATTATGGATCCTCAACAGACAGTCTGCTCCATGTATGTAATTAAAGGTATACTTGTTCGTTCACTAAAAAAAATGAAGTCATTATAGCCTACTTTGCAATGGCGTAGAGCTTAACAAATATTAGGTTGGGCCGACACGTAAGTAGGTTGGGCCGGAGAAAAAACTAACAAAAAATCATAAAAATTCTAACTATAATTTTTTGTTAAAAAAAATTCTTAGTGAAATTTCTTTTTCACCTCCCCCCCATCCTCTAGTGCTACTCGAATATCATTATCACTAATGTGTCTCTTAGGAATAAGCACATCCATGTAATGAATTTATCTATAATTTTTGGAAAAATGTATATGAGAATAATAATAGACTTGAACAATGGCAAAATTCTGAGTGAACAGAGTTTATAACTATTATCTAAAGGAACTATTGTAGTAGATATATAGCATGATGAGATGAGTTACTTCATCCATTATTAACCTTTTCTTTTTAACAAACAATTAAATAAGTCTTGTCAAAATGTCCAATAAATCATTCAAAACCCTGTCCAAACTCGACACTTGGAGAAAAAAAAAAAGGCAATCATTTATAATAATGGTCAACAATATTTTAGATATTTGTTCATTAAGTTAATAATGTCACCAAAGTGATTGATTTCCGTTGATTCAAAAATATATAATACTGAGATAGAAATTGAAGTTCAATTTTGTCGAAGCACATAGATTATCACTTTCCCCATTCCAAAAGTATGTTTCACCTGCAGAAATACTTTTCTCTAAAATATGATATCGTGTTGGATATAAATTTTGACTAAATATATCTAATATTTATCTTTACTGCCAAAACAAATGTCATTCATCTAATTATGATACAATAGTCAGAATGCAAAAGAAAGGTCAATGAGCATATGTCTCTAACAAAAACACCCTACAAATCAAATTACATCATTACTTTGATTACAAACACTTCCATCATGGAGGAATTTAGCATGATCATTAGTTCTCTTACAATTGGAGATATAATCATGCTACTCATTATAGCAACGGTTACATTGAACTCCAAGTTAAAACCAAACCATAATGCAATCCCAAAAACTGGAATTTCAGTGATTGAATAAAGATTTGTCAGTGGGGAAAATGCTTGTGAAAATTAGACTTTACGGTCACAAGTTTTATATGTGCACTTCACAGTAGCTTGGAGTATTTGATATCATATAGTTGAAGTTCGTGAGACTAACCTTCAAGCTCCCACGACAAAAACAGGGCACCTCCATGTTTGAATCTTCATCTTCATCATGACAAATCCTACACTCTTCCACTTTACTTGGTGATGATCCTATACTGGCATCCATCCTATAGAAAGAAAAACCCATCATCATGCGTTCAACAACTGGTTTTTATTCTGGATAGCAATTTCTAGGTAAGCAGTCGATCTACTCGCAATACAAAATGATCCTCCATAATTGAAACCACATTAGCTCTTATGCATGTGTTTGAACACTTTTGCTTTTGTTTTTCTTTGATCCATAGTATAAATTTACCAGATGTTGGGCAGTTCGGCATGTTTTGGCCCAATGTCCTGTCATACCACATCTGTTACAAAGATCACCACCAGTTCTTTTCATATGTATTTTTTATTTATATGTTTGACTGATTTGGATGCCCATGTTTAACCATATAATTATTTTGGCGGGAATAATGATAATTATCTCAATTATAGTAATTATGCATCGCCGGTCATATCTCTCGAGTATTTTGATGTGGACCACCACAACCATGACACTTGTGGCCCCCACGCCAAAGTTTATACTCACGGCCTCTAAATCGGCCCCCTCCTCTACTGGAGTTAACATGTGCTTCAGGCACTACATTAGACCCGGTAAGGTCGCAAATCGTGATTATCCAACAAAGAATTCATTGGTTTTCCGCCTTGCAATATGTCTTATATTGATGTTGTATGTATTGCTGTTGGAGCACAATATTTGATTTATGCATAGTGGAGAATGTTTTCTCCAATTTATCATACTCAGATGATTTTGTCCCACAAAGAGCCAATCGGGACTCAATTTTAAATAATATCGAATTATAGTCAAGAACGGACTTAAAGTCCCGCAACCTCGATTGTTGACAATCATATTGTGCCTGTGGGAGTATCACCATTCTGGTGTGATCAAATCTATCTTTGAGCTTTTGCCATAGCTGAGAATGCCTTTGAATTTGTATATATCACTTTTCAAATCATCAGATAGATGATGGTGTATAAATATCATCGCATTCAGCTCATCTTTTATATTGGCCTCTTCGATCTTCACAGGCTTTAGTGTTTTAGTCAGATCTTGACCCTTAAGGTGCAATTTGATATCTAGGCACCATGATAAATAATTATCGCCAGTGGCATCAAGGGTCTTGAATTTTTGCTTTTCGATACTGGCCATTTTTCTACAAAGTAAATAAAATTAATTAGTACAAATAAATTCAAAAACTTGAAATATACGAACCATTTCTCGAGTAATAACCCGTCTTTGATAACTTGTTGTACTTAATTCATTCTTTGCTTTTATGTAGGCTAATGTTGATAGTATAAACTAAACTAAAGATATATTGATAATAGTACAAAGCTTTGAAATGGGATTAAATCAAGAAATCAATCGTATCATTTCTTCAAGATTATTCATGCTTATATACAACTTCTCTGCAACCACTACACAACTATATTAAATGCATTTTGCATTAATTGAGTGTGAACATACATTTGTCAATATCTACCAACATTTAGGTGGTGCTCAGTCCACTTTGTATCACAATATATTATACCATTTTTTAACATTACATTCTTAAACTAGTTAATATTATGTGTACTTTTTTACTTCGAATTTTTAAAGTTTAACTCGTGTATATTCTTAAACAATTAGAGTGAGTTCTTAATTCTAAATTAATGATTCACAGGTCAGTGATCAAATATTCAAATAGATAACCGACTGAGTGTCTCAACTGGGTTCTTTTAAAAATTTAGTAATTTCGATAAAATAATAAGATAAATTTTTTTTAGGAAGACTCGTATAAAAATATATAATCTTGTTAATATATGTTGGTCCCAAGTGGTCGTCTAGATGACAGTGAAAAGACCACCTAAATAAATTTAAACTTTTGGGTCTTAAAGAACATGGTACAAACAACAAGGATGAGATGATGACTCAAACAGATTATAGCCTGATTTGATGTTGACTATTAGGGTGATCATAAATTTTCAAAAAATGTTCGAACTGCACCAAATTGCACCGTTTCATGACTAAAATCGTGATTTGAATATTGAATAGAAACTGACCGCCTTGTTGTTGTGGTTATGGTTTTAGATTTTAAAAAACCGTCAAAATTGCATTGCACCGCGTCTTTTGTTATTTATTCTTTAGTTAAATATTTACAGAATGAAGATATTAACAACTACCTTTGTTAATGATATATTTAGATCCACACTCTGTTAGAAATCCAAATCACAAAAGGGCATACTTTAATTCAAGAAATCTATAAAAGCATGCTTCAACAAAATCTACTATGATAATCCAAGAAAGTAAGAGATTAATCTGAATCGTGGAAGCGTACACAAATCCATTAATGCTTGAGAATTCATGATTTTGGTTTGGTCTTCCAAAACAACCAGTTCTGCCTTGAGAGTTTTTTCTGAAAATTGTAACACGTTCTGTAGAGACTACAAAAGTGATTTGGCTTAAGAACCATTGTCTTGGGGACCATAACCGCTTGTGGATAAGTATTCCTTGATTTACAATTTGGCCCCTTAACAAATTGTAAATCTCCTAATAGTATCTACACATTTAATCCCATGACAATTTGATACCCTTTTAATCCAATATTAAAACCTTAGTAAGTCATTTAATTGGATTATACTTTAAGACAACTATACACATTATGTTAGTCTAAATTAAAATCTCCAACACACTATGCATACTAAACATAATGCATTCTACATTCATTAAATGTTGCTAAAATGCATGGTGTTTTGCATCAAAATAAAACAACATTATAATGCATTATATCTTGAATGTAAGTGAAATAAAAGAGAATGCAACGTACATTTTATTAGGGGTGTTCACGATTTGGTTAACCAACCAAACCAATATTTCGGTCCTGACCAAAAATCGCACCAAAATTTCGGTTCAATTTTTGGTTTTCTTTTTTTGGAAAATTCGGATTTTGATTCGGTTTTGATTTAGGGTTTGGTTCCCAAACCAAATCGAAAAACCGAATATGTATTTTTTTAAATATTTATATATATATATATATATATATATAATATTACACTATTAATTAAATTTAAAAACAATTTAGGGCTATTACACTTTTTACACTTTTTAAAAATATTTTTAAAACGTAAAGAGGTGAAACAAGTTTCTTAAAAAATTTAGAAAAAACAAGTTGAACACCGGTTCAACTCCCGCCCCGTCTCGCCTTCGCTGTCTCCCAAGTCCACGTCGCATCCATCTCGGCCCGCCCAATCCTCTCCGTCCGTCGTCATCCGCCGCCACCGATTTGCCTCCTTTGTTGTAATCTCTCTTTTCTGCTTTTTCATTTCTCACTTCCCCAAATATGGAAAACCCAGAATCTAATTATTGCAAATTTTATTTATAATATTTCTATTTTATAATGTGGGACATAAATATTTAAAGTTAAATCGATTATTGCAATTTGTTGTTGCTTAGTGTTGTTGATTTATGATATTGATTTGGTTTTGAGCTATATATATACTTAGAGTTAATTTATGTTTTTCAGATTAATTTATTGTTAACTACATTAGCTCTACTATTAATTTATGTTGCTTAGATTAGATATTCAGATTAGATTTATGTTCTTCAGATTAGTTAATTTATGTTGCTTAGATTTGTTGCTTAATCTATTGCTTAATTGCTTGAATTGGTTGCTTAATAGTTTTACTAGATAGCATAATTAAAAGCAAAACTACGCGGTTTTCAAATTAACAGTAAAATTATATATATTTGGGGTTGAGTTTAATTGTTTCTATTTGTTCCATATTAGGTATGGAAAGTGCACGGGGTGACACAACGGGTTCGAGGACGAGGAATCCAGATTCATGTCCTCCATTAAGTACGAGTCTTGGTGAAATAGAGACAAATGAAAATGAAATGGAGGATCTAGGAACAACAAAGGAAGGACAAAGTGAAAGACTGAAAAAAAATGTCTAGAAGATCTGTGGTTTGGGATCGCTTCACTCTTTACTCGGATAAAGATGGTATGCCAAGAGCAAAATGCAAATATTGTGATAAAAATTATGTTGTTGATCCTGCAAAAAATGGTACGTCGGCATTGCATAATCATATGAAAACTTACAAGAACCACCCTACTAATATGCATATTGGAGATAGTAAAACAATAACCAGTTTTTGTCAAAATATGGGCATAAAAGAAGTGTCTTATAATTGGAAGTTTGAACAAGAGGTTGTTAGAAAAGCTTTAGTCTGTATGATCATTATTGATGAATTGTCGTTTAAATTTGTAGAGAATGAAGGATTTAGGGAGTTTATGTTAGTTGCATGTCCCCAATTTGTTGTGCCATCAAGAGCTACAATAACTAGAGATTGTCTTAAATTGTATTTTGAAGAAAGAGATAACTTGAAAGCTTATTTTAAAACATCTGGATAAAGAATCTCTTTGACCACCGACACATGGACTTCTAATCAAAGAATCACTTACTTATACTTGATTGGTCACTACGTTGATGATGAATGGAAATTGCATAAAATGATTCTTAATTTCGTTCCATGCCCTAAGCATAAAGGTAATGATGTAGGTCTTTTGATTGAAAAGTGTCTTCTTGAATGGGGAATTGAAAAGATTTTTGGTATTACAGTTGATAGTGCTTCTTCTAATGATAGAACGATTTGCATACTTGAGAAGAAGGTTTATTAATGGGTAAGTCGCAATATTGGATGGAAAATACTTGCATATGTGATGTGTTGCTAATATTATTAATCTTGTTGTTAAAGATGGATTGAAGGAGTTGAATGAGTCAATTGAGCGCATTCGCATGGTCTTTGAGGTATGTGAGGCAATCACCTTAGGCTCTAGAAGTTTAAAGATTTTGTCATTGAAGAGAAAATTGAAAGTAAGAAATCATTGTGTCTAGATGTTCCAACAAGATGGAACTCCATTTATACAATGTTAGATACAATCGTGGTTTTCAAGGGTGTTTTTGATAGATATGAGGTCTATGATTCGACTTTCGTGCGGATTTTATGCCGGGGGACCTCATGGAGATATTGGTTTGCGCACCAAGTATGATCGACCGTTGTTGAGAAGTTTGTGATAATGTTGCGTTAATTCTATGAACTAACTTTTCAAGTTTTCGGTTCTTTATTTGTGACTTCTAACACTTTCTTAGATGAAATCCATGAAGTCAATGAACATTTGAATGATTGGCTCAAGAGTGACGATGATGACTTAGTTGATATGGCTAGTAGAATAAAGTCAAGGTTTGATAAATATTGGGGAGTATTGAAAAGTTTAATATGATGTTGTATATTGGTTTTATGCTTGACCCTCGTCACAAGTTCAGCTTTTTGCAATATTATTTGAAAAATATGTATGGTCGAACGTGGTGACCAGGTCTCAAAGTTGGCAAGGAATGCTCTGTATGAAGTTTTTCATGAGTATAAAAAAGTATATAGCCCAGTAACATCATCAACATCATCACCTTCTTCAACTTTAAGTGTTGGTCAGGAAAGTAGATCGAGTAGAGACCCAACAAATGCGATAGATAAGAAAATGAGAATGCAAGAATTAATAACTGGGATTGGGGTTGAGGAGCTAGAGTTAGATATGTATCTAAATAAGCGCTTAGAGAAAGCTTCTTTAATATTAGATATCTTAGATTGGTGGAAATTTGAAAGTCATAGATATCCCATTTTATCTAAGTTGGCTCGTGATGTATTGGCCATGCATTTGTCTACCATAGCACTGGCGGGCGAATAATTGATGATTTTAGATCATCATTGACTACTAAGACGACTCAAGCTTTAATTTTTGCTAAGATTGGATCCGACATACTTTGGCAAAGTCTACTGAAGAATAATATGAGTTCATTGAAAAAATGAAAAATGTATAATTTAACATTTTTAGTATTTACTTTGTCATTTAATTTTAGAGTATTTCTATTAATGTTCTAATATTTCAATTTTCATAAAATATTTGTAAACTTGATGGCTTTAAATGTTGGCAAGTACTCCAACATCATTGATATCTGATTATCAAACTGTTGAGTCAAGACTAAGGTGAATTTTGATTATGTTTATTATATTGTAGACTTTAAGTTTCATCTAATGTCATTTTTTTCCCCACTATGACTGTAACGCACCGAAATTTTGAACTATAAAATGTGTGCAAATATTCATTTAACCATATGTTTTTTTTTATAAGAAACATGAGAAAGACAACTTGTTATAGCATGCCACTTAATTTTCAAAATAACAATAATTACAGTGGAAACAGTCGCTGTTGGGAAATTAATTTTTAGATTTTGATGAATGCCATGTAAAACTTAGAATAGAAAGTTGGCACCCCATTTTCTTTGTAATTTGCATTGTAATAGATAGGGTGGTCGAAATTTGAGTTAAGTCGGCTATGCCCGAACATGCAAGAAGTCAATGGAGACTAGAAGGAAGACTCGTTGTGAGGCGGTGAGTGTAGCAAGGAAGAAAAGACAGGAACTCGACTGAAGGTGCGGCTGAGATGCAGCTAAGTAAAGTGTAAGTCAAGTTAAGTCAAGATAGCCAAGTCTTAAGTTGATGTGACGGATGAGTCATCCAATGATTGGAAGTTGACTAGAAGTCATCCTGGGAAATCAAGGAAATGCGTCAAGTCGAGACAATCGAAAGAGATCGTTGCGCTGTAAGTCAAGAAAATTGCTTAAATAAGTAATACCCCATGCGCTTTCTTAAAGTGCTCAGTCCCGAGAAGCGTGCAAAAGAAATAAACCAATGGGAAGATCGCACTTGTGTCGAGAACTACGAAAAAGTCAAGACTCATTCAATACGAGGAAATGTCAATTCCAAGGATCGCAACAAGACAAGCCAACGACCACAAGTGTCTTTTGAAAATTAACCTATCTCTTCAACGGGCAAATTTTCAAAAGAACACTATAAAAGGCCGAGGAATCACCTTGAAAAGAGGTGACCTTGATTACTTGAGAAAACCATTACAAGCAAGAAAGCAATATACGTAACCTCGAAATATTCTCAAGTTATTTAAGCTCAATCCTCAAGCCTACATTACGAAGGAAATCAATCCAACACTCATCAGTGAAGGAAAGATGACTTCAATCAGTTTAAGAGAAAACATCTAAAGAATCAAGGGGTCTACATTCCACAAAGGATTGTGGAAAGGTTCAAGGTCGAATCGTCTCAAGGTTTTGGAGGGCTTCATGATCAAATCCAAGAAGCTTGAGCAAGTGGGTCAGTAGTAGCAAGGCCGCCTGCCTGTGAAGAAGTTGAGTCGTCACGAGAAGCGGTTTGTGTGACCAAGGCATCTCAGATCGAGTCCCAAAGGATCAAGTGTTTGTGTGATCAAGACTTGCATCCGGACCGATAACCACTTTGTACATTGTTCAATACTTAGTGGATTCATCCAGGAGTTGGAGAAGAGAGTAGTAGAAGAATTACCCCATCTTCGAACCTCTATAAAACTTATTGTGTCATTTACATTTCAAAGACTTTAATTATCGCATATTATTTTGATATCTCACGATAAATTTGATGTCCATCGATAATTAACAAAGTGCTATAATCAAGTATTAAAACAAACTTAAACCAAAATTCAAGGGTGTTAAGTCTTCCGCTAAAAGCATATCACGCGGTCGAGTTAAGTTTTAGTCAAAACATTGAGTTATTCTATCAACGGCTGAAGTCTGTTGAGTGGCTAACTCTGCGATCAACTAACTTAGATGTCCATCAAGGACTTATTGTGAAGTATTAACTCGAACGTCTTAAAAGGACTAAATCGAAAAGTTGGTAAGGTTTATTCAACCCCCTTCTAAACCTTACACTCACACCCCTTGGGACCAACAAGTGGTATCGAGTGGTTGGTTCATTGAGCCTTCCCGCATGGTTCTTGAACTAGATCTCCAATCTCTCAAAGCTTGCTTTAGCACTTGATCTTTCAAAACTCTTTTATTCAAAGAAAGTTATTATCATGGAAGCAAATTTGACACGCATCCCTATGTTCACAATTGAGGAATTTGATGATTGAAAATTCGTATGCGTGCTCATCTATCAAAGATTACACGATAAAATGTGGATAGTAATAGAAGATGGGCCACCGCAAATTTTAAAAGTGAACACAATCGCGCAAGGAGAGCTTTGCTGTGAAGGAGAAGAGGGTGTTGCTCCTGGACAGACTATGGTTGAAAAACCAAGATCCGAATGGACAAATGATGACAGAAAAAGATACAACTTGGACAACGTGGCCAAGGACATTCTTTACAAAACTCGGACAAAGCCATGTTCAAAAAAGTCAAATCATGCAAGACCGCAAAAGAAATCGGGATAGCAACCCCGATTTGTGAAGGCTCCGAGCAAATCAAGGAAAATAAACTATCATTTGCTATACAAAAATTTGAAAACTTTAAGATGATTGCAGGAGAAACCTTGGATCAACGGATGCTCGGTTCACGTAAATTACCAATGAGCATGCGCACTTGGAAAAAGAATATACACGAAGAAATGTGTATGAAGATTCTAAGAAGTCTCCCGGTGAATGGGAAATGAAAGTCATGGCCCCGAGACACTCCATGGACCTATCAAAAACATCCAACCATGAGCTATTCTCGATCTCAAAGCCTACGAATTTGAGCTAAGAAGAAAAGACCTAGAAGAGACAAGGTTGTGCCCAAAACAAATGCGCTCTAATAGCTAAGGATGGTAAAAGAGCCGAGGTCAAGGAAGTCATTGACCAAGAGGAGATTGCCTCGATGGTTAAAAGGTTTAACAAATTCTTTAACAAGAATTACAAAAAGAGGCAAAGGTGAATCCTCCGGAAGACATTCACTCCTCCAAGTCGAGGAAGATAGGCCACCCAAAAGAACAGAGCATCAAAAGGTTGAGTATCAAAGAGCCGACAATCCAAGGATGGAAAGAATCGATCAAAAAGTTGAAAATCTTTTTTGAACCGCAAGCAACCCGGTCACTATGCCATTGATTGCCCATATCCTCGTAGTCAACAAATACAGGAATGAAGAGAAAAAAAAGTCTTGAGAGAAAGAAGACAAGAGAAGAAAAAGGCAATGTTTTTGCAGCTTAAATCTTGAGAGGCCAAGTAAAAAGACACAAAGCAGACTCGGAGAGTAGTGAAGCTAACTACTCAAGTAACTCTCGAAGAAGAAGCCTTGATATGTCTAATGGCCAAAGAACAAGACCAACCCGACCAAGAAGATGAGGTACACTCTAACTCATCACACTCCATTCTAGTGAGTGATTGTGACACACACACCTCATCACCCACTAATATTTATGATTCATTAGGCAAAATGATGAAAGACTTTGAGCACATTAAATCCTCACACACACTCGCTAAATGAGGAAAACAACCGCTCAAAAGCCAAAACTCACTGGTGACTAAGGAGCCGAGTACTGAGTCACACGGTGATGAGAATAAAAAGTAAAAATTTGAAAATGCTAAGTTAATAGCAGAGATAGTTGCTATAGAAAAGAGGAAAATGACCTCAAAAATGTGATTGCCTCATTCACTAAGGCATCGAAATCTTTGGATGATCTTATTATGAGCCATAGAGAATGTGGAGATAAGACAGGCTTAGGATTTAATTCTTTTATGCTAAGTCAAGCTCCCAAAGTGATTTTGGAAAAAGGATCTTCAAGCAATGAAGCATCTCAAAAATCCAAATCTCCAAATGGTGCACACACATTCATTCCAAAGCACAATCACAACCAAACTGGCCTTGGTTATAAAGGAAAAGGAAAAACTGACCGGTGAGTATCTTTGAAAGGACGGTGAGAATAAATCCAACCGAGTTCCTCAAAGCCAAACTCCAAACAGAAAGTACTCAGTAAAGAAGAAACAGAGCTACCAAAAACCCCAGTAAATTCTATAAAAGGAACACATATGATGGGAATGGTAGAAATTATCCAAGCCAAGTCTGGTTGGAATAATGTGAACTATCGAAAGACCTATGAAATACATGCCAGATGGCAAAGGCCTAGAACTCAAAGAAAGGCTATTCCAAAGGCAAAAGAGCTATCTTCAAAGACACATATGCACCCAAACACTATACACAAAGGTATCACAACTACCCAAGGAAGGCAATTGCTAAAACACATGCACATGCATACGACAAAAAGAGCAATTTGTATGAACCTAGAACCCCAAGCAATTTTCCAAAATTAATTATGATTATGGCATCGATAGATGGCAACCTCTTAGAGTCAAATCATTTGGCTATAGTCTGGTTGGATCATCTTACAATACTAACCCCTCAGGACCCAGACAAGTATGGGTACCAAAGCCTAATTTCCTTGATTGCAGGTTCAAGAAACGGTGAGTGCAAGGAACCTGGTACATGGATAGTGGTCACATTCCCATATTACATGACAGAAACAAGAAAAATCTGTCAAAATTTAAGGAAGTAAGAGGTGCAAAAGTCATATTTGGAGGAAATGAAGCTCGGGGGAGAAATAAGAGGCATTGGATCCATCAAGAAAAATAGATTAGAAATTACGGATGTTGCATATGTTGAAGGCCTCAATTTCAACTTACTAAGCATAAGTCAACTCGTGACAATGGCTATAATGTTGGATTCAATATGGGAGTATGCCAAATCAAGAACATCAATCTAATGAAGTAGTGCTACAAGGATGCGCAGACAAAAGAACATGTATGTGGTGAATTGGTCAATCGCAACACCAAGCACTTGTCTCTGTAGCAAAGAACACGGCCGAATCAAGTTGGTACGTGGCACAAAAAGCTCGAGTCACTGAATTTCAAAACTATTAACAAACTTGCAAGAAGTAATCTTGTAAAAGGACTTCGCACTAAGATATACAAGAAAGAGAGTGTATGTGATGCATGCGGATGGGAAAGCAAATCAAATCATCATTCAAAGAAAAGACATGTCCATCTTCAACAAGAATATTACACCGCTACATATGGATCTATTTGGTCCAGTTGAACCAGCTAGCATAAGCGGAAAGAAATACACCTTGGTGGTAGTAGATGACTACTCAAGATACAAATGGACAATTTTCATGTGTAAGAAGAAAGAAACCCTCAGAGAAACTACCACGGTGATGAAGAGAATCCAAAATGAGAAGAGTCAAACCATTATCAAAATAAGATCTTACGAGGGAGAATCGAGTTTGTCAATGGTATAATAACTCGATATTGTGTTGAGAATGGTATTGGTCATGAATTATCTGCAGCAAGGACTCCACAGTGAGAATGGAGTTGCGAGAAAGAAAGAGCAGAACTCTCAAAGAAGCAAAGCAAGGACCATGTTAGCCAAGCGGGGGCTACCTAAAAGATTTTGGGGTGAACCAATAAACACAAAGATGCTATACTCAAAATAGATGCATGATAAACAGACGGTGACAAAAACTCCCTATGAGATTTGGACAGGAGAAAGCCAAATGTTGCATATTTTAAAATATTTGGATGCAAATGCTTCATTCATAACAATGGCAAAAGATAATTTAAAGGCTTTTGATGCTAAAGTCGATGAAGGTATCTTCTTAGGATACTCGGTGAAAGTAAAGCCTACGAGTGCTCAACAAGAGGACAATGGTTACGAAGAGTCTATTCATATGGTGTTTGATGAACCCAACGTAAATGGAGAAAACATTGAAGAGCGGTGATGATAAGTCGAATCACCCAACCATGCGTAAGAGTCCCTATGTTGAAGTGAAGTCTGGAATTATAAACTCAAATGAAGATGAGATAGCCGAGTCTCAAAGACAATTTGGGAAATATACTGACCAAGTGATGATGAGAGAGTCGATCAAAATAACACAGTGCAAGACGACTAAATCCACCTAACTTACTCCAACTGATGTAAGGTGGTGAGAGATCATCCACCAAAACTAATCATTGGAGATGTAAGAGAAGGTGTGAAAACCAGATCAGAACTCAACAAGAAGCTATGTTCACTTGTTTTATCTCACAAATAGAGCAAAAGATGTGTCACAAACATTGGATGACACACATTGGATTCAAGCCATGCAAGAAGAGTGAATCGGTTTGAAAGGAACAAAGTGTGGGAATTGGTTCAAACCCATCAAAATGTTATTGGCACTAAATGGGTGTTCGAAACAAGATGAATGAGGAAGGTTATGTGGTAAGAAACAAAGCAAGATTGGTAGCCAAAGGGTATTGCCAAGAAGAAGGAATAGATTTCGATGAAACTTTTGCTCTGTGGCAAGATTGGAAGCCATAAGAATGTTTCTTGCCTATGTTGCTCACAAGAACTTCATTGTATATCAAATGGATGTAAAAGTGCATTCCTTAATGGGTTATTGGAGGAAGAAGTGTATGTTGAACAACCTCCAGGATTTGAGCGAAGACTCTTGGAGATAAAGTATACAAACTGAAGAAAGCTTTATATGGATTGAAACAGGCACCAAGAGCATGGTATGATACATTATCATAATTCCGATCGAGAACGGATTCACAAAAGGCAAAGTGGATAGAACTCTCTTGAGAATTCAAGATGGGAAGAGTATCTTTGCTTGTTCAAATATATGTGGATGACATCATCTTTGGATCCACAAATAAAGAGTTGTGTGATAAATTCTCAAATCTCATGCAAAGCAAATTTGAAATGAGCATGGTGGGGAGAGCGACATTCTTCCTTGGACTCCAAGTAAAAGTGAAGGATGGAACCAAGTCGGACAAAATACACTAGAGATTTAATGAAGAAATTCGGTATGGAAGAGAAGTCTTCGTGATCATACCGATGAATACATCGATTAAAATGGATATGGATACGGATGGCAAGCATGTGGATCAAACAAGATACAAAGCACTTATTGGATCATTGCTCTATCTCACAAAGAAGCGGGCCGGACATCACCTTTGTTGTAGGTGTATGTGCGATTTCAATCTGCTCCAAAAGAAAGCCACATGACCGAGCCAAGAGAATCTTGAGATATTTGAAAGGAAGTCAAGAAGTTGGCTTATGGTATCCGAAGGAAGGGGATTCAAGCTAATTGGCTACTCGGACTGACTATCTTTGGATGTAGAGTTGATGGTGAAAGGTACCTCGGTACATGTCAAATGCTTGGAAACAAAGCTAATTTCTGGTTTAGCAAGAAGCAAAATTCAATAGCCACCTCCACACCGTGAAGGCAGAATACATAGTCTGGGCGATTGTTGTGCCCAAGTCTTATGGATGAGACAACAACCTTGGTGAGAGACTATGAAGTTGAAGAAAAGGAAATTCCAATTATGTGTGATAACACAAGTGCAATTGCAATCACTCAAAATCTGTGCTACACTTAAGAACAAAGCACATTGATGTCGATATCACTTCATAAGAAATCATGTAGAAAGGAAGGACATCACCTTGGAATATATCTCAACCGATAAGCGATTATCGATATATTCACAAAACCATTATGTGAATCAAGATTTGAAGAACTCAAGCATGAATTAGCGTTAATTGGTGAGTTGACACTCGAGAAGACTCAAAGAAAAGAGAAGGAACATGAAAAGATGAAAAAAAGATTTGAACTCTGAATCGCCTAAGTGAATCGACGTGATCGGAGAATCAATTTGCATCGTTAGTTAGGTGGCGGTGAGTGCCTATGTGCAAAAAGAGAAGAGTTAAATCGCTAAGGAGTAAGTGAAACATTTATGAGCAAAGTGACAAAAACACAAATCGTTTTTACTAAGCGGGAATGTTTTTAAGAATGACGTCAAGATAATTATGACATGTACATTCAAAAGCTGCATACCAAGCTTATGATTGGATATAAATGTTGCCGCATTAAATGCGAGAAATTAAATGTTAATCGGCATGTAAAATCTGAGCCGTTGATTTTGATCAAATTTCAAAAACCACCCGCACGTCCTTTCATAACCCATACATATACCATTTCGTTCGATTTTCTCTCACTTTACCAAAACTGTTCATCTCTCTCAAGAGCAATGAAAGCATTTTTACTCTCAAAACCCTACAAATCTTCAATTCTTATTTTCAAAGTTTCATTCGGTAAATCTTCGAGAAATGGCATCTACGTACGACTTCGTCAAGTTGGGAAAACAAATCCACACGGGATCTGGATTTCGAAGGCATGATCAAACAAGGGTCAGACGAAACCCTTGTGAAGAAAATAGCAGAGAAGTTGGAGAAATCAGGACTGAAACCCTTTTTGTCGATGGAGTTTCAGATGACCTACGTGGAGAAGGTCGCACAGTTCTATGTAAACGTTGAAGTTCACGATGAGGGCATCAAGTCCTCTGTTCACGGGAAAGATTTCACCATCACCGCCAAGGATCCGCGAACATCGCATTGTTCTTGCGGAAGAAGAGTCTTAGGAGATTTATGAAGCGATGTTAACCTGGCCGCCGCTTGGAAGAAGTAGCCAAGCCTTCGCCCATTGTCTTTGCAAAAGTTGTCTACACAGCTGATAAGAAGCTGCTGAAGGAGGATTACCACAAGCTATTAGACATTGTTGCCAAATGCATAGATATCAAGTTTGGAAGCTTTAATCAGCTGTCCAAAACCAAGTTGATCGTGATGGCTACGATCATGGAGGAGAAAAAGGTGAACTGTGCGAGTTTGTATACAGCAGACTACGCTGAATATTGGAAATAAATCCTTCAAGGAGGATGGTTCGTTTGGAGGATCTTTGGGATATGACCTAGTGATTGGCCGGATGATGGAAGTGAAGGGAGTTCTCTTCGACATGGAAAGACGTTCCATGTAAACAAGAAAATGTTCGATCGAACCTTTAGAGAGAACGTAAGAGAGCGTACGCCAAGAGGGTCGTCACTGAGTGAGGAGAATCGGTGGCCCTAAAAAGCAGATTGTGTCCTCCTCTCCCCAGGAAAGAAGGCTGCCCTGCAGCTGCAAAGAAGCTGTTGCCCCTGCAGCAAAGAAAGAAAAAGAAAACAAAAGATGCACTGCCCCGCAGCCTCGAGTCACCGCCCCTGCACGCGTGGAGAAGGAACCTCAAATACCTTCTCCAGGTTGTCAAGAAAAGGAGGATCGACAAGCCTAGAAAGCCGACTCCTTAGAAAAGACAATAAGACGCCCCCCGCCCAGACTCGGAGGAAACCGCTTTTTGAACAGAAATTCCTCGGTAAGGACCAAAAGGAGAAGACTCTTCAAGCGGTCGAGCTTGAGAAAACAGATTAGTCGCCACTCACCGAGTAGATCATGAAGCAAATTTGGAGAAGTAGAGTCTCAGAGATTATTGATGCAACTTCCAGTGTCTGAAGCCAATCAGCAAAAGAGGTAAATCAAGACCAGTGTGGACAGACGGGGCGGTGAAGAACAAGGCTTGAGACAATGAGACTCTCCTGGCCGACAGGACTATATCTCCACTGCCCCCGATCGCATTTGAAGGAGTTGAGAGCAGAGTATGTTGCCTTCTATTCCGAAAAGGAAGGCAATGGGGAGAAGATGATAAAGATGATGATGATGTGATGATCCTATCCGGACATCCAAAATCGTCTGCGAGAATGGAGGAAGTGGAAGCGAGTCGATCCGGGAATAGTTCCAAAGACCGGAGTTTATTGAAGAAGAAGATGAACTATTGAATTTTTCGGATTGACCACTGTGGTCCAAGCACTCGGATGAAGAAAAGCGCATGAATATCTTGTAGATCTTCAAAGACAAGGAGAAGTTCGAGATCGCGGAGGAAGTCGAAGCTCGTGAGAAGGCCAGATTTGTCCCTTTATGGAACCATTGATCATACACATCCTCATCTTGGCATTCTCTCCGGGAGTGATGAGGATCTCGGACCCCGGGCCGCTACTCTGAGAAGAATTGGAGACGCAGCGAAGCCACGCGGGAATCTAGGGTCCTACATGAGCAACCTTGATTATTGGAAGGACAGGGAGTCTTCCACATCACGGTACCGAGATTGATCCGATGGGAGTGGTGCATCATATTGCCACGATTGTTCCGCCACCACTTCCCAGCTCACTCGGAGAAGAAGGTGTTAAGGGAAATGGCGATGAAACCGGGAAAGTGGGGACCCCGGTCGAGCCAACCCCTAATGAAGGTGTCTTACCACCTGCCCCAACGGTTGACTACTCAAAGGAACAACCGGGAGTGCGAGACGAGTGACCCCATTCCTAGTCACTCACCGGTGTCTTAGGATGAGGGGAAATTCCCTCCATGCGCAAAGAAGGACGGAGGATGTTGTAGCCGACTCCACAACGAATCTTGGAGGCGAAGTGGAGAAGGAAAAACAAATGGATACACACAGCAAGTTGTCACTAAAAAGCTCGCATTGTTGAGACTGTCTCACCAAGTGCCAACCGCTTTGAAGGCCAATGACGCCGTCTGATGCAATCGAGGCAAAGGATGGATCCGCCCGGGAGTGAACACTGCAGGCGATGAAAGTGCAATCCATGGAGTTGTGACTCCGGTGGAAGACACCTCTCGAAGACCCTAAGGCGGTTGAGTCTCGAAGGATTGTCCAATGCCTCGCCGCAGCTTGAGATCGCGGGGAGGTAGTGAAGGCCAACGGGAGGTTGAGACTTCGGGGTAAAGAGACGGAAGCACAGAACATCCTCCCCGCTATCATTGATCCATCCGAAAAGAAGATAAGTGCTCTTCACGATTCCCAAGACAATCCTCGATGTAACCTTTCCGGGATCGAAGGTGAAGACGGTTTGAGTCATCCCCATTGTCGATCCAAAAGACTCACCGAGGTGTTCTCCCAAGTACAAGTAAGTCCGATCTTAAGGCTACTCGCCAAACTTTTACTTTTGATGATGAGCCACCTATGCAAATCTCATCATCATCCGATGACTCTCTTGATACGGTCGAGGCCGAGGACCACTAACTCATATGGACAAACCACTCAGATCGACGAAGCTGTTGAGACAGTGAGCTCGGCCACCGGGTCAACTCCACAATAGACCACGCAAACAGAGTCAATCTGCGCAGGCTCCCAAGCTCGCAGCAGGATCGACTCCGGGAACATCACGAGCACAAGTTACCATTAAGCGATTCCCATTGCGTGATGATCCGTTTGAAGAATCATTTTTTTCCTGGAGCTACCGACCTTCTTGAAGAATCGCAAAGAGATCAAGAACGTTTCCATAAACTCCGATCCCGTTATTCCAACAGACACCATCGTCCCAAGAGACTTTGACTTTTTTTACGCCGCCACGGTGAGACAGTAAGTGACACGATTGAGGTTCGAGAAGTTTTCAAGGCCATATTTGCAGAGATAGAGAAGATGGAGAGGCACCAGGCCTCACTGGACATGAGACTGGATAACCGAGACGCTAATCTTACTGCCGATCTGCGAGGAATAATTGTCAGGATCCAGGAATGGTGGCAACAACAACAGACAATGCGCGTAGAACAAGTTCGATACTTCAGAACATTGATCAATAAATTGCTAGTTTGGCGGTGAGAATGCTTGATATGAAGAGAAGAATGCAAGAAAACATCGATCGAATGCATGAATCTCACAACACGTAGATGCGATTCTTTGTGTGAATTTCATAAGAAAGATCTTCAGCGCGAGAGGAGAACATGGAGAAGAAATTCAACCTCCTCATTTTGAAATGAAGTGGTGGTAGTTGAATCCAACGCCACCCGCTCTCAATTAAAAAGACATACTCCGCAGCCAGATTGAAGCATAACTCGCCTATCATCCGCTTAGACTTCGTGATTGCTAGCTTGTTTCTAGGGGGTTCCTCTCTCCTTTGATTATGCCAAAAAGGGGGAAGAGGAATACCTAAAGGCGTTGAAAGATTCTCAAGCCGAGAAGAAGGACGAAAATTTGTGAAGGAGAAGGCAGTGAAGAACTAAGAATAGAGAAGAAGGGAAAATTTGTTGAGGGGGAAGGTTCGAAAGATATTACCCACGATGATTGCTAAAACCCCCAACAAGGACTTGTCACAAACGGTGATATCATCGCAAACTCCCGATGACTCTGCGCTCCAACACTCCGCAGCACCCATGGCCGAAAAGCGAAAAATAGTAAGCGAGGGGATGAAGGAGGTGGAAGGAAAGATGGATGCCCGAGTGATGGATATACTAAAACAATATGGAGGCATTCCGGCAGAATAGACATCGATGCCATTTCGACGTCGGGGCGAGCCAAGATCTCGTTGATGAATTCAAGACGCTCGCATTCTCGAGTGTTACTTCGCAAATATGTCCATGGCCCAGCCAGGATTTGTATTGGGAAAAAGGCCTCGAGCTATGTGAAGAAGCCGACAGTGCAGACCATCGCGATCACTCTGTAGTCACTCAACCGGGAAAAAGAAGGCCCAAAGATAATACACGCCCATAGGCGGAAGAAGAAAGCGATGGAGGAGGAAGAGGTTTGGACCTAGACTCTACCCAAAAACATTGAATATATAGATCCAGGTAAGAAAGGAGGGATCTATTGGGTTTGGGTTTGACGAAGTAGCCAACTGCAAGTGGCCAAGAACAATGTTGAATATGTGAAGAGAATCGAAGAAGAAAATAGTAGACAAACTCGGTTGTGGGAAAAAGACAAGAAAGAAAAAGAAGAGATGAAGCTTCCGAGAAAAGCATATGAGAAAAAAAAGCGGTGAAGAAGAGAAGAAGAGAAAAAGATCGAGAAGAAGACAGAGAGTGATGAGGAAAGAATGAGGAAGGAGAAGAAGTGTTGTTGTCCACCCCTTCATGTATTTTACTATGTAAATGCATTTGTATGTAAGTCTTACGTACATTGAATAAAATTGTATAATTTCTATACTTGCGTAGATATAGAATATCATGATTACCTTAAGCTCTAATTAAGCTCGATACACTCATGTGATTGTGTAAAGAACTAGAATGTTATGATCAATAAAAGATTGATTCTACGCATACATTCCGTGATTCTACATTGTGCATGACGTATCTTTGCTATTTAATTGATGAATGCATGTTTTAAGTTTTGGCATCATCAAAAAGGAGGAAATTGTTGGGAAATTAATTTTTAGATTTTGATGAATGTCATGTAAAACTTAGAATAGAAAGTTGGCACCCCATTTTCTTTGTAATTTGCATTGTAATAGATATGGGGTCGAGTTAAGTCTATGCTCGAACAACATGCAAGAAGTCAACCGAGACTAGAAGGAAGACTCATTGTGAGGCGGTGAGTGTAGCAAGGAAGAAAAAGACAGAACTCGATTGAAGGTGCGGTGAGATGCACTAAGTAAAGTGTTAGTCAAGTAAAGTCAAGATAGCCAAGTCTCAAGTTGATGTGACGGATGAGTCATCCATGATTGACGCCGACTCGAAGTCATCCTGGGAAATCAAGGAAATGCAAATCAAGTCGAGACAATCGAAAGAGATCCATTGCAGAAGTCAAGAAAATTGCTTAAACAAGTAATACTCCCATATTGCCTTTCTTAAAGTGCTCGACCCCGAAGCGTGCAAAAGGAATAAACAATGGGAAGATCGCACCGTGTCTAACTCAAAAGTCAAGACTCATTCAATATGAGGAAATGTCAATTCAAGGATCGCAACAAGACAAGCCAACGACCACAAGTGTCTTTTGAAAATTAACATATCTCTTCAACGGGCAAATTTTCAAAAGAACACTATAAAAGGCCGAGGAATCACCTTGAAAAGAGGTGACCTTGATTACCGAGAAAACCATTACAAGCAAGAAAGCAATATCAGAATCGAAATATTCTCAAGTTATTTAAGCTCAATCCTCAAGCCTACATTACGAAGGAAATCAATCCAACACTCATCGCGTGAAGGAAAGACGACTTCAATCGGTTGAAGAGGAAACATTTGAAGAATCCGGGTCTACATTCCACAAAGGATTGTAGAAAGGTTCAAGGTCGAACGGTCTCAAGGTTTTGGAGGGCTTCGTGATCAAATCCAAGAAGCTTGAGCAAGTGGTCATGAGTAAGCAAGCGCAAACTGCCATGTGAAGAAGCCGAGTCGCACGAGAAGCGACTATGTGACCAAGGCATCTCCAGATCGAGTCCCAAAGGATCAAGTCGACTCTGTGATCAAGACTTGCATCTGTGATCGATAACCACTTTGTACATTGATCAATACTTAGTGGATTCCTCCAGGAGTTGGAGAAGAGAGGAGTAGAAGAATTACCCCATCTTCGAACCTCTATATATATTGTGTCATTTACATTTCAAAGACTTTAATTATCGCATATTATTTTGATATCTATTTGATAAATTTGTTGTCCATCCGATAATTAACAAAGTGCTATAATCAAGTATTAAAACAAACTTAAACCAAAATTGGGTGTTAAGTCTTCCGCTAAAAGCATATCACAATCGAGTTAAGTTTTAGTCAAAACGGTTGAGTTATTCTATCACACGGCTCGAGTCAGTGTTGAGTGGCTAACTCACGATCAACTAACTTTGTTGTCCATCGAGGACTTATGTGAAGTATTAACTCAACGTCTTAAAAGGACTAAATCGAAAAGTTGGTAAGGTTTATTCAACCCCCCTTCTAAACTTTACACTCACACCCCTTGGGACCAACAATTGCATAAAATAATTTGAATAAAACTTGACATCTACATATAATTCTAACAGACCATTTGACAGTGAAAGATTTTGAAGAAATCGCGTACATACATTTATTTATAAGAGAAGATAGACATGTAGATATATTTCATTCAAAATTCAATAGCAAAAATGAAGCAATTATAAAGTGTAGAAAATTCATATATTCATTTATTAGTAAGAAATTCGCACATTTACTAAATTATATTATATAAAAGAAATATCCTTTTTTGTCTATTTATATAAATAAATCTAGAAAATCATAGTAATTCATCATTTATTTTCTCAATTCAAAATTTCGTAGAAACCGAACATTTGTTCTAATTACCAATCAATTATCACACGAGTCTAAAGATCGTAGGTAAATACTTAGAAAATAATAATTTGTTTAAGAATTCCTCATTCAATTAAAAATTAACATTTAAAAAAAGACATCACTCTAGTAGTTGCGTAGGAAAATCATAATTCGTACAATGATTTCTTATTTAATCGAAAACAACATTTAAAAATAAGAAGACTTTACACCAGTAGTTTCATCGGTCACCCATTATCCACCGCCAATAACTATCACCGACTCCTTAACCTGAAAAATCTGATTATATATGTGGGGTGAGCGACACAACTTAGTGGAGTATAAATTGTCCAAACTAAATACACAGATATCTCACATAGACATGCAAATACAATCCAATAGGACATAGCGTAGATCTTTTGAAAAACCGTAGACATAGACATGGGTGCACTGCAGGGGTTCCACGAGGATACATCGACCGGGACCTCTTGAGTCCCTCGGCTCAATAGTGCCTAAGAATCGTACTACACATTCATGCAAAATAATCTAAGCATTTAACAAGGACAATAAAGTTTAGAAAACGAACCCCACCTTGAACGTAGCTTTGAAAAACAAGTAGAACTTAAATGTGTTGGATGCAAGCACTCCTAATCCTCGCTCGATAAGTCATCTAACAATAGGAAAATATAATACTAGTCAAAACCTTGAAAAATCTAAACTTAAAACTTAGAAATAATAATCTAAAATCCTAATTTAGGGGCTTAATAGAATATAAAATAAGATTAAACTAAATTGGATTTGATGATCAATAATTTGGAATTTGTTTGGTCAAAATATGAGTTGGTCGATTTTAAAGTAAAGAAATGGACTGATTTTGAAATATTAGAAATCTAGTTGGGGCAATATGTGATTTTTTGGAAAAATTGGACACTGAACCTGAATATAGCACCCTCAATTGAGAAGATTAAATCCCAAAACGCAAATCCTCCCTGAATTACCCAATTCCCCTTTTTCCTTCTCCCAATTTTCTTTTCTTTCTCACTGCCTGTACCAACCCACCCCCCACTCTCTTCTCCCTTTCTTTCTTCTTTCTTTTTCTTTCTTTCTTTCTTCCCTTTCCCCCAACTTCTCGTCAACAGCAAACCATCTCACCTCCTCTCTCAATTCACCTTTTCTTTCTTTTCTTATTCCTATTTCTTCTTCTTCCCATCCCCGTCACCCCGCCTCTGTTTCTCCTCTCATCTTTCTTTTTTTTTTCTTCTCCTTCTACCATCTAGTCTACCCGAATTCCAGCGGCAAAGAGGGGACACGACATGGCGGCGCGGCGAGCAATTTCTGGCGGCTTTTGGGCAGAAAGGGATTAGTTTCGGGCTTGTTCTTTGACGGTGGTTTTTGGGATTTCCGACGAAAATCAAGATTGGTTGGGTTGGTATCTCGCGACAGTGATTCGGTTTTAGTTGGGTTTCTCGAGTCAGCGGCGATGGTTATTGGCGGTGGATAATGGGTGACCGATGAAACTACTGGTGTAAAGTCTTCTTATTTTTAAACGTTGTTTTCGATTAAATAAGAAATCATTGTACGAATTATGATTTTCCTACGCAACTACTAGAGTGATGTCTTTTTCTAAATGTTGATTTTCAATTGAATGAGGAATTCTTAAACAAATTATTATTTTCTGAGTGATAATTGAGGTAATTAGAACAAATGTTCAGTTTCTACGAAATTTTCGAATTGAGAAAATAAATGATGAATTACTATGATTTTCTAGATTTATTTATATAAATAGACAAAAAGGGATATTTCTTTTATATAATATAATTTAGTAAATGTGCGAATTTCTTACTAATAAATGAATATATGAATTTTCTACACTTATAATTCTTCCTATTTATTCTTTATTGAATTTTGAATGAAATATATCTACAGGCCTATCTTCTATTATAAATAAATGTATGTACGCGATTTCTTCAAAATCTTTCACTGTCAAATGGTCTGTTAGAATTATATGTAGATGTCAAGTTTTATTCAAATTATTTTATGCGATTGTTTCCACTGTAATTATTGTTATTTTGAAAATTAAGTGGCTTTATATAACGAGTTTGTCTTTTCTCATGTTTTTTATAAATATATATATATATATATATATATATATATACGATTAAATGAATATTTGTACACATTTTATAGTTCAAAATTTCGGAGCGTTACAATGACAGGAGTATTGTTGCCCATGAAGATGAATGATTAGAAGAAGGCACTAGACAGATTTAGATGTCATTTTGGATATGTTTGGATGTTTTCTGATTAGTTTGCTTTAGTTAATTTGGATTTTGGAGTTTGGATATGTACTTTTTAATTTGGAGTTTTGATATGTACTTTTTAATTTGGACTTTGGATATGTACTTTTAAATTTGGACTTTGGTTTTAGTAAGTTTAGTTTACTTTGATTTGGTGAGTTGAAATAATGACTTGAGAAGCAATTAAACAGACACCAAACACTTTATGGATATGAACAAACAGGCCACAACTTAAAATTTCGGTTAAACGTGTGCCAAACCGAAAAAACCGATCAAAAATTCAGCTCTAGCCGAACCAAACCGTGGAGTTTGGTTCAATTTTGGTTTGGGTTTTGGACGAACCGAATGAACACCCCTACATTTTATTTGCAATATACGTCTTGTTTCAAAAGAATGCGTGAGACGGATCTTCATATGGTCTCTCCCTTATCTATCTCTCTCTCCTGGTCCACCCTCCTCTCTCTCTCTCTCTCCTATCACCCACGTCCCCATGTCTCCTCTTCTCTCTCATGTCCCCCTCCTCTCACTTCTCCTCCTCTTTATCTCTCCTCTCACACATCCTACTCATATCATGCCCCTCATCTCTCCTTCTCTTTTGGTGACCATTCTCTCTCTCCTCATGTCCCTCCTCTCTATTTCATTACAAAAATTTCACAAAAATATAATACTTTTCACTTATGAATATAATACTTGTAACTCTAAAAACGTATACTTTTCAAAGTAGAATTGACATTTTTTTATAATAAAAAGTGATATTTTTCTTGAAGTGATATTTATTTTATTAAGAAGTGATACTTTTTAAATAGAAAATGATACTTTTTTTTAATAAGAAATGATATTTGTTTTAATAATAAGTTATATTTTTAATAAGAAATGATACTTTTTAATAAAAAATAATATTTATTTAAGAAGAAGTAATATTTGTTTTAATAAGAAAATTATACTTTTTTAATAAGCAATGATACTTTTTTTTAATAAAAAATCATTACTTTTGTTTTAAATATGTGATATTTGTTTTAATAAGAAGTCATTCTTTTTAAATAAGAAGTTGTACTTTTTCCATCATAAGTGATACTTTGTTTTAATAAAAAATTATATTTTTTAATGAAAATGATACCTTTTTCATAAGAAATGATATTTTTCCATAAAAAGTGATACTTTGTTTTAATAAAAAGTGAATTATTTTTAATAAAAATGTGATACTTTTTCATAAACAGTGATACTTTATTTTAATAAAAAGTGATGCTTTATTTTAATAAAAAATAATAATTTTCAAGTCTAATGTGACACTATGTCACCTCCTAATATTACAAAAATATCATTGCCCCAAAATACGTGGAGCGTGACGAATGAAAAAAATGGAGGAAAAATGAAGTGGTGAAGGAGTAAAAGGTCTAGGTGTTGAAATAACTATGAGAGAGTTTTATGGCAGATGGAATCAATGGCGTTTGTTTCCCCCTCTTACTTAATTTATTTTGTTTCTCTTTCTATGGATTTTAATTTATTGTTGAAAAGTGAAGAGTAATTAATGGAATGGAGTGGTGGAGTGGGATTAGGCAAGGTTGCATAAATCACTAGGCGCTAGCTAGGCGGGCGCCTAGAAATAGTATTGTTTCTTCTCTCTCTCTCTCTCTCTCTCTCTCTCTCACCATTTTTGGTCCATTTTTTCCGCCTAAGCCTGATTTGTTGGCCGCCTAGGCAAGCGCCTAGGCCTGGTTCCTGGGCGCGTAGGTCGCCTAGCCCGATTTTTGGCCAGAACGCTTTTTTTGGGTGATTTTAGCAAAATCAGATCGACCTAAGGGTGCCTAGGCGGCCGTCTAGGCCGATTTTTACGACACTTTAGGTAATCTTCCCAATTGTGTTGCATTTTTATTATTTTCATCTCTCTCTCTCTCTCTCTCTCTCTCTCTCTCTCTCTCTCTGTATCAAAAAAGACGAAGAGAGAAGATCATTTTTTTGGATACAAGTTTTGCGGAATTTCGGAACTACTATCTCGCCCATGGCACTGCCAGCTAGGTACTTGCCATATGTACAAGCCCGTGGGCTTGATGTGGATCCGTCTCAAGGATCTAATCTCACACAAGTTTTTGGTTTAGATAAAAAGGATTCTCCATTCCTAACATCAAGAAATTAATTTGAGAATTATAAAATAGTAGTTCATAATTATTTTAGCAGAGTAGTTGATAATTAATATAATGTCATATTGTTATTTTGACATAGATGATAACTTGAAAATATATAAAATTAAAGAAATATATTTAAAAACTCTTCTTCAAATTATATCATTTACAAAAAAAGTTATCATAGATTTGAGACAATAAAATATATAATTTAGATGAATAGGTAGACCTTAAAGGTAGTCCAACATGCATACACTGAGTTTGGAGAATCTGATAAGCAAGAAAAATGGGTTTTATCCTTCAGTTTCTTTTTTTCTTTTTGGGGATTCCAAGTTAGGGCCCTGGATTGAATGAGCGGCCCATGAAGAAATCCTTCTGTCAATTGATAGTGTATCACATATTCACACCCCCATGGGTGGGATTGCATAATGTCGTGATTTCCAGCTCCTTGAATTCTCATTTTTGCCCTTATATTTCATTGCATCCGGAACTGTGTGACCCTCTTTGTCATTAATTACGAAAATCCCACTAATAAAATGGGAAATGCTGCAAGTGAGAAAATTTAATGGAATATTGTGAATGACAAAATAATATTACACAATTGGGATATTTGGTAGGGTTTTTAAAAAAGTAAAGAGAAGTGTTAATTCAGTTAACGACTCGAGTCGTCAACCCAATTCATGACTAAAAGATTTTTTTTTTTTTTTAAAAAACATGAATTCGGTCGTGATCTGAACTAATTAAAAAATTAAAAGCTAGCCGTGATCTCAATTCATGACTCGTGAATAAAACAAAAAAAGTTGATATATAGTCGGGTTGTGAATCGGGCTTATTTAACAGAATATTGCATTTGTCACCGAAATTAACACTTTTGGGGTAAAGGCCAATAGGAAGAGCACCTACAATAAAGTTTTTTTTTTTAAATGTCAAATGTGTAGGCTAATTTAAAAGATTATTACAAATACCTCATAGAAATTCTAATATATCTTTATTGTTGGGTTATTTAGAAATTATATATTTGGAAAATAAGAGATATTTTGTTAGTAGGATGATGCATTTTTTTTATAATTTCCAATTTTGGTTTAGTACAAAATGATTAACCCTTTTTATACTAAGACATCTTTTCTAATCAATGATGATTAGAAAGTTGTCTTAGTACAAACTAGAATAACACCCGTGTGTTACACGGAATTTGTCCAAAGGATAAAATTTTAGCGTCTTATAATATTTCTCATATGTTGTCTCGACTATATTCATTTTATCATTAGTTATCATGTGCATATTAATACATATTGATTACTTTATTTCATATACTACTTTGACTTGACTTTTTAATAATCGTCTTGACGTATTTATATAATCATATACATATTCATATGTATTAATTTAATATTATGATGCATTTAGCTTACCTGGCGTCTTAAAGGTGTACTGCAACCCTCTTTGTTTTTTGACCATACTTGTCAATCTCCACAAGATCATCAATATTGATTACTTCAGTAATTATATCTACACCGAAAATATATTTCACATATATTATCTATGGAAACTAATAAATAATTTTTATAAACTTACCAACTAAAATATTCTCAGAACTTGTATTGGATTTGATATCAGGGAATCCTGCAAAGTTGAATACAAACTGAGGTATAGACAAGGTTTATGACGGTCTCGCAGAAGTGCAGTGTGAAATTGAAGGCGATATGCATGTCTGGTAGCTTTGAATTCATTGTCATTTTTATGTATTACAAAATTGGTAAGGTAATATAAGCCACTTTCTATTATAATCTTTGAGTATTTGGGGATATGATACTTCGGAATGGAAGCTTGAATCTTATCATCCTGGATATACATATGGGTCAATATCTTAAATAGAAAATCTCAGGTACATTTGAAAAACAAATATACGATTTTTTTTCAGATATAAAACCAAGTAATTCATCAAATAAATCAATTACAATAAAACCACACAAATATTCACACTCACTACCATAACATCAAATAGAATGAGTTCCATACTTATCTTATCTTCAGGCTTGAACTGAGATGAGTATACCATACTTATTAACATTGCACTTTTATCTTCCACGTCTCTTTCTTAGGGTTGATATCGGATATAGTGTTAATCTTGGTAGTCATTTTCTGCAATATGAAGTATGTGGATATTATCATGGAAAATAATAGAGAAATATACACAAAGAAGCCACCTTAAAAAACTTGTCGTATATGCATACATATTGTAACATTAAATAACTTTTTTCAAAACTCGTATATAAAATACACGATTTGCCGATTAAATATTGATTGGATTAAACTTGCCAGATATACATATATATAATTGATTGGATTAAATATTAATTTTGCCGCTTAATTTCATGCGGTCAAAATTAATTCAATTTTCTGGTTGTCTTTTATGGTCTTTTAGGAAAGAATATCAACTTATAATTAGAAAAAAAACTTGCCAGAAATACATATTATATAAATATATTAAATATCTTTTTTCAAAACTCATATATAAAATATACGATTTGTCGATAAAATATTGTTTGGATTAAATATTGATTGGATTAAACTTGTTGGATATACATACATATATTTGATTGGATTAAATATTAATTTTGCCGATTAATTTGCATGCGATCAAAATTAATTCAATTTTTTGGTTGTCTTTTATGGTCTTTTAGGAAAGAAACTTATAATTAGAAGCCAAAAAAATCAATATATCCAAATATACGGAAAATCAATTGAGTGAATAGTTATATATACGGAAAATTAATTAATATGTTAATCACTAAATCAATTGAGTAAATAGTTATATATGAAAATATGAAAATTTAATTAATACATTGATATTTGATTGGATTAAATATTGGTAAAATCAATTGAGTTAATAGTTATATATGCAAAATTAATTAATACGTTATAAGGAAAATCAATTGAGTCAATAATTATATACGGAAACACGATAATTTAAGTAATATATTGATGATAAATTGAGAATTGATAGTAAATCAATTTATAATGGAAGAATAAAGTGGTGACACGGTTTGCCACGTGGCTAAATGTGAAGGTGACACATGGATTTGGAAGACTAAGGTGTTGACACTTGTACCAAATTGCAGAGGTGAAGACATGTGGCAGCTTGTTTTTTCTTTTAGTATATAGGGTTGATAAAAGTTGATCATTTTGTGTTGAGCCAAAATTGAAAACAATTAAGAAAACGCTTGCTCTTCTTACTAACAAAATACCTCCTTTTCCAAATACATAATTTATAAGTAACCCAATAGTAATGATATGTTAGAATTTTGTGGAGTATTTGTAATAATTTGTTAAATTAGCCATTCAGATTATTAAAAAAAAAAAAAAACTAAAGCCAGTCAAATTGGCGCCTACATATTATTCCTAAATAACTCAACAATAAAAATATATTAGAATTTTATTGGTATTTGTAATAATCTGTCAAATCAACCATTCTAATTATTCAAAAAAAAAAAGAAAAGAAACTAAATCAAAATAGCGCCTACACATCAGACATAAAAAAGTAGGCGAACACATTTGAAATAAAAAAAGGCTTTTTTTTATGGGGAAATTACACAAAATACCCTTCATTTGGCACAAATCCCGATTTTACTAACATCTCACATCTCTACCTTTTTGTACTCTTTTTTTTTAATTTTTCCCTCATTTACGCTCCAGCCCTTTCTTGTCCAATTTGTCACTTCCTCTCTCTTTCCTCCTTTCTTGTCCAATCTGTTACTTCCTCTCTCTCTCTTTCCGCCATTGATGGTTTGTTTTCTCTTTGATTCATGTAACTTCTTGTTCAAAATCTGAAGTCCTAGTTTCTTCATCTTCTAAAAACGGAAAGATGAAACTTGTCGATGTTGATGAAAAATAAGTTTTTAAGGGAAAATCATCCAAAAAGAAAGCTATTAGATTTAGAGGTGTTGATCTTTGTGATGTATGATGTTTTTCCTTTATATTCTTTGGATTTATTTTGTTATTTATTGTTTCTATGGATTTTTTTTTTTCCGTTTTCGTGTTGTTTTTGTTGTGTTTTGATGTTGTTTCATTTGTATTTCTATCTTTGTTGATCCGTTGTTTTTTTTTTATTTTTTAAATTTTTCTATAAGATGTATTGTTTATTTTTTTGTTTCGTTGTTGTTTTTTTGTTGTTTCTTTATTGTTTCTTTGTTGTTCTATTTGAAACATGAAAGAAACATAATTGGAACAAATATGAAAATGTCATGTCCGCTTTCTTCTTCTATTTGTTGTTTTTTTTGTTCTCGTATGTTTTTCTTCTCTTTTCCGATGTGCAAATCCGATTCTTCTTCCATTGTGCTCGAAAAGATGTCTTCTCCTTGTTCTTCTCTTTTCGAGAAAGTGTTTGCGCACTTGTTATGGGCTGCGTTTGGATCTCTAATTGGTGCTCTGTTTTTGATTTTTGGTTTTTTGGTGGTTGTTTTTATATGCAACGTATTGTTTGGTAATGTGTTGGGTTTGAGCGTATTTGTTGGTAATTAGAACGCGACAACGTATTGTTAGGTAATTTTAATAAAATCTTAGTATTTTTTGTACTGGTCAAAAATAAAAAAGATTTGTGTCATTTTCCCTTTTTATTGTAGGCACTCTTCTTATTGGCACTAGTCCAAAAGTGTTAATTTCGGTGACAAATACGATATTATGTTAAATAAGCCCAATTCACAACCGAACTGGTATATCAATTTTTTTTTTTTTTAATTTTATTCACGTGTCTTAAATTGAGATTACGAGTGCCTTATATATTTTTTTATTAGTTAGTCGTGACTGAATTCATGGTTTTTAAAAAAAAGTAAAAAATCTTTTAGTCGTAATTCGGATGACGATATTATTTGCCTGCAACTCCCAAAATTTAGCAACAACCGTTCTTTGCGAAGGTCTGTATGTCGATGAGTCGATCCCATCCTTGTATTGTACATTCCTTCTCAAATTTTACAAAAATCCCTATCTAAATGTAGCTTAAATCATCCGTTTCTAGGATCAATCGGGTTCGATTATAATTCTTTTAATTTTGCAGAAATTTAGAAGTGGAAATCTTCGCAAAGGAGCAGTGAAATAGGTTCGTGTTTTATCATGTACCCAACTCGTATCTTTTCGCATTTCAACAAATGGTAACTGATAAAAAAGGAAAAAATCGCAGCTAGTTGAGCTCAAATTTTAAAGAGGAGTTTAAGTTGTTTAACAGCACAAGTCTTAGTTCTTACTTCTTGTTCTTGGTGACCATTGTTTCAAATAGATATGACAATGTGCCCAGAATTTTCAATTTAAAATTCAAAATGAGTTATTACCCGTTGACATATATATCTTATAGAATTTTCATATATTATTTCTATACTAATTATATATTTAAAAATGATGTTGAAAAATGAAAATGCCAATTTCATGCCGACTCTATAAAGTCCAGGTCTTGAATAGTTAAGTTTGGACGGATAAATCGAGCCTGAAGGGGGGTGTTTGACTAAATTTTGATGGTTGCCAGCGCAACCGCAGCTCATCACACGGTAAAATGACGAGAAAGGACTTTGACGAGTCAATGCGCTATTCATCAAAATAGCAAACTCCGCCACAATCCACCACCTGTCGCATTCTCATTGGCCGGCAGCTCTTCTTCCCCACGCGTATTATTTAAACGGAAACATCTCACTCCGAAGATAATTCATTTCTGAAATCAGGAGCCTAAGAGGTAAAATGAGTTATCGGTTTACCTTTTAATTTGTTCTTTTCTATTTTTTGGAGAAAATAGGCTGAAAATTTTGTTTAGAAAAACTTTCTGAGGGTGTGATCGAATATAAGATGAAAATTTGATGATATAATGGATAAATATAATTAGTGATTTGAAAAATAAAAGAGAGTAAATAGTGTATTTGTTATATGATTGTGTAGTTATAATAGTTGATGTGATGTAATTTTGTTCTGTTAAAATTGTAAATTGATGTAACTGAATAAGAACGGGTGAACATCAAATTATTTGAATATTTTAAGTGAGAAATTCGCTTCACATGCTGCAAAAAATTTCATCTCTCTATTATTTCGATGTTCCACGGTTTTATCCTTTTCTTTTTAAGCTAGATTTTTCATATGGGAGTTGGAATTTGGATTTATATCTCTTAGCTTCTGAATTTTCCGTTATCTCCTTTTTTTTTTTTTTTTTTTTTTTTTTTTATCTAGTGTGGATCTGAAATCGTAGATCTGAGGATCTATGCTTCGATAGACTTTTTGGATTTAGTTTTTCTGACTATGATCTGCTTTTTATTGCGGTTGAGGAACTGTTTCGTCGGTTCGAAAAGATTTTAAAGGAAAAGGGGGTAAAGAATTTGTGGCTTCTGGTATATGTTTAGATTTATAACTTTTGCTTTTGTTATACTGTTTTGATTTGTTTATAGTTCGTTTATAGAATGATGTTGTGTAAATAGGAACCGAGTAACGGAATCCATTTAGAGGGATAGGTTTAGATGTAAATTCTTTTACTTTTTTTTATGTATTTTGTTCGGATTTTTGATTGCACATAATGTGTTTCTTTTGGTGGCTCTTTCCTTTGTAGGCTAATGAATTAGTTCTTGTTAGCGTCATATGCTAATGCTAGATATAATTGAAGCTTAGGACGATTGTTTGTACTTTTCAAAAGAGAATGTCTGGATTATAATATTTTCCGCACACTAACAAATACTGTATTTATTGTTTAAAAATTCCTTAATTTTCTGTAGGTTGAATTCTAAATAATCACATAAAAAGTATGTCGCCTGCTGACTCGTCACGCGAGGAAAATGTGTACATGGCCAAGTTGGCCGAACAGGCCGAGAGATATGAGGAAATGGTCGAGTTTATGGAGAAGGTTGTGAAGGCTGTGGACACTGATGAGCTGACTGTTGAGGAAAGGAACCTTCTCTCTGTGGCATACAAGAATGTGATTGGTGCTAGGAGGGCCTCCTGGAGGATCATCTCTTCCATTGAACAGAAGGAAGAGGGTCGTGGAAATGAGGATCACGTGACCATTATTAAGGAATACGGGGTAAGATTGAGGCTGAGCTCAGCAAAATCTGCGATGGGATTTTGAAAATTCTCGAGACCCATCTCATTCCATCTGCCTCTTCTGCTGAGTCGAAGGTCTTCTACTTGAAGATGAAGGGTGATTACTATAGGTATTTGGCCGAGTTTAAAACTGGGGCTGAGAGGAAGGAAGCTGCCGAAAGCACTTTACTAGCTTACAAGTCTGCACAGGTCAGTAACATTTATAAGTTTCTTGGATTTGTTTAATTGATACATTTCCAATGATATCTTCTGAGTTGTCTTTGCCTTTTGTTGTGCAGGATATTGCATTGGCTGAATTGACTCCCACTCACCCAATCAGGCTGGGACTTGCACTAAATTTCTCTGTGTTCTATTATGAAATCCTTAACTCACCTGATCGTGCATGTGCCCTCGCAAAGCAGGTATGTCAAGAACATTTGTGCCTCTAGTTGTTTGCTTGCTCAATAGAACATTATTAGACTTGTTCCTTGCAGTTTGAGGAAAAACTACTGCCTATGGCTAGAGCTCAGCTGAGAAAATGCTAGTCTAAAGGCGTAGTTTGATATTGCTTTGGTAATAATTGAATCGGTGCTGTCTTTTTCTATCCCCACCCCCTTGCGGCTGCCAATTTCCTGATTTGTGTAGTGTGGTGATTTTTGTTGCCATTTATAGGCTCAATGTCTTGTTTTTTTTCTTGTTTTCCTTTACTCATTAAGAGTTGAAGTTTTGGATGCATGCATCGTTTCTTGTTTTTTAGGTAGAGGCTGTTGCCCCTTTTACTGTGTTACTGTTAATGTAAAGCCGAGTATCAGTTGATATGATTGGATGGCTGATTGTCATGATAATACCTCTTCGTCAAAGCCGAGTATCAGTTGATATGATTGGATGGCTGATTGTCATGATAATACCTCTTCGTCGATGCATTTCACAAGTTCTCAATGTCGTGATTATTTGTTATCCAAATTCATGGGATCTGATTATTTTTTTATTCAGTTTCATGGGTTCCTGTGCCCCCTTGACTCAATTTAACTCCAATTTGGCCATTTCATATCAGACTAGGTTTTATCTTTCTTTTGAATTATCATAGATAGAAGTTGAGTTGATTTTGTTGCTAAAACTAAAATTAATATGTTTTGAAAAGTTCGCATTGATGATATGTTAATCTTCTATGCCAACTGATTCTTCACTTCCTTATAAGTTGGCTGTCTCATAATCTTTACCATTTTTCGAGTCGTATCCCTTTTTGAAGTCAACCATATTATGATTGATTGATCTAGTGGAAGTAGTTGTAGCTTTTGAGGCATATTACCTTTTTGTGTTGAATAAAAGCACATCTATTTAAATGACTATTTCTTTCTTATTTCTTCTTACTTATTTTAACTTCTCCATTTCATGACTGTGTTTTAATAGGTTTCCTTTGTTTCAGCTAATGTTCCCTTTGCATTTTCCGTGTCTTGGTATACCTCTTTCACTTATGGAAATGGGTGAACTTTTTCAGGCTTTTGATGAAGCTATCTCTGAGCTAGATACATTGGGTGAGGAATCGTACAAGGACAGCACATTGATAATGCAACTTCTCCGAGACAATTTAACTCTTTGGACTTCTGACATTGCGGTATATATGAAATCTTTTCACCCACTCGACTAAATATAAGTACTGAGTTTTTAGTTTTATTCTATGTAATGCATGGTATCTGTTTTGGTTACATGTGGTTCTTATACATTGTTCATATATTCCTGTTCCCCTTCATGAAAATGGAGCTCTCTAGGAGATCAGAACCACATAATTGCTTGTGAATGGTTGAAGTAATCAACTGATATCTAGAGCTTTTAGAGATCCATGTTTAACACTCCATTTCAATGTATTACTGTAAGTATGTAACCTTATGGGCGGTTTTCTTTTTGTTTTAGGATGATGGTGATGAGATCAAAGAAACCGCCAAACGTGATTCTGGCGAGGGACAACAGTGATGAATTTGTACTGTAGCAGTGTGCTCTTCAATTTGTTGTTTTAGCCTTTAGAAGTTCTGCTGTAGCAAGATTTATGGATATGGATGTGGTTGGGGTAATGGTGGTTTCTACGGTTGGAAGATTTACTCCTTTTAGTGTGATTGCGACCCGTAAGGAAAAAAGAGGATGGAGATAAATGTTTCTGTTCAGGTGGGGGGATGGATGCACCAAAGTTTCTCATTGTTGTTTTGTTTATTTTTGCTTATCTGATTCGATGGTTTCATCTAGCAATACATGTCAGTTTATCCATTATATGGGTATGCTCACCTATATTGAAATAAATAATACATGTAACTTGCTATGCTGGGTTTCTCTCATATTTGCCAATAGCAGTGGATTAAATCAGAAATACTGAAAAAGGATTAAATAGACTTGTTACACTCAAGTGTCAATGGGCGATAAGTTGTTGGAAGGAGATAGTTCTTAAGCAGTCTTCACATGGATGTAAAGGGGCCCTTGTGGGTTGATCTCCGTGTCATTGAAAGTTGGAAAAATGTGAAACATTACTCGAAACCCAACTCTGAATGATAGTGTACCAATGGGAAAAGTCAACTAAAACCTAATATCAACCCAGAAATAGACACTTCCGTGACTCGAGTCTTTTGCCGAGGAGAAGACCACCACGCACGCACACAAATGCACAAAAATAATAAAAACGTCTCATACTTGCTCAGGTAAGAAAGATTGCAAGTTGTAATTCCCAAACCATGGGATCTTCAATGATGGGCAAGAATATAGTTGAGATCCCTGATACAGGCGAAAGTGTGAATCCTGAGGTTTGCTATTTTTGAATAATATACGAATAAGTTGAGCTCAATTCAATTAATAAAAATAATTATTCAATATTTCCTCAAAAAAAAATCTATATTAATTTGGTTAATAATTAAATTCAATTTAAACATTTTTTCTTAATTTTAATAAAATATTAGAAGTGTAGTCAGGGATGCAAAGTGCAAACGAACCAAGTCAACAGGGCCGGCCCTGAGAGGTGGCAAGGTGGGCTTTTGCCATGGGCCCCCAATTTTTGGGGGCCCCAAATTTGTATATATTAGTATATTCGTGTATAAATATAACGTGTTATAATTGTAAATTTTGTAAAAAATAAAATTAGTTGGTCATAACAAAATTGCTTAAATTTGAGGCCCATATATACAATACTTATTAGGAAAAAAATTATTTCTGAAAATTTGAGAAATGTAATAGGATCCTCTAATATCTTCTTCAATTTCTAGAATTATCTTCTACATATATTTAGACTTGAATTTGTAGTGCAAACATGTTACGAAGAAGATATTCATCCGGAAGTAAACAAAGAAATAAAAGAAAAACAATTGATGAAGTGATTTAAACTCAAAGAGGAGTTCTTGATGATATTTTTTTAAATTACTTGTTCGGTCAGATTCAATTGATGAATTACAACAATCAAGTAATCAAGAAGAACTAAATGAACATATTAGTCAAGTCATATTTGTGTTCAACTATGTTCAAAGAAAGGTTGTATGAGTTAATAATTTTATGTTGTGAGAATGAGATGTTAGTAAAACTTGATTTTAAAAGCCATATTAATGATTTTGCTTCTCAAAATGCCGAAGATCGAGATTTTTAAATAAGTACTTAATACTTTTTTATGTTTGAACGAGATACACTCTTTCAAGTTTCACTATTTTTTATGATGAAAACTAAAAAAAATTGTTTGTGTAATATTCTGATTTTTATATTTCTATCAAGGCCCTTTTTTCTTTTTTTTGCCATGGGCCCCCGGAATACCAGGACCGGCCCTGCAAGTCAAGCCAGACATAGTATTGTTCGAGTTTGTTTGAATTTTTATCAAGCTTCAAAATTTATGTTTGAACTTAATTTGATTATCAATTGAATCGAGCTCGAACGATCTTTAGTCGAACCGAACACGAATCGAGTTCGAGTAAATTGATATTTACACATATTTATTCTTTTTTACTAATCGAGTCTAGCTCGAGCCAAACTTTTACATTATCGAACGGAAAATTCTGTTCAAGTTTGGTTCGCTATATTAACGAACGGAACTCAAATAAACTTTTAACTTTTTGATCTCTAAGTAGTTTGGTTTGTTCAAACAGCTATTCGGCTCTACTTATATTCGGCACGATTTATACCTAATGCACAATGGTGCGCAGTCGAATCAGATTCGCACTATTCCTTCGACTTTCAACCCACTGCCCAAATTAAGAAAACATATACATGTCTTCTTCTTCTATATATACAATATATCCACTTTTCGTGACTGATACGAATAATTGAACTTTGCACTAGCAGAGCACAGTGTCAGCATCACTCATTCCTTCACTATTATGGCCTCCAAAACCGCCGTTATTGCATGGTGTGCTCCGACGCTCACACACACTTCTCACACAGACTGCTATTCTCTGTTCCTGTGTTAGAGTAGGGTGCCCTGCACTCCAATTAGAATTGGATTTATCCTACTTGTAAAAATAATTTTATTGGGAATTATATTAATATAAAGGCATTTTTCTTTATCTTATGTTTTGCATTTATTATTTAATTGCTCATAGATAAAGTCCTTAGATCATTTTTAAGCTATGAGGTATGGTTGCGCATTTGATGGCGATCATGGAACATGCCTCTAAGACTTTGATCTTAAAATAGTTCCAAGTCAATGGGTTTTTCAAGATAGGACATTGAATAACCCCGTAAGACTTGTGTATATGATGCATGCTCGTGAGACGAGAATGTTACATTCCATTAACATTAGCGTTGAGACGCAAATGCATATATGCGGGTGCTTGTTGGCGAACAAGTTCATCGAAACATGACTCCAATGAAAAATTCTTATATGGAAACTTTGTTTGTCGAATAAGAATTTTTATATTGCAATAGTACATGATTAATCCTCGTACTTGAGGTACGACAGTAGCCTTGTGTCTATCCTGCAATACTTTGATTTATCTTTTGATTGCTTGACAATCACAAAGGGGTATTTTGGGTATTGCACTGATGTGCATGGAGGCTTGTCTGTAGCCAACATAGAATTCGACACTTGTCTTTTGACAAGGGAATTTCCTGTGTTTTCATAGTTTGTGATTCAAAGACCTTGGCCAAGGCACGATGAATTTGATTCATAAAAGAATCACTAGAACTTGAAATGGAATCACAGTTATTAAATCAATTGGGTTTCGATAACTCCATACCCAAGATTTAATCGGGAAATTAGTTGTCGAAAGGATTGTACATGTATGCAATTGCAATTGAAATAGGTTTACTCGCTATTTCACCTAATACTGGGTAATCATGCTACTTGCTAGATGTTACCATGATTTGTAGGTTCTTGAAATTAAAGAGTTAATTTCAAGTATATTAATTAATATGATTAATTAGTAGAATATATTATTCGAAAGTTACAAGAGTTGTAAGCTCATTGCTAGTGTTAGTAATGTGAACCTAAAAGGGTCACACATAATTTTGGTTGTTGACATTTCCAAATTGATAAATTCAATAGTTGGATGCAATTAATTAATATAGATTAATTAATTAGAGTTTTAATTTAATTCAATAGTTGAATTAAATATTTAATTAAATAATATGATTATCTAATTAAATCTAATTTGATTAGAAGGCTCAATGAAAGGAATAGAATAAATTAATTAATCAATTAGATTGATTAATTTGGGCTTTGGGTATTAATTATTTGAATTAATTAGTTGGACTTTGAAATCCAAGCCCATATATAATCTAGTAGGCCTAATTGTAGAAGCCCATTAGATTATTGAGGATAAATAAATAAATATGATTTATTTATATACATATATATATATGTGATATATATATATATATACATAAGAGAGATTAAAATAAAAAAAAAAAAAAAGAAAAACACGGCAGTTTTATTCTTGGCACAAGACCACTAGTGTAGTGGTCCAACCCACTACATCATGAAGTGGGTAGTTTTCCTTTTAATATATTTATTAAACTTGTTAATATAAAAATATAAAAAGGATAAATGTTTAGCAAGAAAATAGAAGTTGTTCAGTTGTTTTTTTTGAGAGGAAAACAACAACACTGCCGTGTGGTTTTCAATTTTGAAAAGAAAGAAAATAGTTCTTGGTTTCTAAAAATTCTCTCTTAAGTGTTTATCTTCCTTATTTGTGAATAATAATTAATTGATAATTATTATTCTATAACAATTAATCTCCTATCACTAGTTGATTGTGAGATTAAGAGTTCTATTCCAATTATCATTTTGAAGAACGGAATAAATTTTACTAGCGAAAGATTTATTCAGGTGTCTACAATCAAAAGGTGGACTCAATTGGAGGGGAGACGTTTGAATCCCTATTGGCGAAGTATTTGGAGTTTTGGTGATTGCCACATATCCAGGAATTGATTCCCTCTCAATCTTCGCTAAAAGGAGAAGACTCTACGAGGGTAATTTCCTTTTTCACTTACGAATCAAAATTTGTTTTTCTCGCATGATAACGAAAATGTCGATCGTTACAATCGCTACGTGAACCTACGGGGTTAGTATTTATTGTGATGAATGCACTTGTTTTAATTAGATTAAAAATTTTTAATTTCATTGTGTATAACCCCGTGTGGTATAGCTTAACCCAACAGTGGTATCGAGCCACGGTTTGCATTTTCGTTATCAGATTTTGATTCGTTTGATGTTTATTTGATAAGCATGGTATACTTATTAAAATGTGTTTTAATAATTATTTTGTGTGTGATGAAAATGTTTTATATGATTTGATGTGGGATAAATTTTGGAAATATGCTTACTGCCGAAATGAGTTAATTGTAACATGTTGATTTGGTGTGTTTCAATTTTGTAGTTTTGTTTTATATAATTTCATGTTTGAAGTTATACCATTGAAACAAGACAACGTTTTCAATTTCAGTTGGAAGAAAATTTGACATTAAGAAAAGTGTTTCTTATTAAATCTTTTCGGCAGTTCATATACTTGAGATTTAGTTTTGATTTTCGATAGGTTAAATGTAATTCTATCGTAATTCAAATGTTTCAAGTTTTGCTTTTGATTTATTCAAATTTTAAAATTTAATTGTTAATTTCAAAATTAATAAAAATTGTTTTTATGAATAATCAAAATACGATTTATCCCAAAATTAAATCAACACACAAAATTGGTAAATTTAAATGCTTTAAATTCATGTGATGGATGTTTTAGCATGATTTATTTAGGGATGATCATGAGCCTATGACCAATGTGATTGGATGTGTTTTATTTCTTTGGGTTTTTGGGGCCTGCGAGCCTCTTATTCTATTTTGTAAGTTCTTTAAATTTTCGCATTGAGAGTAGACTAGGTGGTGAGGTTTTCCATTTATTGTAATTGGAGGACGTTCGATGCTAAAGGCCCACGCTTTGTGTGGGTAGATTTTTTTACAAATGTAATAGAATAGGAGACTCAAGGCCCATGCGTGTATGGGTACATTAATAAAATGTAATAGAAATAGTTCTATTTATTTTGTCCCTTAGATTGACCACAGACCCATTTTTGGCTCAAATGGGTCGCATAGGCTGGCCATGATCATCCCACCGCTTTTTGCATAGGATGCATGTTAGATTTATTTAATGCTTTTTGCTTGCGCTCATATGATGAATTGCGTTAAATAAAAACCCACCTAGTAATTACGTTGATGAGGTCTTGAAAAGAAAACCCCAAGTTTTTGAAACTTAACAAGGAATTTAATTTTAATTAATTCCATATCAAACTAAATGGACAAGTTATGTTGGACATATCGTTCCATGCCTTCCATCAAAGGTAGACGACATGACGATGCTACCACACTTGGTCACTGGCCACGAGTCGTGGAGTGGCCTTGTGCTGGAAAGCTGTGATCCCTACCAAGCATTGAGATGCTTGTGGGATGGACTCGTCTTTATGTTGGCCACGAGTCGTGGGATATTTTGATGCTCCATCTACACAAAGGTTTGATGGGTTACGTTTGACGCTTAATACCATATAGGCTCATAAAATTGGGGTATAAGGGAAAAGCGAGGCAAAATAATCTTGAGGGTTGTATAAATGATACAATTGTCAAAGAGTTGACTACCAATAGAAATATCTCATGGGCTCATAAAATTGGGGTATGAAATATTTCTGTTGCGCTTCAAGCCCATTAAGAAAATTAGTTTTTCCGAATTTTATTATGGGGTTAATAAAATTTGATAAAATAGTGGGAGACATTTAATATTAAAGACCTTATATTGAATGAATATATTTTCCATAGTTTACTCATTTTCTGCTTCGTTTATTTTTGTAGATATCTCTACTAAAATGGCTAAAAATCCACTTGCATCCATACTTGAGCAAAACAAATTAACTGGCCCAAATTTTGTCGATTGGTTGAGAAACCTAAAAATTGTCCTTCAGTCGGAGAAGAGGGCTTATGTACTTGACAAAGTGCCTCCTCCACCTCCTGAGGATAAGACATCAGATGCCTATGGAGAATATCTCCGTCATATCGATGACAATCTTCAGGCTCGGTGCTATATGTTAGCATCGATGTCAAATGAGCTGCAGAGGCAGAATGAGGGTCTAGATCATGCTGCTGAGATCCTCATTCGCCTACAAGAGTTGTATGGTGAAAGAACCAGGCAAATGAGATATCAGATATCGAAAGACCTTTTCAGGTGTCGTATGACTGAGGGCTCTTGATCCCAAGACCACGGGTCAAGATGATAGCTCTCATTGAAAGGCTTTCATCCCTTGGAGTCGTTATGGACAATGAACTCTATGTGGACCTTTTGTTGCGATCTCGCCTCCTCATTTGACACATTTGTTGTCAACTTTAACATGCACTCCATGGAGACTAGTCTCCCGAATTGGTGAACATGTTAAAGACGGTACCAATCCACTATCAAAAGGATAAGCCTGTCTTGCTTGTTGGATCCACTTCCGGATCAAAGGCTGCAAAGTCTAAGAAAAGGAAATGGAAAGGAAAGGGTTCCTCTAAGCACAACAAGAAGGCAAAGGACAATGGCAAGAAAAAGGTTAATTCTCAAGCCAATGACAAATGCCATAACTGCGGCAAAATGGGGCACTGGAAGAGGAATTGCAAGGAGTACCTTGCGAGCCTGAAACGTTCAGGTATATATTTTGTTGAAGTTAACTTATCAGTTAATGATGCTTCTTGGGTATTGGATACCGGTTGTGGCTCACACATTTGCAATGATTTGCAGATAATGACAAGAAGCAGGAAGCTTGATAGAGATGAGACGGTCCTTAGGATGGGGAATGGAGCAAGAGTTGCTGCATTAGCTATAGGGACTGTTTATCTACCTTTAGAGAATGGTTTTAAATTGTGTTTGAACAATTGTCTTTATGTTCCGGATATTATTAGAAACATTATTTCTATTCTGTTTTGGATAGAGAAGGTTTTAAATTTGTCATTGAGAATGGAAGTTGTTCCATTTTCAAAGATTCTTGCATTTATATATTCCGGTTATTTGGCGAATTGTTTGTACACTATTACTCCCCATAAACCCATTCTCACAATTCAACAAAATAAAAGAAAATTAGATAATCATAGTTCTTTCACTCTTTGGCATGCTAGATTAGGTCATATTTCTGAAAAGAGGATACACAAGTTGGCGGAAAAACTCGACCTTAGGGGAGAGCAAAAATTGCCAACATGTGAATCATGTCTTAAAGGAAAAATGACTAAATCACCATTTGTTGGACAAGTGGAGCGAGCCAAAAATCTGTTGGATTTGATCCATACGGATGTTTGTGGACCACTAAGTGTTAGTGCACGAGGGAACTATCACTACTTCATAACTTTTACCGATGATTATTCTAGGTATGGTTATGTATACCTTATGAGGCTCAAATCTGAAGCTTTTGAAAAGTTCAAAGAGTTTAGATATGAGGTGGAGAAACAAACTGGTCGTAGTATTAAGACTCTTCGATCAGATCGAGGAGGCGAATACTTGAACAATGAGTTTCTTGATTATTTAAAAGAGAATGGGATTCTCTCACAGTGGACTCCTCCTGGTACTCCACAACTCAACGGAGTTTCGGAGCGTAGGAATCGAACATTGTTAGACATGGTTCGATCTATGATGAGTTTCACTACATTACCTCTTTCATTCTGGGGCTATGCCTTAGAGACGGCGGCATACCTATTGAATAGGGTGCCATCTAAAGCCGTACCCAATACACCATACGAGATGTGGTGTGGCAAGACACCCTCCTACAAGTACCTCAAAGTATGGGGGTGTGCTGCTTATGTGAAACAGCAAATGGGAGATAAGTTAGATATGAGATCTATCTTATGTAAATTCGTGGGATATCCAAGACAGTCTATAGGGTATTATTTCTACGATCCTTCAGAACAAAAAGTGTTTGTTTCGAGGAATGCTACTTTCCTTGAAGATGAATTTCTTTCTGAAAGGAATGGTGGAGTAGTAGAACTTGAAGAAATTCAAGAACCACAGAATTTCCCAGATGTTGCCGCAGATAACACGCCAGCTGAAGCTGGACCATCTAAAGCACAACCTCTTCGGAAATCCATAAGGGTTTCAAAGGGCGCTGAGAGGTCGAACCTTTTGTTAGAAAACAAAGAAGAGGGTCTCCTTTTGGATAATGATCCAAGAAGCTATGGAGAGGCAATGTCGCGTTATTGACTCAAAGAAATGGCAAGAAGCAATGCAATCCGAAATGGATTCCATGTACTCCAACAAGGTATGGACCTTGGTGGACCCACCACAGGGAATTGTTCCCATTGGCTGCAAATGGGTCTACAAGCGGAAGCTTGGAGTAGATGGAGAGGTAGCGACCTACAAAGCACGTTTGGTTGCAAAAGGTTATACTCGAAGCAAGGAATTGACTATGAGGAAACGTTTTCACCAGTAGTGATGCTTAAATCCATTCGGATGCTATTAGCCATATCAAGCATATTATGATTATGAGATATGGCAAATGGATGTGAAGATCGCTTTTCTTAATGGAAACATTAAGGAAGAAATCTACATGAAGCGGCGGAGGGCTTCATATCCGTGGGAGCGAGCAAAAGGTTTGCAAACTCCGAGAGATCCATTTATGGACTCAAACAAGCTTCGAGGAGTTGGAACATCCGATTTGATGAAACGATCAAAATGTTTGATTTTCATAAGAACCCGGATGAACCATGTGTCTACAAGAAGGTTAGTGGGAGTGCTTGATTGCATTTGTTGTGCTCTATGTTGATGACATTCTACTCATTGGGAATGATGTAGGCATGTTGCAATCAACAAGGACTTGGTTGTCAAAGTTCTCCATGAAGGACTTGGGAGAAGCATCCTTTATCCTAGGGATAAAGATCTATAGAGATAGATCTCGAAGGATGATCGGACTATCCGATCCAATGTACATAGACAAAGTGCTAAAAAGGTTTAGTATGGAGGAATCCAAACGAGGGTACCTACCAATGAGTCATGGTGTTTCACTTTCTAAGGCTATGTCCCCAAAGACGCTGAAGAAAGAGAAAGAATGTCTCGCATACCTTATGCATCCGCTATTGGGAGCATAATGTATGCAATGTTATGTACTTAGGCACGATGTCGCACATGCTCGAGTGTCACGCGGCGATATCAATCTAATCCAGGGGATGATCATCGGAAGGTCGTTAAGATGATCCTTAAATACTTGAGAAGGACTAAGGATATCTTTTTAATATATGGAAATGGAGAATTGAAACTAGAGGATTCACCGACTCTAGTTTTCGATCGATATAGGACGACTCAAAGTCGATGTCGGATATATATTCACCTTGAATGGAGGAGCGGTTAGTTGGAAGAGTTCTAAACAAGAAACGACCGCAGACTCCACCATCGAGGTGAATATATAGTGCATCGATCTGCGAAAAGAAAGTCGCATTTTGATACGAAAAACTTCATCCGAGGTTGGGTGTTGTTCCATCCGTAGTTGATCCAATAATGATTTATTGTGATAACAACGGGGCTATAAAGCAAGCAAAAGAGCCAAGATCTCATCAAAGATCCAAGCACATAATGAGGCGATACCACCGATCGAGAGAGATCATTGGTAGGGCGACGTCGTTTGGATGGATCGAGTCGCCGCAGAAAATGTAGCGGACTATTGACTAAGCCCTTAGCACAAAAGGTATTTGATGGACATCTCGAGAAGATGGGCCTAAAATACATGGGCAATGGAGCTAGGGCAAGTGGGAGATTGTTAGAGTAGGGTGCCCCGCACTCCAATTAGAATGGATTTATCCTACTTGTAAAAACAATTTTATTGGGAATTATATTAATATAAAGGCATTTTTCTTTATCTTATGTTTTGCATTTATTATTTAATTGCTCATAGATAAAGTCCTTAGATCATTTTAAGCTATGAGGTATGGTTGCGCATTTGATGGCGATCATGGAACATGCCTCTAAGACTTTGATCTTAAAATAGTTCAAGTCAATGGGTTTTTCAAGATAGGACATTGAATAACCCCGTAAGACTTGTGTATATGATGCATGCTCGTGAGACGAGAATGTTACATTCCATTAACATTAGCGTTGAGACGCAAATGCATATATCGCGGTGCTTGTTGGCGAACAAGTTCATGAACATGACCCAATGAAAAATTCTTATATGGAAACTTTGTTTGTCGAATAAGAATTTTTATATTGCAATAGTACATGATTAATCCTCACTTGCTTGAGGTAAGTAATGACGGTAGCCTTGTGTCTATCCCGCAATACTTTGATTTATCTTTTGATTGCTTGACAATCACAAAGGGGTATTTTGGGTATTATTGACCGATGTGCATGGAGGCTTGTCGTAGCCAACATAGAATTCGACACTTGTCTTTTTTGACAAGGAATTTCTGTGTTTTCATAGTTTGTGATTCAAAGACCTTGGCCAAGGCACGATGAATTTGATTCATAAAAGAATCACTAGAACTTGAAATGGAATCACGATTATTAAATCAATTGGGTTTCGATAACTCCATACCCAAGATTTAATCGGGAAATTAGTTGTCGAAAGGATTGTACATGTATGCAATTGCAATTGAAATAGTTTACTCGCTATTTCACCTAATATCTTTGGGTAATCATGCTACTTGCTAGATGTTACCATGATTTGTAGGTTCTTGAAATTAAAGAGTTAATTTCAAGTATATTAATTAATATGATTAATTAGTAGAATATATTATTCGAAAGTTACAAGAGTTGTAAGCCTTCTTTGCTAGTGTTAGTCGTGAACCTAAAAGGGTCACACATAATTTTGGTTGTTGACATTTCCAAATTGATAAATTCAATAGTTGGATGCAATTAATTAATATAGATTAATTAATTAGAGTTTTAATTTAATTCAATAGTTGAATTAAATATTTAATTAAATAATATGATTATCTAATTAAATCTAATTTGATTAGAAGGCTCAATGAAAGGAATAGAATAAATTAATTAATCAATTAGATTGATTAATTTGGGCTTTGGGTATTAATTATTTGAATTAATTAGTTGGACTTTGAAATCCAAGCCCATATATAATCTAGTAGGCCTAATTGTAGAAGCCCATTAGATTATTGAGGATAAATAAATAAATATGATTTATTTATATACATATATATATATGTGATATATATATATATATATACATAAGAGAGATTAAAATAAAAAAAAAAAAAAAGAAAAAGAAAAACACGGCAGTTTTATTCTTGGCACAAGACCACTAGTGTAGTGGTCCAACCCACTACATCATGAAGTGGGTAGTTTTCCTTTTAATATATTTATTAAACTTGTTAATATAAAAATATAAAAAGGATAAATGTTTAGCAAGAAAATAGAAGTTGTTCAGTTGTTTTTTTGAGAGAAAAAAAACAACAACACTGCCGTGTGGTTTTCAATTTTTGAAAAGAAAGAAAATAGTTCTTGGTTTCTAAAAATTCTCTCTTAAGTGTTTATCTTCCTTATTTGTGAATAATAATTAATTGATAATTATTATTCTATAACAATTAATCTCCTATCACTAGTTGATTGTGAGATTAAGAGTTCTATTCCAATTATCATTTTGAAGAACGGAATAAATTTTACTAAATGAAAGATTTATTAGGTGTCTACAATCAAAAGGTGGACTCAATTGGAGGAGACATTTGAATCCCTATTGGCGAGTATTTGGAGTTTTGGTGATTGCCACATATCCAGGGAATTGATTCCTCTCAATCTTCGCTAAAAGGAGAAGACTCTACGAGGGTAATTTCCTTTTTCACTTACGAATCAAAATTTGTTTTTCTCGCATGATAACGAAAATGTCGATCGTTACAATCGCTACGTGAACCCTACGGGGTTAGTATTTATTGTGATGAATGCACTTGTTTTAATTAGATTAAAAATTTTTAATTTCATTGTGCGAACCCGTGTGGTATAGCGAACCCAACATCCTGTTCTGTTCTTATTGTGTGCTTCACTGGTTTTCAGGGGTTCGGGGAAGACGGGCAGTTAGGAATAGGGAACAATGAAGAGAAAGAATGGGTTTGCACCATCACTGCCCTTCGCTCCGAAAACGTCTCCTCCGTCGTCGCCGGAAGCCGAAACTCTCTTGCCATTTGTGAAGACGGCAAGGTTTCTTTAAAGCCTCTTACTTTCTTCTGTATTCTTCTACTATTTATATGCTTCTTCCTTGTTTTTTGTGTGTTTTTGTGAGGCAATATTTGTTTCATGGAATTTGGGGAATAATACAATTTATCTTTTTGTTTCGATTTTTGGGGGGTTTTGTTGTATTTGATTACATTTTTTATTTGAATTTTTAGTTGTTCACTTGGGGTTGGAACCAAAGAGGGACTCTAGGGCATCCGCCGGAAACCAAAACTGAGAATGTTCCTAGTCAAGTTAAGGCTCTTGCCAATGTCAAAATTGTTCAGGTATTTGCGTTTTTGGCCTTTTTATCGAGCTTCGGATTAGAAGATGGTGAAAAATGAGATTTATTGTTGCCACGTTTAATATTTTGGTTTTGATCTCAGGCTGCAATTGGTGGTTGGCATTGCTTGGCTGTTGATGATCAAGGCCGAGCTTATGCGTGGGGTATGTCTACGTTGTTTTTTTCTTAACTTTTTTTCACTTTGCTTCAAGAGGCAAACAAATTGGAAGAATAAAGTACTCAAAAAAATGAAATGTTTATTCCCAAATTGATTTCTAGATGATTTTAAGGGGAATCTGAACTCGAGTCTGGGTTAGTTATGTAGATAGTGATTGAAAACTCAGCATGACTATGTAAGGGGTTCTCTATGTTTTTGAAGGACGAAGTCTATTGTGATGCAGGTGGTAACGAGTATGGGCAGTGTGGTGAAGAACCTGAGCGTAAAGATGATACAGGCAGACCGGTTAGAAGAGATATTGTCATTCCACAGAGATGTGTGCCAAAACTTTCAGTTCGTCAGGTGATTCAACTCAAAATTTCTAAGTTTATGCGTCTTAAAACTTCAGCCCCTTGGATAGGGGATCGGTAGGTTAGGTGAAATTTTATTGCCAGAACTTGGATTTATAGTGAACTGTATTTAGTTTAGCATAACTGAAAATTATTCTTGACTCTCATTGGCCAATCAGCAACTGAGCAAGTTCCGGAATTATATAAAATTCTTGATCCTCCCTTTCACTAGTCATCTAGGCTGGAAATAAATGGGATTGTCCCTCTAGATTCATATTTAACATTTCTAACTTCCTCATACTACAGGTAGCTGCTGGTGGCACACACTCGGTTGTTCTAACAAGAGAAGGACATGTATGGACATGGGGTCAGCCATGGCCTCCAGGAGATATGTATGTTCTTATGAATTGATGACCGGAATATGTTTTGTTCTAGCTACCTTGTCCTTCCATTGAATCTATGAGCCATCCATCTTTAGTAGCTGATACCAGTTGCTTAGATTTTATGCACATTTGCTTATTTCGTTCACAGAAAACAAATTTCCACCCCAGTTCGAGTGCAAGGTCTTGATAGCGTAAAGGTGATCGCAGTTGGAGCTTTTCACAACTTGGCCCTTCTTAATGATGGAACAGTAATGGCATGGGGCAATAATGAGTATGGTCAACTTGGAACTGGTGATACCCAGCCTAGATCACAACCTATTGCCGTGCAGGGACTTTCTGATCTTAATTTGGTCTGTTTGCCATCCTTGACATATTCTCTGGAAGCCTTATTTTCCTTTTTGATGGCTTAGTATCTTGTGAGCATAATGAATTTTGCTGCTGCCAAAATACTGGCTTCAATCTGAGCAAATTCATCTCTCTTTCAAGTGTTTATTCTTTTATTAGATGATTAATGACGAAGATTTTGATGGAATTACATTTGCAGATTCTGGTGTAGACGTCTATAGGTTGTTGACTTGTTGTGGAGCAACACAAAACATATAAAGATTGACTATACAGAGCCTAAACTTCTATCGTGGAAGTGACTAAGAATTAAATAAAAATAAGGATAGTAGTTTTTCTTTTTTTAAGAAAATCTAACTGAAAAGCATCTAAACAGTATTGGAGATGTAATATCAAGGATGAACACATGAACAATGCTATTTCGGCAATAATAGCCGTCGACCTTCTATAATGAAAGAGAAAAGTCATTCACTTGCAGCTACATCAAGGGCTCCACAAGTTGATATAGCATTTACACAGATCAAAGTCCTTTAGGCATTTCCTACAAATTCAGAAAGACTGGTCTTGTCCGCTCTGTCATTTTATAGTCAAGCTGAAACCAAACAAAAATAAATTTGATATATTTGTAGATAATTTTAAGAACATTCTTCCAGAATTATTTAAAAGTAAATATGAAAGAAATCAAAGGAGATTTTATGTGGTTTTATTCAACCTTGGAAATAAAATGCTCTGTATTGATGTGCAGGTTGATATTGCTGCAGGAGGATGGCATTCTACTGCATTGACTGATGATGGGGAGGTATTTAATAAAATTACTGTTCTTCATCTACTCTACATTTACTCAGTTGACATGAAACTTATGCTTTTATATACTCAAGAAAAGTAGTCACCAAATTTAGAATGAGTTCCAAACCAGAAAGCCGGCTATTTATCCTTATCTGTCATGTAACATGCCGGCTATTTAATAAAATTACTGTTCTTCATCTACTCTACATTTACTCAGTTGACATGTAACATATCGGAAATTGTTAAGCGAGATGTTTATATCAACTTCGTTCAACATTTCAGCAAGATCTATTTACCTGACACCTGAAATATTTCTCGAAGGACTTTATGAGTTTCACCCAAGATATTTTTTAAAATTTTCTTTTTTTTATTATGTTTAAATTTTTATGCTGTTTGAGAAATCTTAAATTCTGGAATTTTTAATTAGGATATAAATCTGTGTCAGGTTAAGGAAAATAATCCATGTCTTGAAATTCCTAAAATCTTCTACTCCATGTATAATCACATCTTTATATGAACGTCAATCTTGTTACCTACTCAACCCCACCACTTGCTGAGCGGTGGGATAATTTTCGCTGTATATAAAATTGTCAGTTTAATAATATGAATTTGTGTCAGGTTAAGGAGAATGACTCGTCTTCTGAACTTCCTAAAACTATTTGCTAGATATATCATCACATTTTTATATGAACACATAGCTACTGCCACAACTCCACCACTTGCTGCCCATTGGAACAATTCTTCATGACATCCAAAAGACCCGGAAATGAATATTGAAAATGTATTTGGTTAAACAATTTGCAGAAAACTTCAGCCACAAATATCATGTCAGTTAGAGCCTTGATGATATTAAATTTTTTTGAGTTCACATGCTTAGGATTTTGCACTACTCTGGTTATACACAGTTGAGCCCTATTTCAGTCATATAATCTCCAATAGGTCAAGGACATCCTTATGGACACCCCATTCCTGTCCTATTTAAGTCATGTAATCTCCAGTAGGTCAAGGACTTCTATATGGATCCCCCTTTCCTCCCTTCGGCCTTCTTTGAATAAGAATATAATCGAATAAAATTAGCACTTTAAAAGAATAGTTATGGTTTTCTCCCATTCATTTCCGATAGGAAGGATTGCAATATAGAATTCCTCTGGAATATGGAAGGTCACCAGCCCATCTCTCATCAACTCATGGATATTCTTTCCTGATGCATCAAGCAATAATGTGGGGAGTCGTTACTGCAGTGGGCTAAATGACGACCGAAAACCTGTGTTTATTTACATAGGAGCCTCTTGAGGCAAAATATGCTCAATATTATTTGTTTACCTGCATTGACTTCTATGCATTTCTATATATTTTGTGGAGACTAGTAATACGCACGTGCATTGCACGTGATTCATATAATTCTAGAAAAATTATTTACTAATTTTATTGAAATATTAATGTAAATTTAAGATGTATTATAAATATAATAAAAACCAAACAACTAATTAGAACAAAAATTTCGAGTTACTTCAAAATATTTTATTGTATAGATAATTTTAAATGATTAACTAAAAGGAATTTAATCATTTAAAATTATCTATACAATAAAATATTTTAAAGTGACTCAAAATTTTGTTTTAATTAGTTATTTGTTTGATTTTTATTATATTTATAATACATCTTAAATTTATATTAATCTTTCAATAAAATTAGTAAATAAATTTTGTAAAATTACATAAATCACGTGCAATGCACGTGCATATTACTAATCTACTAAAAAAATCATCAAAAAATGGAGAAAGAACATCATGTCTGCCTGTTGTGCAAGAGATAATATTCTGTATACAATATCATTTGCACTAAATCTATGAAAAATCCAAAAGCGTTTGGAATCTGCACATGCAAATTGATATATAAAAATAACACATTGTTATTTATTTAAAATTTAATTTCTAAGTGTTATCTAAATTTGCTGGATACGGTAATGAAATAAAATTTAATCTCTAATTGATATCTAAATTTACTTACAGCAACCCTAAAAACTTTTTGTTCGATCAATAAGCAATCCATGTGCTCCACTAATTGATAAAGCAAGTGATAACCAAAAGGACATTGCTCGAGCATCGCGAGTTCGAACAACATTTAACTATGACAAAAAAAGATCAAAGTGAATAAAAAATAAAATTAAAGCAATGTGATTTTTTTTTTTGAAGTAAACTTGCACTTACTACATTGGTCAAAGGTGAAATAAAGACAAGAAATGATGACAAAGTTCCCATCCATCCTGCTAATGGAACTCTAAAATATTCGTGGGATAAAAAGAATGTCAAAAATCCGGAAATGATGAAAGCGATCAGACCAAAGCCCAACCGCTTTGCCGTACGAATCTATTAAATGAAAATTAATATAAGTTATAGTACTATAAAATTAATTGAAAACTTGTAATAATTGTCTACAAAATATATAAATTATTACTTACCCGAAATTTTATTGCATAATAAATGTACACCGAAATGTACATTGATTCCATCATGCATCCAATTAAGTTTGTGATAAGTATAGTTAAGTCCACATTATCGAGGATCGCATAAAAATATTTTTTTATTTGTATGACATGTTTTTGTGTCAAAAAAGTTAAAAAGAAATACTCAACCAAATATTAATTCATTTCTAAATCTTTATTTATTTCAAAAATTTTACATTCAACAAAACATATTTTTATTTCTCACTCGAAAACCAACACTTACTCTCAAGGAAATCTCAAGGAAAATAGTGGAAACGAAAATTCTATATTGAATGTGGCCAGTGGCCATATGAGCCCTTAGCTTCATGTAATGTTCTCACTCGCATCTTGTTCCTGATTAAATTAAATATTCATATGTATAGTCATTGCGTACTCAAATATAAATGAAAACACCTTGTACTACATTCAATTGTAATCTATATTTAAAATTCATGAAATAATGATTAGTATTTGATGGATTATTAAAATATTTGAGTACTTCAACTATTATTAATACCATGGTGTCATTTCAAAACCTTCCTCGTTAGATTTATTGTAAGTGGCATTTTCTTTACGTATGCTTTGTTTTATGCTTTATCAATAATTTCTTTGAAATAATATTACATATCCAGAAATGTAAATTAGTTAATATACAACACAAGTTAATTATAGATTGTGAATACATGTATAACATTGTCGATATGATTGTTAAATTTTTAACATTGTTCTAATATATAACTTATTTTTAGTAAGTATAGTAGGGATGAATTATTAACTAATTATTTAAATAACTCAATTCAAGAAAAACTTAAAAACAATATAAAACTATATAAATATATAGGTTTCTATATTTAGTTAACAATCAAATTTTCTCTTGTTTGATTTTGATGGTTAGAGACATATTTTTTTATATTAATTTTAATATTTTTGCATCAGATGTATTATAAATAATTAATCATGTAATTTTACATGCTAAAATTTGATAACCCAAGTTTTTGCATTAATAAAAAAAATGAATCTAAATCATGTTAAATCGTATATCTATTATTACAAAAAAAAAAAAAAAAAAAAAAAGAAAAACATAGATAAAGATTAATGAATAAAGCTTGGACAACAAACTATTTTTTTTCAAAATTTTAATAATAACTTATATTTCACTAATCTTAAAACTAATTATCTTTTTATTGAAAATACATATATTTCTCTGTAATTCTCAATGATCTCAAACCTCCATCTTCACATATTTAAAAGATGTATCATTTAATTATCTCACAGTTTAGGGAGGGTGATAGATGATAAATTTATTTTAATGAGATATTTGTAACTAAAAGTGAATTTAGAAACTATATTTTGTCTTCCTACTTATTTAAATCAAACTAAATACATTAATCTTATTTATTTTTTTATCTTCATTTAGTTGTAAATTCATACTCTTGTTTCTTTTTGTAGATGTATTTAGTTATTAAGAAAATTAAAGAAAAATATTATAAATGTACATTTTTACATAACACTCAACTTTAAATGGCTAAAACTATCTCATATGAAGTCTTTTATATATGCTTATGACATATGATTGGAAAGCTCTCGACATCTAGTTTAATATGAAATTAATATTATTTACAAATTCAAAATATTCTATGAAATACAATTAAATGAAAGCATATAAGAAGAGTATGGAATACAAAGAGACATTAATCATATTATAAAACAAAAATAAAATCAATATAGAAAACTACTTAATTGCCCCTAAAACTAACATTACTATAAGGATATTTTTGGCAAATCAAATTTTTCAAGAAACCTTCAAACTCATTCATACTTTTATAATAAGTATAGATATCTTTTGTGGATAATCTTAAGCCCATATGTCAGTTGAGCTTGAATTTTGTTTGTATTGCATGCGATTATCTATCGATTTCTTGTCTTCCTTGTAGGTGTATGGCTGGGGCAGAGGGGAACATGGGAGGCTTGGATTCGGAGATGACAAGAGCAGCAAAATGGTTCCTCAAAGGGTTCAACTTCTAGTAGGGGAGGACATTGTGCAGGTATACCATATTTCATACAGAAGTCCTTAATGATTGTTTCTTGAACTTCTTGTTACATTTTGTTAGATGTAGCATGATGGCATTGCCAAAGTTGAGGAAAAACAAATTGACATGACTCTCAATATGCTTCCCACCTTCAATCTTGTACTCAAGAGTTTTGCAGATGAATTATCGAGATTCTAGAATTTGCTATCTTTACAATGCCAATATGCCATCAACAGTGGAAACTTTGGCTACATGTTTCCACTGATTATATTGCTGAGGGATTACAAAATTGCTTATTCAAGAAGCTGAGGATCCTTGAGTATCCCAAAGTGACTCAAGAATCACTATAGTCTATATTCACTTGAACACGGGATTTGCACTTCTGGAAATGTCTTCAATTTTTGCCCAGGCCAAGATTTATTACCGTACCAAATCCCAAAAGCATTACAGAAAATGGCATACCATAGATTTGCCAGATGACCAGCGAAGGAAATGGAATTCTGATGTCAGTTAGATAAATGATGCCCCTTGAATATGGCAAATGACAAAAAAATCACAATATACACTTCCTTGATAACATCTATCAGTTAATCATTCGTGTTAGTATGCGAGCTTGCTTTTAGTTATTAAATGGCTGCATTTATTTTCTTTCATCCTTTCTTTTTCATTTTTCCTTTTTGTGATGGGCAATTAGAATGTGACTATGACACTTTTATGTGCTTCTTAGAGATGTCCAGTGATGGTTTCATATTTATTCTTATGCAGGTTTCTTGTGGTGGCACTCATTCTGTGGCATTAACACGGGATGGCCGCATGTACTCGGTGAGTGCTTTGACATTTTAACATTCTATCCTATTTTGAACAGAATATAAGAACAAATGGTCATTGCTTGACATACCGCATACATATTATTATATTTAAGAAAATTATTGACAACTGCAAGATGATCTTTCTGAAATGCTCTAGGGTGGCAATTCGGGTTATTGGGTCGTGTTCGAGTCGGCTTTATTTTCAAAATACATAAAAAATTAAGTATAATATAAGATAATTGTGTTATAAGACAAATGGTAATATCGTGTCAGATTTGTATTAGCCGTGTTCGTGTTCGGGTTTCTCTCAGTAACTTCGTGTAAGGTTTATGTCGCGGTCGTGATTGCCAACCCCAAACCCAAAATGTTCTATTGTCCATTAGGCATTTGCATTATCAATCCTGTGTACGATTGGTTTAAAACACAGACATAATTGGATGTTATTTATCGTTAACCATGTTTATGATAACTTATCTTTCTTTATGTCCATCTGAATGAAAAAGAAATGATGTTAAAAGTATAATTCATCATTCTGACGACCTTCAGTTATTGCATGAGAGTGATTCCATGACAGTTTTCTGGAATATTCACCACCCTTATGATCCTCCTGGAGGGTGTTAAACTTACTGGTTTCAAGGGGATTGGGATACCAGTATTTGGGGGTGGGGAGGTGGGGGTAATTGGGCATTTAAATTCGTTAAGAGACACCTTATTTGAGTTTATTGATCAAGTAGAAGTCATACACCCTCAAATGGTCTTCCAACAGTGATCAGAATACCTAATTTCTAAGTTTCTACTGATGTTGTGACACATGATTGACCCTTTGGTTATGCATCTTTATGAAAGTCGTTTGTTTGATTGTTTTTGGTTTGCTTTGGTAAGTTTTGTAACTATACTGGGGAATCCAGGAAAGATCAAATTTTTCTTTGACTCCAATGAACCAGTGACCGCATTGCTTAGATATTTTCATGTCTTTTTTGACGCATCAACTTCCTGGTAATGGCAGTTTGGACGAGGAGACCATGGACGTTTGGGATATGGAAGAAAGCAAACCACTGGGCATCCAGCAGAAGTTCCCATAAACATCCCACCTCCTAAAGATCTCAGTGGTATCGATGCTGAAGGCCGGTGGTGCGCTACACTCGTTGCTTGTGGTGGCCGCCATACATTAGCAATTGTCGAATGGCGCGATCATGAATCTGAGCAGCTGATCTGATGCTTCTGAGGATCCTAAATAGATCTACTATCTTGTATGATTGCACAACTGGATGAAGATGATAAAATAATAGTACTGAGGTAAGTAATACTGGATTTGGGAAATGTGACATTTCCAAGCAAGCTCCTGATATGTTTCTTGTAACTTAACAAAGTACTTTTTATGCACTGATGTTAAAAGAATGAGTAAACTACGCATTGCGGCTTTTTATACATCTTAGAGCCTGGTGATTTTATGTTTTCTTTGCAGTTCCTTAGTTTATTGCTGTTTAAATATGCTCATCTCATTTATATGTCATTTGATACACACACACACACAGTTATGTGCAGTTCTGTTTCTGGAATTTGGCATCACACCGTTTTTTCTCAGCGGACTGATATTGTAGTAAATCGAATTTGTGACTCAAAATGCCCATCTGTGCACATACATACAAATACAAGAAATCATTGTACTAGTATAAGTTATAATTGTTTAATACACAAAAGCGCCGTCGTCTGCCTGTGAGGATATTTGCAGTGTATGATTGAGCCACAAAACAAAGCACCCATAGCAAAAAAAGCAATAACCTAACTAAACTATGTCCACTGTCCAGTCTTGTGGATGCATATTCCGGTGATGTTGCTCCAAAAGTCGAGCATGTTTAGCCGTTTCAGCCATTATAAGATGGTCCGTAACTGCTGCTAAACATGCCAGCGTGCAGAAGCAGCAGGTAAAGTAGCTGGCTCACTCCTGATATAGCGATAAATGCTTCTAGCGTTTGCTGTAATTTTTACAGTGTTTGTTAAGATTACTCATTGATACGAAACATAATAGAAGTTGCAATATGCATGGTGAGTGGGTGACACCTTACCAAGCGTTTGCCCCTATGTCCTCCCATTGTAATTTGCTTGCAAACAAGCCTGTATTAAAAACCATAGAAGATTAACAATGAGGTCAAACATAATACTTGCTACTTTCTTTTTTCACCTTCCCTTAATTTGCTAAGCATTTGATTCATAAAATGCATAAATGAGTTCATTGCGACGACTCATTACCAAAAATATGATTACGGGATGTGAAGGAAAGGTGATGTTCATTTATATATAAATGACAAGGGTAAATTACAAAAATTATCCCTGACATTTGTCCTAATTACCAAAACAAAAGGTTCTCTCAAAATTACCCCCATTTAAAGCTTGTGTTTGTTTTACAAATTCACACCTTAAAAGGTGCAATTTGTAAAATAAAAACAAATATCAGGAGGTATTTGTAATCTTGAAAAATAATTGTTTTTTTTTTTTTTTTGTAATTAAGCTACAACTCAAAGACAGTATTTGTAATTTACAAGGAGTAAAAGAACAAATAAAAGTTTGAAATGAGGTGTGGCTAGTACCCAAAAGCAAGCGCGGTTACGGCCCATGAAATAACTGCTGATGTAGTAGCACTAGCAAGACTCACATTATTCCATACGCGAAGATGAGCAAACCCCAAAAACACCGAGCACGCGCCTATTACTCCCGCAATCAATGCATATATCAGAAGGAAAATCGTTGAAGGGTTTCCACCTAGATCTGGAGAATCACAACAAACTACTGTGAATAATTATGTATCTTGAGTCTTTATAAGTGGCAAGAAGTAAAAGCAAAGGCGATCAATGTAGTAGGGGTACATGCTGAAATTATGAAACAGGGCCTACAACATCATAATAGTTGATATTGGTACTAATATTTTCTACTCCTGTGACAAAGATATTAAAGACGACGAGAAAAATTGTATCTACATTGAGTTTTACCTTGATCAGGACCAGAAGTAGATTCAAAGTAATTAAGGTAACATTTCTTTTGTTTTTTACCAAATCTGAGGATTGTAGACTGAAGTTTAAATGATCATCTAAAGAATTATTTGATGAAGAAAGATAATATTAGTTCCTCAAGTCATCACTTCCAAGTTCCACCCATGATTCTAAACACGGAGAAGGTATTGTGTGCGTTAATATATTACTCGTGAAGATAAAATGGTCAGTCACGCTAAGCATAATTAATAATTCAAAATTGTTTTGAAATGAAGAAATCGTGAGTTAAAATTGTCAAATTCTTAATAACAAATAAATTACTCGAAATTGGTTAATTTTGAATTACCATGGACTGCGATCATTTTGAATCAATTGAATTATTTCTCAATCATTTTTGTAGATTTCAAAACTTTCTAATATATTAATGTCATTTAAAATCTTTATTTCAATTTTTCAAAACCATAATCAATTCAAGAATATTAAAAATAACCTGTACACCCCAACCCTCCCCTCCGACCCTCCCCCAAAAAAAAAAAAAAAAAATATAAAGAAAAAAAAACAAGAAAAATTTGCATATTTAGTAAAGAGTCACATTTTAAAAACCTACACCCTAATATTCATATTGATATTCAACCATAAAAAGTACCTATTTCGAAAAGCCTGGACACATTTCTTAAAAATAAAATATTAGATCATCCGACCAACTTGATTGACAAATTTTACAATTACATTTCATCTAAAGCAATAATCATTTCTACACATTGTACCATAAATATTTCCAAAACATCAGCTTAATTGCAAAATTTGACCCGTGACATTAACTTTTATTTTTTCACTTTATAAAATAGGATTTTAATTTTTTAAAATCTGCCACATTAAGGACAAAGATCAATGGAAATTTGCCGAGATTAACCTGACTGCCACATCATCACTCCTAACTGGGAATTTTCAGTATTTGGATGCTGACCGAGATGAATTTGGGAGATAAGCACCACGTCCACGTGCATCCCAATCAACATCCACGTTAGTAATTCCGCATAAAAACTCGGCCGAAAAACTGAAAATCCTCAATTCGAGATGATGATGTGGCGACCAGTCAATTTTTGTCCTTAATGTCCCAGATTTTTTAAATTAAAATATGAAAAAAATAGAAAATCTAAAATGTCACCATCCATCCTAAAGCTAGAAAGTAGAAAGGGGATTAATTTTGCAATTAGGCCTTGCAAGCGTCCGCCTATTTTTCAACCCTGTCGTTTCAAATCACCTGCCTTCTCCCCCATTTTCCAAGTGATTTGTGCCCAGATAAAAGGTGGAAAATAGAATAATAAAAAAATTAAGGGCAAAAATAAAATAAAGAGAGAAGAATAGAAATGGATACGCGGATGATTCTGGTGACCGTCGATGTATTTGTCGAGAGACCATCCGGCGAGGCCGACAAGTATCAGATACACTACTGAGTTCACTGCCAGCAGAGGTCCCATTAGCCTTCTTCCTCCCCTTCCGTACGCCATCCAATTACCTAATTCTACACTTGGATGATATTCTGTGCGCGCTCTCTCTCTCTCTCTCTCTATATATATATATATATATATATATGTATATATATATGTATATATCTATATATATATATACTTGTGTGTTTAATTTGTCGTCTCTCTGCAATTTATTTCTCACACACTCACACAGTCTCTCTCTCTCTCTACCTACATATATATACATGTAATATATGTATACAGTATACACACACTCTGTACGTGTGATGGTATTGGTGGGGGTGGTATACATGAGAGTGATGAAATAATTAGTGATGATGAGTGTGGACAGAATACGTGGTTGCTTCTACATTACTTTACCTTACAGGTGTTGTTTCGCTGCTTTATGCCCTGCTTCCTTCTACTGCTTTTGCTTTTTTATATTTCCTGGATAATTTAATCAATGCATATATTCATTTTTAATTACTTATTTATTTATTATATAAGTGCTCAATATACAAATATACAATATACTAGGTCCAGCATCAACTTTCTGCTGAATCAGACCATCTAATTTTGAGATTTAAATAATTACTCTTCTCCCAATCAACAGGAGAATAGAGGGGAATCTATGCGTGTTTGCAAAAACGTCTCATTTTTTATGGAGTGGCATAAGTTGGAAGTATTTGCAATTAAAAACTAAAAGTTTAAATATTTGGTGAATAAGTTGTAAAAGTATTTTAATTTTATTTGTTGGATAAATGTTAAAGGAGAAGCAGAATCAAAATTCAAAGCACTTTGTTCCTACTTTAAATTCTGATGAACTTATATAGAATTAGAAACAAGAGACATTTGAAATATTAATTTTTTTTCCAGTTAAAATTTGAAAATACATTTACTAAGGGTATATTTGTTTGGTGATTGAGAGAAGGTTTTGGGAGAAGAGATGTTAGATGTGATGTATAGGAAATGTGTATATTAGTGAAAATGCATTGGGAAACGCAATGTATATTTGGATAGTGATTCGGGAAAAAAGTTAAGAAGGAAATGGGATTGGGGAGTTAAACAAATATACCCAAGTGTTTTGCAAACACTTCACTAATAGGCTTTGGGTATCATTGATATCATGATAATTATGAGATCCACCTATGAATGATTATGATGCTCCAAGGTTGGTGAATAAAATACACCCTTTTTGAGTTCCTTCAACGCATTACTCTACACATTGGGTATTATTTTTTAAGTGATAGTGACCAGACAGTTTGAGGATCATGATCCTAAAGAGAGTTAGATCACTCCTAAAATAGTGATAGGTTGTAATTGAAGGAAAAATATATGAAAGAAAAACAATGATAGACAAAACTCTTTTTCTTATTGAACGAAAGAAGAATTACACCAGCTCTTTAAATAGAAAAGACCACAAGGCCCGACTCCTAAAATAATGGTGTATAGAACAGTAACTCATTCTTAAAACTAAGGAGCTGAATCAATAATTGTAAGAACTAAGAAGAGAATCAGTAACTGTAAAATAAAAATTAGAAAGGAAATATCCTAAAATCTGGATAATTCTAGTTTTCTGATTTTGTGGAATTAAATATCCTAGCTTCCCTACACTTCCCCTCAAGCTGGTGCATTGATATCAATCATGCCCAACTTGCTTATCAAATATTCAAAGTTCGGTTTTGATAGCCCATTCGTCAAAATGTCGGTTGTTTGTTGGCTAGAAGGCACAAACGGCAAACAAATAGGCTCAACTTCAAGTTTTTTTCTTGATGAAGTGTCAATCAATCTCAATATGTTTTGTCCTATCATGATGAACAAGATTGTGAGCAATACTTATTACAGCCTTGTTGTCGCAATACAACTTCAGAGGAAGTTCCACAATCTTCTTTAGTTCTTTGAGGATTCTATAATCCATAATACCTCACAGACCCCTTGAGCCATTGCTCTAAACTCAGTCTCTGCACTACTTTGGAAACAACACCATATAGTATAAAATGCCATAACATAGAATTGTTATTACTAGACATAGAAACAAATTCAAAACAAGAATTTATTTGTTGAGATTGTTGCCTCGATTCAGATCCATTATCAAAGATTTAGAGTCCTCCACTCTGTTTAGCACTGCCAATCATCCACCTGGAGGTGAAATCCTGGAATACATAATGAAATGGGAAAAAGTTAATTTTGATTTTGATCACGTGCAATGGCGAGCGAAGGAAAAAAAAAAAGGAGGTGGACCGATACACAAAATTGGGATAGGCGTAAAAAATTAAAAAAGAAAAACCATATAAAAATTAAATAATTTTTTTAAAAATTAAAATTAGGGGGCCCGGGTTGGCCACTTAGCTGCAAAGTGATCACGTCCTAGCTTACTAATGCATTAAGATTACAAGAAATTCTAGGAACGTGAAGAACATCGTGAAGCGATGAAAAGTGATGATGACACTACAATGGAATATTTTCCGCAATGGCCGAAAGAGAGCCATCTGCAATCTTAATTTTCTAGTTACCTCGCACAAAGACTATATGAAGAAAATAGGTTTGATAACCCTATCATATGATCGATTTGCACTGAATCGATGATCCAGTGCGATTAGATTTGGCGCTAATAAGGACTACTTTCAAGTATTTACCTTTTAAGCTAACGAACAGAAAGGATTTTTGAGACTCGAGAAGCTTTGTGCGGTTGGTCTATTTGCTCATTGGTGAAAGGAAATGAAATTGAAGAAGGTGGTTGCTCTTGATCCGAGACACTAACCTGAAGTGCACGCGTCTCTCCACCAAATTTCTTCCGGTTTTGAGGCTGCCATGAATTTTCCAACATGTTTCCGTATGTGCCCGAGCATTTACAATGGTCACACACTGGTCATTAGGTTAAAGCCATCTTCCATGTATTTTGTTTTGCCATAGATAAATCCCTGGATCGAAACTAGGGCTCTGGTACCATGAAGGAAAATTATGAAAGAAAAAACAATAATAGACAAGACCTTTTTTATTGAATGAAAAAGAATTACATCAGCTCTTTAAATAGGAAAGATGATGCGGGCGGCAGAAGAATGTAAGTCAAGAACAAAGAATGCACACAAAGTAATCTTAAGAGATAATTATTTTAACCACCCCAACTTTACTCATTTTTACACTTCTCAACCTCTACTTTAATTTGTAACCTTTTGCATCTCGAACTATGAAAATAATTACACTTTGCACACTTTGGACCATTTTGCCCCTAAGATTTTATTCTTTAAAAACCATAGTTCTAGTTACCCTTTTAAACTCTAATTTGTGGCAAATTGCTACATAATGATAATTTTATTGCATTATACCATAAACCTAAAAATTTTACTCCGTAATCAATTTATTTTTTGGATTTTTCGAGAAATAAGAACCCTTATTTTTACGTAATTTGTTTTGTTCGTGGCGTTGTTACACCTACTTAGATCCATCTCTATTCGAGGTTTTAAATGGATCATGTCGGGTTCCCGACCTATAAACTCAACAAGACATACTTATATCCAGATCTTATTTCAAGTATTTATCCCGTATACAAATTGGGTCTTTAGACCGAAAATGAAAATAGTCCATTACGACCATATCATGCCCAACATGCTTCCGTAAAATTAATAAATCCCTTAAAATTCATACCTCTTTTTGACCGAAACAAGACGGGTGAGATGGCTCGCAACACCACGGTCAAAAAATTAATGCCCCCGATCGTTTGACAAACAACTCCTCACTGTTCAACCTCACCCTTAGGGAAGGTGATCGCAAGTTATCCGACTCCTTCAAAGAATCGCCAAAGACGCCTTGGTTCGTTTCCTACTCCGCACGTATGAAATAATTCTTTGAAGGGATGAATCAATAGTACATTATGAACACATGTTGAACAAACAACCTTTATTTTATTAAGAACTTAAAGAAAAATTTATTACATCAATAATCTCGTTTTGGTAGGAAAACCTGTTTAGCCTCTCATAAAGGCTATCACACTCTTGTACATAAAATTAAAAGCGAAAACTAAAATCGAAAACACTCACGGAAATTCTAAACACTCCACAAATTTTACAAAGGAAATTTATTGATAGAAGATTAAGGGGAGATGTTCGATGCCTTTAGTCTTCTTGAAAGCTCTTGTTTATATAGAGGTAAGGGTCGCCTCTATTCCTTGGATTCTCGCCATCCCCTTGCTGAAAGTAGTGGAATACTTTACTATCTTCATGGCTCGGGTCCCTCCTTGTCTCGGTATCCGAGGCAAGTTGATAAGTGCTCCAAAGCCACGGTGACTCTTCTTTTTCCGTCTTTTAGCTAGATGGAATGACGTCATTGCTTATGTCATTAGCTTGAATTATCAAGATCTTGATGAGTTGGATGCCAATTACTAGATCGACCCACTTTTGTCTCTTTCCGAGTGGGTTATCCTTGAGTCACATGTCCCCTTTAACTTTGTCGGGAATCTACTTTTTGGTGGTCCCGAGAAACTTTGGATACTTCGTGACTTTTCTTCTCCATCGCCGGGTCTTCTCCGATCAACTTTTGGCGGAATCATTTGCCAAATTCGGTTCCTTCCGGTTTTGACATTCGGGACAGATCCAAAGTTCCCAATGGCGGTGTGTGCCATATTGCAAGATTTCCGACGAGTTTCTTTACTCCCCGCAACTTGTTTTCCCATAGAAGATTTCTTTTCTTTTCAAAAATGGATCTTCGAATCTTGTAGTTTTTTCTGTCATAGTATTCAACAGGAAAGATCCGTTCGAATTTTGATAAAATTTGAACGGAAACTTGACCTTGTCCATCTCCCGTAAGACATACCCACAATCCCCATGCCCTTCTTGTAGTAATGTCGATCTTGATGAAGGTCATGGCCAATTGTATTTTTCCGAATTAGCCTCCTGATATTTTTGAAGGCTCTTTCATCCGGGTCATCGGCTTTGATGTAATGGAAGGCTTCATGTCCACCCTTTCCGACGGGCTTTGTTCTTTGCACTTATGAAATACGGCTCAATGTATCCCCTCGTTTAAGGTGTCATTGTTGGACCAAAGACACTCTAAATGACTTCCTGGATCCACTTTGGCAATTTTGTGATCTCGGGAAGGTTGGTGAAGTAGTATAGATCGAAGCCAAATCCCCAACTCGTACCACCTCGCATTTCTTCAGGATCGAATTTGGTAACATCCAAACCCTTGGATATTTTCGTAAATATCAATTTTTGTTTTTCCGAGATATCCTTGCCGGGTGATTAGTTTCTCCCACCCGCCTGGTATTCCGCCAAGAAGAAGAAACTTTAATCTCGTTAGTATCAATCTTAGAAGTGCCCATCATATGCCTAAGATTAATCTCTTCGCCCTTTACCCCGGACGTCTTTGGGTTGATGTGATAACTCGGGATTTGACTCCGAGTATCGAGTTTTTCCTTGAGCCAACATTTACGCGACTTAGGACTTGTGATAGAGTTACTTGAATCTGTGCTACAGGTTGGGAGCCCTGCGCTCTAAACGCTCCGTTTGCTTATTAGTGGCCGGAGGAGTGGCCCTTGAAATGTCGTTCTCTCAATCGAGAGTGAGACCGGACACATGCTCGTATATGATCGGTTACTTTGTCCCGACCATTCCTTTGTAATTTCTGGCCAAATCAAAGCATTGATGACCAGGGTATCAAATTCTCGGAGTAGCATTTCAAGTTGGTCTCCAAGATGTCTTGAGGTGTGAGGATGGAATCGCCTTCAATTCCCTCCATCTTTTGTTAGAAAATCTGCAAGAACATTTTCATGAGATTTTATAATGACAATATCATAATCATAATATTGACATTCAACTTACCATCTAAGTATTCTAGTTTTTTGGTTTTGATTCAATTTTATTTTTCGGAAAAGCTTTAACACTTGAATTGTCTATTTTTAAGATAAACTTTTTAGCCAAGAGGAATAAAGGCCATTTTTGAAAGTCTTTCTCGATTTGCAAAGAATTCTTTTCGTTGATATGCCACCGAGTTGCTTCATGCCGTAAAAAAAAGACCGCATATATCTGTAAGTCAAGCGCTACGATAATCTAGAGGGGGTGAATAGATTATCTCCATCTTTTCGATTTCGCCCTCTTTTAACAATCGAATGCTCAAACAAAATAACGAAGGTGCGGAAAGTAAACAACACACGACGATTTAAAGAGGTTCAACCCACCTAGGGCCTAATCCTCTACCACCCCAAAGATATCCGGATGGATTTTGAAAAGAAAAAGAATTTTATTAATTACCAAAATTAATACAAATTCAACTTACAACACCTTGAAGAGCACCACACTCTTCTTCAACACCACCTTTGGAGATTACCACAATCTCCCTTTGAAGATTACCACAATCTTCCTTCAACGGCACTTGTGAAGATTACCACAATCTTCAACCTTGAAGAATACCAAATTCTTCAACACCTCAATAAGAAGATTACCACAATCTTCTTCACCTATCACCTAGATCATCCAAGTGTGCTCTTACCACAAGAACACTCACAAGGATATCTTGTGTTTGAATGATAACCAAAAATCAAGATTACAACTCAATAATGAATGATACAATTTGAGTGCAAAGTGTAATCAAGAATAGCCTAGACCTCAAAGATGTGAAAGTGATAAGCTAGGCAATTTTTACAACAAGAATAATGACTATGAAAGACCAAGTGTTTGCTTGAAGTGTATCTTGTTGTGTTGTATCTCAATTGTTGTATTGGTTGCTCCAAAACTTCCTCTATTTATAGGAGATGATTGATCAAGCATAGGCTCCTCTTGGGGATTGAAAATCTACAGAAAAATACAATTAAAATTAAGAATATAGTCTGTTAGAAATCAATCCCACATTTTAAGGAAAGTTTGTCTTGTCAAACGGTCATATTTTTTTGTCGATACATGGGCGACATGCACTCTGGGCCGCACGAAATAGAAGTTTGAAACATAAAGCACCAAATTAACACAAGGCGACCGGTCGAAGGGCACCTCGACCGGTCGAGCCTATGTGCGACCGGTTGCACTGATCAATTTTGAGAGTTCTCAAGTTTCTATTTCACGAAACTTGTTCCCAGGTACCGGTCGCTCGCCGGTCGACCGGTCGACCTCCTCAATGACAAGTTGTCCGATTTTTATCAAAAATAAACCTCAAGAAATACTCCAAAAAATTCGTAAAAACATTTTAAACCGATTGGGAGTATTTAGGACAACATTAGAAATATAGTTTTGAAGAAATAAAACATTTACACAAAAAGTGTTGTCCGATATAAATACCAATAAATACTCCGAAAGATAGTAGAAACATTTTAGATCAATTTGGAGTATTAGGACAACATAATTTCAATGTAAAAACCCATTGACTTAAAAGCATTAAATGTGTTGTCCAATTTTATATCGAAAATAAACTTGAGGAAATACTCCGAAAAATATTAAAACCATTTTAAAACATTTAGGAGTATTTGGACAACCTTTAAAAACATTGTTTTGGTGTAAAATCAAAATCATCAAAATCATGATAAAACCATTTATCAAACAATCTCCCACTTTTTGATGATTACAAACCAAAACAATTTTAACGAGATCGATTTTGAAAACAAAATAATTTTACGGTTAAAGAGAACTATCCGTTGAGCGACAACATTCCATGCAATAAAAACACAAGGATGGGAGTAGAGATATTCAAACACATATAGCAAATGCTCCCCCTATCAACATGCACAACAAGAGTTATAAAAAGCAACTAAATCAAAAGCTAAAGGCTTAGCTTTTTCAATATTGAGCTTAAGTATCAAAACTTAAAAGCTCCCCCTCACAAAGAGACATCATTAGAACCGTATATAAGTCCATACTACAACCAATGGACCATGATTCATACATAACCATAATGCACCAAGTGGACTAAATATGATCCACAACTTATGGCTTTATGAAGCCATAGCTTATAGCTTCTTTTCGTTAAGCTTATCTTAGCTTTTATGAGCTAATGAGCTTATAACCTGTTTCTTCACCTGTTTCTCCCCCTTTGGAATCATCAAAAAGAATGTTAGCACGATAAATACATCATATATTCATATCAAAGTGCGTAACTAAACCGATGTATCGAGCTATTTGAACATTGAGACTTATTAAACCAAATAGAAGGGAAAAGTCGAATCATACGACTTGTAGAAGCTTATGAAAACTCATTTGATAAGCAAAACATGATCTCTATAAATATATAAGACTTTTGAAATCGAGAGAATCATGTAGGTGATGAATTTTTCATTGAAACATTTTATCGAACACTTGGCGGGCGTCAAAATTAGAAAATGATATATATAGCCCTTGTAAATGTAATCAAGCCAAGTTTTTCATCACCAAATACAATTAAACAATTATCATTCATCAACAATCAATAAGCTCATCACAAATATATATGAATTGCATCAAGAAAAATACATATTAGCCATAAACTCAAGGGTTCAACCCGATTGAGCTAAAGAGAGTGAAATTCTTACCATTCAATTGGTAAAGACGAGCAATGATGATGATAGTCGAGCTAGATAATCCCCAAAATATATAATTCATGCATCAAAACTCATTTGAAGTGAATTGTGTGTGAAATTTGCAAAGGGGACGAAAAATGGCCAAAAGAAGTTAAACTTGCGAATGTCAAGAATCGCAGAACCATTTTAATCCAAGATTTTGCTTAGGGCGACCGGCCGTGGTTGAGGGCGACTGGCCGACGTTGAGGGCGACGGTTGCCCTCAACCCTTTCAGCCCATTTGTCATCAATTTTTCCAAAATCCGAAATTTCAACCAAAAATCCGATTTTTCGCCCCTAAGTTTTAAAACGTGCAAAATACAAACGTAGACCTCATTCAATATTCATTATGTCATAATCAAGCTCGAAATGAGGTAAAATACTCTGCGGTTAACGATCAAAAGTCCGCGAGTTATCCTTGAGAGGAATTAAACACATCTCAAGTTTTTGTTAAAAATCACAATCCCTTAAAAATATATCGAATCTTAATATGTTTAGTTCGATTATGACGAACAAATTTTGAATACGAATAACCGTATAATAGATACCAAACTTGTTATCCCTGAAAAAAATAAGAACGTTTTAAAGCTTGGGATACAACAAGTCATAAGAAGAAGTGCCTTTCAAATATTTGAAAATTTCTTTTAATAGCACTTTAATGAGATTCGTTGGGATAGTTTTTTTGAAGTCGAGCATATAGACATAAGGTATATGGAATGTCGAGTCTATAGGAATAGTACAAGAAAACATACCTCGAATTTGTTTGTCGGCCGATATGCCTTTCTCAAACTTTGTCAATCTTTAGCCATAGAGGTTGAGATGGTTCTTCTTCCTTCAATGCTTAACTCCTTCAAGAGTTCTTATATAACCATCTTAAGTCCAAGCAAGAAATTGAGCTCCCCATCATTCTCATCTCAAGCTCACCTAGTATCAACTTAGAAAACATATCTTGCACAAATATTCATTAATAGCACCATAAATATTATCAACAAAAATTTGCACAAGTAAACAACCTTGCCCTCTTTTTCACAAACAAAGAGAGTAGTATCAACTTTACCTTTTGTAAAATCATTTTGCAAAAATAGCTAAGTCTATCAATCGTACAAGGCCTTTTATAAAAATCATTTGGCCTAGAATTTTAAACCCAATAGACTTATATTTGAATAAAACCACTTAGAAAGTTGGATTTAACATCCATTTGGTAAAGCTTGAAATTTTCTTTAAAACAAGAATAGGCAAGTAAAATGCAAATAGCTACTAAATGTGCTATGAGTGCAAATGTTACAACAAAATTAATTACCTTCTTCTTGAAAATACCTTCGAGCTACTAACCTCGCCTTTAGTTCGACCAATGTTGCCTTGGTCATCGAGTTTGTTCAGGAATACCCTTTTTGTCTTCTTCATCACTATCATCATAGGGCATCCAATTGATCCGAGGTGTTCATAATAGAACATTTACATCCAAATATTTTGAGGTAACTAATATTTGGAGTACTTCATTTCTCATCTACACAACTTAACAAACTCATTACCGGCATCGCTTATATAGGCAAGAAAAAATAGTCCAAGTGTAAAAACATGCCTCAATCATCAATCACAAAAATATCTTGCATAAGAGCATAGTAGAAATAGACACTATATATATAGACCATGAAGCAAGAAACACATACTATGCATTTAGAAGATCATCAAGAGTCTAATAAATCAAGCAAGTTCAAATAAGCTTAAGAAAGCTACAAAAGGTCTCTTTTGAAATTTGAAAATCCGAAAGCATATAGTTGAGACCTTATTTAAAAGAAGTATTTGAACAAGAGTTGACACGGCAAATATGTGCAATCAAATATCGAATAGTGCCTTTAAAAAAATCTAAAAATCCTCTTAATGGCACTTGTATGAAATACTATGAAAAACAAGCACATAGGCACATGACAATACATATATCGAGTCTATAAGAGTAAGAATAACACAAGTAAACGTACCTCGATAATTTATGCCTTTCTTGACAAATAATGACGTAAATGGCCATTTGTGAAAATATGTAAATCCTACACAATTCTTAAAACATATCTAGCACAAATCATAATGATAAAAGTGTAGGCTAAGAGATATCACAAGTAAGCTCATGCCATAAAAATCCATAAAAGATGATAACACACTTTAGTCTACAAAAATGCACAAGAGTTTTAAAAACATCATATAAGGTCTTCTTTTTCAAAAATATTTTAAAAGCACAAGTATATATTGAAGACCTTAATTAAAAATAAATATTTGGAAACTCATTTTGCAATTAAGACACAAATAAAAGCATGCATAATAACAAAATAAAATGCATATTTAAATAGGGAGATACGGGTTACCAATTACGCCATTTCCATGGGTTGTGTCGTTCCCATTGTTGATGATATCTTCCCTTTGAGAAGTCACTTTGTTGATGATGACTTCTTTGATTACTCCATTTCAAGGTTTGTTGCCTTCCCATTGTTGAAAGTCTCTTCTTCTTTGAAAATCATCTTGTTGATGATGTCTTTGCCATTTCCAAGATTGTGTTCTTCCCATTTTTGATTGTACCTCTTCTTGGAAATTGGCTTTGTTGAGAATAGTTTCTCCTTCTTTGATCAAATGAAACGATCATTTGATGCCTTATTGGCGGTATGAATTTTCTTCGATCATTATTTCACGGGTACCTAATATGACATTGTTTTGTGGTACCCTCATGTGTTTGGGTCCTTTGGGATTAGTCTTGAGACTTTTAGGTCTCCAACAATTATTAGAGCTCTTTCTAGCCCGACAAGTATTTACCGTATGACCCCTTTTGCCACAATAAAAACAAGTAATAATTCTAGGTGCATAATGACCAATATGCATAGTGACTTGATCCTTTTTCATATGATTAACAATATTAGGCTTATGATCAAGTCCTTTATCACAATTATGAATATCAACAATATTGGACATTTTATTGGTACTCAAGTTGGATTTTAATAAATCCTTTTTCATGCAATCAATATTCTCAACAAGAGTACTATTTTCTTTCTCAAGGTTTCTAACCTTATCAAGAGTGGTAGTGTGAGCACATGATAGTGATTCATAGGAAGTAAATAAACTATCCTTATCATTTTTCAAAACAATGAATTCCTTTTTCAAATTTTTGTATTTAACAAGTAAGTTTTGGAATTCATCTTGTAGCTCATTATAATCATTTTGCAAATCACTATATTCATTTTGCAATTCATTGTCATAAGAAGTTGAGGGTTTAGAACTTACCTTTTCTTCTTCGATGCCCATAAGACATTTTTCGACTTCATCATCGGAATTTGTAAGAGGCTCATCCCATATTGTTGGATTTGATGTTGTATCCATTTGAGAAGTAGATGCTTTTGAGTTGCTCCTTTTATTTGCATATACTTCATAGATGGCTTCTAGTTTTTGCCATACTTCATGTGCCGATCGAATACCTACAACATGATCAAATTCCAAAGTGGTAAGTGAACAATGTAAAATATTAAGAGCTTTACCATTTAAGGAGATGATTCTCTTCTCTTCGTTATTGAGCTCTTTGAAGTCTTTAGAGGTGTGTAGTGTATTCTTCATCGGAATGGATTCTCCATTAATGACGGTGTTCCAAATGTCGAACCCGCAACCTTGTAAGTAGCATTCCATTCTTTCTTTCCAAAATATAAAATTTTTGGAATCAAACCGAGGTGGCTTGGTGGTGGAGGTGCCGGATAGATGAGCTTCGTTCGTAGCCGTTGATCGTTTCTCTTTACTCGCGATGTGAAACGAGCTTGCCAAAGAGTTTGGCTCTGATACCACTTGTAAGTCCAAGCGGCTACGATAATCTAGAGGGGGGGTGAATAGATTATCTCCATCTTTTCGATTTCGTCCTCTTTTAACAATCGAATGCTCAAACAAAATAACGAAGGTGCGGAAAGTAAACAACACACGTCGATTTAAAGAGGTTCAACCCACCTAGGGCCTAATCCTCTACCACCCCAGTATATCCGGGATGGATTTTGAAAAGAAAAAGAATTTTATTAATTACCAAAATTAATACAAATTCAACTTACAACACCTTTGAAGAGCACCACACTCTTTCTTCAACACCACCTTTGGAGATTACCACAATCTCCCTTTGAAGATTACCACAATCTTCCTTCAACGGCACCTTGTGAAGATTACCACAATCTTCAACCTTGAAGAATACCAAATTCTTCAACACCTCAATAAGAAGATTACCACAATCTTCTTCACCTATCACCTAGATCATCCAAGTGTGCTCTTACCACAAGAACACTCACAAGGATATCTTGTGTTTGAATGATAACCAAAAATCAAGATTACAACTCAATAATGAATGATACAATTTGAGTGCAAAGTGTAATCAAGAATAGCCTAGACCTCAAAGATGTGAAAGTGATAAGCTAGGCAATTTTTACAACAAGAATAATGACTATGAAAGACCAAGTGTTTGCTTGAAGTGTATCTTGTTGTGTTGTATCTCAATTGTTGTATTGGTTGCTCCAAAACTTCCTCTATTTATAGGAGATGATTGATCAAGCATAGGCTCTCTTGGGGATTGAAAATCTACAGAAAAATACAATTAAAATTAAGAATATAGCTGTTAGAAATCAATCCCACATTTTAAGGAAAGTTTGTCTCATTGTCAAACGGTCATATTTTTTTTTGTCAATACATAGGCGACCGGTCGCACAGAAATAGAAGTTTGAAACATAAAGCACCAAATTAACACAGGGCGACCGGTCGAAGGGCACCTCGACCGGTCGAGCCTATGTGCGACCGGTTGCACTGATCAATTTTGAGAGTTCTCAAGTTTCTGTTTCACGAAACTTGTTCCCTGTGTACTGGTCGCGGCCGGTCGACCGGTCGACCTCCTCAATGACAAGTTGTCCGATTTTTATCAAAAATAAACCTCAAGAAATACTCCAAAAAATTCGTAAAAACATTTTAAACCGATTGGGAGTATTTAGGACAACATTAGAAATATAGTTTTGAAGAAATAAAACATTTACACAAAAAGTGTTGTCCGATATAAATACCAATAAATACTCCGAAAGATAGTAGAAACATTTTAGATCAATTGGGAGTATTAGGACAACATAATTTCAATGTAAAAACCCATTGACTTAAAAGCATTAAATGTGTTGTCCAATTTTATATCGAAAATAAACTTGAGGAAATACTCGAAAAATATTAAAACCATTTTAAAACATTTAGGAGTATTTGGACAACCTTTAAAAACATTGTTTTGGTGTAAAATCAAAATCATCAAAATCATGATAAAACCATTTATCAAACAATATCTCGCATGGCACTTCACCATTTGGTGTAGCTTTAGTAAGAATCGCCGCTTCACCAATAATCACGGCATCGTATAAAGAACCAGTTCATCTTCATCCTCGTGGAATTGGAAGTTTTGGAAGCTTTTTGCAAACTTCTTTAAGCCGCTTAATTCCTTCTTGATGTTCATCCTCCCATTTGAATATCGCATCTTTTTTAAGCAATGGGCTAAACACCTTCCGTAATGAGCTAGATTGTTAATAAACATCCCATCAAAATTAACAACTCCAAGAAAACTCAAGCTCGCTTCTTGTCTTTCAACAGATCTGGAAATCCCCGTATTTTCTCCACAATATGACTTTGTAGGATAATTCCGCATTCATCAATCTCAATCCCAAGAAATTTGATCTGTCTTGTTGCGATCACGCCTTCTTTTCCAAAGCACTAATCCTTCATTGTGACATACATCCGAAAAATATCTCCAAATGTTTAAGATGCTCCTTCATGTTCTTTGATGCGATAAGAATATCATCAATATACACGAACATGAAACTGAAATAATCCTTGAAGAGATTATCCATCTTCCTTTTATATATCGGGGTGCGTTAGCCAATCCCATAGGCATCACGCTCCAAATATAATGTCCTTGTGGTGTAGAGAAAGTCGTGAACTTCTTGCTTTCTTCATCCATCTTAACTGGTAGAAACTAGATTTGCAATCGAACTTTGAGAATATCTTGGCACCTTTGATACGGTTAACCAAATGTTCTCTGCTTGGGATATAATATCCGTCGAACTCCAAAATGTTATTAATCCCCTTGTAATTAATAACAAGTCTTGGCTTTCCTCTTTTGATTTCTCCATGGTTTCTGACTAGGAATCCTGGATCTTTGTATGGAGAAACTCCTGGTGAGATTAACTTAAGGTCAAGATGTTCCTTAAGTATCTTCTGCATATCCTCACGATCTTCCTGATTCATAAGGATTGGTTTGAATCTCACGAACTCATACTCCTTTCCAGGTTTAACCTTTAAGGAAGCTTTAAGCTCGTTCTTGTCCAACCATGCCAAAGGATCTTCATTATAATTCCTTTGGATTTTCTTTTGACATCCTCGAAAGTGATATTTGTTCCTCAATGGTCACGTCACTCTGTGGATTCTCCATTAGACCCATCCATAATTCTCGCAATGGCTTGGAGTAACTCGTTCTTCTCCTTGTACTCACGAATGAATACAAGTTATTATCCCATATCTTCTTATCCTTTCGGCTTCCGAATTGTATATAGGATAATAACGCTTGACCAAATTTTCTTCGATCCGCCATTTTTGGATTGCGAAGTTTGGCTTCATCACCACGCTTCTGCGAAAATTAATAGGCATTTTTCGTCAAAATGCTCCCCGATCTCGGACAATAATCTTATGATCACATAATGTTGTGAAAATAAGTCTTCTTGTCTCATTTTCTGTGAACCGCTTGAATGTTTGTAGGAAATTGTTTCCCAAAGAAAATATCTCGCACTGTATCATGGAAATAGATTGGTGGCGTCTTCACTTTGTACCGGGTACCGCCCGCACCTTCGATCATGATTTACGCTTGTTTAATTCCCTTATTAAGGATAAGAATCCTCTTATAGAAATCTCTTCCGCAATAGTGGCAAATCCTCTCCAATGTTTTTGGGAAAGACGTCCGCTTTGCAAGACATATTCTCGCACTGAATCAATATAGGCGGCGAAATACTCGGCCTTGTATTCAAGATATAACACTCCAATAGAAATGTATATGGAGAATGGACTAGTGGTCATCTCGATTCTCAGTATCTTTTATTAACCATGTGAACTCCATTCCGTCTTGTAATCTTTCCTAGGGTTTATGATCCTCGAGAAATTCAATTCCCAGTATTAATTGTTCGGGGATTTTTTCGCAACTCTGTTATAGTCACTCAATTTCACCTATCTTCGGGCTTCCTTGATACCATCCAACTATTGGTTGTTGGAGATAATATAGAACATCACAAGGAAAAATATTATCCTTTGGAGTGATATCGAATATTATTTCAACTTCTCACCATCGTTCGGGACATTTCGGCTCTCGGGCTGTTTGTTTTGAAAACATCGGGATACGTTGAAGCGTGCTTGGTCTCCTTTTCTTCCCAACGGCCGCTACTCGTCATTCTCTGTTGGAAAGACATCCTTCTTGGCTCAACTCTAAGACTTCGACTTTTGTTGAAGACTCGGTTGATCTTGTATTTTCATATCGATCTCTTGATAGTAGGAGACTCAATCATCTCGGTAAAACCACCCTGGCAAAGTCCTCGAAAATCCTTGGGACTTCAATAAATTCTTTTCTCAAGAATACTTCGAATGATGTGTATTCGAGAGAGCATAGGATATCTTGTATGTGATCGAGTAGGTCTATTCCTTCTTTCATCAAACCATCTCTTTTGAAATCTTGATGAAGGATTAGGACTCTATCAAATCTCGATCTCCCGTGATTGTATGCAATTCTAGGATAGACATTAAATGCCAATTTACCAAAGATACAAATTTCTCAGAATCGCTCCAAGGTATGAATCCTTGAGGTTTGAGATTCGCTTGTCAAAGATAGCCAGTTGAGTGGCGAATCTATCCCTTCTTTGAATGTTGCTTTAATAATGATTTATGGCTCGATATGAATCCATGAGAGTGTATTTGCAACTTCTCTTTTAACTCGCTTTTGATCTCTGAATTTCTTTAATAGGGACCAACCGCATCTCGATCAAAGTTTAGGTAAACTCCATTGGAATAGCAAATTCTCCGGTTGTTACCCTCGTGGATAATTTGGTGTTTTCTATTACGAAATCCAATTTTATCCAATGCTTTTTCCATAGCTCCAATCGTAAATCCATCATACACTTGAAGCTTTGGATCTTCCTTCATGATTCTCATAAGAGTTTTATGAGAAACCATAGTATGAGAGAGGAATCCTGGCATATCCTCCCCGATTGTCTGTTTGAAGAATTTCTTCTTCACTCCGATTCTCGAGTGAAGTCCCTTCCATCGTCGAATAGATCTCTTCTTCATAGATGCTTTCATCCGAGGGTATATCCTCAAATTGATACACTGTATAAGATCTTGATAGTAGACAACTTCCTCAATTTTCTGGTTAGCTTCAAACCTGGATTCCTCGTTTTTGATTGTCTGGGCAATCCGTTGAGATATGCCCTCTTGCTCCGCATGTCCAACAATTACAGTCTTTGAAACTTTCATTTGCTCTGGTGTGAGCACGCCTGAAAGTTCTCCTTCCTGGTGTTCTGCTGGTACTTGCTTGATTAGACCCTGATGAAGAGGCTCTACTCCTGCTTGGTGCTGGTCTTTGCCCCGTTTTGTAACTTTGGGCTTTTTGTTTTGACCAAAACCTTCTAGGTCTCCATGAAGACTGTTTCTTTTGCGCTGTTGCTTCCTCGGCGGTATGGATGGCTTCGTTCCGTCTTCTTTCTGTGCCGCCTTGGTTGACCTTCCACAATTGTTGGGATGTCATTATCCACGCAACATAGAGGAACTGCTTTGTTAATTCCCCTTAATCTCTTGTAATTCCTGTACAGAGCTGCTTGGTAACACCATTCAGATAACTTGGCCTTTAGGAAAGACATTTTTCTGGCCACAGTTTCTACTTTCGCTCCATCCTTGTATTCCCTGATAAGCATTTCTCTCCAGGGACTCGAAATCTTGGCAAAGAATAGCTGTGCAGCTTCCTTTTCTTCAATCTTGGATTTCCACCGGTATTCGGTGAACAACTTGATATATTCGTCAATATGACAAATATCATATAACTCAAGGCTATAGAGGGCTTGTTTATATCTCTTTCTTTTTCATCCTCTAATCCCTCGAAATAACTTTGTCTTGGATGAACTGGATTTTGAATTCTTTTGCCATACCATCGACAATTTCTTTAAGTGATTTTCCGATGTAATCGAACCTTTTGTACTAGCATCGGTCATATCCTGCATAATCTTCACCGATCCTTCAACACTCATTTCAAGGAGTAAAATGAATGAATCCTTTGTAAGATCGAGGGTTCTTGCTGAAATTCTCATAGTCGTAGCCCATTCATCAATGAGAACTTCTCTATTTTTTAAAATGGGATGTCATTTAACATCAACCCATATGGATGTATTGGGTCGAGGTGCGATCTTCCATAAGGCGCCCGATAAACATTCGGCCTTCCAAGAGGTTGTCTGCAATTCCGCGAGAGGGTTTCGACCTCCCGTCCACGAAAGTGGATCACTCGGTCGTGAAATACCTAGCGTGTTGAATCCTCTCGCCCCGAGCTCCATGATTCGAACCCATACTTTCTTCGACGTTAGAATTAGCTGGTGGTGGTGGTGGTGGAATTGGTCTTCCCTGGTGGATCATAGGTGACCAATGTTCCATCTCCTGTGTTCATTTTTAAATCTACAATTCCTAATCCCGCAAAGGATTTACGCAAGGTCATGTAGATCTTTAAGATTCATCTTTTCCATATCCATCTTTTTTAATTTTTGATGGATTTTCCTTTGATTAGAGCAATGAGCTTCTCCTCATCTGTCATTTTTCGTATAATTTCGGTTGGTTTCCTTTTTGGTGTAAATAGGTATCGTCATCGAAATCTATACCCTTCTTTTCCTCCGGAAGAACTCGGCCCTGTCCTCCAAGTTCTTGACTCGTTTGAATATCATGAAGGAGTTCAAGAGTTTCCTTCGATATTTCACCATCGTCTCCATCCGGTTTGGATCGATGAACTTGTTCTCGTAGATGAATATGGCGGTTGCCATAAGTCCGCACCGTCTTACGGACTTCTCTAAGATCTTGAGAGAACTTAGATTTGTCTCGGGAAGTATCTCGTTCCACTCGGTACTCGCGTCGGGAATCATTGTTCGATAGGAATTTTCATGAACCGTTTCTTGAAGGTTCATCAAGTGAACATATAGGTGCAGTTAAGCATCTAGAATCGCTTTATAATATTCTCGCTCGCATTTTACATTGCTTTTAAGGTTTCCCGTCGGCTCGCCGCACATTCCTTTTCTTCATGTTGGTATCCAATATGAAACCTGGTCAAGGTGTTCTGTGCATACATCGTCAATATTTGAGGATATGTCTGTAAGGGTACATCTCGGACATCGGTCCAGGATCCATAATCTCGGAGTAATTTCTCCTCACCAATTGTTAATTACATAAATATAATAAAGAGATAAATACACTTACCCATCCGAACTATCTTGATTTTTACACTTTACCCTCTAAACTTTAATCCGTGACACTTTGCCCCCGAACTATGAAAATCGTTACACTTTACCCTATATGGACAATTTTGCCCCTAGGTTTTATCCTTTTATAACAATAGTTCAGTTATCCCTTTAAACTCTATTTTGTGGCAATCTACTACATAATAATAAATTTATTGCATTAATCCTTAAACATGAAAATTTTACTCCATAATCAATTTGTTTTTCGAATTTTTCGAGAAATGAGAATTTTTATTTTTCGTCACTTGTTTTGTTCGTGGCGTTGTTACACCTACTTAGATCCAGTCTCTATTCGAGGTTTTAAAAGGATCATGTCGGGTTTCGACCTATAAACTCAACAGACATACTTCGATCAAAATTCTTATTTCAAGTATAAATCAGTATACAAATTAGGTCTATAGACGAAAATGAACATAGTCCATTACGACCATATCAGCCCAACATGCTTCCGTAAAATTAATAAATCCCGTAAAATTCATACCTTTTTTGACCGAAATAGCACGGGTGAAATGGTTCGCAACACCACTAGTCGGAAAATTATTTCCCCGGATCGTTTGACAAACAACTCCTCACTTTGTTCAACCTCACCCTTAGGGAAGATGATATGCAAGTTATCCGACTCCTTCAAAGAATCGTTCAAAGATGACTAGATTCGTTTCCTACTTCCGGGCGCACAAGTAATTCTTAAACGGGATGAATTAATAGAACATTATGAACACATGTTGAAGCAGAAAGCCTCTTTTTATTAAGAACTTATAGAAATATTTATTACATTAGTAATCTCCTTTTGGGAGGAGAATCTTTGGTTTAGCCTCTCATAGATGAGGCTTGCACTCGAAAAATACATAAAAAACTCGAAAACTAAAACACTCAAAATATTACAAATTTTCTCTCGAATTTATTATAAGAAAACTAAGGAAAATGTTCGATGTCCTCGCCTTCCTTCAAATCCTCGCATTTTATAGAGGTAAGTCCAGGACTTCAAAGGCGGACTTCAAATCTTGGCGATATATATGACGCCATCGCTTACGTCATATCCCACATTATTGCCTCGCCGGTGGTTTTCTTTTTCTCCCGCGTGACTCGGCCATGTGATGTTTGTCGGGGAATCTTTTTAAAAATTTGGTTTACGTGGTCCCCGAGGATAACGCGTTTTGTGAGTGGGCCCTTATCCTTTCCGGTGCATGATCTTGTCGGTCGGGTTTAGGTCGAATCCTTTCCCAAACTCGGGTTTCTTTTGTTCGGGGCATGCTTGAGATCCGATCGACACAACGGCCAACATGCGCCATGTTATAGAATTTCCGGTAAGTTTCTTTGCTTGCTAGGAATCTTGTTTTCCCGGCAGAATTCTTCTTTTGGTCTCGAAGAGTTCTTACGCAAACCCCGTGGTTGATCCAGTCATCGAATTCAAAGGAAAGATCCATTCGCCGTGCGGAAGAACTTGAATGGATATTTCACTTTGTCCATTTGATTAGACAAACCAAAGACAAAGACCCCATGCTCGCCGGTAGAAGCTTCGTCTTGAGAAAATGCTCCTACTAACACTTTGGTCCTTCTTAGGTGAAGTGCTTAATATATTTTAAAGCATTTCCATCCGATCTTCTTAGCTTGATGAAATGAAAAGCTTCATTAAAGTCTTTCTTTCTTTGGTTCGGAGAGCAAGCGATAAAATACAATTCCAAAATATCTCCTACGGCCATGTGTGGATTATTGGCCCTGGTCTCGTAAATCGCTTCCTAATCCATTTCGGTAATTTTGAAATTTCGGGAATAGTGGTGACACGGTGTAGATTGAAGCTAAAGCTCCAAGAGTATACCATTCTGTACTTCATTTGGATGACTTCTGGTTTCATCCAAACTGCGGGATACTTTCGAGATATCAACCATTGTTTTCTCCGGGTTAATACCTTGTCTTGTAACTAGTTTCTCCCATTGCTCGTGATATACCGCATAGGAGAAATCTTAATCTCGTTAGTTTGAACCTTAGATTTGCACATCGTGGCCTAAGATTCAACTCTCCCTCTTTTACCCCCAGGTCATCGGGTTGACTTGAAGACTCGGGTTGTGACAGGAGCTTCAACATTCGTTACTGATTTGTACACCCTCGGGGGATGCATCACTGCAACACTTGTGATTATGGTACTTGAATCCATAACCTCCGGGTTAGAGCCCGTACTCTCTCGGCCCCTTTTTGCACCGTAGGAGATGCGGCTGGAAGAGAGGCCCTTGCGATCTAAGAACAATTGTCCTTGAGCGAATCGGCGTGCTCGTATTTGAATAGAAACGGATTTTGGTCACTGTTGAAGTCGTCCGGCAAGAACACGCATTGAGACATAGCGTCCCAAAATCTCGTTCTAGACTCTCCAGGTTTTCCCGAGATGTCTTACTCGTTTAAGGACTTCACAAGAATGCGTCCTTCCATCTCGTGTCAAGAAATCTGCAAGAATATTTTCATGAGATTTTATAATGACAATATCATAATCATAATATTGACATTGACTTGCCATCTAGTAATTGAGCCTTTTCTCGGTTTTGATTCAATTTTATTTTTGAAAAGCCTTGACACTTGAATTATCAATTTTTAAAGTAAACTTCTTAGCCAAGAAATTAACGGCCATTTTTTAAAAGCCTTTCATTGCAAAGAATTCTTTCTCGTTGATATGCCATCTGTTTGCATCTTTGGGTGTGAATAAACCGTTGCAATATCTCGCATGGCACTTCTTCATTTGGTGTGACCTTAGTAAGAACGCGCCCACCAATCATCACGGCATCGTGTAAAGAACCAGTTCATCCTCGTCTTGGGGAATCACAAGTTTTGGAAGCTTTTTACAAACTTCTTTAAGTTGCTTAATTCTTCTTGATGTTCATCTTCCCATTTGAATATCGCATCTTTTTTTAAGTAATGGGCTAAACACCTTCCTCGTAGTATGCTAGATTGTTAATAAACATTCAAAGCCAAAATTAACAACCCGAGAAAACTCGGAAGCTCGCTTTTTGTCTTTTAGTGTATCCGGGAAATCCTTGTATCTTTTCCACAATATGATTAAGTAGAATAATTCCAGATTCATCGATTTCAATTCCGAGGAATTCAATATGTCTTGTTGCGATTACGCTTCTTTTCCGAAAGCACTAATCATTCTTTGTGACAAACATAAAGAAAATATTTCCAAATGTTTGAGATGCTCCTTCATGTTCTTTGATGCGATTAGAATGTCGTCGATATACACGAACATGAAAGCGAAATAATCTTTGAAAAGATTATCCATCTTTCTTTGATATATTTGGGGTGCGTTAGCCAATCCCATAGGCATCACGTTCAAATATAGTGTCCCCTGTGGTGTAGAGAAAGTCGTAAACTTCTTACTTTCTTCCTCCATCTTAATCGGTAGAATCCGGACTTGCAATCGAACTTTGAGAATATCTTGGCACCTTTGATACGATTAACCGGATGTTCTCTGCTTGGGATATAGTATCCGTCAAACTCCAAAATGTTATTAATCCCTTTGTAATTAATAACAAGTCTTGTTTTTCTCTTTTGATTTCTCCATGGTTTCGACTAGGAATCTCGGGATCTCTTTGTATGGAGAAACTCCTGGTGAGATTAACTTAAGGTCAAGATGTTCCTTAAGTATCTTCTCGCATATCCTCACGATCTTCGATTCATAAGGATTGGTTTGAATCTCACGAACTCATACTCCTTTCCAGGTTTAACCTTTAAGGAAGCTTTAAGCTCGTTCTTATCCCACCAAGCCAAAGGATCTTCATTGTAATTTCTTTGGATCTTCTTTCTTGATATCCTCGAGTGATATTTGTTCCTCTATGGTTACATCACTCTGTGGATTCTCCATTAGACTCATCCATAATTCCGCAATGGCTTCGGAGTGACTCGTTCTTCTCCTTGTACTACGAATGAATACAAGTTATTATCGCATATCTTCGATCTTACGGATGGAACCAAATTGTCTATAGGATAATAAAGCTTCACCAAATTTCCTTCGATCCGCCATTTTTGGATTGCGAAGTTTGGCTTCATCACCACGCTTGTCTGCGAAAATTAATGGGCATTTTTCTCAAAATGCTTTCCAGCTGATCTACGGACAATAATCTTATGATCACATAAGGTTGTGAAAATAAGTCTTCTCGTCTCGTTCTCTTGTGTGAACCGCTTGAATGTTTGTAGGAAATTATTTCCCAAAGAAAATATCTGCTTTTTGTATCATGGAAATAGATTGGTGGCGTCTTTACTTTGTACCACGGGTCCGCCCGCTCCTCCGATCATTATTTCTACTTGTTTAATTCCCCCGTTAAGGATAAGAATCCTTTTAGAGAAATCTCTTCTGCAATAGCTGGTAAATCTTCTCAATTTCTTTAGGAAAAACACCCGACTTTGCAAGTACATATTCCGGCACTGAATCAATATAGGAGGCGAAATACTCGGCCTTGTATTGACATATAACATTCCAATAGCAATGTATATGGAGAATGGACTAGTGGTCATCGATTATGTATCTTTTATTAGCCACTTTGTGAACTCCATTCCGTCTTGTAATCTTTCCCAAGGTTTATGCTCCTCAAGAAATTCAATTCCAAGTATTAATTGTTCGGGATCTTTCCCGCAACTCCTGTGATAGTAAGCTCAATTTCTCCTATCTTGGGGCTTCCTTGATACCTTCCAACGATTGGTTGTTGGAGATAATATAGAACATCACAAGGAAAAATGTTATCCTTTTGAGTGATGTCGAATATTACTTCAACCTCTCGCCATCTTCGGACATTTCGGCTCTCTGTTTGTTTTAAAAACATCGGGATCGCATTTGAATCGCACTTGGTCTCCTTTCTTCCCAATGGCCGCTACTCACCATTATGTCTTCTTTGGAAAGATATCCTTCTAGGCTCAACTTTGAGACTCCGACTTTTGTTGAAGGTGGTTGATCTTGAATTATCATATCAATCTCCTTAATAGTTGGAGATTCAATGATTTTAGTAACACCACCCTGGCAAAGTCCTCAAAGATTCTTGGGACTTCAATAAATTCCTTTCTCAAGAATACTTGAATGATGGGTATTCGAGAGAGCATATGAAATCTTGTATGTGATCGAGTAAGGCTGTTTCCTTCTTTCATCAAATCGACTCTTTTGAAATCTTGATGAAGGGTTAGGACTCTCTTGAATTCTCGATCTCCCAAATTGTATGCAATTCTAGGATAGAATTAAATGCCAATTTCCTGCATACAAATTTCAGAATCGCTCCAAGGCATGAATCCTTGAGATGCGAGATTCGCTTGTCAAAGACAGCAAGATTAAGAGGCGAATCTATTCCTTCTTTGAATGTTGCTTTAATAATTACTCTTATGGCTCCGATATGAATCCATGAGAGTGTATTTGCAACTTCTCTTTTAACTTTGCTTTTGATCTCTTGTATTTCTCTAATAGGGACCAACTGCATCTCGATCGAGTTCTTTGGTAAACTCCATCGGAATAGCAAATTCTCCGGTTGTTACCCTGTGGATAATTTGGTGTTTTTCAATTCTGAAACCCAATTTTATCCAATGCTTTTTCCATAGCTCCAATTGTAAATCTATCATAGACTTGAAGCTTTGGATCTTCCTTCATGATTCTCATAAGAGTATTATGAGAAACCGTCGTGTGAGAGAGGAATCGACATATCCTCCCGATTGTCTGTTGAAGAATTTCTTCTTCACTCGATTAAGTGAGTCCCTTCCATCATCGAGAATAGATCTCTTCTTCATAGATGCTTTCATACGAGGGAATATCCTCGAATTGATACACTGTATTAAATCCACGATAATAGACTGACTTCTTCGATTTACGGTGTGGCCTCGAATCGACTCCTCGTTTTTGATTGTCTGGGCAATCCGTTGAGATATGCCCTCTTGCTCCGCATGTCCAACAATTACGAGTCTTTGAAACTTTCATTAGCTCTAGTGTGAGCACGCTGAAAGTTCTTCTCCTGGATTTCTGTGGTACTTGCTTGATTAGAAACTGATGATGAGGCTCTACTCGCTTGGTCTTTGGTCTTTGTCCGATTTATAACCGGGCTTTTTGTTTTGACGAGAACCTTCTAGGTCTCCATGAAGACTGCTTCTTTTGTTGTTGCTTCCTCGGCGGTATGGATGGCTTCTCTCTTCTTCTTCTTGTGCCGCCTTGGTTGACCTCCCACAAGTTTGTTGGGATATCATTATCCACGCAACATAGAGGAAGCGCTTTGTTAATTCCTCTTAATCTCTTGTAATTCATGTGCGAGTGCTTGATAGCACCATTCGAGATAACTTGGCCTTTAGGAAAGACATTTTTAAGCCCTGATTTCTACTTGACTCCACCCTTGTATTCACGATAAGCATTTCTCTCCGGGGACTGGGATCTTGGCAAAGAATAGGTCATGCGACTTCTTTTCTTCAATCTTAGATTTCCACGGTATTCGGTGAACAACTTGATATATTCGTCAATATGACAAATATCCGAACTCAAGGCTATAGAGGGCTTGTTTATATTTCTTTCTTTTTTCATCCTCTAATCCTCGAAATATCCCGTGCCGATGAATTGGATTTTGAATAGTTTTGCCATACCATCGACAATTCCTTTAAGTGATTCCCCCGATGTGACCGAATTTTTCGTACTAGCGTCGGTCATATCCCAGGCAATCTTCACCGATCCTTCAAGACTCATTTCAAGGAGTAAAATGAATGAATCCTTTGTAAGATCGGGGTTCTGCTTTGAAATTCTCATAGTGAAGCCCATTCATCAATGAGAACTTCTGTTTTTAAAATCGGGATGTCAGATTTAACATCAACCCATACGGATGTATTGGGTCGAGTGCGATCTTCCATAAGGTGTCGATAAATATTCGACCTTAGGTAGGTTATGCAGTTCCGCAAGAGGGTTTCGACCTCTGTCCTGAAAGTGGATCACTCCCGGTCGTGAAATCCCGACATGTGGCATCCTCTCGCCCCGAGCTCCATGATGTGAACCCGTACTTTCTTCGACGTTAGGATTAACTGGTGGCGGTGGTGGAGGAATTGGTCTACCTTGTGGGTCATAGGTAACCAAAGCTGATTCCTCACCTGCGTTCATCTTTAAATCTACAATACCTAATCCCGCAAAGGATTACGCACAGTCATGTAGATCTTTAAGATTCATCTTTTCAATATCCATCTTTTTTAATTTTTGATGGATTTTCCTTTGATTAGAGCAATGAGCTTTTCCTCATCCGTCATTTTTCGTATGACTTCGGTTGGTTTCCCCTTTTGGTGTAAATAGGGTCTTGCCCCAAAATCAATACGTTTCCTTCCTCCAGGATGAACTTGGCACATCCTCCAGGTTCTTGATTCGTTTGAATATCATGAAGGAGTTCAAGAGTTTCTTACGATATTTCACCATCGTTTCCATCACAGTTCGGATCGATGAACTTGTCTTGGTAGATGAATATGGCGGTTGCCATAATTCCGCACCGTCTTCGGATTTCTCTAAGATCTTTGGAGATCTTAGATTTGTCTGAAGTATCTCGTTCCACTCGGTACTCCATCGGGAATCATTGTTCGATGGGAATTTTCATGAACCGTTTCTTGAAGGTTCATCAAGTGAACATATAAGTGCAGTTAAGCATCCGAATCGCTTATAATATTCTCGCTTTCGCATTTTGCATTGCCTTAAGGTTTCCCGTCGGCTCTGCCGCTCCTTTTTTTCATGTTGGTATTCCCGATATGAAACCTGGTCAATGTGTTCTTGTGCATACATCGTCAATATTTGACGATATGTCTGTAAGGGTACATCTCGGACATCGGTCCGGATCCATAATCTCGAGTAATTTCTCCTCACCAATTGTTAATTACATAAATATAATAAATTTAACTAAAAGTTCTTAATAAACCTAGGCTCACGATACCATTTTTGAGGATCGCAAGACCTTAAAGAGTAAAATTAGAATTTGCAATAAAATTTATAGTCTAGGTGGTAAAGTGCAACAACTTCAAAGTTTAGAGGGTGGCGAAAACCAATTACCATGAAACTAGGGGTAATTTGAATTTTAGGCAAAGTGTAAAATTTCGCGAAGTTGAGGGGTTAAGTGTATCGTTTTAAAGTTCATATGGCAAAGTGTAAAAATTCGAATAGTTTGGGGGTTAAAAGTATTTATCCCTATAATAAATTTAACTAAAAGTTCTTAATAAACTCGACTCGATACCATTTTTGAGGATCGCAAGACCTTAAGGAGTAAACAAAGAAAATGCAATAGAATTTATCGTCCGGGTTGCAAAGTGCAACAACTCTAAAGTTTAGAGTGTAAACTAGAAACCAACTTTCTGAAACTAGGGGCAAAGCGGAATTTTATGCAAAGTGCAAAATTTTGTAAAATTGAGGTTGCAAACAAGTAACTTTTTAAAGTTCGGATTGCAAAGTATAAAAACCCGTATAGTTTGGGATGTTAATAATATTTATCCCTAATCTTAAATATGTGAAAAATGTAAAAAGCTTTGGAAAAGAGATAAATCTCAAAACTTAATAATATTCAACCTGTTACAATATGTCATCATATTAGTGGATGTCTAACCACTCCACTCTAATGAATAATTTAATTTTATTACATAAGCAATTTGCATTATTATTGTGGAGTTGTGCCTATAAATAGGCTACGAGCTTTGATTGTAATACACACCCAAATTCCAAGAAAAATAAAAGATTTATTTTCGCTCTAAATTATTCTATTCTTATTATTTATGCTTTGATAATTCTAGTTCTTTTGTGCTCTTAAATTAGTTTATTCTATAACACGTTATCAGCACGCGTTATTGATCGAGAAAAGGTTTGTATATTTCAAGTTTGAATCTCCGTGTACTAATTTATTTTATTTTCTTTGTAGAAAAATGGCCGGTATCGAAAAGCAAAAATTCCAGATCTGTGATACCACCGGCGATAATTATTTATCATGGTGTTTGGATGTTAAATTGCACCTTCAGGGTCAAGATCTGGATAAAACCTTGAAGCCTATAAAAATCAAAGAGGCCGTTGTAAAAGATGAGGCGAACGCAATGATATTTATTAGCCATCATCTATATGATGATTTAAAAAATGAATATACACAAATTGAAAGGCCTTCTGAGCTTTCGCCAAAGCTCAAAGATATATTTGATCACACCAGAACTGTGATACTCCCGCAAGCACAATATGACTGGCAACAACTGAGATTGCAGGACTTCAAGGCTGTTGCCGACTATAATTCGACATTATTCAAAATTGAGTCCCGGTTGGCTCTTTGCGGGACAAAATTATTTGAATATGATAAATTGGAGAAAATTTGCTCCACTATGCATAAATCGAATATTGTGCTCCAGCAACAATATAGACAACGACAGTTTAAAACATATTCTGAATTAATCTCGGTTCTTCTCACGGCAGAGAAAACCAATGAATTGCTGTTGAGAAATCACGATTTGCGACCTTCTGGGTCTAATGCAGTGCCTGAAGCACATGCTAACTTCGGTAGAGGAGGGGGCCGATTTAGAGGCTGTGGGTATAAACACGGGCGTGGTGGCCGTGGTGGTCCACATCAAAATACCCACAGATATGATAGTGGCGGTCGTAATTACTATAATCAAGATAATTATCACTATTTCCGCCAAAATAGTTATAATGCCAAACAGGGACATCCAAATCAGTCAAATCGTGATAAGGGAAAAATGCATATAGAAAACACTGGTGAGGATCTTTGCCACAGATGTGGGATGACAGGACATTGGGCCAAAACATGTTGAACTGTCCAGCACCTGGTAAATCTATACCAGAACATGCTACTGAGGCAAGCATGAGGCAGTGGAGCCACCTACTACTAATGGGGCCTACACATCTGAAATTATACGTGATCAAAATCCTGTCCAGGACTGGAAATCACTTGATATATCCGATTTTATTCAGGATCATGAGGTACAAGGTGCCGATTGGATAAATTAAAAATAGACTCAATGTTTGTATGTTATTTCTCTCGGATGATATATTCCCAAGATTAAATTTGTTGTACCGTGTTTGCACTTGTTTCGGATGATACATTTCCGGTTTTAAGCTTTTACTATGAAATAATAAATCTGTTTGTGTCTAATATTTTCGATCATGCAATATCAACAAATTTTTACCAAAATATTCACAAATTTTACATTCAAATTTTTCACATTAATTTTTCTCCTCCAACGGCTATGAAAAGATTACTTTTTATCTATAAATATACCAATATTTTATTTAACAAATTCACACATATTCTCTCATCTTTCTAAAAACTCCACATTTCTTTCATTCCAAAATGGTTAACTTAATGTTATTATTTCTCATTACAATGATCTTCATATACACTATCCTCGCTTTTTGTTGGAGAATATACTCCAGGAGAATTTTGGCTTTGTATTGATCTTCTTGTCTTCACAATTCTTCCTTTGTTAGCGAAACAATTTATCTTAGCATGTTGTAATAATTAGATGATTATGTACGTCTATGTTGTCGAATAAAATCCTTTATTTAAAATTTTGTTATGCATTTATGTTTTTATATAAAGTTTTTAATAATCGTATAATATTAGTTCAATAATAATTATACCAGGTACACATGAGAAACACCGAGAAAAGAGACTTTTGTCTACTTGATAGTGCAATAACGCACTCAATATTAACAAATAAAATATATTTCTCGAGTGTGAAATTGTGCAAGGCACAAGTTACAACTATATCTGGTCCCGTTGAGATTATTGATGGCTCCGAAAATGCAATTGTGGTGTTGCCTAATGGTACAATCTTACATATTGAAAATGCATTGTTATCTAGTAGATCAAAAAGAAATCTACCGAGTTTTAAAGATGTGCGTAATAATGGCTATCACTTGGAGACACTAAATGAATAGAATAAAGAGTGTTTATGTATCACATCCTATAAAATGGGAAAAAGAATTGCCCATGAGAAATTTGAAGCAACGACTTTTGGATTGTATTGTGTCCAAATTAAAGCTTTTGAATCCTATGCCACCATGCCTTGGAAGCTGGTGAATCATGATATATTTGGGTTATGACATGATCTCCTAGGACACCCAGGAACAACTATGATGCGTAGGATTGTTGAACACACTAATGGACATCCATTGAAAAGCACGAAGATGCTAATATCCAAATATTATTTCTGTGAATCGTGTTCACAAGGAAAATTTATTACTAAGCCGTCCATGGAAAAGGTTGGTTATGAATCACCATCATTTTTACAACGTATTCATGGTGATTATTGTGAACCAATACATCCTGCAAGTAGACTATTTAGATATTTCATGGTGTAGGTCCCAAGGGGTGTGAGTGTAAGGTTTAGGGGGTTGAATAAACCTTACCAATTTTGATTTAGTCCTTTTAAAACGTTCGAGTTAATACTTCACTGGTGAGTCTTGATGGACGGCTAAGTTAGTTAATCAGCAGAGTTAGCCACTCAACAGCACTCGATTGAAATTTGTTGATAGATTAACTCAATTTGTTTTGACTAAAACTTAACTTGAGCTGCGATATGTTTTCAGCGGAAGACTTAACACCCTTGAATTTGGTTTAAGATTGTTTTAATACTTGGTTTTAGCACTTTGTTGGTTATGAATTGGATAGCAAATTTATCAGCAAATATCAAAATAATATGCGAGAATTAAAGTCTTTGAAATGTAAATGACACAATAAATTTTATAGAGGTTCGAAGATGGGGTAATTCTTCTACTCCTTTCTTCTCCAACTCTGGAGGAATCCACTAAGTATTGATCAATATACAAAGTGGTTATCAGTTGAGGATGCAAGTCTTGATCACACGGTGACTTGATCCTTTGGGACTCGATCTGGAGATGCCTTGGTCACACGTTTGGCTTCTCGTGCGACTCGGCTTCTTCACGGGGCGGTGCGCCTGCTACTACAACCCACTTGCCCAAGCTTCTTGGATTTGATCACGAAGCCCTCCAAAAACTTGAGACGGTTCGACCTTGAACCTTTCTACAATCCTTCGTGGAATGTAGACCCATTGATTCTTCAAATGTTTCCTCTTCAAGCGATTGAAGTCGTCTTTCCTTCACAAAGTAGTGTTGGATTGATTTCCTTCGTAATGTAGGCTTGAGGATTGAACTTGTATGACTTGAGTAGGTTATCGTTTGAATAATAGCTTGAAAGTTCAGGTAACAAGGTTCTTCACCTTTTCTCAAATAGATTCCTAAAGCCTTTTATAGTGTTCTTTTGAAAATATACCCGTTGAAGAGATATGTTAATTTTCAAAAGACACTTGTGGTCGTTGGCTTGTCTTGTTGCGATTCTTGGAATTGACATTTCCTCGTATGAATGAGTCTTGACTTTTTCGAGTTCGACACAGTGCGAGCTTTCCCATTCGTTCATTCCTTTTGCACGCTCGGGATCGAGCACTTTAAGAAAGACAATATGGAAGTATTACTTGTTTAAGTAATTATCTTGACTTCGTGCAACGAATCTCTTTGATTATCTCGACTTGATTGCATTTCCTTGACTTCCCGGTGACTTGAGTCGACTTTCAATCGTGGATGACTCATATGTCACTTCAACTTGAGACTTGGCTATCTTGAGTTGACTTTGATCGACACTTCACTGTGCATCTCATTTGCACCTCGATCGAGTTCTGTCTTCTCTTCTTTGCCACACTCATTTGCCTCACAAATGAGTCTTCCTTTTAGTCTCCGGTTGACTTCTTGCATGTTTAGGCATAGCCGACTTAACTCATTTCGACCCCTTATCTATTACAATGCAATCTACAACAAAAATGGGGTGCCAACTTTCTATTCTAAGTTTTACATGGCATTCATCAAAATCTAAAAATTAATTTCCCAACAATTTCCCCCTTTTTGATGATGCCAAAACTTAAAACATTCATACAATAATTAAAAAAGCAAAGATACGTGCAGACAATGTAGAATCATAGAATGTATGCGTAGAATCGATCTTTTATTGATCATAACATTCTTGTTTTTTACACATTTGTTTATAGAGTGTATCGGAGCTTAAACATAGCTTAAGGTAACCATGCTATTCTATATTTACACAAGTATAGAAATTATACAATTTTATTCGATGTACAGAGGACTTACATAAAGATGTATTTACATAGTAAAATACATGAAGAGGTGGACAACAACACTTCATCTCCTTCGCTGCCTCCTTCTTTCCTCATCAGCTCTGTCTTCTTCTCGATCTATTTCTCTTATTCTCTTCTTGACTACTTTCTTTTTCTCATATGCTTTTAAGCGACTTTATCTCTTCTTTTTCTTTCTTGTCTTTTTCTTCCCGCAGTTGAGTTTGTCTTCTATTTTCTTCTTCAATTCTTTTTACATACTCGGCATTGTTCTTCGCCACTTGCAAGTTGGCTACTTCGTCAAATCCCCAATAGATCCCTCCTTTCTTGCCTGGATCTATATATTCAATGTTTTTGGGGAGAGGTCAGGTCGAAACCTCTTTCTCCTCTATCGCTTCTTCCTCCGCCTTTGGGCGTGTATTATCTTGGGGCCTTCTTTTTCCCGGTGAGTGACCCAGAGTTTCCCGATGAGTCGTCACGCTGTCGGCCTTCTTCACATAGCTTGAGGCCTTTTTCCCAATACAAATCCAGGCTTGAGCCATGGTCATATTTGCGAAGTAACCCGGATGCGGCGTCTTGAATTCATCAACAAATCTTGGCCGGTTCCAACGTCGAAATGGCATAGGTGTCTGCATGCATTTGGAATGCCTCCATGTTGTTTCAAGTATATCCATAACTCGGGCATCCATCTTTCCTTCCACCTCCTTCATCCCTCGCTTCTACTATTTTTCGCTTTTCGGCCATGGGTGCTGCGGAGTGTTGGAGTGGCGAGTCATGGGAGTTTTCTTGATGATATCATTTGTGACAAGACCTTGTTGGGGGTTTTAGCAATCATCGGGTCATATCTTTCGAACCTTCCCCCTCAACAGATTTTCCCTTCTTCTCTCTTCTCAATTCTTCAGTTGTCTTCTCCTTCACAGCTGCGTCCTTCTTCTCGGCTTCAGAACCTTTCAATGCCTTTAGGTATTCCTCTTCCCCCTTTTGGCATCATCAAAGGAGAGAGGAACCCCCTGGAAACAAGCCTGGCAATCATGAAGTCTAAGCGGTGATTGAGTTATGCTTCGAATCTGGCTGCGGAGTATCTTGCACGGAATTCGGAGCGAGTGACGTTGGATTCATTTGCACCGACTTCATTTCAACCATGAGGAGGCTGAATTTCTTCTACATGTTCTCTCTACGCTGCGAGAAGCTCTTTCTTATGAAATTCACGCGAAGCCGCATCTCCGTGTTGTGAGATTCATTCATTCGATCGATGTTTTCTTGCATTCTTTGCTTCATATCACCATTCTCGCCCCTTGCCAGACTAGCAATTTATTGAACAAAGTTCGAAGTATCGAACTTGTTCTACACGCATTGTCTGTTTGTTGTTGCCACCATTCCGGATCGACAATTATTCCATGCGGATCGGCGGTAAGATTTGCGTCTCGGTTATCCATCTCATGTCCATTGAGGCCTGGTGCCTCTCCATCTTCTCTATCTCTGCAAATATGGCCTTGAAAACTTCTCGAACCTCATTTGTCACTCTTGTCTCGGTGGCGGCCAAGCGATAAAGTCAAAGTCTGCTTTGGGATGATGGTGTCTGTTGGAATAACGGGATCGGAGTTTATGGAAACGTTCTTGATCTTGAGTGATTCTTCAAGAAGGTCGGGAAGCTCCGAGAGAAAAGGGAAACGATTCTTCAAGCGGACATCACGCAACGCGAGGAATTTGCTCAACGATAACTTGTGCTCGTGATGTGCCCGGTGGAGTCGATTCTGCTGCAGTTTGGGTAGCGCGCGATTGATTGGATCGTGTGTCGGTGTGGTCTGTTGGGGTTTTGGCCCGGTGGCCGAGCCTCGGTATCTCAACAACGTCGGTCTCAACTGTTTTTCCGTGAGTTGGTGGTCTCGGCCCCGTATCGATGGCGTCATCGGATGATGATGAGATTTGTATGTGTGGCTCATCATCAAAATTAAAGGTTTGGCGAGTAGCCTTAAGGTCGGTCTTACTCGTGCTTGGGAGAACATCCTCGGTGAGTCTTTTGGATCGGTAGTAGGGGATGACTCGGCCGTCTTCACCCCGGATCCGGAAAAGTTACATCGGGATTGTCTTGGGAATCGTGAAGAGCACTTATCTCCTTTTGGATGGATCAATGATAGTAGGAGGGATGTTCTATGCTTCCGTTTCTTTACCCAGGAAGTCTCAACCTCCCGTTGGCCTTCATTACCTCCTGCAGATCTCAATCGCAACGAGGCTGGACGATCCGCCGGCGGTGTCATTTGTCTTTGGGTCTTCGAGGTGGCATCCATTGGAGTCTCAACTCCATGGATTGCACTTTCATTTGCCCAGTGTTAACTCCCGGGCGTTCCTTCCTCGTGCCTTGATCGCATCAGCGGTGTCATTGGCTGCAGAAGCGATTGGCACTTCACCGTGAGGCGATCTTAAGCGCTATGCGAGCCTCGTCAAGTGACAACTTGTTGTGTATCCATTTGTTGTTCCTTCTCCACTTCGCCTCCAAGATTCGTTGTGGAGTCGTGCAAAGCATCCTCCGACCTCAGGCCGCTGCGGTGGAGGGAGTTTCCCCTCGGTGGCACACCCGGTGATTGACTTGGAATGGGGTCACTCGTTCGGACTCCCGATTGTTCCCTTTGAGTATTCACCCGTTAGGCGGTGGTAAAACACCTTCATTAGGGGTTGGCTCGGGGTCCCCACAATCCCAATTTCATCGCAGTTCCTTAACACCTTCTTTTCTCGAGTGAGTGGGGAAGTGGTGGCAAGAACAAGCGTGGCAATATCTTTGCACCACTCCCATCGGATCAATCTCGGTGTGATGTGGAAGACTCCCTAGTCCTTCCAATAATCGTTGCTTATGTAGGACCCTAGATTCCCGCATGGCTTGTTTGTATCTCCAATTCTTCTCAGAAGCGGCAGGTCCGTCGAGATCCTCATCACTCCCGAGAGAATGCCAAGATGAGGATGTGTATGATCGAGTGGTTCGGTAAAGGGACAAATCGGCCTTTTCACGAGCGAGCTTCGCCGATCTCTGCTTCTCCTTGTCTTTGAAGATCCGCAAGATATCATGCGATTTTCTTCATCCGATGCTTGGACCACATTGGTCAATCCGAGAAAGTTCAATAGTTCGTCTTCTTCTTCAATAAATTCCGATCTTTGGAATCGTTTCCTGGATCGACTCGAACTTCCACTTCCTCCATTCTCCGCGATTTTGGATGTCCGGATATGGTGGGGATAGGATCATCACATCATCATCATCTTTATCATCTTCTCCCTCTCGGCGCATTTGCGGGGAGGGGATACAATCTGTCAATAGGAGAGTTTGCTTTCTCGGCTACTTTTTGTGTCTCAAATTATTCGACTATAGTTGTGTCTTCAATTTGCCTCTGTTGATTGGCTTTAGCAGACTTGGTTGTTTCATCAATGATTTCGGGAGACTCTACTTCTCCGGTTGTCTCCGCTGATCTGTTTCCAGTGAGTGGCAGACTCATTTGTTTTCTCAAGCTCGATCGCTTGAAGATTCTTCTTCTTCTTTTGGTTTTCACGAGAGGAATATGCGGTTCTACTTCCTCCGGTTCGTCAAGGTAAATGCCTTCGCATAGATTTGTCTTAAGGCATTGCCTTCCTTTGTTATGATCCTATTCTTTTTAATCACCGGAGAATAGATTAACGGTTCCTTCTCCATTGCGGCTGCGCAGGGGGAGACACGGCTGCCGGGCGGTGACTTAGCTGCAGGGCAAAGTGCGGTTTTCTTTTTCTTCGGCTGCAGGGCGCAGCCGATCTTCTTTGTACCGCAGGACATCCTTCTTCTTGAGAGGAGGAGGCAGTTGTTTCTTCAGTGGTCGGTGATTCCCCTCACTTGTGTCCGCTCTCTTGGCATAAGCTCTCCTCTCGTGCTCGGAGAGATTTGATCGGAACATCTTTTTGTTAACATGGAACGCCTTTCCATGTCGAAGAGGAACACCTTTCACCTCTATCAACCGCCAATCACAGGCCATACCCCAAAGATCCTCCGAACGATCCATCTCCCTTGAAGGACTTATTCCCGATATTTTGGCGAGTCTCATTGTATACAAACTCAGCTCGGTTTACTTTCTTCTCCTCCATGATCGCGACCCATCACGATCAACTTGGTTTTGGATAGCCGATTAAAGCTTCCAAATTTGATGTCCACACACTTTGCAACAATGTCCAAAGAACTTGTGGTAATCTTCCTTCAAGCTTCTTCTTCTTGTGTAGACAACCTTCGCAAAGATAGTCGGGTTTGGCTACTTCTTCCAAGCAAAGACGACCAGGTTAACACCGGCTTCATAAATCTCAAGGCACTTCCACCAAGCAACAACGAGCAGTGTTCTACCGGATCCTCGGGAGTGATGGTGAACTATTTCCGTGAACGAGAGGACTTGATGCCCTCATCGTGAACTTCACCGTTCACGTAGAAGCGTGCGACCTCTTCCACGTAGGTCATTTGAAACTCCATCGACAAAAAGGGTTTGATCCCGATTTTTCCAAAGCCTTCTGCTATTTTCTTCACAAGGGTTTCGTCTGACCCTTGTTTGATCATGCCCGAAGTCCATAGTAGATACCGTGTGGATTTGCTTTCCCAACTTGACGAAGTCGTAAGTAGATGCCATTTCTCGAAGATTCACCGAAAGAAACTTTGAAGATAAGTTTTGAAGATTCGTAGGGTTTTGAGATTAAAAATGCTTTCTTTACTTGAGAGAGATGAACAGTTTTGGTAAAGTAAGAGAAAATTGGACGAAATTTATATGTATGGGTTATGAAAGGACGTGCGGGTGGTTTTTGAAATTTGATCAAGATCAACGGCTCAGATTTTGCACGCCGATTAGCATTTAATTCCTTGCATTTAATGCGGCAGCATTTATATCCAATCATAAGCTTGGTGTGCAGCTTTTGACTGTACACGTCATAATTATCGACGCGTCATTCTTAAAAACATTCCCGCTTAGTAAAAACAACTGTGTTTTTGTCACTTTGTTCATAAGTGACTCAAACTTATTCCTTAGTTGATTTGACTCTTCTCTCTTTGCACATAAGCACTCATTTGTCGGCCTAACGATGCACGGCCGATTCTCCGATACGGTGATTCACTTAATCGATTCAAGAGTTCAACTCTTTTTCATCTTTTCATGTTTCATCTCGCTTCTATGACTCTTCGAGTGTCAACTCACTCAATTAACCCTAATTCATGCTTGAGTTCTTTAAATCTTGATTCACATAATGGTTTTGTGAATATATCAGCCTAATCGCTTATCAATTGAGATATATTCCAAGGTGATGTCCTTCTTTTCTACATGATCTCTTATGAAGTGATATCGACATCAATGTGTGCTTTGTTCTTGAGTGCAACACAGGATTTTGGGTGATTGCAATTGCACTTGTGTTATCACACATAATTGGAATTTCCTTTTCTTCAACTTCATAGTCTCTCATTCTTTGTCTCATCCACAAGACTTGGGCAACACTTGTTTGCCCATGACTATGTATTACCTTGACTATGGAGGTGGCTATTGAATTTTGCTTCTTACTAAACAAGAAAAGTAATCTATTTCAAGCATTTGACATGTACCGAGGTACTTTTCCTATCAACTCGCATCCAAAGATAGTCGAGTCGAATAACCAATTAGTTTGAATCCTCCTTCCTTAGGATACCATAAAGCCCAACTTCTTGGCTTCCTTTCAAATATCTCAAGATTCTTTTCGTCGCAGATCATGTGGCTTTCTTTTGGAGTAGATTGAAATCTTGCACATACACCTACAACAAAGGTGATGTCCGCCCGCTTCTTTGTGAGATAAAGATGATCCAATAAGTGCTCTGTATCTTGTTTGATCCACGGGCTTGCCATCCGTATCCATATCCATTTTTTCGATGTATTCATTGGTATTTTCACGAAGACTTCTCTTCCATGCCAAATTTCTTCATTAAATCTCTGGTGTATTTTGTCGACTTATAAAGGTTCCATCCTTCATTTGTTTCACTTGGAGCCCAAGGAAGAATGTCGCTCTCCCATCATGCTCATTTCAAATTTGCTTTGCATAAGATTTGAGAATTTATCACATGACTCTTTGTTTGTGGATCCAAAGATTATGTCATCCACATATATTTGAACAAGCAAGATACTCTTCCCATCTTGAATTCAAGAGTGTTCTATCCACTTTGCCTTTTGTAAATCCGTTCTCGATCGGGAATTGTGATAATGTATCATACCATGCTCTTGGTGCCTGTTTCAATCCATATAGAGATTTCTTGAGTTTGTATACTTTATCTCCAAGAGTCTTCTCGCTCAAATCCTCGGAGGTTGTTCAACATATACTTCTTCCTCCAATAACCGTTAAGGAATGCACTCTTTACATTCATTTGATATACGATGAAGTTCTTGTGAGCAAAGATAGGCAAGAAACATCCTTATGGCTTCCAATCTTGCCACAGAGCAAACGATTCATCAAAATCTATTCCTTCTTCTTGGCGTACCCTTTGGCTACCAATCTTACTTTGTTTCTTACCACATAACCTTCCTCATTCATCTTGTTTTTGAACACCCATTTAGTGCCAATAACATTTTGATAGGTAGGTCTTTGAACCAATACCCACACTTTGTTCCTTTCAAACCGATTGACTCTTCTTGCATGGCTTGAATCCAATGTGTGTCATCCAATGCTTGTGACACATCTTTTGGCTCTATTTGTGAGATGAAACAAGTAAACATTGCTTCTTGTTGGGTTCTGGATCTAGTTTTCACACCTTCTCTTACATCTCCAATGATTAGTTCTGGTGGATGGTCTCTCAGCCACCTTACATCAGGTTGGAGTAGGTTAGCTGGATTCAGTCGTCTTGCAGCTGTGTTATTTTGATCAGCTCTCTCATCATCACTTAATCGCATATTTCCCGGTGTCTTTGAGACTGTTGTCTCATCTTCATCCTGGTTTTATAATTCGACTTGACTTCAACATAGGGACTCTTCGCATGGTTGGTTGATTGAACTTATCGGTGACTCTTCAATGTCTTCTCCATTTACGTTGGGTTCATCAAACACCACATGAATGGATATTTCGTAACCATTGTCCTCTTGTTGAGCACTCGTAGGCTTTGCTTTGGTGAGTATCCTAAGAAGATACCTTCATCGACTTTAGCATCAAAAGCCTTTAAATTATCTTTTCCATTGTTGTAGATGAAACATTTGCATCCAAATATTCTAAAATATCCAACATTTGGCTTTCTCCTGTCCAAATCTCATAGGAGTCTTTGTCGGTTAATACATTCATCATGCATCTATTTTGAGTATAGCATCGTGTTTGTGTTTATTCTTGACCCAACATCTTTTAGCGCCTGCTTCAAACCTAACATGCTCCTTCGCTTCTTTTTGAGAGTTCATTCCTTCTTTCGCAACTCCATTCTCTTTGTGGAGTCCTTCTGCAGATAGTTCATGAGCAATACCATTTTCAATACAATCTTTTGAGTTATATTCCATTGACAAACTCGGTTCCGTCGATCTAATTTTGATAATGGTTTGACTCTTCTCATTTGGATTCTCTTCATCAATTTGTGGTAGTTTTGCAGTATTTGTTCGAAAAAGAAATGAGAAAAATAAAGTCGTGAGATATAAAGCACGACTCATGGCTCAAGGATTCTCCGGAGACCTGGGATAGATTATGATGAAACATATTCACCTGTGATGGATACAATCACATTTCATTTTCTTATCAGTATGGTTGTCCATGAGAATCTGGACATGCGTCTAATGGACGTAGTAACGGCATATCTATACGCGTCACGTGATTCTGATATTTATATGAAAATCTCCGATGGATATAAAATGCCAAAATTAGATACTCCCCGTGAATTATGTTAGTCCAAGTGGCTACGATAATCTAGAGGGGGTGAATAGATTATGCCGATTTTTAGAGTTTTGCCCTGTTTTTCGAATGAACAAGCAAATACAAGAATGTAAGTGCGGGAAATAAACAACACACGTCGATTTATAGAGCTTCACCCCACCTAGGGACTACGTGCTCTACCACCACAGTATCTCCGGGATGGATTTCGAAAAGGAAAAAGAATTTTATTAATAGTTACCAAAATTATTACAACTTCACCTTGAAGAGTACCACACTCTTCTTACAACACCTCTTTGATGATTACCACAATCTTCAAAGAACGGCACCTTGTGAAGATTACCACAATATTCCAACTTGAAGAGCACCAAACTCTTCCACAAGAAGATTACCATAATCTTCTTACACCTATGAAGAGTACCACACTCTCCAACACCTAAGATCACCCAAGTGTGCTCTTACCACAAGAACACTCACAAGGATATCTTGTGTTTGAATGACGAACATAAATTCAAGATTACAACTCGATAAGGGAGTATACAACTTTAAAGTGCAAGTGTAATCAAGAATCAAGCCTATACCTCAAAATGTGAAAGTGAAATACTTAGGCTATTACAACAAGAATGTGAAAGTGAAGAACAAAATATTTGCTTGATATGTCTCTTGTTGTGTTGTAGTGTTTTCTCTCTTGTTGTGTTGCTTCAAGACTTCATCTATTTATAGGAGAGCTTTTGGATTTGATTTCTAGACATAGGCTCCTTCTTGGAGATTGATATCTACAAAAAATTGCAATTAAAATCAAGATTATAGCTGTTAGAAATCAATCCCACAAAATGAGGAAAAATTGTCTACTGTCAACGGATAGTTTCTGCTGTCAAAACGGTAGGTTTGACCGGTCGACCTTTAATGCGAGAAAACGGTAGGTTTCGCTATAAGGATGTTTCTTGCCTATGCACTCACAAGAATTTCATTGTATATCGGATGGATGTAAAAAGTGCATTCCTAAATGGTTTATTGGAAGAAGAAGTGTATGTTGAGCAACCTCCAGGATTTGAGCGAAGACTCTTGGAGATAAGGTATACAAACTCAAGAAAGCCCCTGTATGGATTGAAGCAGGCACCCGAGCATGGTATGATACCTTGTCACAATTCCTAATCGAAAATGGATTCACAAAAGGAAAAGTAGATAAAACACTTTTCGAATTCAAGACAAGAAGAGTATTCTACTTGTTCAAATATATGTTGATGACATCATCTTTGGATCCACAAACAAAGAGTTTGTGTGAAAAGTTTTCAAACCTCATGCAAAGTAAATTTGAAATGAGCATGATGGGAGAGTCGACATTCTTCCTTGGGCTCCAAGTGAAACAGTGAAGGATGGAACCTTCATAAGTCAAACAAAATACACCGAGATTTAATGAAGAAGTTTGGTATGGAGGAGAAGTCTTACGTAAAAATACCAATGAACACATCGTCAAAATGGACATGGATGCGGATGGTAAGCCTGTAGATCAAACAAGATCTGAGAGCACTTATTGGATCATTGCTCTATCTCACAAAGAAGCGGGCCGGACATCACCTTTCTTTGTAGGTGTATGTGCAAGATTTCAATCGCTCCAAAAGAGAGCCATATGACAATGACAAGAGAATATTGAGATACTTGAAAGGAAGCCAAGAAGTAGGCCTATGGTATCCAAAGGAAGGAGGATTCAAGCTAATTGGTTATTGATTCGACTATCTTTGGATGCAGAGTGGACAGGAAGAGCACTTCGAGGCACATGTCAAATGCTAGAAACAGCTGATTTCTGGTTTAGCAAGAAGCAAAACTCAATAGCCACCTCTACTCTGGTGGCGAGAATACATAGGCATGGGCAATTGTTGTGCCCAAGTCCTATGGATGAGACAAAGTGAGAGACTATGAAGTTGAAGAAAAAGAAATTTCAATCATGTGTGATAACACAAGTGCAATTGCCATTACTCAAAATCTGTGTTGCACTCAAGAACAAAACATATTGATGTCGAGATATCACTTCATAAGAGATCATGTTGAAAAGAAGGACATCATCCTGGAATATATCTCAACCGATAAACAACTAGCCGACATCTTCACAAAACCACTATGTGAGTCAAGATTTGAAGAACTCAAGCATGAGTTGGGGCTGAAATTTGGTGACACTCGGACAAATCAAAGAAGAGAAATGGAAGAAAAGGGGTGAAAAAGAGTGAAATGCAAATCACTCGAGAATCACCAGACGGAAAGTCGGCTACACCAAGTCGGTGAAATGAGTCACTAAGAGAAGTGAGAAGTAGAGTTAAATCGGCTAAGGGATGTGAATAACTTATGAGCAAAGTGACAAAAACGCGATCGTTTTGATTAAGCGGGAATGTTTTAAGGAATACGTCAAAGATAATGATGATGTGCTGCATACATGAAGCCGCACACCAAGCTTATGATTGGATATAAATGCTACCGCATTAAATACGAGACATGAAATGCTCAATAGGCGTGCGAAATCCAAGCCGTTGATTTCGATCACATTTCAAAAACCACCCGCACGCCCTTTCATAAACCATATTTAAACCATTTTCGTCCGTTTTTCTCTCTCACACTTCTAAAATGTTCATCTCTTTCTCTCAAAAGCAAAGGCAAAATACTCTCGAAACCCTATCAACCTTCAAATCAATTTCGAGTTTTTTCCTTGATATAATCCTGAGAAATGACACCAACTTATGACTTTACCAAGTTAGGAAAGCAAATCCACACCGGTTCTACGGTGGATTTCGACGGAATGATGAAACAGGGTCCGACGACACCTAGTGAAGAAAATCGTGAGAAGTTGGAAACGACCGGACTAAAAACGTTTCTAACGTTAGAATATCCGATGACCTATGTGGAGGAGGTCGCACAATTCTACGTGAATGCCGAGATTCACGATGAAGGAATCAAGTCATCTGCTCACGGAAAGCGGTGACTATCTCTCGCCAAGGATTTGGTGAACATCGCCACTACCAGAAGGAGCATCGAGATTAACGGCGATGTCAACCTGGCCGATGCTTGGAAAGAAATAGCCAAGCCCGACTTTGCCGATAAAATAGTGTATCTGACAAACAAGAGCTATTTGAAGGAGGATTATCACAAGCTGTTGGATATAGTTGCCAAATGTATCGACATCAAATTTGGAACTTTGACCAATCAAAAGGCAAAGCTGATTGTAATGGCTGCAATCATCGAAGAAAAGAAGATAAATCAATTTGAGTTTGTCTCACAGAGACTCTGTAACGTGGGGAACAAGTCCTTCAAAGAAGATGGCTCATTTGGAGGATCCTCAGGATATGGCCTAGTGATTGGCCGACTATTGGAGGTGAAAGGAGTCCTCTTAGACATGGGAAGGCATTCCATGTTAACAAGAGGATGTTCGAGCAAACCTCTCCGGCGCTCGGGAAGCGAGCTTACGCCAAGAGAGCGACACAGGTGAGGGGGAATCAATCGACCTCGAAGATACAATGTTTCCTCTCTCCAGAAGAAGAAAGCGCCCTGCGCTAAGAAAAGATCTTTGCCCCCGGCAAAGAAAGAAAACCAAACATGCTGCCCGCCCGCAGCAGAGAGTCACCGCCCCCAGCCGTGTCTCCCGCCCTGCAGGCAGCGGGTCGAGAAGGACTCACAAATACCTTCTCCGATCGTCAAAAAAGAGAGAATCGAGAAACCAAGACGACCGGCTCTCTCGTAAACAAACACCGACTCCGCCCCGCCGCACAAGACTCGAGAAGACACCGTCTCTAAACCAGAAATCCCTTTGGTACAAACTAGGAGACGAAGACGAATTATCAAGCGCTCGATTTGGAGAAACCAGTGAGTCGCCCACTCGGCTAGAGCAGATCTGGGAGATCGGCTGGAGAAGTAGAGTCTCGGATATAGTTGATGAAACAACCAAGTCTCGCCAAGGCGATCAGCAGAGGCAACCCAAGACACGGTATGTAGTTCACACGGCTAAAACACAAGAAGAACCCGCGGAGCGGATAGTGATGTGATGATCCTATCCCCACCTTACCTAGACATCCAAAATCGTCTGCGTGAGTGGAGGAAATGGAAGTTGAGTAAGTCGAGGAACAGTTCCAACGACTGAGTTTATAGAAAGAAGAAGAGGAATCGCTAAATTTCCTTGGATTAACTCTTGTGCTCCCGGCTACGGATGAAGACAAGCGCACGGACATCCGGGCAGATCTACAAGGACAAGGAGAGAGAAAAGCAAGTCGGGAAGCCGAGGCACGTGAGAAGGCAAGCACCGCCTATCTCTCGCACCCAGAACACACACATCCTCTCCTTGATGTCTTCTCCGATGTGATGAGGATCGGAGAATGCTGCCGCTTCTGAAGAGTTGCAAATGCAGCAAGCATTGCACGAGTCGAGAATCCTTCACGAGCAAAGATTGATGGAGGACCAGGAGAGTCCTCCGAACATAGCCGAAATTGATCCAATGGGAGTGGTCCGACAAATCGCCTTGTTGTTCTTTGCCACCACTTCTGACTCACTCGGAAGAAGGCAATAAGGGACTGGCGATGAACCGGGACAATGGGGACCCGGTCGAGCCAACCCCGATTGAAGGTGTTTTACCACCGCCCCAACGGCTGAACATTCAAAAGACTGTAGGGAGTTTGGAGACGAGTGACCCCATTCCAAGTCACTCGGTTGGTGCGCCCGGTGGGGAAACTCCTCCACCGCGGCAAGGTCGGAGGATCTTTGCGATGATGACTCCCACAAAGAATCAAGGAGGCGAAGGAGAGAAATTACAAACGCAAGAAGAAAACGACAAGTTGCCATCAACGACGCTCAGGCGATTGCTTGAGATCTTCTCTCACCGAGGTGCCAAGGCTAATGACATCTGCGATGCGTCGAGGCCGAGGAAGGAAGGAATGTACGGGAGTTAACACTGGGCGATGAAAGTGCAATCCATGGGGTTGAGACTCCAATGGATGCCACCATAGAAGACCCTAAGACAGTGACACTATCGAAAGGGAGGACCAAGGCCTCTTTGCAGAGAGACTCTTTGGAGGCATCAAGGCCACGGGAGGTTGAGACTTCCGGGTAAAAGAAAGCCGATATAGAGAACATCCCTCCTGCTATCATCGACCCATCCGAAAAGGAGATAAGTGCACTTCATGATTCCCAGGATAATCCGATGTCACTTTTCTCGGGATCGAGAAGCGAAGAAGGCCGAGTCATCCCCGTGACAAATCCAAAAGACTCGATTGCGGATGTTCCAAGCACGAGCAAGTCGATCCTAAGACTACTCGTCAAACTTTTAACTTTGATGATGAGCCACCAATGGAAATCTCATCATCGTCCGATGACGCTCGATAAGGCCGAGGACCGTCTCATGAAATGGAAAAATCGGTGAGACCAACGGTTGTTAACACAACAGTGAGGCTCGGCAAGCGGGTCTACTTCACAACAAAACCCAGTGAACCGAGACCACTGCGCGCAGGCCCCTCAAGCTGCAGCAGGTCGATTCTAAAAAGAACTTCACGCGCACCGCTCATCATCGAACAAATCCCGGTGGCGGTGATGAATCTTTTATAGAATCCTTTCCTTTTTTTCTCGGAGGTACCCGACTTCCATGAAGAGTCGAGAGAATGAGCGCGACGCTATCACGACCAGCTCCGTCTTTTCATCAGTACCATTGTTTGTTGTTTATGCCTTTGATCTTTGTATGGCCATCACCGCAATGAAGAATCGGTGAAGTTCGAGAAGTGTTCAAAGCGGCTTTTTCTTTGAGGTTGAAAGGATGGAGAGGCATCGGGCCTCTTTGGACATGCGATGGACAACAGAGATGCCAACCTTACGGTGATTTAAGAGGCATAATGATTCGGATAAGGGAATGGTGGCAACAAAGAAGACAAACAATGCGTGTGGAACAAGTCGATTCTTCGAGGACATTGTTCAACAAGCTTTTGGTATGGAGAGTGAAAATGCCGATGCAAAAACGGCCGAGAGAACACATTGAGCATATGCATGAAGCTCACTTTGCCAAGATCAAGGTGCTGCGTGAGCAAAATACAAATGATCTCGACGGCGTTTGGAAGAACACATGACAAGAAAATTCAGCCTTCTCATGGTGAGATGAAGCGATTTGAGAATCCAACGCTACTCGTCTGAATTCCATCTTTTTGCATACAACGCAGTTGCGGACTCGGCGTAGAACTCAACCATCAAAAGACTTCGACTTCATGCTTGCCAAGATGTTCCCTGGGGTTCCTCTATCCTTTGATGATGCCAAAAAGGGAGAAGAGGAATACCTCAAAGCGCTAAAATCAAGCGAGAAGAAAGGAGAAGCGGTGAGAAGGAAAATCGGTGAGGAAGTCTTGAAACGAGAAGAAAGGAAAGCTTGTTGAGGGGGAAGGGTCGCAGATGTGACATTGATGATTGCACAAACCCCCAACAAGGTCTGTCATCACGGTGACATTATAAGCAAAGCAAACTCAGTGACTCGCCACTCCAACACTGCTATATCCATGGCCGATAAGAGAAAAGCTATTGAAGCGGGGATGAAGGAAGTGGAAGGGAGAATGGATGCCCGAGTTATGAACATCTTGAAAGAACATGGAGGCATTCCGAGAAGCGAGACACTTATGCCATTTCGGATGTCGGGACGTGCCACGATCGAGTTGATGAATTTAAAACGCTCGAATCGAGGGATACTTTGCAAATATGTCTATGGCTCAAGCTTGGGACTTATCTTGGGAAAAGGGTCTCACGCTATGTGAAGAAGGCGACAGGCAAACAGACTACCTAAGCGATCGCTCTGCTTTGGTCACTCCATTGGTCACTCATTTGGAAAGAAGAAGACCCGTCAAAGATACGCCCCAGAGGTAGAGGAAGAAGCGGTAGTGGAGGAAGAAGCTTGGACCTAGGCCTCCGCCCAAAAACATCGAATATGTGGATCCGGAAAGAAAGGAGGGATCTCTTGGGTTGGGCTTGACCAAGTAGCGAATTTGCGAGTGGCTAAAACTAATTTGAGTATGCAAAAAGAATAGAAGAAGAAAACAAGAGACAAACTCGGCTATTGGGAGGAGAGACAGGAAAGAATAAGAAGAGATGAAGTCGCCAGGAAGGCATATGAAAAGAAAAAGAAGCAATTTGACGACGAGAAAAAGAGAAGAAGAGAAGAAGATCTTGATCAAGATGAAAGAAGGAGACAACGAAGGAGATGAAGTGTTCTTTGTCCAACCCTTCGTGTATTTTATTATGTAAATACATACAATGTAAGTCTTACGTAATAAAGCTATGAATTCTTTATTTTTGTGAAGACATATATGTGCTCGATACACCTTGTAAAAATTGATTGTGTAAAAGAACAAGAATGATATGATCGATAAACGGATCTATTCTCTGCGCATACATTCTATGTCAATACACTATCTCGTATGTATCTTTGCTATTTGCATTTTTAAATGGTTTAAGTTTTGGCATCATCAAAAAGGGGAAATTGTTAGGAATTTTATTGTTTAGATTTTGATGAATGCCATGTAAAACTTAGAATAGAAAGTTGGCACCCCAATTCTTGTTGTAAAATGCATTGCAATGAATAGAGGCTGGCCAAGGTGAGTTAAGTCACTACGCCCTAACATGCAAGAAGACAATCAAGACTTGAAGGAAGACTCATTGCGAGACAGTGAGTATGGCAAAGAAGAAAGAGACGGGGAACTCTATGGAGAAGCGGTGAGATGCGGTGAGTGGAGCATCGGTCAAGTCAACTCAATAGAAGCCAAGTCTCAAGTTGAAGTGAGAAGAGTCATCCATGATTGGAAGTGACTCTAAGTCACCTGGGAAAGCAAGGAAATGCGGTCAAGTCGAGATAAGCGTAAAAGAACCGTTGCCGAGTAAATCAAGAGATTTACTTAAACAAGTAATATCTCCATACCACCTTTCTCGTGAGTGCTCGGTCGAAGCGTGCAAAAGGAATGAACCAATAGGAAGCACTACACCGTGTCGAACTCGAAAAGGTGAAAGAACAATTCATACGAGGAAATGACAATTCCAAGAAGCGCAACAAGACAAGCCAACGATCGCAAAGTGACTTTCAAAAATAAGCCTATCTCTTCAACGGGCAAATTTTTGAAAGTTCACTATAAAAGGCCGAGGAGTTTGTTTGAGAAGATGAATGACACACACGTGAGATATACAAGCATATTAGAAAAATGAAACATTCTCAATCCTCAAGCCTACATTACGAAGTACATCAATCCAACACTCACTGTGAAGGAAAGAGAACTTCAATCGGTTGAAGAGGAAACTTTTGAAGAAAAGGGGTCTACATTCCGGGAAGGATTGTAGAAATGTTCAAGGTTGAACCAAGTCTTAAGCTTTTGGAGGGCTTCGTGATCAAATCCAAAGAGCTTGAGCAAGTGAGTTTGTAGTAACAAAGCGCATTTGCCTGTGAAGAAGCCGAGTCGTCGAGAAGCATTTGGTGAGTGATCAAAGCGTCTCGGCATCGAGTCCCTAAGGATCAAGTTTTGTTGTGATCAAGACTTGTATCGGGTGTTACCACTTTGTAAACCGATCATTACTTAGTGGATTCCTCCAGGAGTTGGAGAAGAGAGGAGTAGAAGAATTACCCCATCTTCGAACCTCTATAAAAACTTCATTGTGTCATTTACTTTTCAAAGACTTTAATTCTTGCAATTTTAATCGCTTATATCTGTTGATAAATTTGCTATCCACTTGATAATTCATAAGTACTAAATCAAGCTCTAAAATCTTGCTTAATCAAAATTAAGGGTGTTAAGTCTTCATTGAAAACAAAACCACGGTTGAGTCAAATTATAGCCAACGGTGAGTTACTCCATCAACGGCTCAAAGTGAGTCATTGAGAGATTAACTCTCTTGAGTGACTAATTCGATTGTCCATCAAGGACACAATCTGTGTAGAATCAACTCTGTAGATTTAAAAGGACTAAATCGAAAATTTGGTAAGGTTTATTCAACCCCTTCTAAACCTTACACTTACACCCCTTGGGACCTACACCATCATACTCACAATTCTCTTGAATTGCGGAGAGGTTTTTCACAACCAATCTCTACGAAATGGGTTCTTCGTCTTCCTCGTCAAAAATTGGGGGTCCACCATATCCACTATCATCATCGTTTGCAATATTTTCGACCACCGACTCCATCGCGTGTCTCGCCCACTCGATCTCGGTGGCGCCATGAGCTGGGCGGTGATGACATCAAAAAATTCCTGATGCTGGATGCGGAACGTGATTATCTATTATGTCAACAACTCGATCTGTTGACGGATATGTGCGATGTTGTTCATGCATTGTGGATCCTGTCTTAGACAACATATATGGTTCAGAGAGCGTAGACTGGTCTCTGAATACCAACTGATGTTGGGAAAAATAGGTTGGTGTATACCGAATGGCTGAAAACAGTTGAGCAGAGTAACGGTAAAAATCGAGACGTCGAGGCAAGAGTTGGACTCTTTCTCTTTAAGACGAGATTGCCCCGCTCACGGTGCTTACGGAATACGACAATCGTCTCCCAAGATACAATGACAAACTACTTGCGATAGTTGCACTACAAATCACAAGTACGGCGAACACTAAGATGTTTTTGAACTCTCTTGACAAAGTTATGCAGAAAAAATGAAGCAGAAATTCGAAATTGATGTGTTGAAATGAATTCTGGGGGCTGGTTTATATAGAGCTCCTGGTGCCTCTTCAGACTGGGTGCAACCCCTGGTCCGGATCAGTCTTGACCGTCAGATCGCGCCCTGTGGTTAACAGCTGCGTCGATGGTCTCGATCGCGCATCTGAAAGGACTTTGGCAGACCCTTTGGCATACACCTGCACGCTGGCCCAGACAGCGTCGATCACGGTGCCGTCGAACAGACGCATCCAATCAGCGCCACGTGTCGCCACTCGTACGATCCTGCCAAGTCACTGCCACCCGAGCTGCCCTGCCACGTCACCGAGCCACTGGACTGAACCCTGGTTCGATTTTCCAAAACTTTAAGGCTCCTCAAAGCTCCTCGCGACGATGCGTACGTGCGAAGTGCAAAGTGCGCCTCGAAAGCGCCCAATGCGACTATGTGCGACGTGCGCGGGCCCGGCTCCGGCTCCGGCTTGGACGGTGCGCGAGATCCTTGGTGTTTTGAGCTAGCCAAAGGCTAGTCAAAGCGACTTAGTCCACTAGGGTGTACCATAAGGAGTTCCACTTGATTACTCCTTATTAGTGGTGAAGCTCTTTATTAACTAGTCAAACATTTACTATGTTTCCTATGTGGGATATGGCTTTCCATATTCCCACCCCTTTTATATTCCATATATAAAAGCAATTTAAGTGGCTAACTTTATGCATTTATTTCTCATTCACCCGATATTGGTTTTGAGAAATTCAAAAATGCTAAACTCATCTACCCGCAGCGTAGATGACGTTTATCTCATTTATTTCATACTTAGAATAAATGACCCCACTTAAATAATTGGTCAAAATCGGGTCAAAACCCAATTTATCAAACCAATTCCAACAATCCCCCACATGAATGAATAATAAATGCATATGAGAATGCACGGACACTAAGAGAGTTCAACGGAAAGCTATTGCATCGGGAGAGGTAGCTTGTGGCTTTTAACCTTCCTTAGTGGAATGCTATCAGTCATTTACTAGCCGCCGCATTAAGATAACACGATGTCTTGAATGTATTGACTATTTATGTAAACCAAAACAACAATATCCACACAATATCTTTCCTAACACCATTTGGTTCTCACGGTTGTGTCCATTTTGGCCCTGGACAACATCTTGGATTCATAAGTGTTTTGTTGAAGCGACCGTCTTCACACTTATATAGGTGATCTCCTATTAAAAGTATCTGCCATACTCCACTTCTTTAAAGTATAGGAATCATTAAAAGTTTATAACTTAACCTCACCACATTTAGCGGGTTTCTCCACTTGGACATGAATGAGCGTAATATGCTCCAAGTGTTTATCGAATATTCATAACTTAGTTGTCCCATTGAACCAAGGTCTTGGGATCTCCAATTCACAAGGTTGGGTTACCGCTATGAACATTCTTATTTTGTGGATTTTAAGCCCATTCCTTTCGATAAGCGTATACTTGATCTCTATTCAAACCTTTAGTTAACGGATCCTCTAGGTTTTCTTTCGATTTCACGTAATCGATTGTAATAACCCCATTATAGATCAAGCGCTAACGGTGTTATGTCTTCGACGTATATGTCGAGACTTACCGTTGTACATACTATTTTGAGCCCTTCCTATAGCCCATTGACTATCACAATGTATCATGATTGCGGCCACCGACTTAGCGAACGAGGAATATCATTCCGCTTCTTCACAGACTTTATCTAACGCTATAAATTCTGATTCCATCGTGGATCGAGCTATACACGTTTGTTTAGAGGATTTCCATGACACCGCTCCACCACCAATGGTAAAAACATAACCACTTGTGGACTTGGAATCGTTTGAGTCGGATATCCAATTAGCATCATGTATCCTTCTAATACGTTTGGATATCTCGAGTAATGTAATCCATAATTCAAGGTGAGTCTTAGATACCTAAGAACCCTTATCAATTCCTTCCAATGGTCATTTCAGGATTACTCGTAAATCTACTCGGTTTATTAATTGCGTAGGCAATATCCGGATGTGTGCGATTCGTTACATACATAAGACTACCAATAATCCGAGAATATTCTAGTTGAGATACTGAGGCTCGCATTGATTTTTAGCTAAGTGTAAGCTTAAATCAACAGGCGTTTTAGTTTGGAGGACTGTCATACGCATTGAACTTTCAAATCTTGTCTCAATATAATGAGACTGTGATAAAACAAGTCCATCGAGATGTTTTAGAGATCTTAATTCACGAGAATAACATCTGTTATACCCATATCTTTCACATCAAAATGTTTGATTAACATTTTCTTAGTATTCATGATTATATCATGATTACTACCCATAATTAACATGTCGTCAACATAAAGATAGACAATTACATAAGCATTAGGTGTGTCTTTAATGTAAACACATTTATCACACTCGTTAATTTTGAATCCATTTTGACATAGTTCTGTCAAATTTTTCATGCCATTGTTCGGAGCTTGCTTAAGGCCATACAATGACTTAACGAGTTTGCACACCTTCTTCTCTGTCGGGAGAAACAAACCCTTCGGGTTGTTCCATGTAGATTTCCTCTTCTAATTCACCATTTAGAAAAGCCGTTTTCACATCCATTTGGTGTATCTCAAGGTTATGCAATCTTTGCAATAGCAATGAGAACTCTAATAGATGTGATTCTTGTCACGGTGAATACGTATCAAAGAAATCAAGGCCTTCTCTTTGTTTAAATCCCTTAGCTACTAACCTGGCCTTGTACTTATCATTAGTTCCATCTGCTTTATATTTTCTTTTAAGGATCCACTTGCATCCTAAAGGCTTATTTCTGGTGGGAGATCTACCAACTCCCAAGTATGATTTTGCATAATGGAATCTATCTCATTGTTAATAGCTTCTTTCCGAATGGAGCTTCGGATGGACAATGCTTCACCAATTGTCCTTGGTTCATTTTCTAACACATAGGTTAGAAAATGCGGACCAAAAAGATTTAGTAGTTTTGGCCCTTTTCTTTGCGTCTTAGTTCTTCATCACTTTGATGATCACCATCGACAATAAGAGTATCACGTGTTCTTTTGCTAGAACTAGCTTCTTTCCTTTCTTGACAAGGAAACACGTCTTGAAAAATAAAAAATTCCTTGACTCAATAATTGTACCTTCTTATACATCCGGAATCATTTGATTTGTGCACTAAAAACCGATATGCACTCTTGTTATTTGCATATCCAATGAAAATGCAATCGATTGTTTTAGGCCCTATCTTGACTTGTTTTGGATTTGGTATTTCTACTTTAGCCAAACACCCCACACTTTTAGGTATTTGTAGGAAGGTTTTCGACCTTTCCATAACTCATGCGGAGTTTTATCTTTATTTTTGTGTGGTACTTTGTTAAGAATGTGGTTAGCCGAGAGAATTGCTTCCCCACAAATTCCGAGGTAAACCAGAATTTATCAACAAAGCATTCATCATCTCTTTTAGAGTTCGGTTTTGCGTTCAACAATCCCGTTTGATTGTGGTGAATAAGGAGTCGTTTGATGAATAATACGAGAATCGAGCAAAATTCATCAAAAGAAGCTCCATATTCTCCACCTCTATCACTTGAATTATCTTAATTCGTTTGCTAAGTTGATTTTAAACCTCGAGTCTTATAGCTTTTAAAAGCTTCTAAGGCCTCATCTTTACTTTGTAAAAGATATACATAACGATATTTTGTGCAATCATCGATAAAAGTAATAAAATACTTTTTCCCACCTCTAGTTTGCACAAACTTTAAATCACATATATCACTTTGTGAATTAATTCTAGAGGTTTTGTTTCTCTTTCCACCGAGTGGAATGGTGTTTTGGCCATTTTTGCCTCAACACAGATTTCACACTTGTGATGTGAATCTATTTTAAAGTTAGGTAGTAATTCCAAGTTTACTAACCTTTTCAAAGTGTTAAAATTCACATGTCCTAATCTAACATGCCATAAATTTGAACACTCAAGCAAATAAGAAGAAGCATTAATTTTATTGCTTTCAAATTTTCGGAGTACATTCATTACATTCATTTTGAACAGTCCATTATCTAAGTACCCCTTCCCTATGAACTGTCCATTTTTCATTAGTACAAACTTTTGAGCCTCAAATACTAATCTAAACCCTGCCTTAACCAACAATGATCCTGACACTAAATTCTTCCGAATGTCTGGAACATGAAGGACATCAACAAGGGTCAGCTCCTTGCCCGAGGTCATCTTCAGCTCCACCTTGCCAAGACCGACAATTTCGGAGGCGTTGCATGATTCCCCATGTATAGCTTCCTTCCATTGATAGGAGTATACGTTGAGAACATGTCTTTGTCGGAGCATATTTAGCGTGTAGCACTGTGTCCACCCACCATTCTCTCGGGTTCTCCACCATGTAGCACTTGTTGCCTTCATACACAACAGTAGTGAGATCAAGCTCGGACATATCAATTGGTGCGATTTGTCCTCGGTCACATGCACTGGTTACGATTGGCCTTTTTAGGAAGACGACAATCTTTAGCCTTGTGATTCGGCTTTCCACAGTTGAAGCGATTCTCTTTGAACTTTTTAGCCTTCCCATGCTTCCGATTATTCCGGGTCCTTTCTCTTCTTGCTAGCATTGGGCTCCACAAGGTTTGCCTTTGCCTCCATAGGAAGCTTGCGGACTTAATCTCGGACTTGCGATTGTCTTCTTCAATTCGCAATCTGACAATTAAGTCTTCAAGCCCCATCTCCTTCCGCTTATGCTTCAGGTAATTTTTAAAATCCTTCCATAGAGGTGGTAGCTTCTCGATAATAGCAGCTACTTGAAAGGATTCACTAACAACCATCCCTTCGCAATTATATCGTGCGAGAATGAGTTGGATTTTGGAACCTGGCTAATCACCGTCTTGGTGTCAACCATCTTGAACTCGAGGAATTTGCCGACAACAAATTTCTTTGTGCCAGCATCTTCCGTTTTATACTTTTTCTCTAAAGAACTCCACAGCTCTTTAGCAGTCTTTACCGAACAATACACATTATACAATGTGTTGTCCAGTCCGTTGAGTATGTAGTTCCGGCACAGGAAGTCGCTTTGACTCCAAGCATCGAACGCCATCCTCTTCTCCTTATCTGTCTCCTCTTCCCCCACAGTTGGGGCATCCTCCGTAAGGAAACGAGCAAGGTTCAGAGTCGTAAGATAGAACAACATTTTTCATTGCTATCTTTTGAAGTCCGAACCCCCAAACTTGGGTTTCTCTCCGTCTTTGGTCTTTGGTCTTGCCGAATCAAGACGTCGAAGCCATTTGATATACACGAAAATCTCGTCTTAAACTGTTGGGAAAAACAGGTTGGTGTATACCGAATGGCTGAAAACAGTTGAGCAGAGTAACGGTAAAAATCGAGACGTCGAGGCAAGAGTTGGACTCTTTCTCTTTAAGACGAGATTGCCCGCTCACGGTGCTTACGGAATACGACAATCGTCTCCTAAGATACAACGATGAACTACTTGCGATAGTTGCACTACAAATCGCAAGTACGGCGAACACTAAGATGTTTTTGAACTCTCTTGACAAAGTTATGCTAGAAAAAATGAAGCGTAAATTGAAATTGATGTGTCGAAATGAATTCTAGGGGCAGGTTTATATAGAGCTCTGGTGCCTCTTCTTGACCGGGTGCAACCCCTGGTCCGGATCGTCTTTGCCGTCGAGATCGCGCCCTATGGTTAACAATTTGTGATCCGATGGTCCGATCGCATCTATCTGTCGAAGAACACACCCTTTGGCATACACCTCGCACACCGGGATGACGCGTCGATCCACGGTGCCCGTCGCCGAACGACGCATCAATCGGCGCCACGTGTCGCCACTAAATGCGATCTGCCAAGTCGGTGCCACCCGAGGCGCCCGCCACGTCACCGAGCCACCGGATGAACCCTAGTTCGATTTTACAAAACTTTAAGGCTCCTCACGACGATGCGACGTGCGAAGTGCAAAGTGCGCCTCAGCGCCAAAGCGCCTATGTGCGGCGTGCGCGGGCCGGGTCCGGCTCGGCTCGGCGGTGCTCGCACCGTCCTCGGTGTTTTGAGCTAGCCAAAGGCTAGTCAAAATTGACTTGGTCCACTAGGGTGTGTAAGTCCAAGCCGCTACGATAATCAGAGGGGGTGTGAATAGATTATCTCCATCTTTTTATTTCACCCTTTTTTTCGAACCAAATGCTCAAACACAATAATAAAGGTGCGGAATGTAAACAACACACGTCGATTTAAAGAGGTTCAACCCACCTAGGGCCTAATCCTCTACCACCCCAAGTATATCCAGGGATGAATTTCAAAGAAAAAGAATTTTATTAATTACCAAAATTAATACAAATTCAACTTACAACACCTTGAAGAGCACCACACTCTTCTTCAACAACACCTTTGGAGATTACCACAATCTCCCTTTGAAGATCACCACAATCTTCCTTCAATGGCACCTTGTGAAGAATACCACAATCTTCAACCTTGAAGGATACCAAATTCTTCAACACCTCAATAAGAAGATCACCACAATCTTCTTGCACCTATCACCTAGATCATCCAAGTGTGCTCTTACCACAAGAACACTCACAAGGATATCTTGTGTTTGAATGATAACCAAAAATCAAGATTACAACTCAATAATGAATATTACAATTTGAGTGCAAAGTGTAATCAAGAATAGCCTAGACTCAAGGAAGTGAAAGTGAAAAGCTAGGCAAAATTACAACAAGAATAATAACAATGAAGAACAAATATTTTCTTGAAGTGTATCTTGTTGTGTTGTATCTCAATTGTTGTTTTTTTTTGGTTGCTCCAAAACTTCCTCTATTTATAGGAGATGATTGATCAAGCATAGGCTCCTTTTGGGGATTGAAAATCTACGAAAAATACAATTAAAATCAAGAATATAGTCTGTTAGAAATCAATCCCACATTTTAAGGAAATGTGTCTGCTGTCAAACGGTCATATTTTTTTGTCAAAGCAGGCGACGATGGTCGCATTTAAATAAAAGTTTGAAACGTAACACATGAAAAATACACAGGCGGACCGGTCGACATAGGCAAACGGCCGACCCCGACCCCTCAATCGGTCCCCTAAGTGTTTTGTTGAGAAAGAATTGTTCATTTGAAGAACGTTCAGTCTTGTCGACCCGACTGGCGGCCGGTCGATCGACCGGATCGACGCCAGGGCGGCGGTCGACTGACCGTTTTCACTGTCTCAATTTTTGTTCCAAACTCATCTTCGTGCACGGGTTGCCCTACAGCGACCGGTCGACCTCGAGGCGAGAAAAGTTGTCCAATTTTTGTCAAAAATAAAACCCAAGAAATACTCCGAAAATTTAGTAAAAACATTTTAAACCAATCGGAGGTATTTAGACAACATTTAGGAACCTTGTTTAGAAGTAAAAACCCATTGACATAAAATCATTAAAAGTGTTGTCCAATATTATCGAAAAATAAACTTGAGGAAATACTCAGGAAAATATTAAAACCATTTTAAATCATTTAGGAGTATTTGGACAACCTTTTAAAAACATTGTTTTGGTGACAAAATAAAATCATCAAAATTAAGATAAAAACGTGTATCAAACAATATCCCCTTTTTGATGATTACAAACCAAAACAATTTTTACACTACTAAGAGAGCAATTTTAGAAATGATTTTCCGGTAAAAACATTTGACCGTTTGGAAGCAACCTAAATTTCCAAAATATAAAAGCAACCAAGTAGGGAGTAAATATATTTAGTACACAAGCTCCCTATCAACAAGCACATCAATAATAATGCTAAAGCGATTATCCATAAGCTAAAAGCTTTAGCTTTTACAATTTGTTCAAGAGCTTATAAGCTCCCCTGTCACAAGACATCATTAGACAATTATATAAGTCCATCAAGCAACAATTGGACTAAGAATAGATCACAACTTATGGCTTTTATGAGCCATTGCTTATAGCTTTTATAGCAAGCTTTTATTAGCTTCTTTGAGCTAATGAGCCAATTTCTGTTTCTTCCCTTTGGAATCATCAAAAAGAATGTTAGGATGATAAAAACATCATTCAAGTATATCAAAGTGCGCCAACAATTCGTTTTATCAACTATGAAATAATTAAGCTTAGAATCCAAGGGAAAATTAGAGAAATGTATCATAAGAAATCCAAAAGCTCATTAGTTAGCCAAAAACATGATCTAAAAAAGATTTTAAGACATTTGGAGGCAAGAGACTCATGTAGAAGTTGAAAATATCATTGTAACATTTCATCGAACACATTGTGGGCGTGAGAATTAAAAGAGATAGTATATAGCCCTTGTAAATGTTTCAAGCCAAATAATTTTCATATCATCATCAATCATCCTCATTTCAAAGCTCAACAAAATGCATCAAGAAGTATGCAACATTTGTCCATCAAAAAAAGAGGCTCAACAAAGAGATTCTCAAGGGTTCAACCCAATTGAGATAATATAAGCCAAAAAGGATCAAGGCATTACAAATGCCAAAAATTAGAGCATTCATCAAGTGATACAAGTCATGCCTTAAACATGTATGATATATCAAATGTCCCAACATATCCATCTAAGCATAATGATCAAAGCATTAAAAGAAGCACTTTTACCATCGGTACTTCATACCAACATCAAACAATGCTAAATTAGAGTATTTTTACCATCAAATACTCCATCAATACCATGATCATCCACAAGTCATTATCAACTCGCAATTTTAATCCTTTCAAGAAAACACGCAAATCTCATTAGTGCAAGAGAGTTTTACAAGATAGTTCATGAAAATACAAGACAACATGAAAAAAATGCTCAAATAGTAAAGGGGTGGGGAAATATCATTCCTCATCCGAGGAGAAGCAAGATCCGGGAATAAAGTCCTTGATGAATTTCTTCAACTTGCCGATAGACTTTTGCATTTTGGAGGTCTTTTGCTCCAAAGCCTCATACCTCGTTTCATGAAAAGCCCTCATCTCATCAAATTCGGCTTGGGTATACCTCCTAGGCGGTTGAGCACCGGTATTACCCTCCGGATTGCTCGGTTCGCCTTCCTCCGCCAATCTTGCGGCCTCGGCATCATCAAAGTAGTCGTTAGGATCGGGGGAATCTTGACCTCTTCCTCTAGCCATTTTAGTTGGTCGGATGTCCATATTCTTGCGCATAGTGACCATTTGGGAGATGTTATCAATATCAAAGTCATTTTGATATACCTCGAGTTACACTCCGACGAAGGTAGTCCGATTGTATAAGAAATTTACAAATCCAATTTCCCATAACCAACTTCTTATTACCTTGAGTGATGGACTCGATTAGACATTGAATAAGTATGGCGCCAAAGTTAAGCGGTTCCTCCTAGCAATCTTATAAGTCAGAAAATAATCCATGTTGCTAGGCATCTTACCCGCCTTTCCACAAATACAGTAGGCGACAATAACAGATAAAATACGATGCTCAAGTGTCATCGCCAACAATGAATACTTTGGCCATACGCCCAAATATGTCTTAACTTCTTTCATGGACATCCCCAACATTTTATCATTCCAAGTACCACAAGAGAAATAGTCCCAACCACCATTTCTAACATGTAAAAGCCGACAGATATCATTAGGAGTCCATCTAAAATGACAACCCCTTATTAGCGAATTTACAGCAACCGGCTTCCTCTCATTATCATATTGCACCCACATATTAGCATAAAAATGTTGGATAATATCATCATCATACAAAACATAAGCATGCTCCCATAAATACATCCAACCTTGCTCCTCAAAGAATCCTCTAATGGTAGGATATTCATTTGTAAATGAACTAAAACGACACATTTTAGTCCGAGCAATAGATTTTCCTCCCATCCCCGAATCCTCATAGTACCATTCCGCATACTTATTGATGAAATTAAGAACATTGTGGGAATGAGGAGCTTGAGGAATAAAAGATTTTTTACCTTTCGCCCAACGGCAATTTTGGAGCGAAATTGTTCCGCGGAGCTCGGTAATTTGTGCCCGAGAGAGTACGGGATTTTGAACATCATCACCTTCTTGAGCCACGTTTCTCTGGGCAGCTCGAATATCTCTTTGTTCGGCTTCTTCTTGCCGATTTCTTGAAGAACCCTCTCCGCCCCTTCTACGCTTGGAGATGGGATTTCGACCGGTGGAATTCTTTGGGGGAGCCATATATGTAAGATTCTTGTGAAAATAAGAGGATTAGCAACAAGAATCGTGAAAAATGATGAAAAATTGAAGATTTTGGAGAAAGGGGAATTTTTTTCTTGCGCAAGAGGTTTGGGGGAGGATTTTGCGCATTTTAAAATCGAAGACAGACGGTTTATATGTTGAGAAATTGAGCTTGTAAATATCAAACCCGCAACCTTGTAAATAGCATTCCATTCTTTCTTTCCAAAATATAAAATTTTTGGAATCAAACTGCTGATGGCTTGGTGGTGGAGGTCTTGGGAGAGTTGAGCTTCGTTCGTAGCCGACGATCGTTTCTCTTCACTCGCGATGTGAAACGAGCTTGCCAAAGAGTTTGGCTCTGATACCACTTGTAAGTCCAAGCGGCTACGATAATCTAGAGGGGGGGTGAATAGATTATCTCCATCTTTTGATTTCGCCCTCTTTTTCGAACCAAATGCTCAAACACAATAATAAAGGTGCGGAATGTAAACAACACACGTCGATTTAAAGAGGTTCAACCCACCTAGGGCCTAATCCTCTACCACCCCAGTATATCCGGGATGGATTTCAAAAAGAAAAAGAATTTTATTAATTACCAAAATTAATACAAATTCAACTTACAACACCTTGAAGAGCACCACACTCTTCTTCAACAACACCTTTGGAGATTACCACAATCTCCTTTTGAAGATCACCACAATCTTCCTTCAACGGCACCTTGTGAAGATTACCACAATCTTCAACCTTGAAGAATACCAAATTCTTCAACACCTCAATAAGAAGATCACCACAATCTTCTTGCACCTATCACCTAGATCATCCAAGTGTGCTCTTACCACAAGAACACTCACAAGGATATCTTGTGTTTGAATGATAACCAAAAATCAAGATTACAACTCAATAATGAATATTACAATTTGAGTGCAAAGTGTAATCAAGAATAGCCTAGACCTCAAGGAAGTGAAAGTGAAAAGCTAGGCAAAATTACAACAAGAATAATAACAATGAAGAACAAATATTTGCTTGAAGTGAATCTTGTTGTGTTGTATCTCAATTGTTTTTTTTTTTGTTGCTCCAAAACTTCCTCTATTTATAGGAGATGATTGATCAAGCATAGGCTCCTCTTGGGGATTGAAAATCTGAGAAAAATACAATTAAAATCAAGAATATAGTTGTTAGAAATCAATCCCACATTTTAAGGAAATGTGTCCGATGTCAAACGGTCATATTTTTGCTATCAAAGCACAGGCGACCGTCGCACGAGAAATAAAAGTTTGAAATGTAACACATGAAAAATACACAGGCGACCGGTCGACATAGGCTTTGACCGGTCGACCCCTGCCTCAACCGGTCCCCCTAAGTGTTTTGTTGAGAAAGAATTGTTCTGTTTCGAGGAAGAACGTTCGTGTCCGGTCGACCCACAGGCGGCCGGTCGACGCGACCGGTCGGCCGACCGTTTTTCACACTGTCTCATTTTTGTTCCAAACTCATCTTCGTGTACGGGTTGCCCTATAGGGCGGCCAGTCGACCTCGAGACAGAAAAAGTTGTCCAATTTTTGTCAAAAATAAAACCCAAGAAATACTCGAAAATTTAGTAAAAACATTTTAAACCAATCGGAGATATTTAGACAACATTTAGGAACCTTGTTTAGAAGTAAAAACCCGTTGACATAAAATCATTAAAAGTGTTGTCAATATTATCGAAAAATAAACTTGAGGAAATACTCAGGAAAATATTAAAACCATTTTAAATCATTTAGGAGTATTTAGATAACCTTTAAAAACATTGTTTTGGTGACAAAATAAAATCATCAAAATTAAGATAAAAACGTGTATCAAAAGGGTGTACCATAAGGAGTTGCACTTGATTACTCCTTATTAGTGGTGAAGCTCTTTATTAACTAGTCAAACATTTACTATGTTTCCTATGTGTGATATGGCTTTCCATATTCCCACCCCTTTTATATTCCATATATAAAAGCAATTTAAGTGGCTAACTTTATGCATTTATTTCTCATTCACCCGATATTGGTTTTGAGAAATTCAAAAATGCTAAACTCATCTACCCGCAGCGTAGATGACGTTTATCTCATTTATTTCATACTTAGAATAAATGACCCCACTTAAATAATTGGTCAAAATCGGGTCAAAACCCAATTTATCAAATCAATTCCAACAATTGATGCAATAGAAACTACGGATAAACGAACAACGAACAAAAGCAATATGAATCTTCACAAAGAAACATGAATTGCAATAGAAAAGAGATAAATCTCAAAACTTAATAATATTCAACCTACCTAAAAATAATAACAAAACTACTATCTATAAGATCAAACTAAAACTTATAACTCAACTAGGAAACGTTAAAAGATAAACCAAAATAAAAGAATCCTAGACATATATATCATTTTCTAAAATATAAGATATTGTGAAATCTTACAATATTTTATTTTCATCAAAAGGCCACAAGGTCTAACTCCTAGAATAATGGTGTACAAAATAGTAACTGAACAGTAACTGATTCTTAATACCAAGGAGCTGAATCAGTAACTGTAACAAGAGAATCAATAACTGCAAAAACAAAACGTAAAAAGGAATATCCTAAAATCTGGATAATTCTAATTTCCTGATTTTGTGGGATTAAATATCCTAACTTTCCTATAGTAATAGTACTCAAAGCTCAGGAACTAGTATGCAACACGAATATACAATTAGAATAGCTTGGGGTTGTCCCAAGGAGCACTTCTGATTATAGGTGAAAATAGAACCAATCTACTCGATACTCGACTTAAGATCTATCATTAAAAGCTTGTTTAAGCTCGGCCCGTTAGCATAACAAATCAAATTTGCGCACAATTTTTCGTTTGATAAAATAAAGCTCGGCTCGAGCTCGACTCGATTAGTAAAAAATTAACATAACTATGTGTGAAAATATCAAGTTTTTCGATCTCAATTCGTGTTCGGCTCGACTAAAACTCATTGAAGTTCGACTCAATAAATAATCAAACTAGGGATGACAATTTTGCCCCGACTTGCAGACACCCACCCCCACCCATTTGGGTCGCCCTGTCCCGTGACTTGCGACGGGGGTTGGTTCTGGGTATCACTTTTGCCCCGCCCCATATAGCAAATTTATTCTTTTTAATATATTTTGCATATATAATATATATTATTATATATTTTTATCTATTAATATTATATCTATCATTTATAAATTGATAATAACAACTTTTCTAAATAATATTTATAAATATATTATAAATATATATATTTTTCCTTTTTTATTTTTTTTTTTTTTTTGCATTTAATTTTATTTAACTAGTGCAGGGCGGGTTGACCCGATCTCCCCCCTCCCAGGGCATTTGGGCGGGTCTAGTCTTTAGATACCTAACCGAAACAAGCTCAAACACAATGTTTGAAGCTCGATGAAAATTCAACAAGCTTATACTATATTCGACTTGATTCGATTCATTTCTGACCACTACTTACGATGCTTAAGTCGATATAGTAATCTTGAAGTTATTCCAACAATGGAGAAGATTTAAGTAATAAAGCTCAAATTAACTTACAAATGATGGAAGATTGACTATTTTTAGTATTTTACCTGGGCTTGGGATTTCGGGCTCCATGGATAGAGATGTTAAACGGGCTTGGGCCCGCGGGCCAGCTCATTTAACCCGGAAAATTAGTAGCGTTAGGGCCAATTTTTTCTGGCCCGTTTAAATTTGGGCTTTTTGGGCCCAGACCGGTTAACCCGCGGGCTAAAAGGGCCAGCCCGCGACCCGATTTTTTTTTGGGCATTTTTTGTTTTCCAAAATAGAGAATTGGTGAATTAAGGGATAACAAAACTTACCAAACATATCCTGAGGAAGATATTTTTGTAGTGACTTAAAATGTGATCATTTATATATGATGACTTAAAATGTTATATAATTTATATCCCTCTAATAAATACAACACTATAGTATAAATAGTTTAAACACTTTATGACTTGAAATGTGACAAATAATTGAAACCATATGCAAATAATCATAAAGATGAATTTATTGTATTTTGAGATTTCAACTTCTCTCACGCACAAATATTGAACATCAAATCGCATTTTATCATTTTTTCATTTATTTAATTTGTTTGACAAAAGTCAAAAGGTATTAAGCAAATATTTATTATATGGGTGTTTATCATTCTACATTGTAGTTTGTTGTTTCTATTTTCATTTTAGAAATGAGTTTTACTTACACATATTTTTATTTTAACAATTATTGCATTAAGCATCTTACAAAATTCTCAAAGCCTTTGGCGATAATGATGATGCTTGAATTGTATTTTGAACTTTAAGACTTTTATCCTTGTAATGCAATATAAAAAATTTGTGTAATATAATTTTTTGCATATTTAGTTTTAATGTTATATTGTTATACATGCTTTAGTTTAAAATTTAGATTTAAATAATTTTTTTTTTGTAGCCCGATAGTGACCCGACCATTTAGCCTAAAGCCCGCTAGGGTTAGGTTCGCAAAATGCTAACCCGTTAAATAGTGGCTCGTTTATCCCAAAGCCCGTTTAGCCCGAAGCCCGTTAGGGCTGGTCCTATAGGACTAGGGCCAGCCCGTTTAACATCTCAATAATCATGTACTTAGTATTGCAGATTACGCCTTGTGAGACAATAATTCAACAATAACTGTAATTTAACCCAAAAATTAATAATTAATGACTAGTTATTTATAAATATTGTATTAAATAATTAAAGGATAATTACTAAAATGAATTACCCCACATCAATTTCCTTTTTATCTTTATATTTTTTCTTTTTAATGAAGAAATATTATTGTTTGTGAAGATAGGGCTTAAAGTCACAAATGCATTTCGATGCATTTGTGTTATATGAAACTATTCAAAACCGAATTACTTGATTGCACGATGTTTGTTGATGAAGTGATTTATTTGGATAGTCGTCCAAATAATCAAAAGGGCGGATCGGGGACCGCTAGTAAGGGGGGCCAAGAGTAGTGGTGTCACTTTTGTATTTGCTGGACGTGTTCATTATAAGTTTGACGCGAATCCGAACACAACTTATTTAATTATCCGTGTCAAGATACATGACACGAACACGACCTATTTATGATACGAATAACCCGACACGCCTACGAAAAACTATATAATTTAAAGTTGACATGGAAAAATAAAAAATAGAGAAAAATTAAAAATATAAATAAAAAATACATAAATATTAAAAATTTATAAAAAAAAATGCATCTAATAAAATTTTCATCATCATTTACTCAAACTAAAACATCACAAAATATTAAATTAAATCTTTAACTTGTTTAGAGTCTCTTTTGCATATCACAAAAACTATCTACAATTTAATTTATCCTAATATTTTTGTAATTTTTTTTTCAATATATATTAACAAATAATTATGAGAAACCCATCTTTTGATGATTAAAAAATATATTTTTAAGATGATAACAAGATAAAATAAGACCCACAAAATCTCCAATTTAACTTACTAAAATTCATGCAATAATTTTATCCAATACAATTATGAGGGGGGCCAAAGTGCTAAATAATAAAAATATGGGTACTAAAATGAAAAAAAGTAAAAATTTGGGTGGGGCCAGGGCCCCCCTAAGTATTAACGTGGCTCCGCCACTGCAAATAATTGTAACTTTTGTTTCAAGGAAATAATATTGACTGTTTTTCCCCTTCATCTTTTTCATGCTATTTGCTTTGTAATTAACTACAAGATCACAAACTTGCAAAAACTACTTAATTTACTATAAAATTAGGAACAGATGAAATCCAAATTATAGTAAGGGAAGGAAGGATTAATTGAACTCCATACATATATCTTTTAAATATTGTAATTAAGCAGATCTTGAATACGACCCTTCTGATAATCATCATTCTTTATAGGGAAAATTTAGGGGTGTCTACGGTTTCGGAACCGCCGGTTCCGGTTCCAAAACAGCTGGTTTCGGTTCCTCATTTGTAAGAACTAGAACCATTGCCTCATAGTTACGTTTCTAAAACCGGAACCGACGGTTCCGATTCCTCCACGGTTCCGATTTCGGTTTTAACCAAAACCGTTTGTTATCTTTTGATAATTTTTGATTTTTTTTAAATGGTTATCAATTTCAGTTATAAAAAAAGGGGAAAGAAAGAAAAAGACTTTGACTTAATATTCAATTAAGGTAGAGTAAATAGGGAAAAGTAGCCACATAGGATAGATCAACTTCTTTTCTAACCTAACATATAAGAAACTATCTTTTTTACCCACGTTTATGGTTATTTTACCCAAATACCCTTGACACTTGAATACAAAAGCAAAAAGTAGATGGGAAGCAAAACATAGGTGAGGTCATATTTCTCTCTTACATAAAATACATTTTCTTTAAGGAAAATTTTTTAAGTACCCACTATGGATAGTGTGTACTCTTTTCTACCCACTAAGATAACAAAATTCTTTTCTACCCAAATTTGCCAAATTACCCCTCATTTAAGTTGGTGTTTTTGAATTTTGAAATTGAAAAGCATATGTATACACGCTGACACACACTCCAAGACACAAAATTACACAAAGCAAAAAAGCAAAAGGTAAAACAACAAAGGGTTTTTACATATCGTGCAAGGCTTGAAATTTTTGAACATCCATATCGTGCAAAGAGAGAAAGAGAGAAAGAGAGAAAATCCATGGCTTCACACCAAGTGTCTTCCGCCGATGCCGTCGCCCCATCCACCACTGTCGTCGACGCTGCCGCACCGTCCTCCTCCGCTCCCGAACAGGTTAGTGTTATATTTTGCTCAAAAAATCATCTCCCTCATGTTCATTGGATGTTTTGGTTGCTTCAAGTTCGAAATATATCAATGTTGGATTTCATGGATTTTAGGGTTTAGGGTTGGTGTATTGTGAATTAATGGTGTTTTATTGAAGTTTTAGGTATAAGATTTGTGTTTTGGGTTGTAGGGCATATTATTCGAAAATGGGATGGGATTTGAACTGGTTATTGAGGCACGATTTAAGGTTGAAGACGACGCGACACGATATGTGGCACGATATGGCACATATCGTGCCTAAATCGTCCCACATATCGTGTCGTATGCTATTTTGGAGCACGATATGGCCCATATCGTGCCGTTAGGCTATTTTGGCACGATTTAGGCTATATCGTGCCGCTGTGTATTTTTTGCACGATTTTTAGGCCATATAGTGTCATAGGCTATTTTTAGGCACGATATGGCCTAAAAATCGTGCCTATTCTAATTATATGCTTATATCGTGCCTGCCTATTATGTGTGCCTTTTTTGAAATCGTGCCTATTATTATATCGTGCCCTATTTCATGCCGTCGTGTATTTTTTATCTGTTCCATAATTTTTTGTTTATCCTTTCAGTTTATCATTACATTTCTTCAATTTTTCAACAATTCATCTTGCTAAATTGCAATTAATTATTGTTGTAGGTCGGTCCACAGTGGAGGAGACCATCATATCATCGAGAGAGGGCCCATATCACGGGGTACGTTCGACCGAGTATAATTCAGATAATCAGAGATGAGTTGTAGGAGATCGGTTGTGGTTTATATGGGCAGTTTAGATGGTCGATTTTCGGCTATTTTATGGATTTTGGGTATGACGGAGTTAGTTGTAATGCGGCACTTCATGCATTGGTTGCGATGGAGGTGCGTGTGCCGGATGCTCCGTAATCGGAGTGTTGGTTCCACATCAGAGAGCATACTATTAGATTCTCTCGGCGTGAGTTTTCTATGATGATTGCGGTTTTTAGGGTCCATATTTGACCTTAACGGTATTTTTGAGGTAACCGAGATTGGTATATATGGATGGTTTTGGCCTCAGGGTGATCGTGTTACCGCCGCGCAGTTACGCGATTTATTTGCCGATCCGTGACTCACCAGACGATGCCCTAAATGTGGCGAATGTGTTATTTGCCTTTTATATGGTATTGTGGCCGACATACCGCAGTGGACCATTGGCTATGGTTTTTGATCGAGGACGATGCACAATGGGAGGCTTTCCCTTGGGAAAAATACTCATTTGAGATATTGATTCATTAAATTCGGCAGCTGATGTTCTCCCACCTGGTCGATATACTAAGGACGTTCCACCTCGATATCGACCACCTAGTTATCATTTTTATGGTCCCACGTATGTTTTGCTGGTACGTATATTTTTTTACTTTATTTATATTTGTACTTAGTTTTCTAAATATTTAAAAAAATCTTATTTTGACACTTATCAATGTTCTGACAGATTTGGGCATTCGAGGCAATACCTCCCGGATAATGCCTGGCGACTCGAGTATCCGACACCCGATGCCTAGGTGCCTCTGTGTTGGAGGTTTCCAAATACCAGCGTTGATATGATTGATTTTTTTCTTCGACACGGTATGCATTAACATTGTTTACTTATTTATTTATTTAATTAATAAATTATTTATTTATTAATTTATTTATATATTTATTTGAGTGCTTTAGTGTATCATGAGATATTAGATCCGACCAGGAGGAGCTCCAGCAGATATATATGAAGCGAGTCGATGATCCATTATTTTGTTAGGTCCTCCTCGGTTCACCCCAGAAGAAGAACAAGTTTTTAGGCGGGTGGGAGGGAGGGGCAAAGGCGGCAGGCAAAGGTACGAGTACAGATTTGACAGCCCCAACCCCTATTGGCAGAGGCAGAGTATCAGAGACGACAGAGGCAGGGGATACTACTAGGGGCAGAGGCAGAGGCAGGGGCAGGAGGAGAGGTAGAGCCGATTCAGAGGCCCCCACTACTACTCATACGATTCAGAAGTCGGAGAAGCGGCGTAGGACAGACGGACCATCATCCCATCGGGCTGATGATCTCTTAGATCGCCGGACAGATGATGCATCTGGCAGGCGATGATGCACATGATGATCCATCACCCGTGGGAGTATGCGCGCGATGATCCATCAGTCAGTGGGCAGACACATATGTTGGTGCTGATTAGGGGGGTTATACGGGAGAAGATTAGCCAGTTAGAGACACACATAGAGGATCGGTTCTCTCGATTGGAGTCACGAGTCGATGAAGTTGTTTCTCGATTCTGATTATCATCTCGAGGAGGGTTCTCGCTTGGATAGACGCAGATCGGGATATAGGTCGGGTTCGGACTTATTCAGGGGGAGATTAGGCGTATGTTCCCATACCTTGATTAGTATGATGACTTCGTGCATGGCAAAGAGATATCCTACCCAAATCATCTCAAGCAGACGCCATCATCGATGCCGCGTCGACATCGACGATCACCCCTCCAAGAGAGACCACTCCTCTTGCCCGATGTCGACTCCTCTTCCACTAGTGTCGACTACTATTCCGGTGGTTTCGACTACTATTCCGATGGTGTCAATTATTTTATAGTTTTAAGATATTTAAATAAATGGCAAATGTTTAAAAAAAAGTGTATAGTTTTTTTTTAAATTTTCATATTTATTTTTTTATAATTTTTTGATTTTAAAATAACTTTGATTTCAAAATAACTTTGATTTTAATATTTAGATTTTAAAATGATATTGTGGATTAAGTTAATTCGTTCTTTGCTTTCGTTGACATTAGAATTTTTTTTTAGACTTAGAAAGTTTTTTGCAAAATTGTTTCAACTTGTATTAAATGTTCTTAGATCGAGAACATTCTTTTAACACGTTATATAATATAATATGTTGTATTAAAACACGTTATATATTATAACGTGTTACAATGTAAAACCTTATATATTATAACGTTATAATATTTAACGTGTTACATTGTGACACGTTATAATATATAACGTGTTATAGTATAACACGTTATTATATAACACGTAATAAATCAAAAAAATTTGGTAAAGTAAAAAGTGAAAGTAAAAGAGAAAGTGAAAGTAAAAGAGTTAAATTAGGGGTGTTTCGGTCAATTTGGGTATAAAAGTAGTGTTTTTTTAAAAAGTGGGTAGAAAAGAGTTTTCTCTATCCAAAGTGGCTAGTTAAAAAATTTCCCGCTTGAGTTTTGTACTTAATATTGATAATATATATATATATATATATATATATATATAGGGGATGGTTCAAATGGGACACCGCCTTATATGAGAGTGGAGATTTATTATAAACATTGGATTGGTCTTTTGGATGATTGATTAATCCCACTATTTTAGGCAATTAGTTAATGCAAGAGTTTAAAATGGTAATTTATATTATTTTCGAATTATTAATTAAGGGCAAATATGTCTTTTATATTTTAGTGTAGAAGGTAGGTATTATTTTACCTTTTTTGGCTCCTAATTAAGGGGGAGTTATATCCTTTCAAAATGTGATAAACACAAAATAATGGCAACAAAAATCTTACCAAATCAAACTCAATAAGCCCCAAAAAATAATGGCAGACAATTCCTAAATTATAGTGTCATTTTCTCCATAAAAAATACAATTCAAGACACAAATGAAATAAAATATATAAGGTGAAATTTAGATTCTTATACAGTGAACATGCCTTAACCGCACAGTAATATTAAAGTGAATAAACAGTATTATTTGGAAGGATTAAACAAGTTCTTATTGACTTAGTATGTATACAGTATATCATCCTAAATTATTTGGAAGGATTAAACATGTTCTTATTTTTTTTGTATAAAATAAATGCACTTCAATACACAGAGAAATAAATATATAGTACAGTGAAATTTCGACATTTATACAGTACAACGCTCTTAACCATACAGTAATGTTAAAGTGATTAAACAGTATTATTTGAAAGGATTAAACACGTTCTTATTGACTTAGTATGCACACTGTATATCATCCTAAATTATTTGGAAGGATTAAACTCGTTCCAATACAACATTCTAATACTAATTACACAGTAAAACTGCACTAATTATACAACATTCTAATACTATGTACGCAGTAAAACTGCACTAATTATACATCGTGTTACATTAACATCTCACTAAAAACACATAAAATCTATAGTGAGTATATATACATTCTTGCTTTGGTTTTACAGATATATACGAGAAAAATTCACTTTTGCTCCCATTAGACTAACCCCCTGATGATTTTAGTCCCATGTCTTGAAAATAGTCCCATAAGATTTTTTTTGTCTCACTAATGGTCCCACCGTTAAAATATTAACGGTCAAACTCAAATTGAAAGTCAAACATGCAATTAGGGGCTAAAAGTGAGAACAATGACACTAAAATCATCGTGTGCTCACCTAATGGGACCAAAAGTGATTTTTTCTTAAAAACTAAATATAACTAATACCTATTTTAAAAAATATATTATCATTAAAGTTACTATTGTTTTTATTTATTATAATTAAAAAATTGATAAGTAAATTAAATGATAAAATTTATAATTAAACTTATATAAAATAAACTGGAAAATAATTTTTTTGTGAATGTGTAATTAAAAAAAAAAAGATTCAACACATGTATCATTTATTTTAATTAGAAAATTAACATAGTAATTTAAATGATAAAATTTATAACTCAAGTTATAAAATTTAAATTTTCTGAAAAATAACTTTTAAAAGTAGATGTTAAATAAAAAAAATTTTGTGAATGTGTAATACGAAAAAAAAAATCAAATACATGCATATATAACCCAGCGCATGTATGTGTATATATGTAAAGTTTTTTTTTTTGGGTCCCTATGGTTTTGCCCCAGGATATTGATCTCATATAACCCAGTGCATGCATGTGTGTATATGAAAGTTTATTTTTATTTTTTGAAGAAATGTAAAGTTTGATTTAAAAACATAAAATATAAAAATATAATATTTAAAAATAAAAAAATAAAAATAATGTCAGCTATGTTAACATTACTAAAATATTTTTAATAGTATTTATAATTTAACTATACTAAAATATTTTAACGGTATTTTTCTAGAATTTTTAATAATAATTCCTATATTTAAAAATTATGATTGATAGTTGAAGTACATATATTTTTTCAAAATCAAGAAGTGATTAAACTTAAAAAAAATATAGGAAAATTATTTGTTTTTCTAAATATTTGAAGTAAAAGAATTTGTTTTAGGAAATAAATAAAACGCACTGGAAAAATATATTTTTAGAAAAATATTTGAAGGACAGAGATTTTTTTTAGTTTTCAAGTGGGACATTCACAATATTAATTTAAATAAATAACGCAAAATATAAAATTCAGAATAATTTTTATCATCAATAATATTAAATTTAACCATAAAAAAGAATAATGAGACCATTTTTGGTGAAAATTTTAACTTTGGTGTCTTATGGGACCATTATTGTTGTTAAAAATTGAACTTTGATGTTCTATGGGACCATTTTTGTCATCATAACGGTTTCCATTAATTATTTAATGGAGCAACACCAAAATTTCAGTTTTTCAGTCTTATGGGACTATTTTTGGTGAAAAATGCCGATTTGGGACTAAAAGTGAGTCTAATGGGACTAAAATCATCGGGGTAAGTCTAATGGGACCGAGAAGTGGATTTTTCTCGGATATATACATAGCCTTTCCACCCCCAAAAAAAAACTGAAACATCTTTTTCCCTCAAAAAGCAAGAAAACCGCACTAATTATACACAAAATCTACGGTGAGTATACATACATCTTATCGCCGATGATGTTGTCATGATCGTGTCGAGGTTCTCTTTTCTTTTTTCTTTCTTCTTCTTCATGTCTTTGTTGTGCTCGTGCCATGGATTTTGTCCTTGATCTTCTCAACTAGCCCTTCCTTATGTTCGGGCTTTTGTTGGCTATGAACCGTGTTCGGGCTTATGCTCGCCGAGCCGTGTTCGGGCTTGTGCTCGCCGTAACCATGTGGGGCTTGTGAACGTCGTATGGTTTTCGGGCTTGTGCTCGCCGTAATTGTGTTCGGGCCGGGCTTGTGATCGAGAGCATGTGAAGCACCCTTGTGCTCATCGTCGTGTTTCTCGCCTTCCTTGTTGCCTCCCATGCCGAGCCTCTTCGATCTTGTGTTTCTCTTTGCCATTTTTTCTCTATTTTTTTCTTGTGTTTCATCGTCGTAACCATGTTTTCTACCGCCATTTTTCTTTTCTTTTTTTTTTCTTTGATGAAATGAAATCGAATTGGATTGTGTGATTTTGTTGATTAGGTTAGTAATTAAATCCCTAATTTGTAGGAAAGATTTATGGAAGTTTTATATATCATATATATTGACTATTTTACCCTTATAATTATCAGTTTAAATTATTAATTTATTTTTTAGTCATTAAATCTACACCATCAATCAAAAAAATTTAATGGCTTGGATTAGTCCCATTTGTCTGCCTCATATAGGGGGTGTCCCATTGAACTAATCCATATATATATATATATATATATATATATATATATATATATATATATATATATATATAGGGAGGAGATCCTATGAGACCATAGCTATAGGTAGGAACATGAGACTCAATGCACACCCTCCAACCAAATAAAATAAAAGGCTAGGATTTAATGGGATTTTATAGTAATTAAAAAATAGTGGGGACCAAATAGGGGTACAATTGGAATGTTAAAATCAGCCAAATAACTGTTTTCCTAAAATCAAGGAATAAAATCTTACCATAATCACCATCTTCTTCTCCATGCTTCTACCAACGTGAAACCAACGTCCAAAACCAGCCTTCATCATCGTCTTCTCCCACGATCAAAGCAGCGTAAAAAACACAGAGAAATCCCACGCAAAAATCGAACCTGAAACACAGAGAAATCGCAGCCCACATCGCATTAATATTGAAAACCAAATCGAACCTGAAACACAGAGAAAAATCGCAGCCCACAGAGAAAAACACCAATATTGAAAACCAAGCATCAAAACACAAATCAATCCATCATCAAAAACACCAAAAAATCGCAGCCCACATCAACGGGATCAATATTGTAATGTCACAAACACATGATACCCCCTCCACAAACCAGTCGCATCAAGGTAAAATTTCACACCAATTCATCAGCAAATATGTGTGGTTGGAGTGCATGTAATGTGGAACAATCAAAAAACTCACGAATCAGTATCGCAGAATGGATGTGTAATTATTAAAAAAAATGTGTATATTTACTATAAAAATTCTGTACATATAGCTTTGTAATTATGTAACATGTGAATATTATATGCTTAGAGAGTGTGTGTGTAATTAGTATTAATGAAATGTGGGTATAGTGTCCCGAATTTGTGTATTTATTATGAAAAATATGTATCACATATAATGTATCACATATAGCTTCTGTACATATGTGTGTTTAGTTAGTATTAATGTAATGTGTGTATAGTGTCTCTAACTGTATTTATTATGAAAAATGTGTATCACCTATAATATATCAAAAATAGCTTCTCGTACATATGTGTGTTTAGTTAGTATTAATGAAATGTGCGTATAGTGTCCCTGAATTTGTGTATTTAGTATGAAAAATGTGTATCACCTATAATATATCAAAAATAGCTTACGTACATATGTGTGTTTAGTTAGTATTAAAGAAATGTGCGTATAGTGTCTCGAATTTGTGTATTTAGTATGAAACATATGTATCACATATAGCTTCAGACATATGTGTGTTTAGTTAGTATTAATGAAATGTGTGTATAGTGTCTCCAATTTGTGTATTTAGTATACAAAAAAAAGTTATTCCCTAAATACGTTTTTGCCTAATTACAATGCATGTAATATATGTTTAGAGTATTAATTATGTACACAAAGGGCATTAAATATGTGTACTTATACGACAAATATTGGTGAGTTCGATTTTGCACCGTACGTTCATGTTCTGTTAATATGAATTTACACGATACATTGAAAATCTGTGTAAATAGTATTCAAAATTTGTTGTTTTAATATGTAAATATTGTGTTTTTGCCAGATCAAGATCCAGATTACACAATTCACGTTGGTCAGAGGCTCGAAATCTCGCCTGGATCAACTAAATATTGGATCCCAGAGGTTGAACAAGAAAAAATTCCTCGTGCCAACATGCATTTCCGTACATTGGAGGCTGAAATACAATTTTATAAGGATTATGGTTTGTGTAGTGGCTTCGACGTTAGAAGAAGCACTACAAAGAAATTCAAGAACGAGGATATTCGCGTGCAATACGTGGTTTGCAATAGAGAGGGCTACAAAACTCTAAAAAACCCATACCTGGTGAGGTATCTGAGCATGAAGGCAGCGTCCCAAAACAGGGGGCACAGAAGAGAGTTTCGAACCGAGTTGGGTGCAATGCACGCTATATTTTTGAATACACTAGCACGGTTCATATAAGGTAAAAACCTTTGAGGAAAGACACACTCATCCGATGACAATTGACACACACAAGCAATTCTTGAAGGTGAATAGGAACCTAAACTTCGGCACTAACAATTTATCATAAGTTGCACAAGGGCAAACATTGGGAGTGCAAAACAACACGAGCTATATAGAGAAATAGCGGCGGTTATTCACAAGGTTGGGGCGCTCAAAATTGATTTTAGAAATTTCAAACGAGACCGAAAGCATACATATGCGGTGCGGATGCACAATAGGTGATAGACAAATTCCTAAAGGCGAGAAAGAGGCAAATCCGGAATGGTATTCAATTATGATGTTGATCAAGATGAACAACTAACGCGACTCTTTTGGGCGGACAAACAACTATAATGAACTATGCCACATTTGGTGATGTGATATCATTTTATGCTACGTACAATACCAACCTAGGTAATATAATTCAACGCACTAATTTATCTTGCATATTTGTGATTACAATAATGTACATTTATCCTTATATACCGTCCATTTAGTTATATAAACGGGTGTCAAGTTATTTTATTATGTTGGTGTGTGTACATATTTAAGTAAATATGTGTATATAATAATGTAATCTGTGTACACTTATAATCTTAAAAATGTTTACATAGTAATTGAAATCTATATACTAAAAATAGATTTGATACGCAGGTATAAGATGGTGTTCGCTCCGTTCACCGGGGTGGATAACCATCGTAGGTGTGTAACGTTTGCAGCTGGGCTTATTTTTAAAGAGGATGAGGAGTCTTATACAAAAGGAGTGGTAGTCATTTGAAAAGGTGCTCCAAAGCCAAAGAGAAAAAGCCATAAAAGCAAGCACAAACCGAAAAGGAAATGTGGGGCATGCGGTGAGGTTGTGACACATAACAACAGACATGCCCGACCCACACCGCCTCTCCCGAGCGCTATGTGTATTTGTCACACTATTCAATTTTTAGTGTAATGTATACGATTGGCAATTTATGAGTTGTTTACATAATTCTGCACATAAACATACAATATATGCAACTTATTTACACATTATTTGTGTTTTACCTATACATCATTCTTCAATGACAACATCAGGATCAATAAACGTATGTTTTGGAATTATGTGTTTTTAGATGTAGAATTATGTGTTTTTAGTTATGTAATAATGTTTGTTTAGTAATAGCACACTGTTTTTTGTTATTTTGTGCGAGCATGTATATTTGTTTTGGAATCATGTGTATTTAGCTATAGAATAATGTGTGTTTAGTTATATAATAATGTGTATATAGTTTTGAGTTAATAGACAGTTAGATGTATGTTTTTGTAAATAATTGATTCTATATTTTCTGTAGGTTTTGTTTTAGCAATATATCACAGGTGTTTAAAAATACATATTCTTATACGTACATTATACAAATTTCTATAACTACTTATACAATATTATTGACAATGCATATAAAACACATTTGATATATACATTGTATCAGTTTACACATAATCTTATGCCTAAATATACAAAATTGCATAACTACATAACCAAAAAATGTGGCCTATTTAACTGTACATAATTATGTGCGTAAGCACACGCAATGTAGATTAATGTTGTATAACAACATTCCGACCATATGTACATGAAAATGCAAAGTTATATGGATTAAAAAGAAAACACCCCATGTCCTCAAAACCATTCATATCCACAATTCAACAAACCATCTAAGTCATATACAAATGGCTCCCAAAGACAAAAAACACCAAATCTGCATAAATCTGCATACTACATTGTCTATTAAAAACAAAACTACAATACTATCTTCCCCGTCCAAAACTTTTTGGCTTCTTCCAAACATCTATCCTTTAGCTCATTGCTATGGTGGAGGATTATTGCAGCCGAAAATTTGAGTACTTCGTGGCGTAAGTTAGACAACTTGAGACGCATTATTCTTCTCCAAACCACAATCCCACCCTTGGTGCCACCGCGCATGTAGCTCTCCATATGCCTCATGGCATATATACCACAATAATACATCCATGTTTTTTGCCATTTAGTTGCTAAAACAAAACCTACAGTAAAAATAGAACCAATTATTTACAAAAACATACAACTAATCGTCCATTATCGAAAAACTATATACACATTATTATGTACCTAAACACACATTATTCTATAGCTAAATACACATGATTCCAAAATAAATATACATGCCCGCACAAAATAACAACAAACATTGTGCTATTACTAAACAAACATTATTACATAACTAAAATTACACATTAGTCAGATTCACTCAAAGAATTGGAAATCATAGAAGGTTTGGCCTTTCTCCACTTCTTTGCACTTCTGTGATGAAAGTAGAACATCTCAGCAACACAATCATAAAGAGGACAAGTAATAAAGTTAATTATTTTAAATACGTAACAAAATATTATAATTATAACGAAAAGAAGTAAAGAACTCAAACTCGAATGTAAAACACGGGGGATGACAAAAGAATCAGTATGTGTTATCCATGTGATGCAACTCACCCTGTGGTGAGGTTTCATAATTCTCTCATTTCCTATACCCAAACGACAACGGAATTTGTTTTCTAAGCAATCAATTTTGCACCCAAAATCCACCTCATAATCAGGGAAACTTGCATTATCCCTTTTGATGTTAAAACTTTGGGAGTACTTCCTCTCATCATAAATTGTCTTCCCCCCAATGAGATACACAACCCACCAAATTACCCTGCTTTAGTTCAAACAACAAAATCTAATAGATAACAATAATAAAACAGTTAAATGTTTTGGTAATCCAACAAAAGGCTAAGCACACCCAAATGATTCTGCAAAGTAAGGTGCAGTAGACAACACGATATAAAGTAGATGGATTGAAAATGCAATTTTCCAAAACAATAAAAATAACATCATATATTGTTCTCGAACTTCTTCTAGAGGCTTATCTCGCTTACCTTCTTATAGTATCATCATTTTATTTTGTTTTTGCACCAAACCTTTTTGCAACAATGTCAATTAAAAAATTGAGTAACAAAAACTACAATAAAATATACATTCGGTTGCTAATTACATCTCATTCAACAATCCCCAAACACAAATTTACAGAGTAAAAACTAATTTGACCTAGAAAAGAATTACAAATCCCAAACAAGAATTAAAACCACATAATATATATAAACAAATAAGAACAATAGAAATCGATAATAAAAATCCAAATTGGAACCCTAACATCAAGAAACACCAAAATCAAAAAGAAAACAAAAATCACTTAAAACTTACAATGATTTGTGCGAGACCGACCGTGATGAAGATAAGAAGAAGATTCGTGTCGGGCTTGTTTGAAATTTTAAGATGGAGCCCGACCGTGATGAAGAGAGGAAGAAGATTCGATGCAGTGGTTTGAAAAGTTCACAGATAGAACGGTGGGAGCATGAGGGAGATGAAGAGAGAGAAGAACAAACGTGTATTTTGAAAAGGGAGAGAAAAAATCACGGGATATAATAATCAGAATCAGTTACCAAATTCAAAAATTAGGGATTTACAATTATATCCTTTGAATTAAAAGACAGATTACTTTCCTACCCTTGCTTGCCACCACCATGACTAAAATAGATGGATAAAATCTGGACCATTGATTATTAAATCAAATGGTCTAGATGTGGTCTCATGTTCTTACCTAAAGGCCCTGGTCTCATTTGATCATATCCATATATATATATATATATATATATATATATATATTGGAGTATAGATGAATTAAAGTTCACGTAATTCGCTTACAATATTTGGTTTAAAACGTGTCTCATGTAGTTACGAATATAAAACATCATAATAAATATTTAACATATCTTCTAGCATATTTTTACCCAAAAAAATGAATATTGTCGGTTTTAACCTCAAAAGCGGCAGTTTTAACCGCCGGTTCCACGGTTTTTGGGACCAAGGAACCGGGACCGGATTACACGGTTCCAGTTCTGGTTTTAGAACCGTTGACCAATCAACGGTTCCGGAACTATTGACAACGGTTCTGGTTCTGGTTTGGAACCCGGTTTCGGTTTCATTTGGCCACCCCTAGGATAATTACGATTATACCCCTAAGGTTTGGACTAATTACAAGAAAGCCAGAGATGTTTCAAAAATACAAAAAAAAAGAAAAATCCATCAGGTTTGATTTTGTCTTAAATTGGGTAAACTGTAATATTTTTATAAATGTCACGGGATTTTTAAATATTTGTTGCTTGTGAAAGAGAACATGTTAAGACGGAATCAAACCTCGGAGGATTTTTTGCAATTTTCACAAACCTCTTGGTTTATTTATAATTAGCCCAAACCTAGATTTTTTTTTGTAGTTTTCCCCTCTTTATATTCTGGTAAATTATATTTACATTCTCCCCCGTGCAAGCGTATTTATATTATATAAGGGATAGGGATCAACCTTGTGCTCTAGTGGTTGAGACATGCATTGTAAGGGTGGATGACCCGGGTTCGATCTCATACGGGTGTGTGTCCCCTCCCCAAGTTCCCCTATTGTACTAAAAAAATATTATATAAGGGATAAATTCATTCAAAATTGGAGATGATATCAACATTTTTTGTTACGTATATTAACAGAAAGGGTAATTGACTAATTGTCGTGCCAATACAACTCATATGGATGGGTCAGGATAATTGTTATTTTTCGAGGAGGAGTTGACATTTATTCGAATCAAAAGGGAAGACAACGACTTTACCTTATTTTTATTTCGTAATAAATGAAGTACTTACCTATTATTCATACTAGCAAAGACACGCGTGCGATGCACGGAGTGTATATTAAGAAAACAAAATTTCCAATTTTTTTAAATATTCAAATGAATAGAATATATATAAAAATAATAAAACTTAAAAATAAATAGAATGAATGAAATAATGCAATAATAAATCATAATTCCAAGATAAAACATATAAATAAGAATTCAAACCTCTAATTATTATATTAAAGAGAAATTTAATAATAGAACCATAAATTATGAAAACAAACCTATTATAAATTAAAAAAAAAAAATTGTAAATACAACACTGATCGTTCACCCCCTACGCTCATACTACCACTATTACAAATCAAAATTTTAAGACTCTTTGAATTAGTAACTATCAAAGCACAACATATAATTGATCGTGACTAAAATTAATTAAGATTTTCCGTTTCAAAATTCCATGCCACTTCATATTCCATTTTCTTGGATAATTGACACATGTACATGGTGATGTCATAATTGTACACGTGTCAATCATCCAATACAGTGAAATAAGAAGTGAAATATGATATTGAGTAGGAGATATGGTCCCAACTAAAATTGACATGAACAATTTTGCATGAGAATTAAACACAAAGATCATTTCACTATTATTTGTAAGAATGTTGACCATTTTTGAACCATGTATCTTTTAGTTTCTTTGGAATTTATCATTTTCCCTTCACACCACTACTCCATACTTATTAAAAAAAATTAACATGGTAAAGTCAAACTGAATTGGTGATTATTTATTAGTTTAAGCTTAATCAAATTTACTCGTGGGAATTCCATGCAATTTTCACCTTTGTTGATTATTTTATAAATTAGTTGTTTTGTAGATTATTTTTATAGCTATATTGTGATTTTGGAGTAATTCATATTTATTTATTCAATAACTAAAAATAAAAAATATGTATTGAAATATAATTTTAATATTCAAAATTTTTCTACATAGTATTTAAATTTTTACGTATATATATTGTCTCGTGTGTTTAATCTAATATATTTATATTATTTTAAATTATAAAATAGCATGTTTATATGTATGTTAGTGTAACACGTATTTAGTATTTAATAGTTGTAGTTGCATATATGTATGATGTGTCTCAATAAGAAGATAATGTATGTTCACTAATTTAAATGCGTAGGGCATCATAAAAGACAGGCATCATGCAAGACAATTTAATAAAATTTTCGTGCATGTTCAAGAAAATAGTGGACATACCTCTTTGTAATGAGACTTTCTAAACGGTAGAGCCGAACTATTGCCAAAATCGAATCGCTGCAGATACGAATCAACTTAATTTCAACGCAGTGAATATGGACATGGTGGAACTCCAACTTTCTCACGACATATTCAGCTATTTAAACAAAGTTAAGCATAGTTTTGGTTAGATCATGTCTTCGTGGCGTATTTGAAGTCTACCAAGTTTCAAGTAATTATAAATGTTGCATAATTTGATGAAAGCCACATTAATGATTCACATACTCAAGAAAAATGTTCATTCGAGCTTCGGTGAGACACAATGTCGGATCCTCCATTAGCCATTTATGTGTATTTTAAATAAATTGTGCAAAAAATAAAAAAAATCTAATTATTTAAAACAAAAATATGTTTTAATGGAAACGTGAGTTTCTTTTGGTAGTTTTTTGTAAAAGACGATTTTTAAAACATTTTATCTAATTACATTTTCCTACCCTAATCGTAATATCTTAAACATTTTGCTTTTGTCAAATTTATATTTTTATATAGTTATACTTCAATCTTCCACGGACATATCTCTACTTTATATCATTCTACATCCTGTAAATCGCATGCATGTAGCTTACTTAAACTAAAGTTGTACAAATAAATAAAAGAACTAAGTCGTACAAATAAATAAACAAAAGAACTAACGGTATGCGTTGAAATACATGCGATTGTTTTGACACTAGTTGGAGTTTACAATAGACTTTGCGAGTATCATTTTTTTCTTGCCTTTTCAATTCCTGGCCTTTTCCTTTGATGACACTGCCGATATATTCGAATGCTTGCATTACCCCCTTCATCATATTCTTCTTCTTCTACTTTGTGTATAATTTTTCTTGAATGTTGAAGGCTAATTTGTTTGTCGAGTAATGAAGGGTGTATTTTTGATTTTGGATCGAGAATGATATATGGATCTGTTATTTATGTGTTCATACACGATATTTCAAATTTCTGTAATTAATGATTATTGATTGTAGAGTTTTTTTAAAAAAATTATTCAAATTTCTGTAATTTTTGTAATCTGCAGCTATTTAGTAAGTTTTTTAAATTACAATTAACTATTCAAATGTATGTAATTAATGATTATTCATGGCAATAGGGTTTTCATATTTTATCGAATGCAGCGAATTTATTGTAATATGTAATCACAGCTATTTATTCAATTTTTTGTAATATGCATCTTTAATGATCGTGGATCAAGATGTTCAATTTTAATGGTTTTTGAAACAGTAAATATAATCGTAATTAGTTTTGGCTTACCAAGACAATAGCCACATCATTAATTAAGTTGGCTAACTGTTACCAATACACAGAAAATATAACTAATGAATATATTTTAATAAATGAGAAGACAATCCCACCTGCAAATTAACTCAGGACTTTTTTTTATGTGTTTTTCGAGATTTCCATTTTTAGCAACTAATTTTTGGCGGGAACTTACCAGATATAGAACTATTCTGTTTTTATATATTATATAGATTCCGACCCAAAAAATAAAAACCTATTATTCATATATTCAATGTATTAATCATTTGATATAACATCTCAAATACCAATATACCATCTTACAAAATGAAATTTCAATATGTCACCAATTTGGCAAGGTATGGATACAGGATACATGCATGTGCACCACTTGGCATTATTTTTGGATAATTTGAGCCTACTCAATCAAACAAGACAAGTTTGATGAAGAAAGGAACCCAGAAGTAAACTAATTAATTGCTATATATGGCAATTTCAATAAATAATAGGCAGAGAGTCGTTACGTAAAAGTTAAATCCTACATTCAGCGAAAATATTATTTATCGAATAAATCAATTTATAGACTTGATACATATATTTGTGTCCAAGGTCCATCGGAGTTTAAGTGCACGAATACAAAATTCTGAGAAATTCTAGTTTGGATGGTGACCTTAAAAACAAAAGTTGCAAGCAGATTGAAGTTCTATTAGACTGAAACTGACGAACCAAACTACTCTTACTCTATTAGAATTTGGTTGCAAAATGTGTGTTAACCCGATTTTGACCAAATAATTAAGTGGTTTCCATTAGTGAAAAATGGAATTGAATTATTTGTAAAAATTCTACTAAGAGTGTAGATGAGAATATCATTTGGAATTTCTCAAAACCAATTCCGGGTGAATGAGAAATTAATGCTAGAAGTTAGTCACTTAATACTAGAAAATGGTATGGAAAATGAAAAATGTGGGAAAGGAGAAATGCTCCATCCCATATAGGAAAAGGAGGCAAAGTTTGCTCACTTGATAAATCCCAAGTTGGACTTATTGGTTTGGGCCCTTGGGGGCACCCAAGTTTTTAAAGGGGTGATGACCTACATGCTTGTTGGTTTGGTTCAAAGCACACGCGCGCCGCCCGTCGGCCCGGCCTGGGTCCCGGTCGTGGGCTTGGGCCTTATTCTTTTTGGACCAAAAACCTTTTAAAATTAGAAGTCGAAACTTTGTCATTCCGTTCGCATCCGAGCACAGGCACACGCACGGGCCGTGCGCCTGGTCGTGCGTCAATGTGAACCTCTGAACAGATGCACCTGTTCGGTGTAAACATGTCTTTTCGAGCCAAAAGACATGTTCTTTCCATCCGGGCACCTTGATGCCTTTATAATCTGACCCCTGGAGATGAATTAACACACGAAAAACATCAGATTAAAAACGGTCGTTGCGTTCGAGCATATTGACTAACCCCTGTTCAAAAGCTTGAAAGTTTCAAACACCCTGTTGTTCGTTGTAGTTTCGAGTTTGCAAGTGATGTAAACTCGAAATAGAAAAGTCGTTGTATCTTAGGGACGAACGCCAGAATCGTAAGCACTTTGTATACGGGGCATTTTTGTCTTGCGGAGACTGAATCTGATTCAGGGCTCGACTAACCATACATATCCAAACACTAATCATTTTCTGAAACAGAAAACCTTCCGATATTTATACCCAACATTCGCAAGATGAAAAATACGTTTTTGTTCAAGATAATGGCTTCAGTTTCGTTCACTCCTATGGCTGCTGCTCCTACTCACGGCGAAAAGCCACCCAAGTTCTCCGGCATTGACTTCAAACGCTGGCAACAAAAGATATTCTTCTACCTCATGAATTTGGGTCTGTCCCGTTTTCTAAAGGAGGACCCAACTACCATTGGCGATGAAGAAATCGACAACCAAGGGAGAATCACTGTGGATGCTTGGCATAACAGTGATTCTCTGTGTCGCAACTACGATTTGAACGGGCTAGAAGATACCCTCTACAACGTCTATAGTTCGTTCAAAACATCCAAATAGTTGTGGGACTCTTTGGAGAAGAAGTACAAAACGGAAGATGTCAGCACAAAGAAATTTGTTGTCAGCAAATTTCTCGAGTATAAGATAATTGACACGAAGACAGTGATCAGCCAAGTACAAGAAATTCAGATCATACTTTACGACTTAGTGTCTGAAAGGATGATTCTGAGTGAGTCGTTCCAAGTGGCTGAAATAATCGAAAAATTGCCGTCATCGTGGAAAGATTATAACAACTACCTAAAGCACAAATGGAAGGAAATGGGGCTTGAGAATTTGATAGTTCGACTTCGGATTGAAGAAGAAAACCGTGATTCCGATTGGAAATCGACAGTTGTGGGGAGGTGACCACACCTTATGGAACACCAGTGGAGCTTCTGCTATATTTTTAAATGTTACAGAATGTTTTTCCAAAAGTGTTGTAATACCAAAACCACATTTGCATGAAGTGTTGCCCAAAGTTTTGTAACACTTGAGGTAGACACACTAACAAGTTAAATCCGAAGTATTACTAAAGATGTGATAACACCAAAGGTTACACACCTTGTAAAAGGTGTTAATGGAGTTGTTGGAACTAAGATTTGAAATCTGTTAGAACGAGATTCTACTAGATTATTGGGACAATGTTCTAACATAATAAAAGGAAAGTGGCCGAGAGCCATAGAAGTTCTGGATAATCTTGTGTTGAACAAGGAAAACAGAAATTGTAAGGGAGCTTTACTTTTTTAGCAAACAACATAAAGGATAATACCTTGAAGTGTGGGGGTGCTTTGGCTAAAGTAGAAGCACCCAAGAAAATAAATTTAGCATTATTGATATAAATGATGGTACAATCACTAAATCAAGCAATGTCGTATTTGTAAAAGTTGTTTTTCTTGCAAAGAAAAGAGGTAAGTCTAGACATTTTTGTCGAAGACATAATACCATTAGACATTTAATTTCGAATGGGGTTATTTCGGTTGACTACGTGTAGTCAAAGGAAAACCTTGCAGACCCGCTTACAAAAGGCATAAATCGAGATCAATTGTATAAATTGTTAAGGGGAATGAGTTTAAAATCCACAAACTAAGAATGTTTATAGCGGTAACCCAACCTTGTGAATTGGAGATCCCAATACCTTTGTTCAATGGGACAACTAAGTTATGAATGTTCAGCTGAACACTTGGAAAATGTGTTAGCTCATTCTCGAAACATCCAAGTGAATGAAAACCTGCTGAATGTGGTGAGGTTAAGTTTAAGACTTTTAATGATTCCTATACCGAAAGGTGGAGTATGGCAGGATACTGTTCAATAGGAAATCACCTATATAAGCAAGAAGAAATGGCCGCTTCAAAGAAATGCTTATGAATCTAAGATATGGTCCAGGACCGAAATGGACACAACGTGAGAACAACAAGTATTAGAATTGTTATTGTGTAAGTATTGTTGTCTCGGTTTACACAAACGGCTGAGTAGTTCAAGACATCGCGTCACTAAGCAGCTAACAAATCCGATTGTATTTTACTAAGGAAGATTTAAAGCCACAAGCTACCTATCCTGATGCAATATCAGTTCGCTGAGACTTTCATGTGAATCTGCATACGCATGCATTAATTTCATTCATGTGGGGGATTGTTGGAATTTGGTTGTAAAATGGGTGTTGGTCTGATTTTGACCAAATAATTAAGTGGTTTCCATAGTGAAAAATGGACTTAAATTATTTGTAAAAATTTACTAAGAGAGTAGGTGAGAATAGCATTTGAAATTTCTCAAAACCTATTAGGGTGAATGAGAAATTAATGCTAGAAGTTAGCCATTTAATAAGAGAAAATGGTATGGAAAATAGAAAATGTGGGGAATGAGAAATGCTCCATCCCACATAGAAAAAAGAGGCAAAGTTTGCTCATTTGATAAATCTCAAGTTGGACTTATGGGTTTGGGCCCTTGGGGCAATGTTAGGAAATATATTGTTTAGATTTTGATGAATGTCATGTAAAACTTAGAATAGGAAGTTGGCACCCCAATTTTTGTTGTAAAATGCATTGTAATAAATAGAGAGGCTAAGCAAGGCGAGTTAAGTTAGCTACGCCCTAACATGCAAGAAGACAATCAAGACTAGAAGGAAGACTCGCGAGACAAGTGAGTATGGCGAAGAAGAGTAGACGGGAACTCTATCAAGCGGTGAGATGCGGTGAGTGGAGTATCACCAAGTCAACTCAAGAAAAGCCAAGTCTCAAGTTGAAGTGACAAAAGAGTCATTCAATGATTGGAAGTGACTCTAAGTCACCTGGGGAAAGCAAAGAAATGCAAATAAGTCGAGATAATCGTAAAGATCCGTTGTACGTAAATCAATAGAATTACTTAAACAAATAATATCTCCATATCACCTTTCTCGGAGTGCTCAGTCGAGGAAGCGTGCAAAAGGAATGAACAATGGGAAGCACTACACCGTGTCGAACTCAAAAGGTGAAAGAACAATTCATACGAGGAAATGGCAATTCCAAGGATCGCACAAGACAAGCTAACGATCGCGACGTGACTTTCAAAAAAAAATAAGGCTATCTCTTCAACGGGCAAATTTTTGAAAGATCACTATAAAAGCGAGGAGTTTATTTGAGAATGTGTGACACAAAAGAGACACAAGTTCAGACCAACCAAAAACGTTCAAGCAATTATTAAAAAATCAAACATTCTCAATCCTCAAGCCTACACTACGAAGAACATCAATCCAACACTCACCCGTGAAGGAAAGATAACTTCAATCGGTTGAAGAGGAAAATACTTGAAAAATCAAGGGGTCTACATTCCACGAAGGATTGTAGGAAGGTTCAAGGTCGAACCAAGTCTTAAGCTTTTGGAGGGCTTCGTGATCAAATCCAAAGAGCTTGAGCAAGTGAGTAGTAGTAGCAATGCTGTTCTTGCCTGTGAAGAAGCCGAGTCGCACGAGAAGCGGTGAGTGATCAAGGCGTCTCAGGATCGAGTCCCAAAGGATCAAGTCACCGTGTGTGATCAAGACTTGTATCTCGAACCTGTTACCACTCAGTATCCGATCAATACCTAGTGGATTCCTCCAGGAGTTGGAGAAGAGAGGAGTAGAAGAATTACCCCATCTTCGAACCTCTATAAAAATTTCATTGTGTCATTTACATTTCAAAGACTTTAATTCTTGCATCATATTTGTTTAATTCTCCGACATATTTTCTATCCATTAGATAACCTCTAAGTACTAAATCAAGCTCTAAATTTCTACTTAATCAAACTTAAGGGTGTTAAGTCTTCCGCTGAAAACAAACCACAAGTTGAGTTAATTTAGACTTAACAACCGAGTTATTCCATCAACGGCTCAGTTGAGTCGTTGAGAGACTAACTCTATGATTAACTAAATTGGTCATCCATCAAGGACACAATTTTGTGTAGTATTAACTCGAATATTTTAAAAGGACTAAATCGAAAATTGGGTAAGGTTTATTCAATCCCCCACTTACACCCCTTGGGACCTACAAGTGGTATCGGAGCGGTTGGTTCATTGAACCCTCCGCACCGGTTCTTGAACTAGATCTCCAAACTTTTCAAAGTCCGCTTTAGTACTTAAACTCTCAAAACTCTTTCTATCATTAAAAGTTATTATCATGGAAGCAAATTTGACACGCATCCCTATGTTCACTATTGAAGAATTTGATGATTGGAAAATTCGTATGCAAAGCTCATCTATCAAGATTACATGATGAGATGTGGATAGTGATAGAAGATGGGCCACCGCAAATCTTAAAGGTGAACACACTGTAAGAAGAGGCGGTGAAGGAGAAGAGGATGTTGCTCCCTGCACGGTCATGGTTGAAAAACCAAGAAATGAGTGGACAAATGATGACGAAAAAGATACAACTGGACAATGTAGCCAAGGATATCCTTTACAAAACCTTGGACAAAGCCATGTTCAATAAAGTCAAATCATGTAAAACGGCTAAAGAAATGGGACAAGCTCACATTGATTTGTGAGGGCTCGTGAGTAAATCAAAGAAAACAAGTTATCGATTTGTCGTACGTAAATTTGAGAACTTCAAAATGATCTCGGAGAAAACCTGGATCAACTCGGATGCTCGGTTCACGTAAATCACCAATGAGCTATCTCGCACTTGGAAAGGAATATACACGAAGGAAATGTGTATGAAGATCCTAAAAAGTCTTTAATTTGAATGGGAAATGAAGGTCATGGCACTAAGACATTCCATGGACCTATCAAAGACATCCAACCATGAATTATTCTCGGACCTCAAAGCCTACGAGTTTGAGTGAGAAGAAAAGACGAGGAGGAAGAGACAATCTGTACCCAAAACAAATGCTCTAATTGTTAAAGATGGGAAAGAGAGCGAGGTCGAAGAAGTCATTGATCCGTAAGAAATAGCCCCGATGGTTAAAAGATTCAACAAGTTCTTCAATAAGAACTACAAGAGAGGAAAGGGCTTAATCTTCCGGAAGACACTCGGCTCCCTCCAAATCAAGGGAAGATAGGCCAACCAAGAGAAAGATCATCAAAAAGCTAAATATCAAAGGGTCGACAATCCAAGAATGGAAAGAGTCGATCAAAAGGTTGAATATCTATCTTTGGAATCAGACAACCAGGTCACTATGCCATTGATTTATCCATATCATGTAGTCAACAAATACAGGAATGAAGAAGAAAGGAAGGTCTTGAGAGAAAGAAGACAAGAAAAGAAAAAGGCAATGATGTCGCAGAGACTCTTAAACAAAGCCAAGTCAAGAGAAACAGGTGATTGCAGAGCAAAGCGGTGGCGACTACTCAAGTGACTCTAAAGAAGAAGCCCACGATCCGCTTGATGGCCAAGGAACAAGATCAACCTCGACCAAGAAGATGAGGTACACTCTAACTCATCAAACTCGGACTCTAGTGATAGTGTGACACACACACTTCATCACCCACTCGATCTTTATGATTCATTAGGAAAAATGATGAAAGATTTTGAACATATTAAATCCTCACACACACTATTAAATGAGGAAAACAGCCTACTCAAGAGTCAAAACACAATAACAAGCAAAGCGACCTTGGTTATAAAGGAAAAGGAAAACTTGCCTGAGTTGAGTGTCTGAAAGGATAAAAGTGAGAAAAGATTCGGTAGAGTTCCTCAAAGAAACTCCAAACAAAAATACTCAGAAAGAAGAAGCGAGCTACCAAAACAGAAAATCTATAAGAGAAATACATATGATGGGAATGGTAGAAAATATCCAAGCCAAGTGATTGGAATAATGTGAACCATCGGCATAGAAACATGGAATATAAGCCCAAATGGCAAAGGCCTAGAACTCAAAGAAAGGCCATTCCAAAAGTATAAGAGCTTTCATCAAAGACACATATGCACCTAGGAACTACACTCAAGACACCACAATTACCCAAGGAAGGCAATTGCTAAAACACATATGCAGCATACGAAAAAAGAGACGGATGTATGAACCTAGAATCCCCAAGCAATTTGCCAGGATTAATTATGATTATGGCTGATAGATGGCAACCCGCCAGAGTCAAATCATTTGGCTATAAGTTGGTTGGATCATCTTACAATTCTAACCCCTCAGGACCCGGACAAGTATGGGTACCTAAAACTTAATTTCCTTGATTGCGGGTTCAAGGAGCAGTGAGTGCCAAGGAACCTGGTACATGGATAGTGGCACATTCTAGACATATGACAGAAATAAGAAAAATCAGTCAAAATTCAAGGAAGTTAAAGGAGCAAAAGTCATATTTGGAGGAAATGAAGCTCCTGGTGAAATAAGAGGCATTGGATCCATAGAGAGGAATGGATTAGAAATCACGGATGTTGCATATGTTGAAGGACTCAACTTCAACTGCTAAGCATCGATCAACTCGTGACAAGGGTTATAACGTTGGATTCAACATGGGTGTATGCCAAATCAAGGATCTTGAATCAAATGAAGTTGTGTTGCAAGGATGCGAGACGAGAAGAACATGTATGTCGTGGATTGGTCAATGAACACCAAAGACCGGTCTACTAGCAAAAAGCGCAATTAACTGTTGAATCAAGTTAGCTACGGCACAAAAGCCGAGTCACCTGAATTCGAAACGATTAACAAGCTTTCGTAGTAGTCTTGTGGAAGGACTTCGGACTCGATTATACAAGAAGGAGAGTATATGTGATGCCGTCGGAAGGAAAACAAATCAAATCTTCATTCAAAGAAAAGACATGTCCATCTTCAACAAGAATATTGCATCCGCTACATATGGATCTATTTGGCCCAAGTGGAACCTAGCATAAGTGGGAAGAAATATACCTTGGTGGTAGTAGATGACTACTCAAGATATACATGGACAATATTCATGTGTAAGAAGAAAAGAAACTCTCTGTAGAAACTACCACGGTGATGAAAAGAATTCAAAATGAGAAAAGCCAAACCATTATCAAAATAAGATCGAGCCAGGAACCGAGTTTGTCAATGGAATAATAACTCGATATTGTATTGAGAATGGTATTGGTCATGAGCTATCGGCCAGCAAGGACTCCACAATGAGAATAGAATTGCGAGAAAGAAGGCAGAACTCTCAAAGAAGCAAAGGACCATGTTAGTTGAAGCGGGGTTACAAAAAGATTTTGGTGAAGCAATCAACACGACTTGCTACACTCAAAACAGGATGTATGATAAATGGATAATGACAAAGACTCCTATGAGATTTGGACTGGAAGAAAACCAAATGTTGCATATTTGAGAATATTTGGATGTAAATGCTTTATCCACAACAATGGCAAAGACAATCTAAAGGCTTTTGATGCTAAAGGCGATGAAGGTATCTTCTTAGGATACTCGGTGAAAGCAAAGCCTCTGAGTACTCAACAAAAAGGACTATGGTTGCGGAAGAATCCATTCATGTGGTATTCGATGAGCCAAATGTAAATGGAGAAGACATTGAAGAGTCGGTGATAAGCTAAATCATCCAACCATACGAAGAGTCCCTATCTTTCAAGCTAAAGCTGGAATTATCAAATCGGAAGAAGATGAGATAGTGAATCTCAAAAAATTTGGAAAATTTGCGGCTAAGTGATTACGAGAGAGCGACCCAAGAACGGTACCGCAAGACGATCGAATCCACTAACTTACTCCAACCTGATATAAGATGGCCGAGAGACCATCCACGAGAACTTGTCATTGGAGATATAAGAGAAGGTGTCAAAACAAGATCCGAACTCAACAAGAAGCTATGTTCACATGCTTCATCTCGCATAAATAGAGCCCAAAGATGTGTTACAAGCATTGGACGACACACATTGGATTCAAGCTATGCAAGAGGAGCTGAATCGGTTTGAAAGAAATAAAGTATGGGAATTAGTGCAAAGACCCATACATCAAAATGTTATTGGCACCAAATGGGTGTTCGAAATAAGATGAACGAGGAAGGTTACGTGGTAAGAAACAAAGCAAGATTAGTAGCCAAAGGATATTGCCAAGAAGAAGGGATAGATTTTGATGAAACATTTGCCCTCGTAGCAAGATTGGAAGCTATAAGGATGTTTCTTGCCTATGCTCACAAGAATTTCATTGTATATCGAGATGGACATAAAAAGTGCATTCCTAAATGGTTTATTGGAAGAAGAAGTGTATGTTGAACAACCTCCAAGATTTGAGCAAAAGACTCTTGGAGATAAAGTATACAAACTCAAGAAAGCTCTATATGGATTGAAACAGGCACCCAGAGCATGGTACGATACTTTGTCACAATTCCTAACTTAAAATGGATTTACAAAAGGAAAAGTAGATAGAACACTTTTCTTTAATTCAAGACAAAAAGAGTATCTTGCTTGTTCAAATATATGTGGATGACATCATTTTTGGATCCACAAACAAAGAGTTGTGTGAAAAGTTTTCAAACCTCATGCAAAGTAAATTTGAAATGAGCATGATGGGAGAGGCGACATTCTTCCTTGGACTCCAAGTGAAGTGAAGGATGGAACCTTCATAAGTCAAACAAAATACACGAGAGATTTAATGAAGAAATTTGGTATGGAGGAGAAGTCTTACAGTAAAAATACCAATGAATACATCAGTCAAAATGGACATGGATGCGGATGGGAAGCCCTGTAGATCAAACAAGATACTGAGCACTCATTGGATCATTGCTCTATCTTTACAAAGCCAGGCCGACATCACCTTTGTTGTAGGTGTATGTGCAAGATTTCAATCTGCTCCAAAAGAGAGCCATATGACAAGACTAAGAGAATATTGAGATACTTGAAAGGAAGCCAAGAGGTTGGCTTATGGTATCCAAAGGAAGGCGGATTCAAGCTAATTGGCTATTCAGACTACGACTATCTTTGGATGCAGAGTTGACAGAGAAAAAGCACCTCAGGCACATGTCAAATGCTTGGAAACAGTGATTTCTGGTTTAGCAAGAAGCAAAATTCAATAACCACCTCTACAGTGAAGCAGAATATATAGCTGCGGGCGGCTGTTGTGCCCAAGTCCTATGGATGAGACAAAGAAATGGTGAGACTATGAAGTTGAGGAAAAAGAAATTCCAATCATGTGTGATAACACAAGTGCAATTGCCATTACTCAAAATCCTGTGTTGCACTCAAAAACAAAGCATATCGATGTCGAGATATCACTTCATAAGAGATCATGTTGAAAAGAAGGACATCATCTTGGAATATATCTCAACCGATAAACAATTGGTGACATCTTCACAAAACCATTATGTGAGTCAAGATTTGAAGAACTCAAACATGAGTTGGGGTTAATTGAGTGAGTGCTGACACTATGAAGAATCAAAGAAAAGAAATGGAACAAAAAAAAAAAAAAGTGAAAAAGAGTGAACACACAAATCATTTCAAGAAATCACCAGATCGGAAAACTGCTACACCGAGTCGGTGATAAGCTGAGTCACTAAGAGAACTGTGAGAAGTAGAGTTAAATCGGCTAAGGGATGTTTGAGTCACTTATGAGCAAAGTGACAAAAATGTAGTCGTTTTGACTAAGCGGGAATGTTTTTAAGGAATACGTCGCATAATGATGATGTGTACAGACATAAAGCCGCACACCAAGCTTATGATTGGATATAAATTTGCCGCATTAAATACGAGACATTAAATGCTAAATAGGCGTGCAAAATCTAAGCCGTTGATTTCGATCACATTTCAAAAAACTACCCGCACGTCCTTTCATAAACCATACTTAAACCATTTCCGTCCGTTTTTCTCTCTCACACTACCAAAACTGTTCATTTTTCTCTCTCAAAAGCAAAGGCAAAAAATTCTCTCGAAACCCTATCTATCTTCAAATCAATCTCTGAGTTTTTCTTTGATAAAAACCTGAAAAATGGCACCAACCTATGATTTTACCAAGTTAGGAAAGCAAATCCACACCGGGTCTACTGTGGATTTCGACGGCATGGTGAAACAGGGGTCCGACGACACCCTAGTGAAGAAAATCGCTGAGAAATTGGAAACGTCCGGTGAAATCGTTTCGACGTTAGAATATCCGGTGACCTATGTGGAGGAGGTCGCACAATTCTACGTGAATGCTTTGAGATTCACGATGAAGGAATAAAGTCATCCGTTCACGGAAAGAAGATCACCATCTCTCGCCAAGGATTTGGTCTGAACATCGCTCTCTACCAATCGGAAGGAGCATCGAGAAATTAATGAAGCTGATGTAAACTTGGGCGATGCTTGGAAAGAAATAGCCAAGCCCGACTATCTTTGATAAAATAGTGTGTACAAACAAAGAGCTGGCGAAGGAGGATTATCACAAGTGTTGGACATAGTTGCCAAATGTATTGACATCAAATTTGGCGGCTTTGACTAAATGTCAAAAGCAAAGTTGATTGTAATGGCCGCAATCATCGCGAGAAAAGAAAATAAATCAATTTGAGTTTGTCAAGAGACTCTGCGTAACGTAGGGAACAAATCCTTCAAGGAAGATGGCACATTTGGAGGATCCCAACGATATGGCCTAGTGATTGGCGGTGATGGAGGTGAAAGGAGTCCCTCTTAGACATGGGAAGGCATTCCATGTTAACAAGAGGATGTTCGAGCAAACCTCTCTGGCGCATCAAGAGAGCCTACGCCAAGAGAGCGACACGAGTGAGGGGAATCGGTGACCACTGAAGATATTGTTTCCTCTCCACCAAGAAGAAAGCTGCCCCCTGCGGTACCAAAAGAAGATCCGCCCTGCGGCAAAAGAAAGTCAAAAGCGCTCCGCCCTACAAAGCGAGTCACCGCCCTCGGCCGTGTCTCCCGCCCTCGCAGCAGCCGGTCGAGAAGGACTCACAAATACCTTCTCCAATCGTCAAAAAGAGGAGAATCGACAAGCCAAGACGGCGGCCTTCTCGAGAAAAGACACCAAAGACGCCCCCGCCCAAGACTCAGGCAAGAAATTTCTCCTCGAACCGGGAATCCCTCGGTGCAAACTAGAAGGCGAAGAAGAATCATCAAGCGATCCGAGCTTGAAAAACCGACTGAGTTAGCCACTCATTGGAACAAATACGGCTTCTTTGAAGCGATCGAGTCCCCCAGATGTAATTGATGAAGCTTGACTAAGTCTGTCTGCCAAGCGCGTCAGCCAGAGGCAACTCAAGACACATTGTAGTCCACACAAAACAAACCTGAAAAAGAAGTCGACAGAGCCGATAGTGATGTGATGATCCTATCTCCACCTTACCCGGACATCCAAAATCGTCTGCGTGAGTGGAGAAATGGAAGTTGAGTAAATCAAGGGCAGTTCCAACGGCCCGAGTTCTGAGAAGAAGAGAACTGTTAAACTTCCTTGGACTAACTTGTGCTCCCAAAGATCTGGATGAAGACAATCGCCACGGACATCCTGCAGATCTTCAAGGACAAGGAGAAGGAAAGGCAAGCGAGAGGAAGCCGAGGCACGTGAGAAGGCCACATCGCCCTATCTCGGCACCACGAACACACACATCCTCTCCTTGATGTCTTCTCGATGAGTGATGAGGATCCAGGAGAATCTTCACGCCACGGAAGAGTTGCAAATGCAGCAAGCATCGCACGAATCGAGAATCCTTCACGAGAAAAGATTGATGGAGGGACCAGGAGAGTCCTCGAACACGGTGAAATCGATCCCATGGGAGTGGTTCAACAAATCGCCACCGTTGTTGCTACCACCATTTCAAACTCACTCGGAAGAAAGAATTAAGGGAAATGGCGATGGCGGGTTAGTGGGGACCCCAGTTGAGCCAACCCCTATTGAAGGTGTCTTACCACCGCCCCAACTACTGGACACTCGAGATACGGTAGGGAGTTTGGAGACGAGTGACCCCATTCAAGTCACTCGGTGGTGCGCGCCGGTGAGGAAACTCCCCACCGGCTGCAGGCAAGGTCGGAGAATCTGCAGATGACTCAACAACGAATCCGGGAGGCGAAGTAGAGAAAATACAAACACAAGAAGAACAAGCAAGTTGCCATCAACGAAGCTCAGGCGATTGAGGTATCACCGGTGAAGTGCCAATCGCTCTGAAAAGGCTAATGACGCTGTTGATGCGATCGATGCACGAGAAGGAACAGCCCCCGGGAGTTAACACTACAGGCGATGAAAGTGCAATCCATGGGGTTGAGACTCAATGGATGCCACCACGAAAGACCCTAAGCAGTACCGACACGTCGAAAGGGAGGTTGAGCCTCGCCGATTGAGGCTGCGGGAGGTAATGAAGGCCCACGGGAGGTTGAGACTTCCGGGGTAAAGAAGTCAAGTAGAGAACATCCCTCCCGCTATCATCGACCCATCCGAGAAGGAGATAAGCACACTTCATGATTCCCAGGATAATCCGATGTAACCTTTCTCGGGATCGGAAGGCGAAGAAAAAGCGAGTCATCCCCCCCGTGAGATCCAAAAGACTCATTGCGGATGTTCCGGCAAGCGAGCAAGTCGATCCCAAGACTACTCGTCAAACCTTTAATTTTGATGATGAGCCACCAATGGAAATCTCATCATCGTCCGATGACGCTCCGATAAGGCCGAGGACCCGTCTACTCAATGGAGAAATCACCGAGACCAACGAAGTTGCATTCGCACAGTGAGGCTCGGCGGAGGTCCACTTCACAAAAGATCCCACCGAGACAGAGTCCACTGCGCGAGCTCCCCAAGCAAAGCAGGTTCGACTCAAGAGGAACTTCACGCGCACCTCTCATCATTGAGCAAATACGGTTGGCGTGATGATTCCTTTATAGAATCTTTTCCTTTCTCTCTGGGAGGTAGGACCTCCCGAAGAATCGTGAGAACGAGCAAGCAAGCTTCCACAGCACCGCCTCCGTTTTTCCATCAGGCACCATTGTTTCGGTGATTATGATTTTGACGTTTGCATGGCCATCACCGCAACGGAGAATTTGAAGTCCGCGAAAGTGTTCAAGGCATTATTCACGAGATTGAACGGATGGAGAGGCATCGAGCCTCTATGGACATGCGGATCGACAATGAGATGCCAATCTTATCTGCCGATTTAAGAGGCATAACTTGATCGAGATCGAGGAATGGTGGCAACAAAGAAGAAACAATGCGTGTGGAACAAGTTAGATACTTCAGGACATTGTTCAACAAGTCTTTGGTATGGAGAGCCGAAAATGCCGATGCAAAAACGAAGCTAAGAGAACATATTGAGCACATGCATGAAGCTCACACTGCCGAGATAAAGCTCTGCGTGAGCAAAACAAGAGTGATCTACAGGCGTTTGGAAGAAACCATGAATACAAAACTCGGCCTTCTCATGGCCGAGATGAAGCGATTTCAGCAGAGTCCAACGCTACTCGATCCAATTTCGTGGTCTTTGAATACTCTGCAGCAGACTCGAGACGCAGAACTCTACCATCCAACAGCTCGACTTCACGCACAAGATATGTTTCAGTGTTCTCTCTCTTTTGATGATGCCAAAAAGGGGGAAGAGGAATACCCAAAAAAGCCTTAAAAGATCAAGTCGAAAAAAGAGGATGCATTGTGAAGGGAAAGACAATTTGAGGAAGGGTTAAAAACAAAAGAAAGGAAAAAATGCTGAGGGGGAAGGATCGAAAGATGTGACTTTAATGATTGCACAAACCCCAACAAAGGTCCTGTCATCACGGTGACATTATCGGCCGAGAAACTCCTCCTGTGACTCTGCCACTCCAAACACTGCTATATCCATGGCCGAAAAGAGAAAGACAATTGAAGCGGGGATGGAGGAAGTGGAAGGAAGAATGGATGCCCGAGTTATGAACATCTTGAAACAACACGGAGGCATTCCAAAGAGCGAGAGATACTTATGCCATCTCGGATGTCGGGACAGAGCCACGATCGGTTGATGAATTTAAACGCTCGAATCTGAAGGATACTTTGCAAATATGTCTATGGCTCAAGCTTGGGACTTATCTTCGGGAAAAGGGTCTCACGTTATGTGAAGAAGTCGACAGACAGCAGACTACCGGCAGTCACTCTGCTGGTCACTCCGCCAGTCACTCAAGTGGAAAAGAAGAACCCCAAGACAAGATACACGCCCAGGTAGAGGTAGAAAAGCGATGGTGGAGGAAGAGGCTTGGACTGGAAGCCTCCGCCCAAAAAACATTGAATACGTAGATCCGGCAAGAAAGGAGGGATCTCTGGGCTGGTCTTGACCAAATAGCAAATTTGCAAGTGGCTAAAAGTAACGCTGAGTATGCAAAAAGAATAGAAGAAGAAAACAAGAGACAAACTCGGCTATAGGAGGAAAGACAGGAAAGATTAAGAAGAGATGAAGCTGCAGGAAGGCATATGAAAAGAAAAAAAAAGAAAGCGGTGACGATGAGAAAAAGAGAAGAAGAGAAGAAGATCTTGAACAAGATGAAAGAAGGAGACGAAGAAGAGATGAAGTGTTCTTTGTCCACCCCTTCGTGTATTTTATTATGTAAATACATACAATGTAAGTCTTCCGAAATAAAGCTATAAATTCTTTATTTTCGTGTAGACAAATATGTGCTCGATACACCTTGTAAAAATTGTGTAAAAGAACAAGAATGTTATGATCAATAAAAGGATTGATTCTGCGCGATACATTCTATGTCAATACACTATCTGTATGTATCTTTGCTATTTGCATTTTTGAATGGTTTAAGTTTTGGCATCATCAAAAAGGGGGAAATTGTTAAGAAATTTATTGTTTAGATTTTGATGAATGCCATGTAAAACTTAGAATAGGAAGTTCACCCCAATTTTTGTTGTAAAATGCATTGTAATAAATAGAGTGGCCAAGCCGAGTTAAGTCGCCTACGCCCTAACATGCAAGAAGACAATCGAAGACTAGAAGGAAGACTCACTCGCTTGCGAGACAATTTGAGTATGGCGAAGAAGAGTAGACGGGAACTCTATCTTGAAGAAGCGGTGAGATGCGGTGAGTGGAGTATCGATCAAGTCAACTCAAGAAAAGCCAAGTCTCAAGTTGAAGTGACAAAAGAGTCATTCAATGATTGGAAGTTCGACTCTAAGTCACCAGGGAAAGCAAAGAAATGCGATAAGTCGAGATAATCAGAAAAGATCGGTTGCCGAAATCAAGAGAATTACTTAAACAAGTAATATCTCCATATCACCTTTCTCGGAGTGCTCAGTCCCCGAGCGTGCAAAAGGAATGAACCAATGGGAAGCACTACACCATGTCGAACTCGAAAAGGTGAAAGAACAATTCATACGAGGAAATGGCAATTCCAAGGATCTGCTACAAGACAAGCTAACGATTGCAAGTGACTTTCAAAAATAAGCCTATCTCTTCAACGGGCAAATTTTTGAAAGATCACTATAAAAGGCCGAGGAGTTTATTTGAGAATATGTGACACAAAAGAGACACAATTCTGAGACTGAACCAAAAACGTTCAAGCAATTATTAGAAAATCAAACATTCTCAATCCTCAAGCCTACACTACGAAGAACATCAATCCAACACTCACCGTGAAGGAAAGATAACTTCAATCGAGTTGAAGGAAACATTCCACGAAGGATTGTATGAAGGTTCAAGGTCGAACCAAGTCTTAAGCTTTTGGAGGGCTTCGTGATCAAATCCAAAGAGCTTGAGCAAGGAGTCAGTAGCAAAGCGGCACGCCACTGTGAAGAAGCCGAGTCGTCGAGAAGCCTTGGTGAGTGATCAAGGCGTCTCGATCGAGTCCCAAAGGATCAAGTCATTTGTGTGATCAAGACTTGTATCCGGATGTTACCACTCGTATATCGATCAATACCTAGTGGATTCCTCCAGGAGTTGGAGAAGAGAGGAGTAGAAGAATTACCCCATCTTCGAACCTCTATAAAAATTTCATTGTGTCATTTACATTTCAAAGACTTTAATTCCTCGCATCTTAATCGCTTAAATCATTTGATAAATTTGCTATCCACTTGATAATTTATAAGTACTAAATCAAGCACTAAATCCTTGCTTAATCAAACTTAAGGGTGTTAAGTCTTCCGCTGAAAACAAAACCACAGTTGAGTTAATTTAGACCAACGGTGAGTTATTCCATCAACGGCTCGGTTGAGTCTATTGAGAGACTAACTCTCTTGATTAACTAAATTGGCTGTCCATCAAGGACACGGTTTGTGTAGTATTAACTCGAATATTTTAAAAGGACTAAATCGAAAATTGGGTAAGGTTTATTCAACCCCTTCTAAACCTTACACTTACACCCCTCGGGACCTACAGGCACCCAAGTTTTTAAAGGGTGATGACTTACATGCCTGTGGGTTTGGTTCAAATCCCACGCACGTGCCTTGCGCTTGCCATCACCGGTCGGCTCGGCCCGGCTCGGCCCAGTCTCAGGCCTTGAAGGCCGTGGGCCTGGGGCTTGGGCTTGGGCTTCAAGGCCCTTATTCTTTTTGGACCAAAAACCTTTTAAAATTAATAATTAATTAATTAACGGATTTCCAACTGAAGTGCTTCGCATTCAAGCACGGGATGATGCACGGCCCGTGCGTCGGGTCGTGCGTCAAGTCAAAACTTTGTCATTTCATTCGCATCAGAGCAAAGGCACACGTACGGGCCGTGCGCCTGGTCGTACGTCGATGCGAACCTCTGAATAGATGCACCTGTTCGGTGTTAACATGTCTTTTCGAGCCAAAAGACATGTTCTTTCCATCCGGGCACCTTGATGCCTTTACAATCTGACCTCTGCAAATGAATTAACACACATTTCGAAAAAGACATGTTCTTTCCATCCGAGCCACTTGATGCCTTTACAATCGACCTCTCCGCAAATGAATTAACACATTTCGAAAAGACATGTTCTTTCCATCCGGGCACCTTGATGCCTTTACAATCTGACCTCTGCAAATGAATTAACACACGAAAAACATCAAATTAAAAACGGTCATTGCATTCGAGCATATTGATTAATCCATGTTCAAAAGCTTGAAAGTTTCAAACACTCTGTTGTTCGCTGTGGTTTCGAGTTTGCAAGTGATGTAAACTCGAAATAGAAAAGTCGTTGTATCTTAGGGACGAGCGCCGAAACCATAAGTACTTTGTATACGGGGCATTTTCGTCTTGTGCAGATGAATCTAATCCAGGCCTCGACTAGCCATACATATCCAAACACTAGCCATTTTAAAGAAAAAAAGAAACCTTCCGATATTTATACCCAACATTCGCAAGGACGAAAAATACGTTTCTATTCAAGACGATGGCTTGATTTTGTTCACTCCGATGGTTTGCTCCTGCTCACGGCAAAAAGCCGCCCAAGTTCTCCGGCATTGACTTCAAACGCTGGCAACAAAAGATGCTCTTCTACCTCACGACTTTGGGTCTGTCCCATTTTCTGAAGGAGGATCCCCCTACCATTAGCGATGAAAAAATCGACAACCAATGAAGAATCGTGGATGCTTGGCATAATGGCGATTTTTGTGTCAACAACTACGTTTTGAACGGGCTAGAAGACACCCTCTACAACGTCTATAGTTCGTTCAAAACATCCAAAGAGTTGTGGGACTCTTTGGAGAAAAAGTACAAAACGGAAGATGTTGGCACAAAGAAATTTGTTGTCAGCAAATTTCTCGAGTATAAGATGGTTGACACCAAGACGGTGATCAGCCAAGTGCAAGAAATTCAGATCATACTTCACGACTTAGTGTCTGAAGGGATGATTCTGAGTGAGTCGTTCCAAGTGGCTGCAATAATCGAAAAATTGCGCCATCGTGGAAAGATTATAACAAATACCTCAAGCACAAATGGAAGAAAATGGGGCTTGAGGATTTGATTGTTCGATTTTGGATTGAGGAAGACAACCGTGATTCCGATTGGAAATCGACAATTGTGGGGATGTGACCACACCTTATGGAACACCAGTGTAGCTTCTGCTGCATTTTTAAATGTTACAGAAGGTGTTGCCAAAAGTATTGTAACACCAAAATCACATTTGCATGAAGTGTTGCCCAAAGTGTTGTAACACTAGAGGTAGACACACTAACAAGTTAAATCCGAAGTGTTACTAAAGATGTGAAAACACCAAAGATTACACACCTTATAAAAGGTGTTAATGGAGTTGTTGAAACTAAGGTCTGAAATCTGTTAGAACGAGATTCTAATTAGATTATTGGGACAATGTTCTAACATAATAAAAGGAAAGTGGTCGAGAGCCACAAAAGTTCTGGATAATCTTGTTATGAACAAGGATACCATAAATTGTAAGGGAGCTTTACTTTTTAGCAAACCACATAAAGGATAATACCTTGAAGTGTGGGGGTGCTTCGGCTAAAATAGAAGCACCCAAGAAAATAAATTCAGCATTATTGATATAAATGATGGTACGATCACTAAATCAAGGAATGTTGTATTTATAAAAGTTGTCTTTTCTTGCAAAGAAAAGAGGTAAGTCTAGACATTTTTATCGAAGACATAATACCATTAGACATTTGATTTGAATGGGGTTATTTCGGTTGACTACGTGAAGTCAAAGGAAAACCTTGCGGATCCGCTTACAAAAGGCATAAATCGAGATCAATTGTATAAATTATTAAGGGGAATGGGTTTAAAATCCACAAACTAAAGAATGTTTATAGCGGTAACCCAACCTTGTGAATTGAAGATCCCAAGACTTTGGTTCAATGGAACAACTAAATTATGAATGTTCAGCTGAACACTTGAAAAATGTGTTAGCTCATTCTTGAAACATCCAAGTGAATGAAAACATGTTGAATATGGTGAGGTTAAGTTTAAGACTTCTAATGATTCCTATACCGAAAGGTGGAGTATGGCATGATACTCTTCAATAGGAGATCACCTATATAAGCGAGAAGTAATGGCCGCTTCAAAGAAATGCTTATGAATCTAAGATATGGTCCAGGGCCTAAATGGACACAACGTGAGAACAACAAGTGTTAGAATTGTTATTGTGTAAGTACAGTTGTCTCGGTTTACACAAACGACTGAGTAGTTCAAGACATCGCGTCACTGAGCAGCTAATAAATCCGATAGTATTTTATTAAGGAAGGTCCAAAGCCACAAGCTACCTATCCTGATGCAATATCAGTTCGCCGAGACTTTCAAGCGAATCTGCATACACGCATGCATTAATTTCATTCATGTGGGGATTGTTGGAATTTGGTTGCAAAATGGGTGTTGATCCGATTTTGACCAAATAATTAAATGGTTTCCATTAGTGAAAAATGAAATTAAATTATTTGTAAAAATTCTACTAAGAGAGTAGATGAGAATAGCATTTGAAATTTGTGAATGAGAAATTAATGCTAGAAGTTAGTCACTTAATACTAGAAAATGGTATAGAAAATGGAAAATGTTGGGAATGAGAATGCTCCATCCCTCAGAGGAAAATGAGGCAAAGTTTGCTCACTTGATAAATCCCAAGTTGGACTTATGAGTTTGAGCCCTTGGGGGCACCCAAGTTTTTAAAAGGGTGAGGACCTACATGCTTGTGGGTTTCGTTCAAAGCATGCGCGCGCGCGCCGCCGCCGGCTCAGCCCGGCCTGGACCCGTGGGCTTGGGCTTCAAGGCCCTTATTCTTTTTGGACCAAAAACCTTTTAATAATAATAATTAATTAATTAACGGATTTCCAACTGAAGTGCTTCGTATTCAAGCACGGGAGGACGCACGGCACGTTCGTCGGGTCGTGCATCAAGTCGAACTTGTTCTCATCCGAGCACGAGCGAACGCACGGGCCGTGCATCGGGTCGTGCGTCAAGTCAAAACTTTGTCATTCCGTTCGCATCCGAGCATGGGCACACGCATGGGTCGTGCGTCTGGTCGTGCATCGATGCGAACCTCTGAACAAATGCACTTGTTCGGTGTAAACATGTCTTTTCGAGCCAAAAGACATGTTCTTTCCATACGGGCACCTTGATGCCTTTATAATCTGACCCCTGCACATGACTTAACACACGATAAAGATTAGATTAAAAATGGTCATTGCATTCGAGCATATTGATCAACCTCTATTCAAAAGCTTGAAAGTTTCAAACACCCTGTTGTTCGTTGTGGTTTCGAGTTTGCAAGTGATGTAAACTCGAAATAGAAAAGTCGTTGTATCTTAGGGGCGAGCGCCGGAATCGTAAGCACTTTGTATACGGAGCGTTTTCGTCTTGTGGAGGCTGAATCTAATTCAGGGCTCGACTAGCCATACATATCCAAACACTAGCCATTTTCTGAAATAGAAACCTTCCGATATTTATACCCAACATACTCTTGACTCGCATTTTAAAAGTTCGCTTTGAACTAGGTTGATTAACATAACGAACTAAACTATGCATTTTTCCTTTTGATGTAAAACTCGGCATGAGCTCGACTCGATTGGTGAAAAAATAATAAAATGTGTATAAATATTATGATACTCGAGCTCGATTAGTGTTCGGCTCTCGTTCAAGCTCGACTCGATTTAATAATCAAACCCAATTCAAACACAAGTTTTGAAGCTCGATAAAAATCCATGCAAGCTTGAACAATAATATATTCGCTTCTACACGATTTGTTTACACCCCAAAGACTGAAAGGAAAGCAGATACATTACAACATTGCATTCTATAGAAGATAATTATTATCTTGTGATACACATTGATGGCAAGTTACATATATATATAAACTGACTATACATATTTACATGGTATACTGGAATATTACTTGAAAGATGCATAACTATCATTACTCTATGAGATCCAGTGGAGGTTCGATAACGAAAAGTAAAGAACTCAAGAGCAAGATGAAGAGGGAGAAGTACATTAGTGATTTGCAGGGATCTGCATATCGTCTAACGAGTGTCATTCTTTCTTGTCGACCTGATTCTGAAGACGCGTCCTTCACTTGTAGGGTTGGACATGTGACAAAACCATATGCAATACCAGTAAACATCGCGCCAAAGTGTGACCTGCAAACACCCTAGTCAGTAAGGAGAAATCCTAGTTGATTACAAAAATATCCTTGAGATTCAGTCTAATTACAAAAACAACCCAACTGTTTTTCAAAAATTAAAAATACGTTTGTTATTTTACAAATGAACCCTCAAGAAAGGAGTATTTGTTAAGTAAATACAAACATTAAGGGGTATTTGTAATTTTGAAAGATAAGTGGAGCTTTTTATAATTAGGCAAACTCTCAAGGGTAGTTTTATAATTTACCCTGCATACAAATACATTGTTTAATCAAATTAATATAACTCAAGAAATGTATCAGTATCACAAGTGCAAGGTTGACATTTTGTATTGCTCGTCCTTATTTCTAATTTTCTTTATGTTGGCAAGTGATACCACTTTTCAGCTCAACCAAATTTGCATCAACATCAACTTCACATACTAAAAAGGGAATAGGCCAAATGTCAAATGAAGGTTAAAGGTAAAAAACGGTTCACTTACCAGTCATCAATTGGACCAAAATTGCTAAGCACAAAGCTCAGAGCTGTTGTGATAATTGCATTCTGAAACAGTCTCTCAGAAGCATCCCTTGCAATAACATCTTTGTTTTGGACTTGGTAAATAAGCCAAGCTCCAATTATGGCAAAGACGGGTCCCTACATAAGGAGAAGCGGGTTAAACATATAGCGGGGCGATTGCATAAAGTTTAGAAACAAAGAACAAGAGTGAAATACTCAAAGCCTATCTTTTGACCAAAAATGAATTAATTAAACCATGACTTAAGTATATACAATCCTTAATGCACAGCAATGAGGCAAGTTAATGAAAAAACAGGAACGAGTTTTGCGTTTACTTTTGGGATAAGGTAGACAGAAACCACACCTCACCTTTTTCTCTTAACCATTTTGTATGTTTATAAAGATTTTGTCTAGAAAATAAGTGCAGATTAAGCAAGTATGCTATGTGAAATGAAAATCATGTATAGCCATGCCTTGTTGACAACAAGATTGATCATCTTTCTGTCTTTGAGCACATGCCTTGATGTGCAACATGGTTGTTTTGCATTTCATTTAGCTCGTGCATTTATTTCCTCAAAAGGAAAGAAACATGAGGATTAAGAATCTATAAGTGTAAAAAATGACCATATTGCATATGAAATTTAACATATTTAGTTGATCAACAGAAACTTTGAAGAAAGATTAAAAAAAATGGAATTTTCAGTTATAAAACAAAAATAAGAAACAGAATGCGTAAAATAACATTATGTACCAATGTTTTGTTCAATAACTAGCTTACCGTCCCACCAACAGTTGGCTCTGGCGTGTGCAGAAAGCTGATCAGGTTTCGGAAATTCCTCCAAGAACATATATCAATAGAAAAGTGAATGAACCATATTCTCGAGATACTTCACGCCCAAAAGTGAAGAGAACCCAGCTTCCAAGGGCTATGTGAAAGATTCCCCAATGCTGTGAAGAACAAAACTTCAGGAACAAAACATCCAATATAACAAAAGGATCTCTTGGGGACAGTGCAACTGATTGGAAGGTGAAATCTATGAGTTCTCAAGAATTACAAAAGATTATATTTATTTTATAAAATTCACGTGCTCCTTCAATCTATCATTTGAGAACATGTCAGGGTAGTTTGAATGCATTATATCATCTTAAGAGTCGCATCTCCAGGTTTGTGGATTGATATGATCTAAGTTTAAGTAAATTGTGAGAGTTTTTTAAAGTTTCAAATTCTCCAGAATTCTATTCCGCCAAACCAATAAAACTTATTTGTCATGAGAAATAAATAGTATTCATCTTCTCTCTATTTCCTACACAACTTCAAATTATTCTTGCAATCAAGTAACACAAAGTCATAATTTGCATTTTTATGGCTAATTGACACCAAAGGAGAAGAAGGGATCTTAAGCATGAATGTGGTCCCATTGCTATTGTGCATGAAGGGGTGTCTGTGAGTGGATGCGCTGATTGTAGCAATTAATTCCAAAACAACAAAAATAGCCCAAACTACATGTTGAAAACGAAAAAGATAAAAAAAAATTGCAACCTAGAGTAAGATCTTATTTGTTAACTGAATATGCTCACAGGCATGAGCAATGAACTTAACTAATTGGACATTTAGATACATTGCCTTCATAAAACATTTAATAGCTTTTAATTTGCAGACATGGGGATTCCCTGCATTCTCTATAAGATAAATTTACTCAAGAATCTCTAAGTTGTTTTTCACATAGAATTTTATTTTGATGAGCACTACACTAATAACAGTATTGAAGCACGAACCGAATCATCAATCTTGTACCAGAAAGATTGGTGTTACAAGCCTCCACCACTCTCCAGTTAGGATCAGGTTATTGATCTTCGCTCCATAAACCATGGGGAGTGAAAATAGCTCAAAATCAGAGTTCTTTACTGGAGTAGCTATCTCAAACAAAAAAACTGCTATGTTTATGGACATCAATACTCCACTGCAACAGAGCCAAGCATATTAAAAATTAGTTTTATGAACCTTCGGGTAGCACATCACAGTAGAGCACAAATATCTGAAAAAGAAAACATATTACATAAAGTAGAAATCAGAGGCTTCATCTGCAGATTTCTCTTTACCCTCAGCATCCTCAAGTTTTAACTCCATATAATTTTCCAATGATCTCTCCCTTCGATTCATTAGTGCCTGTAAATCTTTGTTAACATAGTTTCCTGAATCCGCATCTGAAATCAGGGAGATAAGAGAGAGGGGAGCAAAATGTTGTCAAATAGATGAGTTCTATCTGCAGGAATTAGTTATCAACAGTAAGCATGAATTTTTTTATCATGATATCATTTGTTACCACCTTTAACTTTGTCAAGATAATTATCTAGAGATCTGAGACTATATTCTGGTTTGTGTTGTTCGCTTTTACCAAATGACTCTGTCCTCTGGTTCAAAATTTCCGAAGAAGGCTGCTTGGCATCATCATGGAGTTTTACAAGATAAGAATTTAAAGACTTCAGATGCTTGTCAGTAGAACTCAATGCATTTATAACGGTGCAAAATTTTCCCTTCTGTTGACTCTTGTTAACAGAGGGACATCGTAAGCCTTTGTGTGTTCCAAGTAAAGATGCTTCTGTTGTGATCTCCTCCAGTGTAGATCCAGTTGTACCTTTCCTCATGTTTCTTTTTATTGGTGGGGTGATGGCATCATAGGATACATGCTCTTTCTTGCCTGACACATTACAGATCGATAAAATGGAACTCATAGCATAAGATGAATGGGGCTAAAATCTCAAGTAAGTTTGTCTTGTTTTCATTAGATACCTTTTGCAACTAGAAGATTATTGTCTGTACAGAAAAAGTTATGGCTGCTTGCAACTGTCGCCATGTATATCTGAATCAACAACAGTAGGTAGCATTAAATTATTAAATTTGCATGCAAATATATTTTGCTTAAATAACAACATTACATGAAATAATCCAGTTGCTGTTAATGCTTACGAACTAAATGGGTAAACTTTGATGAAGAAGACAGATAATAATGAAGACGCAGCTGACTAAATGATAATAGATAACATCACTTCTGGCGAACATAGGAAGCTAAAACAACAATCATAAATCTAAATAATCAAACTCATGGAATCCTACAAGACGAACAGTTGCAACGCATGTCGATGATTCAGATTTTCACTACCTTTGTTGCTATGAAGAACCATGCACTTGAGCTCACAAAAGAGTTTTTAATGGAAGATGAGTTGAACAAAAGCTCACGGTTATAACCCAAAGACCCTTAAATCAAAAACCCAATATAAATTATGATTGACCCCCATGCAAAATTATTGTACAAACAAACATATAAAAGAATAAAACTTTCATCACTAGGAGTAACCATGAATCTTAACGAAAGGGGCATAGCTAGCACACAGACGGTAAGTCGGTACTACAGAAACCCAGCCAAAGCTCAAACAAGAAAAGAACTTTCCCATCACACAAAGTGCAAACCATGCCGAACAAAACCATATCAAAGTTCATGCAGGCATTTCAACAAGCATCTTGTCATCCTTACAAAAAATTCCACACTGAGGCCAGCCCAGAAAATATAGGCGAGATATCTTTTACAATATTACACGAGTTAATTTGCCCTCGTACCTTTCTTTACAGAAGATGACAATTAAAAGAGAGACATGATTTCCAGATAAAGCTGAGGACAGAGCATGCAGCTTCGAATTGTACTTCCATTAATGTAAGTTCCCAATCACTTGGAACTCACTCTATGGGCACAGACGCACAGTCTTGCTGTGTACTTGCCGATGGCCAAATTGTGGAACAGTCCAAGCAAAATATTGTACCTTATCCTCGTTGTCCCACTCATCTTTAGCCACGTGTACTATTGAAGAAGTACAACCACTGCTTTTCTCCAACGTGATTTTCTGTGGGCCCACTGGAACTAGACCCAATCTCGTGGACTAACTTGACTGGGCCATGATCAGATTTGAGGCTATCTAATATTCTTTCTTTTTTTGTAACGAGCCTATCTAATTTTCAATTGTTCAATTTCACGGCATTATGCTAACGCGGTTCCGTTTGGAGATGGCAATGGGGCAAGGCAGGCGGATACATGAATACCTCTGCCCGCACCCCATTCCACATGATGGGATGACCAGTCTGTCACGGGACAGGATGAGTCAAGACGGATCGACCCATATAGAATAAAATATTTATTATTATATCATGAAATACATAATATTTCAAATAAATTGAAATAAAAGGAACAAAAAAACAATAAAATTGTAGTATATTTATAAGTCTGTTTATAAGTTTTGGGGGATGTTGTGCACCCCCATTTCTTAATACCCCCTCTCAATAATTATAAAATTGACATGACTTAAATGACTATGATTCCCTTATTATCATAAAAATTCTAAATACACCCACTAAATCTCTAAATACACCCTTAGTCTTTTTTTTTCAAATTTATATTTTTCTTCCTAGAGCTCAAGAGGTAATTTTTTATTTATTTCAATATCATGCTATTTTAATGTAGCATTACATACGAAAATATATCATTTTTTGATAGATTGAAAGTTTTATAGGTTGAGTTAAATGATGTTACAAATTTTGGATTTTTGGTTTCAAATTCGTGCATTTTTTTCGCTATATTCGAATAGGCACGATGACTAACTTTTTCCGGAAAAAAAAAGGTGGCACGATGGCCATTTTTTCGAAAATAATGGCACCATCGTGTCACTTTTTTCCTCGAAAAAAAGGTGGCACAATGGCCAATTTTTTTTTTTTTTTTTGGAAAAAGGGTGGCATGAATTTGAAACAAAAATCTAAAGGGATAATTACAAAAAGTACACTGAGGTTTGACTTAATTACAAAAACCCACCCTAACTTTAAAACTTACAAAAAGTATCCGAGGTTTGATTTTTGTTAAAATTAAGGGTAATCTGCAACGATTTTACAAATATGGAGGGGATTTTGAAATATATTTCAAACCTCAAAGGGTACTTTTTGTAAGTTTTAAAGTTAGTGGGTTTTTGTAATTAGATCAAACCTCGTGGGTACTTTTGTAATTATCCCAAATCTAAAATTTGCAACACCATTTGAACTCAACTCATAAAACCTTCAATCAATCAAAAATGGCACATTTATGCATCTAATGCTACAATCATAATCACGATAGCAAGAAAATTAAAAAAAAAAAAAAAAACTCTTGAGCCCTAGGTTGCATCGAGGCAAGTCTCCACCATACCTTTTTGGTGGTGGGTATATGTTAAACGGATGTAAAATTGAGTTTTTTGCTAGAAAAATATAAAGGGTGTATTAAGTAATTGGGTGAGTTTGTAAAATATGGTGGATGTATTAAGTAATTGGGTGAGTTTGTAAAATATGGTGGGTGTATGAAGTAAATGGACATATTTATAAAAAAATAAAATAGCGGTGCAAATAGGGCCTCCCTAAGCTTTTTTATCTTGTATTTTATTTTTATTAATGCATTTTATTTATCAAATTGTCAAACAATGTTATATATGTTAGCTATAATACTAAGTACATAAGAGTTGCATTATCATATATATTAAATATATTTTTACAAAAATAAAAATACTAGGTGGGGTGGAGGCTGCGGAAGTGATACATATACCCACCCGTCCGTTAGGAGTCACGAGGTGGGCGACCCATACACATCGGGCCAGTGCGGGTCTGCCCTGGTTTGGGCAAAATCGCCATCCCTGACCTTTCGTTGAAGTATATATAAGTGATAATTATAATTCTTAGAAAATCTTTCAAATGAATATCTTAAAAGATTCATTAGAATATTTTTCTACCCACAAAAATTAATCTATCAATTTTCATTTGAAAGAACCAAGATTCCTTTGACTGAACTACCATGATATTCAAATCGTGAATTATGTGTTTATTTTTAATGAAATTTTAGGTTGTTCAAACAATATCAATTATATCGATGTTTATTTTGATGTAAATATGTTATTTTTTGGAAGAAAAAGTTTTCTTCAATTTTAGATATATAGACTGTACTAGAGGCATTTTTCACTGAAATGATAAAAAAAAATTGTAGAGATCATAAATTGAGTTTAAAGTTTTCAATATAAATAAATTCATACAGTTAAAAATAAAATTATTATTTAAGAATGAATACAAATAACAAAATATTCCTAATATAAGTTGAGAACTACTTGTTTGTAACATATATGTTATGTTATTCTATGATTTTTTTTTGAAAAAGAAAAAGAAAACGTTTTATGATGATATTGTTAGTCCAAGTGTTTCTAACAGATATATCATTTATAATGGGAAAAAATTGCAAGATTGGTATTGTAGTTATAAGGTGTGGCACATCTAATCTGTTCGAATTCAATTTGGCAATAGGGCAAAAACTCGTATAAGCTGTTTTATGGGTCTCAAATTAATATGGATCCTATTTACCCGACCCGTTGCCCATCCAATTTTTTTCATTATTTTTTTTTTCTTTTCAATTTTTAATTAGGGTTTTCCTTAATTCTTATTCTTGTTTTATGGGTCTAAATTAAGTAATATGGATCATATTTACCCGACCGTTGCCCATCCAATTTTTTCATTATTTTTTTCTTTTCAATTTTTAATTAGGGTTTTCCTTAATTCTTATTTCTTTTTTTTTCTCTCTCGTGTTTTCCGCTTTTGTTACTTCTTCTTCTCCGACAACAATCACTTATCCCTTTTTCTCCAAAGAATGACGATTTATGTGGCTATTTACTTGTTCTTTATTTCTCTATCGTTCTTTGTCGCTATTTCACCATCGTCGTCGCCGAAGTGTCTACTCGTCGGTATTTTGTGCTCAAATCCTTTGTTGCTTTCGGCATTGATATATTATAACCGCACGTTGAAATAATGCTTTTTAAGCTCATTTTCATCCATGAGTGAAGAAGGAAACATAAAACGACATAGTTAAAATAATATTTTTATAAGTAAAAGTATATGTTTTATGAGATAAAGTATCATGTTTTTAAATTTAGTCACGGATTAAGAATTCATTACGGTAAAATAGAAAAAAAAATATGACAGGGGGTTAAAGTAACACTTTTATGAGCAAATGTTAGGAATTTTATTGTTTAGATTTTGATGAATGCCATGTAAAACTTAGAATAGAAAGTTGGCACCCCAATTCTTGCTTTGTAAATGTATTGTAACAATTAGAGTGGCAAGCCGAGTTAAGTCGCCACGCCCTAACATGCAAGAAGACAATGAAGACTTGAAGGAAAACTCACTTTGAGAGACAATTTGAGTACGGCAAAAGAAAAGCAGAGGAACTGATGAAGAAGCGGTGAGATGCAACGGTGAGTGGAACATCGGTCAAGTCAACTCAAGAGAAGCCAGTCTCGAGTTGAAGTGATGAAGAGTCATCCATGATTGGAAGTCGACTCTAAGTCACCTGGGGAAAGCAAGGAAATGCGATCAAAGTCGAGATAATCAGAAAAGAACCGTTGCACATAAATCAAGAGATTTACTTAAACAAGTAATATCTCCATACCACCTTTCTTGGAGTGCTTTCGTCCCTGGCGTGCAAAAGAAATGAACAATGGGAAGCACTACACCGTGTCGAACTCGAAAAGGTGATAAAACAATTCATACGAGGAAATGGCAATTCCAAGAAGCGCAAAGCCAACGATGCAAAGTGACTTTCAAAAATGAGCCTATCTCTTCAACGGGCAAATTTTTGAAAGTTCACTATAAAAGGTCGATGATTTTGTTTGAGAAAAAAGATGCATGAATGACACACACGTGAGATATACAAGCTTATCAAAATCGAAACATTCTCAATCCTCAAGCCTACATTTTGAAGTACATCAATCCAACACTTACCCGTGAAGGAAAGAGAACTTCAACCGATTGAAGAGGAAGATACTTAAAACAAGGGTCTACTTTCCGGGAAGGATTGTAGAAAAGTTCAAGGTTGAACTAAGTCTTAAGCTCTTGGAGGGCTTCGTGATCAAATCCAAAGAGCTTGAGCAAGTGAGTTTGTAGTAGCAAGCGCAATTGCCTGTGAAGAAAGGCCGAGTCGCGAGAAGCCGGTGAGTGATCAAGGCGTCTCGGATCGAGTCCCAAAGGATCAAGTCATTTGTTGTGATCAAGACTTGTATCACGGACTGCTACCACTTTGTAAACCGATCATTACTTAGTGGATTCCTCCGGAGTTGGAGAAGAGAGGAGTAGAAGAATTACCCCATCTTGAACCTCTATAAAAACTTTACCTTGTCATTTACATTTCAAAGATTTAAATTTCTCGCACTTTTAACTCGCTTATATCTCACGATAAATTTGCTATCCATTTGATAATTTATAAGTACTAAATCAAGCTCTAAAATCTTGCCTAATCAAACATAAGGGTGTTAAGTCTTCCTGAAAACAAAACCACATTGAGTCAAATTTTAGTTAACAAATTTGAGTTACTCCATTATACTCAGTCAAAGTCAGTTAAGAGATTAACTCTACTAAGTGACTAATTCGATTGTCCATCAAGGACACGGTGTGTAGAACTCGTAGATTTAAAAAGACTAAATCGAAAATTTGGTAAGGTTTATTCAACCCCCTTCTAAACCTTACACTTACACCCCTTGGGACCTACAAGTGGTATCGTGAGCGGTTGGTTCATTGAACCCTCCGCATGGCAGTTCGAACTAGATCTCCAAACTTTTCAAAGTCCGCTTTAGTACTTAAATTTTCAAAACTCCTTTTATCATTAAAAGTCATTATCATGGAAGCAAACTTGACACGCATCCCTATGTTCACTATTGAAGAATTTGAGGATTGGAAAATTCGTATGCGGGCTCATCTATCAAACATTACATGATGAGATGTGGATAGTGATAGAAGATGGGCCTCTGCAAATATTAAAGGTGAACAATTTGTGCGAAGAGTTGCGGTGAAGGAGAAGAAGATCTTTGCTCCTAGACGGTCATGGTTGAAAACCAAGAACCGAATGGACAAATGATGAGAGAAAAAGGTACAACCTGGACAATGTAGCCAAGGACATTCTTTACAAAACCTTGGACAAAGCCATGTTCAACAAAGTCAAATCTTGCAAAACGGCTAAGGAAATCGGGACAAGTTGACATTGATTTGTGAAGGCTCGAAGCAAATCAAAGAAAACAAATTATCGTAGGTGTACAAAAATTTGAAAACTTCAAAATGATCTCGGGAGAAAACACGGATCAACTGGATGCTCGATTCTGAAATCACAAATGAGTGTCATCGCACTTGGAAAGGAATATACACGAAAGAAATGTGTATGAAAATCCTAAAAAAGTCTTCGGCTAAATGGGAAATGAAGGTCATGGTTAATCGAGACACTCCATGGACCTATCAAAGACATCCAACCATGAACTATTCTCGGACCTCAAAGCCTACGAGTTTGAGTGAGAAGAAAAAGACGAGGAAGAGGCAATTTGTACCCAAAAAAATTTGCTCTAATGGTTAAAGATGGGAAGAGAGCCGAGGTCAAAGAAGTCATTGACCGGAAGAAATATACGATGGTCAAAAGATTCAACAAGTTCTTCAATAAGAACTACAAGAAAGGAAAGGGTGAATCCTCCGGAAGACACTCGGCTCCCTCCAAATCAAGGGAAGACAAGCCAACCAAGAGAACAGATCATCAAAGAATTGAGTATCAAAGGGTGACAACTCAAGAATGGAAAGAGTCGATCAAAAGGTGAATATCTATGTTGGAAGCAGACAACCAGGTCACTATGCCATTGATTGCCCATATCCCGTAGTCGGCAAAGACGAGGGATGAAGAAGAAAAAAGGTCTTCCGAGAAAGAAGACAAGAAAAGAAAAAGGCAATGATGGTCGAGAGACCCAGCTAAACAATTAAGTCAAGAGAGACAGTGATTCAGAGAGAGCTTGATGGTGACTACTCAAGTGACTCGAAGAAGAAGCCCCGATCCGCTTGATGGCCAAAGAACAAGACCAGGAAGATGAGGTACAATCTAACTTAACAAACTCGACACTAGTGATAGTGGATCGTGACACACACACTTCATCACCTCCGATCTTTATGATTCATTAGGAAAAATGATGAAAGATTTTGAACATATTAAATCCTCACACACACTATTGAATGAGGAAAACAAACTACTCAAAAATCAAAACTCAAAGTCGACTAAGGAGCCGAGTACTCTAAGTCAAATAGTCGTTGAAAATGAAAGTTTAAAGGTGAAAATGCTAAATTAGTAGCAGAGATTGCTTTATAGAAAAGAGGGAGAATGACCTCAAGAATGTTATTGCCTCATTCACTAAGGCATCTAAATCATTGGATGATCTTATTATGAGTCAAAGAGAATGTGGAGATAAGACAGGGCTTAGGATTTAATTCTCTATGTCATGTCAAACCTCAAGAGTAATTTTGGAAAAAGGATCTTCAAGTCATGAAGAATCGAAAAATCCAAAACTCTAAATGTTGCACACACATTCACTCCAAAGCACAATACTAAGCAAACCGGTCTTGGTTACAAAGGAAAAGGAAAACTTGACCGGAGTTGAGTGTCTTTGAAAGGAACGGTGAGAAGAAATTGAGTCGAGTCCTCAAAGCAAACTCCAAACAAAAAATACGTAAAGAAGAAACAGAGCTACCAAAAACCCCGTAAAATCCATAAAAGAAATACATATGATGGGAATGGTAGAAAATATCCAAGCCAAGTGATTAGAATAATGTGAACTATCAAAGCATAAACTTATGGAATATAAGCCAGGATGGCAAAGGCCAGAACTCAAAGAAAGGCCATTCCAAAAGTATAAGAGCTTTCATCAAAGACACTTATGCACCTAGGCACTACACTCAAAAACACCACAATTACCCAAGGAAGGCAATTGCTAAATCACATATGCGGCAGCATCTGAGACAAAGAGAGACAATTTTGTATGAACCTAGAATCCCCAAGCAATTTGCCAGGATTAATTATGATTATGGCATCGATAGATGGCAACCCCAGAGTCAAATCATTTGGCTATAGGTTGGTTGGATCATCTTATAATTCTAACCCCTCGGGACCTGACAAGTATGGGTACCTAAAACTTAATTTCCTTGATTGCGGAGTTCAAGGAACAGTGAGTGCCAAGGAACCTGGTACATGGATAGTGACATTCCGGACATATGACAGAAATAAAAGAAATCTGTCAAAATTCAAGGAAGTCAAAGGAGCCAAAGTCATATTTGGAGGAAATGAAGCTCCTGGTGAAATAAGAGGCATTGGATCCATCAAGAGGAATGGATTAGAAATCACAGATGTTGCATATGTTGAAGGACTCAACTTCAACTTATCGAGTATCGATCGGCTCTGTGACAAGGGCTACAATGTTGGATTCAACATGGGTATATGCCAAATCAAGGATATTGAATCAAATGAAGTTGTCTTTGCAAGGAAGTAGAGAAGAATATGTATGTAGTGGATTGGTCAACCGCAACACCCAAGACTGTCTACTAGCAAAAAGCACATTGGTGAATCAAGTTAGTGGCACAAAAAGCCGAGTCACCTGAATTTCAAAACAATTAACAAGTGGCAAGAAGTCACCTTGTAGAAGGACTTCCGGACTCGAGTATACAAAAAGGAGAGTATATGTGATGCATGTCGAGAAGGAAAACAAATTAAGTCGTCATTCAAAGAAAAGACATGCCCATCCTCAACAAGAATATTGCATACGCTTCATATGGATCTATTTGGCCCAGTGGAACCGGCCAAAGATAAGTGGAAAGAAATACACCTTGGTGGTAGTAGATGACTACTCAAGATATACATGGACAATATTCATGTGTAAGAAGAAAGAAACTCTACAAAAACTACCACGGTGATGAAGAGGATTCAAAATGAGAAGAGTCAAACCATTATCAAAATAAGATCGGATAGAGGAACCGAGTTTGTAAATGGAATAATAACTCGATATTGTATTGAAAATGGTATTGGTCATGAACTATCGCAGCAAAGGACTCGGAGCGAATGGAGTTGCGAGAAAGAAGGAAAGAACCCTCAAAGAAAAGCAAGGACCATGTTAGTCAAGCGGGGGTTACAAAAAGATTTTGGGTGAAGCAATCAACACATCTTGCTACACCCAAAACAGATGTATGATAAACAGACGGTGACAAAGACTCCTATGAGATCCTGGTGGAAGAAAACCAAATGTTGCATATTTTAGAATATTTGGATGTAAATGCTTCATTCACAACAATGGCAAAGACAACCTAAAGGCTTTTGATGCTAAAGTCGATGAAGTTATCTTCTTAGGGTACTCACCGGTGAAAGCAAAGCCTAGAATACTCAACAAAAGAACTATGGTTACGAAGAATCCATTCATGTAGTATTCGATGAGCCAAATGTAAATGGAGAAGACATTGAAGAGTCGGTGATAAGTGAATCATCCAACCATACTGAGAAGAATCCCTATCTTTGTCAAGTGAAGTGGGATTATCAATTGAGAAAGAAGATGAGATAGTTGAATCTCAAAAGCGGTTTTGGAAAATTTCTGACTAAGTGATTACGAGAGAGAGTGACCACAACAACACGGTTGCAAGTCGATTGAATCCGGCTAACTTACTCCAACCTCGATGTAAGATGGCCGAGAGACCATCCACGAGAACTTGTCATTGGAGATATAAGAGAAGGTGTCAAGACAAGATCGAACTCAACAAGAAGCAATGTTCACATGCTTCATCTATAAATAGAGCCAAAAGATGTGTCACAAGCATTGGGCGACACACATTGGATTCAAGCTATGCAAGAAGAGTGAATCGATTTGAGAGAAATAAAGTATGGGAATTAGTGCAAAGACCCATACATCAAAATGTTATTGGAACCAAATGGGTATTCGAAATAAAATGAACGAGGAAGGCTCTGTGGTAAGAAACAAAGCAAGATTGGTAGCCAAAGGATATTGCCAAGAAGAAGGGATAGATTTTGATGAAACATTTGCCCTGTAGCAAGATTGGAAGCTATAAGGATGTTTCTTGCCTATGCGACTCACAAGAATTTCATTGTATATCGATGGATGTAAAAAGTGCATTCCTAAATGGTTTATTGGAAGAAGAAGTGTATGTTGAACAACCTCCAGGATTTGAGCGAAGACTCTTGGAGACAAGGTATACAAACTCAAGAAAGCCCTGTATGGATTGAAACAGGCACCCGAGAGCATGGTATGATACCTGTCACAATTCTAAGCGAAAATGGATTCACGAAAGGAAAAGTAGATAGAACACTTTTTAATTCAAGACAAGAAGAGTATCTTGCTTGTTCAAATATATGTGGATGACATCATTTTTGGATCCACTAACAAAAAGAGTGTGTGAAAAATTCTCAAACCTCATGCAAAGTAAATTTGAAATGAGCATGATGGGAGAGCCGACATTCTTCCTTGGACTTCAAGTGAAACAAGTGAAGGATGGAACCTTCATAAGTCAAACAAAATACACCGAGAGATTTAATGAAGAAATTTGGTATGGAGGAGAAGTCTTACGTAAAAATACCAATGAACACATCGGTCAAAATGGACATGGATGCGGATGGCAAGCCTGTAGATCAAACAAGATCTGAGCACTTATTGGATCATCGCTCTATCTCACAAAGCAAGCGGGCCGGACATCATCTTTTTTGTAGGTGTATGTGCAAGATTTCAATCTGCTCCAAAAAGAGAGCCATATGACGCCTAAGAAAATATTGAGATACTTGAAAGGAAGCAAGAAGTAGGCCTATGGTATCCAAAGGAAGGTGGATTCAAGCTAATTGGCTATTCGGACTCGACTATCTTTGGATGCAGAGTGGACAGGAAGAGCACTTCAGGCACATGTCAAATGCTAGAAATAGAGTAATTTCCTGGTTTAGCAAGAAGCAAAACTCAATAGCCACCTCTACTGGTGAGGCGAGAATACATAGGCTGCGGGCAAATGTTGTTGTGCCCAAATCCTATGGATGAGACAAAGAAAGAGACTATGAAGTTGAAGAAAAAGAAATTCCAATCATGTGTGATAACACAAGTGCCATTGCAATCACTCAAAATCTGTGTTGCACTCAAGAACAAAGCATATTGATGTCGATATCACTTCATAAGAGATCACGTTGAAAAGAAGGATATCACCCTGGAGTATATCTCAACCGATAAACAAACCGACATCTTCACAAAACCATTATGTGAGTCAAGATTTGAAGAACTCAAGCATGAGTTGGGCTAATTGGCTGGTGACACTCGGACAAATAAAAGAAGAAAAATGGAACAAAACGGGAGAAAAGAGTCGAAATCGTAAATCACTCAAAATGTTGTATCGGAAAGACAACTACACCGAGTCACCGTGATAGCCGAGTCGCTAAGAGAACTGTGAGAAGTAGAGTTAAATCGGCCCTAAGAGATGTGAATAACCTATGAGCAAAGTGACAAGAAACGCAATGATCGTTTTGACTAAGCGGGAATGTTTTAAGGAACACGTCAAAGATAATGATGATGTGTACGGACATAAAGCCGCACACTAAGCTTATGATTGGATATAAATGTTTGCCGCATTAAATACGAGGCGTGAAATGCTCAATAGGCGGCGAAATCCAAGCCGTTGATTTCGATCACGATTCAAAACCGTCCGCACGCCCTTTCATAAACCATATTTAAACCTTTTTCATCCGTTTCTCTCACACTTCTAAAACTGTTCAATCTCTTTCTCTCAAAAGGCAAAGGCAAAATACTCTCGAAACCCTATCAACCTTCAAATCAATTTCTGAATTTTTCTTGATATAATCCTCGAGAAATGGCACCAACTTATGACTTTACCAAGCTAGAAAAGCAAATCCACACGGTTCGACGGTGGATTTAAACGGAATGGTGAAGCAGGGTCCGACGACACCCTGGTGAAGAAAATCGCTGAGAAGCTGGAAACGACCGGACTAAAATCGTTTCTAACGCCGAATATCCTATGACCTATGTGGAGGAGGTCGCACAATTCTACGTGAATGCCGAGATTCACGATGAAGGAATCAAGTCATCTGCTCACGGGAAGCGGTGACTATCACCGCCAAGGATTTGGTGAATATTGCTCACTACCAGTAGAAGGAGCAACGAGATTAAGGAAGCTCGATGTCAACTTGGTGACGCATGGAAAGAGATAGCCAAGTCCGACGTTGTTGATAAAATTATATACACAAAGCAAACAAGAGCTGTCAAGGAGGATTATCACAAATTGTTGGACATAGTTGCCAAATGTATCGACATCAAATTTGGCAGCTTTGACCAATCTGTCAAAGGCAAAGCGATTGTGATGGCTGCAATCATCGAAGAAAAGAAGATAAACCGGGCTGAGTTTATCTACAGACTTCTGCGAACGTGGGGAACAAGTCCTTCAAAGAAGATGGCACATTTGGAGGATCCCCGGGATATGGCCTGGTGATTGGCGGCTATTGGAGGTGAAAGGAGTACCTCTTAGACATGGGAAGGCTTTCCATGTTAACAAGAGGATGTTGAGCTAACCTCTCCGGTGCTCGAAGCGAGCTTACGCCAAGAGAGCCGACACGGTGAGGGGAATCGGTGACCCAAGACTTGTTGCTTCCTCTCCACCAAGAAGAAAGTTGCCCCTGCAGTGCTTAAGAAGATCGCTTGCCCGCAAAGAAAGAAAACAAACATGCTCCCGCCCCGCAGCAGTCACTCACCCGCCCCAAGTGTGTCTCCCGCCCCTTAGCGGTCGAGAAGGACTCCCAAATACCTTCTCCGATCGTCAAAAGGAGGAGAAGCGACAAGCCTAGACGGCCCCTCGAAACAAACACAAGCACCGCCCCGCCGCCCAAGACTCGAGAGGACACCGCCCAACTGTAAATTCCCCGGTACAAACCAGAGAGAAGAAGACTTGTCAAGCGGTCAACAGAGAAACCAAATGAGTCGATTATTCAGCCTAGCACAAATACCGGAGACTCCGGGAGAAGTAGAGTCTCGGATGTAGTTGATGAAACAACCAAGTCTCTTCAAGGCGATCGCCAGAGAGGCAACTCAAGACACAACAGTAGCTCACACACCTGGGGCTGAAACAAGAAGAACCGGCCAAAGCGGATAGTGATGTAATGATCCTATCTCCACCTTATCCGGACATCCAAAATCGTCTGCGTGAGTGGAGAAAATGGAAGTCGAGCAAGTCAAGGAGCAGTTCAATGGCACGAGTTCATAGAAGAAGAAGAGGAATCGCTAAATTTCTCGATTAACTCAAATGTGCTTCGTACTACGGATGAAGACAATCGCATCGACATTGCGCAGATCTACAAGGACAAGGAGAGAGAAAACAAGCCGAAGAAAGCCGAAGCACGTGAGAAGGCAAGCATCCGCCCTATCTCCGCACCACGTAACATACACATCCTCTCCTTGATGTCTTCTCCGATAGTGACGAGGAACAGGAGAATGCCGCCACGTAAGAGTTGCAAATGCAGCAAGCATTGCACGAATCAAGAATCCTTCACGAGCAAAGATTAATGGAGGGACCAGGAGAGTCCTCCGAACACGGTGAAATCGATCCAATGGGAGTGGTTCAAAAATAGCCACTGTTGTTGCCGCTACCACTTCACCACGGAAGAAGGCAATAAGGGAGATGGCGATGAACCGGGCTAGTGGGGACCCCGGTCAGCCAACCCCTATTGAAGGTGTGATACCACCCGCCCAACAACTGAACCATCAATTGAAACAAGGGAGTTTGGAGACGAGTGACCCCTTCAAGTCACTCACCGGTGCACCGAGGGGAAACTCCTCCACCGCAGCTAAAGGAAGGTCGGAGGATCTTTGCGCAGATGACTCGACAAAGAAGCAAGGAGGCGAAGAAGAGAAATTACAATCACAAGAAGAACAACAAGTTGCCATCAACGAAGCTCGGATAGTTGAGACTGTCTCACCGAGGTGCCAACCGCTACGAAGGCTAATGGCTAATGACGCTCGCCGATGCGATCGAGGCACGAGGAAGGAATGTACCACGGGAGTTAACACTGGGCGATGAAAGTGCAATCCATGGGGTTGAGACTCAATGGATGCCAGCTGTAGAAGACCCTAAGACAAGTGACACTGTCGAAAGGGAGGACAAGACCTCGCAGCAAAGAGAGACCGCTGGAGGAAATGAAAAGGCCCACGGGAGGTTGAGACTTCCGGGGTAAAGCAAACAAGTAGAGAACATCCCTCCCGGTATCATCGACCCATCCGAGAAGGAGATTAGCGCACTTCATGATTCCCGGGACAACCCCGATGTCACTTTTCCGGGATCGGAAGGCAAAGAAGAAGTTTCGAGTCATCCCCCATGACAAATCCAAAAGACTCGGTGCGGATGTTCCAAGCACGAGCAAGTCCGATCCCAAGACTACTCGTCAAACCTTTAATTTTGATGATGAGCCACCTATGGAAATCTCATCATCGTCCGATGACGCTTGTGATAAGGCCGAGGACCGCCATCGAAATGGAGAAATCGGTGAGACCAACGGCCGTTAAGACACTGAGGCTCGGCCAGGTCTACTCCACAATGTTAACCCGGTGAACAAATGACTCATCGCACGAGGCTCCTCAAGGCTGCAGCAGATCAATTCCTAAAAGAACATCACGCGCACCGCTTATCATCGAACAGATCCCGGTTGGCGGTGATGATTCTTTTGTAGAATCTTTCCTTTTTTTGGAGATACCGAGAACTCCACGAAGAATCGTAAAACGAACAGCACGCTATCACAGATCAGCTCTGTTCTTCCAACGAACACCATTGTTCTAGCGAATTATGACTTCGATGTTTGTATGGCCATCACCGCGACAGGAAGAATCGGTGAAGCTCGAGAAGTGTTCAAGGCACTCTTTCCGAGATTGAAAGGATGGAGAGGCATCATGCCTCTTTGGACATGCGATTAGACAACGAGAGATGCCACCCTTACGGTGATTTAAGAGGCATAACAGATTCGGATAAGGAATGGTGGCAACAAAGAAGCAAACAATGCGTGTGGAAAGCGGTGAGATACTTGACAATTGTTCAATAAGTCTGCTGGTGTGGAGAGTGAAAATGCGTCGATGCAAAGACAAAGCCGAGAGAGCACATTGAGCATATGCATGAAGCTCACACCGCCGAGATCAAGCTCACTGCGTGAACAACATACACATGATCTACTGACGTTTGGAAGAACACATGACAAGAAAATTCAGCCTTCTCATGGCCGAGATGAAGCGATTTCAAAGAAAGATCAACGCTACTAGATCTGAATTCCGTGGCCGCATACAACGCAGCAGACTTAAAGCGAGTAACTCAACCATCGAAGACTTCGACTTCATGCTTGCCAAAGATGTTCGCAGGGTTCCTCTATCCTTTGATGATGCCAAAAAGGGGGAAGAGGAATACCTTAAAGCAAAGACAAAATCAAGCCGAAAAGAAAGGAGCGGTGAGTCGGAAAATCACCGAGGAAGTCTTCAAACAGAAGAAAGGAAAACATGTTGAGGGGGAAGGATCAACGGATGTGACATTGATGATTGCACAAACCCCCAACAAGGTCCTCACGGTGACATTATAAGCAAAAACTCCGGTGACTCGCCACTCCAACACTGTTGTATCTATGGCCGAGTGAAGAGAAAATCAATTGAAGCAGGGATGAAGGAAGTGGAAGGAAGAATGGATGCCAGGGTGATGAACATCTTGAAAGAACATGGAGGCATTCCGTTGACAGAGACACCTATGCCATCTCGGATGTCGGACAGAGCCACGTTGATCGATGAATTCAAAACGCTCGAACTCGGGGATACTTTGCAAACATGTCCATGGCTCAAGCTTGGGACAGATCGGGAAAAGGGTCTCACATTATGCGAAGAAGCCGACGTGCAGACAACCGTGCATCGCTCTTGGTCACTCCGCCGGGCACTCATTTTGGAAAAAGAAGACTCAAAGACAAGATACGCCTGCAGGTAGAGGAAGAAGCGTGAGTGGAGGAAGAAGCTTGCACCCAGGCCTCTGCCCAAGAACATAGAATACGTAGATCCAGGGAAGAAAGGAGGGATCTACTGGGCTGGGCTTGACCAAGTGGCAAATTTGCGAGTGGCTAAAACTAACGCTGAGTATGCAAAAAGAATAGAAGAAGAAAACAAAAGACAAACTCAGCTATGGCAGGAGAGACAGGAAAGAATAAGAATAGATGAAGCTGCAAGAAAAGCATATGAGAAGAAAAAGAAGGCAGCTGATGACGAGAAGAAGAGAAGAAGAGAAGAAGATGCTGATCAAGACGAAAGAAGGAGACAACGAAGAAGATGAAGTGTTGCTGTCCACCCCTTCGTGTACTTTATTATGTAAATACATACAATGTAAGTCTTCTGTAATAAAGTTATAAATTCTTTATTTTCAGTATGGACAATTATGTGCTCGATACACCTTGTAAAAATGATTGTGTTGAGGAACAAGAATGATATGATCAATAAAAAGAATTGATTCTGCGCATACATTCTATGTCAATACACTATCTGTATGTATCATTGCTGTTTGCATCTTTGAATAATTTAAGTTTTGGCATCATCAAAAAGGGGGAAATTGTTAGGAATTTTATTGTTTAGATTTTGATGAATGCCATGTAAAACTTAGAATAGAAAGTTGGCACCCCAATTCTTGGCAGTAAAGTGTATTGTAACAATTAGAGTGGCCAGCCGAGTTAAGTCGCCTACGCCCTAACATGCAAGAAGACAATCAAGACTTGAAGGAAAACTCACGAGAGACAAGAGTACGGCAAAGAAGAATGACAGAAGAACTCGATGAAGAAGCGGTGAGATGCGGTGAGTGGAACATCATCAAGTCAACTCAAGAGAAGCCAAGTCTCAAGTTGAAGTGATGAAGAGTCATCCAATGATTGGAAGGTGACTCTAAGTCACCTGGGAAAGCAAGGAAATGCGGTCAAGTCGAGATAATCAGAAAAGAACCGTTGCACATAAATCAAGAGATTTACTTAAACAAGTAATATCTCCATACCACCTTTCTTGGAGTGCTCACCCCCTGAAGCGTGCAAAAGAAATGAACCAATGGGAAGCACTACACCGTGTCGAACTCGAAAAAGGTGATAAAACAATTCATACGAGGAAATGGCAATTCCAAGAAGCGCAAGCCAACGATCGCAAAGTGACTTTCAAAAATGAGCCTATCTCTTCAACGGGCAAATTTTTGAAAGTTCACTATAAAAGGCTGAGGAGTTTGTTTGAGAAAAAGAGATGCATGAATGACACACACGTGAGATATACAAGCTTATCAAAAACTGAAACATTCTCAATCCTCAAGCCTACATTTTCAAAGTACATCAATCCAACACTTACCTGTGAAGGAAAGAGAACTTCAACCAGTTGAAGAGGAAGATACTTACAACAAGGGGTCTACTTTCCAGGAAGGATTGTAGAAAAGTTCAAGGTGGAACTAAGTCTTAAGCTCTTGGAGGGCTTCATGATCAAATCCAAAGAGCTTGAGCAAGTGAGCTGTAGTAGCAAGGCAAAGCTTGCCCCGTGAAGAAAGCCGAGTCGCACGAGAAGCCGGTGAGTGATCAAGGCGTCTCGGATCGAGTCCCAAAGGATCAAGTCGTTTTGTTGTGATCAAGACTTGTATCCGGACTGCTACCACTTTGTAAACCGATCATTACTTAGTGGATTCCTCCAGGAGTTGGAGAAGAGAGGAGTAGAAGAATTACCCCATCTTCGAACCTCTATAAAAACTTTACCTTGTCATTTACATTTCAACATTTAAATTTCGCACTTTTAATCGCTTATATCTCACGATAAATTTGCTATCCATTTGATAATTTATAAGTACTAAATCAAGCTCTAAAATCTTGCCTAATCAAACATAAGGGTGTTAAGTCTTCCGCTGAAAACAAAACCACAGTTGAGTCAAATTTTAGCCAACAATCGAGTTACTCCATTAATTACTCACGGAAATCATTTAAGAGATTAACTCTACTAAGTGACTAATTCGATTGTCCATCAAGGACACAATTTGTGTAGAACTCAGTAGATTTAAAAAGACTAAATCGAAAATTTGGTAAGGTTTATTCAACCCCCCTTCTAAACCTTACACTTACACCCCCTTGGGACCTACAAAGAAAAGCATCCGGTTGTGAGATAAATTATAATATTTTTAATACGATTTACATATTAGGAATTCAATATAGTGAAAAAGGAAAAATAAATATTACAGAGTTAAAGTAACATTTTTATGAGTAAAAGTATCCATTTTTTAAGATAAAGCATCATGTTTTTTAATATAGTCATAGATTAGGAATTAATTATAAATATGACATGTGAGTTTGATTAACACTTTCTCGGGTAAAAGTATCGTTTTTAAGTATTTTTTTAATACGACCATATATTATGAAAAATAAATATCACATACATAAAATAATACTTTCATTACAAAAATATCTATTTTTTGGGATAAAGTATCATGCTTTTAATACAATCACATATTAAGAATTTAGTACAATGAAGAAAGAAAAAAAATAAATATGTGAGTTAAAGTAACATTTTTATGGTAAAAGTATCCATCTTTTTAGATAAAGTATCATTTTTTTAATTGATCACGATTAGGAATTCAAGACAAGAGAGAAAGAAAAATAAATATCATGAAATTAAAGTAACACTTTTATGAGTAAAAATATCCGTTTTTTGAGATAAAATATCATGTTTTTTAATATAGTCACAAATTAGACATTCATTACAAGTGTAGAATGAAAAATAAATATAATAGAGTTGGAGTAATACTTTTATGAGTTTAAAGTATCCGTTCTTTGAGATTAAGTAGTTAAAGTAACACTTTTATGAGTTTAAAGTATCCATTCTTTGAGATAAAATATCATGTTTTTTTTTGAATATGATTGTAAGTAATGTTTTTCTATAATTTTGTATCAATATAGAATCCAAAATCTAGAAATCCATGACCTAATCGAAAAAGCAGAGATGTGGGAGGAAAGAAGAAAATATATAAGGAGAGAGAGAGAGAGAGAGAGAGGGGGAAAAGAATTAGGAGAGAGGTATATGATCCAAGTTATGAATTCGTCTTACGGATGAAGATCCATATATAAGATCGTCCATAAGAGCCCTACTCATGGGCGAATCTACCATGAGACGAGTGCGGTCGGCGGACCGCACTCGATCTCGGGATGACCTTGTTAAATCTGAGTTGGACCGCATCAAAATTCAACCGAAGGTCTAGTTCATATAAAAAATTGAGTTACATTTAAAAAACGAATAAATCTTACTATCTTGACTCAAAATATTAAGAATTACATGGTTGATTAAGGTATACTAGTGGATAAATGATTGTATTATTTATTATATGTATAAAGATATATGTTCCAAACTTGATAATGAACCGTTTTTTTGCAAGTATTTTTCGAACGACTTTTTGTATATAAGTCTATTCCATAATAATAAGTTAATAAATGATTGTTTGGTGGTTAATTTAGAATATATTTTTGGATAAGTCACTTATCCAAAAAGTTCATTATAGAGAAACCATAATGGCGATTATGAAAACCGCAAAGAATTGTTGTAAAGTACAACCTTCATATTTGCCTCATTTTTCTATTTTTTTGGTCAAATATCGGTCCGATATTCGTCTTGCCAAAATGAAAAAATTCGACCGACATTGGCCGAAAAATCCGGCTACGCCCATGGCCCTACTCTACAAATATTGTTAAAAACTACTGATTTGAGTCCAAATTTATTTGATAATTAAATTGTCCCACAGAGAATATGTGTGTCGTGTGAGAAAAAAATATTTGGTGATTTTTGGCATTGCGTCAATTTTACTTACATGGACATACTTACATGGACAACCTAACTTATATGGTTCCGTGATGGAGGAAACAAAATGGTATTTGGAGAAGACAATCTTCTCTTTAATGAGATGTATTGATCCATATTGTCGGATCTTCTTTTTCTTCCATCAAGGCACCACATAAATTAGGTTTTTTCCGCATAAGCAAAAACTAATGGAATAACCCCAAACCCCAAAGGCGCAATTGGATATACTTTCATTTTGAAAATTTTCATTTTTCTAGAGAATAGTGGTAAAAGAAATTTTGGAAGAAAAATATGAATTTTGAGAGTTTGATTGGATGTGGATGAAAAAGTAATGATGAAAGTTGATTTGATTTATAAGTAATAAAATAATGATTGGATATGATTGATAGTTAGAAGTGTGTGAGTGAGTGAATAGTGAAATTTGTGGGAGGATATATAATAATGATTAGTTTTTGTGAAAAGATGTGTAGATGTGATTGGTAAGAGAAAAAATGAGAAAAAGTAAAAGTGAGAGAATAATATATTTTTGAAAATTTCATAGACAATCGCATTTTTGGTCAAAAAAATTCTCCAACGGAACTAAAATGGATTTCCTCCCACATCCAATCATGACCCAAATCTCTTTTTTTTTCCGCCTAAAATTTCAATTCCCGACGAAATTATGTCCGAAATCGAGAATTTTTAATAATTAGATAATTGGGTAAATCTCACTTTACCCACCTATATTCTTATTGAGTATCACTGCACCGTGTACTCCCAATTGTATCACTTTACCCCCTTATATTTTCAATTAGTATTATTTTACCCCTTATATTTTTAGAATATTATTTTATATTCATATACACAAAACAACGACCATTTTATCCTTCTACTAATTTTAGTAAAATAATAAAATTATTTTAAAGTTATTTAATATTAATAAACATGTACTTAGTTTCTAAATTAACATCACAACTTCATTTGAATTAATAACTTGATTAATTAATATTTAATATTAAATATATTATATTTTACATTTAGTTGCTAATTATTTTATCTTTAATATCCCTATTAAATTAATATATAAAACAATTTATAAACTAATACATTTATACCTTTACTTTCTAATTCATCACAGATTTAAAATTAAATATTATATATCTAATATATTTTTATTAAAATTGAAAAATATTATTGTAATTTTTCAATTATTGAGTGAATAATTATAATTTAATATAAAAATATGGTAAATAGAAAAAGTAGTCATTTAGTGATTAGTTTTTTTATTACAAAATATTATTTACAATATAATAAAAAATCGATTTATTATTGAAAAAAATGACTATATTAGTTTACAAAAATAACCATCATCACGCCCCAAACGGACGCGACGACGATCCACAACTTAAATACAAATAAACCAACAAGTCTAGACGAATATCAATGAAACCCAAAGAAACAGAGTCAAATAGCGGCGGAAATAAATAACATAGGTAGAAATTACAACTTGTTTGATAAATGGTTTTATCATGATTTTGATGATTTTGTTTTATACCAAAACAATGGTTTTAAAGGTTGTCCAAATACTCCTAAATGATTTAAAATGGTTTTAATATTTTCCGGAGTATAACTTCAAGTTTTATTTTCGACAAAATTGGACAACACTTTTAATGATTTTCTGTTAATGTATTTTTACACCAAAACAATGTTTCTAAATATTGTCCTAATACTCCCGATCGGTCTAAAATGTTTTCACTATTTTTCGGAGTATTTCTTGAAGTCTATTTTCGATATAAAATTGGACAACACTTTTGTTTTGAGGTCAACCGGCCGTATAGGGCAACCCGTGCACGAAAGTTGAGAAAAACAGTAAAACTTCATGTTTGCGAGAAAATGGTCAGGCAACCGGTCGCCCTATAGGGCAACCGGTGGCGTCACCCGTCGACCCTTGGGCGCCGTGCACCTGGGAGCAAAAATTGAAAGCGTAACGTCGCCGCCGTTTTTGAGGTTGTGCGACGGTTGAAGTCAGGACGACCGGTCGAACCCTACGTCGACCGGTTACCCTGTGTAAATTTATATTCTCATTTTCAAACGTCTATTTGTGCGCGGCCGTCGCTTAAGTTTGACAAAGCAAAAATGTAACCGTTGTGCGTGCAGTGGACATATTTCCTTAATTTGTGGGATTGATTTCTAACATCTCTTTTCTTCAATTGTCTTGCAATTTTTTTACAGTAATTCATGTCCCCAAGAGGAGCCTATCATGTACAAGACATCTTCTATAAATAGAGGAAGAATTGAAGCAACACAACAAGAGAGAAAACTACAACACAACAAGATACACTCAAGAATACACTTGTTCTTACATTGTCTTATTTCTTGTTGAAATTTGCCTAGCTATTCACTTTCACATTCTTGAGGTCTAGGCTATTCTTGATTACACTTGCACTCTATTGTATTATCAATTATTGAGTTGTAATCTTGAATTTGTGGTCGTCATTCAAACACAAGATATCCTTGTGAGTGTTCTTGTGGTAAGAACACACTTGGGTGAACTAGGTGTTAGGTGTAAGAAGATTGTGGTAATCTTCTTGTTGAGGTGTTGAAGAGTGTGGTGCTCTTCAAGGGTGAAGATTGTGGTAATCTTCACAAGGTGCGTTTGGAGATTGTGGTAATCTTCAAGTGAGATTGTGGTAATCTCCAAAGGTGTTGTTGAAGAAGAGTGTGGTGCTCTTCAAGGTGTTGTAAGTTGAATTTGTATTAATTTTGGTAATTAATAAAATTCTTGTTCTTTTCAAATCCATCCCGGATATCTTGGGGTGGTAGAGGATTAGGCCCAGGTGGGTTGAACCTCTTTAAATCGACGCGTGTTGCTTACATTCCGCACCTTTATATTTGTCTTTGAGCATTCAATTCGAAAAAAAAAGAGGGATAAATCGAAAAGATGGAGATAATCTATTCACCCCCTCAGATTATCGTAGTCGCTTGACTTACACAACTTACGGTTCCATAATTATCCGAATTACATCCCCGAAAAATCAACCAAAGATAACAACTTAAAAGTCAAAGGGTCCTACGCCCCGATTCTGATTTGAATGAAAAAGAAATAAAATAGTCCAACAACAATAACAAGAAACGAGTCCATCAACAACAACAACGGTAGCGAGTCCAACAGACGGGTACAAGGGCTCGATCCGTAGTCGGTTCAAAGATCTTCAACGAAGTCCTCATCTAAAAGTTAGAAAACGGTGGGGATGAGACAGAAATCTCGGTGGATGGGGTGATCGTGTGCAAGTGTGGAGAAATATATAGTTAAAGTGAGAAAACAGTTATATGAAAACGCGTGATATATGATGCATGATTTCACACACGGTCCACGAGCGTCGTGATAAAATATTTAAGTAATATACTTATACGAGTTTAAGAAAACAGTTCGTGGTCACACAAGCACTATGTGGTTTAGGCAAGACAGTAGATTGCGCATTTTAATGTAACGCCAACCAATGCAATACAAGTAGCGATTGCGCACGGATTTGTAAGCGCCAACCAAACGGGTCCGATTAACTCCGGAATCGTATGGATCGCATAATGATTCCTTCGTTCTTCCTTGTAACTCCCGAGCAAGATGGTCAAGACTCGTCACCTTATCGCTCCATAGGCAAAGACAAAATCCACACCGGAGCTAGCAAGGCTCGGATTTGTCATAATCATGATTATACCTCAATCTACGACCCGCTTCCCTTGGACACTCCGTCCCTCGATTTGCGGGATTAGGACGACGGGGGAGGAAGAGTGGAATAGTCGCCGAGTTGCCCCATTCCATCCCCGACGTATCCATTCCGAGCGTGAGCTCGACACACCAAGTTGACTCAATCGGGGAAAGTAAATACAAGTTCGGGTAGTCAACGAGGCAATGAGTATTAATGATTTAGGGAAGCGATTCAGAAAGTTTTCAAAAACGCGAGTGGCAATTATGGCGTTGGTGGAGTTATTTGGAAGAAGATGATTACCGAAAGGATAAGCAACCTTCGATATCTTGAAAGATTAGGTGGAACATAAGTCCGTTATAGATTCAAAATCGCAAGGCGAGGAAGTCGCTCGCGATCGGGTATTAATCGGTCAAGATGATCCGATAAGTCAAAGGGTTTTTGGGAAAATAAAACATTTTAATTAATAATTAAAGTCAGAGGGTCCAGGGCTGTTTTAGTAAAAGGAAAATTAAATTGAGTTAGGTCCTTGATAAAAGAAAATTACAATTAGCCCCGTTTTGTAAAACCTAATACTTTTGGGGTTAAAAATTGAATAAATAAATATCCCGACCTTGAAAAATTATGAGGTCAGTTCCTAAATTCTCCAAATTGTTCAGAGATTCAGGTTTTAAAGTTTTGAGGTCGGATTTTTATAAAATTCTCACATTGGCCCCAAATTTGTTAAAATTGTCATTTCGGGCCTTAAGTTTAAAACACTCGGAACTCACAAACCGGAAGGTGTTTTAATGTGATTCCAGTTGAAAAATATCAATAAGGTTAGTAGGATATTGGGACAAAAGAAGTTTTTAAAATAAATAAGTGTAGGTCCCTTAACTTTTGAAAATCTTATTTTTGTCCCATTTTGAAGAATCGCTTTAAAGGCTTTTAGGGGTCCAATTGTTATGAAATTTGAACCTTGGGTCCAAAATATAATTAATTTATAGTTAAATTAGTATTTCCAGGTGCATGGGCTGCATAAGTCCTGGAAATTTCATTTGGGTCCTCAAGTTTAGTCTTTTGCACTTTAGTCCCTCAATTTTAGTAAAATTACTTTCCAAGCTCTAAATACTTGATTTTTGGAATACATTTAAAATATATCATTTCCAGTCCCTTTAGAGTGAAATTTTAAATTTTGAAAGTAAGGTCTGGTACAGTTTTAGAAATTGCAAAGTAGCCCTTAAACTTCTAAAATTTTACAATCTAGTCCTTGGGTTTTAAAGGTTGATTTTATTTATCTTAAAACTCTTAAAACTTTATTAAAATGTCCAAAAGTCATTTTTGAACCTGAGTACAGTCCCAAAATTCGAAATTTACAGAGGGGTCCTTTAAATTTTATTTTCTTGCAATTTAGTCGACCAACTTTCCATTTTTGCATTTTTAAGTCCAAAATTGAAATTTAATCAATTATGCTCCACTTGTCCAGGTTATAAGTCATCCAAAACATGGATTTCAAAGATCATACACATGCATGACCAAATCATACAAGAATTCATCAAATAGAACATTAAATTGTACATGCATGCACCTAAAGTTCAATAATTAGCAATTTTGAGCAACACTTGAGAAATTTCAAGACTTGATACATAAAATTGACATGCAATACATAAATTATATATCTCAAGGGCTCATGATCAAAATTCTACATGCATTTTAACAAAAGCACCTAGAAGTTGAAAGAGTTTTTCCACCCACCTTAAATTTGGAAAATTGTGAAATAAAAAGGATAAATTTCACAACTTTGATGAGGTCACTTAGGTCAGCCCCTAAGTCAAGAAATATCAAAAATTTGGAGTTAGAAAAATTAGAGAAAAATTAAGGAGAAAAAGAAGGGGATAAGAAAATTGGAAAGACTACACTTTACTTGTGTAGTAGGTGATTTGAAACTAGTTGAAGCTTCAAATTTAGAAATTTTGGTTCAACTCCAAAATCACCTAAGGTCGCCCCTATTTCTCAAAAATGAAAAAGGGGTGTTAAAAATTGAAAAAAATAGGAAGAAGAAGAAAGAAGGGTTCTAGTTTCCAATTCTTACCTTGTAGTCCAATTTTCTCTACTAATTATTCTTCAAGTCTTGAAATCCTCTTCAAGGTGATGTCAAGCTCTAGTCTTTAAAGTCTTCTAAATGTACCTCCAAAATCAAATTTGAGCTTAAGTTAAGAAGTGAAAAGAGATAAGCTAGATGATGTCAAGATAAATTGAAGAACAAAATTCTTACTTTTGGAGGTGTATGTTTTGAATTTTTGAAGTAGAAATGAATGATTTCTTGTATATTTTGGTTAAGTGTTAAGAAGAAGAAGAAAAAAATAGTAGAGAGAGGTAGGAAGATATTAGAGAGAAGTAGGAGGATTGCTCACAAGAAAGAGGGTGGAGTTGGTGAAAATTAACAAATTTTTGCACAAAAATGGCCATATGGCCGATCACACTCAAGAGAGGGAGAGGGGAATTTTTGTTTTGTGCCAAGTCTTCCAAATTGTCTCTTGCATGGGGACAATTTGGTAGTCAAAGGTATGGGTCAAATTGGAATGTTGAGAGGAATAAGAAGAATGTTGGGAAGAATAGAATATGTTGGGAAATTTAATAATAAATAATTTATGTATGAGATGATGTGTATAGTGTTTGAATTAATGGTATAATTATACACAAGATGACTAATATAAGGTGTAAGTGTACAAGAGTTGGATGATATTTCTACTCCAAAAATATCATTATGGCCGTCCACTATAGGGCAAATTGGTAATTCCATATATATTTTTTTGTCCCAAATTTGATGATAATAGTTGAAATATATCAATCTCCAAAATAATTAGTGATTTCCTTGATCACTTATAAGTCTCATAATCACTTGTACTAAATCAAATTCTTAATTCTATAAGGTAAAGGTCTCTAAAATAAATAGTCTCTTAAAATTCTAAGGTGACTAATAAATACAAAAATAGTAATAATGATCAATCAAGTGATCATAAATGCAAAAATAGAATTAATAAATGATCATGATCACAAGTAATAAATAAAATAAAATAAATACAAAATATATATATATATATATATTAATAATTACCCATCAAAGTGACGCGGTAAAATAGTCGATCAATACATAGACGACAAAAGGATCAATCATAGTTCGGAAAAATCGGGGCTTCACATCCTCCCCTTAAAAGAATTTGGTCCCCAAATTGCTCGAAATAGTTCGGATATTGATTCCTCATGTCTTCTTCCATCTCCCATGTTGCGTCTTCGTCTCGGTCGTGGTTTTGCCACACCACTTTAACCATCGGAATCTCTCTCTTACGCAATCGACGATCTGCGATCAATGATCCGGATCGGCCTCTCGGTGTAGGATAAATTTTCCATTAGAGGAGGAGTATCTCGAGTGATGATATGTTCGGGATCCGGTTGATAGTTTTTAATCTCGATACGTGGAATACATTGTGCATTCCCGTATATGGTCTTCTGGTAACTCGAGTCGGTAGGCTAACTTCCCGATCCTCTATAAAATTTTGTAAGGTCTAACATATCTCGGACTCAACTTGCCTCCTTACTTTGGATTGATCAATCCTTTCCGTGGTGAGAGTATGAGAAATACTTCATCTCGACTTCAAATTCCAAATCCTTTCTTCTCTTGTCCACGTAACTCTTTTGGCGGCTCGAGTGTGCGAATCCGCTCCTTGTCACTTGACCTTCTCCATGGCCTCCGAACTAAATCGACCTTTGGAATCGAGGGCGACTTTCGTTTCTCTTTCGAGTCCATTGGTCGTCAATCTCCGTGTAGTGTGGGATCTACATTTTCGTCCATACAATGCCTCGTAGGGTGCCATCCCAATCGTGACTCGATAATGTTATTGTAGGCGAACTCGGCTAATGGTAAGTGCGAATCCCAACTTCCTTGGAAATCAATGTGCAGGCTCGCAACATGTCTTCCATGGTTTGAATAGTTTGCTCGATCGTCCATCGGTTTGTGGATATCTTTGTCGTGGCCGAAACTTAGCGAGGTACCCATTCCTCGTGCAAGCACTTCCGAATCTAGAGACAAACCTCGGGTCTCTGTCGATACTATGTCAACGGTACTCCATGCGGTCGAATGATTTCTCGGGTATAAATCCGCGCAAGTTTCGCAATGTATCGTTTTCTTGATGGGTAAGAAGTATGCGATTTCGTGAGTCGGTCTACAACTACCCAAATAGCATCATGGCCTCATCGGTCCTTGGTAGAACCGTCACGAAGTCCATCATTATGTGTTCTCTTTTCCACTTGGGAATTCTTAATGGTTGTAGTAAACCGAGGATGGTCGTTGGTGTTTCGCTTTTACTCGTTGACAAGTCAAACATCTCGCAACGAACTCGCTACCTGGTTCTTCATGTTTACCCACCAATAACTCGTTTCAAATCCTTATACATCTTGTTTCCTCCGGGATGTATAGTGTATTTCGAACGGTGTCAGCGAGAGATTCTATTCCTAATCTGCTCATCACTCGGTACACAAACTCAATTCAAACCGATAACTCCATCTTGGTGCACCGAGAATTCTGATCTCTCTCCTTTAAGTATCTTCTCTTTCAGTTTCTGAAGATGTGCATCTTTCTCTTGTGCTTCCTTGATCTCATTCAGCAGATCGGGTTTAACCGAAATATTAGCACATGAAATCTGAGTATTGGTCCTCGTCAGATTCCAATTGCTCAGCTCTTCTAATGATTCCCACTCTCGAATCATAAGTCTGGCTAAGCTCGCCTTTCTGCTCAAAGCGTCAGCTACTACGTTAGCTTTCCCGGGATGGTATTGAATATCAAAGTGATAGTCCTCAATCAACTCCATCCATCTTCGTTGCCTCAGATTGAGATCTTTTTGGGAGAATAGATACTTCAAGCTCTTATGATCTGTGAAAACCGTGAATGTTGCTCCGTAGAGATAGTGTCTCCATTTCTTTAACGCGAACACTATCGCTGCCAATTCCAAGTCATGCGTTGGATAATTGGCTTCATACGGCTTGAGCTTTCGTGATGCATAAGCGATGACTTTTCCTTCCTGCATGAGCACTGCTCCTAGTCCTTCCTTTGATGCATCACTGAGACGACGAAGTTTTGTTCCCTTTGGAAGGGCTAAGATCGGAGCCGTAGTAAGTCATTTCTTGACTCTTGAAACTTGCCTCGCACTTGTCATTCCACTCAAACTTGACTTGCTTCCTGGGGTTAGTCGAGTGAGCGGTCCGGCTATTTTGGAGAAGTCCTGGATAAATCTTCGATAATATCCAACTAGTCTAAGAAACTCCTAATCTCCAATTCTGAGACTCGGGTTGTTTCCATTCAACCACCTTTGCTGCGTGCCTTGAAGGATCTACGACGATCCATGTGCGGATACTATATGTCCCAAGAACGCGACTTCACTAAGCCAAAATTCGCACTTGCTTTGAATTTGGCATACGGACTTATGCTCGTAGTGTCTCCAAAACGATTTTAGGATGAGCGTTCATGCTCTTCTCTGACTTAGAGTATACGAGTATGTCATCAATGAATATCACTACGAATTGATCCAAATAAGGTTGAAAGACTCAATGCATCAGGTCCATAAATCTTTGCGGTGCATTTGTCGACCGAAAGGCATCACTACAAACTCGTAGTGTCTATATCGGGTTTGAAATGCGTTTTGGAAATGTCTTCTTCGCGGATCTTGATTGGTAATATCCTTGTTGTAAATCAAACTTGAGTACAATCGTTGCTCCTTGAAGTTGATCAAACGATTCGTCTATCCTCGGGAGAGGATATTTGTTCTTGATGGTCACGTTATTAAGACCACGATAATCTATACACGATCTTAATGTGTCATCTTTCTTTTTGACAAACAACACAGTGCTCCCCACGGAGACGTACTCTGTCGGATAAATCCCACATCCATCGGTTTACGTAATTGTGTCTTCAACTCTTGCAACTCAAGAGGAGCCATTCTATACGGTGTTTTGGCACCGGGGCCGCCCCCTGGTAACACTCGATGGTGAACTCGACTTCCCTATCCTGGAGGGACAGTGGTGAGTTCTTATGGAAATACATCCGTGTATTCGATACTATAGGTACTTGGTTAATTTGTGTCTCAACCGTGGGGTTGTTAATTACAAACGCCAAGTACCCCCGAGCCCCTCTAGTGATCGTCTTCCTTGCTTTCATTGCAGAAATGATCGGGGCAATCTTAACTCGTGCCCTTCCCGAAATTTCCACTTTGGGTTTTAGGGTTCACATAGCTTAATGGACTTGTTATGGCAGTCCATTTGTGCATGGTGTGCGACAACAGATTCATTCCCAATATCACGTCGTATTCGGATATATGTAATAGGATTAAATCGGCGGCGGAAAGTTTATCTCATCAATCTTAACCGCATGCATTATAGATAATATATGTTATCCGACTTGCACCCATAGGAGTTGACACTTCTAGACATATAGGCATATGTTCCCATGCATGCATGCGGTTTGTGTACAAAATGCGGTGCAACAAATGAATGCGTTGATCCAGGGTCGAATAGTATTTTAGCGTAGTGGTTAGATACTAGAAGCGTACCTTCCACCACGTTTGTTGCCTCAGGAGCCTCATGTTCGGCGAGTGCAAATGCTCGAGCGGCATCTCGCCCTATTACCCTGGCCATTGCACGCACGCGGCCGCACCTATTTGGTTCGGTCCTAGTACTTGGCAATCTTTCACCAGTGCTTGATTACTACCACAAAGTGCAAACACTTTCCTTGTTTTGATCATTAGCAGTATGTCCCGGTTTACGGCAATGTGCACACACTTGACCCGACTTTCTTTCAGTCTTGGTCCCTTCCCTTTATCTGTCTTATTAATCGTCCTTTCAAACTTAGCAGTGTTTAGATGGTTGTCCCATTTGTTCTCTTGAGACTGTTTGATGGCCTACTCTCTTGAATCTGGCCCAATACGGTTGATCCCGACTCGATGCGGAGAGTTGCCTTTATGGCCGAGTAGGTTGTCGATTCAACGATCAACAATTATTTTTGAAGTTCAGTTTCAATCCTCGAGTGAACTTGTAAAGTTTATCCTCTTGATGATCGATTGTCCCAGAGCATACTTTGACAATCGACGAAATTCGGACTCATCGAGCTACGAGACATGTTCCCCTACCTCAACCTACGGAATTCATCCCGACGCGCCTCTTTCACAACTGTGGAATGTACTTCATTGAACTCGGCTAAGAAATTTCCCCATGTTTCAGCTACTCGGTCGTGTTCCCACCTTCTTTCAACTACCATCCACTAGTCTCTAGCTAGCGCCGATTCTAGATTTAAAACGGCGAGTGTGACTTTCTCGCTCATCATCCGAATATTGGAGAGCATTGAAGATATTCTCCAATTTCTCTATCCATTCTTCTCGCTTTAAATCATCCGACTCTCCTAAGAAAGCCGGTGGGTCGAACCATAGAAATCGCTCCAACGTGCGATCGTTCGCCTCGGTGGGTTCGGGGCACGGTGTTGAGGCTGCTGTTGCCTCATGAAAACCAGATTTGTTGTAGGGCCTGTGCGGTCAAGTTGTCTCTTGCAGCAGGTGGAGGAGGCGGTGGTAATTTATGGGAGGGTACCCGGTCCCCGGGTACGTCGTCATTCCCCTCGGGGAACGCGGCGAGGTCTCCCACGTCCACGATGTTCAACCATTCTACGTATCTTGAAGTGTTAGTTGCGATCCACGAGTAAATGAATACCATAATTATTCGCGTAAAGTAAGTTATATCGTGCGGAAAGTAACAACAAACACAAGACATGAATAAATAGCAAAAGGCATATCCATTAATGTAAAACTTGAATACACCCATGAGGTACAACACTAGTAATACCGAGTCAAAGATACATCTCGAACCAAAATACAATCGAATCTAATACAACGAGAAAGCAAGGTACAACAATGGAATAAGTGTCTACAACAACGAAAAGCACAACCGACAATCAAGCTAACTAATCGGTGAGATCGCCATCATCGTCAATCGCAGCTATGTCCATAATCGGGTCTGGTCGGGTGAGGTGGCGGCTCGACCTCAGGCCAATCAACGAAATCCAACCACCGCCGAATCCTGTGCATCATCAAGTGGAGAGCCTCAAGTGCCTCGGGCTCTCGACCTCGACCGATCCTCCTCGGGATCCTCCTCGGGGTCCTCCTCAGGGTCCTCCTCGGCGGTGGTACGGGCTCCACCTCGGGTGGTGGCAATGGTTGTGCATTAGCCGCCAGCGGCCTCCGAGCGCGTCTCTCGGGCTAGGGGCCTATGTAAGGTCCTCTATCATCATCTCATCTTCTTGATGAGGGTCTCCTCCAAGCGCTCAATGTCGCGAGATATGCGGGCATCAATCTCCCCCTTCGCGGCCGTCACTTGCTCTCTTCATTTTCTCTCGCACATTATCCAGGCGCTCCGGATATTTACATTTGATCCTCCCGCGCCCGTGTGGTGTTGTCGCGTCCTTAATGATGGTGGTCAACTCGCTCTTTTCATCTTGGCGCTTGCCAAGCGCTATGTCAGTCCCCACATGTAGGCGGGCGCTCCTCGGATAGCTACGAGGTTGCTCGAACACTCTCCCGGTGCGGTGAATCATAAGTGCCCGGTAGTACTCCGCTCAAAGACGGGCATGGAAAACATCCCACCAAGAAGGTGGCGCGGCTCCATCTCGATCAAACAAAACAAAGGCGGATCGAGTCAAAGGTAAAGGAAAGATAAGGAGAGAATAAGGAAAGAATGAACAAAGAAAGTCAGTCAATAATCAACTAAGTCAAGACAAGTATGACGATGGAACCTCAAAATATGCGTTCTAACTTAGTTCAAACATCAATAAGACGGTTTTATGCCAATTTGAAATCGATTTCACACTTAATGAGTCAAGTCGCAGACTACCCAACACGGACCAAGGGTCCTATCCTCGGGTTAGCTCGGTGTAAGTTTCCATCTTACTAGCCGAGCTCGATACCACTCTAATCTGTCACACCCCAAACGGGATGAGACGACGATCCACAACTTAAATACAAATAAACCAGCGATCAGGCGAATATCAATGAAACCCAAAGAAAGCAGTCAAATAAGCGGCGGAAATAAAATAACATAGGTACAAATTACAACTTACGGTTCCATAATTATCTCGAATTACATCCCCAAAAATCAACCAAAGATAACAACTTAAAAGTCAAAGGGTCCTACGCCCTTGATTCTGATTCATCGACAGGAATGAAAAAGAAATAAAATAGTCCAACAACAATAACAAGAAACGAGTCCATCAACAACAACAACAGTAACGAGTCCAACAGGGACGGGGTAGTAAGGGCTCGATCCGTAGTCGGTTCAACATCTTCAACGAAGTCCTCATCTAAAAGTTAGAAAACGGTGGGGATGAGAGAAATCTCGGTGGATGGGGTGATCGTGTGCAAGTGTGGCGCAATATATAGTTAAAGCGAGAAAAAGATTAGTTATATGAAAATGCGTGATATATGATGCATGAATTCACACACGGCCCCACGAGCGTCGTGATAAAATATTTAAGTAATATACTTATACAAGAAGAAAAAAACAGTTTGTGGTCACACAAGCACTATGTGGTTTAGGCAAGACGGTAGGATTGCGCACGAAATGTACCGCCAATCCTATGCAAGACAAATAATGGTTGCGACGGATTTGTAGCGCCAACCAATGCAATACAAGTAGCGGTTGCGCACGGAGTTTGTAGCGCCAACCAAGCGGGTCCGATTAACTCCGAATCGTGTGGATCGACAACGATTCCTTTGTTCTTCCTTGTAACTCCCGAGCAAGATGGTCAAGACACTGTCACCTTATCGCTCCATGTGCAAAGACAAAATCCACAGCGGAGCAAGGCTCTGATTTGTCATAATCATGATTATACCTCAAGTACTACGACCCGCTTCCCTTGGACACTCCGTCCCTCGGGGTTGCGGGATTAGGACGATGGGGCGAGAAAGAGTGGAATAGTTTGCCGAGTGCCGGTTCCATCCCCGACGTATCCATTCGAGTGTGAGCTCGACACACCAAGTTGACTCAGCAGGAAAGTAAATACAAGTTCGTAGTCAACCAGGCAATGAGTATTATTGATTTAGGGAAGCGATTCAGAAAGTTTTCGAAAAACTCGAGTGGCAATTATGGCGTTGGTGGAGTTATTTGGAAGAAGATGATTACCGAAAGGATAAGCAACCTTCGATATCTTGAAATATTAGGTGGAACATAAGTCCCGTTATAGATTCAAAATCGCAAGGGGCGGGAAGTCGCTCCGCGATCGGGTATTAATCGGTCAAGACGATCCGATAAGTCAAGGGGTTTTTGGGAAAATAAAATATTTTAATTAATAATTAAAGTCAGAGGGTCCAGGGCTGTTTTGGTAAAAGGAAAAATAAATTGAGTTAGGTCCTTGATAAAAAAATTTACAATTAGCCCCGTTTTGTAAAATCTAATACTTTTGGGGTTAAAAATTGAATAAATCAATATCCCGACCTTGAAATATTATGAGGTCAGTTCCTAAATTCTCCAAATTGTTCAGAGATTCAGGTTTTTAAAGTTTTGAGGTCGATTTTTTATAAAATTCTCACATTGGCCCCAAATTTGTAAAAATTGTCATTTTGGGCCTTAAGTTTAAAACACTCGGATCTCACAAACCGGAAGGGCTTTTAATGTGTCCAGTTGGAAAATGTCACTAAGGTTAGTAGGATATTGGGACAAAAGCAGTTTTTAAAATAAATAAGTGTAGGGCCCTTAACCTTTGAAAATCTCGTTTTTTGTCTCATTTTCAAGAATCGCTTGCCTTTAAAGCGCTTTTAGGGGTCCAATTGTTATGAAATTTGAACCATGGGTCCAAAATATAATTAAGTTATAGTTAAATTAGTATTTCCAGGTTCATGGGCTGCATAAGTCCTGGAAATTTCATTTGGGTCCTCAAGTTTAGTCTTTTGCACTTTAGTCCCTCAATTTTAGTAAAATTACTTTCCAAGCTCTAAACACTTGGATTCTTGGAATACATTTAAAATATGTCATTTCCAGTCCCTTAAGAGTGAAAATTTTAAATTTTGAAAGTAAGGTCTGGTACAGTTTCAGAAATTGCAAAGTAGCCCTTAAACTTCTAAAATTTTACAATCTAGTCCTTGGGCTTTTAAAGGTTGATTTTATTTATCTTAAAACTCTTAAAACTTTATTAAAATATCCAAAAGTCATTTTTAACCTTAGTACTGTCCCAAAATTCGATTTGCAGAGGGGCCCTTTAAATTTTATTTTCTTGCAATTTAGTCCACCAACTTTCCATTTTGCATTTTTAAGTCCAAAATTGAAATTTAATCAATTATGCTCGACTTGTCCAGGTTATAAGTCATCCAAAACATGGATTTCAAAGATCATACACATGCATGACCAAATCATACAAGAATTCATCAAATAGAATATTAAATTGTACATGCATGCACCTAAAGTTCAATAATTAGCAATTTTGAGCAACACTTGAGAAATTTCAAGACTTGATACATAAAATTGACATGCAATACATAAATTATATATCTCAAGGGCTCATGATCAAAATTCTACATGCATTTTAACAAAAGCACCTAGAAGTTGAAAGAGTTTTTCCACCCACCTTAAATTTGGAAAATTGTGAAATAAAAAGGTTAAATTTCACAACTTTGGATGAGGTCACTTAGGTCAGCCCCTAAGTCAAGAAATATCAAAAATTTGGAGTTAGAAAAATGAGAGAAAAATTAAGGAGAAAAAGAAGGAGATAAGAAAATTGGAAAGACTACACTTTACCTTGTGTAGTAGGTGATTTGAAACTAGTTGAAGCTTCAAATTTGGAATTTTTGGTTCAACTCCAAAATCACCTAAGGTCAGCCCCTATTTTTCAAAAATGAAAAAGGGGTGTTAAAAATTGAAAAAAGAAAAATAGGAAGAAGAAGAAAGAAAGGTTCTAGTGTCAATTCTTACCTTGTAGTCCAATTTTCTCTATTAATTATTCTTCAAGTCTTGAAATCCTCTTCAAGGTGATGTCAAGCTCTAGTCTTTAAAGTCTTCTAAATGTACCTCCAAAATCAAATTTGAGCTTAAGTTAAGAAGTGAAAAGAGATAAGCTAGATGATGTCAAGATAAATTGAAGAACAAAATTCTTACTTTTGGAGGTGTAGGTTTGAATTTTTGAAGTAGAAATGAATGATTTTTGTATATTTTGGTTAAGTGTTAAGAAGAAGAAGAAGAAAAGAGTAGAGAAAGGTAGGAAGATATTAGAGAGAAGTAGGAGGATTGCTCACAAGAAAGAGGGTGGAGTTGGTGAAAATTAACAAATTTTTGCACAAAAATGGCCATATGGCCGATCACACTCAAGAGAGGGAGAGGGGAATTTTTGTTTTGTGCCAAGTCTTCCAAATTATCTCTTGCATGGGGACAATTTGGTAGTCAAAGGTATGGGTCAAATTGGAATGTTGAGAGGAATAAGAATAATGTTGGGAAGAATAGAATAATGTTGGGAAGAATAGAATATGTTGGGAAATTTAATAATAAATAATTTATGTATGAGATGATGTGTATAATGTTTGAATTAATGGTATAATTATACACAAGATGACTAATATAAGGTGTAAGTGTACAAGAGTTGGATGATATTTCTACTCCAAAAATATCATTATGGCCGTCCACTATAGGGCAAATTAGTAATTCCATATATATTTTTTTTTGTCCCAAATTTGATGATAATAGTTGAAATATATCAATCTCCAAAATAATTAGTGATTTCCTTGATCACTTATAAGTCTCATAATCACTTATACTAAATCAAATTCTTAATTCTATAAGGTAAAGGTCTCTAAAATAAATAGTCTCTTAAAATTCTAAGGTGACTAATAAATACAAAAATAGTAATAATGATCAATCAAGTGATCATAAATGCAAAAATAGAATTAATAAATGATCATGATCACAAGTAATAAATAAAATGAAATAAATACAATATATATATATATATATATATATATTAATAATTAAAATCAAAGTGACGCGGTAAAATAGTCGATGAATACATATACGACAAAAGGATCAATCATAGTTTGGAAAAATCGGGGCTTCACACCTACAATATAGTTATGTAATATAAACCATTTCAAATTTAGTAAATAACAATAAAATCTTCAAAAATAATTATATGTATTTAATGCCATTAAGTTAAATTAAAATTAATAGTAGGGACAATTAGGTTATTTAATAAAGGAATAGGATGATAATATGGTATAAGGGATTAAAGTGAAACAAATTAATAGCACAAGGGGTAAAGTGATACAATTAAAAGTATAAGGGAATAAAGTGATATTCAATTAGAGTATAAAGGGGTAAAGCGAGATTTACTCTACATAGTTTTATTGCCCATTAGAATTTGAACATGACTATTTTTACCACACCCTATATGAGACTGATTTTACAATTTACCCTTTAGAATGGGACTAAATCAAATCTATGACTTATTGATTGGGTTAATGGTTTGTTAGTCGAACATTTTGGGACACTTTTTAGTAGAGGTGGAAATTCGAGTCATGTTGGGGTTTGCGGGTCGTGTTGAGATATGATAATTACACAAATTCGGCCAACCGAACACGACTTACTTAATTATTCATGTCGTTGGTCAATCCGAACACGTTATGTTTAATACATGGGTAACCCGGACACAACCCGAAATGACATGCATATTTTTTAGCCTTGAATTAACTATCTATTTTTTATGATAAAATAGGGATTTTTGGTTAATTTATACATATAATATTAAATTATAAAGAATTACAATCAAAATTTGCAAATCGTAATTTGACTTGATAATATGCTTATCAAATTAGGTCTCTAAGGAACGTAGAAAAACTCAAAAGAATTTGTCTCCTACAATATGTTAAACTTTAAATAAAAAACACAATTAAAGTTTAAGAGAAAACACAAACTTATGATGTAAGTATCAATGAAAAGACAACTAATTAACTCACCAAATTAAATACCAAAGTATATATTGATTAAAAATTTCTTCTTCAAACGGGTTAAACAGTTTAGTGCGTCATTTCGGTTCAATACGAAATTGACTTATTTATTATTCGAGTTAAGCTGGATCGAATAAGTTATAACCCAAATAGTAAATATGTCGACCCTAACCCACTTATATCGTACTAGTAAAATGCAAGTGTTTTACACGTGAACCATATAATTTGACTAATTTATTTAAAAATAAGTTATTAATAGAATATAATAAAATTATATAATAAATATTCAATTCAAACAATGAAATTTGACTTGAAAATAAATTTGCCAAATTAAAAATAAATTGTCATTGATTTTATCTATCATATAACATTTGTTTTAGATGGATGTAAATGACCCTTACATTGTGTAATACAACTCATTTTATTAGCATCAAGTATGTCTTAAGGAAATAAAAACAAAACGTGAACTCATTGCAATACTAAATTAGATGCCTTGTGCTTATATTGAAATCTTCATTAACGATAACTTCAAATTTTGGAAATCATATGACAAAAACAAGTTGAAAAATACTTTAGAATTAAATAAATTCTTTTATACCATAATTGTTCGTGAAAATTGAATTGTAGAAAATAATGAAGATAGGTCCATGAAAGTACCACAAAGTAGCTATAAGTAAAAAATTTGTTGCACAAATTAAGATTGCATTAAGTATTCTTTTGCTTTACTTTGGAACTGCCATAATTCTATTCTTATTTGAATTTGACAATCTCTTTGATTATTTTTTGTTGTTGTTGTTTGCTTCTTTTGATCATTTTTTTAATATTTGATATTCTTTTTTGTCTGTCTTCAAAGTGGATTACTTGTACTATTTTAATTGCATCAACTATTGCATTCAATTTTCCACTCCCCATTTGTATCCTTTTAATTGAGGGTAAAGAGAAAATGGAGTTCTTTTGATAGTTGCAAGCTCAACTCATATTAGCTAGTTTGACTCATATTCTCACTTATTAAATTAAATTTTAATAATAATTCAGAATTTATATATTAACATATTTATCGTTTATGATATTATATATTATCTTAACAAAAAGAAAGAGTAAAACCTATAAAAAAACTAAATAATCTATCATATAATAATACCACACGTACAAGTGATGTTAAAGTTAAATTTTCACGTATTGTTGCATCCTCATACATGTTTATGAATGGATTGTGTTCGCTTTGTACAATATTCAACCCCAATATATATCTACAATTCAAAGTATTGCTTGATATTTGATGAATAAATTATTTATTTAAGTTTTTAAAGCTCTATTAATACCTTGGTATTACTTGGACATCTTTTTTTCGAAAACTAATGCATATTTTTTGGCATGAGGCACACCATAGAGTTTATTTGTTTTCAACTCTATCAATAATTCAATTGAAACAATAATATCTTATATAAGGGAAAATTGTTAAGCTGCTACATAAATAATGTCTACTTAAATTGATTGTGCTAACAATTTGATAAATAATAAATCAATATTCTAATTTATAGAATGACTTTTACAATTAAAAGGAATAATAAAGTATTCTTTGTGACCAGACTTGCATTAAACGTAGAAAGTTAAAAAAAAAAAAAAGGTCTCTCTAGAGTGAGAGTGTCCTAGTTTCTCTCTCTAAAAGAGAGAACCTTAGTTTGTTACCCTGGTTTTTCGTCCCTCTTCATGCGCCGCTCGTTGAGTTTTTGGCTGAATGTTGCACCTTTTCACTTCCAGACTAGGCATCTTCCCTGCACAAGTCCTTCACATGAGTCAAACAATGGTGGTCCTAAATCTTGGTGGTGGTTGACAGGTGTCCTCTTTCTTTATTGCTTCTTTTTTTCTAGTCATTTACTCCTCCACTCTTTATGACCATATCATGTTCCCCATTCCCGTCTTTCCATTAATTTAATAAAAACAAATCTTATTATTCTATTTATTCCTCCACTCGTTATGACCATTTCTATTTCTTCGCTTTTCTATGATTATAATTTTAGTGGTTGGCTCAAGTGTACTGCATTTGGCTATTTTCAATAACCAACTCAACTGCTTAAATATTGTCTGAAATTTGGTGCTAGTTTCTGACCCTTCATTCAATCTGAGATCGACGGAATTCCTTCCTGAAATGGATGGAGATATTTCGACAAAATTTAAAGCTTTCTCTCTGTCAGCAGAGGAACAATCAGAAATTTCTTTGGAGGAACAAGATATCGCTAAAAATAGAGAAGAGTGTAAACGGAGCCTTCAGAGGTCCCCAGGGTGTGAGTGTAAGGTTTAGAAGAGGGGTTTGATTAAACCTACAAACTTTTCGATTTAGTCTTTTAAAATAGTTGAGTTAATTCTTGGCTAAGTCCTTGATGGGCCGGTTAGTTAGTTAACCAAGCGAGTTAGCCACTCAACGAGACACTGGATCGAAATTTGTTGATAGAATAACTTTGCTTAGTCTAAAGCTTAACTCGATTGTGATATGTTTTTGTGGAAGACTTAACACCCTCGAATTTGGTTTAAGTATATTTTAGTACTTGGTTTTAGCACTTTGTTAATTATTAGTAGAATAGCAAATTTATCGTGAGATATAAAATAATATAGAATTGAAGTGTTGAAATGTAAATGACACAATAAATTTTATAGAGGTTCGAAGATGGGGTAATTCTTCTAATCCTCTCTTCTCCAACTCCTGGAGGAATCCACTAAGTATTGATCAAAGTACAAAGTGGTTATCACCCAGGATCATCTTGGTCACACTGGTGACTTGATCCTTTGGGACTCGATCTGGAGATGTCTTGGTCACAGCAAAGAAGGCTTCTCGTATGACTCAGCTTCTTCGGGGGCATTTGCGCTTTGCTACTACTGACTCACTTGCTCAAGCTTCTTGGATTTGATCACGAAGCCCTCCAAGAACTTAAGAGTGGTTCGACTTTGAACCTTTCTACAATCCTCGTGGAATGTAGACCCCTTTGATTCTTCAAATATTTCCTCTTCAATCGATCAAGTCGTCTTTCCTTCACGGGTAAGTGTTGGATTGATTTCCTTCGAAGTTACGGCTTGAGGATTAAGCTTGAATGACTTGAGAATTTTTTTAAGTTACGAGTTTGAATAATGGATTGAAAGCTTGTGTTTGGTATGCAAGGTCACCTTTTCTCAAATTGATTCTCGGCCTTTTATAGTGTTCTTTTGAAAATCGCGTTGAAGAGATAGGCTAATATTCAAAAGACACTTGTGGTCGTTGACTTGTCTTGTTGCGATCCTTGAAATTGACATTTCCTCGTATTGAATGAACCTTCAACTTTTGAGTTCGACAGTGCGATGCTTCCCTTTGGTTTATTCCTTTTCAGACGCTTCCGGGGATCGAAGCACTTTAAGAAATGCGGCATGGAAGTATTACTTGTTTAAGTAACTTTCTTGACTTATGTGCAACGGATCCTTTTCGGTTTGTCTTGACTTGATCGGTTCCTTAACTTCCCGGATGACAGTCGGCTCCCAATCATTGGATGACTCATCCGTCACTTCAACTTGAGACTTGGCTATCTTGAATTGACTTTGATCGACACTTCACACAGCTGCACCTCGGTGATACTTCTCGATCGAGTTCTGTCTTCTCTTCTTGCCATACTCATTGCCTCACAGCGGAGTCTTCATTCTAGTCTCCGTTGACTTCTTGCATATTTAGGCATAGGCGACTTAACTCGGCTCGAAACAGCCCCTATCTATTACAATGCAAATTACAAAGAAAATGGGGTGCCAACATTCTAGTCTAAGTTTTACATGGCATTCATCAAAATCTAAAAAATAAATATCCCAACAATTTCCCCTTTTTGATGATGCCAAAACTTAAAACATACATACAGAAATTAAATAGCAAAGATACATAGGAGACAATGTAGAAACATAGAATGTATGCGTAGAATCGATCTTTTATTGATCATAACATTCTTGTTCTTTACACGTTGTTCACAAAGTGTATCGAGCTCAAAGCAATCATAGTGTTCTATATCTACACAAGTATAGAAATTACACGTTTTATTCATGTACATGAAGACTTACATACTTATGCATTTTACAATAGTAAAATACATGAAGGGTGGACAACAACACTTCATCTCCTTCACTGCCTCTCTTCTTTCTTTCTTGACTCTTTCGTCCCCTCTGCCCTCTTTCTCTTTTTCTCTTCTTGGTGCTTTATTTTTCTCATAGGCTCTTACAGCGCAAACATCATCTTTTCTTTTCCTTTCTTGTCTTGCCGATGCTTTCTTCCCACATCTCATCGCTTTTTCTTTTTTCTTCTTGCCTCTTTGCATATTCAGCGTTTTTCTGGCCACTTGCATATGGCTATTACGTCATATCCACCAATAGATTCCTCCTTTCTTTCATGGATCTATGTATTTGATATTTTTGGGTAGAAGTCAGGTCTCAAACCTCTTCCTCCATCGCTTCTTCCTCTACCTCTCGGTGTGTATTGTCTTTGGGCCCTTCTTCTGTGAGTGACCAGCAGAGTGATGATGGTCTGGCACTGCCGACTTCTTCGCATAGCTTGAGACCTTTTTCCCAATACAAGTCCCGGCTTGGGCCATGGACATATTTCAAGTATCCTCGGATTCGGCGTTTTGAATTCATCAAGCGATTTTTGCTCACTTCCGAGCCCGAAATGGCATCGGTGTCTCTACCGTTGGAATGCCTCCATATTGTTTTAGTATATCCATCACTCGGGCATCCATTTATCCTTCCACCTCCTTCATCCCCGCTTCTACTATCTTTCTCTTTTTCAGCCATAGGGCTGCGGGGTGTTGGAGTGGCGAAGTCATTGGAAGTTTCTTGATGATGTCGGTATGACAAGTCCTTGTTGAGGGTTTTAGCAATCATCAAAGTCATGTCTTTCGAACCTTCCCCCTCAACAGATTTTCCCTTCTTTTCTCTTCTCTGTTCTTCAGCTGTCTTTGCCTTTACAGCTGCGTCCTTCTCAACTGCAGATTCTTCCAATTTCTTCTTTAGGTATTCTTCTTCCCCCTTTTTGGCATCATCAAAGGAGAGAAACCCCAGGAATAGGCGACCAGCATGAAGTCTAGGCGACTGATAGCTGAGTTATGCTTTGAGTCTGCTGCGGAGTATGCTGCACGAAATTCGGAGCGGGTGGCTTTTGATTCAGCTGCCACCAGCTTCATTTCAGCCATGAGAAGGCTGAATTTATTTTCCATAGTCTCCTCAACGCGCAGAAGCTCTTTCTTATGGAATTCACGCAGCAGTTGCATTTCAGTGTTGTGAGATTCATGCATTCTGTCGATATTCGCTTGCATCCTTCTCTTCATATCAGCATTATCAGCGCTCCAGATCAACATCTTATTATACAATGCTTTGAAGTATCTAACTTGTTCCACACGCATTGTTTGCTTATTGCCACCATTGTCGGATCCTGACTATTATCCCACGCAGATCGGCCGTAAGATTAGCATCTCTGTTATCCGACCTCATGTCCGGGGAGGCCAGTGCCTTTCCATCATCTCTATTTTCGCAAAAATCGCCTTGAAAACTTCTCTAACCTCATTTGTCACCTCCGTCTCAAATTTGGAGGCCATGCAACGTCAAAGTCGAAATCTGCTGAACGATGGTATCTTGTGGGAAGAACTGGGTCAGGTTTGTGGAAGTGCTCCTGGTCTTTAGCGGATTCTTCATCGAGATCAGGCAGCTCCAGTGAGAAGGGGAATGTTTCTTCAAATGCATCATCACGGACATAGGGAATTGTTCAATGATGACTCGTGCCCGTGATGTGCTCGGTTGAGTCGATTCTCGCTTCGCGTCGGGAGCCTGCCACGATTGACTATGATTTAGCAAGGGGTCATTGTTGTGGTATTGACCCAATTTGGCTGAGCCTCGATTGTCTCAACAACCGTCGGTCTCAAATTTGGTGTTTCCTATTGAGTTGTTTGGTCCTCGGCCGTATCGGTGGCGTCATCGGAAGATGATGAGATTTGGAGAGGTGTCTCATCATTGAAATTGAAAGTTTGGCGAGTAGCCTTAAGATCGGACTTACTCGCGTGCTTGGGAGAACATCCTCACCGAGTCTTTTGGATTTGCAACGGGGGGATGACTCGGTTTCATCTTCATCTTCGAGATCCCGGAAAAGTTACGTCTGGGGTTGTCTTGGGAATCATGAAGGGCACTTATCTCTTTCTCAGATTCATCGATGATAGTAGGAGGGATGTTTTGTGTTTTCGCCTCTTTACCCTGGGAAGTCTCAACCTCCCGTAGCCTTCACTACCTACCCGCAATCTCAAGCTGCAGCGAGGCCTTGGACAATCCCTTCGACAATCTCAAATTTGTCTTGGGGTCTTCAGAGGTGGCATCCCCGGAGTCTCAACTCCATGGATTGCACTTTCATTGCCCAGTGTTAACTCCCAGGAGATCCATCATGTGCCTCGACCGCATCGAGCGTCATTGGCAGAGCGATTGGCACTTCACCGAGATGAGCAGTCTCAATCGCCGAGCCTCATCAGTGACAACTTGATGTGTATCTGTTTGTTTTTCCTTCTCCACTTCGCCTCCTAGATTCGTTGTGGAGTCAGTGCAAGATTCTCGACCTAGGCTGCGGTGGAGGGAGTTTCTCCTCGGTAACACACTAGCCGAGTGACTTGGAATGTGGTAACGCTTCTCCGGGCTCCCGGTTGTTTTCTCGTGAGTTGTCACCGTTGGGGCAGGTGGTAAGACACCTTGAGGGGTTGGCTCAACTGGGGTCCCCTCGTTCCCGGTTTCATCGCCATTTCCTTAATGCCTTCATCGAGTGAGTGGGAAGTGGTCGCAAAGCAACAACGATTTGTCAATCACGCACCACTCCCATAGGGTCAATTTCAGTGTGATTTGGAAGACTCTCCAGGTCCTTCCATCGGTTGTTGCTCATGCATCATTCGGATTCTCGCATGGCTTCTTTGCATTTCTAGCTCTTCTGTCGCAGGCAGAGTCCAAATCTTCATCACTTTATGAAAGTATGTCAAGATGTGGATGAGTATGATCGAGTGGTTCGGTTAGAGGACAAATCTTGGCTTTCTCACGAGCTTACGCTTTCCTCTTTTGCCCTTTGTTCGTTCTCGTTTGAATTTATAGCATGTTGATGCAATTATCCTCATGAAGGGCTTGCAAAGATTGTATCAACTTCAAGGAAACTGAAGAGTTCCTCTTCCTCCTCAATAAACTCGGGTGTTCAAATCGCACCCTAGAGTGACTCAACTTCCACTTTCTCCATTCTCGCAGACGATTTTGGATGTCCGGATATGGTGGGGATAGTATCGTCAAATCATCATTGTCATCTTCGCGTTGTCCTCTAGTCTCGGGAATGGAGGGTAACATGGCTTGTCGCTCTTCACCCTCGGCAAGGCATCGCGAGGGGACACAACCTGTCAACAGGAGATTGACTTTCTCGGCTACTCCTTGTTCTCGTTGTTCGTCTACAATTTTGGGTCTTCAACTTGCCTCTCGTCCGATCGGCCTCAAGCAGACTTGGATGTTTCATCTATAATTTCGGAGACTCTACTTCTCCAAATTGTCTCAAGATTTGCTCTAGCCGAGGGAGACTCATTTGTTTTCTCAAGCTCGAACGCTTGAAGATTATTCTTCTTCTTTTGGTTTTCACCAAAGGAATATCAGTTCCACTTCCTTCGGTTCGTCGAAGGTAAATACCTTCGCAATTGTCTAGAGGCAAATCGCCTTCCTTGTTGTGGCGATCCTCTTCTTCTTAATTACTTGGAGAAGGATTAACAGAGTTCCTCTCCATTGCGGCGGCGAGGCGGAGTGACTTCGGCTGCAGGGGCAGTGCGGTTTTTCTTTTTCTTTGTTGCGGGGGCAACAGATCTTCTTTTGTGCAGTAGGGGCTCTTTCTTCTTGGGAGGGGATGAGACAATTGTTTCTTTAGGGTCGGTGATTCCCCTCACTTGTGTCTCCGCCCTCTTGGCATAAGCTCTCTTCGTGCTCGAGAGAGATTTGATCGGAACATCTTTTTGTTAACATAGAACGCCTTTCCATGTCGAAAAGGAACACCTTTCACCTCCATCAACCGCCAATCACCAGGCCATACCCCAAAGATCCTCCGAACGATCCATCTTCCTTGAAGGACTTATTCCCGATATTTTGGCGAGTTTGTCGTATACAAACAAACTTCGGCTAGTTTACCTTCTTCTCCTCCATGATCGCAGCCATCACGATCAACTTGGTTTTGGACGGTGATTAAAGCTTCCAAATTTGATGTCTACACACTTGGCAACTATGTCCAACGACTTATGGTAATCTTCCTTCCAGCCTTCTTATTTGTGTAGACAATCTTCGCAGAAGATCAGGTTTGGCTACTTCCTTCCATGCAAAGCCAGGTTTACATCACTTCATAGATCTTTGGCACTCCTTCCGCCGGTAGCAAATAGTGTTCGCCAAATCCTTGGCGGTGATTGTGAATTCTTTCCCGTGAACAGAGGACTTGATGCCTCGTCATGAACTTGAGCGTTCACATAGAAGCGCGCGACCTCCTCCATGTAGGTCATTTGAAACTCCATTGTGAGAAAGGGTTTCAGCCCAGGACTTCTCCACTTTCTCAGCTATTTTCTTCACAAAGGTTTCGTCGAACCCTGTTTGATCATTCCTTCAAAATCCACGGTAGAACCGGTGTGGATTTGTTTTCCCAACTTAACAAAATCGTAAGTAGATGCCATTTCTTGAAGATTACCAAAAAACTTTGAAAATGTGCTTTGAAAATCAGTAGTGTTTCGAGAGAGAAATTTATTTCTTTGCTTTTGGGAGAGATGAACAGATTGTGTAAAGTGAGAGAAAAATGGACGAAATGGTATATGTATGGGTTATGAAAGGACGTGCGGACGGTTTTTGAAATTTGATTGAGATCAACGGCTCGATTTTGCACGCCCGATTAACATTTAATTTTCGCATTTAATGCGGCAAAGCATTTATACCCAATCATAAGCTTGGTATGCAGCTTTTTTGTACACGTCATAATTTATGGACGTCATTCTTAAAAACATTCTGCTAGTAGTAGAAACGATGCGTTTTTGTCACTTTGCTCATAAATGACTCAAACTTGCTTCTTAGCCGATTCAACTCTTCTCTCTTTTCACATAGGTACTCATTTTGTCGCCTAACTTGATGCACTTATTCTCCGATACGATGATTTACTTAGTGATTCAAGAGCTCCACTCTCTTTCATCTTTTCACGTTCCATCTCTTTTCCTTGAGTCTTGAGTGTCAACTCAGCTCAATTAACCCTAATTCATGCTTCGAGTTCTTCAAATCTTGATTCACATAATGGTTTTGTGAATATATCAACTAACCGCTTATCGGTTGAGATATATTCAAGGTGATGTCCTTCTTTTCAACATGGTCTCTTATGAAATTATATCCGACATCAATGTGCTTTGTTCTTGAATGCAACACAGGATTTTTGAGTGATTGAAATTGCACTTGTGTTATCACACATAATTCGAATCTCTTTTTCTTCAACATCATAATCTCTCGGTTGTTGTCTCATCCATAAGACTTGGGCCCGCATGACTATGTATTCCCGCTTTGTGGATGTGGCTATTGAATTTTGCTTCTTGCTAAACCAGGAAATTAACCTATTTCAAGCATTTGACATGTACCGAAGTACTCTTCTGTCAACTCTACATCCAAAGATATTGAGTCCGAATAACCAATTAGCTTGAATCCACCTTCATTTGGATACCATAAGCCAACTTCTTGGCTTCCCTTTAAATATCTCAATATTCTCTTGGTTGCGATCATGTGGCTTTCTTTTGGAGCAGATTGAAATCTTGCACATACACCTACCGCAAAGGTGATGTCCGCCTACTTGTTGTGAGATAGAAGCGGTGAACCAATGAGTGCTCAGATCTTGTTTGATCCACAAGCTTGCCATCCGCATCCATATCCATTTTGGTGATGTATTCATTGGTATTTTCACGTAAGACTTCTCTTCCATACCAAATTTCTTCATTAAATCTCTAGTGTACTTTGTCCGGCTTATGAAGGTTCCATCCTTCATTTGTTTTACTTGGAGTCCTAAGAAGAATGTCACTCTCCCATCATGCTCATTTCAAATTTGCTTTGTATGAGATTTGAGAATTTATCACACACGACTCTTTGTTTGTGGATCCAAAGATGATGTCATCCACATATATTTGAACAAGCAAAAGATACTCTTCTTCTCATCTTGAATTCTCAAGAGTGTTCTGTCTACTTTGCCCTTTGTGAATCCATTCTCGATCGGGGAATTGTGATAATGTGTCATACCATGCTCTTGGTGCGTGCTTCAATCCATATAGAGCTTTCTTGAGTTTGTACACTTTATCTCCAAGAGTCTTCGCTCAAATCCCGGAGGTTGTTCAACATATACTTCTTTTCCAACAATCCATTAAGGAATGCACTCTTCACATCCATTTGATATACAATGAAGTTCTTGTGAGCAAAGATAGGCAAGAAACATTCTTATGGCTTCTAATCTTGCCACAGAGCAAATGTTTCATCAAAATCTATCCCTTCTTCTTGGCAAAGTATCCTTTGGCTACCAATCTTGCTTTGTTTCTTACCACGTAACCTTCCTCATTCATCTTGTTTCGAACACTCATTTTGTGCCAATAACATTTTGATGGGTTGGTCTTTGAACCAACTCCCACACTTTGTTCCTTTCAAACCGATTGACTCTTCTTGCATGGCTTGAATCCAATGTGTGTCATCCAATGCTTGTGACACATCTTTTGGTTCTATTTGAGAGATAAAACAAATGAACATTGCTTCTTGTTGAGCTCGGATATGGTTCTTACACCTCCTCTTACATCTCCAATGATTAGGTCCGTGGATGGTCCTCGGCTATCTTACATCATCGAGGTTGGAGTAAGTTAGCTGGATTCAGTCGTCTTGCAGTTGTGTTATTTTGATCAACTCTCTCATTGTCACTTAGCTGTGAATTTTCCAGCTGTCTTTGAGATTCAGCTATCTCATCTTCATCTTGGTTTATGGCTCGGCCGGCTTCAACAATAGGGACTCTTCTTCGCATGGTTGGTGATTAAACTTGTCGGTGACTCTTCAATGTCTTCTCCATTTACATTGGGTTCATCAAACACCACATGGATGGACTCTTCTGTAACCATTGTCCTCTTGTTGAGCACTCTATAGGCTTTGCTTTCAGCTGAGTATCCCAAGAAGATACCTTCATCAGCTTTAGCATCAAAAGCCTTTAAATTGTCTTTGCCATTATTATGGATGAAGCATTTACATCCAAATATTCTTAAATATGCAACATTTGGCTTTCTCCTGTCCAAATCTCATAGGGAGTCTTTGTCATTTTGTCTTTTATCATGCATCTGTTTTGAGTATAGCATGTTGTGTTTATTGCTTGACCCCACCCAAAATCTTTTAGCGCCTGCCCCGCTTCAAACTAACATGGTCCTTCTTTGTTTGTTTGAGAGTTCTATTCCTTGTTTACGCAACTCCATTCTCACTTTGTGGAGTTCTTGCTGCAGATAGTTCATGAGCAATACCATTTTCAATACAATAGTGAGTTATTATTCCATTGACAAACTCGGTTCCTTTGTCGATCGATTTTAATGATGGTTTGACTCTTCTCATTTTGAATTCTCTTCATCACCATTTGTGGTAGCTTTCGCAAGGTTGCTTTCTTCTTACACATGAAAATTGTCCATGTATATCTTGAATAATCATCTACTACCACCAAGGTGTATTTCTTTCCACTTATGCTAGCATTTGGTTCAATGGACCAAATAGATCCATATGTAACAGGTGCAATATTCTTGTTGAAGATAAACATGTCTTTTCTTTGAATGATGATTTGATCTGTTTTCCCATCCGACATGCTTCACGGACACTTTCCTTCTTGTATATCGAGTCCTGGGAGTCCTTCTACAAGATTGCTCCTTGCAAGTTTGTTAATTGTTTTGAAATTCGGTGACTCACTTCTTGTGCCCCACCCAACTTGATTAATTTGTACTCTTTGCTAGCGCATGTGACAAGTGCTTGGTGTTGCGTTGACCAATCTACCATATACATGTTCTTTTGTCCGCATCCATGCAACACTACTTCATTGGTTTGATGTTCTTGATTTGACACACTCCCATATTGAATCCAACATTATAGCCCTTGTCACGCGAGTTGACTTATGCTTAGTAAGTTGAAATTGAGGCCTTCAACATATGCAACATTTGTGATTTATAATCCATTTTCTTGATGGATCCAATGCCTCTTATTTCCCTGGAGCTCCATTTCCTCCAAATATGACTTTTGCACCTCTAACCTCCTTGAATTTTGATAGATTTTTCTTGTTTCCTATCATGTGTCCGGAATGTACCACTATCCATGTACCAGGTTCCTTAGCACTCTGCTAACATTCCTTGAACCCGCAATCAAGGAAATTAGGTTTTAGGTACCCATACTAGTATGGGTCCTGAGGGGTTAGTATTGTAAGATGATCTAACCAACATATAGCCAAATGATTTGACTCTAAGAGGTTGCCATCTATCTCGTGCCATAATCATAATTTACTTTGGCAAATTGCTTGGGGTTTTTAGGTTCATACAAATTGTCTCTTTTGTCTCGTATGCTTGTGTGTGTGTTTTAACAATTGCCTTCTTTGGGTAGTTGTGATATCTCTGTGTGTAGTGCTTGGGTGCATATGTGTCTTGAAGATAGCTCTTTTGCCTTTGGAATGGCCTTTGCCATCTAGGCATGTATTCCATAGATCTTTCTTTGAATTTTCATATTGTACCAATCGGCTTGGCTTGGATAGTTACTACCATTCCCATCATATGTGTTCCTTTTATAGAACTCCTGGGGCTTTTGGTAGCTCTGTTTCTTCTTTTCTGAGTACTTCCCATTTGGAATTTCTTTGAGGAACTCTGGATTTCTTCTCAAATTGTATCCTCTCAAGACACTCAATTTAGTTGTTTTCCTTTTCCTTTATAACCAATGCCGTTTGTTTGTGATTGTGTTTTGGAATGAATGTGTGTGTAACATTTGGTGTCTTGGTTTTTTGAGATGCTTCATTACTTGAAGATCCTTTTTCCAAGATCACTCGGGAGTTTATTTGTGGACAAAGGAATTGAATCTTATGCCCTGTCTTATCTCGCATTCTTTTTCGCTCATGATAAGATCATCCAAAGATTTAGATACCTTAGTAAATGAGGCAATCACATTTTTGAGGTCATTTTCCCTCTTTTCTATAGCAGATTATCAATGTTATTAACTTAGCATTTTCAAATTTTTAGTACTTTATTCTCATCGGCTATGCGACTCAGTACTCGGCTCCTTAGTCAATTTGTGAGTTTTGGCTTTGAGTTGGCATTGTTCTCCTCTCATGTATCGGTGTGTGTGAGGATTTAATGAGCTCAAGTCTTTCATCATTTTGCCTAATGAATCATAAAGATCGTGGGTGATGAAGTGTGTGTGTCACAATCACTATCACCGAACGAGTGTGATGAGTTAGAGTGTACCTCATCTTCTTGATCGGAGTTGGTCTTGTTCTTTGGCCATTAAACGGATCAAGGTTTCTTCTTCAGTCACTTGAATAGTCGCTTCACTACTCTCTCGAAAGTCTGCTTTGTGTCTTTTGACTTGGTTTGTCTCTCGAAGTCTTTACATTGACCAACATTGCCTTTTTCTTTTCTTGTCTTTTTTCTCTCAAGACTCTTATTTCCTCTTCGTTCCGGTATTTGTTGACTACGAGGATATGGGCAATCAATGGCATAGTGACTGGTTGCTGCAGGTTCAAAGATAGATTCTCAACTTTTTTATCACTCTTTCCATTCTCGGATTGTCGACTCTTTGGTACTCAACCTTTTAATGCTCGCTCTCTTGGGTGGCCTATCTTCCTTGACTTGGGACGGAGTGAGTATCTTCCGGAGGATTCACCTTTGCCTCTCTTGTAATTCTTGTTGAAGAACTTGTTAAATCTTTTAACCATCAAGGCAATCTCCTCCGATCGATGACTTATTTGCCTTGACTCTTTTCCCATCCTTAACTATTAGAGCAAATTTGTTTTGGGCAAAACTGTCTCTTCTTGGTCTTTTCTTCTCGGCTCAAATTCGTAGGCTTTGAGATCCGAGAATAGCTCATGGTTGGATGTTTTTGATAGGTCCATGGAATATCTCGGGGCCATGACCTTCATTTCCCACTCGGTTGGGAGACTTCTTAGAATCTTCATACACATCTCCTTCGTGTATATTTTTTCCAAGTGCGAGATAGCTCATTGGTAATTTCGTGAATCGAGCATCCGGTTGATCAAGGTTTCTCATTCAAGCATCTTAAAATTTTCAAATTTTTGTACAAAGAACAGATAGCTTTTTTTTTGATCCGCTCGTAGCCTTCACAAATCAAAGTTAGCTTATCCTGCATTTCTTTCGCCGTCTTTCATGATTTGACTTTGTTGAACATGGCTTTGTCCAAAGTTTTGTAAAGAATGTCATTGGCCACATTATGCAGGTTGTATCTTTTTCTATCATCATTTGTCCATTCACTTCAGGTTTTTCAACCATAGGTCCTGGGAGCAACATCCTCTTTCTCCTTGTTGCAGCACTCTCCTGCGATTGTGTTCACTTTTAAAATTTGTAGTGGCCCATCTTCTATTATTATCCATATTTCATCGTGTAATGATGATAGATGAGCTCGCATACGAATTTTCGGTCATCAAATTCCTCAATTGTGAACATAGGGATGCGTGTCAAATTTGCTTCCATGATAGTAACTTTTCTTTGAATAAAAGAGTTTTGAAAGATCAAGTGCTAAAAGCAAGCTTTGAAAGATTGGAGATGTAGTTCAAGAACGCGGAAGGCTCAATGAACCAACCGCTCCGATACCACTTGTAGGTCCCAAGGGTGTGAGTGTAAGGTTTAGAAGGGGTTGAATAAACCTTACAAACTTTTCGATTTAGTCCTTTTAAAATAGTTCGAGTTAATTCTTCACGGCTAAGTCCTTGATGGATGACTAAGTTAGTTAACCAGAGTTAGCCACTCAAGCGGACTCGGCGAGTTGTTGATAGAATAACTCGTTGCTTAGTCTAAAGCTTAACTCGATTGTGATATGTTTTTTGGAAGACTTAACACCCTTGAATTTGGTTTAAGTATGTTTTAGTACTTGGTTTTAGCACTTTGTTAATTATCGGTTGGATAGCAAATTTATCGTGAGATATAAAATAATATACGAGAATTGAAGTCTTTGAAATGTAAATGACACAATAAATTTTATAGAGGTTCGAAGATGGGGTAATTCTTCTAATCCTCTCTTCTCCAACTCCTGGAGGAATCCACTAAGTATTGATCGAGTACAAAGTGATTATCGGTCCGGATCAAGTCTTGATCACATAGCCGACTTGATCCTTTGGGACTCGTCCGGAGATGTCTTGGTCACACTTGGTGGCTTCTCGTATGACTCGGCTCTTCTTCACTGCAGGCCGCTTTGCCTTGCTACTCTGACTCACTTGCTCAAGCTTCTTGGATTTGATCACGAAGACCTCCAAGAACTTAAGACTGGTTCGACCTTGAACCTTTCTACAATCCTCGTGGAATGTAGACCCCTTTGATTCTTCAAATGTTTCCTCTTCAATCGATTGAAGTCTTCCTTCACAGGTAAGTGTTGGATTGATTTCCTTCAAGTTCGCTTGAGGATTAAGCTTGAATGACTTGAGAATTTTTAAGTTTGATTTGAATAATGGCTTGAAAGCTTGTGTTTCGTGTATGCAAGGTCACCTTTTCTCAAATTGATTCCTCGGCCTTTTATAGTGTTCTTTTGAAAATCGCCCGTTGAAGAGATAGGCTAATTTTCAAAAGACACTTGTGGTCGTTGACATGTCTTGTTGCGATCCTTGAAATTGACATTTCCTCGTATTGAATGAACCTTGACTTTTGAGTTCTAACACGGTCAGTGCGAGTGCTTCCCACTTTGGTTTATTCCTTTTGACGCTTAAGGGTGAGCACTTTAAGAAATGCGGCATGGAAGTATTACTTGTTTAAGTAACTTTCTTGACTTATGTGCAACGGATCCTTTTCGGATCGTTTTGACTTGATGCAGTTCTTAACTTCCCCGGATGACTTGAGTCGGCTCCCAATCATGGATGACTCATCTGTCACTTCAACTTGAGACTTGGCTATCTTGAATTGACTTGACCGACACTTCACACACCGCACCTCGGTGATACTTCTCCGATCGAGTTCTGTCTTCTCTTCCTTGCCATACTCATTGCCTCACAATGAGTCTTCATTCTAGTCTCGGTTGACTTTGCATATTTAGGCATAGTGACTTAACTCGGCTCGAACAACCCTATCTATTACAATGCAAATTACAAAGAAAATGGGGTGCCAACTTTCTAGTCTAAGTTTTACATGGCATTCATCAAAATATAAAAATAAATTTCCCAACAAGCCTTTTTGGAAAAACAATTGGGATAAAAAAAACCAACTTTACGGGTTTGAAAAGCACCACTTGAACATCCGGCAAACCAAAGAAAATTTCACCATCGGGAAATTGGTTTCAACCTCTTTCAATTTGTTTTCTTCTCTTAAGAAGATAAATCTCGAGTCTTAAAAGGAAAACCTGGTCTTTCGACAACCATTATCTTATTCTCTCGAGAACGGCAGTCGAGGATGTTTTTGAATCTATCAAACTCTCTAATGTGTTGGATCTTTGGGTTCAAATCCGGAACTTGCCATACCACCGGATAGGGATAGAAACGGCGGAAAAATCGGAAAGAAAGTTGGTAAGGTCATCGACATTATCATCCCCGGAACTGGAAGTTCCAATGGCGGGTGTATCAAGATTTTGGTAGAGATAAACCTGGATAAACCTCTTCTCGAGAGGGACCAAAATCAATCTTGGAGAAGAATTCGTGTGGGTCGACTTTCGTTACGAGAACCCAAGGATTCTCGCTTCTATTGTTGAAAGGTTGGAAACCTTGAAAGAGGATATGAATCCGAGAAGGGAAGATCTAAAGGATGATAAACTCTTGGACGGCCAATTTGGCGATCGGGCCGAGAGCCCTCGGCTCTTTCTCGGATAAACCCAAACAAAACCTGGTGAATGCTAAACCCCATATCACGAGAGTCCAATCTGTCCTCACAAAAAGACGAAAAATCGTGCGAGAATCCTATAATATCATAAAAAAGTGTTGAAAGGATTACGAGAGGAAGGTGACGGAAGCATGGAAAACTCTTTTAAGAACCTTATCAACTCTAACTCCCCCATTGTGATTGATGAGAATCTTACGAAAAGAAATGAATGTCGCATGACAAATATTGATCCAATATTGTATGCAACTACTCCTCCTACTTCTTACGCCCCATATGATGAAAGCCTTAATAAGGAGAATGAGCCCATTTTGACCAATACGGACATGATTGATGTTCTTTGTTTTTGGATGGAAAAAGCCTTTGAAGGAAATTCTTAACACATAATGTGGTCTAAACAAAGAAAAAAAGTGAAAAAATCTACTTTTACCGAGAGGGGTAAGACCTAAAAATGCTCGAACTTCTACCACTACCCCAATGGAGATCAACTCGAACATGATATCATAGGAAGTGGCCAAAAAGACAATCGAACTGATTGATGAAGAAGGGGAAGACTTGACTGGAAAACAAAAAAATCAAACTTAGTGAAGTGAATAACATCGAGTCTTGTGAACAACAAAGAGGTGGAGGTGGCTCTAAAATGGGCCCAACCCCATCATTGAAAGCTTGTGTGTGGAATTGTAGAGGTTGGGAGGACCTCTACTATTCCCGATTGAAGGAGTCTTTGAGACTCCAACTCCCGATTTGTTATTCCTTAGTGTGAAAAAAAAAAAAAATAATTTAAAACAACTGTGGGTATTTGTGGGTATTTCAAGAGGAAAAATTGAATGAAAAGAAGGTGGTTGATTATGCATGGAATGATCTGGCTCAAATTTCAAAATCTCAATAACCTTCATCAAACGGTGGATCACCTTCCCGATTCTAGCAATGTTTCACATAACAATAACTTTGCGATAGGACTCACAATTGTGGTCAATTTCAAAACTTATTGCACAATATGGTAGCTTCCGGGAGGATGGATTGTTTCTCAAGATGGCTCTCGATTCAAGTATGGGCGGCGGACTAGGGATCTTGTTCAAGATTCGGTGGAGGCCTCTCCGCTGGTATTCGACAAGCTTATGTGTTTTGCTTTCAGACATTGGCTCAAGAACATTATCATACATATAGATGATAAGGATATTATCTCTAAATTGAACTCACGTTCTTCCTTTTTCTGGGGACTTTGAGAAAATATCCGAAGACATCTATTTGCTATGGTTGTTGTTTGATCAATGTTTTTGGTTCTCAAGACTCCAAAAGCATCTCTATGTGTAATAGACTAGCTTCCTTAATTGTTAACAATAGTGTTGGTTTGAATTGGGTTCACCAATTTCGCCGCTTCTGTTTAGCTTTTAGGCCTTTAGCTTGATTGGCTATGTTGTAGTTTGTAATAATTGCCTTGAGTTTTCTATTAATGAAAAGTTGTCGTTTAGACAAAAAAATAAAAGTAGAAAGTTAAAACTTGCATGAAATATCAATTAAATAAGCAAACAATGCATCAAGAAACATGATTTGGTAATATACACAACTTGAAACATGTCTTAGTGGTCACTTACTCATTGGCTAGTTTTTCATTATCAATCTAAGAATTGTAAGGCCAGGCGAGTTACCCTCATTTTGCATGAAACTATGTAAGATATTGAATGACCTTCTTTCAAGTACTTCCCAAAAATTGAATCTAATTACACATATTTGAAATTTCTAAAACTTAAAAGTCGTTAGCTAACACAACCTATTTTCTAAAACTGAAAAACATGTACCTAACACAACTTATTTTCTCTATTCTCGATCTCTAATCTTACTGCTATATACCAATGCATGTGGTTTTGAACTAAATAAATTCTCAAGTGACTAAGAAATTTGGCAATGACTTACATCACTAATTAAGAGTTAATGTACTTGAAAGAAGACTGAATTTCCTTAAAAATTAAAATTATATATCCCAGCCAGACCCAATCAAGAATATACCAAAAAAAAGGGGGAAAAAAGTAAGTTGCACCAGGAAATTTCAACTAACTGAGTTTTCTGAAAATTAAAATCATATAAACCAAACCCAACCAAGAATACAATAAAATATATAATTCTAAGTTATCACCTAAGCATATAATCCTCTTATTCTTATCGGAAAAATCTCAAAATTTAAATAGAAAATAAGATTCCTACCACAATATGCTCTGACTCTGGCCTCGAACTCTAACTCCAACTCCGCGATTCTACCACATTTAGTCCATAAACACCATATTTGGTCCCTAGAAACTTGTTGTCAAACATTGACTATGCCCTCGAACTTTAACTCTGTGATGTATCTGTACAATTTAATGGTGGGAAATTTTATCCTTTTTGAATTATTAGTGGTGTGGTAGATCGAAAGGATAGAATGTGAATTTTATGTTCGTTGTAGCTCAGTTTCCTCTTTGAACGAAATTATGAACTGCACCAACAACCTTCAACAAAATAATTTTTTAAAAAATTAAAATTATCCGAGACAACCAAAAATACAACAAAGTCGATAATCCAAGAGAGAATGTGAATTTTTTGTCTCTTTGAACAAAATTATGAGTTGCACGAACTACGTTCAACTATGTTAACATGCATTTCGAAATAAGTTTCAAATGCTAAAAAAATATCTACTTGTAAATGATATATTATTTCAAGTACTTCCCAATAAATTAAATACATCCTCTTTAATCTTACTGCTATACAACAATGCATATGATTTTGAACTAAATAAATTCTATAGTGACTAAGAAATTTAGCAATGACTTACATCAAATAATTACAGAGTTAACATATTTGGAAAAAGACTGAATTTCCTTAAAAATTAAAATTATCCAAGCCAAACCCAACAAAGAACACACAAAAAATCTGAGTTGCACCCAAAACTTTCAACCAGCTGAGTTTTCTTGAAAATTAAAATTATACAACCCAACCAAGGATACAACAAAATCTGGATATAACAAAATCTCTAATCCTAAGTTATTACCTAAATACATTATCCCTTTCATCTTACCAGAAAAATCTCAAAATTTAAATAGAAAAGAAAAGACCTACCGCAATATGCTCTGACTCTACCCTCAAACTCTAACTCCAACTCCACAATCCACCAGATTTAGTCCATAAACACCATATTTGATCCATAGAAACATGTATCATACGTTGACTCCGCCCTCTAACTCCATGATGTATTTGTACAATTTAGCGTTGGAAAGTTTTTAACTTTTTGATTTATTTGTGGTGTGGTAGATCAAAAAGAGGAAAAGTGTATTTTATTTGTTTACTTTCGCTAGAGTTTCCTCTTTGAACATAATTATGAATTGCACCATCTTTCAACAGAATATCATATTGAATTAACATAAAATTAGTGTTCAACAAATTATGTGGACATAAACATAAAATCAGTGTTCAAAAGATTAAATGGACATAACTGTATGAATTTTACATGTATATATGTAAGGTTAAATGGGTAAAGAGAATTGTATCCAAATTGAGGGAACAAACCTCATCTTTCATTTTTCTAAAAGAAGCAATAACTCCAATAAGAACTGTGAGGAAGAAATTTCATTTTAGAAAGTGAGAATCGATGATACCGAGCGAGCTGGGCAAACATATGTCCACGTGGATATTATTGGTGATGATGACGAAAGCCGTCCAAGATGATATGGACCGACCAAGATGACGTAAGTAATCGAAAGCCGATGATGTGGCACGAGCCGAGCCGACCACTACAACCAGATAAAATCACACAAGTGCTCCACTCAACAAATCTCCCACTAAGTGGATTCAACACTCAGTGGAAGACACCACTGTCGCCGACAAGTCAAAGGACAAGTCAACAAGTTTCTCTCAACATATGGCCAACATGCGCCTCATGCACACCAGGGAGAAGACACATATCCCACAATTATCCCACTATTATGCTATATATAATGATGATTAGCCCACTAATTTTATTAATATAAATATATCTCATCTATTAGGAAAAATACAAGAGAGAAAATCCGACTATATGGCTTGTAAAATTCAAATTGAGTGACTAAACCCGACCAGGACACGGTCCCGGACATGGTAGAATTAGCCACCTTTTGCATATTTCCAAGTGTTTGCTTTATTTCCACGTCATTTTATTAAAGTACTTTGTTTGTTGATCCAAGAAGAACGTCGACAAATTGACGCAGAAGAGGAGGGCCCGTTTGGTCGATCAACTTTTCGAGATATCCAAACCAATCCTAAGGTAATTCATTTCATTTCCCTACAAAAATGAGTGAGAATTCCGAACCTACGAGAAACGAAGACCCACCCCAAGATACACAGAATGACCAAAACACCAATGGCCAAAACATACCCCAATGGGCCGAGGTGCGGCTTTATGCCCTCGCATAGTTTTTCACCAACCCAAATTTCATCCGATAGATGAACCACCTCGTTACCCAAGCCCTCAAGCAAGTCCTCCACCACAAATACAACCTCCTCACCAATAAACCCCCACGAGTAGATCCACCACTAAACGCCAACCCACAAGATCCAACACCTCAAACAACGACAATCGGGAAGTCAACTCTCGAAAAGCATACAACTTGATGAGAGACGTGAAAGAAAGAAGAAGGGCGAGATGATGTAGGAGAATACAATCGAGTGGCTAAATCGTCACCTCTACTTGGCGCTTCGTCAGGCCCGCTCAATGTTCGCAGGGCGTTTGGGGTTGGGCCCAATCCAGGAATGGCCTCTATAGTCTATTAATTCCAGGCCCCATTTCTCGATGAGAGAGCCACCTAGGGCCAACAGAGCTCAAGGTCCCGATCCGATTAATGAGCGAGAGGTGGAGATACTTCGCCTTTGACGTCGTTTGAATGAGTTGGAGAGACACTCGACAATGCTCACTATCGGTCGAGCCCTATGACAAAGCCGCCCTGTGATGATGTTATGTCACTCTTCGCTCCACACATTTTTTCAACTCCTCTCCCAACAAAGTTTAAGGTTCCCCAAATTGGTATGTATGATGGAGAAACCGACCCAACTACTCATACCCACAAATACTTGGCATGGACGGAGTTATATGGCCCAGTGATGCTAATGCGTGTAGGGCGTTCCCTCTAACCTGGGCGACCGAGCCTATCGATGGTCTCGGACCCTACCATTCGCTCTTGGAACGATCGATGCCCGCTTTTACCACCCGTTTTCGACATCCAGGTCCGCGCACTCCAAAGGATTCCCTTGTAAACATCAAGCAAAGCGAGGATGATGAACCGAGAAAAGTTATATCGCAAGGTTCAACAAGCGGTCCGAGAGATGGAGTCGGTCTCGGACGATGCAATACTCATACGGCCATGGTCGGGCTCGCACCCCATACTCGATTTGATTTACGCCATCCATGCAGTCATGGGCGATCACCTTTCAAGAGGTCCTAATTCCCGCAGAGCGTCACATATGCGCCGAGAAGCCATGGCCAGCCTTACAACCCGATCGAAAGAAAACTCGGGCGCCAAAAAGATGGCAAGAAAAAAGCCGTTTCTGGTTCCGGTCGGGATTCAAGTCTTTCGCAGAGAATCCGACCACGGGATATAAGTCATACCAAGAAGTCAACGTCGAGGTAGCGGCGATGAGGAGCACCTTGGCACACACTCCAATGACCATTTGGAACGACATTAAGAACCTAAAACTGCTACCACCAGCTCGCCCTTTGAAGTTTGGATCCGTCGAAATTAGGCGTCAACATATCTTCTTTGCTACCATAAATTGATTGGACATGAAACAGGATGAGTCGGGATCTCATCCAAGAGATCATGAGGATTGTCCGAGGGGAGGGCCGGAAGAGATATGTCAATGAGCTCCCACCACCACCCGGCCCTCGCTCCCGAAACAAATCCGGAGCGAGTGGCCAATTCGACTCGTTTACCACCTCACAACGAGAACCAGGATAGGAGATCGACATTGATCAACATTAATAGGGTCGAAGAAAACCGGTTCGTTCAAAAATAGGCACACTATGGAATTATATGTAGATGATATGCTTGTAAAATCTCGTATCTTTCTTGATAATCTTTTTGATCTTAATGAAATGTTCAAAATTTTACGCGAGTACAAGATGATGTTAAATCCAAAAAAATGTACATTTGGCGTCGGCTCGGGTAAAAGTTTAGGATATATGGTCGATCGAGAGGGGAATCGAGGCTAATCCGGATAAAATCAAAGTTATAGTCGACACGGAACCCCTAATTCTGTTAAAAAGTGCAAAGCTTAAGCTGGGCGCCTAGCCGCCTTAAGTAGATTCGTCTCGAGATCGACAGATAAATGTAAACCATTCTTTGAGATAATAAAGAAAAATAAGGATTTAGAATGGACCGAAAGCGGAACACGAGCTGACATTTGAATCATTGAAGCAACACTTAAGCATCCATCCATGTTCTGCAAAAACTAGGCAGGGGAAAGACTTGTATTTATATCTTGCGGTTTCGAATATGCAATTCGGTACTCTCGATTAGATAATTTGATTCAACATCGATTTTTATTATATCGGCCAAGCCCGCACGATGTCGAATCGAGATATCCTTCGATGGAAAAAGCTGGCATATGCATTAGTAATCTCGGCATGGAAGCTAAAGTCGTACATTTTGGAGCACAAGATCATTGTATTAACAAATTATCCTTTGAAGCAAGTCATGCACCGACCCGACACTTCAGGTCGATGATCAAATGGGCCATGGAGCTCGGCCGATTCGAAAATTATATATGAGCCGAGGCGGCAATCAAAGGACAAGACCGCAGACTTCATTGCGAGTTCACTCGGTCAATCCAACTAGACATCATAGAAGAGCAAGAATGGAAATTGTTTATCGATGGTTCTTCCACTGCAGACCGAGTAGGGGCAAGATTGTGATAATCAATCCAAAACATAAGTGCTACTACTCGGCCGTGCGGTTCCAGTTCCCCGACCAACAATGAGTTGGAGTATGAAGCGTTAATAGCATGTCTAGAAATGGCAAAGATCGATGGGTGCGAAAAAGATCGCTCGTCACAAAGTGACTCTAGTTGGTAGTCAAACAAATAAATGGAGAATATAAAATAAATGAGCCGAAGATAGCATGGTATTGAAGCTTGCAAAGAATAGACTCTCTCATTTCAAGGCGAAGTCATACATATACCCGGAAGAATGTACAAGCGAGGACGCCTTGGCATGGCTAGCATTCACCGGGAACCGACTGATCAAGACATTACACGGTAACCCATTTATCTTCACCTTCATTGAGCACAAAAAAAGATAAATGCCAACAAAGGTGCCGGTGAAGCCAGGACATTAAGAACGTGGTCGCTTTCGGTACACTATATAGTGGATGGGATCTGTCATAAACGTGGATACTCGGTCCCACCGCTCAGTGCTTATTAGAAAGCAGATGATGCCGACTACGCTCTCCGCGAAGTGCATGAAGGAATTTGTGGGAATCATGCGGGGCCGACGCTAAAGATATAAAGCGATCCGGACAAGGGTACTCACCGCCGTCCTTGAAGTAGGACGCGATCTCACTAGTCAAGAAATGCGAAAGATGTCAACGATTCGCACCGCAAGTCGTACCACCCCGAAGCTGACTCACTTCAATTTTCGGTTCTTGGCCATTTTCAAATGGGAGTAGACCTCATCGAACCACTCCCCACCGGCAAAGGGGCGTGACATATGCCGTAGTGGCAATAGACTATATTACTAAGTGGGCAAGGTGGAGCCCCCTAGAAAAGATAGACGAAGAGAATATCGTCAATTTTGTATGGAAGTCAATCATATGTAGGTTCGGGATACTATACTCGATAGTAACAGAAATGGAAAATAGTTTGATAATCAAGATTTCAAACTTCTTGCGAAAGTTTTCATATCAAGAATCATTTATCCACTCCATATCACCCACGAGTCTAATGGCAAGCCGAAGCGGTGAACAAAGTCCTCAAATATACGTTAAAGACAAGATCGAAGAATCTATGGAAATTGGCCCGAATCGCGGAGTCTATGGGCCTGAGAACAACGCATCAATCGCCACGGGTGAAACATCTTTCTCCTGGCATATGGAGCCGAGACCGAATCATTCCAAAGTGGAAATCGTGGCCCCAACATTGAGAATTGCTAATTTTTAGAAGAAATGAATGAGGTCGCCTACGAGCCGAACTAGATCTTAGAAGAAAAGAGAGATGCGATCTTTAAGATGAAAAATGCTATATACAAATAGAGAAATGAAAGGTACTACAACTCAAAAGTGAAGGAAAGAAAATTCTGGTCGGCAACCTAGTCTTAAAAAGGTCAGGGGATCGAGCCTGACCATCAAGTCGACTTGGGAAGGTTCATATACTACTACATAAACATGTTTTGTGACAACAATTTGTCGTCGCAAATACTCATTTGTCGCCGCAAATAGTTTTTTCAAGCGTCAACCTATTGTCGCAAAAATATGGACGCCAATGCCTTGACGCTTAAAAGATTATTTGTGACGATTACTATCGTCACAAAAGCGTTAGGTATTTGCGGCGAGGCTTGTTGTCACAAAAGCTTCTTTCTCGTAACAAAAGCTCTAAGTACTTGCGGCGATGCGTGTCGTCACAAAAAGCCTTTCCATGTTGTCACAAAAGCTTCTAAGTATTTGCAAAGAACCCCTTTGTCACAAAAGCCCCTTTTAAATTATTATTTTTATTCTCAATTTGTTATCCCTTTTTTACCTGTATTCTCCCAAAATTAAGATCAATCCAAACACATAAAAAAATATTTATCAACATAATAATTAAATATCAAATTAACCATACGTATACACAAATTTGACCAAAACAAAACAAGTATATATAACAAACGGGAACGTCCCAACTAAACCTAATCACCTAAAAAATTGCCCAACTAGCATAAAGAAAAGATCCACATGTTGTTTCCATTTGCGAAAGAAGATTGCTTTATGTTGTCGACGTTTTAAGTTTTGTTAACCTGCAAATAGAAGCAACTAATAAAACACCAGCATATCAAATATCCTAATATACATTTATCAAAATTTAAACTTGAGCAACTTCAAGAACTAGAATAATACAAAAGAAATAAACCAAATCCAATAGGAGAATACATGTGAAAAAAAAACACCCTTCCTCCATAAACATTTAGGTTTCAACGCTTGCAAGAAGGTAACAATGACACCATGTTTCAATTAGTTGCACTGGTGGCAGCGTGCTTCAAAGAAGTATATTCAGGAAAGCCATTTTGAAGTTCAAACTCACCTCAAAAGAGAAAATCCAAATAGAGAGGTTTAAGGCTCAGAAAGGCATCCATGAATGTTCAGATAAACCAAGCTCTTGACCCTATGAATTATCATACCAAAACATGTTTTTTACATTCTTCTGGCTTGTCTAAAAATGTATCCAATAGAACAAACAGATTTACGTTTAGAAGACTTTCTACAAAGTCAAATAATAAATGAAAATCAAATATACACAATAAAATTTACTCTAACAACAGCAGTCAAAAACAATAATAATATCTCACATTTGTCTTTTGCAAGCCATCAATAGCTTCAATTGTAATTCTCCTATCAATTGTAGAAATCTTTAGAAGAACTCCAGTCGTGCAATCCATATTTCATTTAAAATACAAATGACAGTCCGTTAATTTCCCAAATGAAGAAAGCAAGTACAAAAATGGGCTAATGTAAATGCAATCAAATAATAAATGAACATCAAATATACACAATAAAATTGCTCAACAGTTATATACACTTCTCACCAAAAATCCAAATGAAGTCTTACCTCCTTGCTAATACATCCTTTTCACTGTAAAGGGCCCTTGTAACTGAAGGTGCAGGTGCATCAGAGAAAGTTGATAGCTCATCAATCTAGATTATATCAAAAGAAAGAGTACTGTTAATAATTCCAATAAGAGAGTGTTTGCAAATTTCAAAAAACAAAAAGAAAATGATTCTCAAATGAGAATCACTTTTTCTTTTTTATTGAAGCTGAGAATCACTCTTCTTTTCTCCCCCTTCTCTCTACCCAAAAAGAAAAAAACCCTAATATTCTCCTTCTTCCCTCCCTCACCTATCCCAGCCGCCTCCCCTCCCCTCCTCCCTCTCCTCCTCCTCCTCCTTCCCTTATCCCCTCCCCTCCCCAACCATGTTTCATGATGGAGCCAATGAAGGTATATCCCTTGCGTTATCCGGAGGTGATCGGTTTTTCCGATCGAGAGTGGAGGCAAGTCGAAGGTCGGAGCTACAAAGAGGAGAGTTGGAGCCGGGTAGGTGATGGGTTGCCGGTTGCGGTTGAAGATCGGGTGAGGAGAGACATTTTTATTTTCCTTTTTTTTTTTTCGATTTTTCTGTTTTTTTTTTTTTTTTTTTTTTTTACCGGTTGATTTGCGAAACTCGAGGCGGTCGGTAATTTCGGGCTTGCGGTGCGTGTAGTAGCTCGTGCCCCGGATTTGTTCGAGTTGGGTAGTCTCCTTGCGGAGTGCCTTAGTCCTCCTTTCGGAGGTGGTTTAGTTTCCTTTGGAGTTCTTAGTTTTTATTTGTTTTTAGTAGTTTCTTGTTTTGCTCCCTCGAATTACGGTGGTTTTACCTCTCGTACGGAGTTCTCCCCTTGACATATATCAATGTATGTATGTTCAAGGTGGCCATTTTGGAGTTAGCGAGTGTAAGTTTATTTGATTAATGAATATATTTCTATCGTTTGAAAAAAAAAAAGAAGCCGAGAATCACCTTTTCTTTTTCTTGAAGTTTGCAAACACTCCCTAAGACTCAAATGATCTGGAGTAAATGTGTTGCAACGAAGTATTTGTAAGCTTCAAAATGCAGCCAACAACTTTGAAATATCAATATCTTAGGTTATGTCATGGCAATTTCCTGAAAAATAATTATCTGATTAAGCTTCAAAAAATGTTAAATGCGGTTGAAATTCAAAACCTCTACTCTGCAAAACAACTAATTGATTGGTTGACAGTCAACTCATATTCATCACGCTACAATTATAAGCCTTTACTAACCTCCAATTAAATCGAAAGTGTCATCAAGAAGATTAAAAGATTATTGTGTATTAGAAAGACAAATCCTGCCAAAATTAAGTAGAAAGAAGAACATCGGTTATCAGACAGCCGGTTGATAAGACTCGACTTGGGATCAGATCTGAATTGTACAATGGCAACTTGAACGGGTTTTCGTGAGTTATATGAATGAACATTCAAAAATCAGAAGGGATTCATTTAATGCAATGCAAAGAAAGAGAAGGTGTAATATCCGTATTTTTATATAATTATTGTTAATATTAATTATTATTATTATTATTATTATCAAATTATTCTTACAAATTTTTTATTATTATTATTATCATTAATATTATTTTGATAACAACTAGTAGAAATAATTATTCAGCCCAATTCAACATGTTAATTTTGAAATTCATTATGGGCTCAAAGTCTTTCCCCAATTTTAAAAGTCCAAATCAAATAGATTCCTTCACAAACCCTAGTCATCCCAAACTCCAATTCTACCCTATAAATACACAACCTTACCCTACCTATTTTTTTTTTACCATCTCGTCTGCATAGCGTCAAAGTCGAGGTAAATTTTCAGAATCTCATTCAAGTCGTGTTGTGTTTCAATTATATTTCTTGTGCATAGATTAGTCTAACCAACCCAACTTTTTTCCCCCCCGCTCTCGTCTTCTCACCGAGAAAATTCCGATTAACACCCAAACAACAAAAAAAAAAAAAAAATCAGTCACCAACACAAATAGACAGCCAAAGAACTTCAATATATATATATATATATACATATAGAAAAAGAGAAGAACAAAGGGGAGCAGTTGTAGTCCGCCGCCAGTAACGGCGCTGCTACTGCCGATGTGTCGTGGTGGTGAGGATATCCAACGGGAGAGGAATTTGGAGGGACTTGTGTGAGGATTTAAAGGGTTAAGGGATTTTGGCTTTTAGTTGAGAGAGATGAAGGAGTTTCTTCAAAAGAAAAAAAAAAAAAAAAAAAAGGGGGAAAGGTAGAAGGAGAGGTTGGGTGACGGGGATTTGCGGGAATTTCGGAGAAGAAATTAGAGAGATGGAGGAGCCGCCTTTTGAGTTGGGAATTAAGTGAAATTGGGAAATCCTTAGTTTTCCAAATTACAAAATACCCCTCTAGTTCTAATTGCTTACATATTAATCCTAACTCCCATTGTCGACTCATCCTACCAAGTTTGAGGATTTCACAAATCCATTAACCTAGTTTGAAAATCCTACCAGTTCAATTACCTTTTTTTTTATTTCTTATTTCATTCTTCAATTTTTTTTATATAATTACCCTACACTATTATATTATTATTAATTATAATTATAGTTATATTATTTATTATTTATACCTTATAATTTATTGTAGAAAATGAAGAAAACGAGGAGTAGGACTTCCGCATTATTGCAATTTCCGCACGATATCCGCATTTAATTAAGGTGGGGATATTCTATTCACTTATTGTTTGTCGCTATTAAATGCTTCGTATATGTGTAATTGTTTATGTGCAAATGTGAAAATAAATTATGTTAGCCTGGTCGTAAGAAGGTCCAGGGATCAAAAGTATCCTCGGGGTGAACTCGCGATGTTATATTAGTACCGGGGGCCAGTAAGAAGGTCCGGATCGAAAGTATCTCGGGGTGAACCCCAAAGATTCTTAGTCGGGGTTGTAAGAAGGTCAGGGATCGATGTATCCTCGGGTTGAACCCATGAGACTATAAAGAATCGCCGATCAAAATAAAAGTTAAATTACATGTTGAATGTTTCTGATTATGCCTATTGTTGTATTTAATCTTGACAAATGTGTCCCCGTTGAAGCGAGTTGAAAGCTCACCCCATATTTATTAACATTTTTCGAGGTTGAGGAGTTCGAGCGAGGATTGGAGGCGGTGGATGCAAAATCAATAATTTTATCTTATTTTACAACTTTAGGAACATTTATTTTGTTAAAGAATTTTTAGTTAAAATTTTATTTTGGGATGACCGATGTTTGAGTTCGAATTAAGAAGTACTTTTGTTTATTTAGATGCGAGTTTTTAATCATATTCTATCCTTTTAAAATTGTGCTCTTTTAATTAAACTCATCGCAATGCTTGTTAAAATTTATGTCTTGTTAGAAACTTTTGGGTCGTTACAAGTGGTATCGAGCGGGTCTATGGTTCGTAGACTTGTTAAAAAAATAGTGTCTTTTTTAAAATATATATAAAAAAAATAATATAATAACATCCACCTCCGCCATATCTCGTAGGACTCTTTAAGGTATGCAAATTTATTATGTCATTACTCGTTTGTTCAGATATGCCATGTCGCAACATTATGCAACACATATTATTCATGTCATTATGTCTTATCGCTTTTATGTCATATTCTTTATGCATGTGTACTTGCTATATTAGAAGAACGAACTTTAGGCTCCTCGCGCAAAAAAAAAAAAAAAAAAAAAATAAGGAGAGACTCATAATGAATTATATTGACTTATTAAGTACTAATATATAATGACTTTTTATCAATTTTTTTTTGATTACTATGCGATAATAACTTAAGACGGTACTAAGAACATACTACGTATGATTATAGGAATATGGCTCCACGAAATCCTCCACGAGTGCCTCGACGCCCGAACCTTTAACTGAACAATGTCGGGACCAAGACAATGAAGGAACGCAGAACTAACATCGAAACCAACCTACGGCCGAGTTTTGTTTGCGGAGATTCTCAATGTCGCATGAGAACCACAATGGGAACAATAACAACAACAAGATCTTAGAGTGGTGGAACAGTTTTGCCATTACCGTCCACCCACCTTTAATGGACGTGATGGCGCGGAAGAGTTGAAGAATGGTTAAGAGCTACTGGAAAGAATTTTCGGACTTATAGCTTGACAGCGATGAACAACGAGTGGCTTGTGCCGCCTTCCAACCGATCGATGATGCGGACCATTGGTGGGAAGGTTCTTGGAGAAACAGGATGAAGAAGAACGTGAATGCATTATCCCGGGATGAATTGAGGAAGTGGTGATGGAGAAGTACTTCCCTAGATCCTACCGTGACAAGAAGGAAAGAGAATTTTTGAACTTCAAGCAAAGGGATTGACCGTGAATCAATACGAAAGGAGTTTAACCAATTATGTCGGTTTGCACCACATCCGGTTGATACCGACCTAAAGAAAGCTTTGAGATTGAGGAAGGGATTGAGGTCACAATTGTCCGGAATTCTATCGGGACTTGGAATATTCTCGTGATGGTTAGGACGGGCTCATGAAGTTGAAGCAGACTAGTTGGGGGATGATGATGACCAAAATCCGGCCGTTGTGTCGAAAAGAGGAAGTTTGATGGGACAAAACCGAGTAAAATGGTGAATCAGAATAAATGATAAAAGCGATAGGAATTTCGCCGAGTGCACCAAACAATAAGCCGACTTGCCCGAAATGCAACAGGGAATCACTACGGGAATGTTTATTTGGACAAGGAAAGTGTTTTATGTGCAAGAAACCGGTCACGATGCTTAATTGCCCATTTCTTTGAAAAAGAGAAGGAAATGGGGGACAAGGAGACACCACTCGAATGTATGCTATAACGCGAGGAAGAGGCGGATCGGAACCCTGCAGATAACGTCGGGTATGTTAACAATATCCGGAATACTGCGCTTGTACTTTTCGACATGGTGCCACACACTCATTTATATCTCGCTAAGTTTCATGATATAAATGGACATAAGGATGCTAGAATAGATGTACCCACAGAGATTAGTTTGCCATCCGGAAAGACAATAATTAGTGCGGCGTAATGGACAATGATATAGACGTGAACATTGGGGAAACATCTGTGTTCAAGTATACATAATTGAGATGAAGGATTTTGACGTAATCCTGGCATGAATTGGCTTAGTAAGTATCAAAGCGAGCATTAAGTGCAAGAGAAGGAGATAACACTCAAACTACCTCGGAGATGAGGAGATTACGTTCTCACGGAGTTAACTCTAAAAACAGATCATGAGTTATATCGACGATGAAAGCGAAAGATGTTGGCAAAAGAGAATTGTCGGGGTATTTAGTAAGTCTCAATAAGCTCCAACGACGGACCTATCACCACCTGAGCATTTACCAATTGTTCGAGAATTTTTAGACGTATTCCCGAAGAGGACTTGCTCGGAGTTCCCGACCGTCAAGTCGAATTCTCAATAGACTTGTACCTGGAGCAACACCGATATCTAAGGCACCTACGGGATGGCACCAAAGGAGTTGCGAGAACTAAAAGCGCAGATACAAGAATTGCTTGGACTTGGGTTTTATCCCGGGGCAGTGTATCCTCAGGGAGCACCGACCCTATTTGTTAAGAAGAAGGACGGGTCATTAAGGATGTGTATCGATTATAGAGAACTTAATCGACTCACGCAGTGAAGAACAAGTATCCACTACCAAGAATCGAAGACTTGTTTGATCAATTGAGGGGTGTCGACTTTTTCTAAGATTGATTTGAGATCCGGGTATCACCAATTGAAGATTAAGGAGAGTGATATCGAAGACATCATTTAGGACCCGATATGGGCATTATGAGTTTGTAGTAATGCCGTTTGGGTTGAGTAACGCACCAATAGTGTTCATGGACTTGATGAATCGAGTGTTCCATCCATTTTGGACCAATTCATCATAGTCTTTATAGACGACATACTCGTGTATTCAAGGGACAAGGAACAACACGAGGAACACTTGAGAATAGTGCTTGAGACACTTAGCAAGGAGAAGTTATATGCAAAGTTCAAGAAGCGTGAATTCTGGATAGATCGAGTTGGATTTCTTGGTCATATAATCACTGCAAACGGAATTGAAGTGGATCCAGTAAAGGTTGAAGCAGTTAATGAATGGAAGGCACCTACGAATGCGAGTGAGGTTCGCAGTTTCTTGGGATTGGCAGGATACTATCGCAGATTTATAGAGGATTTTCGAAAATAGTCTGCGCCCATGACTCGACTCACCGAAAGGAGAAAAATTTTTGTGGACCGAGAAATGTGAGGAGAGCTTCCAAGAGTTGAAACGAAAACTAACTTCCGCACCGGTATTGACGATTCTCGACCCAACCACGGACTTTGTGATTTATGTGACGCATCAAAACAAAGCTTGGGGGTGTGTATTGATGCGCAAAGACGGAAAGGTGAGTTGTCTAGTTTACTCACGCAACAAGAGCAATTGATACGAGAGTTTGCGAGCCTCGAAGATTGAAGTCATAACCCCACCGAGAAGTACAAAGGCGGTATTGGCATCTTTGGTAGTTCAACCCACTTTGAGAGAAAGGATCAAAGAAGCACAAGGTCGAGATCGAGTTTTTGAACAAGATGAAGGGACGAGTTCGAGAAGGAAATATAACAGGTTTGTCATAGCGGATGATGGTGTTTTGACGCACGAAGGGAGATTGTGTGTTCCTAAGGAGGAAGAACTTAGGAAAAAGATACTTGAAGAAGCTCATCAGACGTTGTACACGGCCCACCCGGAGGTACAAAGATGTACCGAGATCTAAGAGAAGTTTTACGGTGGCGAAGTATGAAGAGAGACATGGATCTTTTGTGGAGAAATGTTTGATATGCCAAAGCAAGTCAAAGCCGAGCATCAACGACCGTCCTGGTTTGCTCAAACTCTCAAATCCCGGAATGGAAATGAGAGCACATAACGATGGATTTTGTGGTAGGACTACCACGATCAACAAAAGGAAATAAAGCGGTATGGGTTGTAGTAGATCGATTGACGAAGTCACTCACTTTCTTCTGCGGTTAAAATGACATTCAAGATGGAGCAAGATGCGCAAATATACATCCAGGAGATAGTGAAACTACATGGAGTTCCTGTCCATTGTGTCGGACAGAGATACAAGATTCACCTCTAAGTTTTGGGGAAGCTTACAGATCGCTTTGGGAACAAAATCAAGTTTAAGAACTTACCATCCATGCATGATGGACAATCCGAGAGGACAATACAAATATTGGAAGACATGTTGAGAGCATGTGTGCTTGACATAGACGAAGTTGGGAATCACACGCCACTTGTGGAGTTTGCTTATAACAACGATTACCAAACAACTATTGGGATGGCCCTTACGAAGCATCAGACGGGAGAAAGTGTAGATCTCCTCTCAGACCGGGAGTGAGGTTGGAGAAAAGAAGATCTTTGGGACCGGAGTTGGTTCGACAAACAATGGAAAAGATAGCAAAGATCCAAGATCGAATTAGAATGGCACAAGATAGACAGTAAATCGTATCTTTCGCTCGCATGAAGGAAAGACTTGATTCGAGATGGGAGACAATGTGTTTCTCAAGTAAAGACCGTAAGGGAGTGATAAGATTTGGTGATAAAGGAAAGCTAAAGCCAAGATACATAGGACCATTCGAGATATTGAAAAGAGTCGGAGATTTAGCTTATCACGGTGGCATTGCCACCTCGCCTGTCAGGCGACATGATGTTTTTCATATATCGATGTTGAGAAAGTATGTTCATGACCCAAGTCATATTGTCAACTACGAAGATCTGCATTAACGACGACTTATCATACGAAGACGCACTTTGAAGCCATTTTGGAGCGAAAAGTTCATAAGCCGAGGAATAAAGACATAACCCCGATTAAAGTGCAAATGGAGACGTCATGGGAGAAATGAAGCCACATGGGAGCGTGAAGAGGAGATACGTGCAAGTACCCCAACTCCATAATTTTTGGTAAGTTATCGAATTTCGAGGACGAAATTTAGTTAAGGGAGATAGGATGTAATATCCGTATTTTTATATAATTATTGTTAATATTAATTATTATTATTATTATTATCAAATTATTCTTACAAATTTTTTATTATTATTATTATCATTAATATTATTTTGATAACAACTAGTAGAAATAATTATTCAGCCCAATTCAACATGTTAATTTCAAATTCATTATGGGCCCAAAGTCTTTCCCCAATTTTAAAAGTCCAAATCAAATAGATTCCTTCACAAACCCTAGTCATCCCAAACTCCAATTCTACCCTATAAATACACAACTTTACCTACCTATTTTTTTACCATCTCGTCTCAGCGTCAAAGTCGAGGTAAATTTTGAGTAATCTCATTCAAGTCGTGTTGTGTTTCAATTATATTTCTTGTGCATAGATTAGTCTAACCAACCCAACTTCTTTTCCCCTTCTCGCTCACTCGCTTCACCGAGAAAATTTCGAATAACACCCAAACAACAAAAAAAAGAAAAAATCACTACCAACACAAATAGACCAAAGAACTTCAATATATATATATATATATACATATAGAAAAGAGAAGAACAAAGGGAGCAATTTGTAGTCCGCCGCACAAGACTGCTGGCACAAGCATCGCCGATGTGTCGTGGTGGTGAGGATATCCAACGGGAGAGGAATTTGGAGGGACTTGTGTGAGGATTTAAAGGGTTAAGGGATTTTGGCTTTTAGTTGAGAGAGATGAAGGGAGTTTATGAAAAAAAAAAAAAAAAAAAAGGGGAAAGGTAGAAGGAGAGGTTGGGTGACGGGGATTTGCAGGGAATTTTGGAGAAGAAATTAGAGAGATGGAGGAGCCGCCCTTTTGAGTTGGGAATTAAGTGAAATTGGGAAATCCTTACTTTTCGTAAATTACAAAATACCCTCTAGTTCTAATTGCTTACATATTAATCCCGACTCATTGCCGACTCATCCTACCAAGTTTGAGGATTTCACAAATCCATTAACCTAGTTTGAAAATCCTACCAGTTCAATTACCTTTTTTTATTTCTTATTTCATTCTTCAATTTTTTTATATAATTACCCTACACTATTATATTATTATTAATTATAATTATAGTTATATTATTTATTATTTATACCTTATAATTTATTGTAGAAAACGAAGAAAACGAGGAGTAGGACTTCCCGCATTATTGCAATTTCCGCACGGATATCCGCATTTAATTAAGGTGGGGATATTCTATTCACTTATTGTTTGTCGCTATTAAATGCTTCGTATATGTGTAATTGTTTATGTGCAAATGTGAAAATAAATTATGTTAGCCTGGGGGTCGAAGGTCCGGGATCAAAAGTATCCTCGGGGTGAACCCGCAGCTGAGTGTTATATTAGTCGGGTCGTAAGAAGGTCCGGATCGAAAGTATCCTCGGGGTGAACCGCAGATTTAGTCGGGTCGTAAGAAGGTCCGGATCGATGTATCCTCGGGTGAACCCCAGAGACTATAAAGTAATCGCCAATCAAAATAAAAGTTAAATTACATGTTGAATGTTTACAAGATTATGCCTATTGTTGTATTTAATCTTGACAAACGTGTCCCCATTGAGCGAGTTGAAAGCTCACCCCATATTTATTAACATTTTATTCAAGGTTGAGGAGTTCGAGCGAGGATTGAGGCGGTGGATGCAAAATCAATAATTTTATCTTATTTTACAACTTTAAGAACATTTATTTTGTTAAAGGATTTTTAGTTAAAATTTTATTTTGGGATGACCGATGTTTGAGTTCGAATTAAGAAGTATTTTTGTTTATTTAGATGCGAGTTTTTAATCATATTCTATCCTTTTAAAATTGTGTTCTTTTAATTAAACTTATCGCAATGCTTGCTAAAATTTATGTCTTGTTAGAAACTTTGGGTCGAATTCTGAGAAGGAGACAAGCTTCACTAACTCTCTCAAGTATTAAGGCATCAATGGCTAGCAATAGTTTATCCCATCATTCGAAATTCAAAACTAATAACATCCAATCTTTTCAACATAACCGCCACCAAGATCTAACTTCAGTATCATTTTGAATTGTGAATACAAGTTTAAGAGATGCATAGATAACAGAAAGTATTGTCACTCTATCGGGGTTAGGGACCAAAACATAACATAATGAGTTTTAGTTTAGATGGTAACAGAGACTTTGTGATAACCAATAATTTAATTGGGGTTAAGGTAGGAGTTCTTTTGGGGGTCAATGTAGAGGTTAGTTTAGAGTATAAATTAGGGGTTGAGATTAGGGGTTAGTTTAGGTTTTAAAAAATATATATATATAGAAAAAAAAAAAAAGAAATCAACCTATAAATATGTGTAATTTCCCACACAATTTTACACTACACTTTCTAATAATTATAAGGTATAAGTATTTTTCTACTTCAAGTTTCATATATATATATATATATATATATATATATATAGGATATGGATCAAATAGGTCCTCACATTTGGGGTGAGTCCATAGGACCCAATCCTAACCATAGATTAATATTTTTGGGTGGTCCAGATTTTTAGGGGTTTTATATTTATTTTTTTTTTGTTTCAACAACTAAAAAAGGGTGGTGGTCATTTTGTAATATAGAATCGATTATTGAGATTTAATGAGATCTCAATCACGTTCAATTTGTTTCCTCCTTTCACGCCGCACGTGGTTTCGATTATCGAGTAACTCATATCCTCATGTTCACTTTTTTTTTTATCTCCGTGTATTCTATTGTTAATCGCTTATGTAATATAATCATATTGCATGTGTAGTATAACCATATCGCATGTATAATTTAATCATATTTGTATTGCATATGTAGTGTATATTTATTGCTTATGTAGTATAGGGTTGTTGCTTATTACTTGCTTATATAGTTAATATATTTGTGTTGCATATGTAATGTATATTCGTTGTTTGTGTAGTATGAGTTTGTTACTTATGACTTGCTTATGTAGTTAATGTATCCGTGGTGCATTTGTAGTGTATATTCATTGCTTATATAGTATGACTTGTTGCTTATGTAGTATGGGTTTGCCGCTTATGACTTACTTATGTAGTTAATGTAATTGTGGTGCATACGTTGTGTATATTCGTTGCTTATGTAGTATAGGCTTTTCGCTTATTTATATGGGGTTGTTGCTTATGACTTGCTTATGTAGTTAATATATTTGTAGTGCATACATAGTGTATATTCGTTGCTTATGTAGTATAGACTTGTTGCTTATGTAGTATGGATTTGTTGCTAATGACTTGCTTATGTAGTTAATATATCTAAAAGCACCATGACACATCTATATAAGCAACAAATTACATCTTCATAAGAAAGATGAATGATTTTTCATAGTAGTATGTTGAAGAAGAAGCAGTAGGTTTGTTACGTGATTTTGTTTTGAGATTTGGAAGGATTGCGTGAATCCCATGAATACCGTGAATCCCATGAATATTGATTTGAGAGGATGACTAATTTACCCCGTGTTTAATTAACAAGCTTGTAATTTGTAATTTTGCCTCTTAAATCGCAATCCTTGAAAAAATTAGATATATGGCTAAGATTGGTCCCTATGGACTCACCCTATGAGGTGGTCTCATATAACCCTCTCCCTATATATATATATATATATATATATATATATATATATTCACAAATCACAAGCCCCTTTTCAATATTTTTGTAAATTCTTTCATTAATTAGTTTGATTTATTAAAATCACATATTAATTATAATTTTATTTAATGTAGAAAATGAAGGGGTCGAGGATTAAGATTTTTACCGATCATTTTTCTACATCGAATATCTCGCAATTATTAAGGTTGGGATTTCTATATTATTTGTCTTTATTAATATTTCATGATTGTACTTCATTGATTGCAATATATGTCAAGTGGAAATAAATTCATATAAGCTAGGGACTATGAAAAGTGGTCCAGGTATCAAATGTATCTTGGGGTGAACCCGCATGCTATATGCGATGAATCGTCGAGAGGAAAAGAGGAAATTAATGAATTTATTGTTGTAATTATGTGAATGTTTCTCATGTTATATTAAATATTGTGAGATATATCCCTACCGAGCAAGATGAAGTTCACCCCTATTATTATCATGATTTTCGAGGTTGAGGAATCCCGCTAAAGATATGATGTTGTGGATGGTGGAATAAATCATGCTATATTTTAAATAATTATGATCGGACTAAATTTTAGATTTATGTCTTTATTTTTTTGTTTATGCTTGGAACAATTGTTGAATATTTTAATTTGGAAGATGTACTACTACTACTACTATTATTATTATCATTATATTTTTTTCTTAAGAATTAAAATCCTAAATCAACTTTTTGATCATTATTGGGATCACTTTAATTTATAAAATTATGTTTTTTAAAAATATTTTTAGATATTTTAAATTAATAAAATGAGTCGTTACAAGTGGTATCGGAGCAGTCCACGTTTCGTAGCTTGTTAAAAACAATTATTAAAAATTAAAATACATATTTTTTTTTTTTTTAAAAAAAAGTCAAACTTTGTACAAGATAAAATGATATAATAACATCCACCTCCATCATATTTTGCCGATCTCCTCAAGGTATGAGAATTATTAATGCGAGTTACATTATACAATTGTATCAATATGCTCATTTATATTGTGATGTATTTTATTATGATTTCATGTTACTATATTCTCGCTTTAGATACATAATATCGAGTTTATATGTTAGATGAACAAATCTTGTATTCCTTAAAAAAAAATGTAAAAATAGACTTATGGTTGCAAATGGACATATATATAGATAGCAGAACTCGCACTTTCGCCACACCGCAAGAAAGAATAATAATAATAATAATAAGCGGGGTCCGAACCATCCAATTAACCGACTCAATCATTATTTCAACTATCAAATGAGGAGGGGATAGTATTGGATGTAGGTCCCAAGGGGTGTAAGTGTAAGGTTTAGAAGGGGGTTGAATAAACCTTACCAAATTTTTGATTTAGTCCTTTTAAAAATTCGAGTTGATACTACACAATTGTCTGGTGGACGACCAATTTAGTTAATCAAGAGTTAGTCTCTCAACGCACTAACCGAGACTGTTGATGGAATAACTCATTTGTTAAGTCTAAATTAACTGTTGTGGTTTGTTTTCAGGAAGACTTAACACCCTTAAGTTTGATTAAGTAGAAATTTAGAGCTTGATTTAGTACTTAGAGGTTATCTAATGGATAGCAAATATGTCGGAGAATTAAACAAATATGATGCAAGAATTAAAGTCTTTGAAATGTAAATGACACAATAAGATTTTTATAGAGGTTCAAGATGGGGTAATTCTTCTACTCCTCTCTTCTCCAACTCCCCGGAGGAATCCACTAGGTATTGATCAAGTATACAAAGTGGTACGGTCCGGATACAAGTCTTGATCACACACGGTGACTTGATCTTTGGGACTCGGCCTCCGAGACGCCTTGATCACTCACCGGCTTCTCGTGACGACTCGGCCTTCTTCACAGGCGTTTGCTTTGCTACTACTGACCCCCACTTGCTCAAGCTCTTTGGATTTGATCACGACCCTCCAAAAGCTCAAGACTTGGTTCGACTGAACCTTCCTATCAATCCTTCGTGGAATGTAGACCCCTTGATTCTTCAAGTGATTTCCTCTTCAACCGATTGAAGTTATCTTTCCTTCACAGGTGAGTGTTGGATTGATGTTCTTCGTAGTGTAGGCTCGAGGATTGAGCGTTTAATAACTTGAGAATATTTCAGGTTACGCTTCTAATAATTGCTTGAATGTTTGTGGTTCTCGGTCTCCTACTCTCGCAGTCATTCCTCGGCCTTTTATAGTGATCTTTCAAAAATCGCCGTTGAACAGATAGGCTTAATTTTTGAAAGTCACTTGTGGTCGTTGGCTTGTCTTGTTGCGATCCTTGGAATTGCCATTTCCTCGTATGAATTGTTCTTCACCTTTTCGAGTTCGACACGGTGTAGTGTTTCCCATTAGTTTATTCCTTTTGCACGATTCTGGGTCGAGCACTTCGAGAAAGGTAGCATGGAGATATTACTTGTTTAAGTAATTCTCTTGATTTCTCGGCAACGGATCTTTTGATTATCTCGACTTGATCGCATTTCCTTGCTTTCCCTGGTGACTTAGAGTCGCCTTCCAATCATGGATGGCTCTTTCACACCTCAACTTGAGACTTGGCTTTTCTTGAGTTGACTGATCGATACTCCACTCACCGTGCATCTCACCGCTCCTTCAAGATAGATTCCGTCTTCTTTTTTGCCATACTCAAATTGTTTTGCAATGAGTCTTCCTTCTAGTCTCCGGTTTGTCTTCTTGCATGTTTGGGCATAGGCGACTTAACTCAAACTTGACCAGCCCTATTTATTACAATGCCGTTTACAACAAAAATGGGGTGCCAACATCCTATTCTAAGTTTTACATGGCATTCATCAAAATCTAAACAATAAATTTCCCAACAATTTCCCCTTTTTGATGATGCCAAAACTTAAAACATTCAAAAATGTAAATAGCAAAGATACATACAGATAGTGTATTCACATAGAATGTATGCGTAGAACCAATCCTTTTATTGATCATAACATTCTTGTTCTTTTACACAACTGTTTACAAGGTGTATCGTGAGCAAACATTTGCTGCTACAAGTGAGAAAAAAAAATTATAGCTTTATTGCGAAGACTTACATAGTATGTATTTACATAGTAAAATACATGAAGGGGTGGACATCAACAATTCATCTCCTTCGTTGTCTCCTTCTTTCATCTTGTTCAAGATCTTCTCGCTCTTTTTCTCTTTTTCTCATCGTCACCGCTTTCTTCTTTCTTTTCATATGCCTTCCGGCAGCTTCATCTCTTCTTAATCTCTCTTGTCTTTCCTCCCATAGCTGAGTTTGTCTCTTATTTTCTTCTTTCTATTCTTTTCGCATACTCAAGATTACTTTTAGCCACTTGCAAATTGGCTACTTGGTCAAGACCCCCAGTAGATCCCTCCTTTTTGGCCGGATCTACGTACTCAATGTTTTTGGGGCGAGGCCCAGTCCAAACCTCTTCCTCCACCATCGCTTCTTCCTCTACCTCGGGCGTGTATTGTACTTGGGGGGTCTTTTTCCGGTGAGTGACCAGCGGAGTGACAAACAGAGAGATTTTTCGCAGAGTAGTCTCGTCACTGTCGCCTTCTTCACATATCGTGAGACCCTTTTCCCAAGAGACAAGTCCCAAGCTTGAGCCATAGACATTTTTGCAAAGTATCCTTGATGCGAGCGTTTTAAATTCATCAGGCGATCGTGGCTCGGTCCCGACATCCCCTTTCCTCAACGGACTTTCCTTTCTTTTGTTTTGACACTTCCTCAAAGTGTCTTTCCTTTACTGTTGTTTCCTCCTTTTCGACTTCAGATCTCTTTAGCGCTTTAAAGTATTTCTCTTCCCCTTTTTGGCATCATCAAAGGAGAGAGGAACACTGAAACATGCGGCAAGCAAGAAGTCGAGCCTTGATAGCCGAGTTCTCGCCTCGAGTCTGCTCTGCGGTGTATGCGGCACGAAATTCGGAGCGAGTGGCGTTGGACTCTCTTTGAAATTAGCTTCATCTCGGCCATGAGAAGGTGAATTTTCTATCCATGTTTTCTTCCATACGCTGAAGATCACTCTTATTTTGCTCACGCAGCAGAAGCTTTATCTCGCGCAAGTGTGAGCTTCATGCATGTGCTCAATGTGTTCTCTCAATTTTGTTTTTGCATCGCATTCTCACTCTCCATACCAAAGATCTTGTTGAACAATGTCCCTGAAGTATCTAACTTGTTCCACACGCATTGTTTTCTTCTTTGTTGCCACCATTCCTCGATCCCGACAATTATGCCTCTCAAGTCGAATAAGGTTGGCATCTCTCGTTGTCCGGGCCGCATGTCCATAGAGGCCTGGTGCCTCTCCATCCGTTCAATTTCAGCAAATAATGCCTTGAACACCTCCCAAACTTCATTTGTTTCTTCGTTGCGGTGATGGCCATGCAAGGCCAAAGTCATAGTCACCGAACGATGGTACTGACGGAATGACAGGAGGCTGGTTCCCGGAAGCGCGTGCGAGCTCGTTCTCGACTCTTCGGGAGGTCGGGTACCTCCGGGGAGAAAGGAAATGATTCTACAAAGGAATCATCACGGCCAACCGGGATTTGTTCAATGATGAGAGGTGCGCGTGAAGTTCCTTTTGGAGTCGAACCTCCTGCAGCTTGAGGAGCTGTGCGGTGGACTCTGCTTCCGGTGGGTCTTTTGTGAAGTGGACCCGACTTTGCCGAGCCCCACTGTCTCAATAGATTCGTTGGTCTCGGTGGTTTCTCCAATTGAGTGGGATGGTCATCGGCCTTATCGAGCGTCATCGGACGATGATGAGATTTCCATTAGTGGCTCATCATCAAAATTGAAAGTTTGACGAGTAGTCTTGAGATCGACTTGCTCGTCTTTGGAACATCCTTGGTGAGTCTTTTGGATCGGTCACGGGGATGACTCGCCTTCTTCATCGCTTCTCGATCCCAAAAAGGTTACATCAGATTATCCTGGGAATCATGAATCGCGCTTATCTCCTTTTCGGATGGATCAATGATAGCGGAGGTCGTTTTCTTCTTTGACTTCTATACCCGGGGAAGTCTCAACCTCCCGTGGGCCTTCATTACCTCATTACCTCTACAGTCTCAGCAATGAGGCCTTGACCTCCTTTCGACGATGTCGGTATCTTAGTGGCTGTTCCTTCCTCGTGCCTCGACCGCATCGCAGCGTCATTAGCCTTCAGAGCGAGTTGGCACCTCGGTGAGACAATCTCAATCGCCTCCGAGCTTCGTTGATGACAACTTGTTGTGTACTTTGTGGTTGTTCCTTCTCCACTTCGCCTCCTAGATTCGTCGTGGAGTCATCGCAGCTTTCTCCGACCTTGCCGGTGGAGGGAGTTTCCTCACCGGGGCGCACCACCGAGTGACTTGGAATGGGGTCACTCGTCTCCAAACTCCCAGTGTATCTCATCGAGTGTTCAAGTTGGGGCGGTGGTAAGATACCTTCAATAGGGGTTGGCTCAACTGGGGTCCCCACTAACCCGGTTTCATCGCCATTTCCTTAATTCCTTCTTCCGAGTGAGTTGGGGAAGTGGTGGTAGCAACAACGGTGGCGATTTCTCGAACCACTCCCATGGGATCGATTTCACCGTGTGTTCGAGGACTCTCCTGGTCCCTCCATCAATCTTTTCTCGTGAAGGATTTCGGATTCGCAATGCTTGCTGCATTTGCACTTCTTCTTCTCGTGCGGCGGCAAAGAGAGTCCAGGATCCTCATCATCAAGCCGATAAGACATCAAGGAGATGATGTGTGTGTTCGTGGGTGCGGTGATAGGCGGATCTTGGCCTTCTCATGTGCCTCGGCCTTTCCTCTCGCTGTCTTTCCTTCTCTCTTGTCCTTGAAGATCCGCAAGATATCGTGCGCTTTTCTTCATCCAGTGCTTGACCACAGTGGTCACTCCAAGGAAGTTCAGCAGTTCCTCTTCCTCTTCTATAAATTCAGCCGTTGGAACTGTTCCCTTGATCGACTCAATTTCCACTTCCTCCTCTCGCAGACGATTTTGGATATGCAGGTAAAGTAGGGATAGGATCATCACATCACTATCAGCTCTATCGCCTTTCTTTTGTCTCACTACGCGACTACAACTGTTTCTTGATTTGCCTCTGCTGATCGCTTCACAGACTTAGCTGTTTCATCAATTATATCCTGGGACTCTACTTCTCCAGTAGTTTCAGATCTCTGCCCACTGAGTGGCCGACTCGGCCGGTTTTCTCAAGCTCGGAGTGCTTGATGATTCTTCTTCGTCTCCTAGTTTGTACCGTGAGGAATTTCTAGTTCGAGAGAGTTCCTTCAGTCTGGGGCGGGGGCCGGTCTTGGCCGGTGTTTTTAAATCTCGAGGAGCTGGCCGTCTGGCTTATCGTTCTCCTCTTTTTGACGATCGGAGAAGGTATTTGAGAGTTCTTCTCGACCATTGCTTGTGGGGCAGAGACACGGCTGCGAGGGCGGGGCTTGAGGCTGCAGGGCGGGAGCAGTTTGTTTTTTTCTGGGGAGAGAAACTTGATCTTCTTAGCACTTTTGCAGGGGCAATTTTCTTCTTTGGTGGAGAGGAAACAGTTGTATCTTCAGGGTCGGTTGATTCCCCTCACTCGTGTCGCTCTCTTGGCGTGGGCTCTCTCTCGTGCGCCAGAGAGGTTTGATCTCGAACATCCTCTTGTTTACATGGAACGCATTTCCATGTCTAAGAGGGACTCCTTTCACCTCCATCACCGGCCAATCACCGAGGCCATATCCTAGGGATCCTCCAAATGCACCATCTTCCTTGAAGGATTTGTTCCTACATTCTGCGCGAGTCTGCTTTAGACAAACTCATTTCGTTTATTTTCTTTTCTTCAATAATCGCGGCCATTACGATCAACTTTGCTTTTGGATGGGTTGGTCAAAGCCGCCAAATTTGATGTCATGCATTTGGCAACTATGTCCCACAGTTTGTGGTAATCCTCCTTCAAGACCTCTTGTTTCTTTGTGTAAACTATTTTATCAAAGATAGTCGGGCTTGGCTATTTCCTTCCAAGAAAGGCCAGGTTTACATCAAAGATCGTTGATTTTCGATGCTCCTTCCGTCGGTAGTGAGCAAAGTGTTCACCAAATCCTTGGCAGAGATGGTGAACTTCTTTCCGTGAAGATGACTTTATCCCTTCATCGTGAGTCTCGGCGTTCACGAGAAGCGTGCGACCTCCTCCACATAGGTCATCGGATATTCCAATGTCGAAACGAGCGATTTGTGACGTTTCCAATTTCTCGCAATTTTCTTCACTAAGGTGTCGTCGGAGCCCTGTTTCACCATGTCGTCGAAATCCACAAGAGACCCGGTGTGGATTTGCTTTCCTAACTTGACAAAATCATAGGTTAGTGCCATTTTTCAGGATTTCACCGAAGAAAACTTAGAGGTTGATTTGAAGATAGATAGGGTTTTGAGAGAGTTTTGCCTTTGCTTTCCGAAAGAAATGAACGGTTTTGGTAATATGAGAGAGAGAAGAAGGAAAGCTTAAGTATGGTTTATGAAAGGACGTGCGGGTGGTTTTTGAAATGTGATCGAAACCAACGGCTTAGATTTTGCACGCAGATTGAGCATTTAATGTCTCGTATTTAATGCGGCAAAGATTTATATCCAATCATAAGCTTGGTGTGCAGCTTTTGCTGTACACGTCATAATTATCGACGTAATTCTTAAAAACATTCCCGCTTAGTCAAAACGATGCGTTTTTGTCACTTTGCTCATAAATGACTCACTTTTACCCTTAGGTTTAACTCTTCTTCTCACTGATTCTCTTTGTGACTTGTCGGTGACTTGGTATAGCAGTTGTCTTTCTCGACACTTTGATTTACTTAGCCGATTTGTGAGTTCAGCTCTTTTTCCTTTTTGTGTTCCATTTCTTTTCTTTGATTCTTCCGAGTGTCACTCACTCAATTAACCCTAACTCATGCTTGAGTTCTTCAAATCTTGACTCACATAATGGTTTTGTGAAGATGTCACCAATTGTTTATCGTTGAGATATATTCCAAGATGATGTCCTTCTTTTCAACATGATCGCTTATGAAGTGATATCGACATCGATATGCTTTGTTCTTGAGTGCAACACAGATTTTGAGTGATTGCAATTGCACTTGTGTTATCACACATGATTGGAATTTCTTTTTCCTCAACTTCATAGTCTCTCATTTCTTTGTCTCATCCATAGGATTTGGGCAACAAATGTTGCCCGCAGCCTATGTATTCGCTTCAATTTGTAGAGGTGGCTATTGAATTTTGCTTCTTGCTAAACCAGAAATCACTGTTTCCCAAAGATTTGACATGTGCTCGAGGTGCTCTTCCGTCAACTCGCATCCAAAGATAGTCGTAGTCCGAATAGCCAATTAGCTTGAATCCACCATCTTTTGGATACCATAAGCCAACTTCTTGGCTTCCTTTCAAGTATCTCAATATTCTCTTAGTTCTTTGTCATATGGCTCTCTTTTGGAGAGCGATTGAAATCTTGCACATACACCTACAAAGAAAGGTGATGTATGGCCGCTTTGTGAGATAGAGCAATGATCCAATTAGTGCTGCGTATCTTGTTTGATCTACGTGCTTTCCATCCGCATCCATGTCCATTTTTGATGATGTATTCATTGGTATTTTCACGAGAAGACTTCTCCTCCAAACCAAATTTCTTCATTAAATCTCTCGGTGTATTTTGTTTGACTTATGAAGGTTCCATCCTTGAGTTGTTTCACTTGGAGTCCAAGGAAGAATGTCGCTCTCCCATCATGCTCATTTCAAATTTACTTTTGTGAATCCATTCTCGTTAGGAATTGTGACAAAGTGTCATACCATGCTCGGGTGCTGTTTCAATCCATACGAGCTTTCTTGAGTTTGTATACCTTATCTCCAAGAGTCTTCTACTCAAATCCTCGGAGGTTGTTCAACATACACTTTTTCTTCCAATAAACCATTTAGGAATGCGCTTTTTACATCCATCGATATACAAGAAAATTCTTGTGAGTCGCATAGGCAAGAAACATCCTTATAGCTTCCAATCTTGCTACAGGAGCAAATGTTTCATCAAAATCTATTCCTTCTTCTTGGCAATATCCTTTGGCTACTAGTCTTGCTTTGTTTCTTACCACAGTAACCTTCCCCGTTCATCTTGTTTCGAACACCCATTTAGTACCAATAACGTTTTGATGGGTGGGTCTTGGAACTAATTCCCATACTTTATTTCTTTCAAATCGATTCATCTCTTCTTGCATAGCTTGAATCCAATGTGTGTCATCCAATGCTTGTAACACATCTTTGGGCTCTATTTGCGAGATAAAGCATGTGAACATAGCTTCTTGTTGAGTTAAGGATCTTGTTTTGACACCTTCTCTTATATCTCCAATGACAAGTTCGGTGGATGGTCTTTCGGCCATCTTACATCAAAGTTGGAGTAAGTTGGCCGGATTCAATCGTCTAAAGAACTTGTGTTGCTTTGATCGATTCCTGTCAGTAGTCACTTACCGCAAATTTTCCAAACTCTTTTTGAGATTCACTATCTCATCTTCTTTCGAGTTTATAATTCCGGCTTGACTTCAAAGATAGGGACTCTTTCAGATGGTTGGATGATTCACTTATCGGTGACTCTTCAATGTCTTCTCCATTTACATTTGGCTCATCGAATACCACATGAATGGATTCTTCTCGCAACCATAGTCCTTTTGTTGAGTACTCTGTAGGCTTTGCTTTCACCGAGTATCCGAAGAAGATACCTTCATCGCCTTTAGCATCGAAGGCCTTTAGATTGTCTTTGCCATTGTTGTGGATGAAGCATTTACATCCAAATATTCTAAAATGTGCAACATTTGGTTTTCTTCCACCCAAATCTCATAGGAGTCTTTGTGTTCTGCTTATCATACATCTCTGTTTTGAGTGTAGCAAGTTGTGTTGATTGCTTCAAACCCAAAATCTTTTTGGTAACCCCCACCTAACATGGTCCTTGCCGCTTCTTTGAGAGTTCTATTCCTTCTTCTCGCAACTCCATTCTCGCTTATGGAGTCCTTGCCGCAGATAGTTCATGACCAATACCATTTTTTCAATACAATACGAGTTATTATTCCATTGACAAACTCGGTTCCTCTCATCGATCTTATTTTGATAATGGTTTCGCTCTTCTCATTTTGAATCCTCTTCATCACCGTGTGGTAGTTTTCAGAGAGTTTCTTTCTTCTTACACATGAATATTGTCCATGTATATCTTGAGTAGTCATCTACTACCACCAAGGTGTATTTCTTTCCACTTATGCTATTTGGTTCCACGGGCCAAATAGATCCATATGTAGCGGATGCAATATTCTTGTTGAAGATGGGCATGTCTTTTCTTTGAATGATGATTTGATTTGTTTTCCCTTCGACATGCGTCACATATACTCTCCTTTCTCGATATCGAGTCCGGGAAGTCCTTCCACAAGACTACTACGCAAGCTTGTTAATCGTTTTGAAATTCGGATGACTCCAGGCTTTTTGCCACTGACCCAACTTGATTGTGCTTTTTGCTAGTAGACGGTGTTGGGTGTAGCGGTTGGCCAATCTACTACATACATGTTATTTTGTCGCATCCTTGCAACACAACTTCATTCGATTCACCTCCTTGATTTGGCATATACCCATGTTAAATCCAACATTATAGCCCTTGTCACACGAGTTGGATCGATGCTTAGCAAGTTGAAGTTGAGTCCTTCAACATATGCAACATCGTGATTTCTAATCCATTCCTCTTGATGGATCCAATGCCTCTTATTTCACCTCGAGCTTCATTTCCTCCAAATATGACTTTTGCTCCTTTAACTTCCTTGAATTTTGACATGATTTTTCTTATTTCTGTCATATGTCCGGAAAGCCACTATCCATATACCAGGTTCCTTGGCACTCATTTGTTCTTGAACCGCAATCAAGGAAATTAAGTTTTAGGTACCCATACTTGTGCGGGTCCCGAGGGGTTAGAATTGTAAGATGATCCAACCAACTTATAGCCAAATGATTTGACTCTAAGGGGTTGCCATCTATCGATGCCATAATCATAATTAATCTTGGCAAATTGCTTGGGGATTCTAGGTTCATACAAATTGTCTCTTTTGTCTCAGTATGCTGTATATGTGTTTTGGCAATCGCCTTCTTTCGGGGTAATTGTGGTGTCGTGAGTGTAGTGCCTAGGTGCATATGTGTGCTAATGAAAGCTCTTATACTTTTGGAATGGCCTTTCTTGAGTTCTAGGCCTTTGCCATTTGGGCTTATATTCCATAAGTCTATGCCGATAGTTCACATCATTCCAATCGGCTTGGCTTGGATATTTTCTACCATTCCCATCATATGTATTTCTTTTATAGATTTTCTGGGGGTTTTGGTAGCTCGCTTCTTCTTTCTGAGTATTTTCTCGTTTGGAGTTTTTGAGAACTCGGTGAATCTCTTCTCATTTTGTCCTTTCAGCCGCACTCAATCGGCCGTTTTCCTTTTCCTTTATAACCAAAGGAGTTTGCTTGTAATTGTGCTTTGGAGTGAATGTGTGTGCAACATTTAGAGTTTTGGATTTTTAGACTCTTCATTGCTTGAAGATCCTTTTTCCAAAATTACTCTTGAAGTTTGACATATCACAGAGGAGTTAAATCCTAAACCCGTCTTGTCTCCACATTCTCTTTGACTCATAATAAGATCATCCAATGATTTAGATGCCTTAGTGAATGAGGCAATAACATTTTTGAGGTCATTCTCCTCTTTTCTATGGCAGCAATTTACGCTATTAGCTTTGGCTTTTTCAAATTTTTAAACTTTCATTCTCATTAGCTATTTGACTTAGAGTACTCGGCTCCTTAGTCATTTGTGAGTTTCGCTCTTGAGTAGTTGTTTTCCTCATTTAGTAGTGTGTGTGAGGATTTAATGTGTTCAAAATCTTTCATCATTTTGCCTAATGAGTCATAAAGATCGAGTGGGTGATGAGGTGTGTGTGTCACGATCACTATCACTAGAATCGAGTTTGATGAGTTGGAGTTTACCTCATCTTCTTGGTCGAGGTTGATCTTGTTCCTTGGCCATCAAACAGATCGGGCTTCTTCTTCAGAGTCACTTGAGTAGTCGCCACCGCTCTCTCGAACCGAGTTGTGTCTTTTGACTCAAAGATTTTTCGCAGCCAACATTGCCTTTTTCTTTTCTTGTCTTCTTTCTCTCAAGACCTTTCTTTCTTCTTCATTCATGTATTTGTTGACTACAGGATATGGGCAATCAATGGCATAGTGACTGGTTGCCTACAGTTCCAAAGATAGAAATTCAACCTTTTGATGAGCTCTTTCCATTCTTGGATTGTCGACCCTTTGATATTGACTTTTTGATGATTTGTTCTCTTGGTTGGCCTATCTTCCTTGATTTGGGAGGAGCCGAGTGTCTTCGGAGGATTCGCCATTGCCTCTCTTGTAGTTCTTATTGAAGAACTTGTTGAACCTTTTACTAGTAGGGTTATTTCTTCCGGGTCGATGACTTCTTTGACCTCGGCTCTCTCTTCCAATCTTTAATAATTAGAGCGGTTGTTTTGGGTACTGTTTGTCTCTTCCTGGTCTTTTTCTTCTCACTCAAACTCATAGGCTTTGAGGTCCGAGAATAGTTCATGGTTGGATGTCTTTGATAGGTCCATGGAATGTCTTAGTGCCATGACTTTCATTTCCCATTCATTTGGAAGACTTTTTAGGATCTTCATACACATTTCTTTCGTGTATATTCCTTTCCAAGCGCAAATAGCTCGTTGGTGATTTACGTGAACCAAGCATCCAGTTGATCCAGGTTTTCTCCGAGATCATTTTGAAGTTCTCAAATTTAGCTGACCACCGATAATTTGTTTTCTTTGATTTGCTCACGAGCCTTCACAAATCAATGTTAGCTTGTCCTGCATTTCTTTAGCCGTTTTGCATGATTTGACTTTATTGAACATGGCTCTGTCCAAGGTTTTGTAAAGGATGTCCTCGCTACATTGTCCAGGTTGTATCTTTTTCTGTCATCATTTGTCCATTCGGTTCTTGGTTTTTCAACCATGTTTGGTCCGGGAGCAACATCCTCCTCACCTTCATGATTTCTTCTTACAAATTGTGTTCACCTTTAAGATTTGCGGTGGCCCATCCTCTATCACTATCCACATCTCATCATGTAATCTTTGATAGATGAGCTCGCATACGAATTTTCCAATCATCAAATTCTTCAATTGTGAACATAGGGATGCGTGTCAAATTTGCTTCCATGTTAATAAATTTTAATGATTTAAGTACTAAAGCAGACTTTGAAAAGTTTGGAGATCTAGTTCAAGAACCGGTGCGGAAGGCTCAATGAACCAACCGCTCCGATACCACTTGTAGGTCCCAAGGGGTGTAAGTGTAAGGTTTAGAAGGGGGTTGAATAAACCTTGCCAAATTTTTGATTTAGTCCTTTTAAAAATTGAGTTGATACTACACATTTGTGTCCTTGGTGATGACCAATTTAGTTAATAGAGTTAGTCTCTCATGAGACTCAATCGATTTTGTTGATGGAATAACTTTTGTTAAGTCTAAATTAACTCAATCGTGGTTTGTTTTTTGGAAGACTTAACACCCTTAAGTTTGATTAAGTAGAAATTTAGAGCTTGATTTAGTACTTAGAGGTTATCTAATGGATAGCAAATATGTCGTGAGAATTAAACAAATATGATGCAAGAATTAAAGTGTTGAAATGCAAATGACACAATAAGATTTTTATAGAGGTTCGAAGATGGGGTAATTCTTCTACTCCTCTCTTATCCAACCCGGAGGAATCCACTAGGTATTGATCAAGATACAAAGTGGTAAGTCCGGATACAAGTCTTGACCCACGGTGACTTGATCCTTTGGGACGGCCTGAGAGACGCCTTGATCACTCGGTGGCTTCTCGTGACGACTCGCCTTCTTCACAGGGCAGTTTTGCTTTGCTACTGACCCACTTGCTCAAGCTCTTTGGATTTGATCACGAAGCCCTCCAAAAGCTCAAGACTTGGTTCGACCTTGAACCTTCCTACTGATCCTTTGTGGAATGTAGACCCCTTGATTCTTGATGATTTCCTCTTCAACTAATTGAAGTTATCTTTCCTTCACAGGTGAGTGTTGGATTGATGTTCTTCGTAGTGTAGCTTGAGGATTGAGCGTTTAATAACTTGAGAATATTTCGAGGTTGATTCTAATAATTGCTTGAATGTTTGTGGTTCGTCTCCTACTCTCGTCGAGTCATTCCTCGGCCTTTTATAGTGATCTTTCAAAAATCGCCGTTGAAGAGATAGCTTAATTTTTGAAAGTCACTTGTGGTCGTTGGCTTGTCTTGTTGCGATCCTTGGAATTGCCATTTCCTCGTATGAATTGTTCTTCACCTTTTCGAGTTCGACACGGTGTAGTGCTTCCCATTGGTTTATTCCTTTTGCACGCTCGGGATCGAGCACTTGAGAAATGTAGCATGGAGATATTACTTGTTTAAGTAATTCTCTTGATTTTCTGTGCAACGGATCTTTTTTGATTATCTCGACTTGATCGCATTTCCTTGCTTTCCCAGGTGACTTATAGTTAGCTTCCAATCATTGGATGGCTCTTCGCTCACCTCAACTTGAGACTTGGCTTTTGTTGAGTTGACTTGACCGATACTCCACTCACCGCATCTCGATTGCTCCTTCAGAGATTCCGTCTTCTCTTCTTTGCCGGGACTCAAATTGTCTTGCGGTGGAGTCTTCCTTCTAGTCTCCATTGTTTGTCTTCTTGCATGTTTGGGCATAGCCGACTTAACTCACTTGACCCCCTATTTATTACAATGCGTTTACAACAAAATTGGGGTGCCAACATCCTATTCTAAGTTTTACATGGCATTCATCAAAATCTAAACAATAAATTTCCCAACAATTTCCCCCTTTTTGATGATGCCAAAACTTAAAACATTCAAAAATGTAAATAGCAAAGATACATACAGATAGTGTATTCACATAGAATGTATGCGTAGAATCAATCCTTTTATTGATCATAACATTCTTGTTCTTTTACACTGTTGTTTTACAAGGTGTATCGAGCAAACATTTGCTATAAAAAAAAAAAAAAAAATTATAGCTTTATTACGGAAGACTTACATAGTATGTATTTACATAGTAAAATACATGAAGGGGTGGACAAAGAACACTTCATCTCCTTCATTGTCTCCTTCTTTCATCTTGTTCAAGATCTTTCGCTTCTTCTTCTCTTTTTCTCATCATCACCCGCTTTCTTCTTCTTTTTTTTCATATGCCTTCCGGCACTTCATCTCTTCTTAATCTCTCTTGTCTTTCCTCCCATAGCCGAGTTTGTCTCTTATTTTTTCTTCTATTCTTTTCGCATACTCAAGATTACTTTTAGCCACTTGCAAATTGGCTACTTGGTCAAGACTTGCCCAAGTAGATCCCTCCTTTTTGGCCGGATCTATGTACCCAATGTTTTGGGCGAGGCCCCAGTCCCAAACCTCTTCCTCCACCATCGCTTCTTCCTCTACCTCCGGGCGTGTATTGATCGGGGTCTTCTTCTTTCCGGTGAGTGACCGGCGGAGTGACCAGCAGAGCGATCTTTGGTAGTCACGCACTGTCGCCTTCTTCACATATCGTGAGACCCTTTTCCCAAGACAAGTCCCAAGCTTGAGCCATAGACATTTTTGCAAAGTATCCTTGGATGCGAGCATTTTAAATTCATCAACGATCGTGGCTCGGTCCCGAGCATCCGAGATGGCATAAGTGTCATGTCTCACCGGAATGCCTCCATGTTGTTTCAAGATGTTCATAACTCGGGCATCCATTCTTCCTTCCACTTCATCCATCCCCGCTTCAATTGTCTTTCTCTTTTCGGCCATAGATATAGCAGAGTGTTGGAGTGGCGAGTCATCGGGAGTTTCTTCGATAATGTCACCGTGACAAGACCTTGTTGGGGGTTTGTGCAATCATCAAGGTCACATCTTTCGATCCTTCCCCTCAACGGACTTTCCTTTCTTTTGTTTTGACACTTCCTCAGTGTCTTTCCCTTTCTGATTGTTTCTCCTTTTGCCTTCGGATCTCTTTAGCGCTTTAAAGTATTCCTCTTTCCCCTTTTTGGCATCATCAAAGGAGAGAGGAACACTGAAACATATCTTGCAAGGTGAAGTCGAACTGCGATAGCCGAGTTCGCGCCAGTGCATTGCGGTGTATGCGGAACGAAATTCAAAGCGAGTGGCGTTGGACTCTGCTGAAATTAGCTTCATCTCGGCCATGAGAAGGTGAATTTTCTATCCATGTTTTCTTCCATACGCCGAAGATCACTCTTATTTTGCTCACGCAGCAGACTTTATCTCGGCGAGTGTGAGCTTCATGCATGTGCTCAATGTGTTCTCTCAATTTTGTTTTTGCATCGGCATTCTCGGCTCTCCATACCAAGACTTGTTGAACAATGTCCTCAAGTATCTAACTTGTTCCACACGCATTGTTTTCTGCTTGTTGCCACCATTCCCCGATCTCGATCAAGTTATGCCTCTCAAGTCGTAGTAAGGTTGGCATCTCTGTTGTCGATCGCATGTCCATAGAGGCCTGGTGCCTCTCCATCCGTTCAATTTCAAAGCAAATAATGCCTTGAACACCTCCCGAACTTCAAATTGTTTCTTCCGTTGCGGTGATGGCCATGCGGCGTCAAAGTCATAGTCACTGAACGATGGTACTGACGGAATGACGGGAGCGGGCGTGGAAGCGTGCGAGCTCGTTCTCGACTCTTGGGAGGTCGGGTACCTCCAGGGAGAAAGGAAATGATTCTACAAATGAATCATCACGCCAACCGGGATTTGTTCAATGATGAGAGGTGTGCGTGAAGTTCCTTTTGAGTCGAACCTCTGCAGCTTGAGGAGCCTATGCAGGTGGACTCTGTTTGTGGGGTCTTTTGTGAAGTGGACCCGACTTGCCGAGCCTCACTGCTCTCAACAGCCGTTGGTCTGGTCTTGGTTTCTCCATTGAGTGGGTGGTCTCGGCCTTATCGAGGCGTCATCGGACGATGATGAGATTTCCATTAGTGGCTCATCATCAAAATTGAAAGTTTGACGAGTAGTCTTGAGATCGACTTGCTCGTCCGGGAACATCCGCTTGGTGAGTCTTTTAGATCGGTCACGGGGATGACTCGCCTTCTTCGTCGCGCCTCGGTCCCAAAAAGGTTACATCGGGATTATCCTGGGAATCATGAATCGCGCTTATCTCCTTTTCGGATGGATCAATGATAGCGGGAGGGATGTTCTCTACTTGACTTCTTTACCGGGGAAGTCTCAACCTCCCGTGGGCCTTCATTACCTCCTACAGTCTCAATCGCAGCGGTGAGGGCTTGACCTCCCTTTCGACAAGTGTCGGTCACTGTCTTAGGGTCTTTCGTGGTGGCATCCATTGGAGTCTCAACCCCATGGATTGCACTTTCATCGCCCAGTGTTAACTCCTGGCATTCGTTCTTCCTCGTGCCTCTTCGCATCGCATCAGCGTCATTAGCCTTCGCGGTTGGCACCTCACCGAGACAATCTCAAGCCTCGAGCTTCGTTGATGACAACTTGTGTATACTTTGTGGTTGTTCCTTCTCCACTTCGCCTCCTAGATTCGTCGTGGAGTCATCTGCAGCCTTTCTCCGACCTTGCTGCAGTGAGGAGTTTTCCCCTCGGGCGCACCACCGAGTGACTTGAATGGGGTCACTCGTCTCCAAACTCCCGGCTGTATCTATTGAGTGTCCAGTAGTTGGGGCGGTGGTAAGACACCTTCAATAGGGGTTGGCTCAACCGGGGTCCCCACTAACCCGGTTTCATCGCCATTTCCTTAATTCTTCTTCCGAGTGAGTGGGAAATGGTGGTAGCAACAACGGTGGCGATTTGTTGAACCACTCCCATGGGATCGATTTCCGTGGTGTTACGGAGGACTCTCCTGGTCCCTCCATCAATCTTTTCTCGTGAAGGATTTCGATTCGTGCGATGCTTGCCGCATTTGCACTTCTTCTCGTGGCGGCGGCAGAGTCAGGATCCTCATCATCGATAAGACATCAAGGAGATGATGTGTGTGTTACGTAGTGCGGTGATAGGCGATCTTTGGCCTTCTCACGTGCCTCGCCTTCCTCTCGCTTGTCTTTCCTTCTCCTTGTCCTTGAAGATCCGCAAGATATCCGTGCGTTTTCTTCATCCAGTGCTTGGACCCCAGTGGTCACTCCGAGGAAGTTCAGTTCCTCTTCCTCTTCTATAAATTCAGGCCGTTGGAACTATTCCTCGATCGACTCAATTTCCACTTCCTCCACTCTCGCAGACGATTTTGGATGTCCACGGGTAAAGTAGGGATAGGATCATCACATCACTATCGCTCTATCGCCTTCTTTTGTGTCTCACTGCATGCGGACTACAATTTGTTTCTTGATTTGCCTCTCTGATCGCGCCTTCAATGAGATTTTTCATTGTTTCATCAATTATATCCTGGGGACTCTACTTCTCCAGAGTTTTAGGTTCTGCTCCGGTGAGTGGTCGACTCATCAGGTTTCTCAAGCTCGGAGTGTTTGATGATTCTTCTTCGTCTCCTAGTTTGTACCAGAGGAATTTCTAGTTCGAGAGAGAGTTCCTTCGAGTCTTGGCGGGGGCGTCTTTGGTGTGTTTTAAATGCGAGGAGCCTGGCCGTCTTGGCTTATCAGTTCTCCTCTTTTTGACGATCGGAGAAGGTATTTGAGAGTTCTTCTCGATCACTTCTTGAGGGGGAGACACGGCTGCGGGGCGGTGACTTGGCTGCAGGGCGGGAGAGCAGTTTGTTTTTCTTTCTTTGCGCAGAGAAACAGTCTTCTTCTTAGGGCAGTAGGCGCCTTTTCTTCTTTGGTGGAGAGGAAAACATTTGTATCTTCAGTGGTCACCGATTCCCCTCACTCGTGTCGCTCTCTTGGCGTGGGCTCTCTTCGTCAGGCGCCGCAGAGGTTTGATCTCGAACATCCTCTTGTTTACATGGAACGCATTTCCATGTCTAAGAGGACTCCTTTCACCTCCATCACCGCCAATCACTGTGCCATATCCACAGGGATCCTCCAAATGCACCATCTTCCTTGAAGGATTTGTTCCTACATTCTCGCGAGTCTCATGAGACAAACTCGGCCAGTTTATTTTCTTTTCTTCATTGATCGCAGCCATTACGATCAACTTTGCTTGATAGATTGGTCAAAGCCGCCAAATTTGATGTCTATGCATTTGGCAACTATGTCCAACAACTTGATTTGTGGTAATCCTCCTTCAGCACCTCTTGTTTGTTTGTGTAAACTATTTTATCAAAGATAGTCGGGCTTGGCTATTTCCTTCCAAGCAAAGAAAGGTTTACATCAAAGATCGTTGATTTTCGATGCTGCTCCTTCCGCTTAGTGAGTGGTGTTCACCAAATCCTTGGCAAGAGATGGTGAACTTCTTTCCGTGAACAGATGACTTTATCCCTTCATCGTGAGTCTCGGCGTTCACGTAGAATCGCGGCGACCTCCTCCACATAGGTCATCGGATATTCCAATGTCGTAAACGATTTCACCGTGACGTTTCCAATTTCTCAAAGAATTTTTTCACTAAGGTGTCGTCGGACCCCTGTTTCACCATGTCGTCGAAATCCACAAAGAGACCGGTGTGGATTTGCTTTCCTAACTTGACAAAATCATAGGTTAGTGCCATTTTTCAGATTTCACCGAAGAAAACTTAGAGGTTGATTTGAAGATAGATAGGGTTTTGAGAGAGTTTTGCCTTTGCTTCGAAAGAAATGAACGGTTTTGGTAATATGAGAGAGAAGAAGGAAAGCTTAAGTATGGTTTATGAAAGGACGCGGGTGGTTTTTGAAATGTGATCGAAACCAACGGCTTAGATTTTGCACGCAGATTCAGCATTTAATGTCTCGTATTTAATGCGGCAAAGATTTATATCCAATCATAAGCTTCGTGTGTGCGGCTTTTTTGTACACGCGTCATAATTATCCGACGTAATTCTTAAAAACATTCCCGCTTAGTCAAAACGATGCGTTTTTGTCACTTTGCTCATAAATGACTCGGCTTTTACCCTTTGGTTTAACTCTTCTTCTCACGTTCTCTTTGTGACTCAAATTGTCACCGACTTGGTATATTGTCTTTCCAATACGGCCGATTTACTTAGTTGATTTGTGAGTTCAACTCTTTTTCTTTTTGTGTTCCATTTCTTTTCTTTGATTCTTCCGAGTGTCACCACCAATTAACCCTAACTCATGCTTGAGTTCTTCAAATCTTGACTCACATAATGGTTTTGTGAAGATGTCACCAATTGTTTATCGCTTGAGATATATTCCAAGATGATGTCCTTCTTTTCAACATGATCTCTTATGAAGTGATATCGACATCGATATGCTTTGTTCTTGAGTGCAACACAGATTTTGAGTGATTGCAATTGCACTTGTGTTATCACACATGATTGGAATTTCTTTTTCCTCAACTTCATAGTCTCTCCATTCTTTGTCTCATCCATAGGATTTGGGCACAACAGCTTGCCCAGCCTATGTATTCTCGATTCACGGTGTAGAGGTGGCTATTGAATTTTGCTTCTTGCTAAACCAGAAATCACTGTTTCCAAAGATTTGACATGTGCCCGAGGTGCTCTTCCGTAAACGTGATCCAAAGATAGTCAGTCCGAATAGCCAATTAGCTTGAATCCACCTTCCTTTGGATACCATAAGCCAACTTCGCTTCCTTTCAAGTATCTCAATATTCTCTTAGTTTCAGTCTATATGGCTCTCTTTTGGAGCAGATTGAAATCTTGCAAATACACCTACAAAGAAAGGTGATGTCGGCCTCTTCTTTGAGATAGAGCAATGATCAAATAAGTGCTCAGATCTTGTTTGATCTACATGTGCTTGCCATCCGCATCCATGTCCATTTTGATGATGTATTCATTGGTATTTTCACGTAAGACTTCTCCTCCAAACCAAATTTCTTCATTAAATCTCTCGGTGTATTTTGTTTGACTTATGAAGGTTCCATCCTTCGATTGTTTCACTTGGAGTCCAAGGAAGAATGTCGCTTCTCCCATCATGCTCATTTCAAATTTACTTTGCATGAGGTTTGAAAAAATTTCACATAGCTCTCTTGTTTGTGGATCCAAAATGATGTCATCCACATATATTTGAACAAGCAAGATACTCTTTTTGTCTTGAATTCGAAAAGTGTTCTATCTACTTTTCCTTTTGTGAATCCATTCTCGATTAGGAATTGTGACAAAGTGTCATACCATGCCTGGGTGCTGTTTCAATCCATACGAGCTTTCTTGAGTTTGTATACCTTATCTCCAAGATTCTTCGCTCAAATCCTCGGAGGTTGTTCAACATACACTTCTTCTTCCAATAAACCATTTAGGAATGCGTTTTTTACATCCATCCGATATACAATAAAATTCTTTGAGTCGCATAGGCAAGAAACATCCTTATAGCTTCCAATCTTGCTACAGAGCAAATGTTTCATCAAAATCTATTCCTTCTTCTTGGCAATATCCTTTGGCTACTAGTCTTGCTTGCTTTCTTACCACAAAACCTTCCTCGCGTTCATCTTGTTTCGAACACCCATTTAGTACCAATAACGTTTTGATGGGTGGGTCTTTGAACTAATTCCCATACTTTATTTCTTTCAAACCGATTCAACTTCTTCTTGCATAGCTTGAATCCAATGTGTGTCATCCAATGCTTGTAACACATCTTTGGGCTCTATTTGCGAGATAAAGCATGTGAACATAGCTTCTTGTTGAGTTCGGATCTTGTTTTGACACCTTCTCTTATATCTCCAATGACAAGTTCTCGTGGACGGTCTTCACCATCTTACATCAGGTTGAGTAAGTAAGTTGGCCGGATTCAATCGTCTAGCGGTTGTGTTGCTTTGATTCTTCTCGTAGTCACTTACCGCAAATGTTTCGGCTCTTTTTGAGATTCACTATCTCATCTTCTTCTCGAGTTTATAATTCCGGCCTTGACAAAGATAGGGACTCTTCAGATGGTTGGATGATTGACTTATCACCGACTCTTCAATGTCTTCTCCATTTACATTTCGCTCATCGAATACCACATGAATGGATTCTTCGCAACCATAGTCCTTTTGTTGAGTACTCTGTAGGCTTTGCTTTCGGTGAGTATCCTAAGAAGATACCTTCATCGCCTTTAGCATTGAAGGCCTTTAGATTGTCTTTGCCATTGTTGTGGATGAAGCATTTACATCCAAATATTCTAAAATATGCAACATTTGGTTTTCTTCGACCCAAATCTCATAGGAGTCTTTGTCGGATGTACATTTATCATACATCCGTTTTGAGTGTAGCAAGTTGTGTTGATTGCTTCACCCAAAATCTTTTTGGTAACCCGCGTTGCCTAACATGGTCCTGCCGCTTCTTTGAGAGTTCTATTCCTTCTTTCGCAACTCCATTCTCTTGTGGAGTCCTTGTGCAGATAGTTCATGACCAATACCATTTTCAATACAATATCGAGTTATTATTCCATTGACAAACTCGGTTCCTCTCGTCCGATCTTATTTTGATAATGGTTTCGCTCTTCTCATTTTGAATTCTCTTCATCATTTTGTGGTAGTTTCGTAGAGTTTCTTTCTTCTTACCCATGAATATTGTCCATGTATATCTTGAGTAGTCATCTACTACCACCAAGAGTGTATTTCTTTCCACGTATCTATTTGGTTCCATGGGCCAAATAGATCCATATGTAGCGATGCAATATTCTTGTTGAAGATGGGCATGTCTTTTCTTTGAATGATGATTTGATTTGTTTTCCTTCGACATGCGTCGCATATACTCTCCTTTTCGTATAATCGAGTCCGGGAAGTCCTTCCACAAGACTACTCGCAAGCTTGTTAATCGTTTTGAAATTCGGGATGACTCAGATTTTTGTTTTGTACCCAACTTGATTGATTTGTGCTTTTTGCTAGTAGAGCAGTCTTTGGGTGTAGCGGTTGACCAATCTACTACATACATGTTCTTTTGTCCGCATCCTGCAACACAACTTCATTCGATTGACCTCTCCTCGATTTGGCATATACCCATGTTAAATCCAACATTATAGCCCTTGTCACGAGTTGATCGATGCTTAGCAAGTTGAAGTTGAGTCCTTCAACATATGCAACAATCGTGATTTCTAATCCATTCCTCTTGATGGATCCAATGCCTCTTATTTCACCTGGAGCTTCATTTCCTCCAAATATGACTTTTGCTCCTTTAACTTTGAATTTTGACATGATTTTTCTTATTTCTGTCATATGTCCGGGAATGTACCACTATCCATATACCAGGTTCCGCACTCATTTTGCTCAACCCGCAATCAAGGAAATTAAGTTTTAGGTACCCATACTTGTCCGGGTCCCGAGGGGTTAGAATTGTAAGATGATCCAACCAACGTATAGCCAAAATGATTTTGACTACAGGGGTTGCCATATATCGATGCCATAATCATAATTAATCTTGGCAAATTGCTTGGGGATTCTGGTTCATACCTATCTCTTTTGTCTACATGCTGTATATGTGTTTTTGGCAATCGCCTTATTCGGGGTAATTGTGGTGTCCGTGAGTGTAGTGCCTAGGTGCATATGTGTCTTCGATGAAAGCTCTTATACTTTTGGAATGGCCTTTCTTGAGTTCTGGCCTTTGCCATTTGGGCTTATATTCCATAAGTCTATGCCGATAGTTCACATCATTCCAATCACTTGGCTTGGATATTTTCTACCATTCCCATCATATGTATTTCTTTTATAGATTTTTGGGGTTTTGGTAGCTCGCTTCTTCTTTACTGAGTATTTTTCGTTTGGAGTTTCTTTGAGGAACTCGCCAATCTCTTCTCGGCCCTTTCAAAGACACTCAATCGGGTTGTTTTCCTTTTCCTTTATAACCAAGGCCGGTTTGCTTGTAATTGTGCTTTGGAGTGAATGTGTGTGCAACATTTAGAGTTTTGGATTTTTAGACTCTTCATTGCTTGAAGATCCTTTTTCCAAAATTACTCTTGAAGTTTGACATATCACAGAGGAGTTAAATCCTAAGTCCTGTCTTGTCTCCACATTCTCTTTGACTCATAATAAGATCATCCAATGATTTAGATGCCTTAGTGAATGAGGCAATAACATTTTTGAGGTCATTCTCCCTCTTTTCTATGGCGGCAATTTTCGCTTTATTAGCTTGGCTTTTTCGGCCTTTTAAACTTTCATTCTCATTAGCTATTTGACTTAGAGTACTCGGCTCCTTAGTCAATTGTGAGTTTAGCTCTTGCGTAGGTTGTTTTCCTCATTTAGTAGTGTGTGTGAGGATTTAATGTGTTCAAAATCTTTCATCATTTTGCCTAATGAGTCATAAAGATCGAGTGGGTGATGAGGTGTGTGTGTCGAGTCACTATCACTAGAACCGAGTTTGATGAGTTGGAGTTTACCTCATCTTCTTGGTCGGGTTGATCTTGTTCCTTGGCCATCAAACGGATCGGGGCTTCTTCTTCGTAGTCACTTGAGTAGTCGGCTTCTTTGCTCTCGAATCGGTTGTGTCTTTTGACTCAAAGATTTTTCTGCAGCCAACATTGCCTTTTTCTTTTCTTGTCTTCTTTCTCTCAAGACCTTTCTTTCTTCTTCATTCATGTATTTGTTGACTACAGGATATGCGTGATCAATGGCATAGTGACTGGTTGCCTACAGTTCCAAAGATAGAAATTCAACCTTTTGATAGAACTCTTTCCATTCTTGGATTGTCACCCTTTGATATTGACTTTTTGATGATCCATTCTCTTGGTTGGCCTATCTTCCCTTGATTTGGAGGAGAGCGAGTGTCTTCCGGAGGATTCACCCTTGCCTCTCTTGTAGTTCTTAATGAAGAACTTGTTGAACCTTTTTACTAGTAGGTAATTTTATTTCCGGGTCGATGACTTCTTTGACCTCGACCTCTCTTCCCATATTTAACAATTAGAGCAATTTGGTTTGGGTACAATTTTGTCTCTTCCTGGTCTTTTCTTCTCACTCAAACTCATGGGCTTTGAGGTCCGAGAATAGTTCATTGTTGGATGTTTTTGATAGGTCCATGGAATGTCTTAGTGCCATGACTTTCATTTCCCATTTATTTGGAAGACTTTTTAGGATCTTCATACACATTTTCGTGTATATTCCTTTCCAAGCGCCAGAGATAGCTCGTTGGTGATTTACGTGAACCGAGCATCCGGTTGATCCAGGTTTTCTCCTGGGATCATTTTGAAGTTCTCAAATTTCAGACGCCCACCGATAATTTGTTTTCTTTGATTTGCTTCGAGCCTTCACAAATCAATGTTAGCTTGTCCTGCATTTCTTTAGCCGTTTTGCATGATTTGACTTTATTAAACATGGCTTTGTCCAAGGTTTTGTAAAGGATGTCCTCGCTACATTGTCCAGGTTGTATCTTTTTGTCATCATTTGTCCATTCAGTTCTTGGTTTTTCAACCACGGGCCGATCCGGGAGCAACATCCTCCTCACCTTCACCGCAGCTCTCTTCTTGTTGTGTTCACCTTTAAGATTTGCATGGCCCATCCTCTATCACTATCCACATCTCATCATGTAATCTTTGATAGATGAGCCTCGCATACGAATTTTCCAATCATCAAATTCTTCAATTGTGAACATAGGGATGCGTGTCAAATTTGCTTCCATGTTAATAAATTTTAATGATTTAAGTACTAAAGCGACTTTGAAAAGTTTGGAGATCTAGTTCAAGAACGGTGCGGAAGGCTCAATGAACCAACCGCTCCGATACCACTTGTAGGTCCCGAGGGGTGTAAGTGTAAGGTTTAGAAGGGGGGTTGAATAAACCTTGCCAAATTTTTGATTTAGTCCTTTTAAAAATTGAGTTGATACTACACGATTTGTGTCCTTGGATGACCAATTTAGTTAATCAGTAGAGTTAGTCTCTCAATGAGACTCAATCGAATTTGTTGATGGAATAACTCACCGTTAAGTCTAAATTAACTCAATCGTGGTTTGTTTTATTGGAAGACTTAACACCCTTAAGTTTGATTAAGTAGAAATTTATAGCTTGATTTAGTACTTAGAGGTTATCTAATGGATAGCAAATATGTCGTGAGAATTAAACAAATATGATGCAAGAATTAAAGTGTTGAAATGTAAATGACACAATAAGATTTTTATAGAGGTTGAAGATGGGGTAATTCTTCTACTCCTCTCTTATCCAACTCCTGGAGGAATCCACTAGGTATTGATCAAGATACAAAGTGGTACAGTGATCCGGTCTACAAGTCTTGATCACACAGATGACTTGATCCTTTGGGACTCGATCCCGAGACGCCTTGATCACTCGGTGGCTTCTCTCACGACTCGGCTTCTTCACAGTGGGGCCGCTTTGCTACAACTGACCCACTTGCTCAAGCTCTTTGGATTTGATCACGAAGCCCTCCAAAAGCTCAAGACTTGGTTCGACCTTGAACCTTCCTGATCCTTCGTGGAATGTAGACCCCTTGATTCTTGATGATTTCCTCTTCAACCGATTGAAGTTATCTTTCCTTCACAGGTGAGTGTTGGATTGATGTTCTTCGTAGTGTAGCTTGAGGATTGAGCGTTTAATAACTTGAGAATATTTGGTTCTGATTCTAATAATTGCTTGAATGTTTGTGGTTCGGTCTCCTACTCTCGAGTCATTCCTCGGCCTTTTATAGTGATCTTTCAAAAATCCGCCCGTTGAAGAGATAGCTTAATTTTTGAAAGTCACTTGTGGTCGCTGGCTTGTCTTGTTGCGATCCTTGGAATTGCCATTTCCTCGTATGAATTGTTCTTCACCTTTTTAGAGTTCGACACGTGTAGTGCTTCCCATTGGTTTATTCCTTTTGCACGCTTCCGGGATCGAGCACTTCGAGAAAGGTAGCGTGGAGATATTACTTGTTTAAGTAATTCTCTTGATTTATGTGCAACGGATCTTTTTGATTATCTCGACTGACCGCATTTCCTTGCTTTCCCAGGTGACTTAGAGTCGACTTCCAATCATTGGATGGCTCTTCCGTCACCTCAACTTGAGACTTGGCTTTTCTTGAGTTGACTTTGACCGATACTCCACTCACCGCATCTCACCGCTTCTTCAAGATCTGATTCCGTCTTCTCTTCTTTGCCATACTCATTTGTCTTGGTGAGTCTTCCTTCTAGTCTCCGTTATCTCTCTTGCATGTTTGGGCATAGCCGACTTAACTCACCTTGACCACCCCTATTTATTACAATGCGTTTACAACAAAAATTGGGGTGCCAACATCCTATTCTAAGTTTTACATGGCATTCATCAAAATCTAAACAATAAATTTCCCAACATTGGAGAATATATAGTTAAAATTCACCAGTTGTGATACAATGTGAGAAATGTCATCGGCGCTCCAAACGAACGTTGCCTCCCCGTAGAGTGATTGATAGCTTACCCTTGTTTTGGAACGTCAAGGCCGAAAAGCTTTATGCCTCATTATTGGAGTATGCCAGGCGGGATGACCACCCAAAATCAACTACGGGACATTTTTTGCTAGGTTATATCGTAAATGGATTGAGTTTTTGAACAATGAGGCTATGGTAGAAGATGAGGAAGGAAGGAAACCTAGAAGAAAACCGGATGAAGATCCGGAAGAAACGAGGAAGAAGATCCAGGAAGAAGATCCCAGGAGGAAGAAGAAGACATGGATCAGTAGAGATAGATGGGTCTATGTATTTCAATAATTGATAAATAAATCCTTATTATATATAAAGCTTAGTTGTCCTTTAATTGATATTAATTTATTTGACCATTATATTATGATATTTAGATTTTAAGTTAGATATTTCATGAAAAAATCCATTAATAAATTGGGATAAATAATAATAATAATACATTATGTATGACCTTAGGAATATGGCTCCCCGTCGTGGAAATCAAGTCAATGGTGAGAACTCCACTAACACAAGAAATCAAACCACTGCTACTGCTGGAGATATAATTGTTGAGTTCCTCGAGGTGTGCGAATAACGGGGACAACAACAACAACAATGCACAGTCGTGGAACAGTCCGCCACTATCGTCCACCCACATTCAACGGACGTGATGGCCCAATAGCGAGAGAAGAATGGTTTCGATCGCTAGAGAGGATTTTCGACTCATTGGTTGCCGTGCACGCTGCATTTAACAGAGAGTCGTATGTCCGCTTTCCAACTCATTGAAGATGCCGATCATTGGTGGGAAGGGTATTGGAGGACTAAGCACCGAGGAAGAGCGGAACGCTTTAACATGGGATGAGTTCAAAATGATTGTAATGGAAAAGTTTTTCCCACACTCATATCGGGACAAGAAGGAGACGCGAAATTCCTTAACTTTAAACAAAGAAACATGATCACAGAGTATGAGAGACAGTTCAATCAACTAAGCCGGTTTGCTCCACACCTAGTGGATCGATTTGAAAAAGGCTCACGAGGTTCGGAAGGGGACTTCGAGCACAACTATCAGAATACTATCGCTTTCAAGGAGATTTGGAATACTCGGTGATGGTGAGAAGGGCTCATGAGGTGGAGGCAAGTTTTCTTTGGGATGATGAAGAGCAAAAGTTGGTTGTGTTGTCCGAGAAAAGAAAATGGGAAGGGACAAAACAAAATCAAAATAAAAGATAAAGATCGATGGAAATGCACGCCCAACTACGCAGCGACAGACAAAGCAACTTGCCCAAAATGCAAGAAGAATCATTTTGGAGAATGTTTATTTGGACAAGGAAAATATTTCAAGTGTAAGAAGCCGGGACATGTAGTCTCTAATTGTCCTCTTTTAAAAGTCGAGCGGGAAAGAAGAGAATAAACATCTGGAGGTAGAGCTCGAATGTATGCTATGACTCAGGAAGAAGCTGATCAGAACCCTGGTACAATGTCAGGTATGCTAACCATCTCTGGAATACCTGCTCTTGTACTTTTCGACACTGGTGCCACACATTCATTTTTATCTGCCAAATTTCATACTATATTAGGACATAAGAGTGCTAGAGTAAGTGAACCCCTTGAGGTTGGCTTGCCATCTGGAAATTCGATAACAACTGACTCAATGGATAAGGATGTTGAAGTGAATATAGGGGAAAAATATCTTAAAGCTGATCTATACATAATTAAGATGAAGGATTTTGACGTAATCTTATGTATGAATTGGCTTAGTAGATATCGAGGCCGGACATTAAGTGTCACGAGAAAGAGATAATATTCAAACCGCCAGAAATGATGAGATAAAATTCTATGGGATTAAGTAAAAGCGCGGTACCACGAGTGATATCGGCAATGAAGGCAAGAAAGATGTTGAAAAAGAAAAATTGTCAAGGATATCTAGTGAGTTTAATAGATACCTCGGAGTAGAAATAACACCTAATGACGCGTACCAATTGTGCAAGAATTTTTGGATGTATTTCCAAAAGAGATCAGGAATTCCTCCAAATCGCCTGGGTTGAATTTGGAATAGATTTGGTACCTGGGCAAGACTTCTATATCTAAGGCACGCCTATAGGATGGGCGCCAAAGGAGTTACAAGAGTTAAAGGCGCAAATACAAGAACTTTTGGATTTGGGATTTATTGACTAGTGTATCATCGTGGGGAGCACCGATTCTGTTTGTAAAGAAAAAGACGGGTCACTTAGAATGTGTATCGATTATAGAGAACTTAATCGACTCACAATTGAAGAACAAGTATCCGCTACCGAGGATTGAAGACTTGTTCGATCAATTGAGAGGTGCCAGCACTTTCTCTAAGATTGACTTGAGATCTGGATATCATCAGTTAAAAATTAAAGAGAATGATATTCCGAAAACGGCATTTAGAACTCGATATGGACATTATGAGTTTGTAGTAATGCCATTTGGGTTAAGTAATGCACCAGGAAGATTCATGGACTTGATGAATAAAGTGTTTCATCCGTATCTAGACCAATTTGTCATAGTCTTTATAAATGATATACTTGTATATTCAAAAATAAAGAACAACATACTAAGACTTAAGAATAGTGCTAGAAACACTTCGCAAGGAAAAGTTATATGCGAAATTCAAGAAATGTGAGTTTTGGCTAGATCGAGTGGTATTTCTTGGACATGTAATCACTGCTCAAGGAATTGAAGTGGACTCGGTTAAAGTTGAAGCAATCAACGAATGGAGTGCACCCTAAGAATGCGAATGAAGTTCGCAGTTTTCTAGGTTTGGCGGCTATTATCGGAGATTTATTGAAGGATTCTCAAAGATAGTTGCGCTTTATGACTCAATCGACAAGAAAAGGGGAGAAGTTCAATGGAATGAGAAATGCGAAGAAAGCTTTCGGGAGTTGAAGCAAGTGCTAATCGTGATCGTATTAACAATTCCGACCCCACTAAAGATTTTGTTATTTATAGTGATGCATCAAAACAAGGTTTGGGATGCATGCTAATGCAACATGGTAAAGTGGTTGCACTATGCCTCAAGACAACTAAAGCCACATGAGTTAAACTATCCTACTCATGACCTAGAGTTAGTCTTTGTAGTGCATGCATTAAAGATCTGGCGCCATTATCTATATGGAGGGAAATGTGAAATCTTCACCGACCACAAAAGCTTGAAATATCATTTACTCGAAAAGAAAGAGCTAAACATGAGGCAAAAAGGTGGTTGGAATTGGTGAATGACTATGATTGCACTATCGCCTATCATCAGGGTAAAGCTAATGTTGTAGCCGATGCGTTCGAGTCGTAAAACAAAAGGAGAAATGTCAAGCTTGATATCCGAACAAGAACATCTTGTGAGAGAATTTACCAGGATGAGAATTGAAGTAGTGGTACCACCAAAAAGCACGAAATAGTACTTAGCATCTTTGGTGGTGCAACCTACTTTGAGAGAGAAGATAAAAGAAGCTCAACCTCGAGATAAATTTTTGAGCAAAATGAAAGAAAAAGCTCGGAAAGGGAATGTAAAAGGATTTGTTATAACAAATGACGGTACTTTGACTTATGAAGGGAGATTATGCGTTCCTAAAGAAGAAGAGCTTAGAAAAGAAATTCTAAGAAGAAGCTCACGCTGTACAGTACACTACTCACCCCGGAGGTACAAAAATGTATCGAGATTTAAGAGAAGTATTTTGGTGGATAGGTATGAAAAGAGACATTGGAACTTTTGTAGAAAAATGTTTGATTTGTTAGCAAGTAAAAGCCGAACACCAAAGACCATCGGTTTGCTCAAACCCCTGACATTCGAATGGAAATGGGAGCACATAACAATGGACTTTGTGGTAGGGCTTCCACCATCGCCCAAGGAAGCAAGGTTGTTTGGGTTGTAGTAGATCGGCTAACAAAGTCACTCATTTCTTTGTTAAGATGACGTTTAGTATGGAGCGATATGCACAAATTTATATTGAGGAGATAGTGAGACTTCATGGAGTTCCCGTGTCATTGTTTCGACAGAGATACACGTTTTACTTCTAAGTTTTGGAAAAGTCTACAAAGTGCTTTGGGAACGAAGCTAAACTTTAGTACGGCTTATCACCCACAAACAGATGGGCGATCTGAAAGGACTATACAAATATTGGAAGATATGTTGAGCGTGTGTGCTTGACTTAGGAAGTAATTGGGAAATATTATTACCTTTGGTAGAATTCGCGTATAACAACGATTATCAAGCGACTATTGGGATGGCTCCCACGAGGCGTTGTACGGAAGAAAATGTAGATCACCATTGTATTGGAGCGAAGTTGGTGAAAGAAAAATTTTGGGGCATGAATTAATTCGCAAACTGTTGAGAAGATAGCTATGATACAAGATCGAATCAAGATGGCTCAAGATAGACAAAAGTCGTATGGCCGATAGACGGAGAAAACATATACTGATTTGATGAAGGAGAAAAAGTATTTAAAGTAGCTCTATCAAATGTGTTATTCGATTTGGTGAAAAGGGAAAGTTGAAGCCAAGATATATCGGACCATTTGAAATCCTTACACGAGTTGGAGATTTAGCTTATCAGCTAGCATTACCACCGAGTCTATCAAGTGTGCACAATGTTTTTCACGTCTCTATGCTACGAAAGTATGTTCATGATCCAGGTCACATCGTGAATTATAAGGATGTAACAATCAACAATGACTTAACTTACGAAGAAACACAGGAAAGTTCTGTTTTGGGAACGCAAGATTCACCATTTGAGAAATAAAGATATTGCTCGATCAAAGTACGAGTGGAGACGTCATGGCAAAAATGAAGCTACTTGGGAGCGTGAAGAGGAGATTCGTGTCAAGTATCCAAGTTTTTTTAATTCCAGGTAAGATATTGAATTTCGAGGACGAAATTATATTTAAGGAGAGTAGAATGTGATAACCAATAATTTAATTAGGGGTTAAGGTAGGAGTTCTTTTAGGGGTCAATGTAGAGGTTAGTGTAGAGTATAAATTAGGGGTTGAGATTAGGGGTTAGTTTAGGTTTTAAAAAAAAAAAAATATATATATATATATATATATATAAATCGACCTATAAATAAGTGTAATTTCCCCACAATTTTACACTACACTTTCTAATAATTATAAGGTATAAGTATTTTTCTACTTCAAGTTTCATATATATATATATATATATATTCACAAATCACAAGCCCTTTTTCAATATTTTTTTAAACTCTTTCATTAATTAGTTTGATTTATTAAAATCACATATTAATTATAATTTTATTTAATGTAGAAAACGAAGGGGTCGAGGATTAAGATTTTTACTGATCATTTTTCTACATCGAATATCTGCAATTATTAAGGTAGGGATTTCTATATTATTTGTCTTTATTAATGTTTCATGATTGTACTTCATTGATTGCAATATATGTCAAGAGGAAATAAATTCATATAAGCTAGGGACTATGAAAGTGGTCCTATCAAATTTATATTCGGGGGTGAACCCGCCATGCTATATGCAGGAACTGGCCAGTCAGAGGAAAAGAGGAAATTAATGAATTTATTGTTGTAATTATGTGAATGTTTTTCATGTTATATTAAATATTGACAGATATATCCCTACTGAGCAAGATGAAGCTCACCCCTATTATTATCATGATTTTCAGGTTGAGGAATCCGGCTGAAGATATGATGTTGTGGATGGTGGAATAAATCATGCTATATTTTAAATAATTATGATCGGACTAAATTTTAGATTTATGTCTTTATTTTTTTTTTTTTTTGTTTATGCTTGGAACAATTGTTGAATATTTTAATTTGGAAGATGTAATATTATTATTATTATTATTATTACTACTACTACTACTACTACTACTACTACTACTACTACTACTACTACTACTACTACTACTACTACTACTACTACTACTAATACTACTATTATTATTATTATCATTATATTTTTTTCTTAAGAATTAAAATCCTAAATCAACTTTTTGATCATTATTGGGATCACTTTAATTTATAAAATTATATTTTTTAAAAATATTTTTAGAATATTTTAAATTAATAAAATTGGGTCGTCTACAGACTTACCCCTGTTCTTTGTTGATTTAAGCATCCACTAGTTGCAATTAGCAAGTATCTATTGGGTTCTGTATTCATTTCCACGTTCCAATAGATTTTCTGCTTGTTCCAGAAGTGCCCCAGCCATGACAACAACTCCAGTTGTTCCATCACCAACTTCATAATCTTGACTCCATGACAGTTCAACCATGAGTTTAGCAATCTGATTGTCAACATCCATCTGCTCCAAGATTGTTGCACCATCATAAAAATCAGAAATATATAATTTTTATCTAAAGAAAATCCTCATTGCGATAAGATTATAAGGATTGACACAGACTACCATTTCAAAACTTAAGTTTATTCCTAAAGAGTCACCAGCGATCACAAATTCTAGCTGAATCATAGAATACAAAATAACCCTTCCATTCAAAATAAGAAGGGTATCTGCATTCATATTTTTCATTGATTTAGGCATATCGATAGATACCTTGACTAAGTATTTTAGCAAGCTTTAAAACAATACCAGATAAGGCTTTCAAACTTTGATTTCATTAATACACAAATATATATATACATATATATATATATATATATTTCCTGAAATAGCAACAAATTCAACCTACAAGTTATGCCATACAAAAAGATAACAAAAGAAATATGAAATCTACATATTTAGCACTGAAGTAACAGAACAATATCCAATTTTCTGTTATAGAACTAAATACAAGCAAGAAATTTCAAGAAAGCAAGTTGAATAACAGATTAAGCCACAATGGAAACATTAGTTTTCTGTAATACCCTGCCAACTTCCATGCACAAAAATATTCTTTTTACTACTATATAAATGTTTAAATATAGTATTTATACACAATGACAAAAAGTTTTAGTATGCACTAACAGGTACATAGTGGTTTTAGTATACAAATGTGTAATTCACTAACAACTCAGCTAGGACTACACCAGCTTTTACTATCCAGAAAAGCACCAGATTTCAATATCCCAAATAAATCAAACTGTACCTAGAAAAAAGTCACTGCATATAAACGATATGCCGCACATTAACAGGGTATGATAAGTTAAAATAAAAATCACTAATCAACAACTCAACAATGTGGAATCAAAATAAGAACTAAACCAACTCTTCAATCCAAAAACACCATAAACACCTCCAAAACCCTAATCAACTCAAAGCCGTACGGAAATCACTAAAACCTCAATGATCCCTTCAAAAATGTTAATGTACCTGCTTGAGTTGGTAGGTGCATCTACATCACCATTTTCCTCACTTTTTGCATCACAATTGGTTCTACTTGTACATTGTGTTGGTCTGGAGATCGAAAATTCGAAATAAGAACAACAAAATATTTTCCTGAGGCGTGTTTAAAACACTGTCCTAAAGGATTTTATTCCAACCCTCCCAGGATTCAACAGGAATTTGAATGGCTTAAGAAAATTAAATTTGTAACCCAGCAGCAGAAGAAAAATTTACAGCAAAGAGATGAAGCAGGAAATTAAAGAAAGAAATTTTGAACTCTGTTCCTTTTTTTCGTGTATATCTCTGTAACTAAAGAAAGGAATATATAAACACATAAATCAACGGGAGTAAGCTGAAAATTTGGAATTAATCCAACGGGTGGAAGCAAGAAAATAGGAGCTAATTAATGCAGTCAAAATGGAGAATCAATTTAGTCTAAAATGGTGGAGCTCATTTTGAAAGCTGGCCTTAGTGGGTTTAAAAGAAAAAGCCCAACTGATGATAAGCATTAAAAACAAAAAAAACTGATGATCAGCATTCTAATATGTTGATGACGTTTTTGACTCGGTCAAAACATTAACCAATTAATCCCAAAATTAGGTTGATGGATTAATTCAAAATATTAAGAATTTTAAGTGGAAAAACAAGGTGGGCCGAGCCCGACGCCCGTCGCGCAAGGTCTCCTTATTCTCTACCATTTTACTAAGCCCATAATGGTCTCCCATTAATAAAGAGGATAAAACTTGTTTGGTTTTCTATGTGGGATTGAAAATCTTTTAAAAACACTCAATAAATACAACAATCCCCACATGTTTTTAAAAGATTTAAAAAGAATAAAAAGGAATGATCTCTTTGGGTTACAAATATAAGTGTAGAATGCATCGAATCCGTGTGTCTTTTGACTATGAACTTAACTAGAAAGATAAGATTTAAAATACTGAGTTTTGGTGAAGCTTGTAGCTTCTATGAACCAAAGACTCTTTATTGTAAGTTAAAATCTCACCAAAGTCACATTACACCCTCTCAAGATTTTGCCATTCAATGCGGTTTTTTGCGCTAATAGGCCATGCACGTGCCTGGTATTTATGAGTGCTCTAGAAACGCGCCAAAGTCTCATAGGAGCGCCTCACTCCACACTCATATAGGTGAATTTCATCAAGTATATTTTGCAATTAAATATACCACCCTTAAGGATATAAAATTCATTAAGAGTTTTAGTAACTCATCCTCACATAATTGCAATTTAGCACTTCTCACACCATAGGAATGGACAATTAATTTTAGTGCTAATAGAATTAACAAGTGACTTGTTATTACCCATATGAACCTTATTCATGGGATCTCCAATCACAAAGGTTGGGTTTCACATCGTTAATTTATCAATCGCTTGAGTCCCATTCCCTCGATGGCTCAATAATTAATTTTTCCCAAAGGTTTAGTCGGAGGATCGCCAAATTCACTTCCGACTTCACATAATCAATTGATATTACTCCATCTTTTAAATTTGTTTAACCACATCATGTCTTAGACGAATATGTCCATTTTTACCATTAAAGGTTTTATTCTTTTGCAATTGCGATTGCGATTCGCTTGGCAATCACAATGCATGTATTAATTGAAGGTGTTGGTTTTGAACCCAATGGAATATCGCTAAGAAGTTTTTCAACCACTCGGCCTCATTGCCAAGCTAACTCTAATGCAACAAATTCGGACTCCATAGTAGATTTTGCTATGATAGTTTGTTTAGCCGACTTCCAAGTAATTGCACCCCCAAGGGTGAATATATAACCACTAGTGGATTTTATCTCATCTCAATCGAGATCCAAGCAAGATCACTAAACCCTCTAAGACGGAGGAAATCCACTATAAAGAATACCATAATTCATGGTACCTCTCAAATATTTCATTAGCCTCACTAAAGCAAATCCAATGATCACGGTTGGGATTATGTGTATATCTGCTCCATCGACAAAGATAAGCTATGTCAGTCGTGAGAAATTCATTAAATGTAACAGACTCCCAATAACTGTGCATACTCAGTTGAGCCACAGGATCACCAAGATTTTTCTTTAATTGGGTGTTAGCATCATAAAGAGTACTCACGGGTTTGGCATCGAAATGTCCAAACTTCTTAAGAAGCTTCTCAACATAATGTTCTTGCGTTAACATAATGTTATTATTTTTCCTTATGATTTTAATACCCAATATCACACTTGCTTCACCCATATCTTTCATATCAAAGTTTGAAGCAAGAAACTCTTTGGTTTTATAGATTAAATCAAGGTTGCTACCAAATATGAGCATGTCATCCACATATAAAGAAATAATCACACACTCATTATCAACAAGTTTTGTATAAACACATCTATCAACTTCAATAGAAGTAAAACCAATGAGATAACAAAACTTGATTAAATTTCTCATACCATTTTGTTTAGGTGCTTGTTTTAAACCATATAATGATTTAAGTAATTTACAAACTTTGTTTTCTTTTCCGAAACAACACACCTTCCTTCGGTTGCACCATATAAATTTCTTCTTCCAAATCACCATTTAAAAAGCGGTTTTACATCCATTTGGTGAATAAAAAGTTTATGGATAGAAGCCAAAGCAATCAAAACTCGGATAGAAGTAATTCTAGTTCTTGGTGCAAAAGTATCAAAATAATCCACATTTTGTTTTTGAGTAAAACTTTTGCAACCAATCTAGCTTTATATTTATCAATAGTTCCATCAGGATAATATTTCTTCTTAAAGATCCATTTGCAACCTATAGGTTTAGCTCCAGGTGGCAAATCAACTAAAATCCAAGTTTTATTTTTTTCAATAGAATCAATTTCAGCTTTTGATGGCTTCTTTCCAAAGATAAAGAATCGAAGATGAAACACCGGAAAATGTTAATGGGTCATTTTCTACAAGATATGTATAAAAATCATTTCCAAAAGAAGTTTCTTTTCTTTGTCTCTTACTCCTTCTCAATTCCTCAAAAGAATTCTCATTATAATGTTCAATAGGAGCATAAGAAGTAGATTCAACAGTGCACGAGAAATTGACTCGATTTTTAATGAAAAATATGCTCAAAAAATTCAGCATTTTTGGTTTCAACAATCGTATTAACATCCAGCACATTACTTTTCAAAACAAGAAATCTATATGCGGCACTATGATTAGCATAACCAATAAATAGGCAATCAGAAGTTTTTGAACCTATTTTTCTCTTCTTAGGATCAGGCAACATAACTTTAGCAAGACACCCCCACACTTTTAAATATTTTAGGTTAGGCGGGTAGCCTTTCCATAATTCATAAGGTGTTTTACCGGTTTTCTTATAAGGTATTCTGTTTTGTAAGTGACATGCAAATAAAATAGCTTCACCCCATAAATTATTAGCAGCACCGGAACTAACCAACATTGCATTCATCATTTCTTTTAAAGTCCTATTTTTCCTTTCTGCTACACCATTTGATTCGGGCGAATATGGAGGGGTAATTTCATGAATTATGCCTTGTTGTTCACAAAAATCATTAAATAAAGTGTATTCGCCACCTCTATCTCGATCTAACTCTTTTAATCTTCTTATTCAACTCGATTTTCAACTTCGGACTTATATAAACGAAACATGCTAAAGGCTTCATCTTTGTTTCTAAGTAAATATACCTTAGCATATCTAGAATAATCATCTATAAAAGTCACATAATAATTTTTACCACCTCTAGTCATGGTTTGTTTTAAATCACCTAAATCGGTATGAATTAGACTAAGCAATTGATTCTCGTTGAACGTAAAAACATGATTTCTTGGTTAATTTAGCTTCACAACATATTTCACATTTATTCAGCTAGTATTATTAATACCTTAAATTAAACCAAGAGTTTGCATTTTATAAATATAGGAAGCACTAACATGCCCAAATCTAGCATGCCATACATCAATAGAATCAATCAAGTAAGAAGAAGAAGCAATTTTATTAATAAGATCGTAAACATTCAGTACAAAAAGACCCTGATTACAATAACCTTTGCCCACAAGGACATTATTTTTTGTCATTACAATCTTGTCAGATTCAAATGACACTTTAACCCCAGCCTTTCCTAACAGAGAAACGGAAACTAAGTTTGCCCTAATATTAGGCACATGAAGTACATCATTAAGAGCCAAGGTCTTGCCAGATGTGAGTTTCAGTAGAACTTTGCCTTTGCCAAGAACTTGTGCAGTTCGAGAATCCCCGAGATACACATGTTCTTCTCCATCTCCCACAAGATTGTAGGATGCAAAAGCCTCTTTGTTTGCAGACAGATGTGCCTCGGGTAGCCCCGCAGTCTACCACCCATTCTTTCACACTGGCCACAAGATTAATTTGACTAAGTACCGCCGCAACTACATCATCCCCTTCAACCAAATTTGCATTTGGCTTTGGGAAATTTGTAGGTTTCTTTCTTTGTTTACATTGCGGTGCATGATGACCTGGCTTTCCACAAACATAACAGTTCCCTTTTTTCTTGAAAGTATTGGGGTTATTCACTTTAGGTTTGTTATCAGTTTGATTAAATTTCTTAACAGGCTTGTTAGAAGGCTTACCTTGCACTATATTTGCCTTTGAAGCTATTTCCTTTGCTTTTGTAGCTTTGAGTTCCCCTCCGGTTTGTGTCCTCGATGATGATATGTGTTATCAGGTCCGCAAGTGATAATTGCTTGTGTTTATGCTTGAGTTGTTGTTTGTAGTCATTCCAAGTTTCAGGTAGCTTCTCGATCAAAATCCCAAAGAACAAACTCTTCTTGCAAAGTGTAATCTTTTCAAACTTTCAGATCCTCCAACAACTTATGGTACTCGTTGATTTGTATCTTGATATCCTTATCATCCGTCATCTCCCAAATGATAGTAGTTCCCAATCACGAACTTTTGTTTTCCCAAGATCTTGGCGGTGTATTTTAAGTTCATGGACTCCCAAATGTCTTTAGCTTCCTTGTAAGAACAATATACATCAAATAAATCATTAGCAAGAGTGCTAATGATTGTATGCCTACACACCTTATGGCGTAAATCCACATCTCCATTTCCTTTGGATCAGCCAGTGAGGTTCGGGCTTGTTGTGAGTGAGAGCCGTAGCGACACCATGCATATCAAGAATGGAAAAATCCGCTCTTGCCAACGTTTGTAATTTCCGTCCCGAACATTTCGATTTTGGATATATCAGAAATGGCTTTGCATATGAAAAATTAGGTGGATGTGAGGGAATTTGTGGAGGCATATGAATAATAGAGGAGTGATAGTAGTTTGGGTGGTCACATTAGCATGGCGCAATGGTGCCATTGCCATATCGATGATGAATTACGGATGACAAAGCGAGCGATGTTGCATCGAAGAAACAAAATCGCGGCAGTTGTTTGATCGACCTCCATTTCATAATATTAAAATCCTTTAGATTTTTGGTCCGGAGATCGAAAATTCGAAATAAGAACGACAAAATATTTTCCCGAGGCGTGTTTAAAACACACATCCCTAAAGGATTTTATTCCAACCCTCCCAGGATTCAACAGAATTTGAATGGCTTAAGAAAATTAAATTTGTAACCCAAAGAAATGGAAGAAAAATTCACAAAGAAAGAGATGAAGCAGGAAATTAAAGAAAGAAATTTTGAACTGTTCCTTTTTTTTCGTGTGTATCTCTCAGAATTAAAGAAAGGAATATATAAACACATAAATCAACGGGAGTAAGTGAAAATTTGGAATTAATCCAACGGGTGGAAGCAAGAAAATAGGAGCTAATTAATGCAATCAAAAATGGAGAATCAATTTAGTCTAAAATGGTGGAGCTCATTTTGAAAGATGGCCTTAGTGGGTTTAAAAGAAAAGCCCAATCGATGATAAGCATTAAAAACAAAAAAACGATGATCAAGCATTCTAATATGTTGATGACGTTTTTGACTCGGTCAAAACATTAACCAATTAATCCCAAAATTAGGTTGATGGATTAATTCAAAATATTAAGAATTTTAAGTGGAAAAACAAGGTGGGCCGAGCCGTATCGCCTCGCGCAAGGTCTCCTTATTCTCTTGGCCCATTTTACTAAGCCCATAATGGTCTCCCATTAATAAAGAGGATAAAACTTGTTTGGTTTTCTATGTGGGATTGAAAATCTTTTAAAAACACTCAATAAATACATTGCTCACCGAAGGAGCTTCAAAATTGGATGAAAACATAAAATTAATCCAAAAGTAGCACTAGTGTACAAATAAAAGAAACAAAACCTCAATTTCGTTCAAATTGTCCGACTTCGCAATTCCGTAATCCCAAATTTCGATTATTGAATGAAACGAGTGAGGAGTCACTCACAATAATTTCTAGTTTGCCAACTTTGGCGGTGGTGACATTCACGGAGGCAATCCTAGGCTCGCATGCAACACATCTCCATTTATATCTACCACAAAGAGTTCCCAATTATATAAAGGAAAATGTCAACCAAATTCTCTAAATACAGGTTCCACACAAACACACACACAAAGTGCATCTCAAACGAAATTGGAAGCAAAAATCAACCTCAATTAGAATGTAGGATGTATTACAGAACACTAAAATCAGCAAATGGCAATTAAGTTGCTTCCAACTATGAGAAACCTAGACTCGAGCTTCACCATCGATTCACAATCGCCGTCGCCGTCGATTCTTTCGGAGTGTTTACCGACGGCCGATCGGCTCGATCCTTTTCTTGAGAGCCTCGAGAAATGCACGAAATTCTCTAGGCGAGGGAATTTTTTTTTGTCTTCCGAGCCGGCGGAGGTATAGGTGGCGCCGGGATGCAGAGCAACGGTAGTGGTGATAATTAGATAAGCCCTTCGTAGATGGTTGTTGAGCCGCCGCTCCACCGTCTGGGACGCCTTGACACGTGAGCAAGAGAAAACTCGCCGTAACGGATGTTGGTAGGAGAGAAACGGTGAGAGGGAAAGGAAAGGAATAAGGCGCGCAGGGGCTAAAATGTGGAGGAATTTGGGTATATTGCGGCAATGTTTAGCGACAATGCAAGTCATCGCAATTCTTGTGATTTGTCGTCTTAAAAATAATTATTTGTGACAACAAATAGTTGTTGCAAATAAGTTTGTCACAAAAGCTTCAAAAGCACGGCAGATGTGTTCACAGATTTTGCGAACACGGCCGTGTTTGGCTAAGACAAAGGGTTTTGTAAGAAACCGGGGTGTTAAAATATATAGAATTAGCAAGGTCTTGTTGAATGGGGCATAAGAACTCGAATATTTGAGTGGGGAGAAATTCAACCACCCGTGGAATGTATCTTATTTGAATAAATATTATCAATAAAGTTCAAGTTTTTCGATCGTAAAATCACTTATCTTAAATTCTATTCGCCTCGCCAAGCCCCGAGCGCATCACAACTTTACGCGTCTCGGCACAGACCCCAAGCACGTCACAAAAATTATTTTTAAACTCGACTAAAGATCGAGCTCACCTCAAGCAAAGACTCGGCCTAGTTCCGAGTATGACACTAATTAGAAGAATTCATTCAAACATTCGTCCGACATCTAATTCATACATCTATTCAAGTATGTCGAGCCCAACACTTGGAAAAATTTAGAAAAAACAACAAAGTGAAGAAATGACTAGAAGTAAACTTTCATTAATAACAGAAATGTACATAGGGGACCGATGCCGATTACATCGAAGGCTAAAGGCCGATTACATCAAAAACAAAAAAGAAAAACATAAAAACACCCTATGGAGCGGGAGGCGGAGTTACACCGGGCGGAGTCTCGGTCGGACTACTCAAAGCTACTTCATCCCCATCATCATTGGTCGGAGGGGCATCTTGCTTGGATATAGCGCCGGGAACCGGGACGAAGGACGGCCAGGTGCGTTCGTGCCATCAAGCTCTTTCTCCGGTCGGACACGTTTTACCCTTCTTAAGATCCCCAAGGATCTCTTCGATGCTAGTTGCATGCCCACAAGTCGGCATGTGCAGCATACTTCCCTCGACCGCTTATAAACCCGAACGGCATCCACCCGAGCTTCTTCTAATTGTTTTCGCAAGGTCTTCTCCATCTCCCTCCGTATTTCGGCCTCTCGTCTCTCCAACTCCCGAGTGTGCGAGACCGCCCTTCTCAATTCAACAACCTCTCGCACGGAGCTCTTTCCTCGGACTTTCGTGTTCGATCCCGATCAGCCCTGGCCTCTCGGTGGATCTTCTCTTGTATTGGCCGCCACTATGGCCGCTTTGTCCGAGTCTCCAAGGACTATGGATCCCGCACAAAGTGGCATGGGCCTCTGCAGATCACTATGACGCTTTACAAGTCGCGCGCTTGCCCAATCATATGCCAAAGGGTACCAATAAATCGCGGATAACGCCATAAAGATATTGGGCCTTATCCTCCCATCTAGTCTCCACGCAATTGCTTTCTATTTGGTCGTCCAGTGCTCAGGCCGGCATATCTCATCTTTGCCGACTAGCCTCGGGCAATGCCGCCGCACCCGCTCCTCTGTTGGCGTAGAGCATTTTGCTAACTCTATGAACCATTTGGGGCCTCAAACCGGCCATCCTCACACGCATCCTCCCGACCGTGATTCGGAGGAATGAAGTGGGCCTCCCGCCTAGGTCATTTGAGAACACCCCGCCGGGCCTCATTCAAAGTCTCCCCCAAAGGAACATTAATCGGGGCACCGGTGGAGTCGACTCGGTTCTCTCACCCTGGCCAGGTTCATTTATTTCAATTCATTTCCTCCTCCGCTTGAGAGGTTGCTCCTCCTCCTCTTGGTCATCGTGGCCTTACGTTTGCCACGATGTATCTCAGCCCGCCTTTCTTCCTCGGTCTCGCGGCTCGACCAACATTTGCCCTAACGCCGGGACAAAGAAGACGCCTTACAGTTAAGGCGAGCAAAGACATCCACCCCAGGACCTACCACAAACACGTAGAATATCGAGTAAAGAAAATATTGAGATGCGAAGAAACTTCAAACTTATAGAAATGTGCTTACCTTAGGTTTTTGTTTTTGTCGCACTTGCCGGTCCGCCCGGCCATTGAGGGCTCTACCTAAGGGGATCGGGCCTTATCGGGAGGCGACCGACTGTTCGGCCCCTGGTGTTTGCCGCTTGTGGCGGACTCCCCGCCTTGCTCTTCCTGTGCCACCTTTTGCTCGACCTCCAATCCGTCAGCGGCCTTTCTCCGCATGCGCCCAAAAGCACGCTCGCCTCATTAAATAAGATATGTATCTTCCTATCCGACACAACCAAGGCTTGAATATTTTCTAGCCTAGGTTCACAAATTCATCGAAAGACGGCTTGGGAAAGGACGATTCCCTACACGGAAAAAGTAAAAAATCAATGATTAGAAAAATTTCCGAAAATTTAAAAAGAAAGTGAAGTATACTAACGAAAGTCATATCGAATCGGGGCGGAGGAAAGAATTGAGCCTTCCTCCTCGACAGTCCGCCAATCACCACCGACCCAAAACCACTTATCCTTCCACTCTTTCAAAGATCGTGGAAGGCCCTGATTAGCCCGCCTGGGGATAGCCAGGATGGGTCCGCACATAATACCACCCCAACGGCCGCCTTCGACCTAGGGTTGCTTTCCACACAGCTCGTTCTCTCACCTCCTCAAAATGAGGATGCGAATGATCCTTTCAGGAGAAAAGCACCAAAGAACTTGATTATTCGGCCCCAATTCGGCGGATGCACCTAGGACAAGGGTAGGCCCCCTCGGAACTATTTCGTTATCGCCCCGGCAGGGGAACCTCAGCCCTACATAAGATTGTGGGCATACATGGCGATACACCCCACCGGCGGATGCTCAGCACTCGGCATGATCGAGCAACCAAAGTGCATTTGTCGAAGGGATCGATCTGATGCCTCCGATGAAGAGCATCCAACTCTTGTTGCATCATCATACTTATCTGCTTGTTTTGGTCGGTCCGAGTCCACTCTTCCAACACGTGCAACGGAGGCCCACCACCCAGCCTTGCATCCCTATCTCTATGTCCGGCCATACCGGACCGCCGCCTTCCCCACCGCACGCATGGCCTATGCGGCGGCCATGCTTACTACCCAGGCGCCCTTGCCTCGCGGTCATCACGTCCGATATTCATGTTCGGGTTTTTGAGTTGTTCGAGTTGTTTACTTCCTGGTTTGAACTCTCGCTTCCTCACTGGCTCCTCCGGAGGCAAGTCCGGTTTGTACACGACCTCACAGAACATCGTTATGGGGGGTAGGATCAAAAATCACGTATCACTCGTCTAATGGAACCTCCGATTCAGGAGTATGGCTTGAATCGAGACGTTGATGATATTAGGGCCTTCTCGGTGTTTCTTTCTCTCTGGTGAAGGATTTATAGATGAAGGATCGTCAGACGGAGGATCTTCAATCTCAACTTCAACAATAAAATCTCGGTTTTAGCTATCGTCACGTGAGCGGAAGGACATGTCTTTTGGAAAAAAGAAAGAAAAAGAAGAAGGAAAGGAAAAATGTGGAAAGTTACCTAAATGTTCTTGAGCTCCTGTACTAAAAAGCCGACATGAAATCACCGCTCGGTCTCTCGCAAATGATACTCTTAATAAAGTGAATGCGTAAGTAAGATATGAAAGAGGAAAGACATATTTATAGGTTAACTTCCCTCGAAGCATCGCACTGAGTTGGAGAGGGTGCGTCTTTTCAAATTCAAAGTTGGGTAATCGTCACGCCCCCATGCTTCCCGCACAATGAAGGTCAACGGAAAGATGCCACGTGTCTGTCATCATGAGACTCGGTTAATGCACCGTTTCGCAGACATTGATGGACAGGTGACAATGCCAAGAAACCGTTTGACTTCTCAATTTTCTCTTTCCAATTTAAAGTTTAAACCGTTCAAGAATCTTCTCCTCGGAATAAAACTTGGGGGCCATTGATGATACCGAGCCGAGCTAGAAAAATATGTCCACGTGGCCATTCGGTGATGATGATGAAAGCCGTCTAAGATGACGTGGACCGACCAAGATGATGTAAAATCGAGCGATGACGTGGCACAAGTCGAGCCCAACCCATTACAACTTGATAAAATCACACAAGTGCTCCACTAACAAATCTCCCACTAAGTGGATTCAACACTTCAGTGGCGGACCAAGGTGCCAATTGCCGACAAGTCAAAGGGACAAGTCAATAAGTTTCTCTCAACACATGGCCAAAGATGCGCCTCATGCACACCAGGGAGAAGACACGTATCCCACAATTATCCCACTATTATGCTAGATGTAATGATGATTAGCCACTAATTGTATTAGTATAAATAGATCTCATTTATTAGAAAAAAGACAAGAGAGAAAATCCGACTATATAGCTTGTAAAATTCAAATTGCGTGGCTTAAACCGACCAGACACTCGCTCGGTCTTATATATATAAAATGCGAATTAGCCACTTTTCGTATATTTCCAAATGTTTGCTTTATTTCCACGTCATTTTATTTAAGTACTTTGTTTGTTGATCCAAGAAGAACGTTATCAAGAACCACTTGGGATGGCATTTTTCACAAATGCAAGATCACCATAACAACTTACCTAATAGGTAAAAAGTTGAATTATTAAGGCAATGTTCCATTTGAGAGGAAAAAGTAAAACAAGACCTTTCAAATGATTTTGCAATTATAAAGCTCTATGCATACAAATGAACAAACGGCAATCCACTTAAGTGTAAGATCAATTTTGATGATCTCATGGAAAGCATACGCAGAACTAAATTTTCTCAAAGACCTATAGCATTTAAAAGTAAAGTCATGGGACGGACTAAGTCTATAGGTCATTTATCATGGGGTAAGTTCAAGGCCTCTTTTGATGTTTTAGTTACAACTATAGCCTTCCATATTAAAAGATTTCAAATATTCACTGAATTTCCCATTATACTCTTTATAACAAATAAGGAAACATGATTAAATTCGTTCCAGGATATCGAGAGAATATGAACACTTTCGGTTTACATTTACTGTTTCATTCGTGGCATTGTTACACCTACTTAGATCCGGTCTCCATTCGGAGGTTTTAAAAAGATCATGTCATGTTTCCGGTAGATAAGTTTAACAGTCATAGAATTAAAAAAATGTTCGATTCTATGTTATCGGTTCCAAACTAAGGTTTACAGTGAAAAATGGAAATAGTCCATTATGACCATATCATGCCCAACATGCTTCCGTAAAATTAATAAATCCCTTAAAATTCATACCTCTTTTGGCCGAAAGAAGACAGGGTTAAGTGGTTCGCAACGCCACCGGTTGGAAAATTATCGCCCCGGATCGTTTGACAAACGGCTCCTCATTGTTCAACCTCACCCTCGGGAAGATGATCGCAAGTTATCCGACTCCTTTAGAAATCGCTCAAAGACAGCCATGACCTTGGTTCGTTTCCTACTCCAAGGCGTAAGATTTCTTTAAAGGGATGAATCAATAGTACATTATGAACACATGTTGAAAAAATAACCTTTATTTTATTAAGAACTTAAAGAAAAATTTATTACATCGTAATCTCCTTTTGGGAGGATAAAACATGTTTAGCCTATCATAAAGGCTATCACACTCTTGTACATAAAATTAAAAAACTAAAATCGAAAACTCGAAAACACTGCGGAAATTCTAAACTCAAATGTAATTTTACAAAGAAGGTTTATTGTTAGAAGACTAAGGAAATGTTCGATGCCTTTAGCATTCGAAAGATCTTGTTTATATAGAGGTAAGGGTTGCCTCTATTCCTGGATTCTCCCATCCACTGCCGAAAGTAGTGGAATACTTTCCTATCTTCACATGGCTCGGGTCCCTCCTCGCATGCGGTATCCAAGGCAAGTTGATAAGGCCCAAAGCCAACCGACTCTTCTTTTTCCGTCTTTTAGCTAGATGGAATCTTTGACGCGTCATTGCTTACGTCATTAACTTGAATTATCAAGCATCTTGATGAGTTGGATGCCAATTACTAGATCGACCCACTTTTTGTCTATTTCTTGAGTGGGTTATCCTTGAGTCACATGTCTCCTTTAACTTTGTCGGGAATCTACTTTTTGGTGGTCCCCGAAACTTCGATACTTCGTGACTTTTCTTCTCCGTCGTCGGGTCTTCTCCGATCAACTTTTGGTAGGAATCCTTTGCCAAATTCCGGTTCTTTCTGGTTTTGACATTCGAGACAAACCCGAAGTTCCCAATGGCGATGTGAGCCATATTGCGGTATTTCGCCAGTAGTCTCTTCACTCCCCGTGACTTGTTTTCCCACGAGAAGATTTTTTTCTTTTCTAATAAGTCTTTCGCAAATCATGTTGTCTTTCTGTCATAGTATTCAACAGAATGATCCGTTCATCGAATTTTGATAAAACTTGAACGGAAACTTGACTTTGTCCATCTTAGTGAGACAGACCCACAATCCCCACGCCTTCTTGTTGTAATTTGATCTTGATGAAGGTCATGGCCAATTGTACTTTTCCGAATTAGCCTCCTTGATATTTTTGAAGGCTCTTTCATCCGGGTCGTCGAAGCCTGATGTAATGGAAGGCTTCATGTCCACCCTTTTCTAAGCAGGCTCTATTGATGCACTTATGAAATACGACTCCAATGTATCCCCTCGTTTTAGGTGTTATTGTTGGACCAACACTAAACAAACCGCTTCCTGGATCCATTTTGGCAATTTTGTGATCTCCCGGGAAGAAGGTGGTGAAGTAGTATAGATCGAGGCCAAAGCCCCAAACTCGTGCCACCTCTTTACTTCTTCAGTGGAATTTGGAAACATCCAAAACTTGGATATTTTCGAGAAATATCGATCTTTGTTTTTTTCAAGATATCCCTTGCCTGGTCGGTTTCTCCCAATTTGCCTAATATTCCCCAAGAAGAAGAAACTTTAATCTCGTTAATATCAATCTTAGAAGTGCCCATCATAGGCCTAAGATTGATCTCTTCGCTTCTTTACCCGGACGTCTTTGGGTTGATGTGATAACTCGTAATTTGACTCGAAGTATCGGTTTTTCCTTGGCCAACATTTCTACTAGCTTAGGACTTGTCTTAGAGGTGGAATCCTCTCTGCCGGGTTGGGGAGCCGGCACTCTAAACGCTCCGTTTGCTTATTAGCGGCCCGGAGGAGTGGCCATGACATGCCGTCCTCAACTAAGAGTGAGACAGGACACATGCTCGTATACAATCGGTTACTTTGTCCCGATCATTCCTTTGTAATTTCGGCCAAATCAGCATTGATGACCAGGATATCAAATTCTCGGAGTAGCATTTCCAACTGGTCTCCAAGATGTCTTGAAATTTGTGAGGATGGAATCGACTTCAATTCCTCCATCTCTTGTTACAAAATCAAGAACATTTTCATGAGATTTTATAATGACAATATCATAATCATAATATTGACATTCAACTTGACATCTAAGTATCCTAGCTTTTTCCTGGTTTTGATTCAATTTTGTTTTTCGTAAAAGTTTTGACACTTGAATTATCAATTTTTAAGATAAACTTTTTAGCGAGTAGAAATAAAGGCCATTTTTTGAAAGCCTTTCGATCGCAAAGAATTCTCTCTCGTTGATATGCCACCGAAGTTGCTTCTTTGTCGTAAATAGACGCCGCAATATCTGCGCATGGCACTTCTCCGTTTGGTGTGGCTTTTGTAAGAATGCCGCCCACCAATAATCACGGCATCCGTGTAAAGAACCAGTTCATCTTCATCCTGTGGAATTGCAAGTTTGGGAAGCTTTTTGCAAACTTCTTTAAGTTGCTTGATTCTTCTTGATGTTCATTCTCCCATTTGAATCTTCGCATCATTTTTAAGCAATGGGCTAAACACCTTCCCGTAATGTGCTAGATTGTTTATGAACATTCCCATAAAATTGACAACTCCAAGAAAACTCAAGTCGCTTCTTGTCTTTCAATGTATCCGAAATCCTATATATTTTCTACAATATGACTTTGTAGGATGATTCCGCATTCGTCGATCTCAATTCCTAGGAATTCAATATGTCTTGTTGCAATCACACGCCTTTCTTCTCCGAAAGCACTAATCCTTCCTTGTGACAAACATCTCAAAAATATTTCCAAATGTTTGAGATGCTCCTTCATGTTCTTTGATGCGATCGAGAATATCATCAATATACACGAACATGAAACTGAAATAATCTTTGAAGAGATTATCCATCTTCCTTTGATATATCCGGAGTCGTTAGCCAATCCCATGGGCATCACGTTCCAAATATAGTGTCCTTGTGGTATAGAGAAAGTCTGTGAACTTGCTTTCTTCATCCATCTTAACTGTAAAATCCGGACTTGCAATCGAACTTTGAGAATATCTTGGCACCTTTGATACGATTAACCGGATGTTCTCTGCTTGGGATATAGTATCCGTCGAACTCCAAAATGTTATTAATTCCCTTGTAATTAATAACAAGTCTTCGTTTTCCTCTTTTGATTTCTCCATGGTTTCGACTAAGAATCATGGATCGTTGTATGGAGAAACTCCTGGTGAAATTAACTTAAGGTCAAGATGTTCCTTAAGTATCTTCTCGCATATCCTCACGATCCTCCTGGTTCATAAGGATTGGTTTGAATCTTACAAACTCGCACTCCTTTCCAGGTTTAACCTTTAAGGATGCTTTGAGCTCATTCTTGTCGCACCATGCCAAAGGATCTTCATTGTAATTCCTTTGGATCTTCTTCTTGATATCCTCGAGTGATATTTGTTCCTCTAGGGTAACGTCACTCTGCGGACTCTCCATTAGGCTCAACATTAATTCTCGCAATCACCTCAGAGTAACTCGTTCTTCTCCTTGTACTCTGAATGAATACAAGCTATTATCACATATCTTTCGATCCTTCGAATGGAACCAAATTGTCTATAGGATAATAAAGCTTCACCAAATTTCCTTCGATCCGCCATTTTTGGATTGCGAAGTTTGGCTTCATCACCACGCTTGTCTGCGAAAGTAATAGGCATTTTTCTCAAAATGCTTCCCGATCCGTAACGCCCACCCCTTACTGCTTGAAAATATATAAATAGTACATCTCGACCACAAACTCTATTTAAAACGTGTAATTTTTTTATCCATGTGACATTTTAACAACAAACAAGTAAAATCATTTTAATTATAAGATTTGGATAAGCCATGTCCATAAACAAAAGAGGTTACCAACCTGTTATTAAACACAATGCAGCCAGGACATCCACGTGTCAAACACATAACCCACATCACCCATGCCTATTTACATGTACGTATTTACATCGAGTTTTCAAAAGAGGGTACAACCCAAAACCAAAATATAATATAAGACCAAAAAGGAAAATGACCCATCAACTTAACCCAACAGTCGTCATCCATGTACATTGTCCTCAATAACTGTAGAAGCTCGGTACTACCGACGCAAACTCATGAAATCCAAAGAACACCAAACTCACCTACAATGCATGAACTACATGAGATAATGCCCGAGAAGCGAAATGCAATGCATTCCAAAATGTTTTACCAGGAGTGCACAAAATGAGTTTGAAACAATTTATTCGGAATAATTTCCTTTTATTGGGCCCCCGACCCATCCACTATGCACCGAAATAACTCAACATAGTATTAATGATCAAGTTGTCCGGTCGTATGTCTCACACACCCAAAGTAATGTCTCACATGGCCTTTGGACATCTATAATCAATCGCCCCGTCCGAATGTCTCACATACCCGGTGATGTCTCACGTGGCATCAGGCATTAATAATCAATGAGCCTCGTCCGAATGTCTCACATACCCAGTGATGTCTCACATGGCACGAGCTCAATATATCATATAAGCATGAACTCATGCCCGCACTGCACTAGCAATGGCCAACCAAAATCTTTTCTTTCCATAGAAAATCATGTCGTGCATGTCTCATCTCAACAATGCTCATATGTTTGCATGCACGTGCATGAATGACATGCTCAAAGAAACAATAATCATCACACCCAATATCCATCAAGCAACATATGAACATCAAGGTTTCCATAATGCATCCATCAAGATACAAGAATCGCATTACTATCAATAAGACATGAAATACTATGTTCATGCATTGTAGTTGTAGATGGATTTTCACTTACCTTTTCACATTGAATACTCTACTAAAATTTAGATAGTTGTCTTTGTTCCTAGAGTGTAAGACAACCTGTAAACATATAATTTGTCAATTTCCATTGCAAATTCATTAAGTTTACTATATCAAATATACTAACAATTTAAAATCTTGAATTGTAACTAATTAATTATCTGACCGTAAAACTTATCAAATAAGTACTCTAATAAAATCTATCAAATACCTTTGTTTAGCATTCTGAGTACATGTTCCACATCACCTAGTTGGTGTATTTTAACCTTTTCATTAAATCCTTAAATTTCAAATATCATTCCAATTACTTTCAATTAAATTTCACGTTTAATTCCATGTATGACTAAGCATATATCTAATATCTTAGTTCTAATAGCTTTGTAAATGTCAAATATATAATTCTGATGGAATCATTCTCATCTTTCACTATTTTATAAAATCATGCCATTTTCTTGTTAATTATATTATCTCGCTGAATAGAGAAGAAAACTAACAATTCAATTTGTATTAATCTTAGTCATGGTGTTAACCTTAGAAATTGAGCTACCACGTTCTTTTTATAAAATCATTTGAACAAGGTCATTAGTTGGAATATCCTTTATTTAACTAATGGTTGTTATGATTATTATTATTATATATTTTTAATTCACTACCACTTCACACATCAATTTATTCAAGCTACTATCATTCAATTTGTATTAACACATAAGTATAATCACTTCCTTGTAGTCTCCAATCAAAAACCATAATTAATATCTTTCAATCCTATTTATTAATTTATCCCCTTTTTTTTTATTTAAAAGTGAGCTTAAATTGGAGGGTACTTACCTTTCACCTTTCTTCTCAGTTCTTCCCGATGCCTAGCCTCTGTTTCTATGCGTCTGTTTATGTTAAGTTAATAGGATAAGGATATCTATATATATCTTTTGAAATGTTAAAGGCGGTTGAGGTTAATCAGAGATACAAGTTAGCCGCATGTATATTATTTATATTTATTTTAAATTTATCTCTCTACATGTAAAAATATATTAGTCACTTTTACTACACCAATTTGCATAGTATTATCAATGTCATTACACGTGTCTATATATATATTCTTATGTTATATATATAACTATATCATTTATGTGTAAGATTGGTATACAATATACTTACACGTAAGGTCTACAATTTCCAAGTTACTAATTTTGTTATTGTTAAGTAATCATTTTACTAACATTATATATATATACATATATAAATATTATATATATTCGGGGTACATATCATCCAAGTTACCACGTGTAAACCCACTAATCTTCGTGTTTTTTATAATTCTACGTGTAACAGAACAGTATCTAATAATTTGATACCTAGCCTTCCTTTTAATACACGACCCACCCTAGGGATGGCAACGGGCGGGTTTGGGGCGGGTTTGGCCAAACCCGGGACCCGCCCGCCAAGAAGAAGTAAGACCCGGGACCCGCCCCGCCCGCCCCGCCTCAAAACCCGCCGGGTCGGGTCTAGACCCACCAAATATATTTTTAATTTATAATAATTTATATTTTTCTATTTATGACCAATTTTTCAAAAGTAATCAAATGCCAATAGGTTAAAAAATAAATAAATATAATTGTGCAACTTATTATAACTATTTTTTAGAATTGGCTACTATTAAGATTTATTTTAAAAACAAATACTATTATACTACATAGTACTCAACTAATACTTAAAATAAATATTCAAAGTAGAATATTACAAGATATTATATTAGTAAATTAAACTTTAAAAGTAAATAATAATATATTAGTACTCAACTAATATTTTTAAACATATAATACTCAAATTTTAAAGTAAATAATGCAAAAATATTTTAATATATATTTAAAAATTTAATAAAAATTAACATGCGGGGCGGGTCCGGGGCGGGTCCTATAGGACCCGGGACCCGCCCCGGACCCGGGCGGGTTTTGTAACCTTGGACCCGAGACCCGCCCGTACCCATTTGTCCGGGTCTAGACCCGCCCCATCGGGCGGGTTTAAGCGACGCGGGCGGGTTTTGACCCGCCCCATTGCCATCCCTAACCCACCCGATAGGTTAATGAATATGAAAACTAATATCTTGTGACAACTCCAAAAGATTAATTATTAAGAATGATAAATCAAACTAAAGTGCACGATTCAATGTCAATATAAGTGAAAATAATATATAAATACCATGAAATGAATGAAATATATTGGCGCAGTGAGTAGTGAGAGGTTCGGGAAGAAAGAGAGAGAGAAGAGGTGATGATTGAACACGAAAAGATGCAGCGTAAATGAGGGAAAAATTAGAAAAAGAACGTCAAAAAAAAAAAAAAAAGTATGGATGTGAGATATTAGTAAAATCGAATTTGTGAAAAAAAGAGGGTATTTTGTGTAATTTCCCCTTACATTTTTACGTTACGACAAACAAGGCCCGAATGGCTTCTCTCAAAGCAAAAAAAAATGGCGGCTTTATTAGCGGGAAAGAAGAATTCGGACAAACTATGGCGCCCTATTCTCCATGAAATGTTCGTACCTCCAAATATTTAACCCCGAATTCCAAAAAAATAGTACTGTTTTTTGTTGGCCCAAATATTTCAAGATTGTATGAAACCCGCCAACAATCCCAGCACCAGGTATAAACATCAGAGTTCATAAAAAGAAAAGCAAAAAAAAATAAAAAAATAAAAAAATAAATAATCACCTTACCTGAAAACTCTTTCCTCGGTTTTCAGAAATTCCAGACAGCAATGGCGGTTGAACCATCTGGAGGGATTGTTTCGGCTTCTTCGCCGGTAAAACTGGATAAATCCCCGGAGTCCGTGTTGTCGGTAAACGGGTTTATGATTCAGCTAACGGGAAAACTTGTCATCAGGTATTCCGTCTCATCCCAGCAAAACCCTCCATTATATTATTTAAAATATTTCGTTGAATCCCTTCAAAGTTTTGGTGTAGTGTTCGAGTGATGACCGGTTAGTTTATTTTTTGAGTTTCCTTGGTTATTTATCATTTTCTTTGTTATTGTAAGATATAGAGGCCGAATACGGGTCTTTGGTGTAAAGGACATTTTGAAATTTTAGATGAAGTGGTGTCTATGTTTATTAGACTATGATTGTTGAAAGCTGGGATTTCTATCTGTTAGAATTAGGACAAGTGGAGAAAATTGCGCCTAGAAACCCTAAAACCTGATTTGTTCATAAGGATTTCATTTGTCCATTGCCTTCCTTGCTTCATGAACTTATGCTGAATCTTGTGTTTGGGTGAAACAATCATAAACAATTTCATACTACGAGATGTTATGATGGTGGTGATGGCCTTTGAAAGTCAAGTTAAACAATTGGAATAGGCAGAGTAGCCACCATAAATCCACTATTCCTTTTTATGTAACAAAGAAGCTCATCATGTATATCGAGGGATCTGGTATAACCAAATCTGAGTTTTGATAAACATAAAATTTTTGTTGGCCAATGTGCTGTATGCAATACCAACTTGAACTAATTGGTTTTGTTTGGTGGTTTAATTGATTATTTTTCAAATTCTGTAATTTGGCCATTTGATTTTTTAAAAAACTTAAAAATAGTAATCAGTATAAATTTAAAAAAATATATAAAAATAATATAATGAATATGAATATGTATATTAAATTAAATGAAAAATAATAATTTAGTATGTGGTATAGACGTATAGTTTAGTAAACCGAAATAAAAATTCTAAATTGACTCAAATACTAGAATTTTGTTAAAATAAAAATTGCATACCAAAATGGTTCGGTTTCAGTATGTATGAACTTTCAATTTTGATTTGGTTTAGTTCGTTTAAAAAACTAGGAATACTCCTCCGTGTCTTGTGTATATGATGTATACACACACACGCACACACGACAGTGGTTGCGGATTTCGGACTTGGGGGGGGAACCTGTTTTTGAAGACAATCACAAGATTTCTTTCTGAAAATTTTTTGGGGGCAAAAGTATTTATTCCCTTAACGTATACATAAATATAGAATAATAGCGACTAATTAAAGAAGAAACAATTATTTGGATTTTTCCCCTTGCCTCCCTAATCCGCTGCTGCAAATATATATATATATATATATATATATATATATATAGGGTGGGGGTGGTTGACAGTTCAATGAGTGAAAGCTCCACCAAACAGTGACTATTGGTCTAGTTATATGCAAGCTATGAGACAGTCATCGTTGTTGATTCGCCCACCATGCCCCCTAAAAATATTAGAGAAACTAATATTGATTGTTGTGCTAATTATTGGTTATTAAAAGCTCTCTCCTCTCTCTCTGCCTGCTTTGATTTCAAACGTGCATCAGTGCATGCTAGAGTTGTCCTTTACTATGGGAATGTTATATCATTGCATAACTGTTTAGATCAATCTGCCTAAAGTGGTTTCACTTCTTTCTCACATACAAATTCAATTTTTTGAAGTGCCGTCAGAAAACCATGGATTTTGCAGCAGCATGCAAGAATCAGAGGAATAACAAACCATGTTCTATTAAGCTCTGTCGTAGATGCCTCTTGAACAGGTTATATTTTTGTTCTCTTAACTACAATGAACTGTAATTTAAATTATTTGAAGTTCTTATTCTTATCATCTTTTTAAAGTCAGGTATGGAGAGAAGGCAGAGGAAGTAGCTGCTTCTCAGGAGTGGAGTTGCCCCAAGTGCAGAGGCATTTGCAACTGCAGTGTTTGCATGTGGGTCGTCTGACTTATTTTCCATTGTTTTTCTAATTGTTTCCTGCTATCACAATTTTGAATCATTTAGGAAGAGAAAAGGTCATCAACCCACTGGTATACTTATCAATACAGCAAAGGCAACTGGATTTTCTTCTGTTTCTGAGATGCTGCTTAGAGGGGCTGAGCATTTAAATCACGAAAGAGTTTGTGCAGGCATGGTTGCTCCACTGAAAAAGTTAAGCACCTTAAATAAGTTGTATAACAATTTTTATTTTGATAATTGGTTTCATGTATTTTGGTTCTCAATTTCTCATGCTGTTTTTTTTTTCTGAAACTAACAGGAAGTTGTCTTCTCGCCCAGAAAGAGGGGGAAGGAAAATTCTTTTGATGGAAAATTAGATTCAAATTTACCAGAGTCTGTTGACAAGAATTCCAATAAAAATAAGTCGGTGCTCAATGGCCTTGTAGATGATAATACCTCTTCAAAAAGAATTGACCAGGGCCCTGATAAAGAGAAACAAAGCAGGAAGAGCGTGAGGATGCCCATGACTATATTAAGAATGATGGTATTTTGTCAAATGAAACTGGCTCATATGGCTGTGAGAAGAAACCAAAGAAAATGAAGCGCGATAGATTGGGTGAATTGAGCAATGGTAAAAATGTAAAAGAAAATATGAGGAAGACTAGTGTTGATGGTAATGAGAAGAAACCTAAAAAGTCAAGGAGGGATGGGTTAGAGGAGAATGATGATAGCAATGAGAAGGATCTCACTCTTGCAGGGAGTACTAGCCCTACAAAATTGGAAGTTTATAATGAAATGTCCAATCAAGGGGCAAAAGTATTCAGTGGAGTTGATTTTGAAGAAAATGTGAATTGTACAGTCACTGTTACCAAAAAGGACTTGGTAGGTACCGTTGAAAATGATAAGCAAAAAGAAGAGGGTGGCAATAGTGCAAAAGTTAAGAACTTCTTGAAGCCCCAAGTTGCTGATTTTCATGCTGATATTCCATTGCCAGTGGGAACGGAGCTGACAAGTGTGGCGGAATTAATGTAAGTGCAGAAGACATCGGCAATGCCTTGCAGTTCTTGGAGTTCTGTTCTGTTTTTGGAAAGGCAAGTGATTTTTGATTATATAGTTACTAATAATGGTTAACTAGTTTAACTTAGGACTATGTGTTAGTGTTTGCATGTTTGAGGGGTTTAACCTCTTATCACATCAATTTATATGATAGTGTTTGTTTCAATAACAAGATTTGTCTTGCTTTTTGTTGAATTTCTTTATAAGTCAAAACTTTATTTATTAGTGATGGTATGCTTATCCCTGTTCCCTCTTTCTTGTTATGTTTTTGACCTAGTTCATGATTGTTTGTCAGTTGATTTAGTATGGTACTTATCTAGGTATTCATCAATCATCATCATGCTATTAACTCAACCATTCTCAATGCTTGCATGTTATCATATTTATGGAGGACGGTCATTTCTAATTTACTTCCTTGTATTGCTTAATCGTCACCTGTTTTTCATAACTTTAACAGTTCCTCTGTTTTAAGAGTATGTTTTTTTTTTCTTTCGTTGTCAGCAATTACTACTGCTACTTAGCATCACTCTGACAATTCAACTAAATGACTTTTCATGCGATTAGTTCTGCTATATACACAATACCATTTATGATCTGAAACTTGCCACCAACAATAACCATTATGTGTTTTCCTCATATTTTGCCTTGTGTTTTTGCGAATGAGCAACAGATCCTAGATGTGAAAAAAAGGGCAGCCAGAGTATGTTCTCCAAGACTTATTACATGGGCGAACTGCACGCCGAGGCAAATTTTCTCTGACAGTCCAGTTTCATATTCACCTGCTATCTATAATACTGACTGAACAAGGAGAAGAGTATGACCCTCTACCGAATAAACTGGCAAGTTAATTTCCTATTATAATGGGGTAAATTATTGTTACTTTTTTCATGCAGAGGTTCAACGCTAAGTCCATCATATGGCAAAAGCTCATGGTTCCACAAGCTTAAGAAATGCTTATTTGAATCTCAAAGATTTCTTAAAACCCAAGGGTGGATTCTTTAGAGCAGGCAGCTGATTATGAGACTTTAAATGCTTCAGAAAAGCTTAGGATCTTAAATCTTCTGTGTGATGAAGTTCTTGGAACCAAGTAAGTACCTTTTTCATTTGCCATTCCTTTTTTTTTTTTGCTTTTTTTTTTTCCCTCTAATAGATTCTCCCTTCCTGTCTTTTTTTCTTTTCCTTGTACACAGAAAGGTAAGAAACTGGATAGATGACCAAAACACAAAACTTGCTCATAAGATCAAGGAAGCTAAACAAAAGGTTCTTGCTGCAAAAGACAAGGTAATCAACATTCCAAGTAATGCCAGTTTGGAATATAGTTCTTTGGGATGTGTATTTGCTCTGTTGAATACTTCTGTTCTCTTTTAGGAGAAGAGTTTAAAGCAGAAAATGAAAGATGACATTGCCAAAGCAATTATTGCTAAGGATGGTGGCACTCTTTTAATTTCTGAGCAGGAAGCTGTTGTCTCCGTCTTAAACCTAAGGTAGCACAAGCTCATGCGAAGGTGCTTGAGTCAAAGGACTTGCTTTTGAAAAGTAAGTTTGTGAATTACTATTCCAAAATTCCGATTTTCCAGTATAACTTAAATGTGATTGTTCGGGGCCCTCATAGTTCGTTGATGTTAAAAATATTCCCACAGACTTGTTCATTAGCCTTTTCAACCTCGATTTGAATTTCTATTCTTTTTATGTCAAACAAGATTTGCCGATAAATGGTGTTTCCTTTCTGTACATCTCAATAATCATAGTTGTTAAAGCGCGCCTCAGGCGCGCCTAAGGCGTCGGGCGCGCAGGGCGACATGCCCATCGCCTTTGGGCACCAAAGGCGGGGCGACGTACTGAGGCGCGCCTGGGGCGCTTTTCGAGGCGTTTGGCGCGCCTGAGGCGCGCCTCATATACTTCTGTGTATTTTTCTTTGTTTTTCAGACTTTTTCCAAAGTTGCTACTTATTTTTGACACTTTTTTAAGTTAGGATGAATATTAATTTATTTAGCACTTTAAAAGAAAGACAAAACCCAAAAAGAACGTTAACTAGGGCACAGGTAATCTGCCTCCCGTCAAACATAGCCTCTGCCCCCTTCGAACTTTTGCGTCGCCGGAGCCGCCCGGCCCTGCCGGAGCTGCGCCACCCTGCCGGAGATGCGCCACCGCCATCTGAGCGCCACCCACTTACGTTTTCCTTTTTTTTTCTGTTATTTCTTAATTTGCTGAATGTTTTTACTGTTAAATTAGTTTATAAACTAGGGTTTCTTGTTTTTAATTCTTCTATTATTTACTAATTAGTGGATACTCTCTTTTATTAATATTCTTTTTACTTTTCGTTTTTCTTTTTTTTTTTTAATTTAGCATATTTCTTGATAATTTTTTATTGTCTTTATATTTTTAGCATATTATTTCAACATATTGCTTGATATTTTTTATTACTTTGCTTATGATGAACTTTATAAACATTTGTTTTGATGGTTGTTTGGCTCTTATGAGTTGTCATGAATATATAAAATTATGTGTTTTATGATATATTTGCTTGTTTGTAGTCTAAGAATAAAATTTATAATTTTTTAAATGTTTTTATTATTTTTGCGCCTCATGTACAAAAGGCGCGCGCCTCGCCTTGCGCCTTGCGCCTCAGGCTCCAGGAGGCTTTTCGCCTTGGTGCGCCTTTCGCCTTTAACAACTATGTCAATAATACAGTTTACCACCACTGCTTTCTTGAAAGTTGGACTTGTGAAAGTTTACTCTTATCATTGTCTGTTTTATCCTCACGATCAACCATGACAATGATTGGTAAAGAAGCTTAACTCACACATTTCAGAATCAACTTGAAATGATTCTAAACCTGTTCTTTATTACGAAGTTGTTCCTTTACTATTTTCTTAAGGATTTTGTTTCTCCTCGTACGTTGCTTAATTTCTCCAGCTTCTTTCTCAGGTAGTTAACAAGTACATAGATATCATAAATTGTTCAATTTTGTTATGTCATTTGGTGTTTAAATTAGCAGGGAATCAGACATCTGATGCTGTAAGAGTAGAGCGTATCTACATTGGGCATGGTGGTCATGCATACTGGAAATTGAACTGTTGTGGAAAATCTGATGTGCTGCATCAGGGTAAGTGATGTTGCATAAGTTTTGTTTTTGTGCTAGCTATTGTGCAAAAGTAACCTAATTTCCTCTGTGACTAATAGATGTCGGAAAAGGGGATACTCTTACCTTAAATGAGAAATGGTTTGCTCTCGATGTTGAAGGAAAAGAAGCAATTGAGAAGCGTATTAATTCTTTAAGGTAAGTAATCTTCTCCTTTCAGAGGCAATCTCTGCAAACAAGTTAGAATTTGATTCATTGAGGTATCGACAAATGTCAAAGTCAATTTGCTGCTAAAGATGCTGATTTTATTTTGCATGAAGTGTTTGCGCTTAAAAAGATTTTTCTTGTTTTCAACTTCACTGATACCCCTTGATTGCAGGGGAAACTAAGGACTGCGGAGGTCCTTGCCTTTTGCCTGTCATGAATGAAATCTGCTGTATCTATATTGTATGCTGATTCTGCTAGAAATTGGCTGCTAATGAGATTTATTTATTAATTTGATCATCAGAGCTCAGAGGGTACTTGTTTAGTCACATCGAGTCTTTTGTATTGTAGAATTTCCTAGAGAGTTGATTTTTTTTTTATTAAATGACAGTCAACATTCATGTACTTGATAATAATGGTTTAACAGTCAAAGGAAGATATGCAGTTAAAGATTTGCTTTGGCCTTTGAGCCTTTGAACATGAAATCTCATTTTTGTATCAAATACTCCAAATCAGAGGCAAAACCTCTTGTTGCCAGATTTGGCAAGACTGTCCCCACCACATGTCATGTGCACACATATTTACTTCTTTGCAGTATATAACCTGTCCCTTAGTGGTGAGATATTTTGCTTCACTAGGCATAAAAAGAAAAATTACAGAAATCATCCTTGAAGTTCAGTTTAACTACAAAAATATCTAGTTATATATCAATATTACAAATATCCCTTTACTATTTGTTTTTGTTCTAAAAATTGCACCCTCAAAATAGGATATTTGTTAGAAAATACAAACATAACGGGGATGTTTGCAATATTTAAGGGAAATTTTTAATTTTGAAAGTTGAAAGATAACTGAATTCTTTGTAATTAGGTTAAATTTCAGGATATATTGAATTGTCCCTAAACAAAACTTCTGAAGTTGATATAATTTGTGGAGTGCATAAGCAAAACTTTAAGCAATTTGTATAAAAAAAGCCGGGGAACCAAATAGAAATAATCTCACACTGTTGCCCCTGCTGCTATATGTTCTAAGTAAATAGGCTATACAATCTGGTCACAAAAATGTACAAAATCCCTTTGAGGTTCAATTTTCCCACAGAAGACTTGTCAGAAGTTTCATGCCTACAATGTTGTGTCGGAAATTAGCCTGACCTCGTACAAATTTTTCTCTCCCTCCACTGCATTCACAAACTCATGGATATTAGTCTAAAGAGCTCTGGCTCCACAATGACAACTGAATTCTTAGTACTCAAATTTTTGAAGATGTTTATGTAAACAAGGTTACAATAGAACTTACCAATTTCAGCTGTGATCCCTGGTCCAAAGAAAGAAGCAAATTTTGCCTAAAAGTTAACATTTAAGAGGGTTAGGCAGCAGGGACTTGTGAAAGCATACATACATATAGTACTATTGGGATTTTATAAGATCATGAACATGGAGAACCCTATGAGGAATATAAAAATAGATAACATGTTGAAAAACGTCATGTTCCATGATGTACATATTGAATTTACAATATCAAACGTGTAATGGACATTGACCCATCTCATGATCTTTTCCATTCAAGTGGAAAAACCTACAGGATGATGATTTTGGAATTTCATCTCATTTCTCCTTCGTATGAACGTTATTTGGAAGGGCATCCGGCGTAAAGTTTTGCCACTTTGCTTTTTGTATGAATTTATAGTGTTAACTAATTTTGGACAATTAATTGATACTATAAACTTCACGCCACCGACTCCACATAATGGGACTAAGGTGCAATTGATGATGATGATGATGATGAACATATCTACTGAAAAGTTCTACATGAGAAAATAAAAACTACCCGAGTTTCTAGCTACCTTTCAAAATTATGAAATACCCCCTTAAGTTATTTTAAACACTCCTGTAAGGTTTGTATTTAATTAACAAAAATCTCCTTTAGATGGTGCAATTTGTAAAATAGAAATAAATGTCGATTGATTTCTTTTGTAATTAGACTGAATTTCAGGGTATTATTTGTAATTAATCATAAGAGGAAATGTGTCTCACCTTTCTTTGTTCAAAATCTGACAACTCCAGAGCTTTTGCCTCAAATACCAATACCAAAGAGTATCTACCATCCTCAGTAACCTCAAAGATACAAATAATTCATAAGATTAGCCAAACAGTGGAGACAACTCATCAAATTGGCAAACAAAAAATAACTAGTGGTATATTAAACACAGCGATAAAATTGTGGAAAACAAAGCAAGTTTCAGGATCATACTTCTTCCCGAATCATTTGTAGAATAGGAGCACTCCTTCGTGGAATACCTCCACCCTATGAGAATAGTAGAACACGGTTTTCATATCAGTTATCTCCAATGAAATTAATGAACTAGTAGACACTTAAAGCTTGTGACAGTCTTAATATTTGAATTTCAGATGGCTCTGAAGGACTCTGGTTGGACTGCAAATTTTTGGCACACATTAGGGGGGGGAAAAAGAGGAAAGAAAGTAACTATAATATTATTTTGCAGGTGAACAGTGATGGTTCAAAATTCTTAAACACGATAATAATTCTAGTGGAAAACATACTGTTAAGACTTAAATATGCTCACCCTTGTGAATAAAAAAGGATTACTGACCCACCTCTTTTACTTTCCTATTTTTCTTGTCCTTTTTCCACTTTTACGCAATAAAAACAAAAAGCGACTTCAAGAAATAAGCAGAACCATACTAGTAGATTCTAATGTCTGTGTTTGAGTCTTCATAATGCATTTTTTCTTTTTCCTTGACTCTGTAAGTTATGTCCACAAACTTAGGTTCTGATTATAAATATTTATAACTGGTGAGGTCTAAGGAGCAATCCAAACAAGATTTGGATTTCAGCTTCTACAAAACACGTGATTTAGTATCAAGCATTGCCCCGTCAATGTTATAATATGCAGGGCGATAACAGGAGATAACCAGGAAGGCTTGACTACCTGGCCATATTGAAAAATTCGCTTTAATGCTTCATCCAGATGCTGCTCGTCCCCATAACGGTATCTTGTAACATCATTTCTGACCTAACAAATAAGGTGAGATGTCATTCCTAGGCAAAAGATGGCAGGGGGAAACTAGAGGTACCGCATCATCATATAAAGGTGACAAGATTATAACAAAAACATGTATCTTGCAGCAACATCTTACATGAAAATTGAAGTGTCTTCATAATCTAACACACCAATTTGGATACAGGAAGCTATTAAGAGCGAACATTTAACCATAAGACAACTTGAGGAAAACTAATAGGAGCTTATCATATGGCTATCCGGTAGGAGTTAGAAAGAATTTGGGAAAAATACGAAAATGTCCTACAGAATACATTTCAATCTCACAAGGCTAAAAGGGATTATCCCCAAAGTCCATAACCAGAAGTTTCACATCCACGAGACCCAATCACTCATTTCACTCATAATATATTTTCGATTTATCCACCCAGATTTTCATTGAACAAAAGATGACAAACGTTATTGTCCTATTGAGAAAGGAGCACAGCAACGGAAAGATCATGACTGCAAACAGAATCACACTCTCATACACTTATAATGGAAAGATCGGGACTGCAAACAAGTCACTCTCGCACACGCTCACACATGTGCAGACACATTGGCAAAAATAAAATGAAGTACATGAGAAGTGTTAAATTGCATCTGTTAGGTTTCAAGCTTTATCTTGCAAGCTGGAAGAGTCGAATTGCTCATCGACCTTCTCTGTGGTGTTGGCCAAGCATCTGTATGATTCCTTGGGAAATTGTTCCTTCAGTAGAATATAAATGGGCAATATTATGAAGGAGCCTCTTTTTTAGTATGTGATGTTGGGAATTAAATAGCAGAATAGTGTGGACTAAAAGGTTATGAAAATTAAGTCATTTAACATGGGATTGTCAAATCACAAACAATTGTTCCAGTTTATGGTTGCAACAATTCCAATGTGGCTGCCAGCAATAATGGTAGGAAAGATCGTTCAATCTCACCGGGAAGCTAAGAGGCACATATAACATATCACAATCATTAATGTTAAGGGAGAAGCAAAGGTGGGATCTTCAAAGAGAAATTAGCAGCACAACTGGAGATTGGATTTCATGCAAAGAACGAAAGAGTTGTTTTGCAAAACTAGACATAAAAATGAAATGTACCTGCTTAAGAATTGGAGTTGCACATTTTTCTCTCAGCGCATCAGCATCTGAATAGGTCAAGCAGGGTACAGGCTTAAGTTCTGCATACTAGACAACAATATCAAGATAAAAGACATCATAAGTGAGGAAAGGATACAAAATGAAAGATTAAGAACTACATCATTCTGATGACCAGCAAATAAGCTAAGGTCTCTCTTGCCCATTCAGAATGCAATGATGACAACTGAGACGCGAGTACATAGTATGCCAAAATGAGCACAGGCACTATAGCCTTGATTGAGGACATGGAAACATTTTACCATAAAATGACATATGATGTTAGATGGACAATGCAAAGTAAGAAGATAATAACCTTGAGAGCCATGCCAATGATTGCTAGTGGAAAGCCATAGGTCAGCATCAGCGCTGACCATTCAGATCCTGGGAGGATATTGAAGTATGCCCCAAAGCCATACCTGTATGAACACAAACAAAAGTTGGTAATTCTAGGTTGAGTTTGCTATTAAAATCAGAGTTCAAGAGAAGGAAACCAATTTGAGAACCATTATCTTATTGTTAATTTTGAAGGTTACCCTTCTCATCCCTTTACTTTAAATACCTGAGGCATCATTATGAACATTTCACGTGTGAATAGAATCATGAGACCCTAGCCCAATATTTTGCAATGAACATAAATTTGCATTGATTTTGTTGTGTTTTGAATGGCTTGGTTGGGTGTGGTCAATACTTGCCTACACAGGATGCCCCAATCAAATGTTCTCTATGGAAAAAGGGAGGGAACTCAAGTATTATATTTGAAGAACCACTAGCTTGTAGCTCAAGTGGTATCACTCACCCTTTATAAGGGTGTTAACCAGGGTTCGAACCCTGTATCTTTCAGTTTATTTGAAATTTATCTCCTCCCCTATAACCAGTACTCCCAACTTATTAAAAAAAAGTATTATATTTGAAGGTCTCGTCAAGGAATGTGCTTTCTGCACCAGGGACAGCTGGGCATGCATTTGGTCAAAAAACTGGTTTCTATAACTTAAAGGATCCAAACATGTCTTTCTCACAATAAAAGAATCCCTTAAAGAGTCAACTCTGCCCGTCACATCAAGCCAAATAAAGCAGAGAACTTCACTTCTCTCCAACTTATCTCTTTCTAGTTTCTACCAAAATAGCTCGAAATGATAGTAGGAAAAGAGAAGAAAAACTCATATGCGAAGAGTCACTACATGTATTTGTCGCAAGTTGGGTTTTGTCTTTCTTTTAGCTGAAAACATCATGGAATGACATGAGCTAAGTCTTCTATTCATCAACTCCAAAAAGGTACATTAAGCCCAATCTTCCAGCATTGCAAGTATGAACCTAAAATTCTGGAGCAGATAGATTATTTTACGGACCCCCACCCCACCCCCGTGGTTATACAATAAGTTTCTTCTGTTTTAATTGGAATATGTTATAAACAGAAGTACATTTTGAAATTTAGTTAACAATCCCAGGAAAATTCTATGGCAAAGAGACCTGAATTATATGTAAGATTCACATTCTTTGACCTTCTCTATAGTCCAATAAGGCATATATTTCATGAATAATAAGAAGAATATACTCACGAGAGAAGTGTAACGCCAACACCTAATCCAATGACACCAAAAGACACCTGAATAGAATAGTAGAATGTTAGTAATTGTGAAGGAAAACTGCTTAACATCTTGAGGTTTCACCAAATTATGGAAATTTATGGTGAAATGAGGAGCAAACAGAACTAATTTTGTATTCCATATATTCTTAATTTGTAACTTAACAAAAGCCAACAAAAGGATTGACAAGTCTGTCCATAGCAAGTGCGTTAAATTTAGATACTGCAGTTCGTGTATCTTTTATATGCTTACATCCCTTAGTGCATGCATGCATACATATACTTAATAGTATAATAACATCTCAAAGTACTTTCGTCCTTTAGAACAAAGCTTAATGACATTCTTTGCGGCACATTTCTTTGTGGTACTTCAGAACTACAGCACATAATGCTGGAAAAGACGTAATTCTTTCAACAATGTCAAATAAGGCTGAAAGAGTAAGTGAAATCATTTTTTCCTAAGTACAGCATAATGATAGCTTCATCTAGAACATTTTACAGATGCTTATAACATGATAAATACTCATCAATGACAATCTGATTGTCTTGCGCAACTATGATCTAACTACTCTACATATGATTTACCAAAACGATTGGAGAAGCTGATTTGTAGTAAACGGATAGTGGACAGGAATGGATGGGAAAAAGGAGGAAAGCATATAAAGGACAATTCAATACTTTCAGGCTCCATGAGTTGGAGAACCAATGTAATAGCCTAATTCCTCTAAATCTTGTAATCCTCAACTTTTGTGGAATTTGGTAACGCGAAAGAAACTACAGAACTAGATATAGCCTAATTAGAGGTGGAATACCACTGCCCTCCCATTTGAATCCATTTCATATCAATTTAATGGAAGGAAACCATTAGAGGAAGAGTACAACATTTCATGATGTGCGATACAGTATTCTTCCAAACGACAATTCTGTGCTCAATAAGTTATTGACAATAACATGTAAAAATGGCCACAACCACAACATGCAAAAGAAAGTAATATATTCAATCGCCACGACATGAAATCATACGACAATTGATTCAAGCTCCAAAGACATTTCCAAAATCTCTATTTCTTCCAACTCAATATTACTACTGCATAGCGATGTTTAGCAGTCTAGATTAATTCTTTATTGTTTTGTGCAATTTACTGAATAGTTTTTCCAACACTAACATGAAATTACACGAGAATAGGATATCATGTAAAATATTCTGTACTAGTGTATTAACCAATTTGGGTAACCAAAGTTTTCACAATATGAGCGAGAACTCTTCACATATGTGACAATAGCAATATGGCAAACAGAATTAGATAAATGAATCCACAAACGTACAAAATAGAAAAGGTTGAATAGAACAAACTCCTACTTTGGCGAGCGTAAACTCGTTATCGGGGACAGTAGGCTTGTCGGCAGTAGCGGTGGTAATGGAGGACGACTGAGTGGACTCGGCGGCTCCGCGGACGAGTCTAGGTTTTGGGCTAGGATGTTTAATAAGGGTTTTGGATAGAAATGGACCTTGATTGTTGGCGGGAAAGACACTGGTTAAGTTGGGTCCAAGTGCCCTTGAAGAAGCTAATGGCAGTCGCTTCAGAGAGAACAAACCAGAAGCGCTGAAGCCCGGGGAGCGGGGAATTATTCCTCCTCCAGCCATCGCCGCCGATTTCATTGGCATCTAGTATAAGCAATTTGTGTTAGGAGTTGAAGGAGAAGGGAGATAGATTCCTCAGGATGACAATTTGGAGGGAAGGGGAAATAACTATGGCCACTCAACTGCCAAAATCTTGGATGATGACGTGGCCTTTTCTCTTGCCTCATTCTCTTCTGTTTTTCCTCTCTTTTTCTTTGTCGCATCATTATTACTTATAGGGATAATTACAAAAAAAACCCTGAGGTTTGGTCTAATTACAAAAAAACCCAGATTTCTTTCAAAATTACAAAAAAACCCTATGGTTTGATTTGTCTAACAAAAAACCCCTGTAGTTTGATTTGTCTAACAATTCAATCCAACCGTTAAATAACCTAACGATTTTTTTGACATCATGAACGATGTAGAGCCCACATGGGAGCAAATTATTGATGAACATAATCTTGGTAATGATTTTGGAGATGATAATGAGTGAAACTTGAACTATAATGATGATGTGTCTGTCTCACGAAGATTGTCTCGATTATAAATCCGATGACAATTTTGAGGTTGATAATTGGTCCGATGATGGCTTTACAAATGAGATGTTGGGAAACTCTTCATCTAATAAAGAGTTGAAGTGCCCGATGATCCTGCAGAACGGCTAAATTGGAAAAAGGGGTGAGGTCAAACCACGGGGTTTTTTGTTAGACAAATCAAACCACATGGGCTTTTTGTAATTTTGTTAAGTCCGGGTTTTTTTTTTGTAATTAGGCCAAACCTCGGGTTTTTTTGTAATTATCCCTTATTTATATTAAAAATAGTTTTAAAATTAGAAATCGATTAGGGGCGTGGATGCATTATAAGAATCCCACTTTCTAAAAATAGGACATATACAATTGTGAATGGTAGATGATACACAAGTGTAGTGCATCGGCTATAGCATCTACAAACCGTCTAATCTACTATATTTGGGCTAAATAAATCTTAGCATGATAGGTTTTAGTATTGGAACATACGCCTTGGTGCCCATTGGTAATGATAATTTTATAATTAAAATTATCAAAATAAAAAATGTATAATTAAACTTATAAAGTTTGAATCAGTTATATATTTGCTTTGAGGTCTTATAAATTCTTACATATTGATAAATTGTATTAGGAAAAAAATACAAACTTAACCCAACACATCGGTAAAGAAATATACAAAAAAAGTGTGACACTATTTACACCCCAAAAACCTCTAATTACATTCATCTCTCTTTAATTACATAATTGTCATCAATTTAAAAGACTACATTGCCCTTAATATCCTATGAAACTTTTAAATACACCAACCAAATTTCTAAATACATCCTTTTTTAAACTTATAATCTTGTTCCCACCCCATTCTCTGTAGCACCTTCTAGCTAATTGAATTTTAATACGAAAATAAGTAATTATAATAGAAATACTTTAAAGATTTCTTAAAATTACGGAACAATAAAAACTTTACTTAGTTTCAAAGTTTGCGTGGAAATAAAAACTAATAATTGAAACAATTATAAATCCGAAACATCCATAATGAAGTGAAAATGACATTCAACATCCCAATAGAAATTAAAATTCAAACTTTTTTTTTTTTAAAACTTGAAAGACATGAAAATCATGAAAGTCGTGGGTTCGTGAGTCATTCACATTTGCGCGCCATCTCCTTCCTCATCGGGTTCTCATCCGAAAATATTAAACATTCGTGGGATGAGCTTTAAAGAAGCTCAACAAGTAATCTCATGCATGAATGCATGTCTAATGCAATATTATAACATTTACTTCAAAACTTGTCATTTTCTTTACTTAAAACATTCTTTAAGACGAGCTCACTTGGTGATACATTGTTATTCGGGTCGATGGTGGCCTTGTTATTTGGAACCCGATTAACATTTTGCCCGAAGGCCCATTTCTTTTAACATTAACATTAGCCATAAACGGCACATTTAACGCCGGCCCCCGCGCCCATTTCCCACTCACTCCAAAGATCATAGAACAATATACACCAATTTCATTGAAAAAATATATTATTAATTCTAAACTAAAAATTTGACTCGACTTAATCTTTGTATGCTCGTGGAATGCTATGAACGTACATTTAACATGATGCATGAACCTAAGTGATGTCGATTTTCATTGAATGTGAAAATAAATATAAGCGCATAGCATAATAATTAAATCACACTTGAAATAATTTGAGAACAAAATACTACATTCAATTGATTAGGGAAAATCCTACGTTCAATTAATTAAGGGAAAATTCTATATTAAATTAATTATGAATAACCCCACATTCAATTAGTAAAAATAAAAAAAACAAGATTGAAAGTACGTGATCAAGAAGAAATCAATTAACTATATAAGTGTGATTTAATGTTAAAATTGAATACAAATAATTAGAACATAAACCAGATGTTCATTTACAAAACAATCGCATCTTTTTAACATATATTTTACCTTTTTCAAAGTAATCTGGATTAATTAAAAAGAATATTTACTCTTAAATGCATTCAAACAATAAAAGCATATGAAAGAAGATATATAATCCAATTTATTTTAAGTTGTATCAAGTATATGTGAAGTATACGTACATATATATATATATAAATATATCATATATGTGAAGTATACATACATATATATATATAATTATATCATATGTTATCATACGTACATATATATATAAATATATCATATGTGAACAAGTAAGTTAACCTATTATCCTAATTAGCATGGTTATACTTCTATAATAATATTATATACATTAACATACATGCGACTTGATTGCGGTGGAAATCGTACAAGTAAATTAAGTAGCGAGACTTTTTGATTAAATAACAATAATTAAAATCCTAATCTATATGAAACTAAAGGGATTACTTGTCCAGTTCGCCGGATGACTCGGATCAACTACAATAAAATTCACTCGGTTTCTACCAAGTAGAATCTATACATAAATTATTATATAATAGAATTAGTAAAACTTAACCAAATTCAATTATGAAACTAAAATAAAGAAATAATTACGAAACCTTCAAACTCTTCGGATAATTTTGTATCGCAAATTGGATTATACTTCTTGTATTTTCTTGATTCCTCTTTTCTTTCTTTTCTTTTCTTCTTCTTTCTTTCTTTCTCCTTCTTCTTCTCTTCTTTTCTGCTTTCTCCTTCACTCCTCCGATTCTTCCTCCCAACTAATCATCCTTATCATCTTTTATTTCTTCCTTTTTATTATTTTATTTTTTCCATTATTCCCACTAAATCTCCCACTTTTTATTTTCTTTTCTCACTTTCTCCACCTTTCTCTTCCATTATCCCCAACACCAACCACTATCTTTATCTCCCATTGTCCCCAATAACATCCACTATCTCTAATTATTTCTTTTAAATTTTTTGTTTTCTTTTTTAAAAAAAAAATGGTTGTGACATTCTCCTCCTTATAAAAAGTTTCGTCTCGAAACTTGCAACCATATATAAATAATATTCTAATGCAAGAAAATAAATCGTATATTGAGAGTTCATTGCTTACCAAATAGTTGGGGATATAGAACACGCGTCTCATCTTCGTGTTCCCACGTAGCTTCTTCTATAGTGTGATTCCTCCATTGGACCTTGACTAATACAACTTTCTTTCTTCTAAGCTCCTTCTCAATCTTATCCACAATTCTAACCGGTGTTTCTTCATATGTCGATTGTCACGAATATTGAGTGACTCGTAACTTAAAATGTGTGATTGATCCGGAATGTACTTCTTATGCATCGAGACATGAAAGACATTGTGAACTCCTGGGATAGTCTTTGGTGGTAAGGCAATTCGATATGCCAAACTACCTATCCTCTCTAAAATTTCAAATGGTCCAATATAGCGAGGACTTAACTTCCCTTTCTTTCCAAACCTCATAACACCTTTCATTGGTGTCACTTTAATAAAAATCATATCTCCAATAGAAAATTCTAATGGCTTTCTTCTCTTATCAAAGATAGCTCTTTTTTGGCTACGAGCGTTTTTATTCTTTGTCGGATTTTCTCAACTACTTACTCGCGATCTGTTGGACCAACTCGGTCCTATTAGTTTTCTCTCACCGACTTCATCCCAATCTTTGGTGATCGACACTTTCTTCCGTACAAAGCCTCATAAGGAGCCATCCCAATAGAAACACGATAGCTATTGTTGTACGAAAATTCCACTAGCGGTAAAAATTTATCCCAAGTCCCACTAAAATCAATCACACATGCTCGGAGCATATCCTCAAGTGTCAATCGTTCTCTCCGATTGTCCATCGTTTGTCGATGGAAAGTGTACTAAAACTCAATCAGTACCCATAGCTCGGTGTAGGCTTTTCCAAAAGAGAGGTAAACTTAGGGTCCCTATCCGACACAATGGATAATGGTACTCCATGCAATCGAACTATCTCGAGTTATATATAGTTCGCATATTTCTCCATGTTGTACGTCCTTTTCACTTGGTAGAAAATGCGCAGATTTGGTAAGACGGTCAACTATAACCCGGATGGAGTCGAACCCCATTCTCATCTTCGGTAGTCCCATAACAAAATCCATACCAAACGTTCCCACTTCCATTCGGGAATCATAAGTGGTTGCAAAAGACCGAAGGTCTTTGATGTTCAAATTTGACTTGTTGACGGGTAAGACACCTCCGGACATATAATGCCACATCCCTTTTCATGCCAACCCATGAAAAATGTTTCGAGGTCATGTTTCATCTTCGTACTTCCGGGTGAATGGAGTAAGGAGAGTTGTGAGCTTCTTTCATAATCTCTAGCTTCAAGTCCTCATGGTTGGGAACTACAAGTCTATTACCCAAACGTAAAGTTCCATCTATTGAGATCACATAATCCTCGTTTTCCTTCAATGACCTCGAATGAATCTTGTTTAACTTTGGGTCATCTAATTGTGCGATTTTTATCCTTTCGAATTGGCGGTTGTAAAGTCAAGGTAGCCAAATAACTCATCTTTTCTCGAGAAATAATTTCCAACTCCAGGTTTTGTATGTCCTTTAACAACGCGTCTTGAACCACATGCAAAGTAGAAATAGATCCTCGACCTTTACGACTCAAAGCGTCTGCTACCACATTGGCCTTACCAGGATGATAATTGATAGCACAATCATAGTCCTTCACTAGTTCGAGCCATCTTCGTTTGTCTCATGTTAAGTTCTTTTCGAGTGAAGAAATATTTTAAACTTTTATGATCGGTAAAAATTTCACACAGCCCCGTATAAGTAGTGTCGCCATATTTTTAATGCAAACACCATAGTTTTGCTAATTCTAGATCGTGAGTTGGATAGTTTTTCTCATAATCCTTTAGTTGTCTAGAAGAGTAGGCAATTACTTTCCCATGTTGCATAAGAACACAACCTAAACCTTTCAACGATGCATCGTTTTGTAGATAATGAAACCATCAATTCCATTTGGCGGTGTAAGAACCGGAGCCGTTGTCAATCTTTCTTTCAACTCGTGAAGCTCTTTTCACACTTGTCATCCCATTGAAACTTAATGTTCTTCCTCGTTAATTGAGTTAGTGGAGAGCAGAGATCTTAGAGAAACCCTCGATGAATCTTGTAGTAGCTTGACTAACCCAAGGAAACTGCGGATCTCTCCTGCGTTCTTTGGTGTAGGCCAATTTTTCACCACTTCAACCTTGCTAGGATCTACAAATCCCTCGAGAAACAATATGTCCTAAGAAAGGAACACTGTCTAACCATAACTCGCATTTACTAAATTTTGCAAATAGCTTTTTCTCTCGGAGTCTCGCAATATTAGTCTTAAGTGTTGTTTCGTGCTCATCCTTCGACCGAGAATATATAAGAATATCGTCAATAAAGACTATGACGAATTTATCAAGATAATCGAGAAAAGACTCGATTCATTAAGTCCATGAATGGGGCGTTAGTCAAACCAAAAGGCATGACAAGAAATTCATAAAGTGACCATAGCGAGAACGAAATGCGGTTTTTTGGGATGTCTTCTTCTCGAATGCGCAATTGATGATAAACGATCTCAAATCGATCTTAGAAAAATATCCAAAGACTACGAAGTTGGTCAAATAATTCCTCAATTCTCGGAAGAGGGTATTTGTTCTTGATGGTCACCTTATTAAGTTCACGATAATCAATACATAATCTCATCGTCCCATCCTTCTTTTTGACAAATAAGACTGGGTGCACCCCAAGGTGAAGCTCGGTCTAATGAATCCTTTATCGAGCAAATCTTGTAGTTGTTCCTTGAGTTCTTTCAATTCAAAGCAGAGCCATTCGATATGGTGCCTTGGATATTGGAGTCGTTCGGGCACTAACTCATGACAAATTCTACCTCTTTTTTCGGTGGAACGCCATGAAGATCCTCGGAAATACATCGGGATATTCACGAGACAATAGAAATTTGATCAATAGAGGAACAATCCTTTGAAACTTTAGTTATTGAAATTTAGATATGCTTCACAACCTTTGTTCGGGAGTTACGAGCCTTCATATTTGAGATGATAGGGTTAACGGTTTTGATGAGACTCCCTGAAAGAATAATGGGAGTCTGAAGAGAATGAAAGACTACCCTTCGAGCTCGGCAATCGATGGTTGTGTGATATTTCAATCCATTCCTAGAATGACATCAAGTCATGAATATTCAACCCAATAAGATCGTGAGATAACTCTTTCCCATTAATAGAAATCGGGCAATTAGTGTAAACTAAAAATTTGCCGAGTTCGAGATATCCCCGATGGAGTTGATATTTGAAAAAGAGTGTCCAACAAGTAGCATAATTGGGCTGATTCATAGCAAATTTGGAGTTCACGAAGGAGTGCGAAGCACTTAATCAATTAATACATAAGCGGTATACCAAAACATTTGTAATTGGATGGGCTAAAGCGGCTATACTATAAGTGTAAGGGCTTACGACTCAAACTTGATCTCCCATTGCTCGTAAGAGAACTTCCTCCGATCGCACTAGTAGATCAAGTTTATCAAGTAGACCAAGAAGGAGTGGAATGATGATGACCAGGCACTCTCTAAAAAAACCAAGGCCCAAGCCAAGCCCTTTCACTGGCACGAGACACCGTACGCTACGGAAGAACACAAGATTTGTGAATGAATTTCACTTTCTTTTCTTACAACGTAGAAAAAGCACCCGTTTGCCCCGAATTTGGTACTTCGGTAGGGCGAGCAGCCCTTAAACCAAAAAAAAAGTGGAACCCTTCCCCTATTTATTTTATGCATTTCATTCTCTATTTGGCCCACTCCACCCAAGAGCGCTTATGTTATAGGGGAACTCATGGCCGAAACAACCCTTATGGTTTGTTTTGATATCCGCAGAATAAAAAAAAAAAAAGGAGCCCGCTTACCCACTCCCTTTCCTCCCATTGCTAGGAGCCTCGCCTCTTGACTTGATAGATCAAGAAGACTACAACCGATAGTGGATCGCCTTTTGCTTAAATAAGCAAGATAAGGTCGATCTTCAAATAGTCCACCCAGAAGGAAGGATGGGCGGAGTCGCATGTAGGCCAAACGAGAGGTGACCTCTCCATAAATCGATCGACGCCAAACCCTCCCGTCTCATGCGGATCTGGAGCAATCCGGACCAGCAAGATTTGCTTGATGATATCTCGAACATCGAAGCACGAAATCAGCCGAGAAGTGCCATGAATTATCAAAATAATAATCGGATATGCGCCGAGAAAAAAGTTTCCGAACTTACGATCGCAACCGCCTGGGCACAAAGATCGTGTGCTCTTTGTCAATCCCACTTTCCCGCTTTATCAACCCTACTATAGTATATGAAGTATAGTATATGAAGGTCCCCTGTCGACCGAGCGGTTCATAGGGTACTTCGGAGTGAGTGAGCGCTCTCGCTTTCTCCCGGGACAAAGCGTGCGCTCACTCACCGCTTGTTGTCCCGATAGGTAGCTTCTTGAGATCCTGGAATTTCTCTTCAAAATTGTAAAGAATGTCTTACTCCCTACCGTTGAATGCGTGTGGTTGTGTAATCGAGGATCGAAAGAGTTGATGACTTTCATGGTTAAGGTTCGAAAGAAGAAGATCGAGGAATTGGAGCCCTTTATGTCATTGATGCGGAAACACTTTTTTTTTATTTTTGACGACAAGTTTTAAATCTTAATGCATTATAGATCCTACAAAACAATTACATACTCAAAATGTGCATGAACATAATGATATGAAATTCGAAAGAAAAAAATATGCAAGAATTAATTTATTAGGCCACCACGTCTGTTGCTTCTCGCACGCTTGTGTCATTGTGAACACTCACCGAGTGGGCTTCTTCCTCTCAGGCGTTTAAAGCTATGTGTCCAGGCTTCTTACAATTAAAACAAACTCCTGTATCAAACAAACATTCTCCCGATGTGCCTTGCCGCATTTAGTGCAAACAATTGTCGATTGTTTATTATGTGAGGCACTGTGTAACTTGTACTTGCTTTCTTTTCGACCATTATTATTCCAAACATTTGGGTTCTCTCTTTTGAACTTTTGTCCTCCTTGTTGGATCCGCATCTCTTCCGGTTCACGATTGAGCCCTTTCAACCAACATAGCTTTGTTGATAACTTCGCGATAAGTAGTAAGCTCAAAGGAGTCGCTGCAAGCTTGATTTGGGATCGGAGTCCTTCTTCAAATCGCCACGGCTCTTCGTTCCTCGATAGCAACCAAGTCGGGAGCAAATTTGGATAATTTGGCGAATTCTCGCTTCATATTCGCCACCGTGCGGTTCCTCTGTTCTAATCGTATAAATTCTCTTTCCTTACGTTGACGAACACTCCTCGGAAAGTACTTATCATAGAAGACTTCGTGAACCTTTTCCAAGTAAAGGGGTAGCGTCGCCTCGATCCGACGTTGCACCATCCTCCACCAATCATATGCATCGCCTCACAAGTATAAATGTTGCATAGTTAACACGTTCTCGTCAAGACAATCAATTACGGAAAAGATTTTCCGTATCTCGCAAGCCATCCCCGCCTTCGATAGGATCGGTGGTACCAAAGAAAAGATGGCGGAGATAACCTAAGAAAGTCTCGATAACCGATTTCTTTCAGGGACGTCGGCATGATGTCAGTCGATTAGTATCACCAAAAGTAGTCAAAGCTTGCAAGAGAGCCTCGGATCGGGAGTCCTTGAGCATTGTTGAGTTGGAACCATTACCGTCTTGGTGAGTCGGCGGGTGTTGCGATTCATTATATATTAAGCTGAAATAAGTTTATTAAGTTGATTAAATTCTTGCAATCATATGTTCCAATCTAATATTATTTTCTAACTTAGTGAAAGTAATCATTAGCATTCTTACGATACGGTAAAACTTAATGCGAGAATAGTATCATTATAACAATCGCGTTGGAATTTGAAGTAAAATAATATGAATAATTTTATTTGCATATAATTCGATTTATTTATAAAAATAACAAGTTCATATATCTTCTATTCGATCCACACAACTATCAATTTCATACAGGCATACATTTCATAGAAAAATTTATCAACTAATAATGACAATTAAATATAATCCTTACCGAAGCATGGAGGAGATGCTCAAGCGCGACTTAGAACCCGTGACTTATTGACTTAAGACAAATTTTTTTTTTAAAAAAATATTTTGAAGTCTACTGAACCGATTTTAAAACCTCTCGCTTTGATACCACTAAATGTAGCACCTTCTAGCTAATTGAATTTTAATACGAAAATAAGTAATTATAATAGAAATACTTTAAAGATTTCTTAAAAATACGGAATAATAAAAACTTTACTTAGTTTCAAAGTTTGCGGCAAAATGAAATAAAAACTAATAATTGAAACAATTATAAATCCAGAAACATCCATAATGAAGTGAAAATGACATTCAACATCCCAATAGAAATTAAAATTCAAACTTTTTTTTTTTTTTTTAAACTTGAAAGACATGAAAATCATGAAAGTCGTGGGTTCGCGAGTCACTGCACTGCGCCATCTCCTTCCTCATCAGGGTTCTCATCTGAAAATATTAAACATTCGTGGGATGAGCTTTAAAGAAGCTCAACAAGTAATCTCATGCATGAATGCATGTCTAATGCAATATTATAACATTTACTTCAAAACTTGTCATTTTCTTTACTTAAAACATTCTTTAAGACGCGAGCTCACTTGGTGATACATTGTTCTATTCAGGGTCGCGGTGAGCCTTGTTATTTGGAACCCGATTAATATTTCACCCGAAGGCCCATTTCTTTTAACATTAACATTAGCCGCAAGCGCAAGCACATTGTAACGCATAGGTCCCCGCGCCCATTTCCCACTCACTCCAAAGATCATAGAACAATATACACCAATTTCTTTGAAAAATATATTATTAATTCTAAACTAAAAATTTGACTCGACTTAATCTTTGTATGCTCGTGAAATGCTATGAACGTACATTTAACATGATGCATGAACCTAAGTGATGTCGATTTTCATTGAATGTGAAAATAAATATAAGCGCATAGCATAATAATTAAATCACACTATTTGAAATAATTTGAGAACAAAATACTACATTCAATTTGATTAGGAAAACCCTACGTTCAATTAATTAAGGGAAAATTCTATATTCAATTAATTATGAATAACCCCACATTCAATTAGTAAAAATAAAAAAAAACAAGATTGAAAGACGTGATCAAGAAGAAATCAATTAACTATATAAGTGTGATTTAATGTTAAAATTGAATACAAATAATTAGAACATAAACCGGATGTTCATTTACAAAACAATCGCATCTTTTTAACATATATTTTACCTTTTTCAAAGTAACTGGATTAATTAAAAAGAATATTTACTCTTAAATGCATTCAAACAAGAAAGCATATGAAAGAAGATATATAATCCAATTTATTTTAAGTTGTATCAAGTATATGTGAAGTATATGTACATATATATATATAAATATATCATATATGTGAAGTATACATACATATATATATATAATTATATCATATGTTATCATACGTACATATATATATATAAATATATCATATGTGAACAAGTAAGTTAACCTATTATCCTAATTAGCATGGTTATACTTCTATAATAATATTATATACATTAACATACATGCGACTTGATTGCGGTGGAAATCGTACAAGTAAATTAAGTAGCAGACTTTTTGATTAAATAACAATAATTAAAATCCTAATCTATATGAAACTAAAGGGATTACTTGTTTGGTTCGTCGGATGACTCGGATCAACTACAATAAAATTCACTCCGGTTTCTACCCAAGTAGAATCTATACATAAATTATTATATAATAGAATTAGTAAAACTTAACCAAATTCAATTATGAAACTAAAATAAAGAAATAATTACGAAACCTTCAAACTCTTCGGATAATTTGTCTCGCAAATTGGATTATACTTGTATTTTCTTGATTCCTTTTCTTTTCTTTCTTTTTTTTCTTCTTTCTTTCTCCTTCTTTCTTTCTTCTTTTCTGTTTCTCCTTCACTCCTCCGATTCTTCCTCCCAACTAATCATCCTTATCATCTTTTATTTCTTCCTTTTTATTATTTTATTTTTTCCATTATTCCCACTAAATCTCCCACTTTTTATTTTCTTTTTCTCACTTTCTCCACCTTTCTGTTCCATTATCCCCAACACTAACCACTATCTTTATCTCCCATTGTCCCCAATAACATCCACTATCTCTAATTATTTCTTTTAAATTTTTTGTTTTCTTTTTTTTTAAAAAAAATGGTTGTGACACATTCACATTCTTCTTTCTCCACAAAAGCGCAATTTTTATTTATCTCAACCCTAAATTTGCCAAATCATCATTGTTGTTTTGCGCCATAACATAACAAATTGTTCAAAATTATTGTTGTATTGTGCCATCAAGAACCATTCAAAATTGTTGTTGTATTGTGCCATCCTTTAAAATGGATATGATACGATTGTGCCATATTCTTCCCCATACTCTTTTTGCCTTTTCATGTTATTTCTTTCTTCTTATCATTAACTAATTATCTTTTTTGACTCTTTTCGCTTCGCTTTTCACAAGCTTGCAAATCCAAGAACTTTGTGATCTCACCTATTATTCCATTTCAAGCTCCTCATATGAGTGTAGTAATAAAAAATAAGGAGAGGTAGTATAATACTCTTACACTATAACATATACACTTAAAATATGAATACTAACTTAAATGCACTACAAAAGCATTTCTTCTTATAAGAGTGCGCATACTTCTTATTATTGCAAATATTTTGTACAAACACAAACATTGTTCAAAAAGAAAAAAGAAAAATTAACACTCATACACTTGCATATTTGAATGTATATTATAAACCATTATGGACCACATTCTTATAAATAAGATAATATAATAAAATCCAAAAATGATATGTGATTTAGGAAGGTAAATCGATGTACCGACTTAAGGACCCACGAAGCGAGGTGAGGTACTTTCCACGAGGTGACCTAACCAGGGTCCCCAAAAAGCGAGGTGAGGTACTTTGTTCGAGGGTTCTAGAAACAGACGCACGTTAAGGCTAGCAGGGATGGCTCCCGGCTAAGGCCTCCGATGCCTAAGTCGAGAATCGGGTAGTTGAGATACTCGAGAAAGCTAAAGAGCGAGATAATTTATAATAATGACAAGTTACTTTTACCTTGATTTTTGTGTCGTATTTATAGATCATTTCACCGTGTAATGCGGATCATCATACACGTGACACCCTATCGACGATGTGCGGTTCGCAGCGACCGTCCGAAAGTTTGGGTCGGGTCGGACCCCATATAAAAAACCGCGGATCCTGGGGGCATGTTGGTAATTTCGGCGAGGCAAGGTCAATATGGTGATTTTGACCTCAAAGCGAGGCTAATATAGTAATTTCCATATTATTTACTCCCCGATTACTTTAGTAATTTATTGCTAAAATGACTCGATCCAGTCCTTGAATTGCAACGCGAATCGGCCCTTGATTTTAAAAAGATCTTTCATCCTTGCCGTTGAATTTGAATAGTCCTTCAATCGTGACTGTTGATTTTCCCGCATCTCATTATATATATAAGATGGCATTTTTCAAAGTTTTACTTTTCATACGTTTTACCTGGACCACCTCGCTGCGCCGAGTTCGCCACGACCCAGATTTTGACCTCGCGTTTCATCCACTTCGCTTGACTTAGAGGTAGGTCATCTCTCTCTCTCTTTGTTTAAATTTTTCTAATCATTTATGTCGACTCATCCACCTCCTAAGCGAACCTCCAGTTCACGATCGAACTCCGATTCATCTTCGAACTTAGGGTCGTCCGACTCTAGCTCGAGTTTGAGCTCTTCTTCTACCTCATCTACCGGTAGCGGAAGCCAATATCCCTCCTCAAAATAGGGTTTCCGCGAGGCTATCCTCACGACGACCCGGTCCTAGAACATGTCGCCCTTGGGCTTTTTCTTAGATATCACGTTTACATTCACGATGTAAATACCATTAGGCAAAACTTTTTCATTCTCGACTCGTGATCAGATTATAATTCCTAATACTAGTGATAGGATAGATAAGCCTCCACCTCGTTGTTTAGCCTTTCACCTCGCTAGCCTCGAGGCGGGTCCAGTTCCCTTTGTCTCGTCCCGTTGCTAATATTTTAAGGGGGCTCGCCCGCTCACTCGTCCCCAATTCCTATCATCATATCGTAGGATTTATCATTTTAATGAAGCACTTCGGCAAAGCCACTTCGCTTTCTAACTTTTGTGAGCTTTATGCCATTAATTCTTCTTCCACCACCACTAACTTCGGGTTCTTTTATATATATCCCCAGACTAATAGAAAATTCTTACATAGGGTTCCTTCCTCGGTATGGTCTTGGAAAGAGAAGTTCATCTTTATTCGAGCCCCGATAGAAAATCCCCGAATCGCCTTCCGATTGGAAGTTGAGTCGGCCTAGCCTTCAAACCTACCTCCGTTTCTTGGGAGGTCGACTTCGTGTCTAGGTTAACCTGCACTGGTATGAGGCTTGTGACCTTATTACCGGGATGTTCTATCTCCGGGTCGACCTTAGCCCCGCCTCCGCCGAAACTTTTACACTTGGTAATTTACCTCTTTTACCTTTTTGGCTCGCTTAACTCTTTATCCGATACTATCATTTTTTTGATAGATATGGCAATCCAGTGTCGTGCTTAACAAGGCCTCGCCAACCAAAAGGAAATTCTCTTGGCTCGCAAACGAGCTCGCGAGAGGCCGCCACCTTGGAGCTACCACTTGGCGTAGTAGTAGCCTCGGCCTCCAATGTCACAAATGGAAGTCGACCGCTCCCGAGATGCCCTCAAAGAAATCCAACAAAGCCTCGGGTAGCAAGTGAAGGAGGAAAAGGAAGGCGGTTTCAAGGTTCTTCCCAAAAAAAGCAAAAGTTCGCAAGGCTAGGAGCTACCCCGATTCCCTGGATGCTTCCCTCAGGATGCGATCTCACGACGAGCGAGTCCACCGGCTGGCGTGAACCTTCCTGTTGTGGATAGAATGATGATGTGGCTAAAGTGAAGCGAGGCTCGCCTCCAAGCCAGGTGACTCACGGCTCGCGAGAAGGCTCCCCGAGCTTATGCCTCGAGCTCGCGAGCTTTCAGTGCCTCGCACTATTCCTAATTGGAATATCGGTTCGCGGAGCTCGATCTCGAGATGAACCCTGGGAGGATTCTTTTGAGTTGTACAATTATACCACCCTTCTTATCGACCGATTCACCTCGATGACGATCGACTTTACTCGCCTCGAGGAGCTTGCGGCCACGGCGTTATGTCGGTATGTGGATTCCCCCTTTTTACTAAACTTTGTTGCCTCGTTTCTTGGCCTCGCTTTCTCTGTCACTTTCTTACTTCACTTCTCCTTTCATAGCTAACTATCGCTTCATCAAATGGCTCTTTGCGGTGCCATTAGAAGCACCGAACGACGTGTATATCAATCGGCCAGCGAGGTTCACGCGAGCTCCAGTCGCAAGCGGACAAGGCCAAAGCTATCGGGAAGCTCGAGCCAAGCTCCTCAAGGAGGTGAATGATCTCAAGACCCAAGCTTCGCCCAAAACGATCTTAATACTCAAGAGGCTTCACGCAAAGGAGGTAGCAGAGTCGTTTGAGCGAGGTCGGAAACGAGGTCTAGAAGAACACCCATCCTCTTCAATATAAGTCTTCATTAGCCTCATCTCACCTCGAAGGAGTTCGGTATTTCAAGTCCTACTCGGCGAAAAACTTGTGGCCGAACGAGGTAGTATATCTCTTTGTTGGCTTTGAGTGTGCCGCGAACAAGGACTTAAAAAAGGAGCCTTCAAGGACGATTTCGACCCTAAAAAGCTGGACCCTTTTGAGAAATACGAGCCAAAGACGAACGTCTCTTAAGGTCACGGCGAGGTGGGTACCTCGAACGATGTGGAGATTGTCGACAAAGTTGAGGAAATTGACGAGTTCTCCGAGGTCGTTAAGCCCTTTCTAGCACTTAGGGACTTCATTTGTATAAATTTACTAAGTACTAGACTTGTAATTTATTTTTTTGCAACAGTCCAATCACCTTGTAATGTATTCTAATTTTACTTGGTTTTTGTGCATTGCTTCTACATCACTTCGCTTATTTTTTGCGTGTCACTGATGTAATCGCATTTCTCTTTTGTGTTGCATGTACTTTGCTTCGCTCGCTTCGTTTTCTTTTTTTTTTTTTTTTTTGGGCGAGCTGGGTCCTGGCGAGCCTAGGTCTCGGGCGAGCCAGGTCCCCAGGCGAGCTTAGGTCCCTGTGCTGGGACCATTGTAGGCTTTGCTGTTCCAGGCAATTTCTTAGCTCAGGTCTCGGGCGAGCCCAGTCCCGGGCGAGCCTAAGTCCCTTGCTTGGGACCATTGTATGCTTTACTCGCCAGGCAATTTCTTACCAGGTTCATTTGTGAGCCTGGGTCCAGTCCTCGCTTGAGACCATTCAGGCTTTGCCACACTAAAAGGGAGCTTATGGCCTAGATCCCTCTTGGGATCGTCTTGGGCTCGCTAGCCTTTTAAGGGGCTTATCTTGGGAGCCCAGATCCTCGCTTGGGACCATTGTGGGCTTTGCCCACTAAAAGGGAGCTTATGGCCTAGATCCTTCTTGGGATCGTCTTGGGCTGCTAGCCTTTTAGGGGATTATCTTGGGAGCCTACGATCTTGAATGGTTCGCTCGGCCCCGAAATCGAGCAAATGTGTTTGCGAAAAAAGTAGACATTGCAAATGATATCTCACGTTCTTTCATTGAAGATAGTTTTTAACATAAGTCTTGATGCTTCCAAAATTAAGCTAAGTACATTGAATAGACTTGGTATACAACAATAAGTATAGAACCTCCTTAAGTTGTGAATGTTCCGGGGCCTTGGGAGCTTATTTCCTTGCATGTTTTCGAGCCTCGTATGTTGAATTATAAATTTTATCATTTAATTTACTTGTCAATTTTTTTAATTATAATAAATAAAAATAGTAACTTTAATGATAATACATTTTTTAAAATAGATATTAGTTATATTTAGTTTTTAGAGAAAAAATCACTTTTGGTCCCATTACACGAGCGGCGACATGATGATTTTAGTCCCAAATTGCAGGTTTGACCGTTAATTTACTAACGAGGACCATTTGTGTGATAAGAATAATCTTATGGGACTATTTTCAAGTCATGAGACTAAAATCATAAGGAGGTAAGTCTAATGGGACCAAAAGTGATCACTTTTTCTCGATATTCATATGTTGGGTGGGTGTAAGTTTTTGGGCAAAAAGTGGGATTTGTGTGGGGAAGGCTAAGATGGAAAACATAGGGATGACATATTAAGTAAATATGTTACTTTTAAAAAGCGGTGACAAGTGAGTGTATAAGAAAGTGAATATATTTAAAGAAAAATGAGGTGTTAAAAGTGTCACCCTATAAAATCTTTATCTTCTAAGCGAAAGAAATGGTGCGCAACTTAAATAATTAGTTTTAGTGCATCAAGTCCATTAGCGTTATTCGGTGCAAACAACATGAATGATTCTTTGGGCCAAATGTCCATTGGGTTAATGGTTTAGAATTACTTAAACAACTACCCTAGCTTCTCGAAATATCAATGGCACTGGCAAATTTGAGCACAAAGAAAGTGGAGTTGAATCCACACCTCTACATCACTTGGTCGTTCATGTTGCACATAAATTTGTCTATATCATCAAGCCATAAGATTTACTCAATGCATACCCAAAGGGTATTGATTGTGGATTCTCGTTAGAAAAAGAAAGAAAAAAAGTAATCTCATGAATGCCTTAACTTAGGCACTATAGTACTTTTTTTTAGTTACTTGTTTTGGTTGATGATGCCCTTGTTATTACTGTTTTATGAAAACAAGATTATGTAATTAACCATTAAATTATAAAAGCCAAATAGTGAAAAGTATATGTCCTATCATTACAATTCAACTATTAATAATAAATAAGATGTGACGTTTCATCCATTATGGTGATTCAATTATCAATGATAAGTCTTGTCGTTTCCATTTTTTTTATCAATAATAAGCAATATGTGACCTTAGAGTAGTGTTTCTTTCTAACGTTTTGATGAATGATGCTTTTGGCGCTTTATTTTATTTCCAACCAGAAAACGTTTGGTCTGATTTCCAAGAAAGATAGAGCAGGACAAGATATGACCTTGTAAGATTTGATCCACCTTCCTTTGTCTCATCATGCATGGATATTACATTTTCAATATCAACAATAAATCTAGCTTGCCGTAAGTATTAAAACTAGGGGTGTGCATGGTCCGGTTCGGTCCGGGAGATTAAGAAATCTCTGTAACTATCCAAGTTTGGAGATCCCAAAATTAAATCTCCAAAACCGAACAATAAAAAAAAATCTCCGAATCGTCCGAAAGTTGATGCGGTTGAGACGGAAATTCGGTTCTAATGGGACAAAGATGCGGAATGGTTCAAGAAACGGAGATTCAAATATTTCACAAATAAAACACATAAAAAGGTGAAAATAAAAATCGGGGTAGAAATCATTAAACGGTTATGCTTCATTCTTTTTTAAATACATACTAAAACTATTAGTACTATACGAGTTTAACTTTTTGATAATTTATATTTAACTTTTACATAAAATTTCTTTAATTCATATGTAATTGCTAAATTTTTAATATTGTAATTCTAAATCTTTCTTTCATGATATAGACTATAGTACTATAGTACATATTAGTTTAATATCAATTTAACTTTTAAATCATTTTTATCTAATTTATAGTCGAAAGTATTGATTTTTCGTTTTGGATTTTAACATAATATGTTTGGATATTATATTATTCATATTAGTGGTAAAAGTCTAGAATCTCAACGAATGACAAATTTAGTAGTCTCTATTACACAATAATATTTTATAATCTTGGCATATTGCCATGTGCTCTTGACTTAGTAAAAATATAATTGACTAATAATTTTGATAAACTAATATGAAACAAAATCTTTAATCTCAATGTCTTAACTTCTTGGTTAGCCGATTACTCTAGTTTACGTGCAATGTACTAATCATTTAAAATAACTTTAATTTAATTATTTTTCTTGACTAAAGAATGAGTCTAGTTATGATCCTTAATAAGTAAAATATCATCAAACTAAATATTTTCTACAAATCAAATATGATTTTATAATTTAATTTATTTGGTTCATTTAAATAAATTAATATGACGTAACTATTAATGAATTAAATATATATTCAATTATTCATTTGATATATTGATAAAATATGCCAAATTGTTGGTTTGATAATTTAGTATTATATAATATTGAATTTCAAAGGAATGTTTAGTTAATTTAATATCAAAATATAAATAAGATAAAAATATTATATATGTATATATAAAAATTATTTTAAAATCGGTTCAGTTTCGGATATTCGGTTCGGTATGGTTCGCACGGTTCTCGACGGATATTTGAAAAATCTCCGCAAGTGATACTATGAAAATTTTCGTACGGTTCGGTTCGGGAAAGTCAAAAAGTCAACGGATTTTTTCGGTTCGGATATCGATTCGGGTTCAATGATCTCCAAGTCCCATGCACAACCCTAATTAAAACTTTGTTAATAGAAATTGTAGAGGGATTCAGGAGAAACACTAGTGTATTACCATTAAAACTCCTGTAATCATACATACTGATTTACATTTTGGATTATACTAAATTTTAATGCTTTAATTTGACATTATTTTTCGTATACTTCACAAATATAGTTTTATATATAATTTTGTTTTTAGATTTATATATGATGTGAATTAGATGAATTTGAAGTATAATAATAAAGTATATATAATACGAAACACAACACCAAATTGAATCAGAAAATTCAAACAACTATCTGATTAAGAATTAAAATAAGTATGAGTTTCCATTTTTGACCGGAAGTATGATTTTGCTCTGCAATTTGATATATCTCCTAGTATTATTCTATCCTGTGTTGCTATAATATGATATGTGCCATGTAGTCGTGGACGCATGATTTTCTGATTGGGGAAAACTATTTTGTTTTGTTATCAATGACGACCTTCACTTTTATATAAAATATATTTATGAATACTTTTGGGAGACTGAATCCTAAATATCCATATTATAAATAATTTTAAAGCATAAAAATATCTAGTAAAAAAGAATTGGGGCAATACATGTATTTGTGTGGCGGAGTGGGTCCAAATGACTCGGTGACATGATAGGCGCTCGCATGGCGGTGATTTTGAGAATCGTCTAGAAGGCGTCGTGTGGAAGGACAGAGCTTGGTGACGTGGTCGTCGTGGGGAGCTTTGAGGAGTTGTAAAGTTTTGAAAAATCGAACCAGTGTTTGGTCCCATGGCTCGGTGACATGGCATGCGGCTCACGTGGCGTGACTAATCGTCTAGAAGGCGGCGTGTGGCGTGACAGGGCTTGGTGAGATGGGGGACGACTCGCATGGCGTGAGTTGGCGTAATCATCAAGAAGGCGCCGTGTGGCGGTGACATGAGCGCCGATTTGATGTAATGTATTCACGATCGACGCGCGTTTGTTTATTGTGCAAGCGGTGCATGCAGGAAGGTTATGGACCTTTGGAAGAGGTGCGTCGATCATATTGCGGTACATTGTCATCAAGACACGATCTAACGATTGGATCGATCCGGATCAAATGATGTACTTCTTTTGAAAGGGCATTGGGATTTCCATATAAATAGATCCCCAGGATGTTGAGTAATCATCCCATTCAATCGCATTTTAGCATATTGCCTAAGACTCTTTTTTTTCTATAATTTCAAAGTTCAAACGTATTAGAGTTCGTTGTAGAATTGACTTTTGCAAGTGTTGCTAAGTCGAATCGAAAGTCGTCAGTATCTTAGAGACGACACGAGAACCGTAAGTACTTTAAATGTGACGGGCAATCTTCTATCCAATTTTTTGAGAAAACCAAATACCGCAAAACAACACAATGTCGAAAGATGTAATAGAATAATCAATTTTTTTAAGTTGGAATAGAAAAATTAATTAATCAAACTTTATATAAATGGAAATGGAGGACTTTTCCCATATTTTGACAAGAAGATATTAATACATCATATAAATATATAATTATTGTTTATAGGAAGCATTAACATGGTAAAGAAAGGTAGGTGAGGTGGGATTATTGTTTTTGTTTCTTGGTTTGTGCCACCACAAATTTCTCAATGATAGGCATCCTCCACCACCTCCACCGCCTACTCCTCCACGGTCATTTTCTGCGCACACCGCACATCACCCGTCATCATCACTTTCTTTCTCTCTCTTCCTTCATTTCTTTTTGTGCTTTGTTTCTCTCTTGTTTCTTTCACTTCTACTGCTGCCGCCCACACAACCATTATTAATGTCGATGTACTTCCTCCGTATATCATTGCTATGTCATTTTTAAACTTTTTGGGGGTCGAAAAGGGGAACCCAATGTTAGATCCGTATTTTTCATGGTTAATTAATATTTTCTTTTATTTTCGGAAAATATATTTTTGGTGTTTTGCCTTTCTTGGTTACTTCTTGAAAAAGGATTTATTAAATAAAGGAAGTTGATTTAGAAAAGAATTGTATTAAAACCGAGTCTTGAGTTTTGAATTATGGGAGGATCGATTTTTTAGGATATGTTTAAAAGAGTTCTAGTCCTTATATGATTAGGAATCCTATTTCCACTATGTTTCTTTCTTCTTTGTTTTATAGGGACTCAAACTCTTCAATGGATTGCCTATATAAAGAGGACGATCTCCACATAATTCAGTACGCAGAATTACAACTGAGAGAGCATATATCTGAGAGAGATCGATTCTGCAAGAGAGAAATAAAGTCTGATATACTACACAGTTCAGAGTGTTGAAGGAAGTGCTGCTGAAGTACCAGTTCAACACCTGAAGATCGAAGTCTTTGTTTCTCTGTTTTTCGTCCATCTGTTGTTTTCATAGGAGTTCTGAATAGTTAATATTCTATCTTTTTGGACGAGTTGTTTTTACAAAGTTTAGATCTACTCATACAAAGGAGTTTTGATAGGTTTCGTACTAGTTGAGTCATTCGATTGAGTTCTGTAAACAATACTTCAACTAGTGAATATATTTCGCCCTGCTGGCACGTTTACAAGTATTTTTATACTTGTAAACAAATTTTATCTCTGTGTTTTGGTGTTTATCCGCTGCGGGTTGGTACAAGTGTTACTGGCACTTGTAACAACACTCTATTCTGAGAAAGTTAGGGACCTTAAATTCTTTCAATTGGCATCTAGAGCCAACACTTGATTTCACTAAGTGTTGATCCTAAGTTCAAGCAAGCAATGGATAGTCAAGTTTCATTTATGTTTCGTCCTCCACCTATGTTGGATGGATCTAACTACTCAATTTGGAAGATCAAGATGCGGGCTTTTATAAAATCAATTGATGAGAAAGCCTGCGCGCCATTGCAGTTGGATGGACTCTCCAAAAATTATAGATGTCGATGGCGATTACATAAATCAAGATGAAATAAGTTGGTCCAATGAAGATATTCAACTTGCGAACTACAATTCAAGGCTCTCAATGCGATCTTTGGTGCAAAATCGATTTCAACATGTTTAAAATCATCGCAACTATCTGCAACAAGGACGCATGGGAGGCTCGCAAAAACATTGTGAAGGTTACGCAAGTGTTCGTCTCTCCAAGTTACGACACCTGACAGATTAGGTTTGAAAATTTGAAGATGGAGGAAGATGAAGATATTACATCTTACCATGGACGACTCGTGATATCGCCAATGAATCTCAATCTCCGGGTGAGCCTATCTCAAATTCCAGGTTAGTAAGCAAGATGATGCGTTCCCTACCCGAAAGGTTTGATATTAAGATTGTTGCGGTTGAAGAATTATCAAACATTACAACACTACGACTCGATGAGTTATTGGAATCCTCAAAACTTGGGAACTCAATTTTGTCGACAAAAGGAGACAAAAGGGAAAAGCATTGCTCTACGGTAATACCTAATGAATCTAGTGAATTGGCTCAATTATCTAAAGAGGTTGAGGAATCGGAATTAGGTGAGGAATCTATGGCTATGTTTGCTAAAAAATTCAAGAAAATCATGAAAAACAAAAGCAAAACTCGTTTCCTTCCAAAACCAACAAACCTTTTAAACCTAATGCTCCTAAATACCCTCAAAGGAATATGCCGACAGAAATCAAGATAAAATCGGGAATCAGTTTGATATTGATAAGGTCGATGTAGAGCATGCATCGGTTTTGGGCACTATGCCAATGAATGTGCAAATACTTTACGAAAAAAGGGTATGAATTTGAGTGTTACTTTGAGCGATGATGAGTCGAGGAAGAAAACTCGAGTCGAATGATGACAATCATCGCTCTCATGACAATCATCAATGAGAAAAGGACGATGCAAATCAATCCATTGGGTGTCTCTCGAGGTGTTGCTAGAGACATTCCAACACCTATGGTATACTCTTTCTAACCCTTCAAATACGTTTTGCTTAACATCCGCCTCTCTAGTTGAAACAGATATCCGGTGCTGAGGACTCGATAATGAAGAACAGGACATCATGGACGCTACCAAGAATTATACCACGATTGGGAAAAACGTGTTGAACACATCGGATGCGACATAGGAGAATGAAAAACTTACAAAGGAGAACGAGAGCGGAAGAATTCCCGACACGCCTGGGAAATCATGCTAACCAGGAAAGATGAGGAGTTAGAAAAGGTAAAATCAACTTGAGAAATCTCTTGAGACATTGAGAAAGCTTAATTCAGCAAAGCTAAACTTGACGAAATCCTAGCTCTAGAAATACAGAGAAAATCGGCTTGGGATACAAAACTCCTACTTTTGTAAAAGGATCTCAAGACTCAAGGCTTCAAATTCTTCTATTGATGATCCTTCTTGTTCTAGTGAAAAGCCACGAGAAAAGAAAAAGACACTATATATCATTCATTCGCTATAAACCTGGCCACATTAAACCATACCGCTATAAGCTAAAGTCTCGATCTAAAACGTCAAAAATTTTATGGTCAAGTGTTTTCACAAAGTGTCCTCACACACTTCTAACAACACCTCGACTAAAACTATTCGGGGTCCGCAAAATCGAGTTGACTTGTAATGTTATATATACATCCTTGAGGTCTAACATTACAGGATCTTGGTACTTCGATAGTGGATGCTCTCGCCACATGACAGGAACCAAAGAATACCTAACGGACTATGAATTGTTCGACGGAGGTAAGGTCACATATGGTGGTGGTGCTCGAGGACAAATAGTTGGTAAAGGTACTCAATGTAAAAGGTCTTCCTAAGCTCGTAAACGTTTTACATGTTGAAGGGCTCTCTCGCGAACCTACTTAAGATTAGCCAACTTTGTGATGATGATTTGTATGTTAAATTTGATAAAAATTCATGTGAAGTATTTGACAATACTAACGTTTGCATCTTAGCAGTTTAAGATCCGTTGATAATTGCTACCAATTTGGTGGTATTAATCGCTTATCATAGTGTTAATTTGAATGAGACGGATTTATGGCATCAAAAATTAGGACATGTGAACTTTAAAATGATTGAGAAACTCGTCAGATATGAAGCTGTAAGAGGATTACCAAAACTGAACACTAAAAATACCTCGTGTGTGGATCTTGTCAAAAAGGTAAACAAACCCGAGTGTCACACCAAGTGTCACAACACTTTCATACTACCCATTGTTTTGAACTTCTTCACATGGATCTTATGGGTCCTATTGAGGTTGAAAGTGTTGGAGGAAAGAAATATTCTTTTGTGTGTGTTGATGACTTCTCTCGTTTTACATGGGTTCGTTTCTTACGTGAAAAATCGATGCTTTTGAGTCTTTAAATTTGCATAAAAAAGTGTGCAATTTGTACGGTGTCACTATTGCTAGAATAAGAATCGATCATGGAAAAGAATTTGAAAATTCATCTTTTTCAACCTTTTGTGATAGGAAAGGTATTTCTCATGAGTTCTCCGCACCCAAAACTCCACAACAAAATGGGGTGGCGGAAAGGAAAAATCGAACACTACAAGAAATGGCACGAGTCATGTTAAGTTCGAAAAATTTGACCAAACGTTTTTTTGGGCCGAGGCCTTAAACATCGCATGCCATATTACTAATCGTGTGTATTTGAGGGTAGGAAGTACTATGACTCCATACGAGATACTTTTAGGTAAGAAACCTAACCTTAAATATTTTCATGTATTTGGATGTGTGTCTTTATGTCTTTGAATGATAGAGATGAACTTGCTAAATTTGACTCTAAAAGTGATAAGAGTTTGTTCTAGGATATTCCACTAATGATCATGCCTATAGGATTTTTAACCTCCGAACAAGGACAATTATGGAAACTGTGAATGTTGTTTTCGATGATCTAGCGACCTTGCAGAAAAATCAAGAAGACGTGTCTCGATCTAATTGAGACAAATATTACATCTAAGTCGGTGCACAAACCAAGTTGAACCAAGTGTTACAACGGATGTCGGTGCAGTGTTCCAACAGATGTTGAGACACTGCAGCAGAAGACTGTAAACACACTGGGAAACAGACTTAAACCGAATCGATCATGAGAACGAACAAAACCAAGTACTTGATGATCATGTGACTCGATCGTACTGCAGAGACATACTGCTGCATCGGAAAAATCACCCAACTACTCAAGTGATAGGTGAAGTTATCTGAAGGTGTACGAACACGAAGAAAGGAGAAGGTAAACTACCGTGACATGGTAAGAAATGCATACTTATCTTCAAACCGCACTGGTAAGAACTTGTCGCTTTATCTCTAATTTTGAGCCTAAGAATATCAATGAGGCTTTGAAAGATGAATTTTGGATTAATGCTATGCAAGATGAACTTGATCAATTTGCTAAAAATGATGTATGGTATTTAGTTCCTAGACGATAATGTGAATGTGATTGGAACTAAATGGATTTTCAAAAACAAACCGATGAATCGGGAAACATTGTGCGTAATAAAGCTCGCTTGGTGGCTCAAGGGTATACACAGTTGAGGGGGTTGACTTTGATGAAACCTTTGCTCCCAGAGTCCGAATTGAGTCCATTAGACTTCTTCTTGCTATAACTTTGTCACCTCGATCTTACACTTCACCAAATGGATGTTAAAAGTGCCTTTTTAAATGGGATTTTAAATGAAGAAGCTTATGTTGAACAACAAAAGGTTTTGAAGACCCCTATAAGCCAAACCATGTGTTTAAGCTTAAGAAGGCTCTTTATGGTCTTAAACAAGCCCCTAGAGCTTGGTATGGTAGATTAACTGAGCATTTACTCCAAATGGGTTTTAAACGTGGTGAAGTGGATAAGACTCTTTTCATTCAAAGAACTAATCATAGTATTTTAATTGCTCAAATATATGTGGATGATATTGTGTTTGGTGCTTCTAGTCAAAAATTGTTGAAAGAATTTGTTGATTGTATGTCATCTACATTTGAAATGAGTATGGTTGGTGAATTGAACTACTTTTTGGGCTTACAAATCAAACAATCGAAGGATGGGATTTTTATTTCTCAAAGTAAATATGCACGAAATTTGGTGAAGAAATTCAACTTAGATAGTGCATCTCACATGAAAACTCCCATGGGTTCGAGTCAAAAACTTAGTAGAGAAGATGTTGCTGAAAGTGTTGATAACACTTTGTATAGAAGCATGATAGGTAGTCTGTTGTATTTAACTGCTAGCCGTCCTGATATCATGTATAGTGTGTGTTTGTGTGCTCGTTATCAAGCCAATCCTAAGATCACTCATTTGAAAGCCTTGAAAAGAATTATTCGATATATTGGAGGCACCACTAATCTAGGAATTTGGTACACTAAATATACAAACACAAATTTAGTTGGTTTTAGTGACTCATTTGATTGGCCGAGACGTTGATGACAAAAGTACAACCGTGGTTGTTTCTACCTTGGTAATAATTTGGTATCTTGGTACGTCAGTAAACAAAATTGTGTTTCTCTTCGATTCCGAATCAATATGTTGTCATTGGGAGTTGTTGTTCCCAATTACTTTGGATGAATCAAATGATTGAGGATTATGGTCTTCATAGTGATATCTTAACCATTTATTGTGATAATTCAAGTGCTATTGATATTTCAAAGAATCCTGTACAACACTCTCGCACAAAACACATAGACATAAGACATCACTTTATTCGTGATTTAGTTGAGAAAAACATTATTCGCATAGAATACATTGGTATCGAAAATCGGTTAGCGATATTTTCACCAAAGCTTTAGATTTTGAGAGATTTTCCACTTTAAGGAAGTCTCTTGGTTTGTGTGCGATCTAACACTGTTCGTATAAGTGTTGCAAAGATACACAAAGAACACTCGCCGCAACACCTTTCTCCTGTCTTTTTATCTTGCATTCATGCATTTAGTTAGATTTGCATCCGCACGACTTAAATTAGCTTGACAAAGTTCTCGGTAATGTACCCAAGAGGGTTGGTGATAAGTTGATGTGAGTGGATGTTTCCAATTTACAAAATCAGTAATATATTTTACCAGGCAATGAGTTTTAAAAAAATATATTTCGATCATGTTTTGAGGCCTTTGAGGGAAACAACTACCTCCCCACCGAGTGCGGCTAATCCTTTTGACCAATTCTTACCTTATAAAAGTGTTTCAAGCGGCATGATCTTGTGATAAAAAGCTACCTTTGGGTTTTTGTGTGAAAGCTACCCATCTAGCAACTGCATGAATCTTGGAAAATCATAAGAAAAACTCGAAAAATCCTATATGTCTGGGTATGCGGATCACTATTCATTGAATCGGCGTAAAGGTGTCTCTCAAGGTGTTACAACACTCGGTACAATGTCGCCTAATATTAGTCCCCACTAGTGTCTTTGTTTACTTTTTGTTCTTTTCATATCTAGACATAATTAGGACATGCATTTTTGGTGAAAATTGATGAATAAGAATAATTTTGGAATCCATTGGATATTATGCAATCTTGATTTTTCTCCTCCTAATTGTTGAATCTTGTGGTGATTTAAGTTTTGTGGTGTTATATGGATTGTGATATACATGGATATATTTGAAATTATCTCAAAGACTATCTTATCTAAATTTGCGGTTAAGTATTTCATATATTTTGGAGACTTGTAATTTAAAATCAAATTTGAAAATCAGTCTTAATTTTTTTTCTTCCGTTTTTTCTCGGGAAATGGATATATTTGGGTCTCCTTCTCTCTCCTAATAACCGCCACTTGTACTTAGAGTACTTAATGTGATTGACCTATTGCTTGTCACACTTCATATCACATCTCACTCTCTCTCTCACAATCTACAAACATACACAAGATCTCTCCTTCCCAATTTGTCTCTCAAATTTTTTTCCTCTCTTTGTATATTTCACTGCCTACTAATCCACAATGAAGAGAATTATTTCGTGAATTTCAGAATGTTCACCCAACCGCTAGTCCGTCGTCATCTTCATCGTCTCACTGCTTGCAGTACGACTCCATCAACTCCCGCGAAATCCACCGCAAATCGTCGATCAACCCCCAAGACAATCTACGCCCACCTCCGACACAGGAGTCGATGCAGTCCGCGCAACACCCCCGCAAAGACCTTGACTCAAAATCTTGAAACTCCGCCGCATTTACTTTAACAGGTACCCCATCGACGAGAACCCAAAATTCCCTACTCCCTCTGTTCTCCGAAGAATCCACAAATTTACTGTAAACCGAACCCACATCCACAGTAAAATCCGCAAGAAACTCCACAAGAAAACCCACTCGAAAATCCTCAAGCCATTTTGGATTCAAACTCCGCCATGGTTCTTGGGGTCCAAACCCCAATTCCAATTGGTGTTTTTCCACCAGAGATGACACCGAAAATGTCATCAATGTTGAAGATCTCCCGGATATGGCCTCTCACGAAACACCTTTAAACCTCCAAAATCGTCGATTTCGAAAAAGAGGGGTTTTGGCTCAACCGCAGTACGGGGTCACCATCGCAAGGAAATCCGAAAAGAGAAAAGAAGCTCGTTAGACGGTCATCCAAGAAAGGGGGAGAACCGTCATTGTTCCTCGATATTCCGTTGCAATCCGATTCGATGAGGATGTTTCGGGTATGTGATGGCTCGCGATCAAGAACTCGGAGCTCTCACAAGAAACCCGATTTCAAAGCCTCCGCCAAGAAACCTCTCACAAGAAACCTCCGGTTAAGAAGGCGACTCCACCACTCGCGTAAGAAGAAAAGTACATCTGCGTTTGGGTCCGAAAGAAAAGAACAAGGAAAAGGGTCCGACAAAGGTTCTGGAAGAGAAGAAGGGGTGAAATTTTGGAAGCTTTAAAGACGAGCACGGTCAAGTACAACACGGAGAGTCGGGTGGTAAAGGTGTTGCCACTCGGTTCCAACACCCTCCGACTCAGAGCGCATCGAGTCGATAACTCCGATGATGAGGACTTTGATGCCCGAAAGGAAGATGATAAGGATGATGACACGACCCCGAGTTGGTGCCCGAGACAGATATTGGAAAGGTTTGCATCAAGTGTTCCTCCAAGTGTTTCCACTCTGTTGCAACACCCGATTCAATTGTGCACTCAAGTCGCTACAACTCCTTCCTCCGATACATCCGCCGAATCCTCTCCGCTTTGCTTCGAGGAGTTTGATATAAGTAAAGCCTACTCTTTTCTTTTTACATCAAGGTGCTTTCAACCGTTTCAAAACCATGGCAGATCGCAAATTTATTTGTGAAAAGCGAATTGAGCATGATCTTTTTGAGAAAAATAACATTGTTCGATTATTTCAAAGGCGCAACTTGTTGAGCATCGTAACTCTTGACATTCGTTTGTTAGGAATGTGGTATTAGAATTTTATGCGAACTTGGAGTCTATTGCCAAAAATCGTAGGTCTGCGAAAGTATGGAAAGGTGTTTGTTCAAAACAAGGTTTATGATTTTTCGCCCAAATTATTAACACCTTCTATGGCACCCCGACTTTGAAGAAGGTGCCTTAGTGGATGATTACAATGAGGTTGTTCGCACAATCACCGGGGACCGAGTTCAAACTTGGCCTGTTCATCCTTCAAAACTTCCCGCTTCTAGACTCACGTCTCTTTACTCGTTTCTACATAAGATTTCGGTGCAAAATGGATTCCGACCTCTCAAAGACGTCGGTTGCAAAGGAACATTTGTGGGTGTTGTTTAAAATTGGGACTGAATCCCTTTGAATTTTGGACAGTTGGTGTTCGACATGGTGATGGGGTTTCTTTGAATCTTCCGTGCAACATGCTTTACCGTATCCTTCATTGATCTATTTAATTTTGACCTCTCAAGGTCTTAACTCGATTCGTGGGGATTCCTTTTCACTTGAACTCGAACTGTTTACAATTTCTCATAAATTGTTCAAAGGAGATAGGGTGAAGGACCTACCTCTTCGCTTCCCTGGTGAAGATGTTCGTAACCTATTCCTCTTGTGGCATCCGAGGTGTTCCACCAAGTGTGCCATCGGATTCTCCCAACACTTCTAACGTTCCTATGCCTGCTTTTGATTTTCCAAATGCTACATCCGGGGTGAGTCTTTTATGCGGGGACAATTGGCCTTTGCCGATCAAAGAAATCACTCGCCAAACAACACATTCAAGACTTTGAGAACTTCAAAGCTCATTTACTTGGCTTGCTCTCACCTTCCTCCGGACAAAAAGGGGGAGATGAGGCCGAGGCCGGTAAAATCAGCAGAAATCCGAACCGAGCTTTAGTGGAGGGGGAGATGCAACGGGCGCAAAGGATGGAGCTAATACAGAACGGATAAAGGAAAGGAAGCACTGGGATGATATGGACTTAAACTTTGATTTTGAAGACGATTTGTATAAATTTGATTAACATCCACTGGAGTACTTACATTTGTTTTGACATGTTTAGCACTTTTGCTACTTAAAACCTATCTTTGGGATATTCTAATATCTTTTGATGTGCTAACATTTCATAATGCGTATTGAACCGCCTAAAGATTGGTGTCGATATCTTTCGCATTTGGAGTCCGTTGACTCTTTGCTCTCATACATCGATATTGCATTTACATACTAACCATTTTTGCAGATTTGAGGTGTTCATGTAAGTGTTCTATCCCGTGTAGGAACACTTTGGACGCAGGCGTTTTTGATTAAGGGGAGAAAGTTTTTGTTTTCACCGATTTTCAACTAATGGGAGTCACTTACTTATTTTTATAAATCCTTTGCTTGAGTTTGATGTTTTGTCCAGAAAGGCAAAAAGGGGGAGAATGTTAGATCCGTATTTTTCATGGTTAATTAATATTTTCTTTTATTTTCGAAAAATATAATTTTTGGTGTTTTGCCTTTCTTGGTTACTTCTTGAAAAAGGATTTATTAAATAAAGGAAGTTGATTTAGAAAAGAATTGTATTAAAACCGGAGTCTTGAGTTTTGAATTATGGGAGGATCGATTTTTTAGGATATGTTTAAAAGAGTTCTAGTCCTTATATGATTAGGAATCCTATTTCCACTATGTTTCTTTCTTCTTTGTTTTATAGGGACTCAAACTCTTCAATGGATTGCCTATATAAAGAGGACGATCTCCACATAATTCAGTACGCAGAATTACAACTGAGAGAGCATATATCTGAGAGAGATCGAATTCTGCAAGAGAGAAATAAAGTCTGATATACTACACAGTTCAGAGTGTTGAAGGAAGTGCTGCTGAAGTACCAGTTCAACACCTGAAGATCGAAGTCTTTGTTTCTCTGTTTTTCGTCCATCTGTTGTTTTCATAGGAGTTCTGAATAGTCAATATTCTATCTTTTTGGACGAGTTGTTTTTACAAAGTTTAGATCTACTCATACAAAGGAGTTTTGATAGGTTTCGTACTAGTTGAGTCATTCGATTGAGTTCGTAAACAATACTTCAACTAGTGAATATATTTCCTCTGGCACGTTTACAAGTATTTTTATACTTGTAAACAAATTTTATCTCTCGTGTTTTGGTGTTTATCCGCGGGTTGGTACAAGTGTTCGGCACTTGTAACAACACTCTATTCGAGAAAGTTAGGGACCTTAAATTCTTTCAATCCAATAATTAGTAGGCATTGAATGACCAAAAGTTTATGTTGTTAAAATACGAGTCATTTAATTAAATAATAAACCCCTATCTCTGAAAACATTTTCTAGAGTTTAGTGGAAAAAGTGAATTATGAGATATATTTCAACGAGATATAGTCTTGAACATAAAAAATCTTCATCCAATCTATTATCAGGCGAATTTGAATTCCTACACTACGAGTCATTTAATTATATAGACTCTTATTTGATCTAGCTCTGATACAATATTGAAATGATCATTTTATCTAAAAGTTTAAACAATTAGAAATACATGTAATATTTAAATATTATTCTAATAATGGAACACTTGTTGTAGTATTTAATTAATTTTTTTACCAGTATGATATTTAATAAAATCATCCAAATTATTCAATGACCCACAAGTTTTTAACTAATAACTTCCATCCTCTTTATTTAATTCATTACCCTTTTTTATGAATTTAATTGAAGTATTGTTTTTTTTTTTATGAGTAATTGAAGTATACATCCAAGAAATCCACCTCTAAGTTAACATATATGTGTGTGTGTGTGAGTACAAGATCAAGAGTGTGACCACGGTCCACGTGAGTATACATGTGGTTGGGACATGGTTAAGGGACCTAGTATGAGTCACTCCACTAAGTAGGGCACTGTCCAATGATGGCTATGTAACGAGATATCTCACTTGTCTGCTCTTTTAAATATTATTATTTCCAAATTTGTGGGGTTGAGGAAAGCTAAGGAACATATGTCATCTCCTATTTCATTTCTACTTCATTGTATATTTCACTTTATTGGATAGGTACATGTATATAAGGTAATATCATAATTGTAAATATGTCATCTATTTAATTTATTGAAATATCAATGAAATAAAGAACGAAATAAAATCCAAACTATTAAGGAGAAGCTGGATGCCCCAAAATAAAAGAATTTCAAGTGAAATAACTTGGAAAACCAGGTTGGGGTAATTTTTTTTTATTAAGTTATTTTGTTTAAGACAATCAAAATTAGATGTCCAAAGCATAATCTTCTTGAGAAAATTAATTTATGAAGATACACATATTGAAGCCCATATCTTGTAATAAACTTCAAACTTATGAACCCTCAACATCAATAGATTCTCATTTGCTGTCCAATTAAGACTATATATGTACCAATCAGCCCATTTAAGGGACCAGAGTCCAAGCCCTGGTCTGTCCATACTAATTCACTAGCTAGGGCCATTTATTCCACTGCTCGTGTCAGTTGGGACCAAGAAACTAAATATAATTATTAGTGTTAATTTCGAAAAATACCCGATTACTAGTGTTAATTGCAAAAACCACCCTTAAAATTCAGTTTAATTACAAACAAACCCAGTTATCTTTCAAAATTAATTACAAATACCTCCTTGATATTTGTTTCTATTTTACAATTCGAACCCTCAAGAGTGCGAATATTCTTTAATCAAACACAAACCTAAGAGGGTGCTTGTAATACCTTTACGTTTTTTTTAATGTGATTTTAAGAGATAACCCGATTTTTTTGTATTTAAGCTAAACCCCGGGGTAGTTTTTGTAATTTATCCTATGTATTATTGTTGACATTGTTGTTACTATGAGTCTATGACTTAGCAATGAGATAATTGAGGAAAGTTTAATAATTACCTTTGCCTCTGATTTGAGCTTTCCAATTGAATCTCCAGCTTGTGCTTCAATAAGCTTCATTGATTTTTCTTCAAGTGAAGGAGGAGGAGCTGGAGTAGATATGTTAGAACTAAGATCATTCGGCGTGCTTTGGGTTCCAACATCTCTAGTTATGCTCCTTTTGTTCTCTGGAATTATATATATATATTAGATTCATATTTATGAGAAAACAAGTCTTTTAATTAGGGATAATTACAAAACTAGCATTGAGGTTTAGCCTAATTACAAAAACCTCCAGTTATCTTTTACATCTTTTAAAATTTATAAAGTGCGATGAACATTCCCCTTGAGGGTGCAATTTACAAAATAAAAAGATACCAAAAAACCCCTTGAGGTTTTTAAAAATTGCAAAACACCCCTTGAGGTCTAATTCCGTCTTACATTTTCAACGCCCCTATATTTATAGAAATATTAGTGTTACCCTCTTGAATTTAAAACAAAGTCAAATCTTATGTTTTTTTGTTGTTGGTAATTTTGAAACCTCTCTCCAAATCTCAGGGGCATTTCTGTAATTATCCCTAAATACAAATATCAAGGGGTATGTGTAATTTTCAAACATAACTGGGTCTTTTTGCAATTAAGCTAAACCGCAAGTAATAATTAACCCTTGTAAGTAATCTGTTAAAATGCAGAAATTTGACAAGAAAAAGGGATGCAAAAAGAGAAAAAATTTGAGACCTTGGATTGTGATATTGACTTGATTATGATGTTGAATGATTGGAGACTTGGGCTGAAAGTGAGAAGGGTAAATAAGTGGTGCAGACATAGTAATTCTGCTTGTTAGGCTGCGAAAAGATCTTTCACTTAGTGTTTTTGATGATAGACATTCCAAAGGAACTTCCCTGACAAGGGATTGCATATGTATTTTTCTGCATCACTCCACTTGAATTCAGAGTTAATCCATCTGGTGATAGATATTCCCATGTATACACTGTTTTTGCCTGTAATGCTGCATTTCAAAATAAATCCATACCAAGAAATTAATTAAATGGATAATTACAAAAACTATCCTCAAGTTTAGCATAATTATAAAAAAATCCAAATATATTTCAAGAATTACAAATACCCTATTGAGTTTTATATATACCTAACAAATATACCATCTTGGAGCCTCTTAACGGTGCAATTTTATAAGCTAAAACAAATATCAGGGGATATTTGTAATTTTAAATGATAACTTGGTGTTCTTTGTAATTAGGCTAAACCTTAGGGGTAGTTTTGGATATTAAACCTTAATTAAAACAAGAACCCTTTAATCTAGTAAGTGAATTTATCTGCAAATTCTTACCTTTGAGGGCAGTTGTAAATGAATATGTTGAAGGGTCAATTTCATCTGCATAAATTTTGTTTAAAAAGAAAAGATTAGACCTTTGTGACAAATGACAATACGTAAAAGAATTATATATGTTTTAGAAAATGTGTTTTATTACTATTACCTCTAATGGTGTAGCCAGGGGAAGAAGCAGTGCTAGAAATGGTAATGTTTGATCTGAAAGATTTTTCATCTTCTCTGAAACTCTTCAAATTCGAAGCAGAAAATCTTCTTGAACTCGTGTTTTCGCGGCTGATTCGCGCTTTTAGAGCCCATTCTTTCAGATTGAAATCGGGCTCATCGTGTCGTTTTGAACCAAATGAAGATTGCTCCATGGTGTTTGTGATGAACATATGTATATTTTTTAAAATTGAAATAAGTTGTTAATTTTGTGTCAAATTTTCTTTCATAATGCAATTTGCTTATTTTTATAGGAGTGAAAAGTTTTTGAATGCCACTGATTGCAGAATCAGCAGAAAAAGATGCTTTTGAAAAAAATAAAATAAAAATTTAAAACTTTGAATTTAGGCCAAGCAATTCAAACTAAAACTACTGTATATTCCTTCTATATTAACTTTTTCTGCTAACATCTGTTATAGGACTACTGGGCCATAGTCCCATCTCATTGGCATATACTGATGGGGGAATCACAGGAGAAATGTTCTTGGCCTTTTTTGTTTCCCATTTCCTAAAGTCATTTTCTGTATATCTGTTTTGCTGTGATAATCTTTATTACTTTTATAAAAGTATTGGTGGCTCAGAAAAAGTTTTTTTTGAATTTTTAAATATGTGATTTTAATCGTATAGTACATATTAATAAAATAGTATGGGAATAATAGGAATTTACTTGTTTTCAATAGTATATAATGATAATTGATATACAATCGATAAGGGTCTTTTTACATGTTTTATGTGTATATTTCGTAGAATTGAGTTATTTTATTGTTAGTTTTGTAAATTTTTGATTGTACATAGTTCATATTACTCGGGTGCTTTTATTGATGCAGATTGACCATTTGGGGCTAATTTTGGTGAATTTCGGACCATGGATTCATGTCAAAACATACCGGGAGTTTAAGGATGCAAAAACGCTCGAAATTCCAAGCCAAACGCGTCATTTCGGGCCTTTTTGGTCCAACACGGCAGGGGTGTCGGGCAACACGGCCGTGTTCCGTCGGGAGCTAAAAACTCGAATTTTTGCGAAATGACCCGAACACGGCCTGGCCGTGTCGCATAACACGCCTGACTGGCCGTGTTGTACAACACGCCATGTCGGCCCATTTTCATTTTTTGTGCGGCAAGACCTGGCCGTCTTTCAACACGGCGTGTCCGGACCTCTTTTGCAACTTTTCTTTTTGCGGAATTTGGGGAAAACTCACCAACCAACCCATTTTGGCCACTTTTGTACACTTTTGACACCATATTTTTTGAAACATGTCTCCATGTCCCCTCCTCATCACTTGAATACAAGAATTCACCAACCAACAAGGAAAATGGAGGCAATTGTTTAACAAAAGAGAGTACTTATCAATGTATTGGTTGCTTTTATAAAAGCCAAGGGTTGAAGTTGGGAGAGGAATTCATTAGATACTCGTAAAATATTCATTGTATTCATTTCATTAAGTAGAATTGGGATCAAGGGGTCTTGGAGGAGAAAGCTTGGGGCAATATTGGAGAAGAAGGCTTGGAGCAACATCATCAATCAAGAAAGAAGTCAATTGAGATTTTGAGAAAGATAAGTACACCATGTCTACAATACTTAAATCTTCTTGTGTAATTTATTCTTTGGTCAAAATCATGTGTAGCTAAACTCCTAGTGTTTGAATGTAATGAACTCTAGAATGGATTTGTGATTAAGGTGTGTATGTTTTTAATGAAATCTTCATATTTTGTGTGATTCACTTATATTATGCTTCGTTCATTCGAATTGATATATGCGCAATATTGATTTGAAGTTTATTTTTCATCCGGGAAATCGAGAGATTCATGGTGAAATAGAACCTATATAAGTGAAAAGAGTTGCATGCAATCCTAGATATAGGACGACATAAATCTTCTGGATTAGGGTCAAACCTAATATGGGAATTCACAAATCGTTATAATGTTGTCTTGGGGGTTTTAACTAGAAAGAGATTTCAGTTAATCAACTTGAGATTAGGAGTTTTTCGCCTTGAGAAAGGGATTAATTTAAATCGGGAATTTCTACGGTCCACATAACATGAGATTTTATTAAAAGAGGTTGGTTTTTGCTTAAGGGCTTATGGTTGTATTTTTAACTTGTCAAATCACAAAACATTCTAGAGGATTTACATTCAAACACATTTCTATCTCTTGATTTCTTATTTTACAAATCTTCCTTCATTTTTACAATTTATAATTTGTTTTCCTTTTTCATCAAACAAAAACTCTGAAAATTGTTAGATTAAATAACAAAGAGACGGTAATTATTAGTACTTATAATCCTCGTGGGAATGACACTCGGTACTCAATAATCTATACTATAAAACGATAGGTGCACTTGCCTACGGTTTTAAAGGTAGCTTTTGAGCCATCAAGTTTTTGGCGCGTTGCTTCGGGATTGTAATATTAAGAACACCTTATTTTTGTTAATTTAATCATTTTTTTATTTTATTTCATCATTTGTCTTTTCTTTTATCTATCTTTGTAAGTCTTGGATTACACTTATCCTCTTTATTTACCGCAGTGCATGCCTACGTCGCCGAATTTGGAAGTCGCGACACCGCCGTAGCAACACACAGAGGAAAGTATTAATACAGACCACGAGGAGGGTATTAACGAAGGCAAGGATCCCAATATGGCGGATGAACAACAAAGAACCATGTACGATTATGCCAAGCCGTCTATGGACGGCACATCGTCTAGTATTGTAAGGCCCACTATTGCGCCAATAATTTGAAATCAAACCGAATGTCATTCAAATGGTGCAACAATTTGTTCAATTCGACGGCCTACCTCTGGGACGAAGATCCAAATAATCATATCGCGAATTTCCTTGAAATTTGCGATACATTCAAAATAAATGGGGTCTCGATGATGCCATCCGTTTACGCCTATTCCCATTTACTCTTGGGGACGGGCTAAACAATGGCTAAATACTTTGCCAAAGGAACGATTACAACGTGGAACATCATGGTTTAAAAGTTCCTTTTGAAATATTTTCCACCGGCCAAAAGCGCACGATTGAGGAATGAAATCTCTTCATTCACTCAAGAAGATGACGAGACCTTGCGACGACACTGGGAGAGATTCAAAGAATTGTTGCGGAAATGCCCACACCATGGCCTACCTATTTGGATGCAAGTCCAAACATTTTATAATGGGCTACTTTTCGCAACAAGACAAAAAATGATCGATGCAATGGCCGGGGAACTCTTAATAACAAAACGCCGGAAGCCGCTCAGGATTTGATTGAGGAATGGCCATGAATGGCTACCAATGGCAATCCATACGAGGTAAAACTAACGGTCAGTTGGTGTTTATAATGCAGATGCACGCAGTGGTTACACTAGCCGACAGTCGAAGCTTTGACCCAAAAGATCGACGATCTAGCGACTCCTAAACCACCACCACCGCACGTTTTATCTTGTGAAACTTGCGGCGGATTGCATAATCATCAAGATCGCCCACACACAATACCTCACGCCGAACATGCTAATTACGTTGGGAATCAAGGCGAAATTACCCAAGTAATCCTTACAAAGAACACATATAATCCTGGGTGGCGACAACATCCTAATTTTGGTTGGGGAAATCAAGGCCAACCACGACCTAATCCCAATCCCGATCTACACACGTCTTAGGATCTCACCAAATCAAGGTAAACCTAACTTGGAAGATCTTATAACAAAGTTTGTGCAATCAACAGATACCCGATTCCAAGCGGTGGAAACATCCTTGAGAAATCAAGAGGCATCTATCCATAATCGGAAAACCAAAATAGGCGATTGCGAAGATGATTTCGAAAGGCCACAAGGAAGTTTGCGGGTAACACCGAGCCAAACCAAGGGGAGCACGTAAAGGCAATCACCATCGTTTTCCATATGATCATGATTATGCCAACACCACCATGCGTAAATATGTGGAGGACGACAGATTACGAAGAAAATCCCATGAAAAAGGTGGTCGTCGAATACAAGCCCAAGATCCTTTACCGGAGTTTAATCAAGAAGATAGAAAGGAGGACAAATTTGGTAAGTACTTGAGTCATTCAAGCAATTACATACTAATATTCCATTTGTTGACCCTCCTTCAAAGCATGTTAGGGATCTTAATGACATCATTCCTAGTGAAAATAAGCTTAACAAATTATCAAATGTGCAATTGAATGATAAATGTCCTTCCAATGAACTACCACAAAAATTTAATGATCCAGGAAGCTTTATTATTCCTTGCACAATTGATGGTTTACTGTTGATAGTGGCACTAGCCGACTTGGGAGCTAGTATCAATGTGATGTCTTATGAAACATTTAAGCATGCGGGATTAGGTGAACTTAAACCTATTAGGATGGACATTCAATTAGCCGATAAATCAATTAAACATCCTAGAGGTATTATTCATGATGTGTTAGTCAAGATTGATAAATTCGTGTTTCAATCGATTTCGTTATTCTTGACATGCATGATAATATAGAAGTTCCCTTAATTCTAGGGCGTCCATTTTTGGCTACCGCTAAATCTCTCATTGATGTGCATGATGGAAAGCTTACTTTGAGAGTAGGGGTGAACAAGTTATCTTTAAAATTCCTTTGAGAAATCCTATAAATGATACTTGTTTTCCTATAAACTTGATTGAGACAAGGATAAATGATTCTTTGATTGATATGTCTTCTAAAAATCCTTGAAAGTATGTGATGTTCAATGTGCAAAAGTTTCCACAGATGAATCCCATTTTGAGAATAACATGCGTAAAAAAGGACCATGAAGGTCAATTGTTCGAAAATCGATACGGGTGACGATGTTGTTCAAAGAGATAAATTTTTTCATAAGTTCAAGGCTCGCCCGATTAAATCTTCACATTTAGGTGAAATGGTCCAGCTATACGACGTTAAAGAAGCGCTACCCGGAGGCAACCCGATGTTTGTGTGCAATTGTTTTCATTTATTTTTATTTTATTTTATTTTCTTTCAAAATAATCACAAGTCCTTGAGTCATTTTCAAATCAAAAAAAAAAAAAAAAAAACTCTTGAGCTTCTTCTTGCTTGTCCTAATTGGGAATATTTGAGATTTCACGGTATTCGAGTTGTGTGTTGCTTAACTTTGATTAGGTATGAAGACGCATTGAAGGTCCCGTACCAAAACAACCCAATGATCGCCCAACACCGATTCCACTATTGTAGTAAGGTCGTATTTTCTTTTTCCACCTCTTTTATATCATTCTAATTTCTTTGCTTTTTGAGTGTTTGGTGTGTGTTTGTCCATTTCTTTGTTTCACATTGAGGACAATGTGAATTTTAAAAGTTGGAGTGGGTACAATAACATTTTCTTTAATGCTTGTATGCTTGTTTGTGAGAGATGTGTTTCTTATTTTTTTAACAAATTGAATGTTGCTAGTCAATAACTTCGCCCAATTATACCTACATTAACTTGTTAATTTGTGGTGTTTTCAAGGTGAAGCAATTGATTGTTTAGGATAGATTGGCGTGGATGCGTGCAAAATTTTGATGAGATTTCTAACACCATAAATACTTGATGTGTTAAGGCATATACGACGATACCTAGCGCTATGAACGCCCGAGAACTCGTGATTTAGTAGTGGTTAACGAGTTGTTAAACCAAGCTGCGAATAAAAAAAAAAAAAAAAAGAGAGAGAAAGAGAAAAATGAAAAAAAAAAGAAAAAAAAAAAAAAAACAAAAAACGGACCAATCGAGGTTATACTCCTCTACTTGTTGTTGCTTAGTAACTAGGAGCATTCATGAGCCCCATGTTTGTCTTTTACGTAAAACGGCGACACGAATATGAGTATGGGAAACCACCCTAGGAGTGTTTGAACAGAAATTCAAAATATAAACCTAGTGGAAGCATGTCTCGAAAGGTCCCAAAAAAAAAAAAAAAAAAAAAAAAAAAAAAAAAAAAGGAGAATGAATACTCCTTGACTTCTCATTCCAATAAAGTTCAAGAAGCTTGGTTATATGACTAGTAGGCTAACTACAATGATCTATTGAATTCTTGTATTTTCATGGCGTTATTGAATTGAAGTTGTTCATAACTATCGATTTGTGGAGTGATGATTTCAAGTCCGAATAATGCCTGCCGATATTACTGATCTTTCTTGACGATCGATCGCTTTACAAAACGATGTTTTTACTTAATGGTTAATTCAGGTTGAGAAGGCCAAGAACTTGATCGCTTATGTTCAATATGAAAAAAAAAAAAATCATCTTTGTATGTTGTGATTTATTGAATCCCTCTTTTTGATATAATGTTTTGCTTGAGGACAAGCAAAGTTCAAAGTTGGAGGTGGTTTGATAAGGGTCTTTTTATGCATGTTTTATGTGTATATTTGAGTTGAATTCGAGTTATTTTATTGTTAGTTTTGTAAATTTTTGATTGTACATAGTTCATATTACTCAGGAGGTGCTTTTATTGATGCGATTGACCATTTGGGGCTAATTTTGGTGAATTTCGGACCATGGATTCATGTCAAAAACATACCGGGAGTTTAAGGATGCAAAACGCTCGAAATTCCAAGCCAAACGCGCGTCATTTCGGGCCTTTTGGTCCAACACGGGCAGGGGTGTCGGCAACACGACCGTGTTCACGGAGCTAAAAACTCGAATTTTTTTGCGAAACTTGACCCGAACACGGCCTGGTCGTGTCAGACAACACGGCCGTGTCATACAACACGGCCTGGCCGTGTTGCCTGCAACAACACGCCATGTCGGCCCATTTTCATTTTTTTTTTGTGCAAAGACGGCAAGCTGGCCGTCCGCCAACACTGGCGTGTCAGGGACCTCTTTTGCAACTTTTCTTTGCGGAATTTGGGGAAAACTCACCAACCAACCCATTTTGGCCACTTTTGTACACTTTTGACACCATATTTTCTTTGAAACATGTCTCCATGTCCCCTCCTCATCACTTGAATACAAGAATTCACCAACCAACAAGGAAAATGGAGGCAATTGTTTAACAAAAGAGAAATCTATCAATGTATTGGTTGCTATAAAAGCCGAGGTTGAAGTTGGGAGAGGAATTCATTAGATACTCGGAAAATATTCATTGTATTCATTTCATTAAGTAGAATTGGGATCAAGGGGTCTTGGAGGAGAAAACTTGGGGCAATATTGGAGAAAAGAAGGCTTGGAGCAACATCATCAATCAAGAAGAAGTCAATTGAGATTTTGAGAAAGATAAGTACACCATGTCTACAATACTTAAATCTTCTTGTGTAATTTATTCTTTGGTCAAAATCATGTGTAGCTAAACTCCTAAAGTGTTTGAATGTAATGAACTCTAGAATGGATTTGTGATTAAGGTGTGTATGTTTTTAATAAAATCTTCATATTTTGTGTGATTCACTTATATTATGCTTCGTTCATTCGAATTGATATATGCGCAATATTGATTTGAAGTTTATTTTTCATCGGGAAATCGAGAGATTCATGGTGAAATAGAACCTATATAAGTGAAAAGAGTTGCATGCAATCCTAGATATAGGACGACATAAATCTTCCTGGATTAGGGTCAAACCTAATATGGGAATTCACAAATCGTTATAATCTTTGTCTTGGGGTTTTAACTAGAAAGAGATTTCGGTTAATCAACTTGAGATTAGGAGTTTTTCGCCTTGAGAAAGGGATTAATTTAAATCGGGAATTTCTACGGTCCACATAACATGAGATTTTATTAAAAGAGGTTGGTTTTTTGTAAGGGCTTATGGTTGTATTTTTAACTTGTCAAATCACAAAAACATTCTAGAGGGATTTACATTCAAACACATTTCTATCTCTTGATTTCTTATTTTACAAATCTTCCTTCATTTTTACAATTTATAATTTGTTTTCCTTTTTCATCAAACAAAAACTCGAAAATTGTTAGATTAAATAACAAAGAGACGGTAATTATTAGTACTTATAATCCTCGTGGGAATGACACTTGACTCAATAATCTATACTATAAAACGATAGGTGCACTTACTACGGTTTTAAAGATAGCTTTTGAGCCATCATACACCAACCGCCACCAAGTGCTTTTTATTTTTGCAAACATTTTCTTTAATACTTCTTTCATAACTTTTGAATAATTTAATTTTTCACATGAAATGAATTTCATATAAAATGAAATTTTCTTGTGTTTATCTGTCGTACTACTCTTTGTTGGGGTAAAATTGATTTTTTATTATAGTCAATTAATTTAATTATTTAATTATTCACCCATGAATATTAATTTTTGGGTCCAAATATTATCGATCGGCCAAAATCATTATTCCAAGCCCATGATGAGGCTCAACGGCTCATGAGGCGTCATTGTAACAAGGCCCACGAGACCCAACATCCAGGGTATAAATAGTTCATCTCTATTCATTTATAAGTAATTGAATTAATTCACTAATTACTCTATGTTTTCGATTACACTCATAACCATTGTTGACTTAAGATAAGAGAGACTTACGAATGTTTGTAAATACCTTGTTTACAAGACCTTTTTAAATTCTCGACTTTGGAAATACCTTAACTATGGAGTTACCTCAATGTCGGGACTACTTACCCTAACCTAATCGGGAAGGATCTACACTTTTGGTAACATCACGAGGTTATGGACACCAATAAGAGCTGGCAATGGGTTGGGTCGGGCCAGCCCGAGTCCATCGGGTTTTTGCAAAATTTTGGGCTTAGCCGGGCCAAAAAATTGTCTGGCCTAGCCCAGCCCATACATACATTTCATGTAGAAAATATTTGGGCCGACCCGAAAATATCGGGCTACCCCCAGTCCGTCGGGCCATCGGGCCGGGCCACATATGCCCGACTTTTTGGGCATAAAAAAATACAACCCAACCCGATCCAAACCTCGGACTGGCTGGGCCGGACTTGATTTTGCTAGCTCTAGCACCAAGAGAACTTCATATGAAGAAATTATGGTCGTTTACAGTTGACTTCATTAGATTGACTCCATCCAATTCGTCATCTAATTTTCTTCATACGAAGATTGATACGTACCCTTTAAACTCTATTCAATTTCTAGTTATCCATTTCACTTTTGTATATACTTATCTAATTAAATAAATCTTATAATTACGACAAAGTAATTTCAATGTGAATAACAATAAATAACAAATAATTAATTTTTGATTGAACTAGATTAAACTTTCAGGATTAATTTTTAAAGTTTACCTTAAATCTTTAGGCTTGTGCACATGATATTTTGATTCAACTCACGAAGAAGTAGATATTAATGCAAAAAAAAAAAAAAAAAGAAAAATACACACCCGAAAGAAGGAAGAATTCAAAAACAAATTACTCAAAAACTCAGTAGGGCTATATGCATATAAATAAAGGTGCTGCCAATTTGTATTTTATGGAAAAATATATAAACAAATTACCAAACACTTTTAGAAAACTTATAAGCTATCAAAAATCTTTTAAGATGTTTTAAAAAGCTTATAAGCACAAACAAACACCTTTTAAAAGTGTTTGATAATTTTTTCAGGGAATATCATAAACTCCCAAAAATAAGTACGTTATAAGAGCTTAAGTTTTTTTTTAAAAAAAAAGGTAGGAGATCCCAACTTATTTTTAAAATAAGATCTTATTTTAGCAAATTTACTACAAGACAAAATCAATTTACCTACAGATATATTAAGATAACTGTAAAGTATAAATAAATATTTACCTATAGAATAAAAACTATTGGCAAATATCTATAATATTTCTGTCGGTAAATTTAAAAGTTCTTAGGTGATTTGTCAAGAATTTATCGGTATAATTTGGGAAAAATAATATTTTTTATTCCGTAGGATTCTCATGAAAGAATCAGTAAAATTTAGAACAAGATTATTTACGTCGGTAGAACTTCAATTTTCTTGTAGTGAAACTTTTTTGATATTGACATTTTAATTACAAAATTGTCATTATTTTATTAATTTTTCTCATCAATTTGATTATCTTTTCATTATTAAATAAATCATATATTACAATTACAGAACAAAACAAGACAAGCTTTATCACATTATCTTCTGAATTTAAAAATAATAATAATAACAATAAAATAATACAAAATAAGAAGAAGAACTGAAGAAGAAGATATATTAGAAGATGGTGATAAGTTAGGCGGCAATGTTAGGTTGTTTTCAGGTTGGGTTTGATAGTGAAATAGAGTGGGGAGAGCATATACATAATTCATAAATACAATGCATAGAGAAACTGTAGTGATGGATGAAAGTTTAGATGCGCATGTGCATTCCATGCAACTCATACGACCCACCCCAAAATCATCTCCACCGTCAGTTTTTGTTTCAACTTTGTGCTAAGTAGGTTTTTATGTGGCAGAAGATAGGCCCACTTGTGATGTCTTTTTGTTTCATTTATATATGTATCCTCAAAGTTTCTTTGTATTCATGTCCTATTTTATCTCTTTTGTCTTTTATTATAGAATCTACTAATCATGATATCGTTTCCCTGGGTGGGGAAAAGGGGGCAAATTGGTTTTGCAATAGTGATCCAATTAGTAATTTAATGAATTTTAATTGTATATTTGGTTAATATTACACTCTTTAGTAGATTAAAATTCATTCTCTTGCATGACTAACTTATTCATATAAGATTGTGGTAATTATATTCATCTATCTAAATTACAAATACCCATTTAATATTTGTTTCTATATTACAAATTGCACTATCATCAAGAAGGGGACATTTGTTAGATAAATATAAATCTAAGATGTTTGTAATACCTTAAGGGGGTATTTGTAATTTTGAAAAATAATTGGATTTTTTTATTTTTTTTAAATTAGACCAAACCTCATGGATGGTATTTGTAATTATCCCTTAAATTTATCTCTACGAGCACCACAAAGAAATTTCTGAATTGAAGTGTGTGTAAATAATATGTGAATCACTTTACCAATAATAATCGAGCGAGTGACGTTCAAGCTGGTGAAGGGGAAAACTGCAAACATGTATTTAGAACAAACAAGGATGATTTGAGAGTACAAATGTAAATATCTATAAATATATCACAAATTTAACTCAGATAACCCCACTCTCATATTAGATCTAAAACAAAACAGGGACCTTAAATATCGTCACACTTAATAAATCAGCGTTAGACCAGGTGACCTTTGGGCTGGCCGATGGAACCTGTAGTTGCATGAGAACTAAAAGTTTGATTTAAGCTTCATTAATTCAGATGGGAATGTAGTGTATGAACCAGTAGGCAAGGGGCTTCCATGGACTTCACCTCTTTCAACACCACTATTTGCAACACAGCTTTTATGATGACTTGTTGAACAATTGACTTGATCTTTGAGAGGACACCACATTTCAAATTCCACCGACAGCAATCAGATCGTATCTTTCATAATTCTGTAGATGAAACTCCTGTGAAAACAACATAGAACACAGGACACAAAAGACATGAAAAATTGAAAATAAATCATGCATTATTGAAGGAAGTCAACAGTTTCTGAGAGCCCGAGACAAAATTGTCATCTCAGTTGGACTACTCTTGATTTATTTAAGTAATCAACTTCATTGGGAAAAAGAAGAAGTGACTATAGGTTGCGTTAGTATCAAATCCATTAACTATACCAGTAAATGTTTGTTTCCATTAGAACCATGCAAATAAAGAATGTTGTCGTATGCAATAGCCATTTTTTTTTAAAAAAAAAAAAAAAGAATGGTTTCAATCTAAACCACAAATACATATTCCACTTATAGATATGGATTAATAAAAACTTCCAGCCTTGATTTAGGGTTGCATCAATTATAATAAAGTGTTTCACAAAAGCACCAGCCACCACATAATTCACAAATGTGGTGTATGCTATAAACTTCTTTTATATTGATCTACCATAAAACGGGGTACAATATGCATGTATAATATGCATATATATAAATGTATATGATCATTATTTTTGGTGTCAACAGAAAGAAACTTCTAGTGCATAATTTTCTAAAAAACAGTTATAAGGTTGAGAACGGACATACAAATGCTAAAATGAATCCAAATTCCAAGGTGGAATGACTCGGAACATTTAAACGAGAAGAATTCGCTCTCTCGTTTATTCTGTTTTGGATTATGCTTTCAGGGTTTGAAAAGCCATAATGGAAATTTGTGGAAATGAAAATATACTTATTGAGAGTAAAATGTTTAATGTATGCAATATTTATTAGTAAACCATGAAAAAATGAAGATGCATGCTCAAACCATGAAATCAGATACTCAACAAACATAAAAACTTTCATGTAATACCGAATTATTGTCACTGAAAAATAAATGGATGAGTTTGTACCGAGACCAAGTGCCAAGTGTCCAACAAGAGTAATCATGCATTTAGAAGAGATGGAAATTCATTAATAATTTTAACAAAAAGTACTCTTACTTCGAAAGCCCAGTGTTCTCTGACAGTCTTGACTGATGCACAATAGGATGTATAAGACGCCTGTAACAGAAGATTACAACCAAGATGACGTTAAAATTATTTTGAAATGGAAAACTTGAAGACAGCTAAAAGTCCTGACAACTTGAGTTACATTCTAAACTAAGGCCTCGTTAAATATATGGATAAGGCTTGATAAATGAAATAGCCTAGCCTCATCAAATGTTTACATTTACTAGGGCCCTTTAGGTTTGGGTTGGCCCGGAATGTTGGATGGATGAGGCTTGAAATGCCATCTGGCCATGGAGGTCAACCAGAATAATTAACAATCAATGTAAGTCCCAATCCTTTTTTTCCACAACTATAGTCTTATATGTCCTTGCATTAGCATTAACAGAAATACCCTCAGTGCATTGATAAGACATATTCCTCCCTGCACAGACACCCTACTGTGCAAAAGTCTTCTATATCCCAAGGTTTTGCCTTCTTTCTTCCTTCTCTAAAACTGCAAAATCATTTTCCGGCAGTGCCAAGCCATTGTGCAACATATTCAGGAATAAGGAAATGGAGGGGGCCGAAAAAGGGGGAGAAGACAAAAGGGGAGAAAGGAATAATGGAGAAGAAAAGAAAGAAAGCGGAATCGGAAGAGGCAAAGTGGTTATCGGGATGGAAAAGGCACGAAGGCGAGAATGAGACATGTTAAAGTCGGGGGGACTTGGTACGGTCCCACACATGAAGCGCACCCAATATGGGAGAGAGCTCAAGCCCACCAAGTGATGTTCCATCCTAAAACCAATTGGTGATAGGAGTAGCTCACTTGGCTTATAAAGTGGACTCTTTCCCGTAATTATTCAATGTGGGACAACTCACAAGTGACATATCTCAACACCCTCATCACTTGTGAGTCCTTCGTCAATGCATTAATCATCATTGCAAGATCCTCCATACTCAATCACATCATGTGATACGGCCTACCTTGGGCCGAGCATGAGGCCCGCTCCGATACCATCTTAAATTAGGGGGGGACTTGGTACGGTCCCACACATGAAGCGCACCCAATATGGGAGAGAGCCCAAGCCCACCAAGTTTCATCCTTAAACCAATTAGTGATAGGAGGAGTAGCTCACTTGGCTTATAAAGTGAACTATCTTCCTTAATTAATCAATGTGGGACAACTCACAAGTGACATATCTCAACAAGACATACGAGAGAGAATAGATATAGAAAAGAAGAAATGATAAAAAAAAAAAAAAAAAAAATGAGAGAGGAAAAGGAAAGACAAAGAAGAGAAAGTATGCACCTCATAAATTTGCGTAAGAGAAAGTATGTACATGTTGATTTTACAATATCAATCGTGTAATGGGACATGACTAGAGCAACTATCTCAATTCATCGCGGTCTCATGATATATTCCACGCAAGTGGAAAACCTATGATGATGATGGTTTTGAATTTCATCTCATTTATCCTTCGTATGAAGGTTGCGTCGAGGAAGAGCATCCGGTGTAAAACTTTGTCACTTTGCTTTTTGTGTGAATTTATAGTGTTAATTAATTTTAGACAATTAATTGACACTATAAACTTCACGCCATCGACCCACATAGTGGGATAAGGTGCGGTTGATGATGATGATGATGATGATGAAGGAAAGAAAAAGGAGAAAAGTTTGTGGAAGAAAATATAAAAGGAATGTGAAAGGAAAACAAAAAGAAAAAAAAAGAAATAAAAGAATTTTTGCAAAGGGTGTTTGAGGTAATGTAATTTTAATCATATTATTCAATCAATCATCAGTGAATCATATAAAGTATCACTAGTATTGTTTACGCAATATAATCATATCTCTGTCTAATCATATATTTCGTTCGCTCGCTCATCCCATGCCATCTAAACGAGCCAGGTGCTAAAAGAACTCTGCATGAGCAGAACAGCTTGTACAAAAATACATATATTTGACAAAAAGAAAACTTACTTTTTCCAACAAGAATTCCGTGCACGAACCAATTTACGTGGCAGAGAACATGTATCCAGTTCCAGAACAAAACATGGCCTATGAAAAAGAAACTTCTCTGAGTTTTACTGATTATGCATCATATGAGCAAACTATTATGTTTATTGGCAAGAATGATGCAATTGCTAGAATTTTTCTCAATGACACCCACCTAATTCAAGCAATCTACACTCACACAAAAGCTTGAGTTAATAATTTCCTAAAGGAATGGGGAGAAGCTTTTTCATGCAACAAACTTACCAATTTCAAATAGAAACATTAAGTAAGTTTAGGAAATTGCATAAGCGAACATACTTCCTGCAAAGAAAGAGCAAAATATATGTCAAAGAAATAAAAAATAAAATAAAAACTAAATGAATTAGCAACTCTGTTCCCAAGTCAAAGCTCAAAAACCAGAGAAGCCAATTCAAAGATGAGTAGTTCAAAGTGAAATATTTCATAATATAAATGACCCAAAAGTAATATCTTCTCCTTGGTAAGCGGAAATTAAATGAATAAAAAATAAACACCAGAATGTGATCAGTCAACATTGGATATATAAAGAACCACAAAATTTCAGGAGGTCATCATTTTTCACAACATCGAGAAAAATTATACATATGAAAATCGGCAACACAAACACGTATCAGGAAAAGTAAATTGGATGATGACCATTTTCCAACAAAATACTTCATGAGAAAACAAAATCTTCACCCTAATAATTACTGTAAAGAACTGAAATCACCTATAAAACCAGAAGTATCAATTCTTCTCAGTAAAAGGGAAAAAGGAAGGGACACACAAAAACACACAAGCAGCAGTATTGTAATTAATCAACATTGCCATATAAGAAATAGCACCATAAAGTTTAAGGACACATCATTTTGCACGATATTAACAAAGTCTTCTTATACATTTATAATTAAAAAAACAAATAGGATTCATAAATGACAAGGATCATCTGAAAATCCCTTCTTTGAAGCCTGCTTACAACTGAGGAAATATAGACGTTTACTCATTATGCAATATGATTCTCCCATCTCAGGTCAGGAGAAGCGAATAGGAATAGGATTGGCATACCTTGTCCAAGAATCAGTATAGCATTAGCAGCCAAAGGCACAATATCTTGGATCTTTTCACTGGTGAAAATTGCTTGTGTAACTACCAGGAAAAAGAAAAGGAAAAATTTAGTTTCAGCAAGTAAAACACACATCAGTTTCAACTTTCAAAACTTCACTTAAGACACTTCAGAAAAACATTAAAAACTAGAGAGACATAAGTTTTAGCAAAGCTGCTTCTCTGGTGGTCAGCATTTGCTGATCTCCACAAGTTTAGGCTGTAAAGCAGTATCAATCCGAACCATTTATAAAGAGGCCACCTTAGGCAAGTAATAAGGTTGAAAACAAGATTTGGAATGTTTATAGCCCAATGTAGACGACGATACTGAGATGTATTTCCCTAAGCTAGTGTGTGATGCATCATGCATGGACATTAAAATAATTAACAGTACAATTTGCTCTTCTGATCATTCTCATAATTAGCACGAAAACTTCTCATGCATATTTTGGCAAATTTGGGTAGAAAGATCAGTGAACTTGGGTCATGAACTATTAACGTAAATTTCCAATCATATAGATGAAAGTGGGTTTGTAAATGGATGGATAGGAACATGTGCAGATTGAATAGAAATGGATCAGATTTAACATGAATCCAGTTTATATATCCAGAATGGATCAAATTCAATGGTAGTATAAGATTTTGTTTATTCACAAAGCCACAACTTCTTCATTAAGATATAACAGATACATAAAATAGCATCATTATACGTAGACAATAAAGCCATACTACTGCAAATAACATAAGTTGAACCAATCAAAAAAATGCGAGGACATAAAAATGAAATAAAATTGGGTGCATTACAAAAATATATGGACCAGGGGAGGACAGTGGCAGCGCAATAGAGGGAGGTGGGACCATGGGGCAGCGATGGGAGATGGCAGAGGGAGAGAAGGTAGAACAGCGGCAGTGGTGCCTGGCTGTCTAGAAGGGAAAGAGTAAAGGAGAGATGCATTTAAAAAAAATAGGATTAATAAAGATCTTTGCATCTAATAAGGTCAAATGGTCAATTTAAATATATATACATATTTCATTTATGGAAGCATATAGGAAGCATGTTATAAGGGTATTTGTTGCCAGTATAAGATTTATTTGCAAATTACCTTTATAATTTAACTAGAATGTGTTTGGATTAAAGGATTGAGCTACAAATGGTTTAAGATCCTTCGGTTTTCAATCTGTCAATTTCAACTTTAAAGTTCCATTGTTGTAAAGGACAAGGATTTGAAATCCAAGATTTCATCTTGCTAAGCTATTTGAGATATATTGAAAAACATGGGTGTGAAGCTAAGGATTACAAAATAATAAATTCAATTGATCAAAACATATTATTAATGTCTTTTTTATGATTGGAACCATGTTGGATTCACAAAATTTAAGAGTCTAGCATATATCTAACCGACTAGTTGCAACACATGGATCAGACTCCATATGACTACCCAACTTAGACACATACTGGCACCGAGAACAATAGGAATCAAGTTACAAACCAAAATTCATAAAATGACCAAGAGAAAGACAACAAGATCATTAAAAAATAATCAATGATGGCTGAATTTTTTTCGTAATAAAGCATGTTTCAGCAGAACTAACTCATTCTGAATCAAATCAAGCTTGTGAAGTTCAATGGAGTAGATAATTGTCATGCAAGTTAGCATGAGGTAAAGAATATAGTAACACGGCTAAGAAAGGTTGGACCTGAAGTTTGTAGGAGCTTTTCCTTGGTGTCTTTCTTTTCAGTTTTATCATAGGAAGCATCCATGTCAGAGACCATCATCAGATGCAAACTATGACATCCATCTGAGATCCAAATAGTTTGTGTCACTGCAAATTGGTGGGGCAAGAATTTTTAGCCATGGACACTAAGAATGATATCTGATATTCTAGAAAAGAAATTGCCTTTTGGAGTCATCAAACATAGACGATAAGTTCTGGCATGATTACAGACTATTAATCTATAATTTCAAAATTCCAAGAGAAATCACTTAAGTATATACCTGTGGAAACATCATGAAAAACTGCGAGCTTTAGAACTTTCATCGATTGAGTTAACCGCTTCATGAGGCAAGGGTTATCTAATCCTTGGACAGAACAAGAAAGGGATAAAAGGTGTACATCTCCAATAGTGTCTAAGACCACAAAGTAGTTTGCAGATAATGCTTGGATAGAAATTGCCTTGACTGATCTCCTAGTCATTGATATGGAACTTTCTACATTCTTATCCTCGAAAGCCACAAAAAATGCACCCACATCTTTGGAATCTTGTCTCAGTTTCAGAGACCTCAACTTCACTGCAAGTTACAATGCACAATCAGCAGCTGTAGCAAATGGCAAAGTAAACATTTTCAGAGGCCTCAACATTACATTTAACTCTTCACGAAAATGAGAAACGGCCGTCATATATGTTTGAAGGTGTGGAAAAGGTATGCTCATGGTATACAAGTTTAGGGGTAAATGTAGATCATTATTTTATACGAAGCTCAAATTTACAACTCCATAAATGACCAAACAATACAATAAATAAGTGAATAAGACATTTGACGGGAAGGAATTCCATTTCTGCAAGGAGAAAGTATCGAAATTGTTTGCCCTTGAGTGCATGTTCTGGAGCTGATAGCGTGACATATTAATATGTGACCCTTCACAAACAATGGAGGCACGATCTACTGGACATACCGAAAGCATGCATGCTCCAATCATGTGAAAGTTCACAAGTAAAACAACAACAACAACAAACTAAGCCTTAATCCCACTACGTGGGGTCGGCTATACGGATCATATCGCGCCATCGTTTACGGTCATAAGCCATATTTTCATTTATTTCTAGGTATAACATGTCTTGTTTAATAGCTTCTTTCCAAGTCTTTTTAGGCCTACCTCTGCCTCTTTTGATTTGTGTGAGTGATTCTCTACCTTCTAAACGTCGCACAGGTGCATCTAAAAGTCTCCTATAAACATGTCCAAACCATCTTAATCGTGCTTCTCTAATTTTCTCATCTATTGGTGTTACTTCCACTTTGTTTCTAATGTGTTCATTTCTTATTCTATCTAATCTAGTGTGTCCGCACATCCATCTTAACATTCTCATCTCTGCTACCCTCATTTTTTGTTCGTGTTCATATTTAGTCGCCCAACATTCTGCTCCATAAAGCATTGCGGGCCTTATGGCCGTTTTATAAAATTTTCCTTTCAATTTTAATGGTATTTTACGGTCACAAAGGATAGAAGATGCACTCCTCCATTTATTCCAACCCGCCTAGATCCTATGAGTGACATCTTTATTGATTTCTCCGTTCTCTTCAATTATAGATCCTATGTGTGAAAGTTCACAAGTAACAAGGGTGAAAATAATTAACAACTAGAATTAGAATATAAGTTATACAAGAGGACCTAAGCCATGTGGCTCGCCGCATCATCGCATCCCATCAAATCCAACACCCAAAGACATTCTTTCTCGGTTCCCTACCACCAACAAAAAAGAAAAGGCTAGCACAAGAACATGCCGTAACACAAGAATGGGACAATTAAAAGGTAGAGGGCAAGAAGTCCTCAAAAACACATGAAAAGGTAAGGTTAGCAATGTTAGGATGTTGAATAATAATTTTACAATCCAATTAGGGAAAGAGGCCGAGAAATAAGTTAATATTGATCGACTACACATGCAAAGTGAATTGATTAGGACAAGTTAATTCTCATTAATATCTAAAGCGTCATAGCTGCAACATGACAATCTTCCTTAATTTCACACATGAGGGGTGATTTCTTGGTTCTCCAGTGTTTCATAAAAGATCAAATCTTATCCCATGGTACTTACATAAGGTTCCTCTTTGAGAAAGTTTGCAAGAGGGCTTAGCAATCCATTATTTTTGACAACTTTAAATGAGGCAGAGTTCTGTTTTCTGTCATGTCCTCCCTACATTTAGTTGAATGCTTCAACTAACTTCATCTTGCCCGCCAAAGTTTTTCTTGGAGTGACTTTTAGTGACTACGTTTTTGAATAATCCAACATGGAACAACAAATAGGCCAGTTTGCTTCTGTAAGATGCTATATCTAAAGTACATGTATAGATTTAAAGAGAAAATGTTTCCTTCAATGACAACACAGCCACAACAAGTTGCATCAGCATGCTGCATCGTATTATCCCATTCAGTTAGACAGCACAAAAGGTAAGCACCAAGGCGCAAGACACCATCAAGGGGAGGGATTTGGCTTCTGTACTAAGGAGCCAGTCTTCAATAAGGTACCTGCTTTTATGTCCCTTTTTCAGTTACTTTCATCCACAAAAGTCCCCTTATTCAAGCTTACATTTAACTGTTTATTATATGCATATGTCAATATGATAAACACTCCTAACTATTTGTTTTCTTGTTGACTTAAGTCAAATTCTTTGCTTTACTAGCTACACCCAGGAAATCTGTTTATCCCTCCTGTCTATATAGAACTTTCCAAGGGTCACTTCAATCCAAGTTGAGAGAGGTAAGTTGAACAAGTATGGTCATCTCCATTTTGGGATTTACTATATAATATGATAGAGCAGTTTAGAAATGTCTTCCCAATTGACTTAATATTGAAGAGGAAGAAAAGCTAAGAAGATTGTCATACTAAATTATGTTTGCATTATCTCGAAGTTAGTTTAATTTGAGTATTTGACCAAAATTTGGGGAGATAAACATTATCTGTTTCGTTGGGCATCATCAGTAATATGATAAACGAAACATGCATTTCCATGCATCACTTCAATAAGGCCTGTGCCTAGCTGCTCAGTGTCTATTCTCTAAGTGAACATTGCACCTAGACCTGCTTACAGCATTTAACAACCGACCACTACTGAGATAATAACAAATGTTACATGATAACATATATCTTACTTCGTGAGTTTTACGAGAATTAATGAATTTTAGCAAGAAAGCATCTCAGAAGTAAATAGGAAGCAAAGAGTTCATGGAGCAATTCCTCAGAATTGATACTCAAAGCCAAGATGGAAGCACAGTGTGAAGGCAGAGGAGGCAGGTATGTCGTTTTTGAAGTCATGGAGAAACTATAATGAATGTTATACACCACGCATAAGCATTAACAGAGTGTTAGATTTTCGCATTTTGTCAGTTCTTTGATGGCTAACAATAAGAAAGCCATGTCTAGGTGCTTACATCTAGACGTACCATGAAGCACAGTAAATGCAGATCAGGAACTACTATTAAGAATATTTCAACAAGTGAAATTCATATAAATGCAAGTTATCATGAGACAGTTACAAATAAGAATATGAAATACAGGTATATACTTGAAAGATTTTCATCAAAAGGTTGAGAATAAATTCTATGTGAGAGTGGATACAAGATAAAGTAAATCTAAACACATCAGAAAACTCACAAACTCACCAGAATCAGAATGCTTTTCACCTTTAGCTGGCAACATATTCAAATCTCCATCTGTACCCACAGTTTTACCTCCACTGCTAGCTTTTGCAACATCAATTGCATTAGTGAAGCCATTTTTCAAATTGTGCCTTTTACCATTATTCTTCTTCTCTTTTCTATGATTTCCTTTAATTAGCGGGTGCAGTGGAAAAACCCTAACGCCATTCTCTTCCCCAAGAATCAAAAAACCAAACAAAACCCTAATCGTAAATACCGGTAAACAACAATCAATCACCGCACACTTCATAAGCTTCAAAGCTTCTCCGCCACCCTCATCCCCAATCAACCTCACGGCAAACACCCAAATCTTAGAATTCGAAACCGAGTATAAAGTGAACACATTAATTCCTCCCGTCAATTTCATCGAAACACCATGATTAACCCTAAACACAACCCCAAACTTAGTCCGATCGAACTCCAAATCCCTGTGACTGGAAACAACTCTGATTCTGGCGAAACGGCCGTCGCGCAGAATGTAGAAGCGGAGGAAGGTGGAGGAGGGGCAGAGGATAGGGGAGGAGACAAGAAAGAGAGTAGTGGTGGTGGAATTGGCGGCTGTTCGGAGGTGGAGAAAGGCGGCGGATGAGGTGGGGGAAGGGATGAGGGATTGGGGCGGGGGAAAGATGAGGTAGAAAGAGGGGAAAAGGAAGGATAAAGGGAGAAAGAGGAGTCGGAATGACGGAGGGCTACTGAACGGGAAATGGGGTCGTATAGAAGGGCGGCGACGTGTGGGGATGCGGTGTGGAGGGGTTTGGGTAGGCTGAGCTGACGGGCTTCGAATTCAGGGGGCGAAGTTGACATAATAATGGGAATCGAAATTAGGTATTGGAATTGGAATGGTGGTCAATGGGTAAATCTTTAGCAGGGAACGGATTTTTCGGCTGTTTAAGAGAGAGAAGAGAAGACAGTGGTGGAGGCAGGTCTTCGCAGCGGTGGTACTTGGACTTTGAGGAGTTGTATTTGTACCTTACCACCTGAAAGATTTTTTCTGGTAATTTTGATGGGATTTGGACAAACTGGGTACTTACTAACGAAGAAGTTTGCTTGAACCTTTGGCCAACCTGAAACATTTTCTTTTTTCTTTGGCCAACCTGAAACATTTTGGCTGGGAGTGGATATGAACGAAATTTTATTTTTGTTCATTTGAGAATTTTTTTTTGACCAAAATGTGATTGTTTATGAAAATTTTCAGAAAATATATTATTCTCTCACTTTCACTTTTTCTCATTTTTTCTTACATCAATCACATCTACACATTTTTTCACAAAATACTAATCATTATTACATATTTTCCCACAAAATTTACTATTCACTCACTCACACATTTCTAACTATCAATCACATCCAATCATTATTTTACTATTTTTAAATTAAATCAACTTTCATCATTACATATACATTCACACTCTCAAAATTTTCCAAAATCTTTCATCAGAATATTTTTTTCACTATTTTCTAGCAAAAAGAAAATTTTCAAAATGAAAGTATATACAATCGCACCCAAATTCTTTTTCTTTTTTTCTCGATAACCCATGTGTCTTGCACCCTACTAATTCTGGACCTGTTAGTATGCCCATTGGTCTAGCAGAAGGTGAATCGTGAGATGTACCCGAGTGATCAGGGTGGAACCAGGACCAAACTGCCCTCTGCCAAATTGACCACGAACTGAAGCATGATGGGGTTGCTTCAACCGGGAATCAAACCCACAAGCCTGATGGACAACGCGGGTTTGTCTAGCCCTCTTTACCATTCGGCTATGCCCGGGGGGCGCCGACCTGAACTTTTAACACGATCAAAGGTTTACATCTATCCGGATATGGTTTTGTGGTGAATGTTCGATGTCGCATCATCAAGATCGAGGGTAGAGAAGAGATAGGAGTTCAAGCCATATCAAGACATAATTTGCATCGGATATTTTCTTTGATTTCAAGGTGGAGAATTTTTACTTTTAGTTCTTGTTAAATATTATGATTGTTTACATTAATGTTTAAAGTGCACATGCTAAGTTCAACGAGTTTTGCTCAATGGATTCTATGATTCTAAGAATAAAGTTACATGAGCTTTTGCTCTAGGAACTCCAAGATTCAAGTTACATGAGCTTTTTGTTCTAGGAACTCCAAGATTCAAGTTACATGAGCTTTTACTCTAGGAACTCTACGATTTCACGATTCTATTATTTCTATGATGCCATGATTTTATGATTGTATGATGTTATGATTTATGTTGCAAGTTTTTCATTAATGTGATGCATGAATTTTATTTAGTTTGAACAAATGTGATTTCCCATTGAGTAATTGTCTTTACTCACCCCATTATTACCAATTATTTTTCAAATGGATTTTGGCGCAACGAATGCGAGGAGGAATGACTGGCTTAATCTTCATTCTCAATAAATAAAATAAGTCTTCTATTCGAACGAATATTGTAGAGTCTACTTGAATATTTGATTTTGATGTTCTGATAAACTACTTATCCTGCTATTCGGTTTTTTTGTTCAGAGTGGCTTTGGAATAAGTTTGACTACGATTAAATTCCATTAACTTACTATAATGGATTATTATCTTTCTTCTATATTTTTAAATTTGCTTCCGCATTTAATTTCCCATATAAATTTAATAATTTTTACGTGTTCTCTTTAAAAATACTAATTTTTCAAAAATATTGTATTTTTTAGAAAACTTCCATTTTTAGTTGTGGCGTGCCTAGTTATTTTTATTTCTCCTTTTCAAAAAGAAAACATTTTCATATAATAAAAGTGGGGTGTTGTAAATACATTCTTCTTGACAATAACCTTGAGCTACTAACCTTGCTTTATTTCAAATGACGTTGCCTTGACCGTCTAAATTTGTTCCAGAACACCATTTTATTCCGATGATAGTTTGTAGAGAAGGACAAGGCACAAGTTCCCAAACGTCATTCTTTTCAAATTGATTTAGCTCTTCTGCATCTCTAGAAACCAATCTTCATCTTCAATAGATCCCTTAGCATTTTTGGCTTTTTTGAGATATTAGAGTTTTTTCGCAAATTTTCTTCTAGTCATTATCTTGTCGAGTGGATCCCCAACAATGAGATCTTTTGGATGATCTTCTTTGAATTTTAAAGTCATGGGAAGATCCGATATATCATCTTTGTCCTCTTGTTGAACATTTGAAGTAGAAGATTGATCATTTTGAGTGTAATTTGGAACAATTGGTCCAACTTCATCTTCTTCATCACTATCATCATTTGGAATTCTCTCAAAATCAGAAGCTTCATTGAATTTGACATGAATAGATTCTTCGACCACCAAGTTTGTCTTGTCATATACATGGTATATTTTGCTCTTAGTCGAGTAACCCATAAATATTCTTTCATCGGCCTTAGGATCAAGTTTGTCCAATTGATCCTTGGTGTTTAAGATAAAACATTTGTAACCAATTTTTGAAATAATTAATATTTGGAGTTCTTCCTTTCCAAATCTCATATGGAGTTTTGTTCAACTTTGGACCAAGATATACTGGATTTATAACATAGCAAGAAGTGTTCACGGCTTTGGCCCAGAAATTTTTTGGAAGAGAAAACTCGTTGAGCATAGACCGACACATTTCTTTTAAAGTCCGATTTTTCCTTTCGGCTACACCATTTTGTTGAGGAGTTCTTGGAGCCAAAAAATTATGTGTATATCCCTTGGTTGCAAATAAAATTCTAAATCACCATCAAATTCACTTTCTCGATTACTCCTTATAGATTTGATAGTATCTATTTTTTTCATTTTCTATAATTCTACAAAACTTAGTATACTCATTAGCGGCATCACTTTTATTAGCAAGAAAAATAGATCGAGTATATCTACAAAAATCATCAACTATAACGAAAGTGTAATATTTTCCACTTGGACTAATCATGCCAATATCCCCGTGCAAATCTAGATGAAGAAGTTGTAGAGGTTTGGTTGTAGAAATTTTATCTTTGGGCTTAAAACTACTTTTAACTAATTTGTTCTTTTGACAAGTGTCACATAAGCTAAGGTTTTCAAAATTTAATTTGGGTAGTCATTTGACATGTTGGTTTTTGTAAGTGTTGTAAATTTTTGTATCCAACATGTCCAAGTCGCCTATGCCATAAACTAGTTAAATCATTGTTGGCGACAAGAAAATAAATATTTTGACTAACCAAATCACTTGTACAAATTCTCAGAAAGATTATCTTTTCTATTCTCTACACAAATAATTTTATCATCTTTAAGAATAAGGAATTTTTCTTTGTTGAAAATAATATTGTAATTTAAATCACAAAGCTGGCTTACAGTTATCAAACAAAACTTTAGTGATTCTACTAATAGAACATCTTTGAGAGAGAAAGAGGACTTACTTCAATGATTTTACCCTTGTCATTCCCGAACATAACTATTCCTCCTTCTTGTCGCTTGATGTTAGCGAAGATATGTTTCTTTTTGGTCTGTGAACATCCGATGTCCACGAGTCATTTGGAATCTTCTTTGACCATAATTGCCCCTAGTACCTACAATTAAATTATTTTTAGGTATACTGGAGTGATGGAGTCCATGGGGGTTAGTATTGAGATATTTGGGTCTCAAAATATGACTATTGCTATTTCTAATTTTACAAGTGCTAGCAAGATGTCCATTTTTACCACAATAAAAACAAGTAATATCTTTAGGTATACTAGCACGTATGAAGATTGGAGCTTAGTTCTTTTTCTTGAAATCGGTTTGAAAAGGTTTATAACCAAGTCCTAATTTAGATTCCTCACTTCTTTGTGCATCAAAAAAATTTGTAACCTTATCGATACTTAAGTGAAAATGTTGCACATCTTTTTTTCAAACTATCTAACTCTTTTATGAGCAATTATTTTTAGGAATCAAGACTCTTAACTTTAGCAAGAGTAATAGTATGATCATGGTCAATAGATTCATAAGATGAATATAACTTGTCTTTTTCTAATTTTAAATCTTTAAAATCCTTTTTCAAATTATTGTATTTAACTATCGTATCTCTAAACTCATTTTATAAATCATCATAATCTTCTTGAAGTTCATCAATTAAAGAAGAAGATGAGGAGTTAGAGCATACCTCATTGTTTTCATCATCTATGGCCATGACACCTTGTTCGATTTTCTCTTCATCATCGGATATTGCAAGAAGTTCATCCCATGTTTTATTATTTGCATTCAAGGCCTTTTCCGTAAAGAACTTTTTCTTCTTTTTGTTCTTCCTTCGCCATTTTGGGACAACCGGCTATAAAGTGTCCAGGGTGTTCGCATTTGAAGCACAAATTGTCTCTTGCCTTATTTTTATTGACAGATTTGGCAAATTTTTGTACAAAACGGACGTTTTCTCATCATCCTCATCATTAACATAATATGAATTTTTTGAACTCGAGGGTAGAGAGGTGGATGGTTTGGAATTCTTTCTTTTTTGAGGTAAACTTCATAAATGAGAAGATTTCCAGTTAGCTAATTAAACTTGAGATTTTCAAAATTTTGAGCTTTCGTGATAGCGTCACCTTTCTCGGACCAAGAACCGGAAGAGCATTTGACACTTTAGTTACCTTGTCTTCTTTGAAACGAATTTTTCAAGTGCCAATAGAGGATTGACGTTGTTGTCGGGCCTTTCCACCTTCTTCGAAATTCCTTCTTCTTCGAACATGATGAAATTTTCAAGTCTTTAACAAACATGGTTTTTCAGGCTTGTTTGACTTTCTTAGTTCCTTCAAAGATGATTTCCAATTTTTCTCATACTTCATGTGCGCACCTTATTCCTCTAATGCGATTATACTTTTCGGTAGCGGTAAGTGAAGAATACAAAATATTTAATGACTTACCGTTTAGTGAGAATGACTTCTTGTCATTATCATCGAACTCTATGAAACATTTTGGGAGTAGAAAAAATATTAAGCCCATCAGGCATATGCGCTTACACTTAATTCACCAAGACGATCAAATTTTACCATATTTTGTTAGCTTGTTTCCAAAAATTCCAAAAATACAATATATTGTCAAAAACCCATCTTTCGCTTGTAGGATATCTCATTTTTCTTTTCTCCTTAAAAAGAAAAATAACAAATCAATTCACACTTTATTTGGTGGTGGGCCTCCCTATTTTCGATTGCCCTTTATCTTTTCTTTTTATATTCTTTATTTCATTTTCTAGGTTAATAAGGTGGTAGGGCCCTCTAGTGGTTGGGTGGCAACTAGCAAGTTGCAACATGCGATAGTGGGGGTTGTTTAGACTAGGGGCGTCGATTTCGTGACACAACACGATAAATCGATACTAACCTAACACGAATTTAGCGAGTCAAGACAATTCTTAACAGTTCGAGTCAAAATCAGGTCGGACACGGTTAACACGAAAATAAATAGGTCAGGTCGGGTCGACTGCGGGTCGGACACGATTGACCTATGTAACCCGTTTAATTTTATTGTGATATATTATTTTAATATTTTGTGATGTTTTAGTTGGTTATATGATGATGGAAAAATTATTATATGCATTTTTAAATAATTTTTAATATTTAATGTATTTTGTATTTGTAATTTTATATTTTTATGATTTTTTAATTTTTTTTTCGTGTCAAGTTTAAATTATACGGGTTTTTAGTGTCGTGTCGGGTTATCCGTGTTATAAACGGGTCGTGTTCGGGTCGTGTATCTTGACACGAATAATTAAACGGGTCGGGTTCGGGTTCGTGTCGACCAGAATACCGCGTGTAAAAACACGACTCGCAAAACACGAAACACGACACGATTGACACCCCTAGTTTAGACCCGTTTGTCCAAGACCCCGACCACTATTCTCACTAATTAAGTTTACTTTAATTTTGGGTTAAGTATTTTTATATTTTCTCTCAATCCATGCTTTTCACATTATTCAGCAAAAAAGAAAAAAAAAAAAACATTTACTTGCAAATCACTTCGGAAGGAACAGTAATAGATAAATCTTTTAATTGAAGTTCTTCAACCTGATCATCAAGTGTAAAGACTAAAGAGTTTCTATCAACGATGCCCAAGACTCCAGAGATTATGTTTATGCTTATTAATAATTAAATGACTATTGTGTACTAACATTGCATGGTTTATCATACCCAAGAAACTATGTTCATTACGTTTACACACTAAAATTATAAAATAAAACATTTAATTATGATTATTTATATATTTCACTATTTCTTCAGTTTTCTTAAAAAGTTGGACTACCAAATTATCAAGCTGAATTAAGAGAAAAAACTCCATAATAACCTAACCAAACTGATTATCTTAGATCATTATTCAATATTGTATCACGTTTTTTTTCAATTCAGTTTAATTTTACCAATTAAAAAACCTGACTTGTAAACACCGATATTTGTAAGACGAGATTCTCATCTAAAAGCACTTTTTTGACACAGTAATCCAATTTCAACGTGGCCTCCACAAATAATAATGCTCCTCTTTCCAAAAAGGTACAATAATAATTATCACTCATCACTATCAGTTGCCCCAAAATTTATTATACAACCAACCAAACAGTGCCTATCTCTATCATCAACACTCAAATTCTTCTCCTAATTAGTAAAATTCGGGAGGGTGGCTCCGGCCTCACAAGCCTTGGCCGCAGCCGTAGGCTCCACCGCGGGCGACGGCGCCACCGGCTCACCCAGCAGCTCCGCCGGCAAGTCCGGTATCCCCTTCAAATAGAAAGTGTAGAACAGCTTGAAAGGGAAGACGATCTGGTGGAGCTTCACCTGACCGTACACCCCTCGAATATTCCGGATCCACCAGTCACCGCCAGATACGTGTCCTCGTACGTCAAATACGGTCCCTGCACCGCGATGTGACCGTAGTCGCCGAAGTAGAAACTATAAGTGGCCTCGTAACGGTCGCCTTTCTTCTCCGGTTCGTTTTTAATCAGCACGCATAGTCCGGCGGTTATTCCAGCACGCTTCTTCAGGTCCCCTGTATAAACCTGTAAAACACGTTTTCTTCCTTTTTTTTCAATTTTTTCGGTTGTTGATTTTTTTAATAAATTGGTAATTTTAAATTTCCAGACGGAAAAAATGGTGTGGTACTTTTAGCATGAAAGAGTGTACCTTGTTGCTGAAAGGCACTAGATCGCCGAGGGAATTGACGTTTTTTTGGCTCAATCGAAGATAAGCAGGGCTGCCACGATCACGCTCGTTGATTTCATACACATTTAGTTCTTGAACTTTAGCTGAAACCCCATAAAACTTGTAAAAATAAATACTATACTAAAAACGTTTTTGAGAAATACAATTGGATTAAAAAGGAATTTCAAAAGTGTACACTTACAGGATCTTGAGTCTGATGTGTCGCTCTGGCTCTTACACGAGAACGATCTTTTGGTGGCGGCGGAGGGGTGGCGGCGGTGGTGGAAGAAACTTTAAGGTGTTGGTAGATGAGAGGGTTTTTAAATGGGCTAAAAGAAAGCAGCTTTTGGGCCATGGCGGTGGTGGTCGGCGATAGTTTAGCTGAAGAAGTAGAGAGGTTGGCCTTGAGAATGGCGGAGGCTGATGAAGTAGCCATTGATTCTTGAAAGTTGAAACTACTGTAGTTGGTAAATTAAGCTGTGAAATTCTTGCAACTGTATTTTGCTTTTTGACTAAATAACAACTGATCTGCTGAGGGAAGAAGATGATACTTGCAAGTATATATAATAGTGGAAGCGTGTAATAGTGCTTGGATTTGTAGCAGTAGGGTTTCAATATGAATTGGTATGAACATGTGCGGTATATCAAAAGGACTCATTGTGGACGGTGACCGCGTGGTGTGGTGCTTCACGGATGTAAAAAGCACTTGGCCCCAGGTGGTGGATCGGCGCAGCGCGTTAGGCGGGATCCAGCAGGCTTCGGAAAAATCGTAGACAGCAATGAAGCGCAAGCGCGCGCAGACGGGGATTAATCGGGGTTAGGTTTACAATAGAGCCTTCACCTTTGTAAATTATATAAAAGAAGAAGAAAATATATTTTTCAAACTATTTGAGTTTTTCGATTTTATTACTTAAAAGTTTTTTTTTTTTTTTGATATTTTATCTCTTAAAGTCCATGGATGTTTTCAATTGCCTCCAATGGCGTACTCCTCGACTCACTTTTGGGTGGCAATTCAAGCGGAATCACAACACACATACATCAATAGAATCGAGAAACCCATAAATTTTAGAAAGTAAAGTGTCCCAAAAAAAAGATTGAATTTTTTTGATAAATTACTCTTCCACCTGGGGGCATTTTTTTGAAAAATATACCCAAAATATTAAAACTTGATTTATACCCTATTTCCCACCTCACGCCCATAAATCGGCCCACCTCATCGCACAAATTATGTTCACATAATTGCTCACTTCATGCCCACCATTTTATGTTCGAATAAAAATTGAATTTGTAATTTTTTTAACACATTTCAAGAAAAAGTAAAACTATATATTCATCCTATGTACTATATCTAACAATGTCAATTTATACCCGTTTTAAAAATCCTAAAAATTTAGCCAATTACCATTTTCAAATAAAATTAAAACTCAAATTCGATTAAATATAATACACCATTAAAACTAACCTAACTAGGATTTTTAGAACCAGTATAATTTTATATTGTTGGATATAATATAGAGAATGAATATATAGTTGTGATTGTTCTTGAGATGTGCAAAAATAATTACGAATTCGATTTTTTCTTTTAACAAAATTCGGTGCAAAGTGAAGTAAGCAATTACGTGGGCAGGGGTGTAAATCAACTTTCAATGCTTCAGAAATATTTTTCAAAAATACCCTCATATGTAGGAACAATTTCTCAAATTTCCCAAAAAAATTAAGTAGCAAATTTGAAAAACTTAATAATAAAAAAAAAATATTCGTCTTAAAAAGAATACTCAAGGCCCAAGGTACATAGTTTTGAACTTTTGGTGGGTCTAGGTTAAGTATTATAGTACTCTTCATATATGCACGTCTTATTCGTTTGGACCCTATTGTCATTGGTCTGTGAGAAAAATAGTCATTGACGCATTGGTCTTGAGAAACATTTGGTCAAAGTTTGACCGGCCAAACATTGGGGGTGGGTAAATAGATCTACCCAGAGTGGGTAGTCTAACTTCCAGAGTGACGGATTAAATGTGCCCCATTTTAATTTTCTTTTTTTGAAACAAAATACATGCATATGTCATAGTGGGACACTTGGCAAAATCACAAGGGACATGGGCAATGACAACTCACTTGGATAAAGATCAAACCCCAGGGTTTTATATTAAATATAAATTAAGTTTTCATTTCCAACTCCACAAATTTCAAATTTTAATTTTAAAGGATTTTATTTCTCTTGTAAAAAAAAAAAAAAAGATTTTATTTGTAGAGTAGGTCTCTTGTAGGACCGTCTTACGGATCATGTTCAGAAGACGGATTCTACAATCCGTCCATGGATCCACCCACCCTGACCCGCGGATCCACCCACCCCGCCGCGGATCCGCGCTTCCTACTGGCTCAGGCCCACTCACAAACTCGCCACTGATCCTACCACCCTATCCGCCCGTCCGCCTACTCCAACAACTCGCGCGGATCTCGCTTCCTACGGCCCCAGGCCCACTCACACACCCGCCCGGATCCTACCACCCTACCCGCCCCATCGCCACTGTTATTTAAAAAAAAAAAAAACTTGCTAGCGATGAATCAACCACGCGACCTATACATCCTTAAAGTGGTGTTTTACCACTACACCACTAACGTTGTGCGCAATTTCAACAGAACCATGTATATAAAGTCATTCATAAATACGCCGGTAAATTGAATAAAAATTAGAAACGCTCTAAATGAAGAGGCTAAGAATCGAACACAAGTCTATTAAAAAAACATGATACATTATCTCAATAAATGGATACTTATAAAAGTGTTACTTTAACTACATCATATTTATTTTTTATTTTTCCTCTTTTTTTGTTCCTAGTTTGTAATCAGTATTAAGAAATCGATACTTTATCTCAACAAACGGATATTTTTACTTATAAAAGTGTTAATTTAACTATATCATATTTATTTTTTATTTTTCTTCTTTCCTTCATTTCTAATTGATAAGTGTCATTTTGTACATATTTTATATTATTAATTCAATAGTTTTTGAATTGTTTTGTTAGAAAAATCATAGTTTCTCAAGTATTTCTGTAGCATTTCATAGTGTGATGTGTTTAACATTATAGGTGGAGCAATTTGGAGCAATGTGAAGCCAATATTACTTGAAAAAAGGCAAGAAAATCACTCAACATGACTTGGGGTGACAAGTAACATGGCCATGTTCAAAAAAGAAGGAAATAAATTGGATAAAAATTGGAAAAAGGGTCCAAAACGGCCAAGCCGTGTCGCCAAACACGGCCATGTTGAAGGGGATCAAAAGAGGAGGAAAAACCGCACAAAACAGTTCGAACACGGCTGGCCGTGTTATACAACACGGCCAGTCGCGCAACACACGGCCTGGCGTGTCACACGACACTATTACCCGTGTCGACGATTTTCAAAGCAATTTTTGCGGCAAGACGGCCGTCTTTGCGGCCATTCGACGTGTCAGGGACCGGGACTTTTTGCAACTTTCCCATGTGAAAATTATGGAAAACTCACCTACCAAGCTTTTGGCCACTTTTATACACCTTTAACACCCAATTTTCGCAACATGTCCCCATATTCCCTCAATCATCATGTGTATACAATGATTCAACCAACTCAACCATGAATGTGCACACAATGATTCAACTAACAAGCATGGAAATGGGGCATTTGTTAATATGGTATTTCACAAGATGGTGCTTATAAAAGCCAAGAGTTTGAGTTGGAAAATCATTCATTAGATATTCATGTAATATTCATTCATAGAGAGATTCATAGTGTTTAACATTTTGAGTGGAATTGGGATCAAGAGGTCTTGGAGGAGTAAGCTTGAGGCAACATGGGGAAGAAGGCTTGGAGCAACATCATCAAGTCAATTGAGATTTTGATAAAGATAAGTACACCATGTCTACAATGTTTACATCTTCTTGTGTAATTTATTCTTGTGTCAAAAGCATGTGTAGCTAAAACTCCTAGTGTTTGAATGTAATGAACTCTAGAATGGATTTGTGATTAAGGTGTGTATGTTTTTAATAAAATCTTCATATTTTGTGTGATTCACTTATATTATGCTTCGTTCATTCGAATTGATATATGCGCAATATTGATTTGAAGTTTATTTTTCATCCGGGAAATCGAGAGATTCATGGTGAAATAGAACCTATATAAGTGAAAAGAGTTGCATGCAATCCTAGATATAGGACGACATAAATCTTCTGGATTAGGGTCAAACCTAATATGGGAATTCACAAATCGTTATAATGCTGTCTTGGGGGTTTTAACTAGAAAGAGATTTGAGCTTAATCAACTTGAGATTAGAAGTTTTTCGCCTTGAGAAAGGGTTTAACTTAAATTGGGAATTTCTACGGTCCACAAGACATGAGATTTTATTAAAAGAGGTTGGTTTTTGCTTAAGGGCTTATGGTTGAATCTTTTAACTTGTCAAATCACAAAAACATTAGAGGGATTTACATTCAAACACACTTCTATCTCTTGATTTCTTATTCTACAAATTTTACTTCATTTTTATACTTCGATAAATTAGATTCTTTTTCATCAAACAAAAACTCGAAAATTGTTAGATTAAATAACAAAGAGACGGTAATTATTAGTACTTATAATCCTCGTGGGAATGACACTCGGTGACTAATAATCTATACTATAAAACGATAGGTGCACTTGCCTACGGTTTTAAAGGTAGCTTTTGAGCCATCAAGTTTTTGGCGCCGTTCTTGGGATTGTAATATTAAGAACGCCTTATTTTTGTTAATTTAATCATTTTTTTTTCTTTTCTTCATCAATTGTCTTTCTAGGTATATATCTTTGTAAGTCTTGGATTATACTTATCCTCCTTGTTTACTACAATTGCATGCCTACTCGTCGCCGCCAAACGGGAAGCGAGACCGCCGGTAGCAACACGGAGGAAAGTATTAGATGGACCACGAGGAGGATACTAACGAAAGCAAGGATCCCGATATGGCGGATGAACAACAAAGAACCATGTACGACTACGCCTAAGCCATCTATGGACGATGACGTCGTCTAGTATCGTAAGGCCCATTTATTTGCGACCAATAATTTCAAATCAAACCGAATGTCATTCAAATGGTGCAACAATTTGTCCAATTCGACGCTTACCGATGAAGATCCAAATAATCATATCGCGAATTTCCTCGAAATTTGCGATACTTTCAAAATAAATGGAGTCTCCGACGATGCCATCCGTTTACGCTTATTCCCATTTACTCTTCGGGACGGGCTAAACAATGGTTAAACACTTTGCCGAAGGAACAATCACAACATGGAGCATTATGGCGGAAAAATTCCTTTTAAAGTATTTTCCACCCGCTAAAACCGCACGATTGAGGAATGAGATCTCTTCATTCACTCAAGAGGACGATGAAACCTCAGACGACACTTGGGAGAGATTCAAAGAATTCTTTCGCGAAAATGCCCACATCATGGTCTTCCCATTTGGATGCAAGTCCAAACATTTTACAATGGGTTGCTCTCATCGACAAGCGCAAATGATTGATGCGGGGGGGGAACATTGAACAATAAGACACCGAAGCCGCCAAGATCTCATAGAAGGAATGGCCATGAATGGCTATCAATGGCAATCCGTACGGGGAAAAACAAGGTCGGTGGGAGTATATAATGCGGACGCGGTGGTGACACTAGCCGCACGGTCGAAGCTCTAACTCGGAAAATCGACGGATTGGCGGCTCCAAAACCACCAACACAAGCCTTCTCATGCGAGACTTGTGGAGGATCGCACAACCACCAAGATTGCCCTCACGCGATACCACCACATGAACAAGTGGATTATCTAGGTAATCAATCTCGACCCTTTCAAAATAATCCTTTCAGCAACACTTATAATCCAGGTTGGCGTCAACACCCGAACTTTAGTTGGGGAAACCAAGGTCAACAGAAGCCTAATCCAAACGCACTCCCCAATTCGTCTGCACCTCCCGGTTTCCAACCGCGAAAACCAAGTTTGGAGGACTTACTGTCCAAATTCGTCAAACAACGGAAACCCATTTCACGGCCACCGAAACATCCTTAAGGAACCAAGAAGCATCCATTCGCAACTTGGAAAATCAAATTGGTCAAATTGCCAAAATGATCTCCGAAAGGCCACAAGGGAGCTTACCTAGCAACACCGAGCCAAATCCAAGAGAACAGGTAAAAGCAATCACTCTAAGGAGTGGAACAAAACTAGACGAAGTACGGATGCCGGAGGACGAATCCACGCCCACACAACAAAAAGACGAACAGTATCCAAGGAAACAAAGAAAATGGTACCGAATTCCAACCACCTATCCCGTATCCAAGTCGATTGCACAAGGACAAACATGACGACCAATTTGGTAAGTTCTTGGATTTATTTAAACAATTGCACATCAATATTCCTTTTGTTGAAGCCCTTTCACGGATGCCAAAATATGCCAAGTTCCTAAAAGATCTTCTTTCAAATAAGAAGAAGCTTGAAGAAATATCCATGGTGCAATTAAATGAGGAATGCTCGGCAATTTTGCAAAACAAGTTACCTCTTTAAAATCAAAGATCCGGGGAGTTTCACTATTCCTTGTCATGTCGGTAATTTGATCGTTGATCGGGCATTGGCCGATCTAGGGGCTAGCATTAATTTGATGCCTTATGATTTATTCAAACAAATGGGTCAGGGAGCCAAAACCAACTAGGATGAGCCGCAATTATCGCCGGATCTATTAAATATCCTAGAGGCATTGTTGAAGATGTTTTGGTCAAAGTCGATAAGTTTATATTTCTGTCGATTTTGTAATTCTTGATATGCATACAGATGTCGAAGTTCCTTTGATCCTAGGGCGTCCATTTTTAGCTCATGCTAAGGCAATCATTGACGTGCATGATGGCAAACTGATTTTAAGAGTCGAAGATGAACAAGTCATTTTTAAAATCGCTACATCAATGAAAAATACGATAGATAAAGATGACTCATGTTTTGCTATTGATCTTATCGATATGGAGATAACCAACTCTCTACCAAGCATGATTTCTAACGAATTTTTGGAGGCTTGTATTGTTCAAAGTGCGGTATATCGGATGAAAACCCCTTTCTTAGGGAATCCGTACTCGCATTGGAGGAAAACAAACCAAAGTAACGGCAGATAGAGTTCGAAAAGATTGAAAACTCACGGTGGGGCATATCAAACCATCCATTGAGGATCCACCTTGTTGAGCCAAGGAGTTACCCGAACACTTGGAATATGCATTTCTAGCCGAGAACGCCAAACTTCCCGTAATTATTTCCTCCAATTTATCTTCTCATCAAAAGGATAGATTGTTGGCAATATTACGGGAACATAAAAAGGCCATCGCTTGGAAAATCTCCGACATTCGAGGGATCAATCCTTCCTTTTGTACTCACAAGATTCGATGGAGGAAAACTTCAAGCCGGTTGTTCTACCTCGGCCGCTTAAATCCAAACATGAAAGAGGTAGTTAAAGCGGAGGTAATCAAACTACTAGATCTTTGGGCTCATCTATCCAATCTCGACAAGAATTGGGTAAGTCCGGTTCAAGTGGTTCCAAAGAAAGGTGGGATGACGGTGGTACCAAATGAAAAGAATGAACTTATTCCGATGCGACGGTAATAAAGGTTGGCGAGTTTGCATCGACACGACGACTTAACGATGCTACTCGCAAGGACCACTTTCCCTTACCTTTTATTGATCAAATGCTTGAACGTTTATCCGGTCACCTCTATTATTGCTTCCTTGATGGCATGTCGGGTTATTTTCAGATCCGATAGCATAGGAGGATCAAGAGAAAACCACTTTCACTTGTCCCTACGGTACTTTCGCCTATAGACGATGCCTTTTGGGTTGTGCAACGCACCAAAGAACTTTTCAACGTTGTATGCTTGCCATCTTCGACGAGCTTGTAGAAGAAATCATGGAAGTCTTCATGGATGACTTCTCGGTTTTTGGGGATTCATTTGATCTTTGTCTTGCAAATCTTAAAAAAGTCCTTGTTCGTTGCGAAGAGACTAACCTGGTACTTAATCGGGAAAAATGCCACTTCATGGTGCAAGAAGGCATCGTTTTGGGGCATAAAATTTCTTGTGGGGAATTGAAGTTGACAAAGCGAAAGTTGATACAATTTCCAAATTGCCACCGCCCGCCTCGGTGAAGGCTATCCAGAAGCTTTTTGGGGCACGCCGGGTTCTATAGGCGCTTTATCAAAGATTTTTCAAAAATCGCCCGGCCACTTACTCGCCTTTTAGAAAAGGATGCAGTTTTTGATATCAACGATGAATGCCTCCAAGCATTCAACACTTTGAAAGAAAAACTCACCACTTCTCCCATCATGGTGGCTCCGGATTGGTCTCAACCGTTCGAACTCATGTGTGATGCTAGTGACTATGCGGTAGGAGCGGTACTTGGGCAACGAAAAGATAAACACTTCCGGCCAATTTACTATGCAAGTAAGACTTTGAATCCTGCTCAATCCCACTATACAACTACCGAAAAGGAACTACTTGCAGTGGTTTTCGCCTTTGACAAATTTCGATCATACCCGATTCTATCCATAGTCATTGTCTATACGGATCACTCGCTTTACGATATTTGCTCGACAAAAATGACGCAAAACCACGATCGATTCGATGGGTTCTCTTACTCCAAGAATTCGATGTGGAGATCAAAGATAAACGGTGCCGAAAATCTTGCCGACCACCACCTATCTCGGCTTGAGCACTCCTAAGACCGATGAGCAACACAATGGACATATCAACGATTCTTTCCCGGATGAGCAACTCTTTGCCCTTAACTCAATTTCAATTGATATTCCTTGGTTTGCAGATTTCGCTAATTATCTTGCAGGAAAAATTCTCCCGAAAGGGATGACCCATCAACAAAAGAAGAAATTCTTTTCGGACCTCAAGTATTATATTTGGGACGATCCCCACCTCTTCCGAGTTTGTGCGGATCAAATCATACGAAGGTGTGTTGCACTTCCCGAAACCATCTCCATTTTGAATCATTGTCACAAAGGACCCACTGGTGGACATTATCAAGCAAATACTACGGCACGCAAGGTCCTTGAGTCGGGTTTCTATTGGCCTACACTTTTCAAAGACGCAAAACGGTATGTTGAAACTTGTGATAGTTGTCAACGAACAGGAAATATTTCTCGAAGAAATGAGATGCCCCAAAACGGTATACTTGTTTGTGAAATTTTTGATGTTTGGGGTATTGATTTTATGGGACCTTTTCCGGCGTCGTTTGGCAATAAATATATTTTGGTAGCCGTTGACTACGTGTCTAAGTGGGTAGAGGCTCAAGCTTTACCTAAAAATGATGCTCGAGTGGTGGTGCATTTTCTCAAAAAACTTTTTACCCGGTTTGGTACACCACGAGCCATCATTAGCGATAGAGGCACCCACTTTTGTAATAATCAATTTGATAAGGTTTTGAAGCGTTATGGTGTCACACACCGAGTCGCGACCGCTTATCATCCCCAAACTAGCGGTCAAGTCGAAGTGTCCAACCGCGAATTAAAACGAATTTTGGAAAAACGGTTGGGCACTCTCGCAAGGATTGGTCCCTCAACTCGATGATGCCCTTTGGGCTTATAGAACGGCTTTCAAAACGCCAATAGGGACTACCCCATACCGACTCGTCTATGGTAAAGCATGTCATTTAGGTTGAGCTTGAACATAAAGCCTTTTGGGCTATTAAAATGCTTAATTATGACTTGTCAAGTGCGAGAAATAACCGTTTATTGCAGATTAACGAACTCGAAGAATGGCGAAATTCGGCATACGAGAATTCGAAAATTTACAAGGAACGAACGAAACAATGGCATGACAAGCACATTAAGCACACGAGGGAATTCCAACCGGGTGATCAGGTGTTACTATTCAATTCCCGACTTCGCCTATTTCAGGGTAAGTTAAAATCCAGGTGGTCAGGGCCATTCATCACATTACTCAAGTGTTTCCTTACGGAACTATCGAAATTACACACAAGGAAATGGGCACCTTTAAGGTAAACGGACACCGTCTAAAGCTTTATTTTGGGGCACCATCGATGATAAGTATAGAGATTCCCTCAAGCTTGAGGATCTCCCAAATACATCACACAATTAGAGGTGAATCAGTCCAGCTATACGACATTAAAGAAGCGCTACCCGGGAGGCAACCCGATGATTTTTGTATCAATTTGTTTCAAATTTTTACTTAGGATTCATTTTTTTTTTACTCGGGATGATATTTAAAAAAAAAAAAAAAAAAAATCAGCTCGGAACACACGGGCGTGTCACCCGACACGCCGTGTTCGGGCCCACATTTTTTTCACCAAACATGTTTAACACGGCCAGGCCGTGTCGCCCGACACGGCCGTGTCCGGTCAAAAAAAATTTTTTTCCCCCATTTTTCCTAAAAAAAAAAAAAAAAAAAAAAAAAAATGAAAATTGGCCCGAACACGGCCGGGCCGTGTCACCCGACACGCCGTGTTCGGGCCCAATTTTTTTTTTTTTGTTCAACAAACAGGAACACGGCCGGGCCGTGTCGCCCGACACGGCCGTGTCCGGCCGTTAAAAACAGGGGGGGCGATTTTAGGCGTTTTCTTTGAAGTTTCATCCCAAAAATCCTTAAAACCCCTCTTCTTCACCAAAATTCCCCCCAAATTCACCTCACTCTTCCATCTAAACTCAAATTCTTCCATAAAAACACCATCTTTCCTCCATTGCCAACACTTCTACCGATTGATTGTTGGGAATTTTGTGGGTTTTTGGAGATTTCTCTTGTGGGTGTCTATTTCAAGGTATGATTTTCTATGTTACTTTTTGTGTTTAATTTCATCATTTTTGTTTTTATGCTTTCAATTTGTTCATAATTGTTTGAAATTTCTATCATTTAGGGCTTTTTGATTTAACTTAAATTTTTGGAATTTTTATGCCTAATTATTTGTGTTGAAGATGAGGGTATTTTTGGATTTTTATGGTGATAATGTTGGCTCCATGTGCTATTGGAATTTGTAGTGGGTATTGTATGTGAAGATTGGTGTGGCTATTGAAATTTGTATGGGTAAAATCATGTGAAGTCAATTGTTGGAATTATCTTGCTTAATTTCACCAACAAAATTGGTCCCAAACGAATGAAAGGGTTTATTGTTGCCTAAATATAACGATATGAGCGTTTGTTGATTGATAGATTGTTAGAATCATATGATTGATCATGCGTGGAAACCGTGCTTTGTTGTAACTTACTTGCTATTTTGATGAGAACTTGAAGGTGATGGGATGATGTTGTTGTTGGGAATTTAATTGAGGCATGGTTTTTATAGGATAGTTGGTTTTCAAAGAAATATTAATAAGAATCGTCCTTGTATTGCATGTTGCTATCAAAAATTCTTTTTCAGGACTACCATGTCAAAACGGCCGAGTTCCGCTCCTTAGGGTCCTGGGGACCCTGCGGCTATCGCCGCCTCTCTCCGGGCTAATCCACCAAGTAATCGTCATGGCATTCTATTCCGGATGACGAGCAAGCAACCCGATATCAACAATTGTTGAGTAAACCATTGCACAACACGAGGTATCCGGACGCCATGACATTAGAGACCCTTGGGCTACAAGAAGATATTGATTGGATGTTTGAACAAGTTGGGTGGGGACAATTCATGGGTGCGAAAGCACCAACTTATGAGCGCGTCACAATCGAATTCCTTAGATCATTTAACGCCGAAATCCTCACGGGAACTCATGCTAGGGACGGCCTCATCTCTTTTCGCTTGTTCAATCAAGAGTATACATTGACTCTTGCCGACTTCAATCAAATATATGGTCTTCCAATTGATGGTAAGACGCTTTCCTAGCGACTTTAATGCACAGCGGTTTTGGAATGAAATAGCTCCTTCATATGACTATGTTGCTTCTCGTCTAAAGTATCACGCGTAATAAACCCTTGTTTTCGTTATATGCATCGTGTGATGGCTAGCACACTTTTCGGTAGGGGGAAAGTGACAGAATTTGAGGAAGGACGAGCTATTGTTTTTATGGGCTATGGTCTATGGCAAACATCTTGACACGGGTCTCACTTAGCACGCCATTTTCAGAAAGTCGGGCGGGCGATTGTAGTAAAATCCTTGTTGGAGGCCTAATTACTCCAATTGCTCTTCACTTCGAGCATGACTTAACGGATTTACAACAAGCGAGGAAGCAATCGTATTGATCTCGAGGTATGTCTTGCTATAAAATTAATTGAAAGAATCAATGATCAATTTTGCTTGCTTTTTCGACATACATCCCAACGACTATTACTTCCGACCCGGCACGAACTACAATTCGTAATCGTGACAATTGGTTGATGGGTATGCGACACAATCCAGGAGGATGACGGTCGCCTCGAACTACCTCCCATAGAGGATGATGCTCCGAATCCCCATCTCCTCAAAGGGGTTCACCATCCCATACTATTTCATCTCACCCACCACCACCACCGCCACCACATGAACAAGTCAATCGCAAGCTATTCTACGGGAGCAACAACACCAAAGAGACATGCTATCATATCAACAAACGATGCTCGAACGCCGTGAGAATATGCTTGACCGTCAACAACAAATGATGGAGCAGCAATTTGGCGTCATTAGGGATATTCGAGAGGACCAACGACAACAAAATGCCCTTTTATCTCAACTCCATCAATGGCATCTCTCTCAAGGACACTTCCCACCACCGTCATAAGGTCGTATTTGTCTTTGTCTTAGTTTTTGTTTCCTTTGCTCCATTTTGTATCCCATCTCCTCTTCACATTGGGGACAATGTGACCCTTGAAGTTGGGGGTGGCGAGATTTGTTAGAACGCTTGGATTTGAACTATTTTCTTTAGCTTTGCGTGTTTTAGCTTTCTTTGTGGATATTTCGTTTTCTTTTTATGCACCTTATCAATACCTTGCAAACAAACATGAGGTGATTTTTTTACAATTAGATAGGTTAGTTGTGGATTGGTTATGACCATTTTTATCCCGAAAAAGTCATCTTTTTGAAAACTCAAATTGCCAAAATGTTTTTAAACTGCGTGACTCTAGTAAAAGGATGAATTTGGCCAAAAGAGTTTAATGTCATGAAGTTAGCTTGGACTTTGCTTAAATCTAGATACTTTGTGTCATGATCACTAGAGAGACCATAACTCGGGTTTGAAAAAAAAAAAAAAAAAAAAAAAAATTGTGCTAATCTTTTGTTATATAAAGGGACAATTCGAGGTTATATTCCTCTGTTTGTTGTTGCTTAGTAACTAGGAGCATTCATGAGCCCCATGTTTGTCTCTTACGTAAAACGGCGACACAAATATGAATATGGGACACCACCCTAGGAGTTTTTGAAAAGACATTCAAAATTTAAACCTAGTGGAAGTTTGCCTCAAAAATGTCCTGATTTTATAATTATATTTGCAATATAAAAAAAAAAAAAAAAAAAAAAAAAAAAAAAAAAAAAAAATTGAAAAGACCCGAGTTTTGAACTTCTCCTTTTATCATTTCATTTTTGTATTTAATCTAAGCATATGAACGACAAATTTTTCGTGATATGACAACTGTGATGTTTTGAAAGATTCCAATTATTGAAGTCACTCTCTTTTTAACAAATTGGTTGATTTGAAAAACGGATGGATTGACTTAATTGGGAAGGAAAAGGTTAGCAGTTCACTTCAATCATGTCGAAATTGTGAAAATAGATATCTCTTTTTTTGTTTTCAACCCATCTCTCTGTTTTAAAAATTGCTTGAGGACAAGCAAAATTTCCAAGTTGGAGGCGGTTTGATAAGTGTCATTTTGTACATATTTTATATTATTAATTCAATAGTTTTTGAATTGTTTTGTTAGAAAAATCATAGTTTCTCAAGTATTTTGTAGCATTTCATAGTGTGATGTGTTTAACATTATAGGTGGAGCAATTTGGAGCAATGTGAAGCCAATATTACTTGAAAAAGGCAAGAAAATCACTCAACATGACTTGGGGTGACAAGTAACATGGCCATGTTCAAAAAAGAAGGAAATAAATTGGATAAAAATTGGAAAAAGGGTCCAAACGGCCAAGCCGCCAAGCCGTGTCGCCAAACTGGCCATGTTGAAGGGGATCAAAAGAGGAGGAAAAACCGCACAAAAAACAGGCCCGAACACGGCTGGCGTGTTATACAACACGGCCGTGTCGCACAACACGGCCTGGCCGTGTCACACGACACACTGCGTGTCGACGATTTTCCGGCAATTTTGCAAAGACGGCTGGCCGTCCGCCGACACTGGCGTGTCGGACCCTTTTGCAACTTTCCCATGTGAAAATTATGGAAAACTCACCTACCAAGCCTTTTGGCCACTTTTATACACCTTTAACACCCAATTTTCTTTGCAACATGTCCCCATATTCCCTCAATCATCATGTGTATACAATGATTCAACCAACTCAACCATGAATGTGCACACAATGATTCAACTAACAAGCATGGAAATGGGGCATTTGTTAATATGGTATTTCACAAGATGGTGCTTATAAAAGCCAAGAGTTTGAGTTGGAAAATCATTCATTAGATATTCATGTAATATTCATTCATAGAGAGATTCATAGTGTTTAACATTTTGAGTGGAATTGGGATCAAGAGGTCTTGGAGGAGTAAGCTTGAGGCAATTGGGGAAGAAGGCTTGGAGCAACATCATCAAGTCAATTGAGATTTTGATAAAGATAAGTACACCATGTCTACAATGTTTACATCTTCTTGTGTAATTTATTCTTGTGTCAAAAGCATGTGTAGCTAAAACTCCTAGTGTTTGAATGTAATGAACTCTAGAATGGATTTGTGATTAAGGTGTGTATGTTTTTAATAAAATCTTCATATTTTGTGTGATTCACTTATATTATGCTTCGTTCATTCGAATTGATATATGCGCAATATTGATTTGAAGTTTATTTTTCATCCGGGAAATCGAGAGATTCATGGTGAAATAGAACCTATATAAGTGAAAAGAGTTGCATGCAATCCTAGATATAGGACGACATAAATCTTCTGGATTAGGGTCAAACCTAATATGGGAATTCACAAATCGTTATAATCTTTGTCTTGGGGGTTTTAACTAGAAAGAGATTTGAGTTAATCAACTTGAGATTAGAAGTTTTTCGCCTTGAGAAAGGGTTTAACTTAAATTGGGAATTTCTACGGTCCACAAGACATGAGATTTTATTAAAAGAGGTTGGTTTTTGCTTAAGGGCTTATGGTTGAATCTTTTAACTTGTCAAATCACAAAAACATTCTAGAGGGATTTACATTCAAACACACTTCTATCTCTTGATTTCTTATTCTACAAATTTTACTTCATTTTTATACTTCGATAAATTAGATTCTTTTTCATCAAACAAAAACTCGAAAATTGTTAGATTAAATAACAAAGAGACGGTAATTATTAGTACTTATAATCCTCGTGGGAATGACACTCGGTGACTAATAATCTATACTATAAAACGATAGGTGCACTTGCCTACGGTTTTAAAGGTAGCTTTTGAGCCATCACTAATTTGTGACTATATTAAAAAAATGATACTTTATCTCAAAAACTAGATACTTTAACGTATAAAAGTGTTACTTTAATATGTTATATATATATTTATTATAATATATTCATATTTGTGGCTATATTAAAAACATGATGCTTTATCTCAAACAATAGATACTTTAACGTATAAAAGTGTTACTTTAATCATATATATATATTTATTATAATATATTCATAATTTGTGACTATATTAAAAAATATGTTACTTTATCTCAAAAAATAAATACTTTTACTTATAAAAGTATTACTTTAACTCTATCATATTTATTATTCATCTTTCTTTGTATTTATTATTAAAAAATATAATACTTTATTTAAAAAAAGAGATATTTTTACTCTTAAAACATGATATTTGGTCTCAAAAAATATATATATTTTTACTCATAAAGGTGTTACTTTAACTCTGATATATTTATTTGTTCTTCAATGTAATGTAATATTTAATATCATAAAAGTATCATATTTAATATCAAATGTATCACTATTTCCAGCACAAGTATCAGTTTTTCAATGGAAAAAACATTAGTTACAAGATTAGAACGAGTACATTAAAAAATCCTATTTTTTGAATATGTGAAAATTAAAGTACCAATGTTCACCTTAAAAGTATCATATTTATTACTAAAAAATATCACTATTTCGGATAAAGTATCACTTCCTATTTAGAGAATTTAAAATTTTAAAATGAAGAGTGATAATGAAGCTTTATATTCATTGTTATATTCAAGGTTATACTAAATATGCACAACAAGAACCAATGGTCTAGTGGTAGAATACCACCTTATCTTTATTAAGGTTGTGGGTTCAATTCCCTATGGAGATCTTTTTTTTTTTTTTTTTTTAAATAAAGGGGCACAGGCGGGTGGGGGCTATTAGTTGCGTTTTGTTTTTTTTTTTTTTTTTTAAATATTTACCGGTCCAGCGGGTTGGGCGGGCGGGCTGTAGGATCCGTCTTACGGAAATAAGATCCGTAAAACGGTCCTATATGAGTTTTTGCCTTATTTGTATATCTCTTGCTATTGTATTTACAAAATAATTATTTATTACATTAAAGATTTACTTATATGTAATTAAAATAATAAAATATGATAGTAATACAAGTTAAACCTTCACAAATCAATACTCGATAAATGAATAATTTCCATAAAATAGTTTTTTCCCTCCGATCCCAACTTAGGCCAGTTTACAAAATACTAATAAGAAAATAATTTTTCGAAAGATCCTTAAAATAAATCTATAATCCTATTAGTATCGTAAATTATACAAATATAACTAGAAAACTGACAAGAGAATTATTTGTTGTACAAAGAGGCAATAGTAAAACATTTTTGATTGATAATTTTTTTTTTTGAAATCAAAAGGAAAGAAACTTCATTAATAGTGCAGATCGAACTGCAATTCAGTACAAATGAAAGAAGGAGGAACCACTCTCCATTCTTTGAAACCAGACATTGAATTTGTTGCTCTAGCTAGCACATGAGCAACCCTATTCGCTGATCTCCTAACAAAAACACAAGACACATTAGGCATTACATCTAATAAACATTTACACTCCTTAATAACATCATAAAAATAGGAATTATCCGACAAATTCCTTTCAGCCGCCTTTATGACTGTAGAGAATCCATTTCACAATTATAATTGATGAGTCCCAATCTTTTTCAACCAACCGAGAATCTCCTTCAAACCAAAGTGCCTCTCGCTACTCGGTAATAATGGACCTTTCAATTTTCGTTGGGCCAGCAAGAAATTGACCCTCCCAATCCCTAATGACTCCACCAACACCAGGCTCGAATGCGTGAACAAAGCTGCATCGACGTTGCATTTGAGGATTCCCTGCTTTGGTTTTTGCCATACAAGATAGCACCATCTCGTGGGTAAAATATCCCGATCCACCAAATCAAGAACCGAGCCACCGCCATCAAGTAAAGAAAAAACAAAGACTATTAACAACTGTGAAGGTGTTTTACTCTTTTGTTGCCAAACAATGGCATTTCGATTATTCCATAAGGACCACATCACCATCACCACATGATTCTTCATATCGGTTGAAATATTGCCCCACAAAACATTGAAACAAGACATGAAACTAATCGATCCAAGTAGTCCCCATTGACTAAAATCAAATCCCAACAAGCTTTTGCACATGGACAATGGAAGACAATATGAGCAATATTTTTGTCACAAGATTACAGATAGGGCATAATAGAGATAAATGAATTCTCCTTGAGATTAATCTCTCCTTAGTAGGCAAAACATTATGACAAGCTCGCCAAATAAGGTTTTTAACTTTTGCGGGTACCTTCAATCCCCATAAACCTTTCCATCAAATAAACCATCAAAATTTAAGCGATTATCCATTTCCTTGCTCAAAAGATGGTAACCCGATTTTTCTTGTATAAACTCCCTTCTTATTACCAGTCCACACCCACACATCTCCAACATTGCTCGAGGACAAAGGAATATCAAGAATTAATCTTTGATCTCTCACAGAGTTAAAAATATCGATACAATATCCTTGTCCCATGCTAGAACACTGCCTGCATAAGATTATTGAGAAAAATCGGCATATCAAAGCGAGATGAAGAAACATAGGCATTCGTATCAGTGCAACCAAGCGGTCTTTCCACACCGAAATACTTTTACCATCACCCACTTTCCATCTACAATTCTTGAGAATAAAGTCCCTAGCTGCAAGAATACTTCTCCGGATATAGCTTGGATTAGATCCAAGTCGTGCCATGATGTAAATTACCCGAAGCATAATATCTAGCTCTAAGAAGTCTAGCCACTATAGAATTCGATTCGTTTAACAAGCGCCACACTTGTTTTCCCAGCAAAGGCTAGATTAAATTCATGTAATCTTGTGAAACTAAGACCCCCTTTGATTTATGAGCACAAAGCTTGTCCCACGATAACCAATTAATGCCTCTAACGGAATCGCCGCCTTTACCCCACCAAAAAGAATTCATCATCCTTTCAATTTCACAACAAAAATCTCTTGGAAGTAAGAAAATGCTCATAGCATAAATCGAACCACTTGGGCAATAGTTTTTAATATGATCTCCTTCCCCGCTTACTAGATAGGAGTTTCTTCTTCCATCCTTGCAATCTACTCCAAACTTTTTCTTTAATGAAAGCAAAAACTTCTTTCTTATTACGCCCAATTAAAGACGGCAGACCAAGATAAAAACCATGATTATCCATAACATTCACATGCAACAACTCACAAATTCTATGGACTTCATCAAGATCAGTATTTTTGCTAAAAGTAATAGAAGACTTCGAAAAGTTAATTAACTGACCTGAAGCTTTGGAATAAAGATCAAGGCATTGCTGAATTCTTCCACTTTCTTCTTGGTTTGCTCTAAAAAAGAGGAAACTATTGATGGCTCAAAAGTTACTCTAAAAACCTTAGGCAAGTGCACCTATCGTTTTGTAGCAAAGCTAAGCGAGTATCGAGTGTCATTCTCACGAGGATTATGAGTACCAGTAATTACCGTCGTTTTATTATCTAGCCTACAAATTCGCCAAATAGTTTGTCACAAAGTAAAAATAAAATGAAAGCAAATAAAAGTGGAAGAGGCAACTAAGAACACAAAAATATCAAATACACTCGGATTGGAAGATGTTGGATATAAATATGCTTGAATGTGAATCCTCTAGAACGTCTTTGTGATTTTACCAAAATAAATACAACCATAACCGTTAAGTTTTAACCATCCCTTAACATATTTTCATGCTTTATGGACCGTAGGCATTCCTAAATTAAGTTAAACCCTTTCTCAAGGCGAAAAACTCCTAACCTCAAGTTGATTAACTGAAATATCTTTCTAGTTAAAACCCCCAAGATTGCATTAACGATTTGTGAATTCCCATATTAGGTTTGACCCTAATCAGGAAGATTTATGTCGTCTATATCTAGGATTGCATGCAACTCCTTTCACTTATGTTGGTTCTATTTCACCATGAATCTCTCGATTTCCGATGAAAAATAAACTTCAAATCAATATTGTGCATATACCAATTCAAATAAACAAACATAACATAAGTAACTCGCATAAAAACATAAGAAAATATATTAAAACATTCAAACCAATGATCACAAATAAGTTCTAGGGTTCATCACATTCAAACACTAGCGATTTAACTCATGATGGATTTGAGAATGAAAACAACAATTAAACAAGAAGTTTCTTTCGAAATCAACATGAATACTTGAAATTAAAACTTCCAAAACCAACATAAGACTCCCTGTTGGAAGTATGATGATGAAGTGGTGGAGTTCATCTCCTTCTCCGAGCGATTTTCAATCCTTGCGCCTTAGCGCCTCTCCATGGTGATCCAAGCCTTCTAACTCTCTTCCTCACTACAATATGTGTTTCTCCTCTCCAAAATATGGACTCTCATCACAAAAATCTGATTTTCTATGTATGTGAAATGAATGAATCCTTCAACCCACACTCTTGGCTTTTATAAACATTATTTTGGAGAAAATATTTCTTAATAATGTCATCTTTTGGTAGTTTAATGCTCAACTTTATGAGTTGGGTTGTTAGAATCATTATTTTCATGTGATCATGTGGGAAAGTAAGGAATTGGTGAAGCATAATGAGGTGTAAATGTGCAAAAAGAGTTGTCAAAAGGCTTGGTTGAAGTGCTTTCCCAAAATACCCTTCAAAAATCGTGCGTAAAGCTTGAGTCCGAAAGCACGGCCGTGCTCAAAAGCACGGCCTAGCCGTGTTTTTCACGCATTTTGGGAGTTCGGAAGCACGGCCGTGCTTAAAAGCACACCCTGGCCGTGCTTTTTACGACATGCCATTTTTTTTGCTCTTTTTGGCTAATTAAAAGCATGACCGTGTTTAAAAGCACACCCTGGCCGTATTTGTCTCGAAAGGCCCGAAATGATGCGTTTAGCTTGGGATTCGAGTGTTTTTGCATCCATAAACCCCATGATATGTTTTGACATGAATCCATGGTCCGAAATCCACCAAAAATAGCCCGAATGATCAATCTACACCAATAAAAGCACCTCACAAAGAATATGAACTATGTACAATCAAAAACTCATGAAACTAACAACAAAATGACTCAAATTCTACTCAAATACACACATAAAACATGCATAAAAAGACCCTTATCAACTATCATCCGCAAAAAATAGATGGGTCACACTAGGTGCACCTCTCGCAATTTGACACCCGTGGATCCAACCGTTCGTTTCAAATTTTTGGATAATAGTCGATAGCCCTTCCGCACACAATATAAATAAATAAGGTGATAACGGATCACCTTGCCGCAACCCACGCTTCGGGATAAAAGTTTCAGATTCGAAATCTCCATGCAAGACTTTGTAACGCATACGATCGTCGTCACACATAGCATCGATAAATCCACCCATCTTGAATCAAATCCCAACTTCAATAATATGGCCTTCAAGTAATCCCACTCTATACGATCATAAGTTTTGCTCATATCAATTTTCAAAGCCGCAACTCCATGTTTTCCTTGCCTTTTTCGCTTTAAATAATGGTTTATTTCATACGCAACCATTTTATTATCAGAGATAAGTCTCCGGGGAACAAAGGCGCTTTGGTATTCTGAAATAATTCCTGGAAGGATAGACTTCAACCTATTCGCCAACACTTTTGAGATTATCTTATACGCCACATTACAAAGAGCAATTGTACGTAAATCTGTGATCATCTCCGAATTATTCTTCTTTGGGATGAGCACCAGGTTGGTGTCATTAAAACTCTTAGGAAAAGAACAAGTATTCATAAATTGAAGACAAGATGAGATTACTTCCGGCCCGGTAATATCCCAAAATTTCTGGAAAAAAACTGGATTCATTCCATCCGCCCGGAGATTTATCGGGAACATCGAGAAAAGAGCATCTTTAATCTCCATTTCGAGAAGCGGTTGAAGGAGATGAACATTACGCTTTCGGGGAGTAATTTTGGTATCAATGCGATCAAGAATGGGTTCATAAGTACATTCAGAAGATGAAAATATATCGACAAAATAATTTGTGATATGATTTCCCAAACCTGAATCCCATGTTAACCATACTCCAGTCGAAGTCTTGAGTCTGGAAATGGCATTATGTCTCTTCCGAGTGGAAGCCACTGTATGAAAATATTTCGTATTTGCATCCCCTCCTTTAAGCCAAAAACGTTTGGCTCGTTGTTTCCAAAATTCCTCATTCTGAGCCAACAGTGAATTATATTGGTTTTGGGCTTTACGAAATTCCTCAACTGAATAATGATCCCTGCCATTTCGAAACAATCTCATATTTCTTCTTGCTTCATTGATTCTATTATTGAAGGAATTCTTCAATTTTTCACCCCATTGGAATAGCTGAGAGCCGCAATATTCAATTTTATTCAACAAACCACCACTCAAACAACTATTCCATCCATTGCACACTATCTCTCGGCAATTTGTCTCCCTCAACCAAGCATTTCCGAAATGGAATTTTTTAACACGTTTGATGCGGTATTGCTGGCCTAATTCCAGAAAAATGGGAGAATGATCCGACATCGAAGCCTCCAAGTTCCAAACTTTACAATTTGGAAAAATCTCAATCCAGCTTTGTGAGGATAAACATCTATCCAACCGTTCCTCCACCCAATTTGAAGAACCTCTACCTCTTTCCCAAGTGAATTGGTAGCCAATCATCCCCAAATCTACTAGCCCGCAGTCATCAATTGTAGCTCTAAATCCAGATAACAACCAAGAGGGATGTTCGATATTACCTCTTTTTTTCGAAGCCATAAGAAGATCGTTAAAATCTCCTAAACAACACCAAGGTAGATTAGATTTGGCGGATAGCAGTCTAAGCAAATTCCATGATTGGCTTCTTCTCCGTCTTTCAGGGAATCCGTAGAAACCCGTTAGCCTATAAACAACCATACCATCCAAGTGAACCGTAACATCTATATGATTAGAAGAAAAACTTATCAACTGAGCCATATGTTTTTTCCTCCAGAGAAGTGCTATGCCACCACCATGCCCCACACTGTCAACTGCAATTAAACCTTCAAACCCCAACTTTACTCTAACTAATTCAACTTTATCTTTGTTAATCATAGTTTCGATAAGGAAAATAAAAGCGACTTTTTCAATTGGACTAGTGCAATAACACTGAATGTTGGGTTGCAAGCCCACGACAGTTCCAACTAATGGTACTCATTGGTCTCGGTGGGCCTGGATCCCAGAGCCCACCGCAAACAAGTTTTTTTTGGTCCTGTCCATTTATACCAGTTGCAATAGCAGAGTCAGGTTGCTCTAATAAAGTTTCTTCAATTGGCCTAAGAGCTGTAGGCCCACTACCTTGAAGCCCATCAGAAGAAGTTGCCCCAACATCCAAAAAGTTTGAGCCCAAAGATTGAGAATCAGTAGAATGTTCCACACGACGTCTTTTATTCTCCCCTTTTAATGTTTCCTTCTGTTTTCCCGCCTCAAGAATAATTAACTCACTTGATACGATTTGATCCTTATGGGCAATAAGCGTTTTAAATCAGTATCTCCCTTTTCATGGGAAATAAGCGCCCCATGATTATAGTCTTACTAACCGCTTTGAAATTCCCCTTCCGAAAATTGTGGATTTTGATCATTCTTCGTAACCTCCAGAAAATAACCGCTTTCGTCTTCGGGAGAGCTGTTTGATCCATCCACTGGAACAGACGAACGCAACCATTGGGAGCCCATCTGCATTCTTTGTCGCCGATTTAATCGTAGCCCGCATCCAGTTCCCATAGGCTCTGTCGATTTAACCACGGATTGTTGAAAATTTTTCACGAGGAACTTGTCGAGTGGCCAAGAAATCCACAATAAAAACATAATATATGAAGTTTCTCATATTTGAAATGTATCCAGACCAATCACCACCTTGTTTCTTCAACTTCATTCTTCTTTTTAGTGGCGTTCGAACATCAAAAGCAACACGAATCGCATATAATTTTGCCATACCCCGTAAAGCGTGTTGGTCCGAATCCGAGATAGACACCTATAAAATTCCCAATACTCTTACCAACTTTTTTTCGTCATATAGCCAAACGGTAAATCATAAACTTGAACCCATAATTCACGTATGAAACAAGCGGGCCTTTGATGGTTGCTCTCCCACATTTAGGCGTTGTGTTAACAAAAGCATATTATCAAAAGTCCACGGTCCATTCGATTGAATTCTCATGAGATCTAGTTCATGAAAAAATCAAACAGGAACAAATTTGGCCCCCAAATCTTTTATGAAGACTCACTTTCTGGGGCCTTAAAGGAAGGCTAGAGTGTTTTTCATCGCAAGAAGTTAACTCGAGCGTTCGGCAAGAAGCGTCCAACTAAACACCAACGAAGTTCATGAATTTTTCCTTGATGTCGGGACCATCAAGAACCAAACCGCCTTCTTTCTTCTTTCCTCGAAAGTTGCATACGACCACACAAATCGCCCAACGATAAATTTTTGTCCGACATTGTAAAAACAGGATGAAGAAAATCCGAAAGGAGACAAGAAATAAATTATGACGATAGAAAACTTGTCAGAGGACAAGAATATCCGCACTTGTCAGAGGACAAGAAAAAGAAAAAAGAAAACTCCGATCCCCAAAAATCCACTTAAATGCATAATGAATATTGTAGGGTTGGTGAGTGAATTGGTTCGTGGCTTATATTGAACTTTATTTAGGTAAAACAGTTTATATTTAGTTTTAGTACAATAACCATATATACAAGTGGCTTATATTGAACTTTATTTAATTGGGAAAATATGATTTTTAGTCCTGTAAGTTGGACCTTTTTGAGAATTAGTCCTTTAAGTTGTCACATTCATGTTTTAGTCCTTTAACTTTCAAATTTCTTGTTAACTTAACAGTTTTACTTTTGGTCCTATAACTTAACATATTTCAGAAATTTGGTCCTATAAATTTTTTTAGGGGAATTTAGACTTAACAATAGTTAAATTTAATTAATTTATTAAAAGGTTATTTCTTAATTAAATTTTAATTAACAGCTAACTTTTTTAAAAAAATAATTAATCATTTTTAATTATTAAATTTTTAAAAATATTTCAAGCATCAATTTTTAAACCTTATGAGATAAAAGCATCTCGTACACTAGTACATATCAGTTTCTTGGAGATAATTCTCCACACCAAAGGTTAATTACATAAATGTGAATAATTATTCTTAATTTACTAATTTGATGTAATTATTTTAATTTTTCTAAAATTCGTTAATTATTTTAGAAATTTCTATTTATTTAAATTTTTTATTAATCAAATTAATTTAATTTTAATTGCTTTTATAATATAATTAGTTTTCAAAAATTGAAATTTAATTATTTTACTCTTCGTCCTATAAAAATAATGTGAAGTGTGGATACTAATATTTTAATAAATTAGTTAAATTTAACTATTGGTAAGTTGTATGACTAAATTTCTAAAATCAATTGGTTATAGGACCAAAAGTAAAATTGTTGAGTTAAATGATTTGAATATCTAGAAAGTTTGAAAGTTAAGCCGATTTGAATATCTAGAAATTTGAAAGTTAAATGACTAAAACATGAATGTGACAATTTAGAGGACTAATTTAAGAAAGGTCCAACTTACGGGACTAAAAATCTTATTTTCCCTTATTTAATTAATCAATACATAAATATTATTTAACTACTGAAAACAATGAATACCATCTACTTTTTCTCTCTCTACTTTCCATTACTACACTGTCATCATTTTTTCATGATCAAATAAGTGCATTGTATCCCTTCAATGATAATTTAATTTTTCAGAAGAATAAACAGCCTCACATAATAGTGATTATCTCGTGGAATATTTAATTAATATGACCGATCTAATTAATATTTAATTAAGAAAAAATGATGACAGTGAGATTGAAAAGATATATATTAAGATTCAATAAAATATCAATAAATTGATGTTTCTATTAGCAAGTCTGCAACCACTACAATCTCACTGAAATATTAATTACTATTGAGTTACATCTATTAATATACTTCGTTCTAAGATTGTATGTAAATGCAATAGATAGAATTAACGATCTCCTTATATTATTTGGTCTCTTTTTGCGCTCATGAATATATAAAAACGTAGAGTCCCAATAAGACAACAAAGTCGTTGTAGTATAGTGGTGAGTATTCCCGCCTGTCACGCGGGTGACCCGGGTTCGATCCCCGGCAACGGCGTTAATTATTTATTTTTGGCTCTTACACTTTTAGAATTTATATAAACTCATTTTCTAGGCTTATATTTGGGCCTTGGCCTTTCCAAGTGGGGTTGTGATCCAAAGTCAACCCCAACAGTGAAAGGCCAGACATTAAAAGATCAATCCAGTTGAAAGGCCCATATTTCTTTTGAATATTGGATGATTTATGTGTTTTTTCTTGTTAGTTTTAATTTATTTGGTCACATAAAAGCATAGAGCCTATTTGTTCTCATTTTTTTTTTTTTCACAACGGTAGTTCTATTTGTTCTCATTTGTAAATGTCTTTTTTTTTTCTTCTAAATTTCTTATTTTTTCAAAATAAAAAAACAGAATTAATTTTTCAATTTCATTAGAAACATAATTATTAAGACTATTGATTTTTTTTTTTACATCTTTTCATGAACCTACAAAAACTATTTTAAAATATACTAATCTTCTATTTCTTCATGTCAAAAACCCCAACTAAAAATATATTTTATTTTCAAACTATATATAATCAAAATACGAACTTAACAATTCAAACATGTTATTGTTATTTTTTCAAAAAAAGAATATTGTGGAAAAGTATTTTCAATCTTATCATTTGATGTAAATCCATCATATGATCATACCACTTCTTATAAAAATAGGACACATGTCCTTTATTTTTTTTTTTATTTTTTTCAAAAAAAAAAAAAAAGTACACATGTCCTTTATGTTTTATTCCTATACCAAGTATATCTTGTAACAACAGTATAACATGGCTATTACCTTGTTCTTTAAACCTAGATATGAGGGTGATTGGTGTTTTCAAGCATCTTGGACCAATAGTGTACTTTCCTTGTTTCCAATCAATTACTAATTTAAGGCAAACACACACACCCCTATTTTTTATTTGCACAATCAAAATTAAGAACTCAATATGAAACAAAAGAATAAAACATAAGGCTAAAGTGAAATATTATGCAGATTTTGCATCTACTTGAATCTAGCTCTTTTAGGGATGGCGGGCAGGTCGGGTATCTAAAGACCCGGACTTGTCCGTCCTTAGAATGGCGTGGGGCGAGTTAACCCGCCTTGGAGCACGGAGCGAGGTCGGTCGACCCATTCTCACCCCAATTAAATAAAATTAAATATAAAAATAATATAAAAAATGAAAAATATATATTAATAATATATTTATAAAATATTCTTTACAAAAATTGCTATTATCAATTTATAAATACTAGATAAAATATTAAAAGATAAAAATCATATTAAACATATATTATATATGCAAAATATGTATTAAACATATTAAAAGAATAAATTTGCTATGTGGGGTGGGTACACACGGGGCGAAAGTGATATCCACACTTGCTTGCCCACCACTACGGGTTCTGGGTTGGTACGCACGTTGAGGCAATGCCATCCCTAGCTCTTTCAACTTTCCATATTTTGACTATAAAAGAGACAGGAAAATAATTGCTTCAATATATATATATATATATATATATATATATATATATATATGGAGAAGGGTCCCTGAGACCACCCTCCTTTGTAAGTCATAAGACCAAATCCAGGACCATAAAAAACATAAATCAATGACCAAAATCTAAATGAATCTATACAACACTACATAAGAAACTTCACAAAGGAGGGGCAAAATAGGAATTAGTCGAAACCAATTTGGTAATCGCGATTGCGAAAAAATAGGGACGTTATCTTGAGATGATCACGTCCCATAATCAGTGGATATCTTCCAGAATTAACACACCTTCTTCCACACGACATCCTCTACCTCCATTAACAAATCAAAATCTTCAACCTGGAAACATTAAACAATATACAAGTTGCAGACGCAAAACAACAACACTGAATTTTCGTTAAATGTCGAATATTTCTCATCCATCGAAGCAAATGAATTGTACAATGACAGAAGATCTTCCGCCCACAACGAATGATGAAACTTTCCAAGGTAATTCCTTACGAGATATTTGTTAAAAAATGTAGGAAAAAACACTAAACAACAATGGACGTCTAATCGAACCAATTGTATGTTTTGGTTGGTAATTTGTATGCATAGTATACATAATGTGTATATTCAGTGTACAAGATTTGTATACATCTAGAAATTGCATAGATGTACGCAACTGTTCTGCATGTTTATTTATCATTTTAAATTGTATACAATAGTCATGAGTGTTGTATATTTATCATATAAACATGCATGTATTGTCCTATTAGTTACTGCATATGCAGAGAAAAATGTAAGTATATTTAGTATATATATCTTGTATTTATAGATTTATTTATTAAATATTGACAACTAATCTAGAGATTGCATAGTGGTTCACAACTGTTTTGTATGTTTATTTATCATATTAAACTTGTATACAATAGTCATAAATGTTGTATGGATGAGTATATGAACATAATTACTAATAATAATAATGTGTATGAATATGGTTCCATGTTGTATATAAAATACATCCATTTGGTTTTTATAATGCTCTGTCCTATTTGATGTCAAACATTACTGAACCAGTGAACAATTTTAATGGACGTCAGCGGCTCGAAATTTCGCCAGGCTCAACTAAGTATTGGATACCAGAGGTAGAACAAGAAAAGATACCACAAGTGGGAATGTATTTCGCTACGCTGGAAATCGGTATAAATTTTTACAAGGAGTATGGAGCAATTAGCAGATTTGACATCAGAAGGAGCACGACAAAGCGGTTCAAGAACGAAGTAATTCGTTTGCATTATGTTCTTTGCAATAGAGAAGGCTTCAAAAATACAAAAAATAACATACCTATAGAGCCTACGGATGAAGTTTAAAAACAGGACCAGGCGAAGGCGCATATAAAATACGAAGTTTTGAAGAACGCCACACTCACCCAATGGCAATCGATACATTCAGGCAATTTCTAAAAGTTAATAGAAATCTGAACTTCGGTCACCAACAATTTATTATGAATTGCACAAAGGCAAATATAGGGAGTTCAAAACAACACGAATTATTCAGGGAGATGGTTGGCGGATTTTCACATGTCGGTGCACTCAAGATTGATTTTAAAAACTTCAAACGCGACTTGAAAGCCTACATTTGTGGTGCAGATGCACAGTTGGTGATAGACAAATTATTCAAACAAAAATAAATAAATCAGGGAATGGCATTCGAATACGCAGTGGACGAGGATGAACAACTCACGCGTCTATTTTGGGCAGACCAAAAATCCATAAGGAACTACGTTACATTTGGAGATGCAGTTTCGTTCGATGCTACATACAATACTAACAGGTAAAAACATTGTGGTTTCCTTCTATTTATGCAGAAGCATGTATACTTAATTGAAATGATATGTATACTTATCTGATTAGAGTTGTACACTTGTGGAAATTTGCTAAAATTGTACAGTTGTGAAAATTTGCAAAGTACCATGTATACTTAGTCGAAAAAATAAGTATACTAAGCTGATTGTAAGTGCAAACGTTACAAAAAAAAAATAAAAAATATAATGTTTACTTACTTTATGATTTGTATAATTTTTTGTTCCGATATTTTATGTATATTTAATACATAAAAAAGTTCTGTCTGTTACAAAACAATCATATTTACTTAGTTGACGGGATCTGTATAAATATTGGATTGGAATTGTACACTTAGTTGTGTTTTACTGTATATTTGGTGCAATATGATCATATAGTTTATTCATTTGCAAATTGTATAGTTAATTTACTTGAATCGATTATATAACAGATATAACTTACATGTAAAAACATAATTAAGAAAATGTCATTGGTGTGTGTTATCAAAAAATTAAAGCAACTATTATATTAGTATACTTACTGTACAAACATGTGTAGGTACAAAATGGTTTTTGCGCCATTTACCGGAGTAGATAACCATCGCCGGTGTGTCACATTTGGAGCTGGTCTTATATTAAAGGAGGACGAAGAATCCTATACTTGGTTGTTTAAAAAGTTCTTAGAAGCTGTTGGTCGCGAACCTTACTACATAGTGACAGACCAAGATCCAGCAATGAAGAATGCCATACAATCTGTGTTCAAAACAACGATACACAGGTTGTGTATGTGGCATATTATGGAGAAGGTTAATGTTAAGGTCGATCACACTCTGTTCAAGGATAACAATTTCAGAAATCGCCTGAATTCAATTGTGTGGGACACCAACATTTCACCAACACAATTTGAGACTCAATGGAATGATATTATGTCTGACTTCGGTCTAACATCGCATACATGGTTCATAAACATGTATGAGCTAAGAAAGAAGTGGATACCAGCATATTTTAAAGATGTGCCAATGAGTGGTTTGCTCAAAACTACATCACGGTCAGAGAGCACCAATAGCTAGTTTGGAAATTTTACAAATCCTGGTTCGAATTTGGTTGAGTTTTTCATGCACTTTCAAAGTGCGATAGAGTCCCAACGCCACACAACCGATAAACTAGACCACACGTGCCAAACAGCTTTTCCGGAGTGCAAGACACGACTAGCCATAGAGAAGCATGCATCTTTGGTGTACACGCACACAGATTTTTCGGATGTTAGCACAGAAATTGAAGCGTCATTCTATGATTGCACAATTATAGAGATAACTGATGATGCCACCAAGTGTTCCTACAAAATTAAAGACAAAACGGATACCATATTTGATGTCGTGAAATATAAGATGGAGACATTGGTAAAATGCAGCTGCAAACAGTTTGAACAAATGGGCCTACTGTGTTGTCATGCTTTTGTGATCCTAAAGGACTATCCAGGAGATTCTAGGGAATTATTGGCTCGGCGATGGATGAAGTCCGCATCAATCAAGCACACAAAAAAGCGGCGGTTATCAATCGTTAGGAGGAGACGAAGCGCGTTAACACTAAACAACCTTTGGTCCGATTTCCACAATCGCATTGGGCTAAGCGCAAGGAAATATTGATAAACTATCAAATTTATCACATCTTGTGTCGGAAGAAAAGGTAAAATTGTTAAAAGATCACCACATACACCATCTATGGGAAGCAAACAGTCGGTAATGAAAACATATTGTGGCTCAACCTCACATCTTGATATTTCTGTATTACCACCTAAACAAGCAAAAAACAAGGGGAGCGACAGTAATGTGAGGAGTAGAATTCTTAGCCAAAGAGAGAAAGCCATCAAAGCAAGTACAAAACTCAAAAGAAGATGCGGAACATGTGGTGAGATCGGAACACATAACAACAGAACATGTCCAAAACGCAACACCACGCCATAGTATAATTTTTTTTATTGAAAGTGTTGGGTGAACAATATGTAAGTTGGGGTATATCGTTTATGTCAAAAACACTTTATTACATGATGATTTATCTTTTAGATTTGTTTTCTCTTCTCAAATACGTTCTGCATAAAAAATGTCTTGAAAAAACTATTTAACTAAGTATACAACTACAATTACCAAACATACAACCCTACATATCTACTTCAACAAACGCCTACTAAACAATATACGAGTTCAATGTATAAAATATACAATTCCCACGACCAACAAAACAACTGGACGTAACTAGCTAAAAGATATTTAACTAACTATACAATCTCAATTACCACTGATACAACTATACTTGTCTACTTAAACATATAATAAACAAAATATCTAGTGACTACAGATGAACTGATCCATTTACACAGGTCCATTCTAAGTATACAATCTCAATTACCACGATACAAACTGTACTTGTCTAATTAAACATATAATAAACAAATGTCTAGTGACTACAGATGAACTGATCCATTTACACAGGTCCGTTGTATAAAATATACAAATTCAATGGCCAAAAAAACAACTAAGCGTATCTAATTAAACAATCCCGCTCTTAAAAAATATACATGCACATTTCAACTGTTTTATTTAAATGGTTATATTGTTTTAACAATACAATTCTACATACCTATTCATACATGTCACCTACAACTGCTCAAAAACATAGATGCAATTCCATCAAAAAAACCTACATAAACAAGCACTGCACTTAAAAAAATAATACCATCAATCCAATATGAAAACAAGCACTGCACTTAAAAAAACAATACCATCAAAAACCTACATAAACTAAATATAAAAAAGAAAGTGATACAAAGTTACCCCATGCTAAAACAATAATCCACTGCGAAAACACGAGTTCAAAATACCCTAAAAATGTATCAACACTTCCAAAACAAAAAAACACGAACAAATATTCTGTCAATACCATCACTACCATTTCCCATAGACTAAAATAAAAATACCCAAACTATTCCATCACTGAAAAATGGAAAAAACTTCTAAATTGGCTTCTTGCCAGTCCAGTGCTTCTTGCATTCAACCAAGTTCTTGTTCCTTATCTCATTCATGTCATCTAAGAAAATAGCACCAGTGTACTTGGAGCGAAAAGTACACATAAGATTAGCATTGCCCTTCATAACCCAGGTGACCAACTTCTCAGACCTCCCCCATGTACGTTTCCATATGCCGCATTGCAAAGATTCCGCAATCAACCTTGTTGCGTGCATCTCTCCACGGAATAGCCACTATTAATGGAGTAAGCTGCAATATCTCCTGTCCCATCTGCTCACAACCTCTGCTCATCAAGTACTGGGAGAAGAAACGTACCTAAAACATAAGAAAACACAAAGTTAATGCATGTAAACAAATTAAACTGATTTACTATGCATTTAAACATCCCTACTTAAACAACTCCACTGAACTACACACACAAATCTATCGAACTAACTAAACATCAAACATTGGTAATTATTCAGACCAATTAAACTAAAATAAACAATTGTATTCAGCTAACTATACAATTAATCATTACTAAAAATACAAATCTCACCAACTTCGCAGGCACATCTTCATACTTATCACACTTGGTACCCCCGACCGAAGAATTATCCAATATCTGCATACACTTCCTCTTCATGTCGAACACGATAACGAAAAGGTGTTCGCTTTTACATATCGGGAAGAAAAACTGGATAACAAAAAAAATACCATCCGTAAATCTAACATACTGTCGTAAAAAAAACAAATTGAAAAAAAAATACCATCTCAAAGGCCTGCAGCTTCGTTGCACTGGCATCACCGATCTCAGCATCAAGACTTTGACAAAATAAGTCAAATGATTTACTATCAACATTTGAATCTGTGCTCGTGACAATCGAATACAGCTGCGTGAAATATGGCAAAAACATACACATCCATCAAATTACCTCATACAAAACTAGTTTAGTAACAATACATTTCAATATGAATAAGTATACAAATTCACTAAAGTACATAGACAACACACTAAACTAACTATGATTTTGGCCATTCAAATGAATACAAAACAACTAAACTATTTAAACAGATTCACATTAATAAAAAAACATTTAAACACAACTTAAAAAACATGCATACCATCAGTTAATACAAACAAGATTAGTTAATTATCTATACATTTCAATATTAAAAACTATACAAATCCACTACACTAAATAAACAAATATATTGACCAAACTATATATTTGGCCATTCCTAAGTATACAAATCACGGACTGAATAAAAATGACTTAATCGTACTAACAATACATATAAATTAAACATCGAACGATTGAACATAAAAAACATGAATCGATTGAAAATAACACTTGAATTAACTAAACGAATCAATATGTCAAATTAAACAATTTTACATGAATAAATACACAATCAAACATATAAAAATTTGGAGAAAATGGTCCAAATAAAATACAATCATGCGGCGTGGAAACTATTTTTGATCGCGCATTGAAATTTAATGAAAGCTAAATATGCGGCGTCACCGTTGAATACGTGGTAGCAAAAAATCGATAAGGTGAACTTTTGCTCCTTAACGACTCTTTTGCATTCAAAATCTTTGTCCACGCATCAATCGATACACTCGAGATAACTTCCGGGACGCATCGTCACGAAGTCCTCCCTTGTTATGATCATGTCGCCGACCTTGAAAATCGCCTTGTCCCGCAAAATAATGACCAACAAAAAAAAATATTCAGTATTTATAAAGAAAAATATAATACATTTTAGCGTGAAATAGAAAAATTATTTTTCACCAGGGTTCTCGAAAATCCACTTCACAATCATATTTTTTCTTTGCTCATTTAACTTAGACAACACATCAATCCGTCTCTCAACAAACGGGGGCGTCGATTGTCTCGATTTTCTTTTTCTTCGAGGCTCATTTCGCCGATATACCTAAGCATCTTATTGCTCTTCTTTTTGGTAACTCATTCCTACTCAACCCCACATCCAAACCATCGTCAACATTGATTACTGTTCCTACAAAAAATAAAATAAACTATGATTTTGGCCATTCAAATAAATACAAAACAACCGAGCTATTTAAACAGATACACACTAATAACAAAATAATTAAACACTACCAAAGAAGCATGCACACCAACAGATTAAGAAAAACAATAATAGTTAATTAACTAAACATTTCAATACTAAAAACTATACAAATCCACTACACTAAATAAACTAATAATAAACATATACAAACAAAAAAAAAAAACATGCAAAGAAAATGAGCAAAAATATTACCCCAACATCGTCACATCCAAATCATCATCCTCCTCCCGCCTGACCGCTCGTCAATGTACCCGCATCCACACCTCGTTCGTAAAATCGAGAAGTCTCACCTTTTCCCATTTATCGAGTTTTGTTCTTGGGTTAATCCAAGATCAAACTTGGCTTATCAAAGCTTATCCACCTTATCCCCACTCCATTTCTCAAACTCGTCACGCTTACATAGAGATGCTTCTATCTTCTCAAGCGAGCAATATTTTGAGATTGCTCGAGAATGCTTCCGTCACGACTCTCACTTTCAACTATGTCATCTCCGCCACGTGTGCCCTCGGTTGTACCATCTTGTAACATATCAAATTTTTAGCAACAATGCCAATTTCAAAAAATTCGGGCACCACCGCCACCTCGGATGGAGCATCCCGAATCAAAGAAATAATCTCCACAACATCGGAAGCAAGACAAGCTATCCTTGACTTAATCTTCGCAATGTACTCCGCCAATATACAAAAAAAAAAAAACACATCAAAAATGATGAACAAGTATAACTATTTTATATAGGAAGAGTAAAATAAAAAAAATAATAAAAAAATATAAATACTCTATACATAAAGCCAAGTGTACATAATCTGTAAACTAAACATACAACATGTATGATCTAATTAAACAAATAAACGGGGTGTATAGAGTATATGCCAGTGCATACAACTACACATGTAATATGTCTAATCTTACCCCAATCAAACTATGAAAATCGATATCTAGTTCAACTAACTATGCAACAAACTTATGCAAAACAAATAAACAATGCATACAACGTGTTTCAGTTAAATATACAGACTCCTGTGCTATTAGCTACAAAACTGCAACACATAGCAATACATACACAACATCTCAAACTAAGTATACAACATGTTTGATTAAATATACAAACTCTGTGCTATTAGCTAGCTAATCGCAACATATAGCAATACATATACAACATATGTAATCTATGTATACAAAAACACTTAACTATCCATACAAAAATAAATATTCAAATCAAAGATACAGTTAAACTAATTAGTATAGTGTTGTACTATGTAGCCTATGTATACAAACATACTTTGAGATATCCACACGAGACATTGAAATATTCAAATGAAAATATATATACAAAAAAAAATACAACAAATGTGCACTAAGTGTACATACAAAATGACATATATATGCATAATTTGCCCAAAACACAAAACACTAAACTTGGTAATGACATTCATATACCGCCACCACCACCACCGACGAAGTCCCCGGAATAGACGATGTTTCCCTTGACCAATGACCAAACCCTCCAATTGATGTTGCACCGAGCCCCACCAACATTAGGTGGCTCCACGTATCCCGCCCAAATCCACCGTGTTTGAACTCTCTGTAGATTCTTTTCTTAACCTTTTCCATTGTCCACAAAGCAAAGGTGTGCAATGTCCTCGCACATCTCTCGCTAAAACACTAACTCTGTCCAAGTAAAACACTGAAAACTCAAACATATTGTGTAAGTAACAACACAATAAACAAGACAAAAACACATTAATATATTATAACAAGGCAATACTAGATAAAATTACCGTTAACAACAACACCGGACCATTGAACTCATACTTGTTCGTCTCATCCCATTTTACCCTTTTGGATATGAGTGTGTTCAAAGTATAATCCCACCAATTGAAGTCCTTTATCTTTGAAACATCATCAAGGCAATTGAGAATAAGTGGATTGATGTATCCACTCAGTAAATTCCCAACAAGTACGTCAACAAAGCGTCCACAAAGTGCCTACGAAACCCGGTCACCACCATCTACACATCTGCATCATCCTAACAGAAAAATCACCCGCAGTCACTCTTTGGAAATTTGTAAACATTGTTTTCTACTCGTCGTACAGAGCGCATTTACCAGATTTTTTCTTTTTCTCAATAACAACATCGCCATCAGGAAACCCCATAACCCTACCAACATCTTCCCTTTCAATGTGAATACCTACCATCCTCAAAAATCAGTTCACTACTTAATGCATTGAAATTTTCAACTAGCCAATATGTAAGCTTTTTATTAAAATCATCAATTTTCAAATCAAACAAACTATCAAATCCCATCTCAATGACAACAAACTTCTGTGCGAGTTTAAGAGCACCAAGAACATCTACAATAACCTTAGGTTTCGCCCTTATTTGCGTTCCAGGGTAATTCGATCGAAGGTCGCTCTCCCTTAACTCTCCTCCTCACCACTACCATACTCTCTTTCCTCTTCTTCGCTTGATATTTTTTATAAATCGGAACTCCTGCATAATAAATAAATAAAAAAAAACAACAATTAAGCTGTCAGAAAACTTTATGCATCAACCTGTTTACATCCCACTAAACATTGTATATTTAACTTAGCATATTTGTATACTTAGTATTTGGCACGATCCCCATATAAAAAAGACCAAATCCATATATAATCTGTCAACTTGGTGTTCCACTAAAATATTGTATTTTTAGCACAACTTATCCAAATACTTGGAATACACCAAGAAACCCACATAAAAATCCACACCATCCATATCGAAAACTTTATACATATTTTGTTTAAATTGCACTTAATCTTGTATGTTAAGTATAACAAATATGTATAAATGATATACACCAACAACTCCTCATAAAAAATAACACATGTCTCTAATAATTTATACAATTCCCTGTTTAGATTCCACTAAATGATCTATGTTTAACATGACAAAAGTGTTTACTTAGTTTACATCAATTGTATACAACTTTCAGTTCACATTTCACTTATCCTGTCTAATTAATGTAACAAATTTGTATAGATAAAATACACAACAAAACCACAAAAAAAACACACTATACACATATCTAAAATTTATACAATTTCCAGTCTACATTTCCCTAAAAAATATATATTTCACATGACATATATGTAAACTTAGTATATATGAATAAACGAATTTTAATGTTTTCAGAGAAAAAAATTCTAAAATCCTACAAAAATCAACCAATGAACGAATTCAAAAGATTCATGTAAAAATTGCGAAAAAAATTCAACACCTAGTAAAAATTTGAAAAAAAAAGAAGCAAAATACAGAAAAAAAAGGGTTACCTTCAAGCCAAAACAACAAAATGCGTCGGAACCCAAACCCTAACTCTTCTCCACGGGAACAAGCACCTTCAACCGCCAACAAATACTCGGTCGCACAGGGACAATCGCAATGTGGGAAAAATCGGAAAAATTAACTGAAAATGAAAAAAATTAGTCCATAAACATTAACAAAATCCCTAACCTACTACATTCCTCAAAAATCGAACTCCTACATACCTGTAAAACTTGAAGAGACGAGCGCCGAATGACGATTACTTGCAGGCGTCTGGTTTCAAGGTAGAAGACGGGCGAAAATTTGGTGGAATTGAGATATATGGTTTGATTTTGAGATATAGGGTTTGGCTTCTTGCTACCAAGTATCAGTTTGATTTTGAAAAGACACGAAAAGATTTTTGATACTGAAAAGAAACCAAGTAGCAGTTGGATTTCGAAAAGACACGAAGAGAGATATTGGCTCCTAAAAATCTGGTAAGTGATAAAAGGAAAGATTTAATTTTCCTAAACACACGCACTACACGTCTTAATCTTCACAGTTATTATAAGTAAAAATACTATACTACCCTTATATTCCAAAAATAACAAAAAATAATCTGCACCATTAAAAGTTTTTGATCAAGAGCTTATATGAGGTCTTATGGACTAACCTAAAGGGATTGGTCTCATTTGAACCAATCCCTATATATATATATATAATGGAGATGCAACCCATTATCACTTTTACGACCTATGTGCAACCTTCTCTGGATTAAACCTAATGAGTGTTGTTTGTGGTGTTTCGATTTTCTTGAAAATCGGGTAGAATAATGGGACAGAATTTCTGAAATCAAAGCTGGTATTGAATACTATCTACTCAAGATGAAATTGTCCCATACAAAAAGTGCTAATGGTTCATGCAATCATTTTAAAGATACAACTACTTTACAATTTAAGTTAGCAACATTTGAAAACTTAAACTTATAGCGAACTAATCGAGTCTTTGTAACTTCCGAAATTACGAAGAAGAAGGGAATGAGACAATATGCTAAAAATGCAGATTGATTAGTGTAAAATGTACATCTTGGGGTGTGTTTATATAGAAACTTGGATGCATGCCCTTTCGAACAGGTTCATCCTTTGGTCCGGATCGATTTGGACTACTAGATCGTGTCTCATTGTTCACATCTAATGGTCCAAATCGCATCCCTCCCGAAGGTCCACAATCTTCGCATGCACCCGCACATCGAACAAACACGACTAGTCATCGGTGCCCGATCAACAACGGCCGAACAAGCACATCCGATCGCGCCATTGCACGCTTACATGACGCCTTTTGGGCGATTTTGCCAAGTCGCGCCATGCGAGCAGCCTTCCGCAACGTCACCGAGCCACTGGAACGAACCTTCATTCGATTTTTCAAAACTCTCCATAAAAGATCCTCGCGACGATGCATACGTCCGAAGTACAAAGTGCGCCTCTCAAGTGCTCAATGCGACTAAGTGCAATATGCGCGAGCCTGGGCCCCACTCGTGTTTGATACATGTTTTTATCTTAATTTTGATGATTTTATTTTTACACCAAAACAATATTTTTACTTGTTTGTCCAAATACTCCTAAATGAATTAAAATGACTTTAATATTTTTCGGAGTATTCTGCTACACCAAGCACATGTCGCTAGCAAAAGAGCACATAGAATAAAGTTGGTTGTGGCATAAGAAGTCGAGTCACCTGAATTTCAAGACAATCAACAAGCTTGCAAGGAGTTATCTTGTGGAAGGATTGCGACTCAATATACAAGAAGGAAAGCATTTGTGATGCATGCCGGATGGGAAAGCAAATTAAATCATCTTTCAAGGATAAGCCAAGTCCTTCTTCAACCAGGATATTGCATCTATTGCATATGGATTTATTTGGCCCTATTGAACCAACATGTATCGTGAAAAGAAATACACCTTAGTGGTGGTGGACGAATATTCAAGATATACATGGACAATCTTCATGTGTAAAATGAAGGAAACCTTGCGAGATTGCCTCCTAATGAGAAGAGTTCAAAATGATAAGAGTCAATAACCACTATAAAGATAAGGTCGACATGGGAACCGATTTGTCAATGGGATTATAACTCAATATTGTGTTGAAAATGGTATTGCTCATGAGTTGTCACCGCAAGAACTCCACAAAGAGAATGGAGTAAATTTGAAAGAAGGAACATAACTCTCAAGGAAAGCTGCAAGGATAATGTTAGTCAATTTGGTTTGCCTAAGAGATTTTGGGTCAAGCCATCAACACCGCATGCTACACTCAAAATAGGTGTATGATTAACAGGAAATTATCCAAAACTCCCTATGAAATTTGGATGGGGAGGAAGCCGAATGTTGGATATTTTCGAATCTTTGGATGTAAGTGCTTCATCCACAACAATGTCAAGGACAACCTAAAAGCTTTTGATGCTAAAGTCGATGAAGGTATCTTTTTGGGATACTCGGCTAAGAGAAAGCTTATAGAGTCTTTGAAAAAAAGGACTATGGTCACGAATAATCTATCCATGTAGTTTTTGATGAACCCAATGTTAATGGAGAAGACATAGACGAGTTAGTCGAGAAGAAATATCATCCAACCATTCGAGAAGAGTCCCTATGTTGAAGCGAGATAAAAGAGCACTCAACTTTGATGAAGATGAGATAATCGAATCTCAAAGACAAGCTGGAAGGTTTGCGGTGAATGATGATGAAGAAGTTGTTCAAGAAAACTTAGCTGCGAGACGGTTGAATATAAGACTTACTCCAACAGATGTGAGATGGTGAGAGACCCGACCACACCGAGTTAATCATTGGAAATGTTAGATATGGAGTAAGAACCAGATCCAGAGCCCAACATGAAGCTATGTTCACTTGTTTCATCTCCCAGATAGAGCCTAAGGATGTATCACAAGCATTGGATGACACACATTGAATCAAGTTATGCAGGAAGAGCTGAATCAGTTTGAGAGGAACAAAGTTTGGGAATTGGTCCAAAGGCCTACCCACCAAAATGTTATTGGTACTAAGTGGAAATTTAGAAACAAGATGAATGAGGAATGATCTATTGTAAAAAACAAAGCAAAATTGGTAGCTTAAGGGTATTGCCAAGAGGAAGGTATAGATTTTGATGAAACATTTGCTCCTGTTGCCAGATTGGAAGCAATTAGAATGTTTCTTGCTTATGCTGCACATAAGAACTTCACTGTGTATCAAATGGATGTGAAGAGTGCATTTTTGAATGGACTTTTGGAAGAAGAAGTCTATGTTGAGCAACCTTTAGGTTTTTTAAAACTATTAGAGATAAAGTCTACAAGATCAAGAAAGCTTTGTGTGGATTTAAGCTGTAACGCCCCAAATTTGAAAAAAAAATCAAACTAATCATAAAATACCAATTATCAGGTACATCTCTGGATTTATACCAACTTAGGGCCCACAAGAATAATTGCCCAAAACTATAATAACTGAAATATATAACTTGACAAAATCCAGAAATCCAAGATACATGCCTAGGTTTATTACATGTAATACAACGGAAGTCTAAACATACAAAATAAAATAAGGACATATAATATAAAATAAGATGACAACAACCCCCTAAGCAAAATACTTAAAGGAAGTCCCAAAACTAGTTCAATCCAGTAGTCTCAACGTGCTACTATTCTTGCATAGGTGGTTCGGTGTTAGGCTCACCAATCTACGAAAAATTTAGAAAACAAACGTGGAATGAGTTAAACGAGCCCAATGGGTAGGGGATGGGAATGCATATTGGTTAAGAAAATGAGAAACAAATTTTTTTATTTTTTTAAATAAAATACCAAGCGGGCACTTGGTGTGCAAAATAGTTTTCATGCATATATAATAGATACAAGAGAATCAGACATTAAATTTGCTCACAAACTTATAGAATGATTATAAGTAAACAATTTTTATTATTATCACGATTATGCAAATATAACACAAGTTCAAATGCGAGAATATATTTTGAGTAATTGAAGACGATTTTTAAACGGACAAGGTTCTATGCCCCATTTTAAAATCCAACGTTCGGGATACACAAAATAATGTTGGGCCGATGTGGAATAAACACCGCACCCTAATGTTCCAATTCAGATCTGATTTAAAACGGACAAGGTTCTATGTCCCATTTTAAAATCTAACGGGATACACAAAATAAACGCAGGGCCGATGTTGATCACTCACCGAACCCTATTGCGTTCTCCAACTCACCAGGCCAAAGCCTCATATTCACCTTATTCCTCCTGAGTGGGTCGACGACTCTTTAGCTGTGGGTTTATACCCATAGTTCGTCATATTCCAGAATATACCAATACTATGACCCAAATTCTGCCGCCGTCTCCGATCCGACCGGAAAAATGGGAATAGGCACATGTGTAGTCGAGCAAACAAAACAACAAACGACTGTTCGATTGATTGCCCAAACCACACACGCCAAACGAGAAATAGGAACAGGATTCATAGCAGTAAAAGTAAATGATAAATAAATATTTATTATGCTAACAAGAAAATTTTTACAAAAGATTTAAATTGCACATGTAGTGCAAAATAATTTTACCCCAAAGTTTCGGTTTTTATAAAACTAACCAAAATAATTCTTTATTTTCACAAATAAGTCTAGAAAATGAACCTTTAATATTCATAGTTACTACTCGAACATTATGAAGAAATACGGACAGCCCGCAACAGTTTTTAATTTTTTTAGGACAATACAACAATTTTCGAAAATTTATAGATTGACCCCAAGAATTTCTATTTTTACGAAATTACTACAAAATGAACTTTTAAAATCTACAAAATCCACTCCAAGTTCCTTAAAAATATAAAATAAACCCAAATTATTTTTCAAATTCACAAAAATGGGTAGGACAGTTTCTGGAAATTGCAATTTGGCCCCAAATTCTTGATTTTTACTAAATTCACCTCCAAACTCTTGATAAATTGAAAATTAACCCCTACTAATCAAAGTAATCAACAAAGATCCACAAAATTACCTTTTTAATGCTTTCAAAAATAGCCCCATAATTTTAGTAATTACAAATTAGCCTCCAAATTTAACAAAATTTTGATTAAATTAACAACTATAAATAATTCAACCATAAATTTGTCAAACCATGACAATTATCACATAATCACACATATAAATGCATAATAGCTCAATCAATTTCATGATTTAACAATAATTTTAAGAAATCCATTTGAAAAAAATAGAATAAATTTTTGCCCACCTTTACTAGATTCTAATTTCTCCTACAAATGCTCAAATTAAATCTCCAAGATCTCCTACAATAAAACCCAACAATTAATATCAAGTTTAAACCACAAAATTAGTTTGTATGTATAATCAAAACTTACTTAAATATGATAAACTTACCAAACTAGGTTCAACACTTGATGGATATGCTAAATTCACAATTGCATGTAAGATCAACTAAGGTTTTGACCACCAAATCCTTCCTCCAAGATCATGGTTCTCTTGGATTGTTGCCCTCAATTGTAGCTTAATCTACTAAGTGATTTATTTTGGTTGAGTTGGTAAGTAAAATGGCAAGAGAATTTGATAAGAGAAAAAAATAATATATGTTCTTTGTTGCCAACTGCCGAGACCCATAAGAAGAAGTGAAACTTTTGTTCAATTTTTAGAAATGATCAAATGGCAAGTGATGCCTCCACCCAGTTATTTATAGACAAAATGGTGGATTTAAGCTTGATGTCTAATTAGATTTAATGAAGCACTTTGGGCTCCATAGCTTGGGTCGAAAACTTGGAGCAATTGGACAAGATTAAGCTGAATTCTTGGTTTTGTGATAAGATAATTGTTGGGCTAAAATTAAGTTGACATGGCTAAGAAAAATGTTAAAGAGACTAGATTATTTGGGCTAGCTGCAAAATTGAAAGTTAAAGCTAAACTTTTTTAAGTTAGTTAGCATACTGAACTTGAACTCCACATGCTTTATATTTACTTGTATAATAAAATAAAGTTTTGGGCTGTTTTTTTTTATATATATATATATATATATATATATATATATATATATATATATATTGTTTAGATAGGCCTCAATTCCTTCCAGAAGGTGTTATGAATTAAACTAGTTTATCAAGGAAACATTTAGAAAATGATTTCTACAAAAAAAAAGAGGGACAAAGTTTAAATGCTTGGGCTTGTACAATATTTTAAACTTATAAAATAGAAGTTAAAATGGCTTAGATGAAATATAATCTTTATCAAGAAATTATCTGATAGTTGGCTAAAAGAGTATTGGGTCATTTAAATGATTAGAAAAAGTGATTAGAATATTGAGTCATTTCTTCAAAAATATTTCGAGAGAAAATTGCTAAAATTTCTAAATCTCTTAAGTTAATAACCATCAAATACTTATTTTCAATTCTAAACCAAAATTAATAATTCAAAACTTAAGCCAATTAAAACCCACGTAAAACTACTACACTATATTTTTATCTAAATAAATCATATCAATAACTCTCATTAAATATCTCTTAAATATGATCAAGCATAATCTAATAACTAATGTTAATCTAATAAGTACTTACAGTTTCTAAATTCTAAAATTAATAACTCATGTACTAAACTATTGAACATTTCGATTAAATCCACCAGGCTATACTAAATCTAGATACTCATTCAAATAATTATAACAACTAAGAGCTAATATAATATAGCACAAGTCGTATAAATAAAATAAATTAAAAGTCTAATATTGACTATATTGATATATATATATATATATATATATATATATATATGATTTGGATCAGTGAGTCCACATATCCTATGTGAGTATGTGAGACCAAATGCGGAACGTTGACTTATGTTTTAAACGGTCTAGATTAATCGTTTTTTGTCCTTTTTAAAGATTAATTTATTGAAGAAAATGACTTTTTGGTAAATCCAACTTTATATCGATTATTAGGGAGAGAGTTATATTTGGTAGTGGCTTTTCACATTCCTAGAATTAAGGGAACGTGATTCTCTCTCAAATCTTCTACGCTCTCTCTCAAACTCCTTCCCTCTCGGTAATCTCTCTCCACCGATCCTTCATTCATCATCTCACATAAATATCTATCGCCGACACCTTCTCGGCGATGGCAAGATTGCGGCATAAACAACAACGGCCACGGGAATGGTCCTTCTCTCACCACTCGCTCGTTCCAACAACTTCTACGGAATCCCATGGAAATTTCTTCCGTCGACTAAGGCTCATGCAATCGAAATGACCCCTCCCCGTCGGAGCCCTCCTTTCCGCACATGTCCGCCGCCACATCCTCACGTCATCTTTGTAAGGTGTTGATCCGATGATACGGTTTGTTGGTTTTTAGGGCGTCTTGAAATTTGTGAGGAGTTGAACCATCCGCAAACGCCACTTAGGGCGCGTAAATTTCTTTAGAAGTAAGCGGTCAGGAACCCCAAATTTGTTGTAAAATCCCTATTCGAGCGGGCACCAAATTTATTTCTTTCTTCTTTGTTGGTTTTTTTTATTCAAGCGGTACCAAATTTGTTGGATATTCATTAAAATTGCATATTCTTTGTTGATAAAATTGCTTATGATTGTTATGGAAATTGCTTATGATATTCGTCAAAATTGTACATTGTTGTTGACACCAAATTTAGGTTATTATGTCAAATGGGAGGGGAGAGTGGCAATTAGTATTTCCCACTTTTCCCCAGTATTGGGAGATTGTTTTAATGTGGCAAAAAAACTGGTTATTGTTGTCAATAAGTATGCTCACATTTGTTTTTACATGTAGTTGGTGTGACTTTAATGAGGCAAAAATATTGCTTATCCTTGTGATATATTATGCTTATGAATATTCAAGTATATGCGAAATACTGGGAATGGGTTTGTTTTTGATCCTCACTGTCTTTATTATTTGGAAAAACGAAGTCTGTGCAAAAAATTCAAGTATTTTGGTGATTGCTTTAATGAGGCAAAAACATTGCTTATCTATGTTTTATATCATGCTTATGTATATTCGGTATGTGCAAAAAAATACCGGGATTGGTTGTGTTTTTGTTCTCATCGTATTTATTATTTGTGCATGCCTTGGAGGGACAAGGATAACAATGTTGATTGCGGTATTTTCGCAATGCGCCATATGGAGACCTATATGAGAGGTGGGATCAAAAACTGGGATAGCGGGCTCCGGAAAAACGACGAGGTGCAACTATTGATGATGCATAGAAAGTGTGCAACTGCAATATGTCTGGATGCAATGAATGAGTGAGGAGGCGATTGGGAAGGGTGAAGGAGTTTGCCAAAATGAAATAAGATCAATCTGAAACGTTTGGTTGCTTCGCACCTTTTTTGATAAAAGTATTGGTTAATGTAGTGTTTTTCAGACACGGTAAATTTATTTGGTCTTTTGAAGTACCTTGTAGTGATGTTTGAATGTTTTTTTATAATTGTTGAGTGTTAGTTCATGGTTGTTATACTTTCCTCAAAGCAGAATTCAATTGCTTATGTAAGCAGAATTCAATTAGTGTATGCAGAATTCAACTCTATTGTATGCAATCATTTTCATGGTATGTTATAATGTTTCTAACATTATTTCAAATATATTTTAAGTAGTGTTTGTGTTCTTTGTAAGCGTAAATCAACCGCATTGTAAGCAATATTCAAATGTTTTATCTTTTCAAACATCTTTATACTTCTTTAGAAAAGTATTCAAATATTTCGTAAGCATAATTCAAACGCTTTGTAATGTTAAGTCAATTGACTTGTAAGCACTATTTCAAATATTATAACTTATCAAGTATCGTATACTTCTAGAACTATTCAAATGTTTTTGTAAGCGTGATTCAAATGTTATCTTGTTAGCAAAATTCATCCCTTCTTTTGGAGTCATATGTTCGTCACAGTCTGATATCCAATTCGGAGATGAATCCGTTGTTATTTCAATCCACTATTGCGGAACACTTGCAATTACAACTGTTTCAACAAAAAGAAATAATTAAGCAAGATTTTGAAAACACATTAGCATAATGGTAAACGAGTATAAGCAATTGTATAGTCATACATAAGCAAAGTACTGGGTCAGGACAAGCGGGGTTGTAATCAAATAATTTCAATAGATACAACCTATATATGACGAAAAACAATGACCAATTATCCTGATAGTTTATAACACCGAAAAAATGCATCTACGACCATAACATATATGTTTTTTAAAGAAAAAACGAGGGACGAAGAATTGCATTTCATGCTTCAACAATATGTTCATAATGATAAGCATATTCATATTCATCAATAAACAACATTATTGATACGAACAAGCAACTTGCTGGGTAAATATGAAAAAAAACGTGGATGAGAAATTGAATTTTTCTCGCATTCAAAGTATGTTGATACTTATAAGCACATTCGTAGGCAAGTGAAAGCATGATTGTGATCACGAATAAGCAATTCACTGGATAAACATAAAAAAATTGGGATGATGAAGAATTGAAATTTTTCTTAACTACCAAGCACGTTCATATTTATAAGCATATTATTTGGCACGCATAAGCAAAATTATAGGCACGCATAAGCAAAATTATAGACACGCATAAGCATATTTCTCGGGTAACAATTACAAAAAAATGAAATGATTGATCGAATGATTGATTTAGGAAATTACGAATCACATTTTAAATTGATTCATAAAAAATGGACAATATAAACAATTTAGAAGACAAGAAAAAGTGTTACCTTATTCTTCATTAGTGTTGAAGCATTCCTCCTAGGTGTCATCCATTTTTTTCCTTGCTTGAACTCGGAAATGTCGAGTTTTGCGTAATATAGAGGAATATTTGAGTTGCGTAAAACACGGTGGAGAAGGTGATATGGCCTGGGACGATTTTTTCAATAACAGATTGTGTGGATTTTGATTGCAAATTTGATGGTAAATCATCCTATTTTTAGTGGGATTTACTAGATTTAGCTAATACAACTATTATTATATGGGTCGATTTACCCTCACATTGACATTATCACATAATTTATCATCATTAAGCGAGGTTTAATCTCGGCCATCGAAATCACTATATTTGTGGCTTGGATCTGGTCCTATGTACTCATATAATAGGGGGGGTCCTATATAACCCTCCCCCTATATATATATATCATAGTCTGACTATGGGGTATTACAATCTCACCCCTTAAAAGAATTTGATCCCCAAATTTCTTTTCATCATAGGAAAATTGTAGATCTAACAATTTAAAGCTTAAAGTCTCAAGTCACTACTTCTTTTGTTCAATCTTAACATCTAATAATCAAATAGGTTGATTATACATCGGATCGATACCTAGTCTAACACATAAATGATATTGATGGTAAAATCCCAAAGGATACATTCCTAGATTTCATACTCGGCTAAAAGGTTGTCAGCTTATCACTAGCGATCTTCTTCGTGTTCCTACGACATCCATTAAAATTTGATTCAAGGGCAAATCCGATTATACCCGATAATCAAATATAATTGTCATTTCGACCCTAATTGCAACTTAATCTATAAAAATTTATTAATTCAACCCGAGTCACACAAGTATCAAAAATAGAACTTAAACTCGGAATCAATGTCATCAAATAGTGGTAATCTAATCCACAATCAAGTGATCCTATTCTAGTTTTGTTCTGATTTCTCGGCGGTAACTTAGTATCTACAATCACCTAGTTCGATGTATCATAACTTTGTCTTCTTTGTTATACCCAAACTCAAACATCTCTGCGATGTCATTCTAAATCGCCAAAATTCTTCACAAAATAGGTTACCTCAGAATCTGAATATTGCCTATCAAATAAGTTCTTTATTGAGGGTTATGAAAGTAACTAAAACCAAAAAGATGCGTTTCCACAAAAACCAATCTAATTCATATCATCTAGCGATTGAGTTAAACCTATATATAAATCAATTACTAATTAATTTATTATAACCTAATACACTTCGAATCATCAACCTATTTTTAATCAATTTCCACGTCTAACTTAGAGTGACTACTTCAATCATAATATAATGACCCAAGATTACATTTCAATATTTTGCTCAACCAAAATACCAACAATAAATCTAAATCTCTAAATACTCAAAATAATTACTCAAAATAATTGAAACCTAATGGAATCCATCAAATAATTCGGCAAAAGAGAGCTTACAACATCTTGCCAACATATATAGATATCCATAATCGTCCATCAATAATCCATAAAGCGGTACTCAATTACTATACCCAAAAGACAAGTTGCTTACATCGATCCGTAATTATAGTGTTATTATGCATATCACATCGCAATTGGACTTGCCTACAAAATACTTATCCCAATTGCGGTCGTTAGGTGAGGTTCCATTTTATCACGAAACAAAAATTACATAGTAATAATCCAGTTATCAACTGGAAATTAATAGGTGGTTAAAACCCAAATTGTCACGCACCTTATTCTTGTCAATATCTCTTTTCTGGTTTGAGAAATTGTTCTATACCAACCCTTTAACTCTATTCCCCATCTCATTCCTAAACTACAATCAACACTTATGTCAGTACAACCTCAAGGTGATCAATTATAACGGTATATTCTACACACTATACTGACCAGAATAAGAACATTATTTCCAATTAGTATTTCTTAAATAATCATTAGGATCCAACCCTAAAGATCGATACTATTTCAATGACTTATCGATATCCTAAGTTGGAAGTTAAATAATTCATCCACTTAGGTATATCCCCGTAATTATTAATTCTATATCAAACTTATAATCTAGGCACCTCAAATCTCAATTATACCTAATAATGATAGAAGTAACAAGACTTGACAAGAAAAAGAGAATGTCACGACCTTGACATAAGGTAATATCTACCTACATTAGCGTCTAACCACCATATAAATTGACTATATACAAGATTCATACTTATATCTAACTTATTAACAATTTTAATGCTATAACTTCAAAAATGAAACTTGTAGATCCATCAACGGCCTAAGTATCATCAACTTAACAATAACGCCCTTATCAAATTCATATGAAATCCATCGGTAATTCAATTCCAAAGTAATTTCCATCCTACTCGAGAATCAAATCTTAATTGTTAATTCCATTTAGACGACATGATTATCTCAAAGTAACTTAAAATTTGAGTGTTAATATCGCATATCATATATATATATATATATATATATATATATATATAGGAGGAGGATCAAGTGAGACCATGTCTCTAGGTGAGACACAATGGACTAATCTCAACCATCCTCACTATTAATCAATGGGTATGATTTAATGGATAAAAATATATTAAAATATTAATTTAATCAATATAAGGGTAGTAGGGTAAAATAACATAACAAGTTAGTTACAAAAATGGAATCAAATCTCTTTCTCTCTCATACATCTCCCAATTTCCCCAATCTCACGCCCCTCTCCCCTCTCTCTCATTCCTCCATTAACGCAAATAAAGAAAATTGTGAAGTCCCTTGTCAAATCTAGCTCTGTTTTGTCAATATAACTTTCAAACCTCTCAAACCCGTCCCGAACAATCGAATTCGAGCTTTAACATCAAAGAACACTAAAATCCTTCAAAATATGCTTCAAGTTGTAGAGCAATTAGACGGATTAAGGAGTTCCACTCAACAACATCATGCAATCGGCATGATGCGGGTGGAACAATCTAGCATTTTAAGCAGGTAGCGTTTCTTGCGGGTTCCCAGTTCACTAGCATTCAAAACAATTAGTCTTAAAGAACATAAAAATACAAAGTAGAATGCATTCTAATTAACAAACAATAAAATTTGGCATCTACTTACTTGTAAATATGTAATGTCAAAATCAAGGCACTGTAGAATTCTAAATTTGTTTGTTAAGCCCTGCGCATCATGTTAAAACAACCAAAACAGACATTAAGAACCAATATATATTAAAATCCTAACCCTAAACCTACACTAAAAAGCAACATGAAACAAAATATGAAACAATTGATTAAGAAAATCAACAAAGCATGTTGATGTAAAACAAAAGAACAACATTTACCTCAAGAAATGTTAGTTCGTCCCGCTAAATCTTCTTCGTTCGCTTTTGGAAAGTAAAAATGAAAAATGACTCAGAAACGTCTTTTTAACTGAACTGTGGGGGTACACGAAACGTCAAAAGTGGTCGACTAATCGATTCATGTGTCGTTCAAGTGGTCGATTAATCGACCACGGTTGTCGTTCCGTGGTCGATTAGTCGACCATCTGAACGACACATAAATCGATTAATCGACTCATTTGTCGTTCCGTAGTCGATTAGTCGACCATCTGAATGACACATTAATCGATTAATCGATTCATTTGTCGTTCCGTAGTCAATTAATCGGTCAATGTTTCCTTCAGATTGTACCAAACATACAGTGCAATAAATCACACATTCAAAACAAAAACAGTAATCACACATTCAGAACAATCATACATAATTACATAAAACTTAAACTATTGTTCAACCATAATTACACAGCCTAATCTTAACTATTCAACCATAAATTCAAAACCTAAATTAAAACATTCAACCATAATTACACAACTTTAAAATTGTTCAAGAACAACCATACATAACACAAAAATTTAAGGAAGACCACCCTTGCTCAACATCCTCGTCAGCATCGACCCCTGATGGACCAACCCCATCACCACCATCAACCCCCGATGGACCAACCCCATCACCACCATCAACCATTAATGGACCACCCCATCTCCACCAAGGGACCCCATCCAAAGACCTCGGGGTAAGGGATCGAAACACAGCGGAACATCACCATCATATACGTAATCGAGGTAAACTGGATTGTCGGGATGGTAGCCGTGTTCGTTGGATAAGTCAACCGGGCGGCATTTGATTCTACGAATATATTATGGGCGATTTTGAAGTATTTGAACCCATTCGCCTGAAGAATCGTTGCTCAATGGTCTCCTAAATGACAAAAATACAAAAAAAATATTATTATGTATAATTAATTAATTTAATATGAACAAATTAAATATTTCTTACCCTCTAACATGATCCCGGTAAAGTCGAAGAATGTGAAACTATGTTGTTCTCATGATCATACGTCACACCAGGAGTTTTAATGAATGTACAAATGACTCGAACTTTGTTTGAACAATTGAATCGACTTTTAACCTTTCCGAGGCTAAAATGTTTCTTGAAATGTGCACCAAGGTCAAAAGCGACAAGATGCAACAACGAGTTGAATCGGATTGGATGGACAAGATGATAAAAGGAGTGTAACGATTAAGATATTCATAGAGCCATTCCTCTTCTCCGGTGGTCCAACCGATTGGTTGGAGCATCGCGATTATTTGATTCCTGGTACGAGGCATATCTCTCTATTCAAGGAAAATGACAGGATTAGTAAAAACAAAACCTTCGACTTTTTAACTGTGGGGTGGGGTAAACGAAACGTCATTTTAATCGGAAAGTAATAAAAACTGAAACGAAACGTCTTTTTAATCATAAAGTAATAAAAACTGAAACGAAGCGTCTTTTTAACTACTTTTCAAACGAAACGTCATTTTAATTGTGTCGTTCAGTGGTCGATTAATTGACTCTCTGAGCAACAGATTGGTCGATTAATGGTTGATTAATCGACTACTGAACGACGATCGATTAATGGTTGGTCAGATGTCATTTAACCCTACTTTTAGGGTTTGTTTAGGGTTTAGGGTATAGGGTTTAGGATTTATGGTTTAATTAAACTTGTAAAATCTCTCATATAATTTAGTATAATATGTTATAATTTAGTATAATATGTTATAAAATCTTTCATATAATTTAGTGTTGATCGGGATTACAATAATCACGGACTATAAATCACGTTGCACCGTATGTTACACTATATCATATGTTATCAATATGTTGCCGATTTTTTTTTTCGTCAATTGTAAAATATATCATACTATATGCTACATAGTATCATCATATGTTATAAAATCTTTCATATAATTTAGTGTTGATCGGATTACAATAATCACGGACTATAAATCACGTTGCTAATCGTATATTACACTATATCATATGTTATCAATATGTTGCCGATTTTTTTCGCCGTCAATTGTAAAATATATCATACTATATGCTACATAGTATCATCATATGTTATAAAATCTCTTACATAATTTAGTCTTGATCGGGATTACAATAATCATAGTATCATATGTTATAAAATCTTAAATAATTTAGTACTATATGCTATATGATCGGGTCACAAGTCGTGCAACCCGACTGGCCACCCCATGGTCGGGCGGTCGAGGTCGCAGTCTGACTGACCGACCGACAAGGGGTCGATAAAGAGGTCGTTTAGCCCGACTCGTTGACCCCGTGGTCGGTCGAATCGTCAACCGACCGACCGACCGACCACGTGGTGGTCGATGTCGCTCACCGACTGGACCGACCCGTGGTCGATTGTAACTTGACATAATCGACCCACATCCCGATCGACCGACCCCGATCGACCATGTAGTCGGTTAAAGATCGATCAGGTCGGTCAACCCAACGAAGAACGATTACTTTAACATTTTTTTTGGTTATTTTGACAATACAGAGAGGTTTGTCCAAATTGATGAATACAACAATTATGAAATCGGAGATGAAATACAACAATCACTAAATATGTGATTATCTATCGCTCATCGGTCTTTGATCACGACAATTGATCGGTTGTGCCCCGATTGTTGGCACCTTGCATTTTTGTCTTGAGTGGAACTCTCCGTTGACGGTATTCGTGATCGTTCTCGACGCCCACCTCGTTGTCGACAATAGGTGGCAAGACAATCATTTCCTTAATGTTATCGGGAATCTCCCATTCATTTTCGTTAGGCACAGGGAAGAGAGTCTCCGCATATGCTTTCCTCCAATAGTCAACAGAATAGTACGGTGAGCACATGGGGTATATTGAAAAACCTCTCTTCTTGGCCGATGCTATTGCATGCTCACATGGTAGGTGGTCCAATTGAAACTTTCTCGCAAGTGCAAGTGTTCTCAAAGAAAGTTAACAAAGTGAAATTTGTGGCCCCACTTCTCACCACATATAAACTTTGATCAATTGGTTCAACCGTGAACTTCTTGGCTTTTTCATGAGACTTGCGTAATTTTTCTTCCATTGCGGGAGTTAGATTGCTGTACAACTTCGTGCGACCTCACGCTCTCATAGAACCAAAATCGCAACTTTTTCCAATACTATCAAACAATGCAAGTATAGGAGTTTGTCGGGCTTTTTTAAACACTAAGTTTAGAGACTCGCATGGTTTGACGTCATGATATTATAACGGTCTCCCGAAAATACGACCTCGCCCAAGTAGCAAAATTTGTATCGTTAAGATACTTCCAACCTTTCGTCAATAGCTTGAATTTGTGACATATACTTGTGAAATTCTTCTATTGTATATGCCTCATTTGCTTTGTTAAAAATGGAGATAGTATCGATCTTTCGATTTATCCTCAAGTTGCCTTTGATATGATAAATACAATGAGCATGAGCGTGCATTTTGAAAAACAGTTTGGATCGACCGATAAGACTCGTGGTTCTGGCTCAAATATCACAACAAGGTCTTCTTGGTCACCTGTTATTCCTTTCAAGTTCATAAAAACCAATGCCACGAAGCATCGTTTCGGAATCAACAACGGCCCATGCCGGAGGATAAATCGCATATTTGCATCTTGACAAGTAGCGATAATCAACGTACCTTTATATCTTTCGAGTTAAAAATGTTCCGTCCACAACAACTATAGGCGCATTGAAGAGTGAAACCCACAAATGCACGGGGCCCGTATGCCAAGAAAAAGTACTTGAAGCGATTTTCACTATCAACCTCTAAAGAGTATATAGTTCTGGATTAGTTACTTTCAAGTTATGGGCCCATGCGACCAACTTAGTGTAACTATCCTCGGTGAACCCCTTATGTATGCTAAAGCGGTTTCTAGACCTCCTCGCTTTTTGATAATTTATTTCAATGCCAAAGTCTCGAATTTCATTCGCAACATCAGCCAGTCTATATGTAGTGTTGCGATCCTCAAACCTTGACATGATATGTTTCCAATGATCCACGATCTTGCTTGTCTATGATCATTAGTGGACAAATTTAGAGCGCAAGTATGTTCGGTGCATATTTTCTAATCGAAAATAATCGAGTCTTTGAACTTTGTTGCATGCAAACGCCATTTGCAATTTGCATCAACACAAACAATTGCGTACACATTCTTGTTCGATTTTTTGTTTTGAATCGAAATTGTATTTCAATGCGATCATGTGCACAACCTCTTGAAGCTCTTTCTTGGTATCGAATACTTGGTCAACATTCAAGTCAATATCAACGGGTACAACTCGTGATGTACTTCCGACCAAGAAGAAAGAAGATGCTCATTTGTGAACTAATTTTCTTCTCCGATTGCCTTGATTAAAATCGGTTCGGCGGTGTAGTAAACGATCACCGTTATAATTATTGGAAGGAGATTCTCGAATTACCTCCAACCCATCCCAAATATCATTCACATTTCGATCATCATCTTTGTGATTATTTTCTTCCACCTCAAAATTATGATATCCATCTTCCGGTTGCACGTCACGATCAACTACATTATGCTCGCCCCCGTGGCACGCCACAAATAGTTTTTATCACAAGGGTTACACACAAGGGAATAACCGAACCTTGTTTATTGAGAGCCAAGTACCATTGCACTCCTCGCCTCAAGTAATCCGGACAGAATTTGAAAAGATCAGTATGCTTGCTTGGAGAAATAAATCCCATCTCCATATCATGCAAATTGGGATCAACTTTGCAAATATTTTGTACCTTAGAATATAGCTCTTCATATGAAGTTTCGTACTTATTGAAACTCCCGATGCATGCATTCCATCATCACTAAATACCCATTGCCATTTTTCATCATTGTTATTAACAAAATGTCCAAAATAATACACGGTAATCAAAACGGTGAAGACATGTTGTCCGCAATTAAATTGAAGATAAAAATGTCAAGTAATAGACTATAGTGCGATTCTGTTTGATTCGAATAAGTCGATTAATCGATCACGCGTAATTTGCATAATCGGGTCGTTTAATCGACCCTTAGTCGCTCAATCGACCCATTGTGAATGCGGTCGATTGATCGACTTATTAGGAGAACATGAGTCGATTGAACGACACTCGTTTTAATCGATTAATCGAATCTTTGCGTATTTGCGGAGAATCGGTCGTTTAATCGACCCTTAATGAGTCGGTCAATCGATCATTAATGTGTCATTAATGTCGATTTCGCAAATACGCAACATTCGATTAATCGACTTCATCTACTCGAGAAAATGAACGAAATGACAGATAAATTGAATAAAACAATGCCATAAGGTCAGAAGAACTAAATTCAAACCTGAATGTTGATTTCACTTGCAATGTCGAAGATTGGGAAGGAGGAGATGTACGGATTTTCCGTTCGTTGAAGTACAAACCCCCAAAAATTCGGTTGATATACACAAATTTGTGGAAGAAATAAAAAGGGGTATTTTAGACCTTTGTAGTTGGAGGGTTGTTGGCATATTAAAGTGCTGAAAGGGTAATTTGGACATTTAACATAGAATAAGGCCATTATTGAACTTTTGGAATAAGTAAGGCCATTTTTGAACATCTTCTATTTGACTAGGCCAAACTTGTAGTGTAGATTAGATTTTAACAAACCCAGCCCCTTCTCTCTCTTCTTCTCTCCCCCTTCTCTCTACCCCAAAAACAAAAAAAACCCTAAAAGTATTCTTCTTCTCCCCTCCTCACCCAACACGGCCGCCTCCCTCCTCCCCTCCTCCCCCCTCCATGTTTGTTAATGGAGGGCTAGCCAACAATGGCGGTCCTTTGGTATCCGAGGTGACCGAAATTTTTTGGTCCAGGGTAAAAGCGGGTCGGAGCTTCACGGAGGTGTCTCGGAGCTGAGTAGACGATGGGTTGCGGTAGATGATTTGGGTGAGGGAGAGGCATCTTTCATTTTTTTTTCCTGTTTTTTTTTCTTTTCTTTTTTTCTCGTTTTTAGCTATAGATTGTTGTAGTTTTCTTATTTTGTTCGTATTTTCTATTTCAGGTTGATTTGCGAAACTCATGAGGCGGATCGCTTTTTTTTCGTTGCAAAGATGTAGTGGCTCGTGTCCGGTTTTGATTTTTCTAGTGTGTTACTGAGTCTCCATTAAGGAGTCTTTGAAGTCTCCGTGGAGTGAGTGAGTTTGGGGTGTGTAGTTTTTTTAGTCCGTGTTGTGGAACCTGATTGATCTTACCAATTCCCCGCTTGACTTGTAGTTAGTCATCATTCGGCTCATAAATGGGTTGGCTACGATTGTAGTTGTAATTTTAGTTTTTGAGTTGTATGAATAAAATACTATCGTTCGACAAAAAAAAAAAAAAAAAAACCTAGGCCAAACTTGTACAAACCCCAAAAATTTCCCCATTTTTTATCCCCGGTTTTAACCAGCATACTCTTGTTACCAAACACCATCTTCTGCTCAGATCCCACTAAAATAAACAAACACCATCGCCATCCTAACAGCCAGACCTGCCATCTACGCACACAGTCACACACTCACTTGGAAATGGTGAGGAACTATGTGAGAGATAACGTGCAGCTATCAAGGTTTGGCGTGCTGGTGGCGCAACTTGAATCAATCGTGGCTTCCGCCGCGCACAAGCCACCGGACCCACTCCTCTGTTTTGATCTTTTATCTGATCTCATCTCCGCCGTTGAAGAGGAACCCAAGGTTTGATATTCACATGCAAGTTAATCTTATTTTGAGTTATTGTACACCGAGTGTCGCAGCGTCAGAGGTTTTGTTTTGGTTAATTGAGTAAGTCTTGGTAACTGATCGGGCTTGGTGTCTTCCGTTGAACTTCTCGTACTGTTCGATATCTGTCTCGTCTAAGTTTCAGGCCTGACATTGATTGACGGGGAACATTTTGCTATATTCGCTGTTTTAGTTCATTTGATGAATCTTGGGTACTTGTTTGAACTTTAATTGGTTAAAGGAAAAGGAAAATATCCAAATAGTCAAGAGTTTGTTCATTCTGGGCTCGCGCATTGGTTTCTTTTTGATGACATCTTGGCTGTTGATTTGACCATTATTTTTGAAAAAAGATGGGCATGAAGAATTGTGCATTTGTTTTTCTGGCTAATGTGTCTATGCTACTGTAGGGATTTTCTAAGTATCTTCATTCTAATAATGTGTATTTACATTGATTATATGGTTAGAAGTTCCGTTTCTTCATTCGTATTAACCTTCTCTAGGTTCTACAATATTAGATTTTCCCTTCTTTTTAGTGTGTGGGAAAGTATAAGGAATTTTGATGATAAGTTTCCAATATTTCAGGATTCAATACTGCTGTGGCAAAGAAAATGTGAGGACACACTATATTCTTTGCTGGTGCTTGGAGCTCGTAGGCCTGTGCGGCATTTAGCATCAGTGGCAATGGCAAAGATTATATTGAAGGGTGATGGGATTTCGATATACTCTAGAGCAAGCAGCCTTCAGGGGTTTCTTTCTGATGGAAAGAAGAGCGAGGCTCAGAAAGTTGCTGGTTCGTACATATACATTGTGGTTAATTATTGTTCTATTAAGTAGCTATAAAGTTCTTTGAGATTGTTTTATTTTCTGTGAGGCTTTTACCTTTTTTTTTGCGGCATTTAATTCCTTATACTGTTAATCTATGCCTAAGGTGCATAAATCAGTTTAGTTATGATACTTACTGTACTACAATAGCTGCTTTTCACTATTGGATGTGAATGGGCTAACGCCCTGCCACTTTCTGCCATATCTCATACACTGCTTAAAGATGCCTTGTGTGTCCTTTTAAATGTGTAGGCCTCTAAAGAGCAACATATTGTAATTAAATATTTGAGATTTTGCTAGATTATCAAGGGAAAGGGAACATGTTGAAGAAAGAGTATTTTTCCTTCTCTCTTTTCTTCAAGAGTAAGGAGTATTTTCGTCACATTTACAAATCTTGCTTACTTCTTGAACGATGTACATCATAAACAAATAAAATCTCCCTTTTGGTGCCTGTTAAATGAAACTTGAGTAAGGGGGGTAGGGGACAGGCAGCTATTCAGTTAAAACGTGTGCCAAAACTCGAACATGCAATTTGGTTATCATATTAGTGTAGATAGAGCAAGAAAAATACTGTTTGCTTTATTAAGTGGCTTTGGGAGAAAGGGAGCAAAAACTTGAAATGTTACACAAAATGCTTGTGAAACTTCAGAAAAACGTGTGCGATAGGTAGATTGTGGAGTAGCAAAACTGATATTGATAATCTTCTCTTTTTTGTCAATTTTAATTTAAAAGAAATATTTTCTTGCTTGGCTAGGATAAAACTATAGGTGCCATTCTACAAATGTCAAATGGAACTAACACACTCTGAATCAAGTATATAAAGACTACCGCACACTGAGAAGTTTTCTTTTCAACGTGATATCTTTGAAATTTTGGACATGTTATTGGAGATTAAAATGCCAGACCTCAAATTTTTGTAATTTCTAATAACCACATCCAAAGATGCATAATTTGTTTTTGATCATTTCTTAAGAATAAGGGATGATCTTATTGATTGTAAATAAGGGATGATCTTATTGATTGTAAATAAGGGATTACAATAATATAAATACACTAAAGGCAAAGATGAAATCAACTATTATTTTCCATGTGTTCGTTAGATTCAGGTACGTTTGCCAAGAGACATCAAGATTGTCATAGCTGAAGGAAGTAACATAGGAATTTTAAAATACCAAAAGTTTGAAATGTGAAAGTTGGTTTTTTGAAGCATTTAGTTCTGCAAGTTTAGATTTAAGCTTGAACAATCTTTGATATACATTTTTTATTTAGACTGAAAATTTACTCTAGCCTAGTAAACAGTTCTATAAAGAGTCGACAGGGATAGAACTGTATAGCTTGTGATCGACACTTTACCTTGATACAATAGTTTTTGACAAAAGACTTATGGTGCAAATTTTTGATGCACGTTAAGGGAGAATGTCATAGCTTTTGTTTAGGTAAGTTCCATGATCCAATTTATGTGCCTTGATACTATAGTTTTTGACAAACGACTTATGGTGCAAATGTTTAATGCACGTTTAGGGAGTATGTCATAGATTTTCGTTTTGGTAAGTTCCACGATCCATTTTATGTGAATTTTTGAGGAATGTTAATCCTCTTATTGCTAGGGATAGAAGTGGCGAACACGAGACCTATCTCTCCAACTATTGGGATCACCTCAAACCGACACCGCCCTTTCTTCCCCTCAACCTGAGACCACCATCCCCATTCCGCAACAGCAAACCCAACGGGTAAGACCAGCTATACCCATTTTCTCACCAAAGAGACCAAAGTTCTGTTAAAACTGTTATTATAACCGTCAAAGCTATGATAAAGATGCGCGCCGCCTGGCGCAGAGAGATAATACTGGTAGCCTCTCGGGCGAGGCACTTTAATGAGGCGAGCGCCCCAGGCTCTCAGGCATAGAGGCGCGCCTTGTTCAAGTCTAGGGTTTATTTAGGGTTTGCTGCTTAAAAGTGGGCATAAAGTGGCTTTTTAAATTGTGTTTTTAAATGGGCTTTGTATTAATTAGGTTTTCCCTAGGGTTTCTTAAGTTAGGCCTAATTAAAAATAAGCCCATCCGCTCAGTGAGGAAAAAAAGGTCAAATATCGAGAAAAAAAAGGCTTTTGTATTTTTTGCGCCTCACTTCGAAAAGGCGCGCGCCTTATTTTTGCTTTGCTTGCGCCTCAGCCTCGGAGCCCTGCGCCTTTGTGCGCCTTGAGCCTTTGACAACTATGGATAAAGATAATATAATTCTCCAAAATAGCAATTATCACACTTAATGTGCATTTCTCATGTTCGAAAATTATAGTGTAAGTATATATTTTGTATAAGTGTATAGTCAAAGTAATATGTCTTTTATTCGAGAATGTAATATACTGTTGTTTTAGCACATGTATATCAATAAAAGAAGAAGCACTCATATATCTTAATTCTTATAATGTAAATATCTACATTTTCTTTATTTTTACGAGATCATATACAGCGTGTTGGCCTGACGTGTGATCCACCCCAAAACTGCTCGAGTTACCAAAGAAAGAAAAAAGCCCTAGACTGCCTTCGACCCATTTATGGTCCCGAACCTACCCTAAGTGGGGTAATTTATCCATTATACTTGCTTTATTACCATGTAGACTTATGGCCTGAATTATACAAGATACATGATTAGCTATTTTCATCCAATGTTCGTTGTTTACGCTTAATTGAAGTTAGAAGCTTGTCACATTCTTTATCTCACTAAGAGAATAAACTCATGGGGAAGGGGTTGTGATGAATATCCAACAAGTGGGATAAGTACAACCAAAAAATTTGAGGATCACTTCCCAATTGCGTTAGACACGAGTGTGGCTAAATGGGGACCGACTCCTTTTAAATTTGAAAATGTATGGTTCCAACATAAATAGTTTAGAAAATGTTTTATAAAGTACTGGAATAAAGAAGTATTTGGTAATCTAGACTTCCAGTGCTTAGAAATGGAGAGGAGAATTCTTGAGTTAGATGAATAGGAGATCAAGGGTTTGTGGTCAGAGGAATAGCCAATGATAAAAGAAAATGTAAGGTTTCTTTGGAGGAGTTAAGATTTAAAAGAGACTCGATGATGAGAAAAAAAGTGAAGGAGAAGTGGGTTAGAGAAGGTGATTGTAACATAAAGTTTTTTCATTCAATGTTAAAGCATCGCAAAGGTAAAAACACAATCAATAAATTTGAGGTAGAAGATGGGAGGATGATCACTAATGTCATTGAAATTGAGAGGAGGTGATAACTTTCTTTGAAAATCTATATGGCACTTCAAGTCATGACGGTGTGAAATTTGGAAGGAGTGGAGTGGAGTCTATTCATAATTCTTATAAGGAAGAATTAGAGAAGCCGTGTCACAGATGGTTATACATTGATGATTTTTCAAGAATGTTAGGATACAATCAAAGAGGAGTTGGTAAAGGTTTTTGGTTGGTAAAGTAACTTATGAGACTTACATTTGCCTAATTCTCAAGAAGCAAGATTCGCTGAAGATTGAAGACTTCAAGCCAATTAGTTTGGTCACTAGTCTGTATAAAATAATTGCTAAGGTCCTGGCAACTAGGTTGAAGACTGTTCTCCTTTTTACGGTAGCCGAGTCCCAAAGTGCATTTGTTGAGGGTAGACATATTTTACATTGTGGACTCATTGCTAATGAAGTGGTGGAAATTATAGAATTCATAGGAAGAAGGGGTGGGTCTTTAAGATTGATTCTGAGAAAGCATACGATCATGTGAATTGGATTTTTTGGATTTTGTGCTTGTTAATAAGGGGTTTGGGGCTATGATGCTCGGACTCTTCATTTCAGGCGCCGTACCCGTGTCGATAGGACACGACACTGGACATGTGTCAGATCCTCCAAAAAGAAATTTGGACACTCCAATTTCATACTATTATGTACTAAGCAATAAAGCACATAAAAGATTGTTTTATTTTGCATCACTTTTTCATATTTTAGTTATTTTGTTCAAATTATAACGAACATATATTGTTTATCAATATCGTATTAAAAAGTGTAATATGATTTATAATATATATTTGAAAAAAACTGAATTTGTCGGCCATGTCTTCATGTTTGTGTCCAAGTTTTGGATCTTTTTAGCCGTGTTCACGTATCCTAAGTTTTAGACTAGAAAAGATCCGACACCCGGATATGTACCAGTGTCCGACACCCGTGTCCGAGTCCGAGCAACATAGGTTTGGGGATCGTTGGAGAAGATGGATCAGAGGGTGTTTGTCATTGGTTTCATTTTCTATTATGATAAATGGCAGACCTAGAGGAAAATTTAGGGGAGTGAGAGGCTTAAGACAAGGGGATCCACTATCTCCTTTTCTCTTTACATTAGTGGTTGACGTTTTGGGAAGTTTGGTACATAAAGCCAAGTCTCTTTCCATCACCAGGGGTTTTGTGGTGGGCAAATGTGGGTGGAAGTGTCTCATCTCCAGTTTGCAGATGACACATTGTTCTTTATCAGTGATGAAACCCATTTAAGGTGGTTGATTAAGGTGGTGGAGTTATTTTGTAATATGTCGGGATTAAAAGTCAATATGGAAAAGAGCACACTGTGGGTATTAACTTGACGAGGATAAGATTAGAGAATTAGCGAATGAGATTGGATGCGAGACGGGGGAGTGGCCTTTAAAATATATAGGTACACCTTTTGGGGGGAAGAATCCTTTAAATGTTTCTATTAATAAAATATTCTGTTTCTTATAAAAAAAAATTCATTGACAAATATAGACTTTGTCTATTTATCTTATTCCTTTGGCTACTGTTTAGGTGCTGCACAGTGTTTGGGAGAATTGTACCGCTATTTCGGGAGACGAATTATTTCTGGATTACTTGAAACAACTAGTATCGTTGCGAAGCTACTAAAATTTACTGAGGTATTCAAATTTCTATTTTATCATGTAGTTACCCAATTCTTTCTCCTCTGACACTTTATTTCTTTTATTTATTATGGATTTTTATCTTCTATGTTATATGATTGCGGCCATGGAAGAATCAATATTTGGTTATCTAACAGAAGATGAGGATTATAAAAGAACGAAAAAAGACTGGCAAATTGACCTAAATTTTATTTTATATTGGTGGTTATCTGCTTGAAATAATAGGCATGTGTATTATTGCTTTCACTTTAGGAATATATCATTTGTTTTCTTGTACGTCTCACTGTGCGAGGTGGTTGAAGCTATTCGATGCAAATGAATCTTTTCCCCCACACAAAATTGTTTTTTTTTTCCTTCTCCTGTTGTACTGACCACATGGTTATGATGGGAAGCCTCTGAAACTCTGTTATACTACTGAGAGATTTCATATTAAAATTATTTGTGATATTTTGTGGTCCATTTTTTTTTCTAAACGCATGACAGATCTAAAATTTTATAGTGCACTTTTTATCATGCTCAAGGGACAGAGCTACACTCTATGACAATACACTCAATGGACCACTGTCATTTAGTTTTCCAATACTAGTACTCCAGAGTGCAGACTGACTTATTTAATGTCGTTTACATTTAGCGAACGACCTATATTTCTTTCCTACTTTGAAGGCAAAGATTTATTTGACATGGATACTTCCCAGACCTTTGTTTGTGTATATGAAGAATGCGTGCTTCCCATCTTGGCCTCGCTGGGGGTCCAAATTTAAGGACAACCAATTGCAAAGCCTTGAATGCTGCAATTTTCAACCAAGTCTACATTGGAAGAACTCAAAGGCACTAGTCTCAACGTATTTCATCGTCTTCATCATGACGTCAAGTTTTATTGATAGATAAGGATAATCCACGTTACATGTTTTGTGCAAAATTTAGGAATTAATGGGACTTAGTAATATCGACCAAATAATCCTTCCTTTCTACGTAAGTTAGAATTCTTTTAGACTCCAAACAATCAAATGAAGACGAAGGGCTCTTGATTTCGCGAAGAGGCCTTGCTTTCTAGAGAGCCCTCTTGTTTCTTTGAATTGAAGCACATGACGCAATGGACATATGCTGCACTAACACACCTCCTAGAAATTCAAATGTTGATATGAAAATCAGATTAAGTTATCTTGTTCTCTTGTGAACAGTTGAAGCACATGGTTGTGTCCCTACCCACAACATGTTAGCTGAAAGTATTTCGCTCTCTTTGCTTGCATCACAGTTTGTGTTTAAAACTGTTTTATCTGTGACTGATTAATTGGTCGATGATGTATTTCGTATAAGAGTTCTATTAGTGGAAGATTATGCTGTTCAGGTTTCTGTCAACTGAAATGTTTGCACAGGGCTCAATGAAATTCTTCTATTTCTTCTCAACATGTTTCTATGAATTGTTACACACACACACATATGTATATATGTCCTAATCTAATGACCACTTGCATTAGGATTTCGTGCGACAAGAGGCTTTGCACATGCTTCGTAATGCTTTGGAGGGTTCTGATGGGAGTGCTGCTTCTGCAGCCTATATGGAGGCCTTCCGTATAATTACACGGACCGGAGTCGGGGATAAATCTTTGAGTGTCAGAATAGCTGCTGCAAGATGTCTGAAGGCATTTGCAAATATTGGAGGACCAGGCTTGGGAATTGGAGAACTTGAGAATTGCTCGTCTTATTGTGTCAAGGTTCTTAAAATTTTCATATTCAATCTGTCATGCCTTTTCTTTATTTTTTTTGGGTAGGAAACAAACAAATTTTATTGAAAAAAGAAAGAGAGTACAAAGGGATGAGGAAAGAAAAACAGAGACGATTAGAAAACTAAACTCCAGTCTCTAACAATGTTGGACAAAACAGGGATTTGAAATCCTTATGATTTGAGACCCACCAAGCAGCCCTGAACTTAACCCTATCCCATAAAACCTCGAGGGGTTCCTCACAATCTTCAAAAATTCTTTTGTTTCTCTCTAACACCAAAGAGACCAACACAATGCTTGAACAATGACTCTCCAAAAGACTTTGCCGCTTTTACTAATGTGACTTCCAATATTTAACGATAACAGGTTGATCACAGATTGTGGTTTCACCCATGATACTCCTAATTCATTTAATATCTTGTTCCATAATGTGGTGGAAATATGGCAATGTAAAAACAAGTGATTCAAGTCTTCGGTGTCACCCCTGCACAAGACGCACCAATTAGGGGACAAAAGGATTTGTGGATGACGTTTTTGTAGTAAATCACAAGTGATAAAACCATCAACCATGAAAAAAGCTGAACCTTCTTAGGTACAGATACCTTCCAAACATCTCTGTACTAAGGGAAGGAAAGGTTTGTGTCATTAAGGAAGAAAGAAGTAAAGAAAGATTTGCAAGAGAAAACTTTAGATGAATCAAATGCCCATCTCCTAACATCTGTTCTGCCTTTTCTAATTCTTGCTAAACTCTCATTTCATAGACATCAATAGTTACAGTTCTAATTCTTCTTTCATAGGCCCTTGAGGATCCCGTGAAATCTGTAAGGGATGCTTTTGCCGAAGCTTTAGGAGCATTACTGGCTCTTGGAATGAATCCTGATGCACAGGTATGAACTTTCTGTGTTCAAGTTGCTGTTTGTGTTAATCTCAAGCTTTATTATCTTCTGTTAGGTGCAACCAAAGGGAAAAGGTCATGCTACTCCTAAGAAGTTAGAAGGGGGTTTGCAGAAGCACTTAGCTATTCCATTTACAAAAGGTACAACTAAGTGCAACATTGGGCCCTATGCTGCTGTTAATTTGCTAGCATCCTTTGTTGATTGAAAACTTTGAGCCGACTGTTCGCCCTTGGATGTTTAAGCTACATGTCAGACTTTCTCATTACAAGGAAAGTGCAACGTCACATTATATATTAAATTGTGACAGGTTTTGTGGCGAGGTTTTTCACAATGGGGGAGGGGGTCATAATCTTCCAGGCATCGGGCGTATGCATCTGAATCGCCACATCTTATATTAAAATAAAAACCTAAAAATAATAGAAGTATACTAAGAAAATAGGTGCACACTTATAGAAAATAAGTCAACATCTTACGAATCTGGTAGGAAAAATGTGGAATATTAAGCGATTGTAGAAGCCATAATGAACTATAAAAAAGAAGGAAGTTAATTGATAGATCTCTAGATAGTAGGAATGGGGAATAAAAAACTTTATTTTCTTAATATCAAAACATTGAGATAGATAAAATTGATTTTTAGAAGGAAATGTAACACAAGAAATTAGAGCTTTTATTGTTTTCCAAAACAAGAGAAAAACCTGACAATATGAGGCTAGAAGGCAGACACACACACTAAACAAATAACGAGTCTAGAAGAGGCTGATTCCCTCTCTAATTAGTAGGAATGCCGAGGATGGTCTATGGGTAATGAAGTAAAAGATTTCGTTTTGTTTTCTTTCCAAATTCATTTGTTTAATGGTGGAATTTCAAATAGTTGTTTATCATAAACTTAGGCTGTTAAGACCTGTAAGTTGGAAGTGGACACATGAATTATGAGTCTCTTTTCCCTCATAAGAGAAGCACCAGCCAACGTTGGCCCGAGGCACTTTTCGAAAGCCCACCTTGGGGTGCACCCTGGATCTCTTTTCAAACAAGGCCACTATTGCGGTCTCTTTTCCCTTTTTCGACCAGGATGCTTCCCCATTTTTCGTTTCACATTCTATTACCCTGTTATATACATATATAAGGACCTTTATCTCCATTTCATGCATGCTAATTGATTGTTGAAGACGAGGGTTAAAGTAGGAGCTCCATTTGCAATAATTGCAAAGAAAATAATATTATTAGCCTTTCAACTTTTCTAGTTGGCTGAGTTTTTTGTTTCTCATCAGTGTCATCAATACATAAGTTTAAATAATATGTTTGAGTATCAATCACAATATGCATTGAATTCAAGAATGACGAATTGTAGGGGAGAAATGAAGAGTTGCTGATAGATGATACACAGAATGTGTTCTTGGTCTGGGACACTCTGTCCTTGGAGATATATTTCCACGGTCTCTGTTGTATGAGTTTTCCTGGAATGGGGTAGTAGGGAAGGGGAGCTAAGTACCTAATCATTAAGCAATGACTAAAAACTTTGTTCGAACCCTTGACGGTGATCTGATTAATGTGCCACCTGCGTGCAATTTGGGCTGGGTACTTGTTAAGCTAATTTTTTTTTTCTTTTCAAATTGGTGAAATCTGTTTAACTCAGGACTGAAGTGTAATATCTGGTAATTGAATCGTTTGATTAAGTTGTAAACATTTTAAAATTTGTTTACTCTAATTCAAGTCGAAGAATTTTCTTTTGGATTACTGTTTGTTGCTTTTCAATTTGCATCTTTCGAAATGCAGTGGATAGACTTCTTTCTTGGATGTATATTTTTTGGCATTTATGTCTTATTCATTTTTCCTCATTACAGAAATATGTAGCTGTATACACACACACACACACACACACACACACATATATATATATATATATATATATGTATATAAGGTCAATATGACAATGTGGTTGGAATTTGATAATTGTTGACCAACAATTGAACTAATGAAATGTGACGTATGACCTAATTGATGTTACCATTCAATTAACAGCTTGAGTTCTAATACACTGGCATCATGCTGGTAGGTCGTAGCAAGTATGAACACTTCTTTGTAACATCAAACCTTATATTGTTGATGTCAAACCCATGAAATAGATTTGTTCAAAAGCGATTTGTTCAGTCATTAGTCAATCGTTGCCAAACTTGGTTTACATTGTGACAGCATAAGTACACTCACCAAGAGAGACACAAGTGTTCTTTTTTTCTGTCCCTCCCCCCCACCCACATGGACATACACAATTTTTTTTAACATACAAACACATTATTTAGTTACCGTGTAACTCAGTTTCCACTGGCCCTATCTTTTCGTTATCGATGACGATAAATGTTTTACTTTACTAATGGATGTTCAACAAGATGGAAAGAATTTGTCTTTGTAGTTACTGTTGCAATTATACTTATGTTCATTTATTTTTGAGGACATGAAGTGCCCATTTCCCTTTTACTATACAAATCAAATGCTTACACCAACGAAGAAGAAATCCTCCTGCCTGTCCAAATGACACCAGGAAAAAATTCTCCTACCCTTCTAGGTTGTAACTCTATTATCAAATCCTGCACTTCATATCATTAATTTGTGATACATATGTAACTGTACTCCGAAAACATGTTCTAATTTTATGCATTATATTTTTCTTATATCTAGTATGAGGTGAAGTTTCCTTGTATTGAGTTGTGTTATGTAGAATTTGATTTCTTTATGATTCTTCTTATCAAGAGTGTTTTCTATTGTTTAAGAGTCTGTTTAAGTAGGTTCTTTCCATATTGCTTAATTTTATTTCAGTCACCTACTTCTGATAAGTGGTGAACTTGCAGTTGGCGGACTTCGTTTGAAGGACATACGAGTTGGCATCTCCTTGTCATGGGTTTGCTTTTTACAGGTATTGAACAGGTTTGACATGATTCATAACTTTCCAGATATAGAATGAAATTGTGCCTTATTGTAGTGAGACCTTTTGGAATTAAGCGTGATAAGTTTGATCTCTCTTATGCTCAAGAATTCTTAGTAATTAGTATGGTTAGGTATAATGAAATGGAAAGATATTTGTTCGTGAACTTGTTTGCGGTTTGTTGTTGGTCCTCAATGATTTCAGACTTTCTTTCTTGTGGGCATTGATGTAGAAACAACACATGAAGCGAAAACCTTCTGATAATAATTATCATAACTAGTTGCACTTGGTGCAACAACAAGGTTGTCCACTGGGTCCGTAGTTGGACCCCTTTTCATGCATTAATCTATGAACCCGTGCATGAAAATTTGTGGATAGTGTGTTGATTGAGAATATGCTGAGGACTCCTCAGACTTTATGTTGATATCTGAATGCTATCAGATTTCAATGTCTACTCCCCTTCTGTCTTCAAGTACGATTGAAGAAAAGTAGATATATGAATTGGTCCAGGAATACCAAAACATATAAATGATGAATACTCTATTCTCTGCAGTTTGTATGAAAATGATTGATATTTTTCACCTTGTAACTGAAGTATTATGTTGTGTAAACTTAATTTATAGGTCTTAAATATAGGTATTTTTTTTTAAACATTACATTTTGGATTAATCTTCACATCATACATCCGCAGGCCATGTGCTTAAAGTATCTCCACCCTGATAGCGAGCTGCAAAACTACGCCTTGCAGGTTATGGACATGCTTCGCTCAGATACAGCCACTGATGCTCAAGCACTGGTATGTTCTGTAATATCATGTGGTTTTGCATGATACTATTCGGGCATATATTAGTGAACATAGCTTTGGATTATATTGCTTGTAGTTATACTAAATTTTATAAAGAGATATCCCTCAACTTGAATAGATAAGCGAAGTAGGAATTTCATACGAAAAGTATGGGCAGACAAAGATGGCTCAATGGTCTGTAAATTGTTAACTGAAGTTATTTTAGATGTGAACAAACTAGTGTTGTACGTATAAAGCACGACTAGACTGGAAAAAGGGTTTATGGCTTGGCAGTTACTCATCGTAAGCTCTATCACTTCTTCGCTTGGACATGAAGCAACAAATGAACCAAATCTCTTTTATCAACATGTCTGAGAAACACTGGAACTCATTAGGATCAATTAATTATCCACAATTACAAACACGTCCGCCCCAGAATCATTTAACCTAAAAGAAAATGATATATGTTTAAGTGATATTAACTGACCCTTTGTTTCCTGAAATGATGTTGATAGACCTTATTTTATTCGTAAAATATTAATGCAGCAAGCACCAAATGCCAAGATGTAGGAACTTCTTCTTTTGACGGAAACACCTGAACATTTCCTATTGGACCTGGGGTCGTGGGGCAATTAGATTTAGAATACCTCAGTAAGGAACCTGGAACGGTCCTATTCTAGAAAACTTCTCCAATGGTTGAAGTTACTCATCCTTTATAAGGAAAGCACTTGTTATGTGCGCATGATTTGTAAAAAATCTCCACACACTTCTTTTTGATGAAATGATTGAGATGCTATTGTAGTCCCTGACTGCTGAGTCATTTTTCCCCTCTCTGGACCTTTCCTTTATCTCCCCTCCAGTGTAAAACATCATAGTAATGCTGCAATTGTTTTCTTCAGAAATCACTTGACACAAGCACAAAGATCTCACTATGCCTTTACTCTTGGTATGTTAAATTTGTGAGGGCAAGGTTATTGTTCATATTTGTGTAATTTTGTTAATTGTAGAATTTTTGCTGATTCGTTTCTCTGAGGATTGGGATTTTCGGGTTTTTAGAAAATGCAAGAATATGTTTCATTGTTCTACGACTGACATTACATGGCCATTCTGGGTTAGGAGAGTTCTATTCTCTATGTAGTTCAGCCTAAGGCTTCCCTATTATCAAAATCTAAAATAAGATTAAAAAACATGTGAGTGCTCGCAGTTCGCCTACAGAAGGTTCTTTTTTTTTTTTGAGAGAACAGAAGGTTTTGTTTGATTTAATGGAGAGGTGTAGGTTTCCCATTTTCTCAATTCTGTAATGCACTTGGAAAACCCAATTCTTGGTCGCTTATCTACAACTCTCTTTACTATGTTTCTGCTCCTTACTGTGATCGTCTTATGAGAAAGTGTTTTCTTGTATAACATGTCAACTTCAGTAAAATCGAATTCCTGATATGTCTTTTCTTTCTTTGAAGGCTTGTGTACTATATATTATGCGAGTTGGTATAACTGATCAAATGAGTGAACCCACCCAGAGAAGCTTTTCCGTGTTTCTTGCCAAGCAGGTTCGCTGCACGTTCCAACCTGAGTTTAATATATTTATTGGCTTTTTAATTGTTGGTGACTTAACAATAACATTTTCTGCAGCTTGTATCTTCTGATTCCACCCCTTCCATGCGAGTAGCAGCACTGCGAACTCTGTCATATGTTTTGAAAACACTTGGAGAGGTGAAGCTGCTTTTATTGCTTGTAATTTCACGATGATTGATTTCTCTATTCGAGCTTATGTACTTGTTGATTAAGGCTAACAATTTTAGAAACATGTCTAGCAGCATGCATACATATGTTTAGAAAAGTTGAACGTTGATATAGATGTTCTAATGACTATTGTAGTTACTGATAGTATGATTCTGCTGGTGCACTCCCCCCCCACCCCATCCCTGGGGATGGGAGGAGTGTCAGAGACGGGGATTCTGAGAAGTACTATCAAAGTGTTTTAAGACATCTTTGTACAATAGTTGGATATGACACTGTGGTTCTGATTTCTGTAAAAATAATGTGGATCTATAAAGATTATAAATTTTCAGGATCAGTTAAATGCAGCATATAATAATCAGTTCTACAAAAATGGAACCAAAGGGATTTGCTGTTTCTTGTGCCAAGCTATTGAGGAAGATTAAAGCCAAATGCCTCTCTGTACTAATGAAAATAATCAGCAAATATAGCCATTTACAGTATGTAAATTCTTTTTAAAACATATAACACACTTCAAACATGGAATATGTGTTATTTAACAGACCGCTGCTTCCTTGCTGGAGCCAGTTGGTCCGTGGCTAGTAAGTGAGTTTTTCCCATCTATCCCTCTTGGAGCTTTGTTAACCAGTCCTATTTGCTCAAAAGCCAGTGTGGCTCTTATAGAGATATAGATATGTGCAAATTAAGAATGGGATAAACGAAGATGGCTGGTGAAGATCTGGCAAGCGATTTGCAAACTTGGTTGTAATATAGCACGCTGATATTAGATTTCTTTTTGCTACAAGATGGAGTTGGCTCATCTTGCTTGTCTACATTACCTTTTGGATCGTTAGCTAACCACTGTACCGATGCGATATCTGTCTCTGTAAATAGGAATTCATTCATCCTTTAATCAAAACAACGAGAACAGAGCCTGAGGTTTTTGGTTACTTTATACTTCATTACTAATTCTCATTCTTATTGGCTGTTTTTGCTTTTTGCTGGGGAGTTGTCAGAGGGGAGAAAAATGAAATAAATCTTGGAGTATTGCAGATTGGTTCTGGCTGTGTATCTGCATTTGTTTTTACATGATTTTTCTTGCCATAACTGATTCACTTCTTTAAGATGGCTTTATCCTCCACTATATTTAAGAAAAGCAAGAAATATTGCTTGAGTTTGAAGGTTCCAGATTGTGTTGCTGTTTCATAACTAGCTTGTCTGACACTTAAAGGGTGAAAATCTTCCAAGTTAACACAAAACTGTGTCCTCAGTGATCATAACTTCTGTTTGAAAAGAGTATTCCCAAGTGATCATACGTACAGACTTCTGGATAGAAATTATTGAACTAATGGAGGAGATTTTTTATTAAAACTAATCCTATTAACTCTGGTATACACCGGTTTGCATATTGGTTTTTATAGTATTTGTTTCATTGTGGGACCTGCTTGCATATACGATTGACTGACTTGTTGAAACAAGCTCGAGCAGTGTTTTTGGAATTGTGTGGAGTTCATTGCAAATTGACGTTACCAGAATAATGCTTCAACTTGTTCAACTACAGGTTCCACTTGAATTCAAGGAAGTTCTTGATGATACAGTTGTTGCGGCGCTTTCCCACCATTCCCCGCTGGTAAGCCCCTGCCAGTGCTCTTTTACTTTAACTTAGAGAATGATTTTGTTTATAGCCACAGTGCCAGTCAGCAAAGTATGCAAGAACTCGTTACTTCACCACCGGCCGTTGGTATTCCTACAAAATTTGAGAAATTTGACCTTCATTAGTCATTCAATACATCATTATCTGTTTACACATGCTTCCTAGTATGATCCATTGATTTGGTAACTTGGAGACATTCTTTTCTTGGGTGTGGATGTGTTAGGGTCATCATATTCGGATGAAAAGTTTGGACTCATGTATTTTATGTAGGATTTAAGTGAGAAGTTCATCTGATTAGCTGCCTGGATATTATATCTCAACATCATGGGCCCTAGCTTTTTCTGTTGTTGCTGTAGAAGCTTTCAGACAGAGTGAAAACACTTGGGGCGGCTCTATTTGGTGACAGTTAAAGTATCTGTATGTCAGTTTTTAAAGAAGGATAATTCTTCACTGGTGTCGAAACTATTTTTTGGGCAAGTAAAAGGGAAGTAGGTTGCTGGTGCAACTGTATATTTAATATTTTGTGCAGTTTGCATTTATGTAAACTCTATAGATAGGGTGGTTTGATTTCCACAGTAGAGTTGCACAGAGATAGAGTGCGATGAGATTTTAGGGTGGTCCTTGTCTCCTTGTTACGGAGACTGAAACTCCATTCCCTCAGTTTGAGCATGAGCTAGAGTTAGGCTTGGAGCAAATGCTTTGAGTCCTCAACTTCTATTCTGGAGGCAGTAGAAAAGGTTTTCTGGTTATGCTTATAACTTTTTCATGCTTATTGTGATCCAATACCAGATTACTGGAACCGATGGTGGCTGTGGAATTGAGGCGGTGACATTTTCATTTTTACCTATGTGCTCATTTTCCCTTTGGACTGAGGCAGTCTTTCTAAGCCATGTTCCATGACCTACATGTTGATTTTACAATATCAATCATGTAATGGAACATGACTAGAGCAACTATCTCAACTCATCGCCGTCTCATCGTATTTTCCATGCAAGTAAAAAACCTTGATGCTGATGGTTTTGGAATTTCATCTCATTTCTCCTTCGAAATGAAGGTTGCGTCGAGGAAGGGCATCCGGCGTAAAACTTTGCCACTTTGCTTTTTGTGTGAATTTGTAGTGTTAACTAATTTTAGACAATTAATTGACACTATAAACTTCACACCACCGACCCACATAGTGGGATAAGGTTGTTGATGATTTTCCCTTTGGACTGAGGCAGTCTTTCTGTATAGACTTTATAATCTTTACCGTAGTCTCTTTTACTTTCTGGGAAGTTCACTCATTATGTTTGTTTATTTGCTTCCTTTATTTCTATTTGCTATATACCATGCAGTATTATCTTTCTTCACGTGCCCCTTTCATGGATTTAAGGAGGAATGAGTATTGCTTTAAATGAGGTTTCTGTAAAGCAATGCGGCATAGCTTCTAAGAAGATTGTATTTAACAGTCATCTTTGCTACTCTATGCATGCTCTCTGTACTGCTCTTGTGAACCGTGAGTGAAATTTTTGGTTAGGTAAGAGTTGAAGCTGCCCTGACTCTCCGTGCAATGGCTGAGGTTGATCCCTCCTGTGTTGGTGGCTTGATTTCTTATGCAATGACAATGCTTAGTGCAGCAAGAGAAAATGTCTCATTTGAGAAGGTAAAACCTTTAGCGACTCAGGCTCACTGTGTTCTGCTGCTTCGTAGACCTGCAGTGTCTTTTATTTAATATTAATATTTTTGCTGTTATGACAGTTTATTATTCTTCTGCTATAATTAATTTGGATTTCATGTTCTACCTGTGTACATAGACATAAGGAGGCACAATTAGGAGGCAAGTGATTTTAAAGAAAAAAACAGAAACTATAATGGAGACTGAAAATCAAAGTTGAAAACAGCACTGATGAGTAACTTGTGCTGTGGTGCCATGGATAACTAAGTGAAGGGAGAACATTTATTTTCTCTTGGTTGAACAGATAAACAGAACTATCCTTAGATTGGATAATGAGATCACTGAGTCAAAAACATGATCTGCAGTTTCCAATGTTGTTGATAGATTCATTTTGGATATATTACTGCATCTTCTCCTAGCTTTTCTCCCCTTTCTGATCAGATGGATATGCCCCACCTTTTGCATTTTGGTGGCCATATATGCTCATGAAAACTTGGATATATAATTCATGTTTTCATTCGCTCATGTATATTGGACGTGGTCAGAGTGTGTCAATACATTTAAGCAGTAACGTTTGAAGATATGAGCATACCTGTTATATATTTTGACTAGCTCAAGGAAAAATTACTATTTTTAGGACATCATGATAATTGGTAGCATGCACTTTTTGAAAAAAAAGGCCTACTCTATTAGGAGCCACAAACTATCAGCTTGTTTGTTAGCACTTTTCAAATGGTGGACTTTTGGATCTAAAAGTCCATTTCCCTTAACAATAGGTGTTTGGTGAATGGTGGTTAAAATAGAATGGACTTTTGAAAAGGTGACTTCTCAAAATCCACTTCCCGCACTTTTAGTTGGACGTTATTAAAAATTGGTATTTTTCTATTTTATTCATTCTCTTTCTATTTAAACTAACATTTATTAACCTCACCCTTATAAATTTTTATAGCTTCTCCTTTTGACACTTTTTAAAAATGAGCTTCACTAAACATATGTTAATATTGTAAATGGACTTTTTTAAAAGGCACTTAATAAAAGTCCATGTTTGGCACTTAATAAAAAGTCCATGTTTTAGATGGACTTTTGTTGTAGAAGTGATCCCAAACATGCACTGTATTTCTTCATTTTTAGCAACACTTTTGATTATGAAGGATTTCTTTTTTTAAATTTAAGATGTCGATGTTAATTAACTTCTGTTTATTGTTTCGTTTTGAATTCTTATAGCAGATGACTGATACACCAGTGCATTGTTTTCTTACCTACTATATATCATTTTCATGAGAATTTGCTTCTGTTTGATTTCTACTTAATAATCAGTTACGGAAATGTAGACTATAAGTGAAGTGTAAATTTTCTTGGAGACTTAATGCTGTTCTCGTGTTTAATATAATCTTCCTTTGGGAGGGCTAATATTCAAGGTTATGATGATGTATAGATTGTCCCTTTTTCACATTTTGCCATCATATTCTCTTCCACTGGTTGCTTTAATTTGTTAGCTATCCAGGGATCTAATTTGACAAGGGAGCTTGAGTCTCTACATGGGCAAGCGGCAGTTTTGGCATCACTAGTGTCTATTTCACGGAAGTTACCTCTTGGATATCCAGCCAGGTATCCCTCATCTCGTGCTTTAACATAATTATTACTTGTTCAAAGCGCGAGACTGTATGGTTCTCTGGGTGAAGCTCACAGTGTTCCATAAACACATGTTTTTATTAGATGTGAAAGTACAATCAATTTTCAGCAGCTAACTTTTTCCTGTCCTGAAATGTAAAAATCTAGTACTTTCTCCGCCTTTCACTAATATTTACCTTTTTTTGTATGTCGTCGTTTAGATTGCCCAAATCTGTGCTTCAAGTTTGCAAGAACCTGCTGACGGAATCTAGCAGGAACCATGTAGCAGCTGCTGTAGAAAAAGAAGCTGGATGGAACCTTTTGTCTTCACTGTTGACTTCCGTGTCAAAGGAGGTAAACTTTTATTGTTCTATTTTTGCAGGTCTATCCATTTCGGTTTCCCAAGGATCTAGTTTGATGGTTGCAGGAACTTCACGACCAAGTTTTTGATATTCTTGCGTTATGGGCTTCCACATTTAGTGGGAATCCGAAGAACCACATAAATCAAGCCCATGATCTCACATCAGAAATATGGTTAGTTGAATAATGCTCATTTTAACTTCATCTTCTGCATTTGTTTCTGCAACTCTAGCTTAAATTGTTTCGCGATTGGACTTTATTTTCTCATTGACCAAAACTGCCAGAATTTTCTAATTTAAGGTGAGGAAATCTTGCTAGTCCACGAAAGGAACCTGGCAACAAATTATGTTTTTAATTCAATGAGAAAAGTCGAGTTAATAAATTCCATGAGAAAGTTTAAAGTCAAGGTCCATTACATTCAATTTATGCGGGGGATGCATTTGTGCCCCCCATCTCAAACAGTATTTCACCTCGAATGGGATGTCAATCATTAATCCATTTTTTCCGTAAGATACCTTGTGCTTTTCAAGGAAAAGACACAAAATTATCTAAGATAAAAAACATTTCTCTTGTATAGTTTTTCCATCCGATGCAGCAACCACCATGAACATCCATCTGATCACTTACCATCTCTTACCCATTTTGAACTTTTTTGGAATCTTGAAATAAGACGGTGAAACATATCAAACATGCAAATCTATCTTTTCCTTCCTCTTGTGCCTTGACTCGATATTTATGTCAATACTGTGAACACAATGTTCCAACTGAGTTTCGGGTGCATTTTATATGTTCATAGCTTACCTCATTGAGCGAACAAGCAGCAGTTCTTTCCTAGCAACATCACAACCTATAGATCCTAAAAAAACAAAGAAATATTACAGGCTGCAAAATCATGACCAGATTTAAGCTGTAATGGAGGAATTGCAGCTATTCTTGTTCAGGGAGACAAGAAATAGCAGTTGATGTAGGAATGGGTAGTGGCAAGATGAAAGATGAAACTGCGGGCGAGGAATGGGCGATGATACGGCTGGACAATTGAGGGGTTGGGTGGAGGCTCTGGGTTGCTGGTTGAGGTGGTAGTGGGTTGTTGACCGATCCAATCAGTGGATCATGGTATGAAAGATGTTGGTTGAGGTGGTGCTTGGAAGGTTTGACAGGGCTTTTGAGGAGAGTAAGGGAAAGGGGGGAGTTGGGTTCTTTTCTCTAACTCATTCTACAATAACTTGCTTTAGTCGAGTCTAGGGAATGGGGATTATAAGAAAAATTTGGAAAGGGATATCCTGGCATATGTTCTCCATTCTTTTAGTGTTACCAAACAAGAGAATGGAGAGAATTACATTGAACGTTCATGGAGTCCTAGGCAGTTCTATAATGCAGTTGAAATCTTATAATATGCTATTTTTTATACTACAAACATGCCTGCCCGATGTATTCAATGAAGCAGGAAATGTGGCTTAAACTTCCAGTTGCTCACAGTAACAGGAACATTTACTCAGATTGCGGATAAAACTTACAATCTCGGGTTATTGCTTCTTATTGTTTTGGTCCGAAAGGCTTTGGCTTAGTTTGGTGCACAAATTGTTACCTTCTAGAAATACATTTAATCTTTCCAGAATATTTGAAATCTTGGAGGGACGCGATTTTCTATTGGGTTTCTCGCCTCAGTAGTACTTTTACTGCATCTCAGTTCTATTGTTGTAGAGTGAGTGAAGGAAACAAAAAGGTTCATAAACTGCAGTGAATTTGCAGCCATAATCTGTGCAACTCTTATTGCCTGTGTGGACGCAATTTTTCAACTAGTATAAGAGAGCAATAACATGGTTCTTTGTTCAGGATTTTGTTGTACATGGTACCTAAATGTTAAACAAGGAAATTGATCAACCAGCTATATTTATGCCATTGAGATTTTTCATGCACCATATGTAGATTGGTGAATTAATATTAAACCTTTTCATGGACTTGTGGTCAGTATTATAACTTCTAAGTTGCATTTTCTTTGAGTTCTGATTCTGTATCAAGTTGCAGCTTCAACTACTGCTTTTCTTTTGCCATTTTCTGGATTGCCAAAGCACTTTATGGTATCATTTTTACTTACGAAATTATTTTTCCTTTGTAGTGTATGGTCTGCTGCCATTGATGCACTTACTTCATATGTAAAATGTTTTGTTTCTGCGGACCCTGTGAACAGAAGAATCCTACTGCAGCCAGTTCTTTTTTACCTGAACAGGTAAAGTTATTTCTTAAATGTTTTTTTTTTCTCCTATTAGGCTATAATTTGTTTTTCTTCCATCTAAGTTTTCTTGCTGACAGAGATTTCAATTCGTATGATCTAGAGCACTGTCCTATGCATCACAGCTAGCAGGCAAAGACCAAGCCGGAGTAAAATCTTCAATTGACCTATTTATCATCCGGGTGTTGTTAGCATATCAAGCGCTCTCAGACCCATCCTTATACAAAAGTGACCATGCATATATCATTCAGATATGCACTACTCCTTTTAGGTAATCATTAATAGAATGCCTGTGCCTGTGATTACCTTTTTCTTCCACATGTTTTGCTTTGTACTTTATTTTCAAGAAACCTGCAAACTTCTGCTGTATGTAAAAGTGGATGAGATACACATTCCTTTTTGACATTAATGAACTTAGTTCACTCTCTGTTGTTTATTTGAAATGTATGACAGGGAAGCTTCCAGATGCGATGAAAGTTCTTGTCTGAGGTTGTTGTTAGACAAGAGAGACGCCTGGTTAGGTCCTTGGACTCCGGGAAGGTGTAATCTCTGTACTCACCCTGATTCTTGTAAACTCGTTTTGCACTGTTATCTGTGAATTCTATACTATTATCAATTGCCATAAGCCTCATTTATCTGTGAGTATACACCATTCTCAATCGTCATTAGCTTCATCGTCTATCTTTTCTCATTATCTCGAAGGCAGTTAAACTTTCGTTTCTAAACCCTACCGTTTGTAATTCATTGAGTATGATTGTCTAGGGATTGGTTTGAAGATGAACTTCGTTCTTTTCAAGGGGGAAAAGATGGTGTATTGACATGTGTCTGGGAAAATGAGCCTCCTAGTTTTCCTCAGGTGAAGTACATTGGATTGCATTCACGGATTTTGCTGTCCACTTTGCTGGATAAGTTCTCTCTTTTTCTTGATTACTGACATTAATAAATGTAACTAAAATAAATGAAGCCTGAGACTATAAGCAAGATGCTGGTCAATCAGATGCTCCTCTGCTTCGGGACTATGTTTGCTTCTCAGGTAGTGATGCTATTATTGGTTAAGTGTGTCTGTGTGTTGCTGGTCAACGTGGAAAGATCTGAATCTTGTCATCTCATTTTTTCCATGTTCCCCCAGGATAGCAGTGGGATGCTCTCATTTCTTGGCATGATTGATCAGTGTCTGAAAGCTGGAAAAAGACAAGCTTGGCATGCAGCTAATGTTACCAATATATGTGTGGGATTACTAGCTGGACTGAAGGTTATTCTGTAATCCCCTGTTCACTTAAGTTGCTGATGGTATTCACTCTCTAACTGTTTGCCTATGACTCTGCTTTTCTTCCAGACTTTGCTTGCTCAACGTCCTGAACCCCTGGGAACGGAGATACTAAGTGCTGCTCATGCTATTTTCCAGGTTCTGATGCTGCTTGTATTGTAAATTTGTCAGAATTCTAACCCATACCTTCTTTTACTTCTTGGATACTAATCTTGTGATCGTGATAGAGTATTTTGGCTGAAGGTGACATTTGTGCATCGCAACGTAGAGCATCATCAGAAGGTCTTGGTTTATTAGCGAGGCTGGGAAATGATACATTTACTGCCAGAATGGTTAGTTTGATTGATATTTTCTTCTATATAATAATTCTATTTTCTTACTTGTAGGTTATTTAACTTATTTCTTATGATAATTAACTATGATTTGCTCTACTTTAGGCGGCAAAATATTTCTGCCCTCCTCTTTCCTTATTTCTTAGGGAGCATCTTTGTTATATTCTGACTGGTTCATGTTGTAAACAGACAAAACAATTTCTTGGGGATGCAACTGGCACTATAGACTCCAACTATGCTGGGTCAATCGCTCTTACTCTTGGCTGCATTCATCGCAGGTAACCCTGAGAATTGCCATATAACTGTAAAGTAAAAGCAGCTTGAGCGAGCAGAAGCTCATTGCTCCCCACTCTCCCTCCCACACATACATGCAGACACAAATACAATTGTATTTTATGCCTCTGCATTCAGTTGCCTTGCGCAAACAGGTTCATGAGTACCAGCTTACACCAAAATGTTTGTTTGCATTCTCCCAATCACCCACTTCCCCCAGTCACTAACCAAACATACAACATACATTAGTTTTCCCGATGCATTTAGCTACTAATACACAAGAACTCCTCTTCCCCAATGACCCCCAAAAACTTCTCCCAATCACCCCCAATCACTAAACAAACATACAAATGAATGATTCTTGAAGTATATAGGGCCATGATACGCTGGCAGCTGCTATTGAGTTGCTGCTATTTCCTCGTTGCTTGACTTGCTTCCAGAACAGTGGAAATGACTATTATGCACTGCAAATGTACCTTGATTTGAGCTTATGCCAGTGCTGAACTCGTTATTGCTTGATGTGCGTTTTATTTCTATGAAACTGATTGTATTTCTTGTTCAAATCATGAAAGAAATCATACATTATATAGACAAAGGCTTACTCTAATCAGCCCATGATTTAAGGAAAAAAGAAGAAACATAAACCATAAAGTTAGGAGAGCACTATCCTAAAGTATCCTAAAAATCAGACACTAATGCTCATTATATTTTAATATCTCAACACTTTTTCAATAACTGCAGCTCAAGTATGCTGTGGAAATGGTTCTTAATAAGCAACCAAATAACGGAGTGTGAATATATGGCTCAACAATTTAAGATATCTGATATTAAATTACATTAAACAACGCTATAGAATTTGTATGGGCCTTCCTCATCGTGGCATATGTAAATTGTTTCTTTGTTTTATTTGTGTTTGCTTACTCTACTTTCTGTTGATTATCTTCGTGATTTTCTGTAGAAGCAATTCGGTCAGCTTATACACGCTATATGTGGAAAAGATGTTTGATCGTTTCTGCTGTACTGTTGCTCTGTCAAATCATAATTGATAATTGATGACTTTAACATGGCCAATTCGAAAAACAGCTTGTTTGCACTTGCGCTGGAATTAAATTTTCTCGTTAGTATATCATTTGTCTTCAGCCTCAACAATCCCCATAAATGGATTCTTCTACCCTGTAAGAGCTAAACCTTGATGGTGCACTTACCAAGAATAACTGAAAATTTCTTTTTATCAATTTGTCTGCAGTGCAGGAGGAATGGCCTTGTCAAGTTTAGTTCCTAATACAGTGAATGCTGTTTCTGCACTTGCTAAAAGTTCAATATCAAGTTTACAGATTTGGTCCTTGCATGGACTTCTTTTGACCATTGAAGCGGCAGGCCTGTCTTATGTATCTCAGGTTCAGGTATAAATGAGTTTGCAGACCCTTCTTAAATGGGTTTTTGTTTGAAGTTCAATCTTTTTAATATCCTGTAAGTTATGATCATCTCTAGTTCGAGTCTGATTCAATAGCAATGATATAATTCAAAGAGACTAAATTTCAAAATTGTGGAATTTTTTTTATTGTTAGCATATATGCTTTTGCTTTCTTCATATTGAGATGCATCATTAAATGATTTGAGGTAAACAATTCTTGAACGGGAATGTGGAACTTTGAATCAAGTTTAACATAAAGTTATAAATTAATTGTCAACAATTACATGGTCGTTGGTTTGCAAGTTGAGAGAAGTATACAAAGTTCTATTAAATAATTGCGAAATATGTAGATATACTGGAGACGGGGATGGAGAAACAAAGAGTATGCGTTTACTTTTTACACCTTTCATGTTTCTGTCATTCCTTTGGGAAATTTTTATGAAGTCAACATATGAATTTAAATTCTTCTTAGAAACAAATATAATAGTTATTTTTATTTATTTTATTTTTATTTTTATTTGGTTTTGAGAAGCCAGTTTATGTAGTGTGCTGAGTTGCAAAGTTTCCACTTAGTTATGTTGAGTCAAAAGTACTTATCTGACTGAAACTGTGTCTAGGATGTTGCACCTCTAAGTTTGAAACTTTTATCAAGTTAATTTTCAAATATTTTGTTCTGCTTTCTGTTATTGTAGGCAACACTCGGCCTTGTTATGGAAATTATCTTGTCTGAAGAGAGTGGTTGGGTTGACCTGCAGCAGGCTGTGGGCCGCCTTATTAATGCTGTTGTTGCTATTATAGGTCCTGAACTTGCCCCTGGGAGCATTTTTTTCTCCCGCTGCAAGGTTTGATTTTCGGTTTTCCATAAGCTTGAAAGTGGCTTTGTTTGTTTACATTTTTGTTTTCAGTTTTATGTTGAAAATGTTTTGAGTTCTTGTCTAAAAATAAAATTGTGTATTTCAGTCAGTAGACTTAAGATATAAGATATAGAGATGATGCACATCAATCAAATAGTGTTTGGATGGGAAGTCTGATCTATGGGTTAATTGCACTTACGTCCCTTCAGAAATACCTAAAATTGCCAACTCCACCCTTCATCTTTCATAATTAAAAAACCTCCCTCTAAGTTTTCTCTGGTAATGGAGGTCGTGAATTGATTATTTCTCCCCCAGTTTAAAAAATGTATAAAAGTCAAATTGTCATTTTGTTATATGATCATTCTGCCCCTAGGTATCTTGATGATGTTACTATATTTCTGAAGAGTTGTAATGTTTATGTAGTTGAAGGGATGTTTTTGTACTATACTCATATTTAAATTTTATTGCCCTAAAGAATTTAAAACATTTTAAGTACAAATGCTTTTATTTTCTTTTTAATTATGAATCAATTTAAAATATTTTTTTTTGACTGTTCTGTTATGGTCATTTTCAATAACATTTAAGGCATGAACTTTAATTCTATTCATAGCCATATTGTAGCTTTCATTCTAGTTTGTTGCCTAGATTCTTGAATGTCGCCTAACTAATGCCTTTGTGCATAGTCGGCTGTTGCAGAGGTCAGCTCCTGTCAAGAAACAGCGACACTTCTTGAGTATGTAGACTCTATGATTTATCTACTTTTCTTCTATGTTTGTAGACACAAGAACTCAATATGGATGCTTTTTAGTGGGTTGTTTCTAATGTAGCCTGAACCTGACTGAGTTTTTTAAATTATAGCTGCTGTATCAATTGTAACAAAATTAAACAAAAGAGGCAGATGAAGACCTAAAAAGACTTGGTAATATACTATTAAACAAGACATGTTATATCTAGAAATAAATGAAATTATGGCCTATGACCGTAAACGATTGCGCGATATGATCCGTATAGCCGACCCCACATAGTGGAATTAAGGCTTAGTTTGTTGTTGTTGTTTTACTTTTTGCTTTTCATCTTGACAGGAGTGTGCGTTTTACACAACAGCTTGTTGTTTTTGCACCACAAGCAGTTACTGTGCATTCTCATGTGCTAACTCTCCTCCCAACTCTGTCCTCAAGACAGGTATTTTTTAACTGTTTAATCTTACAGGCTTAGATAAACTTTGTTGTTCCTCTTAACGGATAAATTTTTACTTGTGTCAGCCGACTCTGAGACATCTAGCTCTGAGCACTCTGCGACACCTGATAGAAAAGGATCCGGTTAGTAACTATGTAGAGTTATTTTTCTGAGCAATCTGCATTCTATATATATGTATATTTGTTTCAGTAAGCAATTTTTTAAATATTTGTTGTTGGAAGAACTTTAGAATGCTGAAGAATCATTTAACAACATATGCCAGAAGCATATCTACGTATAACTAGCTGTTTAAAATCTCTACGATAAATTATCTGGATATATTTTTGTGTCAACCTGAAAAAAAAGTTTCTTAAGCATAGAGGCTGCTGTGCGAGAGCTGCGTTACCAGAAGTAATCTTTATTAAAGTTTTAAGAGGTCTGAATTCCAATTTATCATTTTAGGACTTCTCATCATTCTTTTTCCTGATGTCTCTTTTATCTTAATGAAATGTCATTTTTTATATTTAAATAAATTTGGTGGCGTATGCTGATGTACAAATTTCAGGTTTCCATTATTGATGAACAAATAGAAGAAACCTTGTTCCACATGTTGGATGAGGAAACTGATGCAGAGTAAGTTGTTTCCCTGCATATCCTGTATAATGCTGCTTCTATTTTTGGCAAATTGTCTTGAGATGAAAGGGGGGTCTGTTTGGTGAGAATTTTTTCTAGATTGTGATTATTTGACTAATAGTTATTAATACTCAAGTTAAAACATTGACTTCTTTTTGTGGAAAACCTGTGCTGGCCATCTTCTTTCAAAGCTCTGAGCCTCTGACCAGTTAGGGTCTGTTTGGTGAGATTATTTTCCAAATTGTGATTATTTGACTAATAGTTATTAAATGCTCGAGTTAAAACATTGTTTGGTTATCAATATGGAAAAGATAAATTCTGACATAAAAGATCAATATTTGATCTCTATACAATGTTCTTTTTCTTCGGAGAGTAATCTGGTGTTAAAGTGAAGAAAGGTTTTGATCTTTTGTAGATGGGAAGATGTGGAAGTTGAGTACTTGATTTGTGAAGACATTTTAAGGGAGAGTTTTAGAAATATTTACATTATAAGCTTTGTGATTGGATTCCTCTAAGCATTAAGCATATGGTATTGCACTATGATCTAATATAACAGCGACTCAATTATTGCATAAATTGAGGAATTTTCATAATGCTGACAAAGCAAAGAAATAGCCACACATTGATATGTTTTTCACTGACCAGTTTAATTGGATCATACATTATCGAATCTTTGCAACAAAGATTCTTGTTTGATGTCCCGTGTCTAAAAATTGTTGAAAAATGTTCCTGTTTTCTGAATAAGGCGGTGCTCCAGGTAACTGAAAAAGTAGAGATTTCTGAAATACGATGACGAGAATTCAGATATATCGTTATTGGTGCTGCATAATCCCAGGTTTCGTGAACAGTAATAAAATTGCGGAATAAAATTGCCTCCTGATACTTGCTACTGGTTTTGGAATAAAATTGCCTCCTGATACTTGCTACTGGTTTTAGTTATTGAATTCAACATGCTTTTTGGGGATTGTTCACTTTCTCATGTGCTCAACTGCGCTTGATTTATAGAACCCAGTGCTTGTAATCATTTTATGGTTGTTCTCCAACATAGGATTTTGTTGGACATGGACTGTTTGGCTCCATCACTTGATTCTACAAATTGTTGCCTATGATAGTACATAAAATTTTGACTCACATACTTTTTCTCAGAATTGGAAATTTAGCACGTGGCACTATCATGAGATTGCTTTATGCCTCTTGCCCTTCGCGTCCATCACACTGGCTGTCGCTATGCCGCGACATGGTAACTTCCTTACCTACATACTAGAATATGGCATCTGAAAATTCATGCCCAACCTTCTTTTTCATGACTTCTTAAATTTGGCTTGGTTGGATGATTGCATGAAGCTCAGGCTCGAATAAGGACACCTAGCTGTTCTTTGGTCCATTGGCTCTGAAGAGTGAAATGGATTGCACATGCAATGTTATCAAAAGTCAGATATAGTATCATGGAGACTTTTTTTTTATATTTTTTTATTTTTAAGGGTACTGGAAAATGCACTTCCAAAATTATGCTACTTAGAAAATTGGATACGGATTAGTGTTATTATGGAAAGACAAATTTGTTCTCTGTCACTATGTCAAACACTTGAGTGTGGCTAGTTATTTAGTGGTGGATGCTTAGCTTGCATCTCTATAAACTTAAAGGAAGCCTGGATCAATGTTGTTCTTTAGTGTAATTACTTCCATAGAAAAAAAAAAAAATTAAAACATGTAAGGATGTTCATGAAGGCAGCAATCTGTTTTACTTAAACTGAAGAACTAAAGCGCCATTTGTACTCTTTGTTTGGCTCAATGAGATGAAAGGAAATGGGAAAGGGAGTTTACTTTACCTGGGGAAGTGCAGTGCTTTTCTGTTGTTTCGCGTAATTTCTATGATTTTCTTTGTTTGGTAAGTGGGGCGAAAAAAGAGCAGATAGGAGTATGTTTTACATACACCCTTTCTTTTATGTTTGTGCGTAAAGGTTAAAATTTAAATTAAAGTGTTTTGGTCTTTAGATCAATATATGCTCTCTTTTCCACCAGTTTGTTGAATGTTGTATGTTATGTGACAAAAAAAGAATATTTTTCATCACGTAAGTTGTGGCCATATTGTTAGATTTTAGGATAATGACGTATTGGAAAGAGATTGTAAATAGTACATCTGATTTGCCATAAATTTATTTGTTAGTCTGAAACAAGAATGGAGAACCTAGAAACAAGTGCTTTTTGCCATTTTATCACCAACTGTGGTTATAACCTATAATACTTCTAGCAGATTAGGCAAAATCCGACCTTTGAGTTTAGCAATAAGCTCTGCAGGTCTGTCCTCATCTCGCCTTTTCTTGTCACCCCAATATCCAACTACCAACTAGCGTCTGACAAAGCTATAAATGTGTAGACTTATCTTGAAAATCTCCAAAGGTGATTTTTTGTGCAGCCAGTCAACTTGTCCTGACATTCTTGAGAGAAGCATTCATGGTAATCTCACTTTCAGCTTTTGCTCCTACAAAGCCCCTAGCCTAATGTCTCCCTGCCATTTTACTGTTCTGGTGTTATTAATCGATGAACTAATGTTTCATCAAATGTGTTCATTATGAAGAGCATCATGGCATTGCAGCAACAACTCAGAGTTGGGGGCTTGAGAAGAAAATAAATTAATCTGTTTTTGGTTAAATAGAAGAGTTCCTTTTGAGAATTTCATTTTAGCATTCATGATTTCGTTACCTTTGTTTTTTACTCTACAGGTTTCAGTTTGTGTTAGTTTGGTAGGGTTCCTGTCCTTGCGTGTGGTGGGGTAGGAGGGGACATGGAGTGTGGGTTCAGAAAGTTACAGTAATTCCTCAACTTTACTTGCCCACCCTCTTTTTATTCCAAGCAACTAACGTGATATATTTAGTATTTTCACCTTTCCCTCCTCCCCTCCTCCCCCACCTGGCCAACTACTCTAAGTTTGTCACTGACTTGACGCATCGGCGACAGTTGTGATGGTTGGTTATATGAATGAAATTATCTGAATTGAAGTGCTAATATGTTTTTTAACTTAAAAAAGATATTATGATGATATATAAGAGATCTCCAATGCTGAAATATTAACTGAAAAGCCATACTCGGAATCTTATATGAATGTAAGGTTTGCCTACATTATTTCCTCCGTAGCACTTCTCACTGTAAACTTAAGATCACCGAGATACTTCTTTAAGTTGATTGATGGAACAGTTGCGTCCTACTTGGGTTTCATATATGGGATTTGCATACAGAATTGGGATTTACCCTCCGAGATTTTTGAGTATTTTATTTTCAGACAAATACAATTTGTTTGTATTTGTTTTGGTTGCTGAGTGGATACTCTTTATATCTAACATGTAGAATCGTTTAACATTGATTATTATAAAAATATTCTTTGATGAACTTCATGTAGATTCTTTCTACATCATCAAGACATAATGCAAGCAAGAGTCACAATATGGTGAATGGTTCCTCAACTGGTCTGGATGGTGAGAAAATATTGAATATTGAGGATGATGATGAGAACATGGTCTCTAGCTCCAAAGGTTCTCCAATTCGCAGTTATAAGCTTGACTACTCCAGTCCTAACTTTTCAAGGGATAAGCACCTCAGATATCGAACAAGAGTTTTTGCTGCTGAGTATGTCACCCTACATTTTATATCTTTTAAGTAATTCAGCTGTGTCATTTCACCTTTTTCCCATGTGGGTCAATTCCCAATTTTCACCACTCTTTCTTGCTCAAGCAAAGTAAATTCTTATCTTCTCTGCACACAGTTTCTGTACCCTGAACTCCTGCTCGTATTTATAATTGTCGTTATAGCTTGTAGAGATAAAATAGAACTTCATTAATGCGTCAGTCTTTGGAGATTGTTTAGCTGAATTGTTATATTTGACGTTCTTTGTTTTTTGGCCAAACGTCATTAGCTACGTGATTTCTTTGTGCTGAAACGTGTGCCAAAAATCATGTATTGCCTCATACTGAATTCAGAAAAGAGAGAAAGACCGCCCATAAGGAAGATTCTGCACGCTCTGCTCAAATATCATTTGGTTATAGGGGACAATGAAAATTAGGTTATACTCCAGTCAAATAATTAGATGTTGAAACGCATTGATGATCCATATCATATGGGCCCTACACAACTTGAATATATTTGAGTTATTATCCATAACATATATGTAATTGCAGCTTGCTTGGGTGAATCTGATGCATATATCTGAAAATTGGGAATCTTGATATACTTTTTTTGTTGAACAGAGATTCCAAGTTCATTGATTTATTAGGCTTTGTATGTATGCTGGAATAGAACTGTATGTTTTGATACACAAACACGAAAGAATTAAATGTGCATCATGAGAATGAAAAGGTTTGGATTTGGTGTGCTTATGACGCAATTTGATGCATTATTTGACGGATATTACTTAATATGAGGTGCGATTCTCATTTAACCTATGTACGCTTAGGTTACAGAACAAGACAAATCTCCCTTTTTTGCCATGAGATAGTGACTAAAACGTGATTGGAATTAGGTGCTTGAATCATCTTCCTGAAGCTGTTGGAGAAAATCCTGCTCACTTTGATCTCGCATTGGCAAGAGTACAGCCTGCTAAGGCGCATCTTTCCGGAGACTGGCTGGTTCTTCAATTGCAAGAGCTCATTTCTCTTGCTTATCAGGTGCTGAATTCAAATCTATCTCAATTTGTACTTAGGTTCTCTGAACAATAAATGAGTTAGATCTTTTTATATCTATCACATATTTCTTGTAGATAAGCACAATTCAGTTTGAGAGAATGCGGCCGATTGGTGTGTCTCTTCTGTGTACAATTATGGACAAGGTACTTGTCCCACACTTCAGTTTTTTTTGTATTTTTCCTTTTCTCTATGACAGATAACCAGCAATAATTTTTACTTTGTGCAATTTATTTATCTAACTTCAGTTATGCATCACTCATTGGTTTAGGTACTACTAAGAAGTACTTGTGTTGCACATAGAAGCGCATGCATAAATGGAGAAAGTTGGTGGAGCACTATGGATAAAATTATATCTTTGCTGAATTTGATTTTTGTTACCATCATATTGTGGTTCCAAGTTCAAGCCTTTTTCTCAAACAAAGCTCTACTCGTAATTTGAATAAATAATGTTCTCATATTGAGAACTTATGTGCAAGGAATACAGTTTTTGTTAAGACATCGCATGCATCAAATTTGATTGAATACATTCACATGGAATTGATTGAATATATTCACATTGAACACATTCACAGAATTGTGATTGAAATAGGCTAATTTGTGAAAACTAACAGAAAATATCATATATTTGCGAATGTGCATAGGGTCAACTTTAAATATTTTAAACTCTCTCATACATAGTCCTCTACAAACCTATGACCAATGCTTGGAAAGCATTAGAAATTTGGTTTTGTATGATAGTATAAAGAAGACTGACTGTTAGCTTTTAAAAATAGCACATTAAAAAGGAAACTTAGTTTTATGGAAACTATGAGAGTTTTTTATGTTCAATAGAGATAAGTACTAGAAGAAGTAAAGAAACGTATAACATTGTGAGACATTCATACTTTCCTGTATGCAACAAATCAAAAACGAAAATTCTCACTATGATAGTATAGATTTGGATGTGTGAGTTATGTTCTTCCTTAGAGCATTGAGGGACTATGTGGCTGTTAGAAGAAAGATTCTCAAAGAATATACCTAGTATTGCGGCTTATGTCCGCATTTCCTTCAATCATCTCTTCTTTAGCTAAAGATTTAAGTAGGTTTTTAGAAGAGTGAAATAATTCTTTGATACAATTTTAGCCATGACTTACACATGTTCTTTCATCACACTTGGTGTGTAAATAAATTGAGTCAAGCCAAGTCTAACAAGGTATAGTTCAAGCTTGAGATTACTTGTCGAGTGTGAAACTGTGCTCGAACAAGCTTTAACTGAGTGGAACATTTGTCCAGTTCGAGTAACTTGATATTTTACTATTATTTTATCATTAAAAATTTAATTGAGCCGAGCTTCAAATCTTATCATATGAAAACATGTTCTCAGCTTGGTTTGTTATGCTTAATGAATTGAGCACAAATGATATTTCAGCAGTCAATCTCAAGCTAATATCTACTAGTTTAGTTTGTTTTTCAGCTCTAAATTCACACTTCAATGCTGCTTGGCTCGTTATACACCCAAGCAAGCGGTTGAGGTGAACTTGGAAACTCATAGGAACCTATGCTTTGCTACTCCACTGAGTATATAAATGTAGCCCAACTGATGCACATTCTTTGATGTATGAATACTATTTGAGCAATTCCCACATATTTAATTCGGGACTCACAGTCTATCTTTACATGTTTAAATTCCTCCAGTCTTGGTGAAAACATTCTTTCCTTTCTGGATTGATTTGGTGGTACTAAGTTGAACAAATTTGACTCAAATCCAAATAATTTTAACTTAGTTTACTCCATGTTTCGTCAAAAGTTTATGAAATGTTAATTACTTTGATTTCTTTTTTTAGTTTGCAGCAATTTCGGACCCTGAGCTTCCTGATCACCTCCTTCTGGAACAGTATCAGGTTTGCTACCATACATGGTTTAACTTCTGCTTGTCATGCAAACTTTGTTTCACAAATCTCCATTTGATGAATATATTGTGGTCTCTCTAGAATATCTGTTAATGCCTCATTGCTATAGACATTTTTATTTGGAGCCAACTTATTGTGGATTTTGAATTTACTCACTCTAGGCCCAACTGGTGTCCGCTGTCCGAAGTGCATTGGACTCTTTGTCAGGCCCAATTTTACTGGAAGCAGGCCTACAGCTAGCCACTAAGGTATAGGACGGAAGCAGTTGGGTTTGTTTTCTGTAGCAAATTGACATTTATTAATCAGATGGTCTGACATGATGAAATTTCAGATGCTGACAAGTGGGATCATTAGTCGAGATCAAGTTGCAGTCAAGAGAATATTTTCGTTGATTTCACGTCCACTGGATGATTTCAATGACATTTACTATCCATCATACGCCGAATGGGTGTCATGCAAGGTTCATTTGCATTTGACCAAGTTATATAGCTGTGTCATAGAAATAGATTATTGTAAAATGTTATCTGCGTAACATTACTTGATTTTGTATTAGAAAACTTGGTGATGACCTAAAAGGGGCTCCATATGCTTATTATTTCGTTTTTTTTTGTAATTTCAGATCAAAGTAAGGCTTCTGACTGTCCATGCTTCTCTCAAGTGTTACATGTTTGCATTCTTAAGGAGACAAGGTGATGAAATTCCTGATGAGTACCTAGCTCTAATGCCATTGTTTGCAAAGAGTTCAAGCATTCTTGGGACGTATTGGCTTTCATTTTTGAAGGACTACAGCTTTGTTCGCTTCCACCTACATTTGGAAAATGTGAGCTTGATTTTTTTTTTCTTCACTCTATGCTACCTGCTTCAACTAACAATGTATCACTGTGGGGGAAAAACTGTAGCCTTACTGAACTTTGGCTTCCTTGTTTGTGTCCATGCAGTGGAAACCATTTCTTGATGGAATTCAGTCATCAGTTGTTTCAGTTGAGTTGCAGCCATGTCTAGAAGAAGCTTGGCCTGTAATTCTGCAAGCTCTGGTGTTGGATGCAGTTCCTGCAAATTCTAATGTGAATGGTTCTTCTCCAACAAACAGATCAAAACACATTCCTACTTCTGGATACAGCATGGTGGAGCTGCGGTTAGATGACTTTCAGTTTCTGTGGGGTTTTTCACTTTTAGTTCTATTTCAGGAGCAAGAACCGTTGGGCGAACATATTATACCAGTGTGTTGCATCAAATCTAAGTTCAGCAGTGACATCCCAGTTGATGATTTCAATTCTTCATCTTCAAAGTTATACAACATCTTCTTCCCTGTGTTTCAATTTATGTCCACCGAAAGATTCTTCACTTCTGGATTCCTCACTGTGGATGCTTGCAGAGAATTAATGCAGGTATGTATGCATTCATGAATTTTGTCTTACATCAAATGAGGGTAATACAATGTTTTGATTTGGATGTTCCTAAATCCTAATGTAAGGATGGTACGGAATAAGGGAGTCTCTCTTACTATACATGTATATGCTATCCTCATTAATACTCTGTAACCTTTGAAGTTACATGTGCCTTTTCTTTTTACTTTACGATCAAATAGATTTCTAATATCCAATATAGGGGTTATCTTGTCTTCATATTTTCCAAAGCGCATTTGCAGAGTGAGAGGAAGAATGCATGCTGTTATCATGCTGAGTGTATCTAATAACATTGTGTTTGGAAACTATCCGTAGTTGGAGCTGAAATTATGTGACATGCACTTTCTGAAATCAACATTTGAGTGCACAGTGCACAGTTGGCAGTTTGCACTCTTTCATGTGTTTTCTTTGACATCTTTTGCTGTGTGAATATGGGGGTCAATTGCCTTTTTATGAAATCTTTTCAACTTGCTTCTTTGACGGAGTTTTCTAGTTATCAGGTTCTGCAAATTTGGATGGAAGGCCCCATAATAGTCACATTATGGTCTGTTTTCATAGGAAGGAAGTTAATTTACCCAGACCCTTTCTCAATTTCAGTTTGTTTAGGGGAGGAGGGTTTTCATTTTTCCCACGGGAAGTTGTAACTTGGGTTTTCGTGTCAGTTAGTTTAATTTTTTATATTCTTTATTTTGGGAAAAGTCACTTTTACCCACAAAACTTGCAAAACTAGAGTTTTCGGGAAATACCATTTAAAACAGACAGAAAAATCTCCAAGATAGCAACCTACTTTGACTTAAAATGGACATTGACAGTGCTGTTCTTAACTCAATCAGAAATTAAGTAGAGTTTTTGGGACAGAAGCCTATACCTGACTGTACTGTAAATCAATCTGTTGGAGAGATGTACCAGATTCCTCATATCCTCTTGTTCTTTACTCACAAAATAGGATTAACAACAGATATTTATGGGTCTTAAATTCCTTCCCTTTGGCCTTTACATCTGATGCTTCATTTTCCTAGAAAAAAGCACCAGATTCTAATATAAATGGTATGAAAACATGAGGTTCAATGTGTCTCATGGTTATGTCCATATAACATGGAGGATATCATGGGAATAAGTTGAGAATCGAGCAGTCTGTCTTGTTCATAAGTCTTTAGCTTCATTGTTGAGGCCTGCATCCTCCTCAGTTATACCATCTCTTCTTTATCAGCAAAGTTGTTTTCCTTTCAAAAAGTTTGTGAACAAACCAAACAATAGTCCTCGAATTATAATTGTATTCACATGGTTTGCATAAGGTAGCAGGCTCCACAAAAAGTCCAGGAAGTGGCTTGAGTTCATCAGCACTTCTAGGACTGCCTAGCCATTTGAAGTCTGCTTTATAATGTCCTCTGCAATTACTAGTCCTTAAAGGGAGATTTTCAAATTTTCGTCTAGTCTGTACCTATTGATATATGCAGATTGTATTAGAACCCAATTATTTTGATTTCCGAAAAATCTCAATGACCCGAAAAACAGAGGTGAAACCTTTTATTGCTCTTTAATCATTACTTTGTATACTACGGATGCAGGTCTTTTCGTACTTAATTTTCAGGGAAGATACATGGGATTATCTTGCAGTCTTTTTTCTATCACAGGTAATGGTTGTGGTATTTTTTCTTTTTGAACTAATCCTGATTTGCTGATGAAATCAAACATATACAATGCAAAGAAAATGAACTCTATTGCGCGTAATTCTGTTGCCTGGTATTCAGTCACAAATGGTGAGACTATCAATTGAATTATTGGATTATGTAAAAGGAAAATCTCTAAGTTAAAAGTTAAAACACTCTATTCTTCTCATTACTTAAAAGGGATCAATACAAAAAATGCTCCTGAGGTTCGGCCTAATTACAAAAAAACCAGCTAACTTCTATAATTACAAATACCCCCTCTAACTAGCAGAAGTTTGATCCAACTAACAGAATATTTGAAAAGTAAAAAATACCCTTTAGATATAATTAAAAAAAAAGAGAAATTTTAATTAGATATGAATAGACGACTTTGCCACCAATTCAAATAAACATTCATCTAAAAAGTTATGATCTGACGGTCCCTAATAGTTTTATTGTTAAAATTAAATAAAGCAACAGAAAAAAAATGTGTATGCAGACATGTACATATATACACAATAGAGAGGATGGGAGGAGATGGGTTGGAATGGGCCTGTCCCACCAGGGAAGAGAGGACATGGCTTGGATTGGGCATATGCCACTCGGAGGGAGGAGATGGTCTGGATCGAAGCTGTTCTGCGGGGAGGGGTGGGGAGAGGCGGGCTGGTTGGGTTGTTGGGAACGGGAGACTTGCACCTGGGAGGGGGAGAAGGGGCTGGTCTAGGCGGGGAAGGGGGAAGAGGATTTCGGGGGGATTCCAGGGAGGAAAATGAATGAACAGCACCAACTTTTTCAAAATTTTCTCCTTTTTTTTTAAGTTTCTCCCAATAAACAAGTTTTGAAAATTTATTATCTAATCAGGATGTATTATTTTAAATAATTATATTTCCAACAATAATAATGTTAACAACATCCAACAATAATTATGTTTTCCAACAAAAGAAATTACTATATCAAAATTGTGTTTTTAATTCCCTATTTTTAAGTTTCTATTTTTTTATTTTACCAATAATAAAAATGATTTTGATATATATATATATATATGTGCATGTATTTTCTTAAAATTTTATCTATTGAATTTTTTAATATACATATTAGTCTTTAAATATAAATTTCAGTAATATTTAAGTTTATCTAGTTTATGATTTATAAAACTTTCTAAGCTTAAAAATTATTCGAATAATTAATATTTATAAATTTGTGAAACATAGAATTCAAGAAAATATATTAAACTAAAATAAGTATATTTTGAAGAATATAAAAATCATACTAATTATAACCTTCTAAAATAATCTTCCAAATAGCCCCAAGTTCAATATGAAGGTTGGGATAAATGTAAACCGGAATCAAACCAAAAGGGTAGTTTTTGTAATTTTGAAAGTTAGATGTTGTTTTCTCAAATAGGCGAACTTCAAGGGTATCTTTTGTAGTTATCCCTTAGTTAAAATCCAAATATTCGCTTTGATGGCTTAATCTTGAGAATATGATGTGTTTGTTCCCAAATACTTGAACACACGAGGCAATCTTGGACTTGAAACTGATAACTCCGTTACAGGACTATAACCGCTTTATCTGATGTCAAATGAGATACAGCCAAAGATTACTCATTTCTTGGCTGCCCTTAACAGGTTGTTCAGAACTGTCCCAAAGATTTCCTTGAAGTGGAGAATTTTGCATATTTGGCTACAGAACTGTGTTTGACTTCTCTTTTCAAATTTTTATTCAGGTAACTGTATATCATGTTATATTTATTGAAAGTTTTCCGATACTTAATTAATGGCTAAAGGTGATTGATTTTGCTTTGGTTTCAGTAGCGATGCTTCTCAACACCCCTCAGTCTGGGAAAAATTTATTTCTGTCGCACTTATCACCTCTTCAATGCTATTGGAACGTTGTGAAGCTGAGGTAAATAAACACATTTGTGATGTTGAATCAAAAACCTATATGTTTTAGTCTTGGAGTCATTACAGTTTCTTGCACTTCATGTTTAGCTAATGCCCTGAAAGCGATTCTAGTTGGCGTAGAATTCTTTCATTTTCTTACAGCAACTCATTTGATGCAGATGCAGCTAAAATTGTTGTTGCCTTTTCTATTGATTGGTTACAAGTGCATTGGAGAAGCATCAACCGAGATATCCCTTTCAAGAATAAATGACTTTGTCCAGTCTATTTGTTCCTTATTAAAGAGACTTGGTAAGTACCTGATAACTTAGTATTATGAAAACACTTTGTTAGAGTAATTAATTATTAAATGATTCACCTCTCTAATAGCTTAGGCTTTTAGATGAGGTGGTCATTCAATATGGTTTCAGAGCCAGAGTCTGGCCAAACAAGAGGTCATGAGTTCAAATATAAATGTTCCACGTGGAAGGCTTCATAAACAATCGTCTACACGTGAGGGAGCGTGTTAAAGTAATTAAATATTAAATGTATGAAACTGATTTTCTTTCTCTTGTATTAAAACATGAAGGGAATACAACATTATATAGGCAAAAGACTACTCTAATCATCCCATATAAAATAAGGAAAAGAAAGAAAACATAAACCCCCAAAATAGGGCACTACCAAAAAGCTATGCACTAATCTATATATATATATATTATAATATCTCAACACTCCCCCTCGAGGTGGAGAATATACATCATATGCATCCATCTTGTCACATATATAAGTTATCCGAGGGCCCCGTAGAGATTTAGTAAATATATCAAACAAGTTGATCTCTAGAGTTGACAAAGGAGGTCTTGATGATTCCGGATATAATCTTTTCTAAGGAAATGGCAATCGTCTTCTATATGTTTCGCCCCTCTCGTGAAAAACAGTTGGATGAGAGATGCAAAGCTAATGGTTATCACACACGAGCTCCATAGAACCAACATCGCAAAAATGTAATTCTTGCAATAAATGTTTTAAACCACAAAAGCTCACATGTTGCATGAGCCATACCGATACTCGGCTTCCGATTTGACCGAGCAACAACGGTTTGCTTCTTTTGCTCTTTCATGAAATCATGTTTCCTCCAATGAATATCAAGAATGAAGTAGATCTTCGATCATTCTCATCTCCCGCCCAATCAAGCATATGAATACCCAATGATATTAGTGTGGCTCTATCGGTGAAAACAAGTCCTTTCCAGGTGACCCTTTAATATATTTGACAATTCGAATAATCGCATTCCAATGGCTATCACAAGGAGAGTTGAGAAACCGACTTACTATACTTATCGAAAAAAAAGATATATGCCTGGTCAGTCATGGTGAGATAATTCAGTTTCCCAACTAGTCTTGGTATCTTCCGGATCATGATAGGGCTCCCCCCGATTAGGAAGGAGTTTTACATTAGGATCCGTTGGAGTAAAAACTTGTTTACAATCGTAAGCACCCGTTTCTTCTAGGATATCAAGAGCATATTTCCTTTGAGAAATAGCAATACCGACTTTGATTGAGCTACTTCAATCCCGAGGAAGTAACGAAGAGGACTCCAGTCCTTCGTTTGAAAATTGTGAAATAAGTGTTGTTTTAAAGTTCTCGATACCTTCACAATCATCGCCGATGAATTACAATGTCATCAACATAAACCACAAGGTAGATATATCTATTTCTTTGAGGAGCATCGAAAGAAGACAGAATGATCTCCTTCGCAACGGATCATCCCAAATTGTTGAAGAACTTTGTTGAATCGGCCAAACCAAGCCCGAGGTGATTGTTTCAAACAATATAAAGACTTATGTAACTTGCATACCAAACCATACTCCCCGAGCAACAAACCAGGGGTTGCTCCATATAAATCTCCTATTCCAAGTCACCATGCAAAAAGGCATTTTTGATATCTAATCGAAAGAGGGGCCAATGTTTCATGGCAAAGCCCATAGCGAGGAAAACGAATCAAGACATCTTTGCAACAGGAGAAAAAGTATTAGTGTAATCCTGACCATGGACTTGTGTATATCCTTTGGCTACCAGCCGAGCTTTCAAGCGATCGACTTGTCCATCAGGGCCGATTTTAACATTAAACACCCAACGACAACCAACAAGGATTTTCCGAAAGGAAGAGGAACAAGTTGCCAAGTATGGTTGCAATCCAAAGTCGACATTTCATCAATCATGGCTTGTTTCCATCCTGGATGGGATAGTGCTTCTAAAAGCCTGCGAGGAATAAAAATAGAAGAGAGTGTAGAAACAAAAGCATAATATGTAGGAGACAAACGATGGTAGGATAAAAAATTGTAGATAGGATAAGGGTTACGGGTAGAGCGTATATGCGCTGCGGATGGCGATAGCAGGCAAATCGGGTGAAACAGGTGAATCGGGTCTTGGGAGAGAGACCTGCGGAACAGATCTCAAGCTCGTGGCTCGGGGACCGTCTTTCATAAGTAATGCCAAATCGATTAATAGGTGGAGGAGATTGCGGTGAAGATGGTGGAGCATCCGCAATCTTTGGGGAAACAGAAGGCTCAAGAGTTGGTCGAGGAAACTCTAAGTAGGGTATAAGCAAAACTTGATCCAAGTCATGAGAAGGGATAGTAGTTGCAAAGAAAGTATGATATGTCCTCGAAGAAAGTAACATCGGCGGAAATGTAGAAACGATTTGTAGGAGGTGAGTAGCGGTAACCCTTCCGAGAACGGAGTAACCAAGAAAAATGCACTTGATAGATCGAGCAGGACAATTTATCACGACTAGGAGATAGGTCATGAATAAAACAAGTACAACCAAAAATACGAGGGGGAACAACATATACAGTTTGTAGGGTGCAAAATAGAGTAGGGAACCCGACCATTCAACACAGAGGATGGCATTCGATTTATCAAATAAGTGGCGGTCAGGACATGAGATCACCCCAAAACTTTAAAGGTGCATTGGCATAGATCGATAAGGTGCGGTATGCGGTCAACAATGGTCTCATGTTTTTCGCCTACCCCATTTTGTTGAGGAGTATGAGGACATCGGATTGATGTATAATGCCGTTGGAACGTGTAAAGGAATTGAAACGGTCAGAGAAATATTCTTTTGTATTATCACTACGCAAGACACGATTTATTTTACCAAATTGAGTCTTAATTTCTGAGCAAAAAGTTTCAAAAATACCAAACAACTCAGAACGATTTTTCATTAGAAATACCCAAGTACATCGAGAGAAATCATCAATGAAAGTGACATAATACCGATAAACTAGGATAGACGGACCACGACTCGGACCCCAAACATCAGAATGAACAATATCAAAGAGAGCTTCACGATTAGAAAAAGAGGCTCGAACATGTTTGCCTAATTGACAAGACTCACAATTTAAAGATTCCAAGTGTGAAAGACCTGGTACCATTGTTTTTAATTTGGGTAGACTCGGGTGACCCAAACGACGATGTCGAAGATCAGGAGATGCACTAGCGGCACGTAGAGTTGAATTTGTTGGTTGAAGGTAGTAGAGACCACGAGATTCGAGATCTGCGCCAATCACCCGCCCGCCGTACTCGATCTTGTATCAAAAATGAATCGAAGTGAAAGTTATGGTGCAATTTAAGGAACGAGTTAATTTACTTATGGATATCAAATTAAAAGGACAATTAGGAACCAATAAGACTGAACTCAATCCCAACTCCAGTGGCCTGGATTTAGACCAGTAACATAATGGGGAAATTTAGTTTGTGATATTTCTGAGAAAACAGAGGAATTACCAGTCACATGATCAGAAGCACCGGAATCCAAAACCCATCCCATTGGTGTAGAGTGAGAGAGACAAACCGTAGAATTATGAGTGTGAGCTATAGTGGCTGAAGAGGGTGACTGTTGGGCTGCCTTCAGCCGTAAATACTCTTTATATTCACTTGGAGATAAAACAAACTCACAATTAGATTTCGACAAGTTCGTACCATTAAATTTGTCGGTTTTAATGGTTGTGGACCCTTGAAAGGCGAACAAGACGACATCCGTTGTTTTGAAAGACGAATTAGACATTATGACTTAAATAACTGGACGTGAACAGTGTTTTCCGGCGTAAATAATATTTGCCGGCAGAACAATATTTTTCTGGGGATGTAAACAGTTATTCTGGAATGAACAGTGTTTTGTGAATAGTACTGGCGTGAACAGTAACGCCGTGGACAGTCGCCGTGAACAGTGATTCCGATCAGAACAAAAAGGGAACTGAAAACTTAATGTTCCTGAAAATGGAACCTGGAAACTGAAACTGGGATTTCTGGAAATTAGAATGTAGAAACTGAAAAATGGAAACTGGGATTGCTGAAAAAAAAAAAAATAGGATTTGGGAACCTTGCTCTATGATACCATATGAAACTGATTTTCTTTCTCTTGTATTAAAACATGAAGGGAATACAACATTATATAGGCAAAAGACTACTCTAATCATCCCATAAAATAAGGAAAAGAAAGAAAACATAAACCCCCAAAATAGGGCACTACCCTAAAGTTAAGGCACTAATCTATATATATATTATAATATCTCAACAAAATGATTCACCTCTCTAATAACTTAAGCTTTTAGATGGGTGGTCATTCAATACACTTGAAGGAATCTCAGATTCATCTGCTTATCTTGTTATCTATCTGCAATAATCATTGACATTTGTCTACATCATGACTTCTGGAGTACAATTTTCATTTAGTTCATGACTTTTTACTATCTGCCATAGTAACAACTATTTGCCGATCTACTATCTTGTTTTTCAGTATTTGCTTCGACATTATTTTGCTGATTTGTTGAATTGTTGACTGCTCGGTTTCCCACTGTTGACTAGAACTTAACCTTACTGAATTATCGCTATAGGTCTAGTTGTGAAATCATGATTATTTCCATCTCTAGTATTGCCTCCAATCAGTTGTTCTTCTGTAACTAACGCTTGCTGCCTATGAGACAATCTAGAAATTTTGAAGCACTAATGGATCCTGAATGGATTACCTAAGTTCTCCATTAGAAGTCCTCTGCTGAATTCAAGGATTTCAATCTTGATTCAGAACCCCACTTGCATTGTTCCCATTCTGAAGACACGGGTCGTGCTTGATTATGAAATGAATTCTCGAGTATCCTCTTTCTTTTACTCATATTCATCACAATCTTAAGTTGGAGGTTCCAGTTTCCAAGGTGTGGGGTCAAGGTCCCGCTTGCCTTTTGAACTCTCGTCCTCTTCTTGTTCATCTGGACCAATTACTCCAGAAGCTGCACTACAACCTGTTCCTTACTTCATGGCATTATGGTATTGCAAATTACCTGAGTAGCCAGCTGCCTGATACGTTACCAAAACAAGGTGCAATCGGCGAACATAACAAAGATACTATAAATCAAGGAGCTCAATTTCAAAGATGTAGTCTGTCAGGAAATACCCAAATTAGTATACCCTGAAAGCAGAGTAAACTAACATTGAATATAGGGATAATTACAAAGTTAAAAATAAAAAAAATCTCAGGGTTGGTGTAATTACAAAAAACATGCCCAGAGAAGTTTCAAATTACAGAAACCCCCTTGAGGTTTTATTTCATCTTATATTTTGCTCCAAGTGCTAGTTGACCTGATGGGATTTGCCAACATCATTAAATATTTTACAATTACATCCAACTTTTCTAAATATTACAATAGCGAAACAAAAAGCTAGGGCTATTTGTAATATTCAGAAATGTTGAGGGATAATTATAAAGTGCATGACAAAAAGTTTTTAGCTATTTTTAATATTTAGGAAAGCTAATAGATGTAATTGTAAAATATTTGATGAGGTTAGCAAATTCTATCAGTTCAACTAAAGTTGGGGTAAACTGTAAGACGAAATCAAAACTTAGGGGGTTTCTGTAATTTTGAATCATTTATGTGTGTTCTTATAATTACCCCAAACCTCATTTTTTTTTTTTGTAATTATCTATTGAATAAATTCTGCCAAAAGTTATCTTTATTTGAAACTACAAAGAGCTTATATGTGTGGAACCTCTACTAGAATATGAAAATTTCTAATTTGGACTAAACTTCAATTGGGCCAGCTCAAAATAAAAGTAGAAAAACAAGAATACTCTTAAAACCGTGCTGCCATAGTACCTCCTGAGCAATATGTTACTGTAATTATTGATTGAAATATGATGTCAACTAAAACAAAAGGACCAATAAATATCAAATTATGTTTCTTTAACTACTTATAATTTGACTTAAAATATGAAATCACCTGATCACGTCCATTAGAATGTGGGTGTGATTTAAGTCCTCTGTCACTGAGTCAATTTGTTAAACTAAGAAGAGCGAGAAGATTATAGCTTTTATCATTACACTTTAATGTCTCTATCTTAGAAAGAAATAACTTATTATTCATAAAATGATTCTCTGGGTAGTTCCCATTGACCATGTTAAACGTAAAATGTATATATAATTAGATGAGTATTTTAGGGAAACATGTTTTAGTACTTTAGGGAGTGGGTTGAGGACCTTATCGTATATGTCTATGTGTATATCTATGTAACCATTTAATTGTATCAAGTTCTTTTAAACTATTCTTTCATGGTATCAAAGCCAGAGAACAAAATTAGGGTTTGGGTGGTTTGAGTGTTCTTCCAGTTAGGGTTGTTTGTTTGAGTGTTCTTCCAGTTAGGGTTTTGTGGGTACACATAAATATCTTCTTTTTTTTCTGGCCGACTTTTCTCACCTCCGCTCCAGCAGGTTGCGACCAGTGATTCGCACCGCACACGCGAACAGTAATTTGCTTGAAACAGTGACCTCAACGTGAACACTGATTCCGACGTGAACAGTGATTGTGTGAACAATGAATTCGGGCTTGAACAGTGAATCCGGGCTGTGAACAATGATTACAGTGACAGTGATCGTGGCACAAACAGTGATGCCGCTATGAACAGTAATTTGAGTGGTGTGATTCCAATAAGGGGAAAAACAAATCTGAAACTGAAGAAAAAAAAAATACTAATGTTTCTGAAAAAAAAAGAATTAGGGTTTGTGAATCTTGCTCTATGATACCATGTGAAACTGGTTTTATTTCTTGTGTAAATCATGAGAGAAAACATACATTATATAGGCAAGAACTTTCCTAACCATTGGAATGAATTAAGGAAAAGAGGAAACACCACAACCTAAAGTTAAGGCACTATCGCCACTAATTATATATTTTATAATATCTCAACAAAGGCATACGTTTGATATTTTCCTCCCCGAGTGCACAAAGGCTAAGGAATCCATTAATTATTTCACAATGATTTACCATACCAATAACTTCACTCACAATAGAATTACGAATTTGTAAAAATAAACGAGCGTCATCGCGTAGCGAAGACACCTTGGAATCATCGCTAGGTGGGTCATCAGTTAAGTGATTATCCATAGAAATACTATGCAAATAGAGTCGAACAGTTTTACTCCAGGCTAAATAATTAGGACCTAGTTAGTTTATGGTCGGTGATTTTGAACATACCGGAATCATCTCAGAACATCCATAGATTGTTTTTCATCTATATTTGTGAATATTAATCTAATAACGAAGCCAAAACACTCAACAAAATCCGACCAAATTCAGAGTAGAAGCTGAATTTGGACAAAAGTCAATCTTGGTCGAACAGAGACAAGATGTTGATTGAACAAATGGGATGAGGCCGGCGAAATGGCGATGGTGTGCAACGGCGTGACATTTGCAACTGGGAAAATGGGTGAATCATGTGTGATACAGAACCCAAAATCAGAGGAAAAAAAATGTTTCTGGCGCGTGTGAATGGTCACGCGCCACGAACAGTCACGGACTCTGGGGAATGGATAATCGGCGTGAGGTGCTGCCGGTGGTGGCAGTGGTGAGACAGGAAACCGACGCGTGAGATAGGGCGCAATTCTACGGTCCCTGTGTGTGTGGGCATCACGTGCCGTCGAAGATGACCGGAATCTGGGGATAGGTAGATCAAGGGGAGGGGGCGCAACCTGCTCGAGCGGAGGTGAGATAAGTCGCCCAGAAAAAAATTTTGTGTACCCATAAAACCCTAACTAGAAGAACACGAAAACCCTAATTTTATTCTCTGGAACTTGATACTATCTTCATCAAATGGTTACATATATATACACATGTGATTGGAGACATACCATAAAGTTCGCAACCAACTCCCTAAAGTACTAAAACATATTTCCGTAAAATACTCATATGTAGTTATATATATATTTACTTTACCAGTTCCTAATGAACAAGATGGTGAGGTTTTTTCGAATCCCAAGAGATACAGGAGATTAGTTGGGAAATTAAACTATCTCATCGTTACTCATCCAGATATTGCGTATTCAATAAGTGTGATAAATCAATATATGTCTTTCCCAACAAAAGACCATTGGAAAGCTGTTGAGCATATTTTGTGCTATTTGAAAAGAGCACACAGGCGAGGAATTCTATATAGCAATCACGGGCATACTAGATTGAAGGTTTTGAGATCGATGGCGGAATCAAGGAAGATCTAAGATCTACTTCAGGTTATTGTGTATTTGTTGGAGCCAATTTGGTGTCATGGAAAAGCAAAATGCAAAATGTGGTCTCACGTTCAAGTGCAGGATCAGGGGCTAAGTTATGGTGCGATAACCAAGCTGCACTTCGCATTGTATCCAATCCAGTCTTTCATGAACTAACAAAACATAAAAAAGAATTAACTGTCTCTACGTTCGTGAAAAGATTCAAAAAGGTTTGATTTCTACAGGAAACGTGAAAACTTGAAAACTGGAGAACAATTGGGGGATATCTTCACAAAAGCTCTTAATGGGTTTCGGGTGAATTATCTTTGTAACAAGCTCAGCATAATCAATATTTATGCTCCAACTTGAGGGGGAGTGTTAAAGTAAATGTATATATAATTAGATATGAGTATTTTAGGGAAACATGTTTTAGTACTTTAGGGAGTGGGTTGAGGACTTTATGTTATGTCTCCAATCACATGTGCATATATATATGTGACCATTTAATGAAGATAGTATCAAGTTCTCTGAAACTATTCTTTCGAGTAATATCAGCCACTATAGTCACTTTTTATAGGTCTACTTTTGTTCTTTAGCAAAACATTGTTTCCTTTTTTCCCTTATCTGTCTTTATGAAATTGACATCACTGCTTGGGCGGTTGAAGTGTAGAAAAATTACTTTTTGTTCTCTTACTCTGTGAAGGAACTTGTATGTGTGTGTGTCTCGCAAAGTTGAGCAAGTTTTGCAGATGTAACTAGTTAGAATGAGGGTTACAGTTGAATCTGGTTCTATCTTAGCATGACCATCCTCAAACTATTACTTGAGTAACATGGTATGAATCAGGCTGATGGTTTCTTCTATTACAGGAAACTCTGAAATTGGGGCACATGGCCTTACCCAGCTGGTGTCGATAACCAGAGCTTGTCTAAATGCAACAGCTAGTCTGACTAATGATTGCGTTCAGGCAATTCATCAACTGGAAAATAAGAGGTCCAACTTGCGCAAGATGCTGCTCTTGAAGCTTGCCTGTTCTGTTGAACTATTCTTTTCATATGCCGCACTAGCTTTTGCGTTAGAAGGTCCTGGAGAGAGCCGAGAAAGTAATCCCGTTTTATATAGAACATTGCATCTTAGCATTCTGTGTATCCAATCTGTGCTCACTGATTCTAACATACAGGTTACCCTATTGGGCCTATTCTAGTATTTCTCCATGTCGAGGTGTTCACATTTAAAAATAAGGGATAATTTCATGCGGTTTGGGCAAATTAAAAAAAAAAAAAAAAACAGAGATGATTACAAAACAAACCTGTAGGTTTGATTCTGTCTTAAATTTAAGGGGGTATCTGTAATATTTTTATATATGTCGGGGGGGTTTTGAAATGTTTTTTTGCTTATGAAGGGGAAAATGTAGGTCAGAATCAAACCTCAAGGTTTTTTTTTTGCAAAGTTCAAAAACCTCTTGTTTTTTTTGTAATTAGCCCGAACCGCAGGGGGTTTTGTAATTATCCCTTGAAAATAATTAACATAGGTTTACCTGCAGATTCAAGCAGTTGGCTTGCAAGTTTTGAAAGTCATGTTACAAAAAGGAATTGGTGCAGAATATAATTCTTTCTTAATATTTTATGTCGGGGAGCTCGTTGAAGGTTTATTCATCATAGTCCTGAACATTTTGGAGGTAAGAGTGTTACCCAGTAAATTTCAAAAGACCCACTGACATCACATCCTAAATGACCTGCCATTTGATTTTGATCACAGAACGCGATTAATAGAGAAGCAGCTGCTATCGCTGGAGAGTGTTTGAAGATTTTAATGCTTCTGCAAACGTTGGCAAAAGGCAGTGATTATCAGAAGGGTCTAATACATCTTCTTTTGGAAACTATTCTCATGATTTTTTCAACATCTGATGGTTCTCTTTCTCAAGTAAATGCCGACACTATTGTCCTTGACCTGTTTTCTGTATCATTACGTATACTAATCATCAAGTTTAATTGCAGGAAGCTAATGATTTACGAGACATAGCTATAAAACTTGTTTCTCAACTTGCTCAAATTCCTAGTTCAGCAGCTTTCATCAAGGATATTCTATTATCAATGCCTGCTACGCAAAGACAGCAGCTTCAGGTTCTTTTCTTTTCTCTCATTATTTAGAATTTGGCAATTCTTGAATAAGTTGATGAGATTATGCTTTATTGTTACTTCTCAATCCAGTATTACCCTGTCTAAGTCAATCCATGCTGTCAGGTTGATGTAAAATGATCTCTAAACAAACTCTTCCTAAACCTTTTCGTGCAAATTGAAGTAAAATGACTTCTGTAATATTAACTAATTTTGAACTTGGCTGGATATTGCTTTCCAGTGCTATGTAGCTTTTTCCCGCTTCTTAAATTTAATTGAGTTCTTATCCTTTAGTTATGAAACCTAATTCAGAATGCGTATGGTTACGAAGCAACAAAACATGCAAAACACATATGTCAGATAATTATCATAATCTCCTGAGTTGGTCTAAAACCAGAGTTTCCTCATTTTGGAACTAAAGATTTGAGTTCCGATTTCAATTCCATGCTTTCAGGACATAATCCGTGCTTCAGTGACTCAAGATAAGAACCCAAAGCCAATGCCATCCTCTGGACCACCCTTATTGATAAAATTACCTACACAGACAGACCAAAATGCAGAGAAGCACTCCATTCCATTAGACCCTCCGAAAGAGTCTAATGACAGTAGTGGTGCAGAAGAGGAAGAAGACGATTGGGATACCTTCCAGTCCTTCCCAGCCTCAGGAAATGAAACTGCTCCAGATCCAGAAAAACCCTCCTCCATCTCAGATTACAACAATAGAAACAGCGACTACGAAGGATACTCTGCTTCCCCATCTCTTAGCAATAAGGAAAGTCCCAGCATTGAAGATCATGAGCTTACTGAAGCTGTTAGGGCCAATCAGATGGAAGAATTCCGTGGTCCTGAAGATAGCTTGAGCAGTAGTCAGCAACCTGATGAAATGGTCTCGGGCATTGCAGATGATGAATTGTTGCCCAAAATTCAGCTCGATCAAGTTGAGGAAGAACAAACTGAACCTTTTGCCAACTATCTCGAGAAAACAGAGACGGTGCCGAGCAATGAGAATATTCGGCCTTTGTCAGATGTTGTGCATATTGATAGCGCAGAAATAAATGAAAGTCCATCTGATGAGCATCACACAGAAACTTATCATGACTATGAGCAAGGGTCGCCTGAAATTCCGTATGTTGAGCCATCGGTAGAGCACTATCATGAGACTGCAAATATTCCTGACAGCAAAGTAATTTTGAAGGATGAGCAAGGAGGGCCGGTTGTGTCGACTGATAATTCTGAAGTAACCTCCATCACCGATGATTCTAGGAATACTCCTTTGCAGTCCAGATTGTCCGATACATCAGATGATTTAGAAAATGAGAAGTTGCCGGGCAATTAGTCAGTTGTTCCGAATCACAAGTTTGTGGTGGGTAAAAAATATAAATTTGTATTCTTAGTATGTTGGTTATAGTTAACTGTGTAATAAACTTCAACAATATTGAACGAAGTTGAGATGTTCAGAATTGTGAGTGCATTTTGTCGGGCATTTAGTCAAAAATCAAAGAATTTGAACATGACATTTTTATTTTCATTTGATTTTCTAATTAGCTGTTGCAAGGATTTACTCTGAGAAATTTGATTTATCAGAGGTGTGTATTCTGTCCAACATTCACCTTATCGTGGTAATAGATATTCAACAGACTTCATGCTATCAACTTGGGGAGGTACACAAGTACTAAATGAGCTTACATGATAATGTGTATAATATAAATGTGCTGTATCCTACCTTGAGTAGCATGGCAGCATATGTGGTGTGTTTCCGAGACTCATCCTTTGCTTGATGCTGGTACAACTTATGCACGTGGTATTCTAAGTTTTTGTCATAAATGCGAGTAAGAGAGTATTATCCTTGGACTACTATTCGATTCTCAATATTTATATTTGTTCTCGTGGATATATTCTACTTAGAATAAATATTTACTGTGCTATCTACTAAAGTTTGATTATTGATTACTAAAATAATATTTTGTTTGAAAAGCTAAAATATATTTTTAAGTTACAATAAATATTTAAGACAAAAGTGGTCGGTAATTTCGATTAGGTTGTTCCAATATCATTTATCATTTAAGATAATAATTTGTATAATTTCCGTAAAATATGTTATCAAATTATGAATTGCTTCGTTAATAATTCATAAATGTTCCCCTCAAAAAAAAAAATTCATAAATGTTGAAGGGCTTTTTTCTTCTTCTAATTATAGAATAAAGTTACAAAATATTTATTTCAACTGTTTTGGTACCTTATTCACATTGCATAAATTCTTGCTTTATTCTAGTTTTTATCTTTTTCATCCAAACTCTTATGTATCTCCAGTAGTTTTAGCTTCACCAAGTTCATTAATTCTTGCTTTATTCTAGTTTTTAGCTTTTCTCCCCTTATTCAAATTACATAAAAACTTGCATTTTTGTGGTTAACGGTGTGAGTAAAAGCGGGGGTTGATGTTGCTTTGGAAAAAATCCATCAACGTAACCATTAAATCTTTTTCTTATGGACATTTGATTGTATGGTCTATCAATAATACAAAACCTTGGCGAGCCACGAGATTCAATGATAGTCTGGATAGCAGTCTGTATGCCCAATCATGGAATTATTACGTCAACTCCATTCCATTTATGTATATTGTAACATTTTATGGTTGGTAGGTGGAGAATAAATGAGATCTGTTTTGATAGGGAAAAACTTGGGGGCCATTGTGAAACCCGAGTATGTGTCTGCAAGTCCACGGCACGTATTGAGTCATTATAAGAATCAATCTCATATTTAAAAATTGCAGATTTAATGGGGACACAATTACTGACTTATCATAGTTTTTCTAAACAATCTTTCTCATTTTTGGACACATCAATCTTCCCATTTTCTCTCAACCCTATTTTTGTTTGTTGCAATCTTCTCATTATATATTCTCTGATCCATTCACACATATTCAAAATTGGCCTTTCACATAGCCTCCAAAATGCTTTTGTTGAATACCTCGCAAATGTTGTTCAACAAAATATCTGATTTTGGAATGCTTCTGAAGTGTAATCTGGACAAGATTAGCAGGCGTATCTTGTAACCACTCAAGGAGTTTGGAATCAAGTGCACCAATAACTTCCATGACATCATTAAAATCTAGGACAATGGTAGTGTTTGCAGCATTCCACAAAATCATTTTGAAGACAAGTCCCCTAAAACAAGTTGTCCCCATGCACGTGTCTGACACAAAACCTGTGGTCAACACCTGAGAAGACACTTTCAAATGCCAATATTAGTCCATTTTGCTTGTTTGAGAAAAAAACCATATGTCATCCCTTTCAATATCTCTTTTCCAATTAATTAGAAATGATATTATTCACATGATAAGATATTGCACATTTATGTGAAGAGTTATATTCCGTAATATTAAATAATTATTTATTCAACTTCAATGCATTTATATGCCAATCACAACCCTCAACACATCTGACACATATCCTCTTTTTTTTAGCATTTTTTGTTATTTTCAAATTCCTCTTAGTTTGAGTAACATGAGTATGAACAATCTCTCTAAATAATTTTTTAGTGTTTAAGATTTGTCCAATCTAAAAATATGGATTGAAACAATTTGTCTTCTTAAACACATTTCTTGATATATGCATGTCTTCATTATATGAAAGTACTTCTTACAAAAGATGACTCACTTGATTCAGTTGCCCATGTGTTATCTTCAGTGTTTTGTTCATTTCCTTCCCACTCAATATTGTTGCCGACAATTTCATCAAAGTTTGTCATCCATAATAAAGTCATTACTATCATCCACATTATGTAATGAAGAATCATCATCATCACTAGATTCCACACGTTGAGGCCCATTTTCAGTCTCAATTTTAGCCTAAACTTCAGCCCTATTTCAGCCCCACCTTAGTCCCAACTTCTATCTCAACCTCTAGGGATCCTACTGGTTTCCCACCATCTTTGTAGCCCCCCCCCCCCAAATCTTCATAAATATCAACTTTAAATTTAATATTAATTAGATCAAAATCATGTGGTTGTCCTGTTTCATCAACCCCTTACATTTTTCACCATCTTTCTATTTAGATTCATCATCACACTCTTCATTGGCCTAATCACTCTTTGTTTGTTCATCATTTATTAATATTTGTACCCTCTTGACTCGTTTGGGATTGTCGACATGATTGGATTATTATTTTGGATTGTTTTGGATTACACTGTTTATGCATTATATAATAACGAATGATCCTCCAACCAAAAAGAGGGTTCTACCGAGATTTTGAGTTTGGTTTAGTATTGTGTTTGAGGTGTGAGATTGAGATCATTTATTTTTAATAATGGTGTACACTTTTTTAGTTGGCAATATTTATTATGATAGACAAAAAAACTAAATAACAAAATTGCCCTTGCATGTTAATGTAATTGGAAAAATCCTCTTTATCTAGCAAAAGTTTGATCTAAGAGCATTCTCAATAATTTTCAAGTTGGAGAAAAAATAATATTACCTAATAACGGCTTTAGGGATATGATCTCTTTTCAAATGGGTGCATGATACAATCCTTGGCCCGAACCATTTTCATGGGTCCATTACCAAAATCCAAAACAAGGGTGATGGGTTGATTATCCACCTTTTTCTTGTATATACCAATTCCCAAATGAGCCCTCTAAGTATATATAACACTCATCCATTTTCACTTGAAAACAGAGTAGTAGATCCAATAATATTTTGAGAAAAAAACACTAAACCCCCTAAACTAAACCCCCTAAACTATGCGGTTTTTTACGCTTTACCATATGAACTAATTTTCTTTATACTTTACCCTACAAACTACATAAGTTTTGCACTTTACCCTACAACAACCATCGCCGGTGGAATATTCTCCGAATATTCCGGCACATGGAGGGCAAAATTGTCTTTTTCCTAAAATTCAAACATAAGTTGTTGCACTTTACCATATGAACTCCGTTAAGAATTTCACTTTGCCATCGAAACTTTGCACAATTTTTACTTTGCCATATCAGATTTTTAAAAAAAATAAAAAATTGTGTGCATATATTTATTTATTCTATTTAATACACAAAAATAACAAAAAATAAGTTTAATCAATATAGTGAACTAAATCAAAACAAAAATTTAAGTATATACTGAATTTATTTTTATATTATTATGTATATATATTCATGTATATTACTTATTTTGTATGATTATGTATTGTTTACGTACTAAACTAGAGAAACAATAAATAAATATAATAATTATGATTACAATATTTATTTCTTAATTATTATTTTTTTTGTAATATTTTAATTTACCGAAATATTGAACCGTTAAGCTGAACTCATTATTTTGGTATAATATTCAGTAAAATGATTCGTACTAAATTTGTGGTCCGATTATGGTTTTTATTCGCTCACCAAATACCTATTGAAATTAGGCGTTACTCGTTAGAATATGATATCAATGTAGTATGGTAAATCAACCAAAGTTGTTTCACGAGGAAAGTTTTATCGGTCATGTAATTATGTGAATTTATGAAAAATAGAAATAATTCCTAAACACAATAATATAGTTTTGAATATGCATCGAAGAATTGAACTAAGAATTAAAAGTAGATATCTAAAGCAACATCACAAAGAGAAAATTGTGATAAAATCAATATCAAAAATGTCTAAACCATAACATAATTCAAAGATGTATAAACCATGCAAAATAAATCAATATCGATGATGTATAAACCGCTTAAATCCTAAATCGTAAACCCTAAAATTATATCATTGATAATATACTTTATTGAGATAAATTTTTATAAAATTTATTTCTAATGAATAAAAGTATGAAAAAGATACATACACGTACACACATACATAGTTTTTTATAAATTTCTTTTAAATTGATATTGCAAAGTGAAACCGTGTAAAGTTCATATGGTAAAGTGAAATTCTTAACAAAGTTCGTATGGGAAAGTGTAACAATTTCTATTTGAATTTAGGTAAAGACGATTTTGCCCTCACATGAAGGGTTAGTTAGGAATATTCCAAGAATATTCCAATGACGATGTAGGTATAGGGCAAAGTGCAAAACTTGTATAGTTTGTATGGTAAATGTTAAAAAAATTAGTTTGTATGGTAAAGTGCAAAAAATCGTATAGTTTGGGGAGTTTAGTGTTTTTTCCTCAAATATTTTTTCTCACCCAAATAACCTAATTGCCCACATACATTATCAAGGTAGTACATTGAAAATTTGTGAATATCAACAAAATCCAATGCACTTAATCTCTCCTCTATGTACCTTTTATCCCATTTTCATCAGCCAAATTGTCATCATGTCATAGTTTAATTGTGAAAACCAGTCAAATTTCTCTGTAATCAACCAATCTTTTTTTTAACATAGATCAGTCAACCTTTTCTACTCACTACAAAAAAAAAAAAGCCTGACATAAATAATAAAAAATAGATAGTGATCCCAAAGTATTGTGCATAAACAAATTGCATAAATTGTGGTCCTAAAGCGGAAAATACATAAACAAATGAAAGTGGTCTTAGGCTTATGCATAAACAAATGGTAGTGGTCCTACGCTTGTGCATAAACAAATGCACACACTCGGATCGACAAAAATCTAAGATTTCAAAAAAAACAACAATAAAATCAGAGGGTAGACCATTACTTACCATAACCAAGATGTGGGGAGTCCACCAAGTGAGCGGATCAAATCATTGATAGTTGGATTTCATAAAATTAATCAAAATTGTGTAAACTTTTGGAGACATTTTCGTCTACGAACTAGGGTTTCAAAAATTATTTTGGGGAATATTTTGGGGTTTTTGGTTTTTGGTCATGCCAACCGTGTACCTTTTCTAATGGTTTAACACTCACGTGTTCTGCACGTGTTCTCTCTATTAATTTTTAGATGACAATGGGACCAAAAATGCAACCTTTATATCTTATGTGGCTATTATTATGAGGAAACAAAGATTATATTTGTTTGCATGAGGGGGCGCTATTTACACCCCCATTTTTTATAAACACACCCCTCCCAATATTTACAAAAATACCATGACTTAAATAACTATCATACCCTTACTAACATAAAAATATTCTAAATACACCCACTAAATATTTAAATACACTCTCATTTTTTTAAGCTTATATTCTTCTTCCTTATAACCACTCATAACAAAAAGAAATTCTCTAAACACTACTTTTTTTCAATACCCATATTGCTACAAATATGGACCACAATAAATTCATCGACACCAACAATATAAGAATCTTATTATTATTATACTGCTTGAAGTATCACATTTTTTAAGTTTTGCATTTTTTTGTTCACGCATGCAGAAATTTCAATCTGGCTATTAATAAATGTCAGGATCATGCCTCTATTAAATCATGGCATGATCATGCCTTTATTAATACATGGCACGTCGTGCCATGTTTAACTCTTTTTTTTAAAGCTTTTGTTGATGAATTTATCGAATATTTTGACAAGATTCAAATACGATGCTCACTTAGTATAATATATTTGGTCTAGTCAATAATGAAACGAATCAAATCCATGATTTAACAAGACTTATAAAGTTTTCCTATCTCGTGAGAAATTATTTGATTGGGTATGTGGGCCACGACATGAACATGTCATGGTGAAGTAATAAGTAGGTTAGACAGTGGTGCGAGTAAGCAAAGACCTCGTATATTGTTGGCTTGTGAACGTAGTGGGCAATACCGTGAATTTGTAGGTCCCAAGGGGTGAGTTGTAAGGTTTAGAAGGGGGGTTGAATAAACCTTACCAAATTTTCGAATTTAGTCCTTTTAAAATTTATTCAGAATTAACTCAAATCAGCTAAGTCCTTGAGGGACAGCTAGGTTGGCTTACTTCAGCAAGGTTACCCACTGAACAAACTCGACTAAGTTGTTGATAGTATAACTCAGCTGGGATCAGCTAACACTTAACTTTACTGATTGATTTGGTTTTGTTCAATGGAAGACATTTTACCCTTAATGATTTAAACTTTTTTCAACACTTGTTTTTAGCAAATGTTATTATCGGTTGAGTTCAACAATTATAACTTAGCGTGAGATATAAATAATATGCGAGAGAATTGAAGTGATGTAAGTAAATATGACACAAATAAATTTTATAGTGGTTCAAGGATGGGGTAATTCCTCTAATTCACTCTTCTCCAACTCCTGGAGGAATCCACTAAGTAACAAATCTGGGTTACAAAGTAGTGACGACCCAGTCGCCCCTTGATCACACGATTGATCGCTCCGGGACTCGGCTTCTTCACAAAACTGTTGTCTTGCTACTTGGCTCCTCGAACTCTTGGAATTGATCACACAGCCTTCCAACGAGCTCAAAGCTTCTGGTTCGAACTTGAACCTTACTACTTCTCCTTCAACCTTGGAGAGTAGACCCCTTTTGTTCTTCAAACAGTTTCCTCTTCAACTTGATGAGGTAATCTTTCCTTCACTGAGTGTGTTGGATTGAGTTCCTTCGATTTAGGCTTGAGGAATATCTTTGAAAACTTGAGAGTATTTTTGCAGGTTTGCTTGAACGCTTGTATGCTTGTAAAATCGGTAACCTTCTCTTATTTGCTTCCTCAGCCTTTTATAGTGCTTATTCAAAAAATTTCCCAATGAAGAGATAGACAATTTTTCAAATAACACTTCTTGGTTATTGGCTTACTTGCTGTTAAATAGAGTAGTGATCCAATGAGAGTTCTATATCTGGTTTGATCAACAGCTTTGTCATCTGTATCCATATCCATCTTAACTGAAGTGTTCATAGGGATCTTCACAAATGACTTTACTTCCATACCAAATTTCTTCATCAAATCTCTGGTATACTTGGTTTGACTTATGAAGGTTCCATCCTTTATTTGCTTCACTTGAAGACCTAGGAAGAAAGTCAGCTCTCCCATCATGCTCATTTCAAATTTCCCTTGCACGAGGTTTGAAAACTTGCCACACAGCTATTTATTAGTGGATCCAAATATGATATCATCCACATAGATTTAAACAAGCAAAATACTTTCCCCATCTTGAATTCTGAAGAGTGTTCTATCAACTTTCCCTTTGGTGAATCCATTGTCAATCAGAAATCGTGACAATGTGTCATACCATGCTCTTGGTGCTTGTTTCAATCCATACAACGCTTTCTTGAGCTTGTAGACTTTATCTCCAATAGTTTTCTGCTCAAAAACTGGAGGTTGCTCAACATAGACTTCTTCTTCCAAAAGTCCATTTAAAAATGCACTTTTCACATCCATTTGATACACAATGAAGTTTTTATGTGCAACATAAGCAAGAAATATATTTATTAATTCCAACCTAGCAACAGGAGCAAAGGTTTCATCAAAATCTATTCATTCCTCTTGGCAATACCCTTTGGATACCAATCTTGCTTTGTTTCTTACAACAAATACTTCTTCATTCATCTTGTTCCTGAATACCCACTTAGTACCAATGACATTTTGGTGGGTAGGCCTTTGAACTAATTCACATACTTTGTTTCTTTCAAACTGATTCAACTCTTCCTGCATAGCCTGAATCCAATGTGTATCATTCAATGCTTGTGATACATCTTTAGGTTCTATCTGGGAAAGGAAACAAGTATGGCTTCATGTTGAGCTCTGGATCTGGTTCTTATTCTGTTACTAACATCTCCAATGATTAACTCAAGTGGATGGTCTCTCAGCCATCTCACATCTGGTTAGAGTAAGTCTGCTGGATTTGGCCGTCTCGCAGCTAAGTTGTCTTGAGCAGTTTCTTTATCATCATTCAGTTGCAGACCTTCCAGTTGTATATGAGATTCAGCTATCTCATCTTCTTCAGGATTGAGTTCTCTTACATCTGCTTCAACATAGGGACTCTTCTGCATAGTTAGCTGATTCTTCTTCTCAGCTAACTCATCTATGTCTTCTCCATTTACATTAGGTTCATCAAACACTACATGGTTAGACTCTTCTGTGACCATAGTACTTTTGTTCAACACTCTATAAGCTTTACTTTCAGCTGAGTATCCCAAAAAGATACCTTCATAAGCTTTAGCATCAAAAGATTTTAAGTTGTCCTTGCGATTGTTGTGGATGAAGCACTTACATCCAAAGATCTTGAAGTATCCAATATTTGTCCAAATTTCATAGGGAGTTTTTGTCAATTGTCTGTTGATCATGCATCTATTCTGAGTATAACAGGCCGTATTGATGGCTTCAACCCAAAATCTCTTAGGCAATCCAACTTCAGCTAACATTGTCCTTCCAGTTTCCTTGAGAGTTCTGTTCCTTGTTTCAGCTACTCCATTATGTTGTGGAGTTCTTGCAGCTGACAACTCATGAGCAATACCATTTTCAACAGAATACCGAGTTATAATCCCATTGACAAACTCAGTTCCCCTATCAGATTTTATCTTAATAGTGGTTTGACATCTTCTCATTTTGAACTCTTCTCATCATCTGAGGCAGCCTCTGCAGTGTTTTCTTCTTTTTACACATGAAGATAGTCCATGTATATCTTGAGTAATCATCCACCACCACTAAGATGTATTTTTTCACGTCTTTGTTTGGTTCAACAGACAAATAAGTCCATGTGCAACAGATGCAATATCCTTATTGAAGACGGACTTGGCTTGTCCTTGAAGGATGATTTGATTTGCTTTCCCATCTGGCATGCATCACAAATGCTTTTTTTCTTGTATATTAAGTCAGGCAATCCTTCCAAAAGATGACTTCTTGCAAGTTTATTGATTGTCTTGAAGTTCAGATGACTCAGCTTCTTGTGCCACAACCAACTTGATTCGGCTGTACTCTTTGCTAGCAGACATGTGCTTGGTGTAGCAGTTGACCAATCCACTACATATATGTTCTTTTGCCTTATTCCTTGAAGCACAATTTCATTTGATTTAACATCTTTGATTTGCCAAACTCCCATATTGAACCCACATTATAGCCTTTGTCACAGAGTTGGCTGATGCATAGCAGATTAAAGTTGAGACCTTCAATGTATGCAACATATATGATTTCCAATCCATTTTTCTTTATGGATCATGTGCCTTTGATCTCCCCTAGAGCTTCATTTCCTCTAAATATAACTTTTGCACCTCTGATTTCCTTGAACTTTGACAGATTTCTCTTGTTTTCTGTCATATGTCTTGAACAACCACTATCCATGTACCAGGTTCCTTGGCACTCAGCTGTTTCTTGAACCTGCAATCAAGGAAATTAGTTTTTAGGTACTCATATTTGCCTGGGTCCTGAGGGGTTAGTGCTATAAGATGTTCCAACCAACCTATAACCAGATGATCTGACTCTAAGAGGTTGTCATCTATCAGTTCCATAATTATAGTGCACATTAGCAAATTTATTGGGGGGTTTTAGGATCATACAATTGTCTCTTTTGTCTGTATGCTTGTGTATTTGTTTGAGCATTTGCTTTCTTGGGGTAATAGTGAAATTTTTGTGCTTGATGGGTTTGTGCCTGGGTGCATATGTGTGCTGATGATAGCTCTTTTGCCTTGGAAATGACATGTGATGATGTTGATGTCTTTGCCATCTTGGCTTGTATCCAATAGGTCTTTGCTGATATCTCACTTGGTTATTCCAATCAGCTTGGTTTGGATAGTTTCTACCATTCCCTTCATATGATTTTCTATGCTGAAATCTCTGGGGTTTGTTGGTAGCTCTGTTTATCTTTCACAGAGTATTTTCTATTTGGAGTCTGCTGATGGACTTTTCTGAATTTTATTTCAGTTGTCCTTTCAGCATACTCAACTGGCTTCTTGCCTTTACCCTTATATCCAATGCCAGTATGATTGTGATTGTGTTTCTGTGTGGGTGTTGGTGCAACATATGGTGTTTTGGGTTTTTGGACTCCTTCATCACTTGAGGATCATTTTTCCAAAATCACTCTAGGAGCTTGAGCATGCACAAAGGAATTGAATCCTATGCGTGTCTTATCTCCACACTCTTTTTGAGTCATTATAAGTTCATCCAATGATTTGGATGCCTTCGTAAATGAAGCAATCATATTTCTAAGATCTTTTTCTCTCTTTTTAGTAGCAGCTAACTCTGCTTGAATCTTGGCAATTTCAGCCTTCAGCTTTGTATTCTCATCGGCTATGTGACTTAGAGTACTCAGCTCTTTAGTCAGCTGTGAGTTTTGGCATTTAAGTTGGTTGTTCTCCTTATTTAATAGTGTGTGAGGTTTTGATGTGCTCAAAGTCTTTCATCATTTTGCCAATTGAATCATAAAGATCCGTGGGTGATGAAGTGTTTGTGTCACTGTCACTATCACTAGAATTTGAATGAGATGAGTTAGAATGTACCTCATCTTCTTGATCTTTTGGATCTTGTTCTTTAGCCATGAGGCAGATCAAAGCCTCTTCCTCAGTGTCACTGGAGTAGTCTGCTTTACTACTATTTGAGTCTGCTAGTTCCTTGCACTTGGCTGGTTCAGCAGTCGCAATAGCCAACATGACTTTCTTCTTTTCTTGTCTTCTTTCTCTGAAAACTTTTATCCTCTTCATTTCTATATTTGTTGACTAGTGGATAAGAATAGTCAACAGCAAAATATCATGTTGTTGTCTGCAGTTCCAACACATGTTTTCAGCTCTTTGCAAGTCAACTCTCTCAGCCCTCTGATTATCAGCTCTGTGATATTCAGTCCTTTGATGTTCAGCTCTCTTGGGTGGCCTGTCCTCCCTTGCTTTGGAGTGTGCTGAGTGTCTTCTTGAGGATTCACCCTTGTTTCTTTTGTAGTTCTTATTGAAGAACTTGTTGAACCTCTTTACCATATGGGCAATTTTCTCCTGGTCTATTGTGTCTTTTGGCTCAGCTTTCTTTCCTTCACTGACCATCAGTGCATCTGTCTTGGGCACAACTGTCTCTTCCTGCTCCTTTCTTCTCAGCTCAAACTCATATACTTTAAGGTCTGATGATAAATCATGATTTGTTGTTTTAGAGAGGTCCATGGAGTGTCTCAGGGCTATGACCTTCATTTCCCACTCAGCTGGGAGAGACCTTAGGATTTTTATGCACATGTTCTTCTAAGTGTACTAACTTCCCAGAGCTGAAAGCTCATTTGTGATTTATGTAAATCTGGTATCTAGCTGATCTAGACTTTCACCTGCAAGCATATTAAAATTTTTAAATTTTTGGACTGCAATAGTCAATTTATTTTGTTTGATTTGTTCAGATCCTTCACATATCAAAGTAAGTTTTTTCCAAATTTCTTTGGTTGTTTTGCAAGATTTGACTTTGTTAAACATAGCCTTATCCAAGGTTTTATAAAGGATATCCTTGGTAACATTGTCAAGATTGTATCTTTTTCTGTCATCGTTGGTCCATTCACAACAAGGCTTCTCAACTATAGCAGGTCTAGGCTCTGCTGCAACATCCGCTCCTTCAGCTAGAGGTGTTTTTCTTACAGCAGTGTTGACCTTTAGAATTTGCAGTAGCCTATCATCTATCAATAGCCACATCTCATCGTGCAAAGCTGATAGATGAGCCTGCATATGAATTTTCCAGTCATCAAACTCTTCCATAGTGAATATGAAAATGCGAGTTAGATTTGCTTCCATGATAATAACTTTGCTTTTGAAATAAAAGCTTTAAAAACACAAGTGTTGTTTCTTTTGAAAAGATTGAGATCTAGTTCAGTAACCAGTGCGGAAGGCTCAATGAACCAACCGCTCTGATACCACTTGTAGGTCCCAATGGGTGAGTTGTAAAGATTAGAAGGGGGGTCGAATAAACCTTACCAAATTTTCGAATTTAGTCCTTTTAAAATATATTCAGAGTTAACTCAAATCAGCTAAGTCCTTGAGGGACAACTAGGTTGGCTTAATTCAGCAAAGTTACCCACTCAACAGACTCAACTGAGTTGTTGATAGTATAACTCAACTGGGATCAGCTAACACTTAACTTTACAGTTGATTTGGTTTTGTTCAGCGGAAGATTTTTCACCCTTAATGATTTAAACTTGTTTTCAACTAGGGGCATCAATTTGTGACACGACACGATAACCCGACACGAACCTAACACGAATTTAGCAGGTATATGTACAACCCTTAACGAGGTTCGAGTCAAAATCAGGTCGGACACGGTTAACACGAAAATAAATAGGTCAGTAAATCGACATGATTGACCTATGTAACCCGTTTAATTTTATTGTGATATATTATTTTAATATTTTGTGATGTTTTAGTTGGTTATATGATGATGGAAAAATTATTATATGCATTTTTTTAATAAAGTTTAATATTTAATGTATTTTTTATTTGTAATATTATTTTTTTCTGATTTTTTTAATATTTTTTTTCGTGTCAAGTTTAAATTATACAGGTTTTTTATGTCGTGTCGGGTTACCCGTGTTATAAACGGGTCGTGTTCAGGTCGTGTATCTTGACACGAATAATTAAACGGGTCGAGTTCGGGTTCGTGTCAGACCTGTAATACCTGTGTAAAAACATGACCCGCAAACACGAAACACGACACGATTGACACCCCTATTTTCAACACTTGTTTTTAGCAATGGTTATTATTGGTTGAGTTCAGCAATTATAACTCAGCAGCAGATATAAATAATATGCAGGGAATTGAAGTGTTGTAAGTAAATATGACATAAGCAAATTTTATAGTGGTTCGGGGATGGGGTAATTCCTCTAATCCACTCATCTCGAATTCCTGGAGGAATCCACTAAGTAACAAATCTGGGTTACAAAGTAGTGAACAGTTCGAGTCACTTGATCCATGTGGTCGCTCCTGGGACTTAGCTTCTTCACAAAACGATTTGTCTTCTTGCTACTTGACTCCTCGAACTCTTGGAATTGATCACACAACCTTTCAACGAGCCCAAAGCTTCTAGTTCGAACTTGAACCTTACTACTTCTCCTTCAACCTTGGAGAGTAGACCCCTTTTGTTCTTCAAATAGTTTCCTCTTCAACTTGATGAGGTAATCTTTCCTTCACTGAGTGTGTTGGATTGAGTTCCTTCAATCTTAGGCTTGAGGAATATCATTGAAAACTTGAGAGTATTTTTGCAGGTTTGCTTGAACGCTTGTATGCTTGTAAAATCGGTAACATTCTCTCATTTGCTTCCTCAGCTTTCTATAGTGCTTATTCAAAAAAATCCCCGTTGAATAGATAGTCAATTTTTCAAATAACACTTCTTGGTCGTTGGCTTATCTTTTCTTGATCTGCAGCTTGTGATGGTGACATTTCCTCGTTTTAATGAGGTGTGCAGCTTTTCAGATTTTGACACACGCTCAGTGCTTCCCATTGGTTTATTCTATTTGCACACTTTTGGGATGAGCACTTTCAGACATGGCAGCATGGACGTATTACTATAATAAGTAATGTCCTTGACTTTAGTGCAACGGATTTATCACAGTCGACTTGACTTGGACAAAGTGCTTTACCCCTTTGACTTGAGTCAACTCCAACCTTTAGGAATGACTGTTGTCATCATCAATCGACATACTTAGCTTTCAATTGACTTGACTGTCACTTCTTCATTCTTTACTCAGCTATCTCACAACTAGGTTTTCTCTTCAGTCGAGTCTGTAAGTATCAACTTAACTTCACACAATCGACACTGTAATTTGGGTCTTTTGTTCGATCTTTAGTCGACTCTTGTAATCTTCAACATAGCTGACTTCAACTCAGCTCATGCAGTCCTATCTATTACAAGTTGAATTACAAAGAAAATGGAGTGCCAACTTCCTGTTCTAAGTTTAATATGGTATCATCAAAATCTAAACATAAATTTTCCTAACAGAATTTAAAGGGAAATTATCCCGAGGAAATCATCAAGATGAAAATGATCAAAAAGATGAATTCTCCTAGAAATTTTGTGGGAGAGAAATCAGAACAAAGAAGTATGATTGTCCATTTCATTTGAGGGGTAGGCAAATCTCCATTGAGGGAGAATGTGTTTTGAATGTTGAATGTGACATTCATAATCATCCAATTACACAATATTTGGAGGGTCACTCATATGCTGGTCGATTATCCAAAAATGAGGAGGAATATGTTATGGATATGCATAGGGCAATATCAACCCAAAAACATTTTGTTTGGTTTGCAAAAGAAATTTGTAGATAATAAGTCCATAATAAGGACTAGCTTCAATGTTCGTAAATAATAGAGTTGTCGAGCGCGACGGTCAATCTCAGATGCAACAACTTATGTAGAAATTGAAAGAGCATGAATATTTTTTGCTCACCCGATGAGTGTTGAGTTGTTGTGTTGCTTTTCTAAAGGTACTTTTTATGGATCTTATGTACAAGTTACCTTTTTTGAAGATTGTTGGCATGACATCGACACATATGGCATTCTCTATTATAGTCACTTATTTGGAGTTTGAGGGGGAAGACAACTACATATGGGCATGAACGATCTTAAAATCCTTGATGGACCCATCCTCTCTCTTCTCTGTGATTGTTACTAATAGAGAAATGACTCTATTGAATGTAATTGAGAGAGCATTTCTCACTACAAAATATTTCCTTTGTCGGTGGCACATTAATAGGACTATATTGACAAATTGCAAGAAACTACTTCATACAAAAGAGAATTGTTCGCCAAAAATTTGGTTGGATCTCTATACTACAAGTGTACAATGTAGTTTATAGGATAATGGAAAGTAAGGTCGTATCCCTGAGGGATTGACTATGAAACACTTTGGCTATAATAACATCGAATTCCAATTTTATTGAAGCAATCGAATATCAAGTTTTATAAAAATTGAAAATAAAAAGAAAAAAAAATTCGAACCCTACAAGTATTTTTAACAACTACGAAAGCAACCTTAGGCACATAATCTCAACATGCTTCTTCAAGATGAAATCCAATTAATGTTTAACGATGCAATTCTATGGGTTCAATTCCTAAGTTAGTTTATTCTTCTTCCCGGGCGGTGCAGAAACAGTAGATTAATAACAATTGTAGGTCTCCAGACTCGATACAACTATTATTAACTCCGAAAAGATCTATGAATTGAATGACTCCGCACAAACAGTTGTAGGTCTCCTGACTCGTTGCACCCATTTATGTCTGAATTCGATTTCCGTCTTTGTTAGAACTCCTCTTCCGAATTTTGCACTAACAAATATGACATGCTAATTATTAATCAGATAAAAAGCAATTAAGAATAAGCACTCAAATTCATAAAATAGAACGCATGAATCAATTAAGAAAATAATTAATCAAGATTTAACATGAATCCACATTTTTTATTATGCCTTAAGATCCGAAAGATTAGCCAAACATTGATAATAAATTCATAGACAAACTTGAAATCAACATTGTGAAATCGTTTAAGCACAGATAAGAGATCTAAACTAAGAAAGAAAATCCCTTCTTGTCAGGATGGATCTTCCTTCCAAGCCTTCAAAGCTCTTGTGCTTCCGTAGATGTGAAAAGACTTGTGGTGTTCTTCGTAACCTAGCCCTCCTCTCTCAGAAGACCTTTGATCTCGTGTTTCTGTGTATTTTGATATGTTGTATGTTGTATGGATAAATTATGGATGGTGTAAATTCGTTCAGGCCTTGGTCCCCTTTATATAGGTGCTTTGAGAGATCACTGGTAAAGTTCTGACGGGATTGATACTCAAAATCAGCCGCAGACACATCACACCACGGCCGACCGTGCAATTGGTTTTTGACTCTGAAAATCACTGAAGCACTTCAGACGGTCGTGTAGCTGTTCACACGGTTGTGTGACTTGCAAAACATCCGAATTTGCTCCTGGGGTCTTCATGGAAGTTGTATCCCTTTCTCTTAACTTTCGATAGCTGTTTGAATCATCTTAATATAAATTTTGTATAGAAAGGTATGGTCAAAATACTAAAACCTGTCAGTGCTGGAAACTGTTAGCGCATTTGGACATTTTTGAAGGAAATTCCCTTTTGTTCGATCGTCCATGCTTCTTCCCTTCATATATTTGCTCATACCTTAGTTGTTGACCTATACTTTGGAAAGTGATATCACTTTTAATCCAATTTAGCTCCATTTCCTATAAGAAGTTACAAGAATACGCAATATCACGCCCAACAAAGGAAACCAACCAAAACACACTGAATATACATGCAAATGTATCAATATATATATATATATATATATCAAAATAAGCCCCTAAATGCACGTATATTATACACGTATTAGAAACAGAATCATTTATGTTGTATTGAAATTTTTGTAGTCATTGTAGATGCTGAGTCATCATTTTACGATTTACTCAAGATATTTCAGTCTAAATTTGTAGAATATCCAGCTGCCGTGCAATATGCATGGAACAATTGGTGGGGTCGTACAAAGAAAAATTTATGTCTGCTTGGATAAATAATGTCATGCAATTTCAACAATACCACTACAATCAAGTAATTCACTTTAATGTCTCTGCCATTGCTTTCTATATTTGATTAAATATATATATATATATAATATTTTAGTGATTGCATTTTATTTCAGAGCAGAGCGTCACCATGTACCGTTGAAAAGATAACTTAGATAGAGTCAGGGTAACTTTGAGTCATGCTGGGGACATATTCACACCCCACTTGAGACATCACATAACATAAACAAACATTCATTTGAGAAGAGCAGAAATGTAGTCTAACATAAATACAAATCATTTATAATCATGTCGTTGTGAAGTATGGTGTTTCTATATGCATTGAATAAGATATATGACAAAATGCATTGTGTAACTGAGGGTGGTGCTGATCCTTTGTTGTGTGGGTGTGCATTGAGAGATGCCTATGGATTACCCTATGCTCATGAGATATTTGAGTATGTGAGATTGGAGATACCAATTCCCATTGATCAAAAAGGGAATATTAACGCATCCAGAAAAAAAATGATTAATCTCTATCAATAGACATGCTTTGATGCGTTTTGGAGAAATTTCAATATATTACCGATCGGGTTGTGTTGGCATGAAGTTGGCAGTCGATGGACTCAGTGTGTCGGTGATCTATACACCAAATTTGAGCAATCCTCGTAAGCGAAAATGTTGTTAATGTTAAAAAAATTGATAGAGATTGTTAATCCAATAATAACCTCACTAATTAAGCCTGAGATTCGGACTCCCACCCATGGGCATTCTAAGTCTGCAAAACCTAAACAACCTAAATAAAACCAAACGTGACCGAGCAAGTTTGAGTATGTGGATTCTATTAAAGATAGTTGTTCGTCATGTGATTTCCTAATCTACCATGTTGGTCCATCAAATGATCCTCATATGTTCATTTTGATACCGAGGTCAAAACTACAAGTAGATGCACATATGCTGGAAACTTCTGACGCACCAACACTGACAGCTGCTCTTGTAACAACTCTGATACGAATTCTCGATCGAAACCTCGAGAGAAACTGCTCGGTGGATCGTCTGGATGACTACATTGATCACGAGAGGAGACTAGAGTGGTAGAGAGATCATCTTGAGCTGCTCGGGGTGCAGTGTGAAAGTGGTAAGAGCTACATAAGTGGTATGGAGATCTCGAGCTCCTAGGGGACGCCCTATGGAAGTGGTACGTACTACAGCAGTGCTAGGGACATCATCTCGAGGCACACGGGGATGCCTGTGAGGATGCCCTGTAGTGCAAGGAGGATGGGTAGTGGTTGCCTTTCTGTCGATTAGATTCTCCTGATGTATGTAACAAACACCAGAGGACATACGTCATGGATATGCTCCCAAAAGGGTGCATCTGCTCCTCTGCACTCGACTCCAACATCGAGTAGACATCCGCCTACGATTCAAAATCACAACATCATCGTATATTACAATTTTGTTAAAAACGTTGTAAAATTATTATATACTAACTACCTGACAAGCAAGAAAACCCTCCACCTCAACATGGATTTTCAAAGTGGTATGGCCCCATCAAATGAGGAAATCCCACAAACATTCCCCAATGAAGGTATTGCCTCGTATGCCCATACCTATGAAAGACATAATAATTAATATTAGCTAAGATAATTTATTAAAATGTTGTACAATGAACTTAAATCTAAAATATTATATACCAAGAATGCCTACATAAATCCATATATATGGTAGGAAGATGACTAACACGTGGTAGCTCAGTGGGTATACGCCGAAGGTATGTTAATATGATCTGGTATATGCACTTTCTCCAGGGGAATGTCTCCCAGTGATTTTGTGTCCTCTATCAATGTCCACGCCCATGTATCAATAAATGTATGTCTCCCATCTACCCAAACAACAAGAAATACGCCATCAACAATTTGGCAACTTTCACCGCATCTGCCGGTGACTGACGAAATGTCCCCACCGTAAAATTGTGGTGTAATTTATCCATCTTAAACTTCCGACCAGTATAATAACAAATATACAATCGAGTATCGTGGATCATGATCGGTAGAAGGGTCAAATATCGTCAGTCCAAAGGATAGCCCTGTCACCAGTGCATAAACATACTTGGAGAACCGAAAAAATGACATCTAACTCTCAAGCATAACTCATCATGCCTCACATCAGCCTTCAAGACCTCATGTGCAAGAATGGAATGCAATGCTCTATTGCAGCTGACTCCTCTACTATCCAATTGCATTAAAAACCCAAAACAAGAGTTCACAAAATCCAAATACACTGCATTCCTAATTATCCTCAACTCATCTCCAATATTTCCAATAATTGCCAATCGACTATAATTGTTAATTTTCGTCTTTGTCGAGTGGGATGACTCCCTCTTCCAAGCCACTGAACATGTGCAGCTGAAAATAAATTAATAATCAGAATATTGTATTGTATGATGAAATTAGAAGCACATGTCATGATGACCAATTATTCAAAAAAACACATGCACAATATATGGCACAATTGCAATATTTTTCTTGAAAAACCACATGTCATGATGGGGAGCATTTTCCTGGAAAAAGACGGCACAATCGTGTCATTTTCCCCCAAAAATTGCTTCTCATCTTGCAAAGTCGAACAACACCCCAAAACTTCACGAATTTGTATAAAAAACCCAATTTTTGCGATACTATTTTGAACCCAACCTATGAAACCTTTAATATAAGAAAAATAACACATATTCAGACTTAATACTATTATTATGATCGCACGATAGTGATTTGTTTTGCCGCTCGAGCTCTAGGTTCCGCCGCTGCCGTCTCCGTCGTTCCTTCCACCGAATTGTCTCCCCCATTTCTTCTTCTCCTTCTCCTAAAGCATGTCAACATTGAATGATAAGTAAGTTCACACAAAAATTTGGTGCCTACATGAGAAGTGGGTGTGAATGTTAGAGTGTAAGAGATTTGATGGTGGGTGTATGTTAAAAGGGGTGTAAATGTGGGTTTTTTTTTGCTAAAAAGGTAAAGGAAAATAGAGGAGGTTGTATTAAGTAATTGGTAAGTTTGTAAAACAGGGTGGGCTATATGAAATAAACGGATGTATTTATGAAAAAAAAAATTGGGGTGCAAATAGCTCCTTTTTGCATAATTTGGGGCCGAAATTGCAAGAGGGCAAGTCCTATGGACTAAATATGCAATTTTCTCACTAAAAATAATAAACAAAATTTATTTAGGTGTTATGTCTGGAAAAATGAAAAACCATGAACACTACTCAACCCCAAAACGTTTCCTGCAAATAACAATGGAGAACAGGAAGAAGAAGAAGAGCGTCCCAATCAAAGTAGGTTCCAAAAGTGTATCTGAACCCGAATCAGATCCAGATACCAACATCTGGTCATTCATCACCAAAAGAAGCACAGTGTCATGGTTCTTCTGCGTAAGCCTCTTCGCCGTTTTGATTCGCCTATCCGTCGCGCTTCACCCCTACTCCGGCGCCCACACGCCGCCGATGTTCGGAGATTACGAGGCGCAGCGCCATTGGATGGAGATCACAGTCAATCTTCCGGTCAAGGAATGGTATCGCAACAGCTCAGCAAATGATCTCAGATACTGGGGCCTCGACTACCCCCCACTAACTGCGTATCAGAGTTATTTCCATGGAATTTTGTTGAAATACTTCGATCCTGCATCAGTTTCGCTCTTCACTTCTCGTGGATATGAATCCTACCTTGGGTATGCTGATTGTTGGAGTAATTACTTAAGTTCGTGCCCTTCGATTTAATGTGGCGTTTAATATTTCTATATCGCTGAATGTTTCATTGGCCGTTATACACGCGTGTTTCTGTTTAAGATTTTGTGTTCTGTTGTGAAGATTAAAGATTTTGATCATAAAGCTCTCCAAATGTTAAGATAGTTTTTCAAGAGTCGAACTTATTAGCTGACCAATGCATTGAATTTAAGTCTAATCCACGTTCTTTTCTTGCTCTACCCGAAATGGAACTGTTTTGAGTTAAAATTTGGAACTTAAAATAATCAATTTTAAGAATGTAACTGGGTTGGCTTCTAAGCAGTTATAACTTGCTTATACTTTATGAAAACTATTGAATTGTTGAGGATAAGCTTGTGCTCCAAAAAAAAAAATATGTGTGGTGACATGAGACAAGGGTGAAGCTATATTATTGGATCTGAAATATGGGGACTTAATGTTTATCGTCCATCAGGATCTCAAAAAGCAATATCTACCTAATTGCTTCTCATTTTCACGATTTTTTATGTAGGAAGCTGTTGATGAGGTGGACAGTCCTGATGTCTGATCTGATGATATTCTTTCCTGCAGTGCTTTATTTTGTAACTGTGTATTACTCTGGGAAACCCACTGGGGACAAAAGCAGTATGGCCTGGCACACTGTAATGATTTTGTTGAACCCATGTCTCATTTTGATTGATCATGGCCATTTTCAGGTAGACAATTAAAATGTGCAACAATGAATTTTGTTTATGTGTCACTATAAGACGCATTAATGCATTTTCCTTTTTTCTTTTTTGTTTGTCCTTCATTTGTTTTGATGTCTTGATTGTTTTGTTGTCAGTACAATTGTATTAGTTTGGGCTTAACCACTGCGGCTGTTGCTGCGGTTTTATCAAATAGAGACCTTGTTGGCTCCCTGCTGTTCTGCCTTGCGCTCAACCACAAACAGGTGCTTTTCTACCTAAGGTCTAAGAGAAGCATCACTCATTTATATTTATTTATGAAATCTCATTCATCATGTTAGGTTTTGTTTGCTTAGTTGTGTGATCAGACTTTGCTATTCATGGAGCTATATTTTTTTAATGATTCACGTGTCTCAATTGCTAGAGCCGAAACAATACAATGTATAAATCGGTTGTACTTGCCTCATGTTCAGGTGTCTAAACATAATTAACATGCCTAAGGCACCTGAATGTGAAGTATGTTTCAATATTTCATCCGGCCCCTGAATTTAGCTCAAGTGGAACATAAACCAAGTAATGCCTACATCTTAGCACACTTTAGAAATTTTACTTAGTGACCGTATTGACTTTGTTATTAGGCATGTGTGCTTGCACAATATGTTTGATAATATAACCGATCTTTTGGTGAGCATTTTTGTTTTTAAGTGTCCTGAATGGATTGTGTACTTGAAGTTTTTGCTGTTTTTGAATGGCAAGGAATTCAAGTTTTTGGTAGAAGTATAAGGAATATGAGTAATCTATTTGGATTGATAGGTTTCCGTTCTTAATCCTGATTCTTGAGATTAGGCTGGTGTTTTTCGTTCATGATCTGATTGAATAAACTCTGAATACAAAACAATGAAGCTTTCTTTCTGTTACAAAATAATGAAATGGCATGTGATAAAAGGAAGTTGTGGGACAACAAACAGAAACAATGGAATCACTTCCAAATGAGTTCAGAATGCAAAATTAGTACGGCTATTTACTTGCTGATCAGCCTATGCGCTCCAACCAGAAAATAGAACACAGTGTACGTGACATGTATGGCACTCAATTTTCAAGGTATGAGTGGCAGAATTTATCTTGTTGGATGTTCAAGAAAGTATGGTTCCTATAAATAGAATAATTAACAGCCCAAAAGCTTAAGGGTGTGATTGGTTGTGCTTTCGTTCCGTCCACTTTCATTTTCTGAGTGAATAGTGTAGAAATGTTTTAAAAGTGAAACCTGGATGTGTAGAGGAAAAATAATGATTGTGTTGATGTGATGGAGAATCTTTTAGAGATGTTGATTGTTTGTGGAATTTTTTGTGAAAATAATAGTGTAAAATATATGCAAGAGTACTCAATAAAAAATAAAAAATTAAACCAAAAATAAGAAATATGGATCTCATTTGACACCTTTTGTTTTCAAGATTAAGAGAAAAATAGCAAAAATGGTGATACATTAAAAAAATTACGGAAATTATTTATATAAATAGGAGGAGGAAATAGAAATAAATAGTATAATTGGGTATTGAGAAGTGTGAAAAAGAGAGAGAAAGATGAGTTAGTTTTGGAAAGAAATGAGATTTTCTTTTTAAAAAAAATCACTTTTTCACAACCAATCACATATCCTATAATTTTTTCTCTCAAGAACGAAATTTTTGAAAAAATTCCCACAAACAATTACAACCTAAGCCTACTTCTTTGTATTAGCTAGTTTAGCATGATACTTAGGTACAATCAGTGTGATCATAGAGTTCCCGTATTAAGTCAAAATTTAATTCAACAACTCTTATGATATTTTCATTTTCTGTTTGTGTTCTAAAGAAAAGTTGATTTATACTTGTGTTGAGTATTGCAAATGCAGTAATTTGTTGTTTCACGCCAGAAAGGAGAATGCCTGCCTTAGAATAACTGGGCATTTTATCAAAACCTGATTTAGATTGGACATCATAGGGTAACGAGATAAATGAAAAGGGCAGGTAAAATGCAGCACGATCTCTTGCATTACTGAGCAGTAGGAAAGTAGCTCCCATCTGTCTTTGATTTCTTAAACAATCACGGTATCTGGAACCAGTTACTGGTGTTTTTCCATGAAATAGGCCAGTGAATGTCCTTGAATGTAAACTTTCTGAGAAATTGGAGATTGACTTACCTGGAATATAGTATCTCTGTCTGAGAGAAGTTTGTTATGTTAAAGACATAAAGTTATTTTAACATGTTATATTTTGTGCTCATCATATATATTTTTCCTTTTTGGCTTTCAGATGAGTGCATATTATGCACCTGCCTTTTTTGCCTATCTTTTGGGCAAGTGCCTGAGGCGCCAGAATCCAATCCTTGGGGTCTTAAAACTAGGTTTAGTGGTGTTGGGGACCTTTGCTTTAGTTTGGTGGCCATATCTTTATTCCGTGGATGCATCTATGGAGGTAAATTACTATGTCATTATATTCCTTGGTTCTTTTCATATTCTTAAGTTCATTATATATTGACTTCTTATCATAGAATTGGTTCCACTTTCTCAAGTTGCTTGACATATGTAGTCTCATGTCTGATTGTATTTAATTTGAGACGTGTTTACTTTGGCATCTTTCAGGAACTTGCATGCAGCTGATAGCATTTTTGTTTTAGGTTGTTAGTTGTACCTTTGACATATATGATGGGTGTGATCCATTGTTAAATTTTCAGTTGACAAGATGTTATCAAAGAACTTGGATGTACAAAATTTTGATGAAAAATTGCTAGAAATTATGTCACTTTTCTTTAAATTGATGAGGCCGCTTAAACTATATGCCAATCAAGTATAGTATAAACATAAAGAAATCTGAGCCACACAGTCCATATTACTACAATGTTTAGCTTAACAGAGAATAGTTATTGGTCTTCATGCTTTACATATTACAACTTATAATGTACATAATACTTCAGTGGGAATGTTGTAGAATTAAAGCACATGTAATTTGGCACAAAGATTACCATGCCATATCGAATACGACTTGGCCTCTCCAAACCTTAGGAGACCGAGTACAACTGTCCGGTACATCATAAGTTCCTTGAACAGAATGTCCACTACAGTTTTCATTCTAAGTAACAGGATATGCCTCTTTATTATCATTTTCTATTATATGATGTATTCTTTTCTGAAATTAGACTGCTGATATTTTTCATATTTGTAAATTATATGAGAATGTTTAAGCCTCAGTATTATTTTGTTGATGTGTGTCCACTTGTCTCATTTTTGTTCCTTCCATGTTATCATGCTGCGTCCAGGTTCCTCCAGTTAGTTTGATATCAATCTTAAATCACAACCTTATAATGTTGAGATTGGGTATCATGGGGAATTGGTTTCTACTGGATTGATTTTGAAAACATGTTCTGAAGGGGGGAATGTTGGGTTTAGACTAACGTACCTAGAAGTGAAGGCTCTCATCAGGATACATTATGGGCCTTCAGTTGACCCTGCTGAAAGATTTTTAATGAGCCTTGATTATTGGGAACAAGAGAATGAGAGACCACGAAATATAAATGCGGAATGGCTGTTGCAATAGCTCTTGGAATTACTTTTTGTTTCTGGAATGGAGTGGGACAGGATATGCATCCAAGCTGGGAATAGCAGCAACTTTGACCATTGTAGGGCCTGCTCCATTCTTGATGGTAGGGAGACATTATGTCGAACTCCTATGTCAAAATTGTTCAGTGAATCTTAGGATGGGATCTCGAGTCTGCTAAAATATGATTTTACGGTTACTGTATATTGTGCTTATATCATAAGAATTACGTGTTATCAAGCTTAGTGATGCAGAAATATTTGCACATAATTGGTGATTTATATCTTAAAGTGGTGCTTGGAACAGGTTCTTTCTCGCTTAGCCCCCTTCGAGAGAGGTATATATGAGGATTATGTGGCAAATTTTTGGTGCACCACTTCAGTCTTGGTGAAGTGGAAGAGATTGTTCACCACTCAATCACTAAAACTTCTTAGTCTTGCTGCAACTGTTTCGACTTTTCTTCCTTCTATGATCCAGCTTGTATGGTCACCAACCAAACGTGGTTTTCTCCTTGGATTGCTAAACTGCTCTTTCTCATTTTACCTATTCTCATTCCAAGGTATGTAAATAAAGCATCTCATGCTTAATTCGTCATTCTCTCCTGTGTTTTTGTATCGTGATGTGATTCTTTGCAAATTGGTGATTAATCATTACAGTACACGAGAAATCCATCCTGCTTCCGCTTCTGCCAGCAAGCTTCTTGGCCTTGGAAGAACCATTTGTTTTCCGGTGGTTGATATATTTTGCTTTGCTTTCCATGTTCCCTCTCGTAAGACGTGACAATTTGGTACTTCCATATGGTGCTTTATATGGCCTTTTCGTCCTTCTATACTATGCGCCTGATGGAAGAAAGAATGCAAAAGAGACTGATTGCTTTTATTCCATTTTAAAATCATTTGCACTTGCCTGCTCTCTTTTCCTTCATGTAATCTACATGACCATTACCCCTCCAGATAAATACCCTTTCCTCTTTGAAGCTGTGATTATGATGTTCTGTTTCTCTCAGTTTGTATGGATTTCGATATATCTAAATACGAAACAGTGGGCACTGTCTAAGACTTCCAGTCCAGTAGATGCCAAAAAGAAGAGCCTCTGATGTCCTATAGGAACAAATATTTACTTGACAAAACATATTTTAATCTCTTTAGGAAGCTGAAAGGACTCAAACCTTTTCCCCGATGCCCTTTAACAGACTACAAGTATCTGTATGCCATTAATGGTGATCCATATTCGTTATACTTCAAAATCCACAGTATACTTCTTGGAGTTTTCCCTTCACATCACCTTGTAACAAATTTTTGTTCATCATGAACTGCATTTCAAATTTTGCTTTGTCTTTCTCTTAAACTAACACACTTCTCTGGAGTCTGTTTAGTTTGTGCCTGGTAATATTATTATATCTCTGCCATTATGAACTAGTGGGCAATGGCTGATAAAAGTTATGCTCATACATTTGACTTATCTTCTGCATTTGAATCTTTGGTATTCTTTTTCTTGATATGCATGAATCTGGTAAGCCCACTGAGCTCATGTTTGTTTTGTTATGTTTGGGTATGTGGACATATTTGTGAAAGTAGATGGTGTTACTGAGAAGTGAAGCTTGAGATTGGCTAGATATTTTATCTTAATGGTGAGGGGCATAAATTTTTTTTCCTGGGCATTTTTTTTGGGATTTTCTTGTTTACTCTTCCCTCTTGCCGATAATTTTTTGACAGCCGTCTAAACATTTTTTTCTTTTTAATCCAAGTCGTAATAACCGACCTCGTTTGTGAGTCTTATGTTTCAATTTGGACAAGAATTTACATAGCGAAACTACCTTAGTATTTTTTTTTTTTTTTTTACAATTCTAGGATTATAAACTTAACGATGAAAAGATACTGAAGAACTATGGAACCCCGTTTTCACAAGCAGGTGGCCCAGATTGATTTTCCTGTTTTCAAAATGTATGTAAACCTGTGCTGGCATGTAACAGTTTATATGTCATGTCGATTGGCCATGAAAAGCACATTCTTCATTTTAGACTGGCTGATGGCTCAGAACTGTTTTCGGTAACTTAATGATTACAAGTACTATGTGCGTGTGGGCCGCGCTTTTGTTTATTTATATATTATCTGCATCAATAGTTTCTTTTGCTGTCAAGTTTACTCTAAGACTTCACTCAAATTGATAGATTTGAAACTAAGGATTTTAAGCTCATATTTTTATTGTTGCGATCTTGTTTGGATAGCCTCTTGCTACAATGAATTTTAAATTCTTAAGTTTCTACCTTGAACTATTTATGATTAATTGTGGTGGATTTTAATTCCATCTTATATAGAGTTATTTGAATATTTTTTCCAAATTCTAGTAAGGTCATTTTTTGATTGACTTGGTCTTCAAATGTCATTAATTTCATCATAAATGTGTCAGTGATGGTGCATGTGAAATTAGGTGCACATAGGAAATTGTCATATTTGTTTGTGTATTTTTAAGCTGTACCAAAGCTAAACAAACTGAGACACCTGTATGGGAGCATCTGGAAAAATTATCATTGAAAAAATCAGTCACATTTTGTTTCATACAAATACATATACGTGGGAAATTACACTTTGCCATTTCAATTATACAAGTTTTGTACTTGGCCAATCAAACTATTTCTTTGGCATTTTAACATCCAAAATATATGAATTATACACTTTATCATTCAAGGCCTCCTGTTAGTGGAATATTCCGTCGAGATTCCATCACACGCGGATCACATGTTAAAGTTCCGCACTGTCATCCAAACTTTTCGATTGAGATTGTAAAATGAGAAATAGTGCAAAATTTGGATGGCAAAATGCACAAATTTTACTATGTGGCGTGCACATGGTGGAATCTCGACCTAATAATCCACTGGCGGTGACCACTAGATTGCATCGTGCGAAATTCGTGGACTTTATATAGTGAAGTGCATTGAAAAAAGCTTGTTAGACAATGTATAATTGAGATGGCAAAGTGTAATTATCGATACTTGTCGTGTGATTGATTGATTAGAGTTGTAATAGGTTTTGCAAGTTGTTTTAGTTTGAATTTAGCCAACTGTGGAGATTTCCGCACCCATGCACACGCGGGCACACAAACAAGTTGTCTTTTTTTTTTTTTTTTTTTCTCTGTATAATTTTTTTTCGTTAGACGGATCCTACCAGATCTGGGTTTTTTCGTAATTTCATGTACCGGTGGCATATTTATAATATTCTGGGATAGTGCATCTGAAAGTATTAGTAATTTCTCGAAAATGTATTAGTAGTTCCCTAGAGAGCATTTAAATGGCTTATTTATATACTTATTTGTTGACTAATACACAATAATTATTGAGTTTTCTTCAAAATTCCACACGAGAAAAAATGATTTTTTTTAAATAATGCACCTACTTGTTTTGAGGTTTTACCTCTATTTCTAATGCCCTGTTGTTAAAATAGGATCAAAATGGTAACCAACAGTTGTTCATTTTAATACCGGTGCATGAACCAATCGTAAAATTGGATACTTCATGGTTGCTCATTTCAGGATGAAATATCTTGCGCAGATACTAGGATCGCCCCAGAGAAATTTTAAAACACCATATGCAAATGATTGATTTACGCCATTGGAACACTCATATGAGATCTCTGAGACAAAGCTGCAACAGAGGTGGCCGAAATTGCTCCCATGGTGAGCTTGAAACACAATTTCAAACAATAGAGAAAAAAAGAAGGATAATGAAGATTCCCGATTTTAATGGAAGAAAAAAGAATGAAATGGGGAAGACTTTTAAGAGAGAGAGAGGAAACACACAGAAAATGAGAAAGGAGGAAGGAGACTTAGAGCATATCTCGTTTTCTTTTTTTTTTTTTAAAGATTCGGATTAGGTGTTGGGGATCCATTTAATGGATTTGGATCCGTTAGACCGTCTGAGAGGAGACTAGCTCAAAGGATATAGATGTTCGTACATGTATGTATATTGCCGTGCGTGCGAGCTCATGCAATCGACAAATAAAACCAAATTTGCGGATACTACAAGTCTACAACCTCAGCCTGCGTATGTAGATGATTCTATACGACGACTTTGTCAAAAAGTCAATATTCATACTCTGAAACATACAGTACCACATAAAACGAACTGATGGGCCCAATTTATCCCAAAAGGACAAAACAGTAATTAATGATATGAAGTGTATTCTCTGACTTGAGTATTAAGGGTAGGGAGTTGCCAAATAGAAACGAAACCGGTCCCAAATTGAAATCGGAATCCAAGTTCTTGTTACAGTTCATTGGTCTCAAAAACCATGGTCTCAAGGTTAATTATTTTTTTCGGTAAAAATATGCTAAAAGAAATGTTAAATGTTTATACGATATTTTATATTCGTAATTGAATGAGACACACCTTAAACCAAATGTTGTAAGCGAGCTACATGAATTTTGATTCCTCTATATTCTAAGAGGATACGTAGACAACTTAATATTATTTTTAATATTAAGTCCATAGCTTAATATTATTATAAATATTAAGTCCAATTCATTTTCTATTTTTTTTTCTGTACCCGAAATTGATAAAACATTTTTCAAAACAAATTCAAGAAATTATCAAAAGAGGAAAAAAGAACGATTTTGGTTAAATCGGAACCAGAATCGTGGAGGAACCGAGCTTCAGTTTGGAGCTGGAACCGCCGATACTGGTTTTGGAATCGAAACTGTCGGTACTAGTTTTGGACCGGAACCATGAGGCTCCAGTTCCTCATTTTAGAAGAACCGGAACAGGCGGTTCGGAAACTTTGTCCACCCCTAATTGAGGGTCTTAGTCTAAATTTTCTGACTTTCCCAATGATTTAATTGTAGTGTGGGATGATCTACTACCCAGGTAGTTTCTAAAACCGATGTTTTCAAAATCGGACCTGACCGGCCTGTTCGACTGATTTAATTGGGAACTAGTCGCGACACCGACTCGATTGTGTATCTAAACTGGGTGGCGAGAAAATCGTTGCCACCCGGTAAAAGCCGGATAAAAACCGGTTTTCCCAACCACATTTGTCCCGGTTTATTTGCTTTTATAAAAAGAAATGAAAAAAAAGAAGATAAAATAATGTAATTAGTAAACTTAGGATAAGGAATATGGAAATATAAAAGGAATTTACCATGTAAAAGTATTTCATAACTATTTTTTATAGTAAAGATTTAAGTATGCTTTATAAATAATTAATGGATTCCCGATACTTTAGATTACCATCAAAGAGAGATTAACATTGAATTAGGTATAAATAAACTTATCAATCTTATTCAACAATTATATTAACTTTTATAAAAGAGTATAGTTGCTCATATACATGTATATATATGTATATATGGTTTGACCGGTTTTTTTAAAACGGCCTAGCCGGTTGGACCCAGTAACTCAATGACCAAATTCTTCCGGTTTAATATCCGGTCTGGGTTTAAAAACATTGTCTGAAACCACATCAAAACCCTAAAGAAAAAAAATAGAAAAAAGACAAAGGCAACGATTTCCTATGCTCTATTAGGGGTGGCTACGGTTTTAGAACCGCCGGTTCTGGTTTCAAAACCGTCAGTTCTGGTTCCTCATTTTGGAGGAACTGGAACCAGAACCGTTGCCTCACTGATTCGGTTCCAAAATCGAACCGACGGTTTCCGTCAGTTCGTAACCCGATTCCTCCATGATTCTGGTTCCGGTTTTAACCGGAACCGTTTGTTTATCTAGGGAAAAGACTTGGACTTAATATTCAATAAAGTTTTATTGTTAATATTAATAATAATATTAAACTATCTATATATACTATTAGAGTATAGAAGAATCAAAGTTCACGTTTACAACATTTGGTCTAAAACGTGTCTCATGTAGTTATGAAAATAAAACTTCATATAAACATTTAACATTTCTTTTAGCATGTATTTACCAAAACAAATTTGTTGGTTTTAACCTTATAAAAACGGTTCCATCACGGTTCCCCGACGGTTCTAACTGACAGTTAAAACCGCCGGTTCCATGATTTTTGAGACCTAGGAACCGGAACCGGAACTGGCCTACACGGTTCTGGTTTTGGAACCGTTGACCACGGTTACGATTTAGGAACCATTGACCACGGTTTCGGTTCTAGTTTGGAACCCGATTTCGGTTCTATTTGGCCATCTCTATGCTCTATGTTGTCTAATTTAGCAGTTACCAAAATGGATGTAACAGGGCTAGACTTTCCTTTCAACTGTTGTATAAAATGAATGTCTTAAAAGATATAATTAATTTTGCCACTTCAAACTCCACTTGAAAAAGATCTTATCATCATCCTTGTTTATTTTAAAAATATCACATCCTACCTGTTGGTTTACTGGCTCAATGTTCATTTCTTTTTAAAATGGAGCCTTTGGTTTGCTTGCTATAAATAACAGCTTGTTCTTTTATGTTTTGGTCGAACACATAAAAATTTAATTACTTTGGTTATATAATTTGTGGCGTTTCATTGTCTTGTTTTCGTTCCTTGACATATATCGAACCACATGTTCTCTACACTAAAGAAAGCGATTGAGTCTAGAAAATATGCATCGAAGTATATGGTTAATTACACAAATTGCTCCTTTGTAGTTTCACTTAATAACCAAAAATTCATTTATATTTCAAAATTATAAATACACCATTGATATTTGTTTCTATTTTACAAATTTCACCCTAAAAATGGGGATACTTGTTAGGTAAATACAAACATCAGGGATGAGATCCCATATTCCACTTTCCTTATTTCACTCTCTATTCCATATATTGGATGAATGACATATGTACAATTGCGACATCATCTTGTAAATGTGTCATTCATTCGATGCAATGAATAGAGACCGATACAGAGAAGTAAAAGATTAAATCTCAATCTCAAATATAAAGGGGGTGTTTTTAACGGAATCAAATTTCATGTTCCACTTCATGTTCCCCTCAACTGGATGATGGACATATGTGTATACATCTAATAAATCAACATTCCATATTTATCTATTAACACATGCCCATTATCCAATGTAGTGGAATATAAATGAAACACAAAATGGAACATGAAATATATTCCCGTTTGTAACATTTTAAGGGTCATTTGTAATTCTAAAATATAACTGGAGCTTTTTTGTAATTAGTCTGAAATTCAAGGTTAGTGTTTGTAATTAATACTGTTTTTAGATTGAGTTTGGCACTTTTTTTTTTTTTTTTTGAAAAAATGACTGATTTTCTTGAACACAATTTACCAGTGTTCTAAAAAACGTTAGACGCTAGTCGGATGACAGACTGGAGCCTAGCGCTAGGGCCGGCAAGCGGGGTTAAGGCGGGACTTGGCGGGGTTAGGAGGACTAGGCTGGCGGGTTAGGCGGGCCTAATCGAGAAGAATAACATTCGACGGATATGGTGGGCCTAGCACCCAGGCGGGGACTAATTGGGGCTAGGCGGGGATTTTTAGAACAGTGCAATTTCATCGACACGAAGTTGCGGCCAGGAGGAATGTGAACACGACCTATTTCTTCATTCTTCGATACACAAGTTTGGCCGTATATATCGATCCCGAAAAGCATTTCGAAACGAAACTTTCTCTCATCATAAATAGCCAACAAATTAATATAACACTCGATGAAATAGGATTTTTACCATTTAGTGTAGTAAGATAAGGGGATGGGATCTCCTATTCCACTTTTCTATTCCACTCTATTCCATTGCATTGGATGAAATACACGTGTGCAAGATGATGTCACGCGATGTCACAAGACACGTGTCTTTTCATCCAACATATGGAATAGAGAGTGGAATAGGAAAGAAAGAAACAGAGATCTCAACCCTAAGATAAGCACTAAGACTTACACACAAAAACACACACACACAAAGAACAAATTAAAACGAACAACTATTTCGTACAAAGTTAAACGCAGTTTAGGATATTGGATTTTTTTGTATCTAGTATAATCAGTGGTGGATCCAGGAACTAGTAATAAGTGAGGATAAGTAAAAATTTCACTAAGAAAATAATATATATAGAACAAATTAGATATTTATATATATAATAAATTATTAATAGACTACAATATTTTGCAATAAGGATTAGAAACTACTTCATAGGAGAAAAATATAGTTGTATTTTTATATCAGCAATCAAATGGACATATTCTACTCTCAATATTATTTATTTTCTTGCCACAAAACAACAAGAAGCCAATAACAAAATATAAAAAAGCTACAAAAAATAGATAACTTTTCAATTTCATACTTGATGGTGACACTTAGGGGTGACAAATTGTTCGTGTCGAACCCATAAACATATGAATCTTTTATATATTTGATAATTAGAATACATATTCAAATAAATTACTAATACAAATAGTTAAGTACAATTTAAAAGTAATAACGTGGTAAGTGTATTAATGATAAATTACGGATCACAAAATATTCTATAGAGATTAAAAATATATATTAGATAACACAAAAGTTTTCTTGAGAATGTGTCATGGGCTTGAGCCCACGCACTGGTGACCCATATAGTTCCGCTCATGATTATAATATTTCATTTCATATTTCAAAAATATATTTCAGATTACATCAAATATAAATTAAAAACACATTATTATTATTATTATTATTATTGACTTAACATTCATTATAATATGAAATATGAAATAAAATATCAAGATTTTCGAACTTACTAAGCAAAAGTGATAAATTCATAAATTGCCTAAGAGAGAGGCTACATCACTATACTTTGATCACGTTAAGTGGTTGGAGGTTGAACGATTGGCACATCTCTCCTGTCTATTAAATAGATCAAACACACATTTAATAGCAAGAGTTGACGTGTGCCATTGTTGACCAGTCTATTTTTACACGTCAAATTATCAATCCCCTTCACATATTTGTTGCCAACATCATATCATACTAATCAACTTGCTCCAAGATAATTCTAGCTTGGTTATAATTAATTTTGATAAAAAGTAGTTCGTAGGAATTCGTTGTCGTCCGAGCACAAATACTCGAAAAAATGTTGACACATATCTCTACGAATATACAGGATTAGGATGGCAATGGGCGGGTTTGCCAAAGCAGGAGACCATCTTGTGACAAGGTTTTAGAGGAACTGCCCCGCCCCTTGACCGAGTTAGCCCGTTGGACCCACTATATTAGTATAAAAATAGCATTGTCTTATTTTATTTTATTTCCAAAAACGAAGACCAATAAAATATTTTTTAAAAACAAAATATTAAACACATATATACATAGGGGGAAGATCCAACAAGACCACATTTTATGGTGAGACAGTGTGGACTAATCTCAACCTTCCCCATTTACATCAAAGGCTAGAATAATTTGGGATAATAATACATTAACCATTTAATTATATCACGTAAAGGGTAAAATTATCAAAACAAATATGTGGGGACCGATTCAAATATATGGAATCGAGTTATTGGGAGAGAGAATCACGTGGGAGAGAAAATCGCGAGAAAATCGCTACCGGAGAGAGAAAATCGCTACTGCGCTTTCCATACGCAAAGATGTTGTACATTTATCATATATTTGATTTATACTTAACCCTAATTTACTATCGTTTTACATAATTTTCCGCATATTAAAATGGTCAAACAAAAACATGTGGGGACCAGTGAGTTAAGGAATCGGTTAGAGAGAGAGAGAGAGAGAGAGAGAGAGAGAATCACGCTCATTAACGTGTGGGGACGTTGATTAAGTAAATCAGTTATAGAGAGAGAGAGAAAAAAAATCACGCTCATTAATGTGATCGTATATTTAACATATATTTATTGTATATTTAATTAACACTATTATGCTGTATGTTTAACATATTTGTACTATATTACAATTATCAAACAAAAATATAAGTATACAACAAAACTCATATAAGTATACATCAAAACACATATGAGTTATACATCAACATAAATACGTTTTTTTTTTCTAAAACACATTTTTTTGCGTTTTTCAATGGATGACCGCCATGCTTTTTCGTCAAGCGTTGATTTCTAATTTTTGATCGACATCTTCTATGGATCCCGACAATCTCCTCTTCCCTGAAATAATCAAACAAAGTTATATCAATGGATATTCACAATTGCTGGAAAATAATTCGGGCTTCATACCCAACTCTAGAGTTTCAAAATACTCATCTCCTTCAACAAGCAATGTGCTGAAAGTCGATCTGGTGCGACCTCCACAATCTTTATCGCAGGACTTAGAACAGATCCCTGATCATTCACGAGAGGGATTGAACTCGACAGTGGGCCGAGTTCCTTCATGCACTAGGGTTTTGGCTAGGGTTTCTCAAAATCCTAATCCTACCGTCGCTTTCTTGAATTCGATCGGTATAAACCCTAAGGTTTGTGATTCTCGTACATAATTCTAATAAATCTGGGGTTTTGGATTATACATCGCATATCAACATAAAACACTTGCATGCTTTTCAATCTGATGGGCCAGAGGAAAGGTGTAGATGGGGAGTTTAATGCTTTGGATTCTAACATAGTTTGTGAAAATATTCCCAATCCCAAGGCATGTAAGAATAGTAAAGGTATATCGCCAGTCTATGATAATTCAACGCACGCACAATATCCATTGGCGCCTACGTTCGCCAAAACTTTATCCCCAAGAGATATTGCCAAGCCAATTAAGAAGGGGGAATATTTTTGATTCGATCGATGAAGAAATTTACCAACAACATACGACGGAGCTTAGAAAAACGTTGATTGGAAGGGTTCACGCCCCAGGGTACCAAGCCAATCTCGTGAGGAAGAATTCAAGAGGAAACTTACGATATTGTGGAACATTAAGTCTTGCTGGAAATTAATTTCTCTTGGAATAGGGTACTTTAACATTCAATTCTTGGATTTGACGGAAAGGGATAGAATTTTTTCAAAATCGGCATGGAATTTGAACTCGGGCATGATTCGTCTCATGAATGGATCACAATTTTAACCCGTATAGGATTAATACATCTCGGCTCGAGGTTTGGGTAAGAATATTTGAGCTTAGCATGGAATATTGGCACCCTTCATTAATTATGAAATTAGCTAGCGTCATTGGTACGCCAATACAAATAGACGGAAGATCATTAAATGGAGACGTCAGGCATTTCGTTAGAGTTCTTGTGGAAATAGATTTGAATATGCCACTCCAAGAATGTATCATCGTGGAGAGAGATGGTCATTGTGTGTTTGTTACTCTTGGTTACGAGAATATTCCGGAGTACTGCGCGTTTTGCAAGGTGGTAGGACATTCCATCACCAGTTGTCGTATTTCGAAACCTCAGGAAGTCAATAAAGCTGATGGAACTCAGACGGGGGAACGTCAGCCTCAACAGGGACGTTCAGAGATACAGGGAAAATATTCGGAGACACCATTCTCCAAAAAAAAGGAGCCGACAGAAGCTTGGGTGCAGGTTAAAGTCCGCAAGAATCATTCTCATGTGGAGAATACACATAGACCATCTACTTCAGGGGTCACCATTAGTAATGCCTTTGAGGTTTTGGAAGATAATGAAGGAAATGACACATCACCAACGACAGAGGAATGCAACGGCCTTAAGGACAAGCATAAAGTGGAAGGATTAAATCCGGAGCGTGCGATAGTGATTCAAGAACCTTTGCAACAGGATAACCAAGAGAGAGCTTTGGTGGTATCTGCGAGGTTAGATAATCAAGTACAAGAAACGCTTAAGCGGGCTATAGAAATGATCGAGAATAGCCGACCTCCGTGGATTATAATCAACTTGAATGATCCCTCTGAAAGTTTTCGGGCTAAAGCGATGGCTAAATAGCGTTGGTCCGACATGGCAAAACAAGAGGAACAAGAAGAAGAGGAACAAGAAAAATTGGAAGCCTTAAAGATAAAGATAGGTGACCCCTCCACCACCCTGCTTGTCTTTCCCTCATGTGATTCTTCAGAAGCTATGAAGGCTATGACAATTGTGGCTCGTGGATCCTAGGCCGACATTCCGCATGTTACATTAGACCATCAAGAAGATACTCGAGCACGTGCTAAAACAACAACTCACTATGCCATTCGAAAATCTTCTAGAAATAGACGTCATTCGTTTAAATTGCATTTTTAAGCTATTTTTGTTTTTTCTTTTATTTGAAGTTTAACATTATTTTTCTTTTGCTACCTGATCGGCTTGTGATCAGGACCTTTTCCTTTCTTTTATATATTTCCAATGTTAAGTAAAAAATACAGCAACATAAATACATACATAAAAAATTAACTACTTATACAGCAAAACACATATAAGTATACAACGAAAAACATCTAAGTATACAGTAATCCTCACTGCCTTCTCGTAGGCCCTCGTTTTCTCCACGTCAGCATCGTCTTCTTCACCAATCCTCCAATCCAGTCCTTTATTCTGAAACCCCAAAAAATATATCTTGAACTCCGGCACTCCGATCTCATTCTTCAACAAAATACAACAAAATACTCGGTTTGCAATAGAAAATGAAAATGAGCAAAAAAATTAATCAGATGATGACCGCCCCATTTCCACGCTGCTTCCACCGCATTTCCTGCTTGCATCTCGCTCCGGAGGACGATGCGAAGGAAAGCGGCCGGGCCACAACTACTTTCTCCTTCCGGCAAACTTCTTCCAGTCCGCCTTGTCGTTCGCCTCCTTCCTCCACTGTCGGTCCTCTCTCACGGGATGACCGCCGTTCGAGGTGGAGAAAACTCCGGCGGGGAGTGTAACAACCACTTTTTATTAAATAGTCAAAAGGATTAAAAAAAAAGATGGAGGATATTAGGAGACAATGGAAAATAAAGGTAGAGAAAGTGGGGATAATGGAATGGAAAATTAAGAAAAAGAAAGAAAAAGAAAATAATAGTGGAGAAATTAGTGGGGATAATGGGAAAAATAGTGGAAGAAAAATAAGAAATAAAAGTTGAAGAAGGATATATTGTGAGAGGGAGATCGGGTAAGAGAAGAAATAGGAGAAGAGAAGAAGAAAGAAAGAAAAGAAAAGAAGAGAAAAGAAAGAGAGAAAAATAAGAAGGAGAGGAAAGGAAGGAGGAAACAAGGAAAATACAAGAAATATAATCCAATTTGCGGTACAAATTATCCGAAAAGTTTGAACATTTTGTAATTGTTTCATTAGTTTCATATTAAATTTGGTTAAATTTTTACTAATCCTATTATATAATAATTTATGTATAGATTCTACTGCATAGAAGTCGGGGTGAATTTTATCTCAGTTGATCCGAGTCATTCAACGCACCAGACAAGTAATTTCCCTAGTTTTCATATAAAATTAGGATTTACGTTATTATTATTGATTTTTTTATGTTTGACAGGAAACTTGTCGCTTAAATAAATCGAGATATTTGAGTGATTAATTGGATTTGTCACCTTATTATTGAATTATCTATTTGACTTGATCTTTATACTATTATGTTTAAGCATGCACGATTTTGTATATGATCACTATTTTACTTGGATTAGTGCTTATGTGCTAGTTCATTTTACTTTTAGCAATTTAAAAGAGCAAAATAAATCATTCGCATAATATAAATTGTATTTCCTAAACTTAAATTTCTAATGCTAAGGAATTAGATTTATATATATGATTAAGTCAAACTTTATAAGTAATTACCATATTACCATTCACATCTTACATTAATTAGTTTACTTCATTTTAAGTTCACAATGTCAGAATAAAATTTTTACAATTCAATTAGTTTTGATTCAAGCACAAGCTTATTATTAGATTATACTTTAATTTCAATTAGTGATTAATATATAATTTATGTAAGTAATCTGATTGTTTTAGAAATTATAATTATGCATTAAATTTCTTTTGATATTCTTTTGCTATATAATTAATCATTCTTGTATTATGCATTGAAAATCTAAGCTTAACTAATTAAATGTAGGATTATTCTTAATTAATTGAATGTAGGGTTTTCCCTAACTAATTGGATATATGAAGTTTTTCCCTAATTAATTGAATGTGGGGTTTTGTTCTCAAATTGTTTTTGACTTGTAACTTAATTATTATGCTATGCGCTTATGTTTATTCTCGCATTCAATGAAAAGTAGCATCACTTAGATTCATGCATCATGTTAATGTATCTTCATAGCATTTCACGAGCATGCAAAAATTTAAATAAAGTCAAGTTTTAAGGTCTATATTACTAATATGTTTTTTTTAAAGAAATGAGTGTACATTGTTCTATGATCTTTGGAGTGAGTGGGAAATGGGCGGGGGGCCAAGCGTTAAACAATGTACCATTTGCGGCTAATGTTAATGCTAAAGGAAATGGGCCTTTGGGCAAGATGTTAATCGAGTTCCAAATAACAAGGCCCACTGCAACCCTGAATAGAACAATGTACCATTAAGTGAGCTCGCGTCTTAAAGAATGTTTTAAGTAAAGAAAATGAAAAGTTTTGAAGTGAATGTTATATTATTGCATTAGGCATGCATTCATGCATGAGATTACTTGTGGAGCTTCGTTAAGCTCACCCGACGAGTGTTTAACATTTTCTGATTAGAACCCTGATGAGGAAGGAGATGGCGCGTAGTGATGACTCGCGAACCCACGCCTTTCATGATTTTAATGTCTTTAAACTTTTCTAAAAAAAAAGTTTGAATTTTAATTTCTATTGGGATGGTGACTGTCATTTTCATTTCATTATGGATGTTTGGATTTATAATTGTTTCAATTATTAGTCTTTATTTCACGCAAACTTTGAAACTAAGTAAAGTTTTTATTATTAAAAGTATTTTTAAGAAATCTTTAAAGTATTTCTATCATAATTACTTATTTTTGCATTAAAATTCAATAAGCGAGAATGTGCTACAATATGTGATTTTTAGTACCTGACCTATAGACACTTTGCTAGTTTGGTACTTGACATTTTCGAGTTACCAATTTAGTACCCATAATTCACATTTTTTTATAAATTGGTACCTATTAATTTTTAAAGACTAAACTCGCCCCAATATTTTTTTAATTTCTGTTAAAAAGTTATATTTTAATTAGAATTAGTAAATATAAAAAATTATTGTAATTAAGAAATAATTTATTATTATTTAAATTAAATTATTAAATTCGTAATTGTAAAAAATAAAATAAATTATTTTTTACAACCGATTAAAAAACTAATTAAAAATTAATAAATTAATAGAAATTGCTATAATTTTCTGATTTACTATATGAATTTTAATTTTTTTAATTAATTAATTTTCTTTTGATTATTAAAATTAGTTAACTAAACTAATTTTTCTTTTTATTTAATTAAATTTTAATTTATATTTATTAATTTACTAATTTAATGTAATTAATTTTATTTTTTCTAAAATTCTTTAATATTTTTAGAAACTTCTTTTTATTTTTTATTAATTAAATTAATTAAAATTTTAATTGATTTTATAATTTAAATAGGTATACTCAAAAATTAATTTATTTTGAGTATAACTTATGTTTTTTGAGGGCATTTTCGTCATTAAAAGTGAATAGATACCAATTTATAAAAAAATGTGAAGTATGGGTACTAAATTGGTAACTCGGAAATGTCAGGTACCAAACCAGCAAAGTGCCTATGTGTTAGGTACTAAAAAATCAATAACCCTTTTTGTTTCTATGAAATGTATGAGTGTATGAAATTAATTGTTGTTTGAATTTAATAGAATATAGATGAACTTGATATTTTGTCTGATACAAAAAAATCCTTTTTATATGCAAATAAAATTATTCACACTATTTTACTTCAAATTCCAACGTGATTGTTATAATAATATTATTTTGCATTAAGTTTTACCGTATCTTACACTAAGTTAGAAAATAATATTAGAATGGAACATATGATTGTTGGGAAATTATTTTTAGATTTTGATGAATGCCATGTAAAACTTAGAATAGAAAGTTGGCACCCCATTTTTGTTGTAAATTGCATTGTAATAGATATGGTGGTCGAAAGCAGAGTCAAGTCACTATGCCTGAACATGCAAGAAGACAACCGGAGACTAGAAGGAAGACTCATTGCGAGGCGGTGAGTGTGGCAAAGAAGAGAAGACATGAACTCGATCAAGGTGCGGTGAGATACAATCGAGTGAAGTATCGCTAAGTCAACTCAAGACAACCAAGTCTCAAGTTGAAGTGACGGAAGAGTCATCCAATGATTGGAAGCCGACTCAAGTCACCCGAGGAAGTCAAGGAAATGCAAATCAAGTCGAGATAATCGAAAGAGATCCGTTGCCGTAAGTCAAGAGAATTACTTAAACAAGTAATACCTCCATATCGCTTTCTTAAAGTGCTCGGTCGAGAAGCGTGCAAAAGGAATAAACCAATGAGAAGCAATCGCACCGTGTCGAACTCGAAAAAGTCAAGAATCATTCATACGAGGAAATGTCAATTCCAAGGATCGCAACAAGACAAGCCAACGACCACAAGTGTCTTTTGAAAATAAGCCTATCTCTTCAACGGGCATATTTTCAAAAGAAAAATATAAAAGGCTGAGGAATCTATTTGAGAAATAAGTTGGTTACCTTGACAATCAGAAATCAAATACGAGCAAGAAAAGCAATATCTGTAACCAAAAATATTCTCAAGTCATTCAAGTTCAATCCTCAAGCCTACATTACGAAGGAAATCAATCCAACACTCACATGTGAAGGAAAGACAACTTCAATCAGTTGAAGAGGAAACATTTGAAGAATCAAGGGATCTACATTCCACGGAGGATTGTAGGAAGGTTCAAGGTCGAACCAGTCTCAAGTTTTTGGAGGGCTTCGTGATCAAATCCAAAAAGCTTGAGCAAGTGGGTCAGTAGTAGCAAGACAAGCGCCTGTGAAGAAGTTGAGTCATATGAGAAGCCATTTGTGTGACCAAGGCATCTCGACCGAGTCCCAAAGGATAAAGTCGGTTAGTGTGATCAAGACTTGTATCCGGGTGTTAACCACTTTTTATATTGATCAATACTTAGTGGATTCCTCCGAGAAGTTGGAGAAGAGAGGAGTAGAAAAATTACCCCATCTTGAACCTCTATAAAAACTTATTGTGTCATTTACATTTCAAAGACTTTAATTTCTCGCATATTACTTTAGTATCTGGCGATAAATTTGCTATCCAATTGATAATCAACAAAGTGCTAAAACCAAGTATTAAAACAAACTTAACCAAATTCAAGGGTGTTAAGTCTTCCAATGAAAACATATCACAATCGAGTTAAGTCTTTAGTCAAAACAGGTTGAGTTATTCTATCAACAACTCGCCGAGTCGTTGAGTGACTAACTCACGCGATTAACTAACTTAGTTGTCCATCAAGGACTCACCAGAAGTATTAACTCGAACGTTTTAAAAGGACTAAGTCGAAAAGTTGGTAAGGTTTATTCAACCCCTTCTAAACCTTACACTCACACCCCTTGGGACCTACAAGTGGTATCAGAGCGGTTGGTTCATTGAGCCTTCCGCACTGGTCACTGAACTAGATCTCCAAATTTTTCAAAGTTTGCTTTAGCACTTGATCTTTCAAAACTCTTTTATTCAGCAAAGTTATTATCATGGAAGCAAATTTGACGCGCATCCCTATGTTCACAATTGAAGAATTTGATGATTGGAAAATTCGTATGCAGGCTCATCTATCAGCATTACACGATGAAATGTGGATAGTAATAGAAGATGGGCCACTCCAAATCTAAAAGTGAACACACGGTGCAAGAGAGAGCAAAATTTGAAGGAGAAGAGGATCTTTGCTCCCGGACGGCGATGGTTGAAAAACCAAGAGTGAATGGACAAATGATAACAGGAAAAGATATAACTTGGACAATGTGGCCAAGGACATTCTTTACAAAACTTTGGACAAAGCCATGTTCAACAAAGTCAAATCATGCAAAACGACAAAAGAAATCGGGGACAAGCTAACCTTGATTTGTGAAGGCTCAGAGCAAATCAAGGAAAATAAACTATCTGTGGTTGTACAAAAATTTGAAAACTTTAAGATGTTTGCAGGAGAAACCTTGGATCAACTGGATGCTCGGTTCACGTAAATTACCAATGAGCTATCTCGCACTTGGAAAAGAATATACACAAAAGGAAATGTGTATGAAGATTCTAAGAAGTCTCCCAACCGAGTGGGATATGAAAGTCATGGCCATGAGACATTCCATGGACCTATCAAAGACATCCAACCATGAGCTATTCTCGGATCTCAAAGCCTACGAATTTGAGTGAGAAGAAAAGACCAAGAGGAAACAATTGTGCCCAAAACAATTTGCTCTAATTGTTAAGGATGGCAAAAAGAGTGAGGCAAAAAGTCATTGACCAAGAGGAGATCACCGATGGTTAAAAGGTTTAACAAGTTCTTCAATAAGAATTACAAAAAAGCAAAGGTGAATCCTCCGAAGACACTCGGCTCCTCCAAGTCAAGGGAAGAAAGACCACCCAAGAGAGCGAGCATCAAAAAGTTGAATATCAAAGAGCGTGACAATCAAGGATGGAAAGAATCGATCAAAAAGTTGAAAATCTATCTTTGGAACTGCAGGCAACCCAGTCACTATGCCATTGAATGCCCATATCCCGTAGTCAACAAATACAGAATGAAGAGGAAAGAAAAGTCTTGAGAGAAAGAAGACGGGGAAAAGAGAAAGGCAATGTTGGTGCGAAACTCGAGAGGCAGTCAAGTCAAAAGACACAAAGAGACTCGGAGAGTAGTGAAGCGACTACTCAAGTGACTCGAAGAAGAAGCCTTGATCTGCCTAATGGCTAAAGAACAAAACCAACTGACCAAGAAGATGAGGTACACTCTAACTCATCACACTCGATACTAGTGATAGTGATTGTGACGGACACACTTCATCACCCACTGATCTTTATGATTCATTAGGCAAAATGATGAAAGATTTTGAATACATTAAATCCTCACACACACTACTAAATGAGGAAAACAACCTACTCAATAGCCAAAACTCACGGTGACTAAGGAGCCGAGTACTCTAAGTCAAATAGCCGATGAGAATAAAAGTCTAAAAGGTCGCTATAGAAAAAGAGGAGAATGACCTCAAAAATGTGATTGCCTTATTCACTAAGGCATCTAAATCCTTGGATGATTTTATTATGAGTCAAAGAGAATGCGGAGATAAGACAGGCTTAGGATTTAATTGCTCTGTACTATGTCAAGCTCCAAAGGTGATGTTGGAAAAAGGATCTTCAAGTAATGAAGCATCTCTAAAATCCAAAACTCCAAATGGTGCACACACATTTATTCCAAAGCACAATCACAAGCAAACTGGCCTTGGTTATAAAGGAAAAGGAAAATAGCCAGTTGAGTGTGCTGAGAGGACAAGCGAGAAGAAATCCGGTAGGAGTTCCTCAAAGAACTCCAAGCGAGAAGATACTCGTAAAGAAGAAACAGAGCTACCAAAAGCCCCAGAAGGTCTATAAAAGAAACACATATGATGGGAATGGTAGAAAGTACTCAAGCCAAGTGATTGGAATAATGTGAACTATCGGCCAAAGACTATGGAATATATGCCAAGTGGCAAAGGCCTAGAACTCAAAGAAAGGCCATTCCAAAGGCATAAGAGCTATCATCAAAGACACACATATGCACCTAGGCACTACACTCGGAGATATCACAACTACCCAAAGAAGACAATTGCTAAAACACATGCACAGGCATCTGGACAAAAGAGAGCATTTGTATGAACCTAGAACCCCAAGCAATTTGCCAAAATTAATTATGATTATGGCATCGATAGATGGCAACCTCTTAGAGTCAAATCATGTGGCTATAGGTTGGTTGGATCATCTTACAATACAAACCCCTCGGGACCGGCACAAGTATGGGTACCTAAAACCTAATTTCCTTGATTGCGGGTTCAAGGAGAGCGGTGAGTGCCAAGGAACCTGGTACATGGATAGTGGTTGTTCCGGACACATGACAGAAACAAGAAAAATCTATCAAAATTCAAGGATGCTAGAGGTGCAAAAGTCATATTTGGAGGAAATAAAGCTCCGGGGAGAAATAAGAGGCATTGGATCCATCAAGAAAAATGGATTAGAAATTACGGATGTTGCATATATTGAAGGCCTCAATTTCAACTTGCTAAGCATAAGTCAACTCTGTGACAAAGGCTACAATGTTGGATTCAATATGGGTGTATGCCAAATCAAGGACACTGAAACTAATGAAATAGTGTTGCAAGGATGCGGACCAAAGAACATGTATGTGGTAGATTGGTCAATGCAACACCAAGCACTTGTCTGCTAGCAAAGAGCACAATTTGGATCAAGTTAGGCCGTGGGCACAAGAAGCTAAGTCACCGAACTTCAAAACTATTAACAAACTTGCAAGAAGTAATCTTGTGGAGCGACTTACTGATTTCGATATACAAGAAGGAGAGTATATGTGATGCATGCCGGATGGGAAAACAGATCAAATCATTATTAAAAGAAAAGACATGTCCATCTTCAACAAGAATATTGCAGACTGCTACATATGGATCTATTTGGTCCGATTGAACCGGCCAAAGATAAGTGGGAAGAAATACACCTTGGTGGTAGTAGATGACTACTCAAGATATACATGGACAATATTCATGTGTAAGAAGAAAGAAACTCTGCAGAAACTACCACGGTGATGAAGAGAATCCAAAATGAGAAGAGTCAAACCATTATCAAAATAAGATCGAGGAACCGAGTTTGTCAATGGTATAATAACTCGAGTATTGTATTGAAAATGGTATTGGTCATGAATTATCGCAGCAAGGACTCCACAAAGATAATGGAGTTGCGAGAAAGAAGGAATAGAACTCTCAAAGAAGCAGCAAGGACCATGTTAGTGAAACAGGTCGCTTAAAAGATTTTTTGGGTGAAGCAATAAACACAAAGATGCTATACTCAAAATAGATGCATGATAAGCAGAACGGTGACAAAGACTCCTATGAGGTTTGGACGGGGAGAAAGCCAAATGTTGCATATTTTAGAATATTTGGATGCAAATGCTTCATCCATAACAATGGCAAAGATAATTTAAAGGCTTTTGATGCTAAAGTCGATGAAGGTATCTTTTAGGATACTCGGTGAAAGCAAAGCCTACTGAGTGCTCAACAAGAGGACAATGGTTATAGAAGAATCCATCCATGTGGTGTTTGATGAACCCAACATAAATGGAGAAGACATTGAAGAGAGCGATAAAAGTGAATCAACCAACCACGCGAGAAGAGTCCCTATGTTGAAGTGAAGTTTGGAATTATAAGTCCGGATGAAGATGAGATAGCCGAGTCTCAAAGACAATTTGGAAAATCTGGCTAAGTGATGATGAGAGAGCGATCAAAATAACACATTTGCAAGACGATCGAATCCGGCTAACTTACTCCAACCTCGATGTAAGATGGTGAGAGACCATCCACGTAACTAATCATTGGAGATGTAAGAGAAGGTGTGAAAACTAGATCCAGAACTCAACAAGAAGCAATGTTTACTTGCTTCATCTCACAAATAGAGCCAAAAGATGTGTCACAAGCATTGGATGACACACATTGGATTCAAGCCATGCAAGAAGAGCTGAATCAGTTTGAAAGGAACAAAGTGTGGGAATTGGTTCAAAGACCTACCCATCAAAATGTTATTGGCACTAAATGGGTGTTCAGAAACAAGATGAATGAGGAAGGTTCTGTGGTGAGAAACAAAGCAAGATTGGTAGCCAAAGGGTATTGCCAAGAAGAAGGAATAGATTTTGATGAAACTTTTGCTCCTGTGGCAAGATTGGAAGCCATAAGGATGTTTCTTGCCTATGCACTCACAAGAACTTCATTGTATATCAAATGGATGTAAATAGTGCATTCCTTAATGGGTTATTGGAAGAAGAAGTATATGTTGAACAACCTCTAGGATTTGAGCGGAAGACTCTTGGAGATAAGGTATACAAACTCAAGAAAGCTTTATATGGATTGAAACAGGCACCCGAGCATGGTATGATACATTATCTCAATTCCCCGATCGAGAACGGATTCACCAAAGGCAAGGTGGATAGAACACTCTTGAGAATTCAAGATGGGAAGAGTATCTTTGCTTGTTCAAATATATGTGGATGACATCATCTTTGGATCCACAAACAAAGAGTCGTGTGATAAATTCTCAAATCTTATGCAAAGCAAATTTGAAATGAGCATGATGGGAGAGGCGACATTCTTCCTTGGACTCCAAGTGAAACAATTTGAAGGATGGAACCTTCATAAGTCGGACAAAATACACCATAGATTTAATGAAGAAATTTGGTATGGAAGAGAAGTCTTACGTGAAAATACCAATGAATACATCGATCAAAATGGATATGGATGCGGATGGCAAGCTTTGTAGATCAAACAAGATCTGAGCACTTATTGGATCATTGCTCTATCTCACAAAGCGGGCGGACATCACCTTTCTTTGTAGGTGTATGTGCAAGATTTCAATCTGCTCAAAAGAAAGCCACTTGATGCAAAACAAGAGAATCTTGAGATATTTGAAAGGAAGCAAGAAGTTGGCTTATGGTATCCAAAGGAAGGTGGATTCAAGCTAATTGGTTATTCGGACTACGACTATCTTTGGATGTAGAGTTCGACAGAAAATTATCTCGAGGCACATGTCAAATGCTTGGAAATAGGCTAATTTCTGGTTTAGCAAGAAGCAAAATTCAATAGATACCTCCACAATCGAGCGAGAATACATAGCTGCGGGCAATCATTTGTGCCCAAGTCTTATGGATGAGACAAAGAATCGAGAGACTATGAGGTTGAAGAAAAGGAAATTCCAATTATGTGTGATAACACAAGTGCAATTGCAATCACTCAAAATCCTATGTTGCATTCAAGAACAAAACATATTGATGTCGGATATCACTTCATAAGAGATCATGTTGAAAAGAAGGACATCACCCCGGGAATATATCTCAAGCGATAAGCAATTAGTGACATATTCACAAAACCATTATGTGAATCAAGATTTGAAGAACTCAAACATGAATTGGGGTTGATTGGTGAGTTGACACTCGAGAAGACTCAAAGAAAAGAGATGAAACACGAAAAAATGAAAAAGCAATTTGAACTCTTGAATCGCCTAAGTGAATCGATCGTATCAAAGAATCAGTTTGATCGAGTTAGGCGGCGGTGAGTATCTATGTGCAAAAAGAGAAGAGTTAAATCGGCTAAGGAATAATTTGAGTCATTTATGAGCAAAGTGACAAAAACGCAATGATCATTTTTACTAAGCGGGAATGTTTTTAAGAAGCGTCAAGATAATTATGATGTGTACAATCAAAAGCTACACACAAAGCTTATGATTGGATATAAATCTTTCTTGCATTAAATACGAGAAATTAAGTGTAAATTGGCGTGCAAAATCTGAGCCGTTGATCTTGATCAAATTTCAAAAACCGCCCGCACGTCCTTTCATAACCCATACTTATACCATTTCGTCCAATTTTCTCTCACTTTACCAAAACTGTTCATCTCTCTCGAAGGCAAAGAAAGAAATTTTCTCTCAAAGCCCTACAAATCCTCAAGTTCATTTTCAAAGTTTCGTTCGCTAAAACATCGATAAATGGCATCTACTCATGATTTCGTCAAGTTGGGAAAACAAATCCATACTGGGTCTACTGTGGATTTCGATGGCATGATCAAACAGGGGTCTGACGACACCCTTGTGAAGAAAGATAGCACAAAAGTTGGAAAAGTCGGGTCAAAAAACCGTTTTTGATGATGGAGTTTCCGATGACCTACGTGGAAGAGGTCGCCACGGTTCTACGTGAAGCGAAGTTCACGATGAGGGCATCAAGTCCTCTGTTCACGGAAAAGCTTTCACCATTCGCCAGGATCGGCGCGGAACGCTTTGTTGCGGCGGAAGGAGTGCAGGAGATTTATGAAGGCGATCTTAACCTGGCTCTTGCTTGGAAGGAAGTAGCCAAGTCCGATTGTATCTTGCGAAGGTGGTCTCACACTAACAAGAAGTCATTGAAAGAGGACTACCACAAATTGTTGGACATTGTTGCCAAATGCATAAACATCAAATTTGGAAGCTTTGACTTATTTGTCTAAAGCTAAGTGATTGTAATGGTGCGATCATTGTAGAAAAGAAGGAGAAGCAGAAATTTGAGTTTGTATACGACAGACTCGCGAGAATATTGGGAATAAATCCTTCAAGGAGGATGGTGCGTTTGGAGGTTCCTCGGGGGTGCGGCCTGGTGATTGGCGGATGATGGAAGTAAAGGAGTTCCTCTTCGACATGGAAAGGCGTTCCATGTAAACAAGAAGATGTTCGATCTAACCTTTCCGAACACGAAGAGAGCATATGCAAAGAGAGCGTCACAGTGAGGGGAATCGGTGGTCTGAAGAAAGCATTTGTCTTCTCCTCTCCCCAGGAAAGAAGAAATTTGCCCCTGCTGACAAAGAAAGAAGAAAACAAAAGATGCCCCTACCCCCTGCGGCCGGAGTCACTCCGGCCGTGTCTCCTGCCCCCACTGCAGAGAGAAGGAACCTCAAATACCTTCTCCGGTTGTCAAGAAAAAGAGAACGATAAGTCGAGACGGCCAGCTCCTCAAAAGAAGACAACAAGCCCCCCGCCGCCCATGACTCAAAAGAAACCATATCCGAGCAGAAATCCCTCCGGTAAGGACTAAAAAAAGGAGAATCTTCAAGCGTTCGAGCTTGAGAAACCGGCCGAGTCGGCCCACTCGGTGAAACAAATCTAGGAGGCTGTTGAAGAAGTAGAGTCTCAGAAATTATTGATGAAAACAAGTCTGCTGAAGCCGATCGCAGAGGCACATTGAAGACACAATTTGTCGGCAGAAGCAGTGAGACAGAAAAAGAAGGTGAGAAAGCAAACTCTCCGCTAACATGGTTGTATCCCCTCGCACGCCACGCCTACTGTGGGTATGGATCACCAAGGTTTGCTACCCTCAATCCACGAGCACGAGGGGGCGGGGAGAAGATGACAAGGATGATGATGATGTGATGATCCTATCCCCACCATATCCGGACATCCAAAATTGTCTACGAGAATGGAGGAAGTGGAAGCTAAGTCGATCCAGGGAAACGATTCCAAAGACCGGAATTCATTGAAGAAGAAGACGAATGTTGAACTTTCTCGGATTGACCAATGTGGTCAAGCACCGAATGAAGAAAAGCGCATAGATATCTTGCAGATCTTCAAGGACAAGGAGAATGAGAGACTGGCGAGAGGAAGCTGAGGCTCGTGAAAAGGCCGATTTGTCCCTTCTGGAACCACGATCATACACATCCCCATCTCGACATTCTCTCTAGGAGTAATGAGGATCACGGACCCTGCTGCTGCTCTGAGAAGAATTGGAGATGCAGCAAGCCATCTTGGAATCCAGGGCCCTACATGAGCAACGATTGTTGGAAGGACTGGGGAATCTTCCACATCACGGTTGGAGATTGATCCGATGGGAGTGAAAAGATATTGCCATTGTTGTCGCGCCACCACTTCCCCACGGCTCACTTAGAAGAAGGTGATAAGGAACTGGCGATGGCGGGATTGTGGGGACCCTAGTCGAGCCAACCCCTAATGAAGGTGTCTTACCACCTGCCCCAATGGCTGAATACTCAAAGGGAACAGTGAGTGCGGAGACGAGTGACCCCATTCAAGTCACTCGGTGGTGTGCGATTGGGGAAACTCCCTCGCTGCGGCAAGGTCGGAGGATCTGCGGTGACTCCACAATGAATCTCGGAGGCGAAGTGGAGAAGGAACAACAATCGAATACACATCAAGTTGTCACGACGAGGCTCAACGATTCATGTCTCGGCTAAAGTGCCAATCGCTCTGCTGAGCCAGGCCAATGACGGCGATGCATCGAGGCACAAGAAGGCGCCCGGGAGTTAACACTCTGCGGGCAATGAAAGTGCAATCCATGGAGTTGAGACTCGGTGGATGCCACCTCGAAAGACCCCAAGACAGATGACACTATCGAAGGGTGTCCAAAGCCTCTCGTTGCTTGAGTTGAGGCTGAGCAGGAGGTAATGAAGGTCAACGGGAGGTTGAGACTTCCGGGGTAAAGAGACGGACGCAGAACATCTCTCCTACTATCATTGATCCATCTCGAAAAAGGAGATAAGTGCTCTTTACGATTCCCAAGACAACCCACGATGTAACCTTTCTAGGATCGAAGGTGAAGAAGGAAGCCGAGTCATCCCCTATTGCCGATCCAAAAAGACTCAACCGAGGATGTTCTTCCAAGCACGAGTAAGTCGACCTTAAGGCTACTCGCCAAACATTTAATTTTGATGATGAGCCACCCATGGAAATCTCATCATCGTCCGATGACGCCGATATGGCCGAGACCAAAGAACTCATGTGGAAAAACCGGTGAGACCGACGAAGGCATTAAGACCGTTGAGCTCGGCAAGTCTGGGTCAACTTCACAATGAGACCACAACAAACAGAGTCAATCGCGCAGCTCCCAAGCTACAACAGATTGACTCCACCGAGAACTTCACGAGCACAAGTTGTCATTGAGCGATTCCGTTGCCCGTGATGATCCTTTTGTAAAATCATTTCCCTTCTCTCCGGAAGTACCGACCTTCCCGAAGAATTAGCTAGAGATCAAGAACGCTTCTATAAACTCCGATCTGTTATTCCAACAGATACCATCGTCCCCAGACTTTGACTTTGACGTTGCTTGGCGCTTGGTGAGACAAGAATGACAAGTGAGGTTCGGGGAAGTTTTCAAGGCCATATTTGCGAGAGATAGAAAAGATGGAGAGGCACCAGGCCTCACTGGACATGAGGTGGATAATGAGACTCAAACCTTTATCGCCGATCTGCGCGGCATAATTGTCGATTCGGGAATGGTGGCAACAACGTGAGACAATGCGCGTAGAACAAGCTCGATATTTCGGACATTGTTCAATAAATTGCTAGTCTGGCGGCCGAGAATGCTGATGCGAAGACAAGAATGCAAGAGAACATCGAAGCGAATGCATGAATCTCACACCACGAGAGATGCAATTGCTGCGTGAATATAATAAGAAAGAGCTCCTGCGCGCAGAGGAGAACATGGATCGGAAGTTCGACCTCCTCATGGTTGAGATGAAGGCAATGTACAATTTGAATCCAACCCACCCGCCTCAATTCGTGCAAAGATACTCCGCCAGATTCAAGCATAACTCAACTATCACCGCTTAGACTTCATGATGCTAGCTTGTTTCGGGGTTCCTCTCTCCTTTGATGATGCCAAAAAGGGGGAAGAGGAATACCTAAAGCGTTGAAAGGATCTGAAGAAGGTGAAAATGAGGACGCAATCTGTGAAGGGAAAGACAGTGAGGAAGAGAGAAGAGAGAAGAAAGGAAAATATGTTGAGGGGGAAGGTTCGAAAGATATGACCTTGATGATTGCTAAAACCCCCAACAAGGTCTTGTCACGGTGATATCATCGGCAAACTCCCGATTGAAGCGAGGGATGAAAGAAGTGGAAGAAAAGATGGATGCCCGAGTTATGGATATTTCGAAACAACATGGAGGCATTCCAATGATGAGAGACACCTATGCCAATTCGGATGTCGGGAACCGAGCAAGATCGTTGATGAATTCAAGACGCTCGCATCCGAAGGTTACTTCGCAAACATGTCCATGGCTCAAGCACTGGGATTTATCTTGGGAAAAAGGTCTCAAACTATGTGAAGAAGGTTCGAGGTGAGACTCATCGATGATCACTCGCTAGTCGATCCAGGAAAAAAAAGGCCCCAAAGACAATACATGCCGGAGGAAGAAGGAAGAAGCGTGGTGGAGGAAGAGGTTTGGAGACCTAGACCTCTCGCCCAAAAAACATTGAGTACATAGATCCAGGCAAGAAAGGAGGGATCTATTGGGTCGATTCGACGAAGTAGCTAACCTGCAAGTGGCTAAAAACAATCCGAGTATGTGAAGAGGATTGAAGAAGAAAATAGAAGACAAACTCAGCTATGGGAGGAAAGACAAGAAAGAAAAATAAGAGATGAAGCCGCGAGAAAGGCTTATGAGAAAAAAGAAGCGGTCAAGATGAGAAGAAGAGAAAAAGGTCGAAGATGTGAGTGAAGAAGAGGAAAGAAAGGAAGCGTGAAAAGGAGATGAAGTGTTGTTGTCCACCCCTTCATGTACTTTACTATGTAAATACATCTTTATGTAAGTTTTCGTACATCGAATAAAATTGTATAATTTCTATACTTGCATAGATATAGAACAACATGATTACCTTAAGTTCTGTTTAAGTTTTGATACACTCTGTAAACAATCGTGTGTAAAGAACAAGAATGTTATGATCAATAAAAGATTGATTCTACGCATACATTCAGTGATTCTACATTGTCTGCATGACGTATCTTTCTTTGTTTAATTATTATATGAATGTTTTAAGTTTTGGCATCATCAAAAAGGGGAAATTGTCGGGAAATTATTTTTAGATTTTGATGAATGCCATGTAAAACTTAGAATAGAAAGTTGGCACCCCATTTTTGTTGTAAATTGCATTGTAATAGATAGGGTGGGTCGAGTGAGTCAAGTCGACTATGCTGAACATGCAAGAAGACAACTGGAGACTAGAAGGAAGACTCATTGTGAGGTTTGAGTGTGGCAAAGAAGAGAAGACATGAACTCGATGAAGGTGTAGCCGAGATACAATCGAGTGAAGTATCGATCAAGTCAACTCAAGACTGACCAAGTCTCAAGTTGAAGTGATGAAGAAGAGTCATCAATGATTGGAAGTCGACTCAAGTCACCGAGAAAGTTAAGAGGAAATGCAATCAAGTCGAGATAATCGAGAGGGATCCGTTGTACGTAAGTCAAGAGAATTACTTAAACAAGTAATACCTCCATCTTCGCTTTTCTTAAAGTGCTCGATCCCTTAAGCGTGCAAAAGGAATAAACCAATGAGAAGACGCACGTGTCGAACTACGAAAAAGTGAAGAATCATTCATACGAGGAAATGTCAATTCCAAGGATCGCAACAAGACAAGCCAACGACCACAAGTGTTTTTTGAAAATAAGCCTATCTCTTCAACGGGCAATTTTTCAAAAGAACAATATAAAAGGTGAGGAATCTATTTGAGAAATAAGTTGGTTACCTTGACAATCGAAATCAAATACGAGCAAGAAAAGCAATATCGTAACCAAAAATATTCTCAAGTCATTCAAGTTCAATCCTCAAGCCTACATTATGAAGGAAATCAATCCAACACTCACTGTGAAGGAAAGACAACTTCAATCAGTTGAAGATGAAACATTTGAAGAATCAAGGGGTCTAGATTCTACGGAGGATTGTAGGAAGGTTCAAGGTCGAACCGGTCTCAAGGTTTTGGAGGGCTTCGTGATCAAATCCAAGAAGCTTGAGCAAGTGGGTCAGTAGTAGCAAGGAAGTCGTGAAGAAGGCTGAGTCGTCACGAGAAACTTCTTTGTGTGACCAAGGCATCTCTAGCGAGTCCCAAAGGATCAAGTCGGTTTGTGTGATCAAGACTTGTATCTGGATTGTTAACCACTTTGTATATTGATCAATACTTAGTGGATTCCTCCAGGAGTTGGAGAAGAGATGAGTAGAAGAATTACCCCATCTTGAACCTCTATAAAAACTTATTGTGTCATTTACATTTCAAAGACTTTAATTTCGCATATTACTTTAATATCTCACGATAAATTTGCTATCCAATTGATAATCAACAAAGTGCTAAAACCAAGTATTAAAACAAACTTAACCAAATTCAAGGGTGTTAAGTCTTCCGCATTTGAAAACATATCACAATCGAGTTAAGTCTTTAGTCAAAACATTTGAGTTATTCTATCAACGACTCGTCGAGTCTATTGAGTGACTAACTCATTGATTAACTAACTTAGTTGTCCATCAAGGACTCATTGTGAAGTATTAACTCTGAACGTTTTAAAAGGACTAAATTGAAAAGTTGGTAAGGTTTATTTAATCCCCCTTTCTAAACCTTACACTCACACCCCTTGGGACCTACAATGATTGTGAGAATTAATGAACTTAATAAACTTATTTCAGTTAATAAAATGAATTGCAACACTCGCTCGACTCACCTAGACGACAACGGTTCCAACACCAACAATGCTCAAGGACTCCCCGATTGTCGAGGCTCTCTTGCAAGCTTTGACTACTTTTGGTGATACTAATCAGAATAGACGCGCTGACGTCCCTGAAAGAAACCAGTTATTGGACTTTCTTAGGTTATCGCCCCCATCTTTTGCGGGTACCGCTGATCCTATCAAAGCCGAGGGATGGCTTACCGAGATGCGAAAAATCTTTTACGCAATTGATTGTCTTGCGAACGTGTTAACTATGCAACGCGTTTGTCTTTGCGAGGTGATGCATATGATTGGTGGAGGATGGTACAACGTCAGATTGAGGGCGACACTAGCCCTTTTACTTGGAAAGGTTCACAAAAGTCTTTTATGATAAGTACTTTCCGAGGAGTGTTCGCCAACATGAAGGAAAGAGAATTTATTTAGTTGGAGCAGGAACCGCGATTGCGAATATGAAGCAGAATTCACCAAATTGTCCAAATTTGCTCCTGACTTGCTTTCTACTGAGGAACGAAGAGCCAGGCGATTTGAAGAAGGGCTCCGATCCCAAATCAAGCTTGTAGTGGCTCTTTTGAACTTACTACTTATCGCGAAGTTATCAACAAAGCTATGTTAGTGGAAAAGGCTCAATTTGTGAGTCGGGAAGAGATGCAGATCCAACAAGGAGGACAAAAGTTCAAGAGAGAGAACCTAAATGCTTGGAATAATAATGGTCAGAAAAGAAAGCAAATACAAGTTCCACAGGGTGCCTCACATAATAAACAACTAACGACTATTTGCACTAAATGCGGCAAGGCACATCTGGGAGAATGCTTGTTTGGTACATGAGTTTGTTTTAATTGTTAGAAGCCTGGACACAAAGCATTAAACCGCGCGAGAGAGAGGAAGAAGCCCACTCAGGCTAGAGTGTTCACAATGACGCAAGCGAAGGAAGCAAATGGCGTGGTGGTGGGTAATAAATTAATTCTTGCATTTTTTTTGAATTTCATATCATTATGTTCATACATGTTTTGAGTATGTAATTACTTTGTAGGATCTATGAATGTTTGTGGTATCCCTGCTTATTTGTTAATTGATTCTGGTGTTTCACACTCCTTCGTGAATTTCAAATTTGCAATGAACTTGTCCAATTATGCTACTTCGTTGGACACTCTTTTTAGCATATGAACTCCATCGGGGGATATCATGAACTCAGCCTTAGTTTACACTAATTGTCTAATTTCTATTGATGGGAGAGAGTTATCGCTAATCGTATTGTGTTGAATATTCATGACTTCGATGTCATTCTAGGAATGGATTGGTTGAACAAACATCACACAACAATCTATTGTCGAGCTCGAAGGGTAGTCTTTTATTCTCTTCAGGACTCCCAATTATTCTTTCAGGGAGTCTCACCAAAACATGTTAACCCTATCATCTCCGCTATGAAGGCCTATAAACTCCTAAACAAAGGTTGTGAATCCTATCTAGCCTCAATAACTAAAGTTTCAAAGGAATGTCCCCCTATTGAGAAAATTTCTATTGTATGTGAATATCCTGATGTATTTCCTGAGGATCTTCATGGCGTTCTGCCAGAGAGAGAGGTGGAATATGTCATAGAATTAGTGCCTGGAACGACACTTGTATCCAAGGCACCATATCGAATGGCTCCTGCGGAACTAAAAGAACTCAAGGAACAACTACAAGATTTGCTCGATAAAGGATTCATTAGACCGAGTTTCTCACCATGGAGTGCACCAGTCTTATTTGTCAAAAAGAAGGATGGGACGATGAGATTGTGTATTGATTATCGTGAACTTAATAAGGTGACCATCAAGAACAAATACCCTCTTCCAAGAATTGAGGAATTATTTGACCAACTTCAGGGTGCTGGGTATTTTTCTAAGATCGATTTGAGATCAGGCTACCATCAATTGTGCATTCGAGAAGAAGACATCCCAAAAACCGCATTTCTTTCTCGCTATGGTCACTATGATTTTTTTGTCATGCCTTTTGGTTTGACTAATGCCCCAGTCGCATTTATGGACTTAATGAATCGAGTCTTTCTGATTATCTTAATCAATTCGTCATAGTCTTTATTGATGATATCCTTATTTATTCTCGGTCGAAGAAAGAACACGAACAACACTTAACACTAGTATTGCAGAGACTCTAAGAGAAAAAGCTATTTGCAAAATTCAGTAAATGCGAGTTCTGGTTAGACAACGTTCCTTTCTTGGGACATATTGTTTCTTGAGAGGGAATTTCTGTAGATCCTAGCAAGGTTGAGGTGGTGAAAAACTGCCTACACCAAAGAACGTAGAAGAGATCCGCAACTTTCTTGGGTTAGCTGGCTACTATAGAAGATTCGTCGAAGATTTCTCTAAGATCTCCGCTCCACTAACTAAGCTAACAAGGAAGAACATTAGGTTCCAATGGGATGACAAGTGTGAAAAGAGCTTCAATGAGTTGAAAGAAAGATTGACGATAGCTCCAGTTCTTACACTGCCAAATGGGATTGATGGTTTTATTATCTACAGTGATGCATCGTTGAAGGGTTTAAGTTGTGTTCTTATGCAACATGGGAAAGTAATTGCCTACACTTCTAGACAACTAAAAGATTATGAGAAAAACTATCCAACTCACGATCTGGAATTAGCAGCTGTGGTTTTTGCATTAAAAATATGGCGACACTACTTATACGGGACTAGGTGTGAATTCTATACCGATCATAAAAGTTTAAAACATTTCTTCACTCAAAAAGAACTTAACATGAGACAACGCAGATGGCTCGAGCTAGTGAAGGACTATGATTGTGTTATCAATTACCATCCGGGTAAGGCCAATGTGGTAGCAGACGCTTTGAGTCGTAAAGGTCAAGGATCTATTTCTACTTTGCATGTGGTTGGCTTATTTGTTAAAGGACATACAAAATCTAGAGTTGGAAATTGTTTCCCGAGAAAAGATGAGTTATTTGGCTACCTTGACTTTACAACCGTCAATTCTGGAAAGGATAAAAACTGCACAACTAGATGACCCAAAGTTAAACAAAATTTGTTCAGAGATCATTGAAGGAAAGCGACATGATTATGTGATCTCAACAGATGGAACTTTACATTTGGGTAATAGACTCGTAGTCCCCAACAATGTTGATTTGAAGATAGAAATTATGAAGGAAGCTCACAACTCTCCTTAATCCATTCACCCGGGAAGTACGAAGATGAAACATGACCTCAACAAACATTTTTCATGGGTTGGCATGAAAAAGGATGTGGCATCATATGTTCAGAGGTGTCTTACCTGTCAACAAGTCAAGGCTGAACATCAAAGACCTTTCGATCTTTTGCAACCACTGATGATTCCTGAGTGGAAGTGGGAGCGTGTTGGTATGGATTTTGTTATGGGACTACCAAAAACAAAATTGGGATTTGACTCTATCTGGGTTATAGTTGACCGTCTCACCAAATCCGTATATTTTCTACCAGTAAAAAGGACGTACAACATGGAGAAATATGCAGAAATATATATAACTGAGATAGTTCGGTTGCATAGAGTACCATTGTCCATTGTGTCGGATAGGGACCCTAAGTTTACCTCCGCTTTCTGGAAAAGCCTACACCGAGCTATGGGTACTCAGTTGAGTTTCAGTACAACTTTTCATCCGCAAACCGATGGACAATCAGAGAGAACAATTCAAACACTTGAAAATATGCTCCAAGCATGTGTGATAGATTTTAGTGGTACTTGGGATAAATTTTTACTGCTAGTGGAACTTTTGTACAACAATAGCTATTAGGTTTCTATTGGGATGGCTCCTTATGAGGCTTTGTCGGAAGAAAGTGTCGATCACCAGTGTATTGGGATGACGTTGGTGAGAGAAAACTAATAGGACTTGAGTTAGTCCAACAGGCCGCTGAAGTAGTTGCGAAAATCCGACAAAGAATGAAAACTGCTCAGAGCCGTCAAAAGAGCTTTGCCGATAAGAGAAGAAAGCCATTAGAATTTTCTATTGGAGATATGAATTTTCTTAAAGTGGCACCAATGAAAGGTGTTATGAGGTTTGGAAAGAAAGGGAAGTTAAGTCCTCGCTATATTGGACCATTTGAAATTTTAGAGAGGATATGTAGTTTGGCATATCGAATTGCCTTACCCCTAGCACTATTCGGAGTTCACAATGTCTTTCATGTCTCGATGCTTTAGAAGACATTCCAGATCAATCACACATTTTAAGTTACGAGTCGCTCAATATTCGTGACAATCTGACATATGAAGAAACACCATTTAGAATTGTGGATAAGATTGAGAAGGAGCTTAGAAGAAAGAAAGTTGTATTAGTCAAGATCCAATGGAGGAATCACACTATAGAAGAAGCTACATGGGAACACGAAGATGAGATGCGTGTTCTATATCCCCAACTATTTGGTAAACAACGAGCTCTCTGTTCGACCGCTAAACACCTATCAAAGTCTAACAATCCTCGCAAGAGAACGAGATCAATTGTAGGGTAGCAAGTTAACCACAAGTCGTCTCTCAAGGAAGACTTAGCCGGCAAATAATTATTATGCAACACAATTTACAGAAAATAAATCCTAAACACTCTAACCAGATTTGTTGGTTTTAAATAAACTAAAAGAAAACAATTAAAAAGACAAATTAAAACTAAGCAGGATTAAACTTTGGAGAAAAAAATATGGAAGAAAGTCTAGGATTATGGATTCATCTCATCAAACTCCAAGCAGAATATCAATTAATTGATCATGCGGTTAACAAATATAACAATCATGTAAAGACTAGGTCTAGATCTGATAACTCTCGTATTCACAGATTAGGGCTATCACAACATAATTTGCTATTTTCATTAAGCCTTGAGTTAGATAATACATTTCAGATTCATATCTAACCCCCTGAATAAATTTAATACGGGGATAATATCTTCGATCGATCTCAATTATCCCCTTAAATAATCAAGAGTTGGCCAAACAATCAATCAACAAGTAAAACAATTTATTCAGGAAAGCGGATCAATTAATCAATACTTATGCTTGTTTGTTTGAATCAAATCATCATAATCCTAGAACAAGGAAATTAGTTCATGCTTGGGGATGGGATCATAATCTCAATTGAAGGAAAGAAAACAATCATAAACATGATCATGCAACAATAATAATCACCCAACAATTGAAATCAGACAAAGGAGATGAAGAAATCTTACTCTTTGATTAAGAAGCAAAATAACTTCAAGGGGAAGCATCCAAGCAATCCCAATGATGAAAAGCAAGAAACATACCAAAACTTAAAGTTTAGAAGTGCTATGAATGAAGGCGTGTCGTATGGAATGATGTATGGAATGATGAATTTTCGTGCATAGCCTTGGGTCCCTTTTATAGATGCTTGGAGAGGTCACTTGCGAGTTTGAGTAGGAAAACGAGACTAATTCATCCCCGATTCGTTGCACGCCGTGTAATCCCACACGTCCGGATCGTGCGATTGGAATTTGATCTCGGGCTCTTCACAAAAGTTGTAGATATTTTTCCTAGATTTCCATAGCCACTTGAATCACCTCAATATCAATTTTTGTAGAGGAAGGTATTGCTAAAATACTAAACCCTACCGGTGTTGGAAACTAGCGTTTTGACGTTTTTGAAGGAAATTTTCTTTTTTGATCTTCCATGCTTCTCTTCTTTATATTTTTACTCGTACATTAGCTCTTGACCTATACTTTGGAACGTGATATCTCTTTTTATCCAATTTAGCTCATTTTTTCGCAAAATTCACAAGAGTATGCAAAGATCACGCCTAACAAGAGAAACCAAGAAAAACACACTGAATATGCGTGCAAATGCATCAAATATATATCATTTTAAACCTCAAATGCACATCTATTTTATACTCATCAAAATCCCCCAAACTTAAAGCATTGCTCGTCTCGAGCAAATTTAGAAAAAAATAATATAAGGGTGAAAACGAACGAACACCCAAGAACACCATGAACATTAAATAGCATTTGACTTCATACTTAAGAAAACCATGTAATGCATAATCAAGAAGTCATCATTAATAAACTCGGCATAATCAATACTCTCTTGGGTAGTCGACATCGCGACTCACAAGTAAATAGTGTATCACTCTACTCTCAGAAGTGTATGGATAGTGTTTCCACTCAAATTCAATTCGGTGAATGTAGAACTACCATAGGCTTGCAAACCGTCTAACATCTCGACCACTTTTGTGTGCACAATCTAAGAATCAAAAAAGGACTTTTCATTTGGTTGTAATTTAGGCTCTTTGGTTAGGGTTGGGAAATTTGGATTAAGTGACTTGACTTGAGCAAAAAGAATTTAAGCATACAAACTTGCAATTCACCAACCCAATTTCAACATAATATCAGTTTTCTTTTTCAACTCAATTCCACCCTTATTTCTCCTTTTTTCATTCTTTGGCCTTTTTGCCTTCTTTCTTTTCTTTAGCCTCAAGCTCTCATTTTTTCATAATTTTCAGAATTTGTTTTTTTTGCTTTGCTCAATTTTTTTTTCGAGATTCATGTATTTTTTTCATTTACCTAGATACTGCTCATCCCTCTTTCTTTTGCCAACTTCTCCTTTTCATAAATTTTCACCACATCTCCCCCAAACTTATTCATTTTCTAAAAGCTCAAGAAATTTTAGGGATAAAAACATGTAAATTTTAAAGATCAATGTGGCTCGAGAATAAAAGTTTTGGCTCAAAATTGGCTAAGTAGGGAATCATGAGTTCATAGGTAGGCTTTTAGGCTAAGAAGGTGTTTGGTTGAGCTTATAAGCTCTCAAAAACAGCTTATAAGATGTTTAAGAGCTTATAAGCTCTTTAAATGTGTTTGGTAAATTTTTTCCAAAAGAGCTTATAAGCTCTAAAAATATTCTCGGCTCCAAGATCAAGCATACCGCAACTTCCTTACCATTCTCAAAAGAAATATTGATAGTGAAACTACTTGGATCTTGTTTTGGGCATGGACTTAGGGGCAAAATAGAAAGTTTAAGGGAAGCGATCTCGTGCTTGCCTCCATATTCATGTCTTTTTCACATGCATTAACTTCCTTTTCTATGTTCGCGATATACTGCAGGTTAGATGAGACAATAGAAAAAGGAATCTCACTTTCATGATAAAAATCTCACCAAATTCAAGAACGGTGATGGATTGAGCTTGTCTTTGGTTGGCTAGGATATGTGTGTCGCTTGAATATATGTCGAGCTATCTCACCAACTTGAGTCTCAAGAAAAGAAGCTTCGATAGATTCAAACCGTCTATTGTTACCTTTCTTGTGTTTCTTGACTAACTTGAAAAAAGAATTCAAGCTCTCTTTAAATGTGAGTCGTGGTGGTTGCTCTTGACTAGTCGCCATACCGGTGCTTGTATAAATAATACTAGAAAAACAGATCAAACGCACCTGACGAATAAACCTAAACTAGAAACAAACAAAAAAAATCCTAATCTAGAAACACGAAAAAAAAACACAATAATTATTACGCCTAAAGCCTTCCCAAGCAACGACGCCAAAATTTTGTTCCGCTAAACACCTATCAAAGTCTAACAATCCTCGCAAGAGAACGAGATCAATTGTAGGGTAGCAAGTTAACCACAAGTCGTCTCTCAAGGAAGACTTAGCCGACAAATAATTATTATGCAACACAATTAACAGAAAATAAATCCTAAACACTCTAACCAGATTTGTTGGTTTTAAATAAACTAAAAGAAAACAATTAAAAAGACAAATTAAAACTAAGCAGGATTAAACTTTGGAGAAAAAGATATGGAAGAAAGTCTAGAATTATGGATTCATCTCATCAAACTCGCACATGAGAATATCAATTAATTGATCATGCGGTTAACAAATATAACAATCATGTAAAGACTAGGTCTAGATCTGATAACTCTCGTATTCACAGATTAGGGCTATCCCAACATAATTTGATATTTTCATTAAGCCTTGAGTTAGATAATACATTTCGATTCATATCTAACCCCCGAATAAATTTAATACTGGGATAATATCTTGATCGATCTCAATTATCCCCTTAAATAATCAAGAGTTGGCCAAACAATCAATCAACAAGTAAAACAATTTATTCAGGAAAAGCAGATCAATTAATCAATACTTATGCTTGTTTGTTTGAATCAAATCATCATAATCCTAGAACAAGGAAATTAGTTCATGCTTGGGATGGGATCATAATCTCAATTGAAGGAAAGAAAACAATCATAAACATGATCATGCAACAATAATAATCACCCAACAATTGAAATCGACAAAGGAGATGAAGAAATCTTACTCTTTGATTAAGAAGCAAAATAACTTCAAGGGGAAGCATCCAAGCAATCCCAATGATGAAAAGCAAGAAACATACCAAAACTTAAAGTTTAGAAGTTCTATGAATGAAGGCGTGTCGTATGGAATGATGTATGGAATGATGAATTTTCGTGCATAGCCTTGGGTCCCTTTTATAGATGCTTGGAGAGGTCACTTGCAGAGTTTGAGTAGGAAAACGAGACTAATTCATCCCCACTTACGTCGCACGCCCGTGTAATCCCACACGTCCGGATCGTGCGATTGGAATTTGATCTCGGGGTCTTCACAAAAGTTGTAGATATTTCTCCTAGATTTCCATAGCCACTTGAATCACCTCAATATCAATTTTGTAGAGGAAGGTATAGCCAAAATACTAAACCCTACCAGTGCTGGAAACTAGCGCGTTTTGACATTTTTGAAGAAAATTTTCTTTTGTTTGATCTTCCATGCTTCTCTTCTTCATATTTTTACTCGTACATTAGCTCTTGACCTATACTTTGGAACGTGATATCTCTTTTTATCCAATTTAGCTCATTTTTCGCAAAATTCACAAGAATATGCGAGTATCACGCCTAACAAGAGAAACCAAGAAAAACACACTGAATATGCGTGCAAATGCATCAAATATATATCATTTTAAACCCTCAAATGCACGTCTATTTTATACTCATCAAAATCCCCCAAACTTAAAGCATTGCTCGTCCTCGAGCAAATTTAGAAAAATAATATAAGGGGTGAAAACGAACGAACACCCAAGAACACCATGAACATTAAATAGCATTTGACTTCATACTTAAGAAAACCATGTAATGCATAATCAAGAAGTCATCATTAATAAACTCGGCATAATCCATAATCTCTTGGGTACTCGACATCGCGACTCACAAGTAAATAGTGTATCACTCTACTCTCAGAAGTGTATGGATAGTGTTTCCACTCAAATTCAATTCGGTGAATGTAGAACTACCATAGGCTTGCAAACCGTCTAACATCTCGACCACTTTTGTGTGCACAATCTAAGAATCAAAAAGGACTTTTCATTTGGTTGTAATTTAGGCTCTTTGGTTAGGTAGGGAAATTTGGATTAAGTGACTTGACTTGAGCAAAAAGAATTTAAGCATACAAACTTGCAATTCACCAACCCAATTTCAACATAATATCGTTTTTCTTTTTCAACTCAATTCCACCCTTATTTCTCCTTTTTTCATTCTTTGGCCTTTTTGCCTTCTTTCTTTTCTTTAGCCTCAAGCTCTCATTTTTCATAATTTTCATAATTTGTTTTTTTTTTTGCTTTGCTCAAATTTTTTTCGAGCTTCATGTATTTTTCATTTACCTAGATCTTTGCTCATCCCTCTTTCTTTTGCCAACTTCTCCTTTTCATAAATTTTCACCACATCTCCCCAAACTTATTCATTTTCTATAAGCTCAAGAAATTTTAGGGATAAAAACATGTAAATTTTAAAGATCAATGTGGCTCGGAATAAAAGTTTTGGCTCAAAATTGGCTAACTAGGGAATCATGAGTTCATAGGTAGGCTTTTAGGCTAAGAAGGTGTTTGGTTGAGCTTATAAGCTCTCAAAAACAGCTTATAAGATGTTTAAGAGCTTATAAGCTCTTTAAATGTGTTTGGTAAATTTTTTCCAAAAGAGCTTATAAGCTCTAAAAAAATTCCGGCTCCAAGATCAAGCATACCTGCGACTTCCTTACCATTCTCAAAAGAAATATTGATAGTGAAACTACTTGGATCTTGTTTTGGGCATGGACTTAGGGGCAAAATAGAAAGTTTAAGGGAAGGCAATCTCGTGCTTGCCTCCATATTCATGTCTTTTTCACATGCATTAACTTCCTTTTCTATGTTCGCGATACCTGCAGGTTAGATGAGACAATAGAAAAAGGAATCTCACTTTCATGATAAAAAATCTCACCAAATTCAAGAACGGTGATGGATTGAGCTTGTGCTGGTTGGCTAGGATATGTGTCCTGCTTGAATATATGTCGAGCTATCTCACCAACTTGAGTCGTCAATTGGCCAACTTGAGTCTCAAGAAAAGAAGCTTCCATAGATTCAAACTGTCTATTGTTACCTTCTTGTGTTTGCTGACTAACTTGAATAAAAGAATTCAAGCTCTCTTTAAATGTGAGTCGTGGTGGTTGCTCTTGACTAGTCACCATACCTGGTGCTTGTATAAATAATACTAGAAAAACAGATCAAACGCACCTGACGAATAAACCTAAACTAGAAACAAACAAAAAAAATCCTAATCTAGAAACACGAAAAAAAAAACACAATAATTATTACGCCTAAAGCCTTCCCCGGCAACGACGCCAAAATTTTGTTCGGCCGCTAAACACCTATCAAAGTCTAACAATCCTCGCAAGAGAACGAGATCAATTGTAGTGTAGCAAGTTAACCACAAGTCGTCTCTCAAGGAAGACTTAGCCGACAAATAATTATTATGCAATACAATTAACAGAAAATAAATCCTAAACACTAACCAGATTTGTTGGTTTTAAATAAACTAAAAGAAAACAATTAAAAAGGCAAATTAAAACTAAGCAGGATTAAACTTTGGAGAAAAAGATATGGAAGAAAGTCTAGAATTATGGATTCATCTCATCAAACTCGCAAGCAGAATATCAATTAATTGATCATGCGGTTAACAAATATAACAATCATGTAAAGACTAGGTCTAGATCGATAACTCTCGTATTCGCATTAGGGCTATCCCAACATAATTTGATATTTTCATTAAGCCTTGAGTTAGATAATACATTTCGATTCATATCTAACCCCCTGAATAAATTTAATACGGGGGATAATATCTTCGATCGATCTCAATTATCCCCTTAAATAATCAAGAGTTGGCCAAACAATAAATCAACAAGTAAAACAATTTATTCAGGAAAAGCAGATCAATTAATCAATACTTATGCTTGTTTGTTTTTGAATCAAATCATCATAATCCTAGAACAAGGAAATTAGTTCATGCTTGGGGATGGGATCATAATCTCAATTGAAGGAAAGAAAACAATCATAAACATGATCATGCAACAATAATAATCACCCAACAATTGAAATCGACAAAGGAGATGAAGAAATCTTACTCTTTGATTAAGAAGCAAAATAACTTCAAGGGAAGCATCCAAGCAATCCCAATGATGAAAAGCAAGAAACATACCAAAACTTAAAGTTTAGAAGTGCTATGAATGAAGGCGTGTCGTATTGAATGATGTATGGAATGATGAATTTTCGTGCATAGCCTTGGGTCCCTTTTATAGATGCTTGGAGAGGTCACTTGCGAGTTTGAGTAGGAAAACGAGACTAATTCATCCCGATTCGTTGCACGCCGTGTAATCCCACACGTCCGGATCGTGCGATTGGAATTTGATCTCGGGCTCTTCACAAAAGTTGTAGATATTTCTCCTAGATTTCCATAGCCACTTGAATCACCTCAATATCAATTTTGTAGAGGAAGGTATAGCCAAAATACTAAACCCTACCAAAGTCTTTCGAAACTAGCGGCGTTTTGACGTTTTTTGAAGGAAATTTTCTTTTGTTTGATCTTCCATGCTTCTCTTCTTCATATTTTTACTCGTACATTAGCTCTTGACCTATACTTTGGAACGTGATATCTCTTTTTATCCAATTTAGCTCATTTTTCTGCAAAATTCACAAGAGTATGCGATTATCACGCCTAACAAGAGAAACCAAGAAAAACACATGAATATGCGTGCAAATGCATCATATATATATCATTTTAAACCTCAAATGCACGTCTATTTTATACTCATCAAAATCCCCCAAACTTAAAGCATTGCTCGCCTCGAGCAAATTTAGAAAAATAATATAAGGGTGAAAACGAACGAACACCCAAGAACACCATGAACATTAAATAGCATTTGACTTCATACTTAAGAAAACCATGTAATGCATAATCAAGAAGTCATCATTAATAAACTCGGCATAATCAATAATCTCTTGGGTACTTCGACATCGCGACTCACAAGTAAATAGTGTATCACTCTACTCTCGAAGTGTATGGATAGTGTTTCACTCAAATTCAATTCGGTGAATGTAGAACTACCATAGCTTGCAAACCGTCTAACATCTCGACCACTTTTGTGTGCACAATCTAAGAATCAAAAAGGACTTTTCATTTGGTTGTAATTTAGGCTCTTTGGTTAGGGTAGGGAAATTTGGATTAAGTGACTTGACTTGAGCAAAAAGAATTTAAGCATACAAACTTGCAATTCACCAACCCAATTTCAACATAATATCGATTTTTCTTTTTCAACTCAATTCCACCCTTATTTCTCCTTTTTTCATTCTTTGGCCTTTTTGCCTTCTTTCTTTTCTTTAGCCTCAAGCTCTCATTTTTCATAATTTTCAGAATTTGTTTTTTTGCTTTGCTCAGTTTTTTTTTTCGAGATTCATGTATTTTTTTCATTTACCTAGATACTGCTCATCCCTCTTTCTTTTGCCAACTTCTCCTTTTCATAAATTTTCACCACATCTCCCCCAAACTTATTCATTTTCTATAAGCTCAAGAAATTTTAGGGATAAAAACATGTAAATTTTAAAGATCAATGTGGCTCAGAATAAAAGTTTTGGCTCAAAATTGGCTAACTAGGGAATCATGAGTTCATAGGTAGGCTTTTTAGGCTAAGAAGGTGTTTGGTTGAGCTTATAAGCTCTCAAAAACAGCTTATAAGATGTTTAAGAGCTTATAAGCTCTTTAAATGTGTTTGGTAAATTTTTTCCAAAAGAGCTTATAAGCTCTAAAAAATTCTGGCTCCAAGATCAAGCATACCTGCGACTTCCTTACCATTCTCAAAAGAAATATTGATAGTGAAACTACTTGGATCTTGTTTTGGGCATGGACTTAGGGGCAAAATAGAAAGTTTAAGGGAAGGCAATCTCGTGCTTGCCTCCATATTCATGTCTTTTTCACATGCATTAACTTCCTTTTCTATGTTCGCGATACTGCAGGTTAGATGAGACAATAGAAAAAGGAATCTCACTTTCATGATAAAAAATCTCACCAAATTCAAGAACGGTGATGGATTGAGCTTGTCTTTGGTTGGCTAGGATATGTGTCTGCTTGAATATATGTCGAGCTATCTCACCAACTTGAGTCGTCAATTGGCCAACTTGAGTCTCAAGAAAAGAAGCTTCCATATATTCAAACCGCTCATTGTTACCTTCTTGTTTTTTGACTAACTTGAATAAAAGAATTCAAGCTCTCTTTAAATGTGAGTCGTGGTGGTTGCTCTTGACTAGTCGCCATACCGGTGCTTGTATAAATAATACTAGAAAAATAGATCAAACGCACACCGACTTAATAAACCTAAACTAGAAACAAACAAAAAAATCCTAATCTAGAAACACGAAAAAAAAATCACAATAATTATTACGCCTAAAGCCTTCCCCAACGAACGCCAAAATTTTGTTCGGCCGCTAAACACATATCAAAGTCTAACAATCCTCGCAAGAGAACGAGATCAATTGTAGGGTAGCAAGTTAACCACAAGTCGTCTCTCAAGGAAGACTTAGCCGACAAATAATTATTATGCAACACAATTAACATAAAATAAATCCTAAACACTCTAACTTGATTTGTTGGTTTTAAATAAACTAAAAGAAAACAATTAAAAAGACAAATTAAAACTAAGCGAGGATTAAACTTTGGAGAAAAAGATATGGAAGAAAGTCTAGAATTATGGATTCATCTCATCAAACTCGCATGAGAATATCAATTAATTGATCATGCGGTTAACAAATATAACAATCATGTAAAGACTAGGTCTAGATCGATAACTCTCGTATTCACAGCATTAGGGCTATCCCAACATAATTTGATATTTTCATTAAGCCTTGAGTTAGATAATACATTTCGATTCATATCTAACCCCGAATAAATTTAATACGGGGATAATATCTTCGATCGATCTCAATTATCCCCTTAAATAATCAAGAGTTGGCCAAACAATCAATCAACAAGTAAAACAATTTATTCAGGAAAACAGATCAATTAATCAATACTTATGCTTGTTTGTTTGAATCAAATCATCATAATCCTAGAACAAGGAAATTAGTTCATGCTTGGGGATGGGATCATAATCTCAATTGAAGGAAAGAAAACAATCATAAACATGATCATGCAACAATAATAATCACCCAACAATTGAAATCAGACAAAGGAGATGAAGAAATCTTACTCTTTGATTAAGAAGCAAAATAACTTCAAGGGGAAGCATCCAAGCAATCCCAATGATGAAAAGCAAGAAACATACCAAAACTTAAAGTTTAGAAGTGCTATGAATGAAGGCGTGTCGTATGGAATGATGTATGGAATGATGAATTTTCGTGCATAGCCTTGGGTCCCTTTTATAGATGCTTGGAGAGGTCACTTGCAGAGTTTGAGTAGGAAAACGAGACTAATTCATCCCCACTTACGTCGCACGCCCGTGTAATCCCACACGTCCGGATCGTGCGATTGGAATTTGATCTCGGCTCTTCACAAAAGTTGTAGATATTTCTCCTAGATTTCCATAGCCACTTGAATCACCTCAATATCAATTTTGTAGAGGAAGGTATAGCCAAAATACTAAACCCTACCAGTGCTGGAAACTAGCGCGTTTTGACATTTTTGAAGAAAATTTTCTTTTGTTTGATCTTCCATGCTTCTCTTCTTCATATTTTTACTCGTACATTAGCTCTTGACCTATACTTTGGAACGTGATATCTCTTTTTATCCAATTTAGCTCATTTTTCTGCAAAATTCACAAGAGTATGCAGTATCACGCCTAACAAGAGAAACCAAGAAAAACACACTGAATATGCGTGCAAATGCATCAAATATATATCATTTTAAACCCTCAAATGCACGTCTATTTTATACTCATCAAAATCCCCCAAACTTAAAGCATTGCTCGTCCTCGAGCAAATTTAGAAAAATAATATAAGGGGTGAAAACGAACGAACACCCAAGAACACCATGAACATTAAATAGCATTTGACTTCATACTTAAGAAAACCATGTAATGCATAATCAAGAAGTCATCATTAATAAACTCGGCATAATCAATACTCTCTTGGGTAGTCGACATCGCGACTCACAAGTAAATAGTGTATCACTCTACTCTCAGAAGTGTATGGATAGTGTTTCCACTCAAATTCAATTCGGTGAATGTAGAACTACCATAGGCTTGCAAACCGTCTAACATCTCGACCACTTTTGTGTGCACAATCTAAGAATCAAAAAATGACTTTTCATTTGGTTGTAATTTAGGCTCTTTGGTTAGGGTAGGGAAATTTGGATTAAGTGACTTGACTTGAGCAAAAAGAATTTAAGCATACAGACTTGCAATTCACCAACCCAATTTTAACATAATATCAGTTTTCTTTTTCAACTCAATTCCACCCTTATTTCTCCTTTTTTCATTCTTTGGCCTTTTGCCTTCTTTCTTTTCTTTAGCCTCAAGCTCTCATTTTTCATAATTTTCATAATTTGTTTTTTTGCTTTGCTCAAATTTTTTTTTCGAGCTTCATGTATTTTTCATTTACCTAGAATCTTTGCTCATCCCTCTTTCTTTTGCCAACTTCTCCTTTTCATAAATTTTCACCACATCTCCCCCAAACTTATTCATTTTCTATAAGCTCAAGAAATTTTAGGGATAAAAACATGTAAATTTTAAAGATCAATGTGGCTCAGAATAAAAGTTTTGGCTCAAAATTGGCTAACTAGGGAATCATGAGTTCATAGGTAGGCTTTTAGGCTAAGAAGGTGTTTGGTTGAGCTTATAAGCTCTCAAAAACAGCTTATAAGATGTTTAAGAGCTTATAAGCTCTTTAAATGTGTTTGGTAAATTTTTTCCAAAAGAGCTTATAAGCTCTAAAAAATTCGGCTCCAAGATCAAGCATACCGCAACTTCCTTACCATTCTCAAAAGAAATATTGATAGTGAAACTACTTGGATCTTGTTTTGGGCATGGACTTAGGGGCAAAATAGAAAGTGTAAGGGAAGGCGATCTCGTCTTGCCTCCATATTCATGTCTTTTTCACATGCATTAACTTCCTTTTCTATGTTCGCGATACTGCAGGTTAGATGAGACAATAGAAAAAGGAATCTCACTTTCATGATAAAAATCTCACCAAATTCAAGAACGGTGATGGATTGAGCTTGTCTTTGGTTGGCTAGGATATGTGTCCTGCTTGAATATATGTCGAGCTATCTCACCAACTTGAGTCGTCAATTGGCCAACTTGAGTCTCAAGAAAAGAAGCTTCCATAGATTCAAACCGTCTATTGTTACCTTCTTGTGTTTGTTTGACTAACTTGAATAAAAGAATTCAAGCTCTCTTTAAATGTGAGTCGTGGTGGTTGCTCTTGACTAGTCACCATACCTGGTGCTTGTATAAATAATACTAGAAAAACAGATCAAACGCACCTGACGAATAAACCTAAACTAGAAACAAACAAAAATATCCTAATCTAGAAACAAAAAAAAAAACACAATAATTATTACGCTTAAAGCCTTCCCAAGAACGACGCCAAAATTTTGTTCGGCCGCTAAACACCTATCAAAGTCTAACAATCCTCGCAAGAGAACGAGATCAATTGTAGTGTAGCAAGTTAACCACAAGTCGTCTCTCAAGGAAGACTTAGCCGACAAATAATTATTATGCAAACACAATTAACATAAAATAAATCCTAAACACTCTAACCGATTTGTTGGTTTTAAATAAACTAAAAGAAAACAATTAAAAAGGCAAATTAAAACTAAGCAGGATTAAACTTTGGAGAAAAAGATATGGAAGAAAGTCTAGAATTATGGATTCATCTCATCAAACTCGCAAGCAGAATATCAATTAATTGATCATGCGGTTAACAAATATAACAATCATGTAAAGACTAGGTCTAGATCTGATAACTCTCGTATTCACAGATTAGGGGTATCCCAACATAATTTGCTATTTTCATTAAGCCTTAAGTTAGATAATACATTTCTGATTCATATCTAACCCCCTGAATAAATTTAATCTAAGGATAATATCTTCGATCGATCTCAATTATCTCCTTAAACAATCAAGAGTTGGCCAAACAATCAATCAACAAGTAAAACAATTTATTCAGGAAAATAGATCAATTAATCAATACTCATGCTTGTTTGTTTGAATCAAATCATCATAATCCTAGAACAAGGAAATCAGTTCATGCTTGGGGATGGGATCATAATCTCAATTGAAGGAAAGAAAACAATCATAAACATGATCATGCAACAATAATAATCACCCAACAATTGAAATCAGACAAAAGAGATGAATAAATCTTATTCTTTGATTAAGAAGCAAAATAACTTTAAGGGGAAGAATCCAAGCAATCCCAATGATGAAAAGCAAGAAAAATACCAAAACTTAAAGATTAGAAGTGCTATGAATAAAGGTGTGTTGTATGGAATGATGAATTTTCATGCATAGCCTTGGGTCCCTTTTATAGATGCTCACTTGTAGAGTTTGAGTAGGAAAATGAGACTAATTCAGTTCCAGTTACGTCACACGCCCGTGTAATCCTATACGGCTGGGTCATGCGATTAGAATTTGATCTTGGGGTCTTCATAAACGTTGTAGATCATTCTCTTAGCTTTCCATAGCCACTTGAATCACCTCAATATCAATTTTGTAGAGGAAGGTATGGCCAAAATACTAAACCCTGCTAGTGCTGCAAACTGTAAACGCGTTTTAACGTTTTTGAAGGAAATTTTCTTTTGTTTGATTTCCCATGCTTCTCTCCTTAATAGTTTTCCTCGTACATTAGCTCTTGACCTAAACTTTGGAACGTGATATCTCTTTTTATCCAATTTAGCTCCATTTTCTCGCAAAATTCACAAAGAGTACGATATCACGCCTAACAAGAGAAACCAAGCAAAACACACTGAATATGCATGCAAATGCATCAAATATATATCATTTTAAACCCTCAAATGCACGTCTATGTCACACTCATCACTCTCAATATACGATTTATTTTCGTGCATTAGAATATTATTTATATATTATTGCAAGTTTCAAGGACGAAACTTTCTATAAAGAGGGGAGAATGTAACAACCACTTTTTATTAAATGATCAAAAGGATTAAAAAAAAGAAGATGGAGGATATTGGGAGACAGTGGAAAATAAAGGTAGAGAAAGTGGGGATAATGGAATGAAAAGTTGAGAAAAAGAAAGAAAAAAAAATAATAGTGGAGAAATTAGTGGGGATAATGGGAAAAATAGTGGAATAAAAGTAAGAAATAAAAGTTGATGAAGGATATATTGTGAGAGGGAGATCGGGTAAGAGAAGAAATAGGAGAAGAGAAGAAGAAAGAAAGAAAAGAAAGGGTTATTGATTTTTTAGTACCTGACCTACATGCACTTTGCTGGTTTGGTACTTAACATTTTCGAGTTACCAATTTAGTACCCATACTTCACATTTTTTTAAAAACTGGTACCTATTAATTTTTAAAGACGAAAATGCCCCCAGTATTTTTTTTAATATATGTTAAAAGTTATGTTTTAATTAAAATTAGTAAACTTAAAAAATAAATTTAAATAAGAAATAATTTATATTATTTAAATTAAATTATTAAATTCCTAATTGTAAAAAATAAAATAAAATAAATAAATTAATTTATTTAAAATCGATTAAAAAACTAATTAAAAATTAATATATTAATAAAAAAATTGCTATAGTTTTCTTATTCACTATCAGAATTTTAGTTTTTTTTAATTATTTAATTTTTTTAATTATTAAAAATAGTTAACTAAACTAATTTTTCTTTTTGATTAATTAAATTTTAATTTATATTTATTAATTTACTAATTTAATGCAATTAATTTTATTTTTTCTAAAATTCTTTAATATTTTTAGAAACTTCTTTATATTTTTTTATTAATTAAATTAATTAAAATTTTAATTAATTTTATGATTTAAATAAGTATACTCAATTTTTTTTTGAGTATAACTTACGTTTCTTGGGGGCATTTTCGTCATTAAAAGTGGATATGTACCAATTTATAAAAAAATATGAAGTATCCAGCAAAGTACCTATAGGTCAGGTACTAAAAAATCAATAACCCGAAAAGAAAAGAAGGGGAAATAAAGAGAGAAAAAGAAGAAGGAGAGGAAAGGAAGGAGGAAACAAGGAAAATACAAGAAATATAATCCAATTTGCGGTACAAATTACCTGGAAAGTTTGAAGATTTCGTAATTGTTTCTTTAGTTTCATATTAAATTTGGTTAAATTTTTACTAATCTTATTATATAATAATTTATATATAGATTCTACTGAATAGAATTCGGGGTGAATTTTATCTTAGTTGATCCGAGTCATTCAACGAACCAGGCAAGTAATTTCCCTAGTTTTCATATTTAGAATTTACGTTATTATTATTGATTTTTTTATGTTTGACAGAGAACTTGCCGCTTACATAAATTGAGATATTTGAGTGATTAATTGGGTTTGTCACCTTATTATTGAATTATCTATTTGACTTGCTCTTTGTACTACTATGTTTAAGCATGCACGATTATGTATATGATCACTATTTTACTTGGATTAGTGCTTATGTGCTAGTTCATTTTACTTTTAGGAATTTAAAAGAGCAAAATAAATCATTCACACAATATAAATTGTATTTCCTAAACTTAAATTTCTATTGCTAAGGAATTAGATTTATATATGATTAACTCATACGTTATAAGTAATTACCATATTACCATTCACATCTTACATTAATTAGTTTACTTCATTTTAAGTTCACAATGTCAGAATAAATTTTTTACAATTCAATTAGTTTTGATTCAAGCACAAACTTATTATTAGATTGTACTTTAATTTTACTAATTAATGTATAATTTACGTAAGTAATCTGATTGTTTTAGAAATTAGAATCATGCATTAAATTTCTTTTGATATTCTTTTGCTATATAATTAATCATTCTTGTATTATGCATTGAAAATCTAAGCTTAACTAATTAAATGTAGGATTATTCTTAACTAATTGAACGTAGGGTTTTCCCTAACTAATTGGATATATGTGGTTTTTCCCTAATTAGTTGAATGTGGGGTTTTGTTCTCAAATTGTTTCAGCTTGTAATTTAATTATTATGCTTTGCGCTTATGTTTATTCTCGCATTCAATGAAAAGTTGCATGACTTAGATTCATGCATCATGTTAATGTATCTTCATAGCATTTCGCGAGCATGCAAAAATTTAAATAAAGTCAAGTTTTAAGGTCTATTACAACTAATATTTTTTTTAAAGAAATGAGTGTACATTGTTCTATGATGCTGGAGTGAGTGGAAAATGGGCGCGGGGGACCGGCGTTCAGACAATGTGCTGTTCGCGGCTAATGTTAATGCTAAAGGAAATAGGCCTTTGGGCAAGATGTTAATCGGGTTCCAAATAACAAGGCCCACTGCGACCCTGAATAGAACAATGTACCATTAAGTGAGCTCACGTCTTAAAGAAAGTTTTAAGAAAAGAAAATGAAAAGTTTTGAAGTAAATGTTATATTATTGCATTAGGCATGCATTCATGCATGAGATTACTTGTGGAGCTTCGTTAAGCTCACCCCACGAATGTTTAATATTTTCAGATGAGAGCCCTGATGAGGAAGAAGATGGCGCAGCGCAGTGACTCGCGAACTCACATCTTTCATGAATTTAATGTCTTTCAACTTTTCTAAAAAAAAAAGTTTGAATTTTAATTTCTATAGGGATGTTGACTGTCATTTTCATTTCAGTATGCATGTTTCTGGATTTATAATTGTTTCAATTATTAGTCTTTATTTACGCTGCAAACTTTGAAACTAAATAAAGTTTTTATTATTCCGTATTTTTAAGAAATCTTTAAAGTATTTCTATCATAATTACTTATTTTTGTATTAAAATTCAATAAGCTAGAAGGTGCTACAATATGTCTGAGAATCAAGGTGGCCGCCAATGGAAACCCAAGCTCGACCCCATTGCCGAGAACAAGAAAAGCAGGAGCAAGAAATCACTTTATTGATTTAAAAAAATAATAAAATAAATTACCATCTGACCCTTTATTGATTTAAAAAAATAAAAAAACCATTAAATTGGGTAAATCTCAACCATCTAAAATTTGAAATTTGTGGATAGAATTAGTCCACACTGTCTCACTCTAATTATGTGGTCTTATTTGATCCTATCCCTATATACATATATTAAAATAAAATAAAGGTTGGGGTGGGGGCAGTGCGGGTTTGACAAAAAATTTAAAACAAGACCCCCAACCGGTTTGTGGCTAAAAAAACCCCCACCCAAATAAGGCTGGTCCAGATTCAGGTTACCCCATTGCCATCCCTAGTTGTTCAATATTGTTGAACGCACTATTGGTGGTGAATTACCCGTCGATCAAAGTGGTATAGGGAGTGTTTGCCATCATTAAAAAAATCACTTTTTAGTTTTTGGCTGAAGAAAATCATTTTATAGTGTTTGCAAATGCCAACTTCTTCTTCTGATTCTGCTATATTTAATCAAAATCTAAAAACAGTAATTAAGAGGGGTGTTTTAGATTTTTGCTTCTGCTTCTGGTTTGACCCTTTAAAAAATATACATTTTTCCAACTTTTTCACTAAACACTCTTAACTTCTTATTCTATTTAATTTCAAATTCTACTAACTTCTAATTCTCAACTACTTTTACTTCTACTACGATAAATCAATTCTTTTAAAAGCAGAAATTATGCAAACACTCTCATAATAGCTTTGGTCGCTCGAATAAACGAATTTGTAGTTGTCCCTGCATTTGCCTAACCCTATACAAGTAGAGTTGTTTGATGAAAAAAGTGCCAGTATAAAAATTAAATGTAAAATACGAGTCTATATAAATTACTCGATAGAAATAATTAATTAACATTTGTCCTGCAACAGTTGTTCAATCTATCCAAGTTCTTGGAGCAGCATTTAACTACATTTATTAGTCAAGGTAGTAAGGTAAACCGCCCTACTTCAATTGATTGCTTTTTTTGTTTTAAAGTTCACTGTACGATAATGAAACAAAAGAACGTGCAACTTGGACTTCTTGATGCTTTTGATTAAGTGAAATTATTTATGGCAATTGCCCTAATTAATGTAGATTGTAAGTTGCACTAGTTGCCAATGAGGTTTAGTTTAGTTCTTACAATGACAAATCTCAAGTTCTAAGTTTGTGGTAATGCAAATGGGACCTTCTATTCCATAACATATTTTATCTGGTATTTCAAATACATAAGGTGAATAAAACATATGATGCTATTACTTATTATTATACATAGAGTATTCGTATTGATAAGGGTGAAACATGGTCTGGGCTGACCTCCGGCCCCCCTTTTGCAGGTTTCACGGCGGAGCTCGGTCAAAAGTCAAGATCGTGGAAGAGGAATATTTTTGGTAGCAACCAATTGGCGCCGTCTGTGGGAAGATTGAGCGGAGACGTGAGCTTCGAGCGGTGGTTATGGAGGATGTTAGAAGGAATTTGGAGGAAGACCTGAATCGTACGCCGACAGGAGACACTCCGGGTGGAGTTACGCAAGAAGACACCAGGCCTCCGCCTCCGCCACCCCCGGTGGAGGGTGGAGGGCAGCTGATTCCGAGGGCAAGGGCAGATGGACAAACACCTATGTTTGGTGGTAGTGTTGATTTGGGCCCCATGTTTTTTGAACAACTAGGTGGTTTCATTACTAGGGTCGTCGAGCAAAGCGGTGGAAAGGCTAATTTGAGGAGATGCTTCCGCCACCAACTCCGCCTGTGGTACCCCCTCCTGTGGTCCTTCCGCTTGGGGTTCCCCCAGAGGTCGGTGAGAGAGGTCGGCGACATGTGGTGGCGGAGGAGGTGTATTCGTCGAGGACGGAGAATAAATCAACCGAGGATCAGGATTGGTCGGAGCGGATGGATGACCTCCATCGTGAAGTGAGGGATATTCGTAGGAGGGTTGCGGGAGCGCCGGGAGCGGCTTCAGTCCGAGGGCGGAGGGGACTCCCTTCTCGGATGAAGTGATGGCGGATGAGCTCCCATCCTTCTACCGAGCTCTGAGTTTTGAATATGATGGTACCACGGACCGTGGGATCATTTGTCGTTTTGAGAATCTTTGCCTTGCTACACGGGTTCACGAATGGCATGTAGCGTGTAGAGTCTTCCCTACCACTCGACAAAGTTAGCTCAAGAATGGTTTAGCTTGACTTGCTCCGTGCTCTATCAAAATTTTGACCCACGACTGTTTAGCATTAAGCGAGAGGAAGGGGAAGGACTTCGAGTTATATACGAGGTTTCTTTGTGGCTAAGTTGGAGGTGCCTTGACTAGTCAGGAGAGTTTAGCTAATGCCCTAGCTCGGGCTTGAAAGATGGGGAGTTTTTCGAATCTTTGGTGATAGAGGCCAAGACTTTTGATGAGTGTTAGCTCGAGCGAGAGAGGTACATCAACCTGGAGGAGGCGAGGAAAATGAAAAGGGAAGAGGGCGAGAAAAGGAGGGACAGGAAGGAAGATCGGGAGGATAAAGGATCTCAGAAAAAACCGAGGTCTGAGTCGATGGGTGGACGGCCTAGATACGAGAAATATACGCCATTGGCTTTACCTCAGGGCGAGGTGCTCATTGCTATAGAGAGGCACCCCGATCTGAGGTGGCAAAAGGCGCATGCGGAGGCACCGGTAAAGGCGAAGTGCAAAGAATTTTGCAGAGTCCATAATGAGTATGGACACACAACAGATCGGTGCACACACTTGAGGGATGAGATTGAGAGGCTCATTCAGGCAGGTCATCTTAGAGAATTTGTGTACATTGATAAAAAGGAGAAAAAATGGAGTATAAGAGAGACAACCGTGGTTATCATCAACCTCGGGGGGAGCCAGAACGTAAGGGGGAGGAAAGGGAGGAGCTACCTCCACCTCCGCCTCCACTCGGCGAGAGGTCATCCAAATGACAATTGGAGAGCCGGTGGAAGGGGATTCTAGGAGAGCTCGGAAGAACTATGTGAGAGCAGTAGCACCAGATCGGGTACAAGGGAAACTGAAAGTGGAACAGGTCGGACCAGGGCCAAACATCCAATTTGGGCCAGTGGATAGCAAGGGTATCGTGACACCTCATAGCGATGCTCTTGTGATCATGGCGACGATCTCTAATTACGTTGTGCAGCGAGTATTCGTGGATACAGGGAGCTCGGCGGATATTTTGTTCTATGATTGCTACAGGAAGATGGATCTATAGGTCGGGCTGGAGACGGTGGACACAACGTTGGTCGTATTTACAGGAGGAATAATCCAACCAATAGGTATTATTACTTTACCCGTCTCTTTGGGCAAGGAGCCTAGTCGCAAAACTAGGATGATTTGATTCTTAATAGTAGATGCACCCTCTTCATATAATGCAATGTTGGGTAGACTGTCATTGAATGCTTTTCAAGCTGCAGTGTCAGTGTACCATTTGAAAATGAAGTTCCCCGTAGGGGAAGAGGTCGGGGAGGTCGGCGGAGATCAGTATATGGCTAGGAAATTGTATGTGGAAAGTATTCAAAAGGCGGAGAGGGGAAATGTCTTTGATGATGATAAAAATAGGGATAAAATAATTAGACTTGATGAGCCGGTGGAGCATGTGCAACCTAATGAGGAGATGATGATGGTTGAGCTGGTGTCGGGTGACCCCGATAAGGTCACTAAGGTTGGGAAAAGATTGTCTGAAGAGTTGAGGGAAGAGCTGGTGGGATTTCTAAGGAGCAATGTGGATGTGTTTGCTTGGACAATAGAAGACTTGGTGGGAATTGACCCGAGTATAGCTGAGCATAGACTCAATGTTAATCCATCATATAAGTATGTGAAACAAAAGAAAAGAAATTTTCGTCCTAAGAAGGATGCTATAATTCGAGCGGAGGTGCAAAAGTTATTGAACGCGGGGCATATCAAAGAAATCCAGTTTCCGGAATGGTTATCCATTGCCGTGCTAGTACCAAAAATGGAGGATGATTGGCGTATGTGCGTGGATTTTAGGGACTTGAATCGGGCTTTCCCAAAAGACTACTATCCGTTGCCTCGAATCGATCAACTTATGGATTCGACTTCAGGGTGTGAATTACTCAGTATGATGGATGCATCGCAGGGCTATCATCAGATCAGATTGGCGGAGGAGGACCAAAAGAGGGTGAGCTTCACCACCTTTTTTGGTACCTTTTGTTATGTAGTGATGCCGTTTGGGTTGAAGAATGCAGGAGCCATATACTAGAGGTTAGTGGATAAAATGTTTGAGGGACAGCTCGGGAGGAACATGGAAGTGTATGTGGATGACATGCTGGTCAAGAGCATGAAAGTGGATCATGTGCGTGACTAGCCGAGACGTTTGACACTTTGAGGAAGTACCGAATGAAGTTTAACCCTAAGAAGTGTGCTTTTGGCATGAGATCGGGAAAGTTCTTAGGGTACATGGTGAGGGAGAAGGGGATAGAGTCTAATCCAGAGAAGGTCAGAGCTATCAGAGAGATGGCACCACCTCAGGATGCTAAAGAGGTACAATGTCGACAGTCAATTTGGTTTGGATCGGTTTATTTCTCGCTTGGTGGAGAGAAGTTTGCCCTTCTTTAAGGTGTTGAGGAAGGCCAAAAAGTTTGTTTAGGATGAGAATTGTCAGAGAGCTTTCGGGGATTTGAAAGCCTATCTAGCTGATTTATCATTATTGACTAAGCCACTACCGGGAGAGCCCTTATACTTATACCTCTCGGTGGGAGAACAATGGGTTAGCACGGTCTTGATCAGGGAGGAGATGTCGGTTAAGAAGTCGGTGCATTATGTCAGCAAGGTATTGAGGAATGCCGAGCTGCGGTATGTGGAGATCGAGAAGGCATGTTTAACTTGGTGGTGACCGCAAGGAGACTTGGTCGTATTTTCTCTCTCTCTCACAAGGTAATTGTCGAACTAATCTCCCATTAAGAAATGTGATGAGCAGGCCAGAGGTGGCAGGGAGGTTGGTGAAGTGGGCCATCGAGTTGAGCGAGTATGACATTGAGTTTGAGAACAGGTCGGCCATCAAAGCTTGGGCTTTGGCGGATTTGGTTCAAGAATTGACAAGAGCCGATAGTGAAGAAGGAGCTTGGGTGATTTATGTGGATGGTTCGGTAGGGTGCTCGGGCTGTGGTGCTGGTATTGTCCTAATCAGCCCACAAGGATTGGAGAATAATTTTGCTGTAAGGTTGGAGTTCAAGTTATCCAATAATGAGGCGGAGTATGAAGCATTTATCAGAGGGATGTAAATGGCCATTGAGATGGGGGCTACTAGAATGGTTATTTACATGGACTCTCAGCTCGTCCATAAGCAAGTCACCGGAGAATTTGAAGTTAGTGAGGAAAAGATGAAGGGGTATGTTGAAGCATACGGAGCTCTAGAAGGAAAATTGAAAGAGATCAAGATCGCCAGTCGAGGGAAGAGAATGGTCGGGCGGATTTCTTAGCAAAAATGGCTCGGCCTTGAGAATCAAGCCAAGAATATCACATTCTTGATGGCAAAAACACCGTGTTGGGTTTGGAGGTCGGAGAGATTGAAGAAAAGGAGATCGGAGGTCGGCTATCATAGCTTTATCCGAAAGAGGGAGTTCTACTAGGGAGATAGGCGTGAAGCGGCTCGATTGAAAATTCGGGCCACGTGTTTTTGCATTATTGGGCACAAGTTATACAAGAGAGGCTTCTCCATGCCTTTCTTTGAGGTGTTTGAGTGGAGAAGAGGTACGTATGTCTTGAGAGAGATGCGGGGAAGGGTGTTGTGGAAATCATATGGGAGCAAGAATCTTAATGAAGAAGGTCTTGAGGGCGGCTATTTTTGGCCTTATCGAAAGAAGAGGTGGAGAAGCTAGTGAGAGCGTGCGAGAAGTGTCGATTCACGGACCACAAATACATCGTCGGCGAGAGGAGCTCATGACTATGAGCTCGGGCATGCCCTTTGCGAAATAGGGTATTGATATTGTGGGTCCATTTCCTCGACAGTCGAGAAAAATTCTTGATAGTAGCAATTGATTATTTTAGTAAGTGGGTGGAAGTAGAGCCCCTTGCTAAAATAAATGAGGACGAAGTGATGATGAAGTTTATTTGGCAAAATATTGCATGCCGATATGGAACACCTCGGGTATTGATATTAGATAATGGAACACAATTTGCGGGAGCAGGGATCCGAGCTTGGTGTGAGGAGTTGAAGATCAAGCAAAATTTTACGTCGGTAGCTCATCCACCAGCCAATGGGCAAGTGGAAGTTGCCAACAGAATCCTGGTTCAACGGCTCAAAGCTCGGCTAGGAAAGGCAGGAGGTGCATGGGTTTCAGAGCTCAGCTCGGTCTTGTGGGCTTATCGAACCAATCCTAAGGAAGCAACTGGAGAAACGCCTTTCAACTTGGTGTATGGAATGGATGTTGTTATACCAGCAGAGATCGGGATGGAGACTCATCGAGTTCAGAATTTCGATAAAGACGCGAATGAGATGATGGTTCAGGAAGCACTGGATACTATTAATGAGATGAGAGAGATGGCATTTTTACAGATGGAAAGGACGCGAGGAAGAATCAAAGCAGCGTATAACAAGAAGGTGATGAGGAGGGCCTTCCAGGTCGGGGACCTGGTTCTGAGGAGGTCGGATGCTAGCAAGAATAATGGGAAGTTGGACGCAAATTGGGAAGGGCCACTTCGGGTGACGAAGGTCTTTGGCGGGGAGGTGCATATGAACTGGAGGAACTTGATGGGCAAAAGCTTCCGAGAGCATAGAATAGTTGCAATTTAAAGAAATATCATTCTAGAATAGAGGAATATCGATGTAATGAAATTACTCGTTTTGAATGAAATGATCCGCTTCCACTGAATTATGAGTTCGGAAAATAAAGTTGGTAAAAATGGACAAGTATTTGGAGCTCAACTCGAGCTAGACTCAAGTACTTGGGGCCACAAGGCCATGCTAGGAGTTCGGCTCGAGCCGGCCTCCTTTGAAGAAAATGACAAGTATTTGGAGCTCACTCGAGCTAGACTCCAAATACTTGGGGCCACGAGGCCATGCAAGGAGCTTGGCTCGAGCCGTTACCTTCCTTTGAAGAAAATGACACGTATTTGGAGCTCGGCTCGAGCTAGACTCAAATACTTGGGGCCACGAGGCCATGCAAGAAGCTCGGCTTGAGCCCTTCCTTTGAAGCAAATGACACGTATTTGGAGCTCAGCTCGAGCTAGACTCCAAATACTTGGGGCCACGAGGCCATGCAAGGAGCTCGGCTCGAGCCAACTTCCTTTGAAGAAAATGACAAGTATTTGGAGCTCAGCTCGAGCTAGACTGCAAATACTTGGGGCCACGAGGCCATGCAAGGAGCTCGGCTCGAGCCAGCTTCCTTTGAAGAAAATGACACGTATTTGGAGCTCAGCTCGAGCTAGGCTCCAAATACTTGGGGTCACGAGGAGCATATCATACCAATCTTTTTTGGGTAAAAAAAAAACACAACAATAATATATATATATCCAAGCTCAGCCTAAGCTGAGTTCTGCATTATGGAACAAATCCGAACTATGGCGAAAGCAAAAATGCAAGAATAGAGATCAGGAAAATTAAATTACGGAAGATAGATTTCATTACTTGTCAAAAATAATTACAAGTACATAGAAAGGAAAATACAACAAGAGAAATACTAAAACTCCTAAGCAGTATGGGGGACATTCTCCATGGCCAGGTCATCCAGAGATATGGTCACATCATCCACAAGAGCAATGTCAGGGTCCTCTTCTTGGTCACCTCGGCCAGAAGGAGGGGGGAGGTCCTCAGGGAGATGGGGGTTGGCTGGTTCTCAGGAGGATGAGCACCTCCTGAGCTCGAGGCTGGGTGAAGGATAAATGGAGTTGATAGAGACTCAATGAAAGCCTCAACGGGAGATCGGTTAAGGCGATCTGCCTCGGTTGACAATAGAACCCCTTGGGATCAGGAAGAATCTTCTTGGGGCCTTGACGGTCAAGGGGCTCAGTGATGCCGCACTCCTTGATCTGAAGTTCGGCCTAGTCAAAAGCAAAGCCATAATACTTTATGGCATTTGTGGATAAGACTTTGATGAACTCTTTGGAGCTTAGGAAGGCTTGTTTCACCCTGTCCCGAATGGCCTGAACAATCAAAGAGCCTTCAAGGGAGGTCAGGAAGCTTTGACGACCGATTTCAATACCTTTAGCCCAAGCCTGATCGGCATTGGTAGTGCAACGGATTTGAAGATCACCCACTTCGGCCTTTAGGTCAGCATTGTCGGTTTCCAAGGCCTTCAACTTGGTCTCAAAAGATTCCACGGTGGCCTTATGAACCTCCTCCTGCTCACGGAGATGGCGGACCTCTTCCTGCAGCTTGGTCTCTCGGGCTTTTAGCCGTTGACACTCCTTCTTAGCAGCGTTGAGTTCGACGACTATAGCTGGGTCAGAGAAACCTACGCGGGCTCGGGCAATCAGAGCGGCGAGCTTAGTTTCAGCCTTCGAGTAGTCCAGACAGAATGAGCTCACAAGCTCTGCATCGCTGACCTTCTCCAGAGTAGCTCGGTCTGGAGAGGGGAAATTCCCCTAGACGTATTGGATGGCAAAAGTCCCATCAGTGTTCTTCAAAATTGAATTCCCCGTGAAGAACGTCTGGTTCGGGGTATGAATGGGATTGCGAGTGTAAGAAAGAGGGGTAGTCGAGGTGGTGGTAGTTTTTGTCTTCTTAACTGTGCCGTCGCTAGAACCGACATTGGACCGCTTCAGGGGAGGCTTGACAACTGGCTGAGCTAATGGACCAATTAGGTCGACGACGACAATAGCAACCGAGTCAGGTCGCCTAGTGTGAGGGGATTGACTCCCCTGAGCAGTGGCACCAACGGTGGATGGAAGAGAGCCAGAAGTAGCTTGTCGCTCCTCCTCCTCCTGTTCGGCGACCATCTGTGCCATAAATATGTCTGCATAAGAAAAGAAAAGGTTAGTCTACAGGTGAGAGGGAATGGAATTAAATATGAAAAAATAATTACCGAGGTCGCATGGTAGAGGAGCAATTATGGAGCTCAGCTCGAAATGGTATAAGAGAGATGTAGTAATAAGTCGGGAAAGGCCATACTTGACCAGGTTAAGTTTATTAATCAAGGATTGGAGTTCGGGGCACCGATCTTTGGGGTTATGTTTATGCTGAAGAGGAAGACTCCAAGTCCAAGAAATAGGAAAACCCCAAGATCGGGGAGAAGAGATGAAAAAATACTTATCCTTCCAGAATTTATTGGAAGAAGGATATCTGCTCAGAAACTGAGCATCACCTCGGGAGGTAATGTAGAATAAGCCCTTGGTGGTCGAGCTTTTCACTTGGAATAGGGCAAAGAACAACTCGAGAGTAGGCTCTATCTCTAAGTATTTGGTTAGTATTAGAAAGTCGGCCATGATTCAAAAGGAATTGGGGGCCAACTGATTGAGGGGAACACGGCGGTGTGCGGACACTTCGATCATGAAGGAGTGTATGGGAAATCGGAGTCCACCCTTTATCGGCCTACAAAAAGGCTAAGGCATTAAGTGGAGGTCGGTTGGGCCGATCTGTGCGGCTAGGTAGGGAGAGTTTGAAGGAGAAAGGGATTTTGGCATTTTCCTTATATTTTGAAGGGCGTGCGGTGATGGTGGTCTCTCTAAAGTCATGAGGATACTCGGGTAAGGGACCCAAGCTCGGAGCTCGGATCTCTATTACATCGGAATCTATCCCGAATCGGAGCTCAATACTGATGAGCATCGGTCCGATGGAAGAATTTCGATAAGGGGAAATGTTGTGAACGAGAACCCATTTCGGAGGAAGACCACCGATTTTCAATTCCGCGATGTAAGGATCCATGGGGGGTGGAAGGAGAGGAAGATGATGCCATGAAGAAATAAGAAAAAACTGAAGAAAAGGGAAAGAAGGTGTACCTATTAGAATGAAAAGAAGCTACGAAGAGACTGAGAAACCTTGGGTCGCGTAAAGTCGCCGGAATCTGGAGAAGGCTGCCGGAGTAATAAAGTTGGGGATGCTAATGTATGTCTCTGGTGCAAGAAAAACGAAAGTAAAAAATGATGAAGAAGAAGGCCTTTTATAAGAAGAGGAGAGAGAAAGGGGATTTGAAGAGGTGGAAGATTGACCGTTGATTTAAATTTAATCCAAGGGGGGTGGATCTATATGGGGATGCGAAAGGACGTCTTGTCAGCCATTTTTTTCGATGACAAGACTTGAAAAGACAAAGGTAATGATGAGGCGGGAATTTAAAAAGAGTGGGAAACCCTAAAAGTAGATCAGCTCGGTTCACAAGTAACTATGGTTGAAATGAAGGTCTAACCATAGTTGGGGGGAGAAATTGATAAGGGTGAAACATGGTCTGGGCTGACCTCTTTAGAGATTGGGCTGATCTGTTAAGCCCAGTGTATTGGGCCGACATGCCTAAGTCCAGAGTATTGGGCCGATCTGTTAGGTTTACCGCATTGGGCCTACTTGCTTTAGCCCAGAGTATCGGCCGACCTGCCTAAGTCCAGAGTATTGGGCCAATCTGTTAGGTTTACCGCATTTGGCCTACCTGCTTTAGCCCAGAGTATTGGCCGATCTGTTAAGCCCAGCGTAGGGGGCTGACTTGCTTAAGCCCTAAGATTGAGGGTTGATCTGTTATACTCTACGCGCATGACTGATTGGCCAAGCTCTAAAGGATCTACTTTGGTTAGTCATAAGGAAGGAGGCCGATCTGGCAAAGCCCAGCTCGGTCACAGGAGTAAAGGGGCTCTGAGGGTGCCTTTGAGGGACCTCGAGGGTCAAGTATTAATATGTTGCTCCGAGGTGCCTCAGGACAGTTCGGAACCAAGGTCTTAATGAAGTAAATTAGGGTTTTGAGAGATCTGATCCTAATCTAATGATAACTCTGACACCAAATCATAACGGAATCCCGATTTTTACGGAAGTCCTAATCCGGGCTAAGGTATAAAAGCCCAAGTCCAGGTTCATTCTTGACCTAATCGCACTTTTCATATTTACTTATATTCTTGCCTCTTTCTTCTCCCCCAAAACACTGACTTAATCATCGGAGAGGGCACGCCGGAGCACCCCTCTGGCCCCTCTTTTGCAGGTTTCACAGCGGAGCTCGGTCAGAAGTCAAGATCGTGGAAGAGGAGTATTTTTAGTAGCAACCACTTATGTTGCATGTATTGAAACACAATATGAAATACGTAAATCTCAAATGATGGTGATAGGTCTGATAATTGACAAAAAAAAAATTATTTCGTTACTTTTGATAGTATGTGAATGATAGATTGTTAATCGCTGGTAATTAGATGCATGGAAATAGCTAGTTTATCATTGATTGTATATAATTGTTAATATTGATGCTTTTAATGTAATGTTGTACGTTATTGTTTCCCTCAAAAACAAAAACAAGAGAGATCTATAGAGATAAAAATTACACTAAATATCCTGTCAAAAAAGTTACACTAAATATGTAAAAACCTAGACGGATGTGGATTTCTTTTTTCTTTCTTCCATATAAAATATTAGTACTGTTTGTAGAAAGGATTTGTGTAAGATTAATGATACGTGTAAAATATATGTGCATTTAGGGGTTTATTTTATATATATATATTTGATATATTTGTATGTATATTCAGTGTATTTTGGTTGGTTTCCTTTGTTGGGCGTGATACTGTGTATTCTTGTAACTTCTTCTAGGAAATGGAGCTAAATTGGATAAAAAGTCATATCACGTTCCAAAGTATAGGTCAAAAGCTGAGGTACGAGCAAATATGTGAAGGAAACAAGCATGGATGATCGAACAAAAGGAAATTTCCTTCAAAAACGTCCAAATGCGCTAACCGTTTCCAGTATTTTGACCATAACTTTCTCTACAAAATTGATGTTGAGGTGATTCAAGTGGCTTTGGAAAGATAAGAGAAAGGATTACAACTTTCATGAAGACCCCAGGAGCAAATTTGAACGAAAACTAGTCACACGGTGGGACCATGTGGGACCACACGGTCGTGTGACGTACCCGTGTGAAAAACATATGTCCGTGTGAAGTTGGGAGAAACCATGGGACAAAAACAAGTTGCACGGCCGGACCGTGTGAGGGGCCACACGGCCGTGTGGAGTGCCGTATGAAGGCTACACCCCGGTGTGTGACGAGTACAATGTGGCGAGAATTTTGTGTCTTTTTCCCATTCAAACTCTACAATAAACTAACATAAAATAACACTAAAACATGCAAATACAAATAAAATACGCCAAAAATATGTATAAAATCATACAAAACACACACAAAAACATGCAAAACAGTCGGCGACAAGCCAATTTTATTAGCACATAAATTCGTATCACATAAAGCGGCAAGCCCATTTATCATATCCACACATAAATTCTTATCATATAAAACGGCTAGCCAATTTATCACATCAATACATAATTCTTATAATATAAAGCGGCAAGCCAATTTATCACATGAATAAATAAATTCTTATCACATAAGCCGACAACATTTGTAGTCATATATGATCGAAAAACATTGTAATCTATTTGGATAAGGGGACCATTCTCAAAATTAGAATAATAAAAATCATGTGACAATGATACAAACCTAAAAATATACATGAAAACAAAAGAGATTACTTGCCTATTCAACTTAGGGATAGAAAAATCCTCTTCAGGCTCTTTCGAATCAACCGCGTTGGGAAAATCATTTTTCTTTCTTCTGTTTTCTCTCTCTTTCTCGGTCGATTCCTTTTCTCTGTTTAATCGTGTGTTATTGTGTTTTCTGTGTGTGTTTTGCGTGTCTTATATCTGTATTTTAACCAACTCACAATTAGACTAGGTTTGGATATATGGACTTATTATTAACTTACTAAAATATGGGTCTGATTTATAACTCCAAACTAATTAAAAGTCCAATTATTCATTATAAAACCCAAATTCAACAAATTCACAGTCCAATTAAAAAGACACTTTTATTATCCGTAATTTAATAAATTAACTATCTAGTAAAATCATTAATATATTTCTAATTCTCCATTATTATTCCATACAATAAATAAATAACATGATTAATAATATTCTTATTAAGGCATAAAAATCCGGTCGTTAGATTTTATTAAATTTTGCCAATAAAAGAAGAATAAATTTATTTGGCCACTCTTTTTATCATGAATAATATTCTATTATTTTATAAATATATTTAACGTTTGAATTAAAGAAAATCCACTAGCGGTATCATTTTTGTTATAGTAGGTAACAGAGGACTAAAAGTCCGAATTTTGTCCATTTAAAGGATTGAATTCAAAGTCGAGGAAAAAAGGATCAAATCTCAGAGACTCTATTTAGAGGACTAATTTTTTTTTGCCATATATTAATCCCAAGTTGCATATATATAACAGACAACACTATCAAAACTGTAATACATCTCCTCACAACTATATAATTAATTAACTGGTAAATAACTATATCTGTTGTTGGGTTGCTGCACAATATTATATATGTTTAAAAGGGAGAAAAAGAGAGAAGAAAAGACACTTGATACCATTTAGAAATCATATTAAATTTTGTAAACTTCTAAATATTTGGAGATCTTACAAAATGTGACTTCTAGCACTCTTAACATGACATTATGCATGTAAAGAAACAAGTATATATAGTTAATAAAGATATACAAAGGTCCATCCATCTTAATTGTAAGTCGTATTCTCATGATTGGCATAATATATACACATTCAATATTCTCTTTAGTGTTTTGTATTCTCTCTCGTTCACCATGTTGGGTACTTGATATCGGAGGGGCCTCCCTGGGACAATTCCAGTGACCCCCTAACGTTTGCTGGTGTTGCATGCAAGTTCCCGTAACTGAAGACTTGAAGCTTTGGGAGAAAAAAACTTAGACTAATTCAAAAATCTTGACTTTGAGTGATCTGCCCTAAAAAACAACTTGAACTACAAAAACAACACTAATTATTTTTTTATGATCCTTTTTTAAGCATAGCATAGTAGGGTTGGTGGTTTGGTGCACCGGGTGTGTGGGATGTGAAGCCAAAATCTTGAATTAAATCTGCTAAGGAAAAAAGTATATAAGAAATTAGATGTGACTAAAGTAGGAGCTTTATGCATGCCGCGCCTAACCCCTAACTGGGAATAAAAGAAGAATAGCTTTTTTTGGAATCTAAAATTAATGGCTACAGGCTTGTACTATTACAACTTGTTATTGAGATATAGCTATTTAGGCCTTTCACCATTCTGGAATACATTAATAATATATGTTGAATTATTTTCTGATTAATAAGTTTGAAGAGGGGCTTAAACTCATTTAAGGCTATGTACAGATGTTGAGATTTTGAGGGACAAATTAGCAATTGAATTCGACTACTTATAAAATCCACATACTTTGTAATTATGGTTGGTTTCGGCAAGACACCGCATTTAATTATTTAGTTAAATATTCAGACCTAATTAATAATACATATATAGACTAGTTAATATAATATAAGAAGGAAACTAAGAAGAATAGGGTTCCAATATTATTGGTTAGTGTTTACAAGTAAATTACGTGCCCGGCCCATTTATTGACTTACATCATACAAGTTTCTCAAAGATCTAACAAGTAACAACGGAGCAATCCGGGCATGCTCCTTGAACGTATTATTGACTTACATCATACTATTGAGTCCGTCGGATTTTTTTTGACCTTTCTCCGTAACAAAACGTTTTTTAGCCATGTTTTCGAAAACATATCTTTTAGCTATCTTTGAGTTCAAGTGTCCATTTTATCTATTTTTTTTCATTTTTGCACCTGATATGTAACTCAGTATTGAGTTATGTACTGCATCAATTTTGAATAATAACCAAATACTTTACCAAAAAATACATGAATAGTATGACTAAAAATATATTTTTAAAAACACATGGTTATTTTTCAGTTTCACAAAACATAAATTGCCAATTTGACCTATTACCACTGTTAATAATATAAACACACACAAAACACACATATATATTGACGAGGTCCATAAGGAGTTCAATCCTTGAACATAAAGGCCAAATTGTCTGTCCATCATACTACAGTACAGATTAATTATGCAATGACAATCCGATTTTCGGTTATAAATAACAATTTTAATCTCAACTTTTAACATGTAGGCATTTATTTTCCTTCAAGTTCTTCCATTAATTAATTTAACTATCTAGAACTCCAATTAACCTAAAAAAATCATTTAATACTGAATGCATCACATATTATATATATATATATATATATATATGTGTAATGCTGCTAAAATATGCATATCACTCCTAAACTCCTTAAAACTCCAAGCAATAGTGTTTCCTTGGTTGGAATTGTGTGTCAGACTCCAATACAAACAAATAATTAGGACATGGGGATTGCCCTAGTTAGAGAAACTCCTCTTATAGTTAAGTCAACAACAATTTATATAATACAGAGTATTACTGTATTAGCAAATAATTACATAACGTAAACTGAACTTACTTACAAATAAATTGAGATGAAAATAATAGATAGGACTTGGGCTTGGTAAAGTGGATTGGACCTTATGACCCTTAGATAATGGATCAGGCCTCTTGCGCCTCATATAATGGATCGGTATCTTGGGTCTCATATTCAGAAAATAATAATTGAACTTGCTTACAAATTAAATAAATTGAAATGGACTGTTTATAGCTTGTACTTGCCTCATGCGCCTCGTAAAATAGATTGAACCTCGCGACTCTTATATAATGGATCAGGCCTCTTGGGTCTCATGTTCTCATATTCAGAAAATAATATAATGTTGAATCCAAATCGATACTTGAGTAATTAAATAATTAAGAGATAATTAAATTCACCCATATCAATACGTGTATTTATATTTAATCATATATTTACTTACGTGTATATATACATGTATGTGTATATATAAGTGGGTTTGTCCATATATAATAAATGTAATATATGTCCTTTACAGAAAGGGGTCATTAACCATTATTATTATGCAACTAAATAGTTAGGGATGGCAAAATTTCCACGGGAACCATCCCTGTTGGTACCGATATGAGATGGAGAATCCCCGATTAATTTGGAAATGGGATGCAGATGGTGATTCTCCAGTACTTCTCTAGAATTGGGGATGGGACGGGGATGATATTTATATCCCCCGTCTCATCCCCGATCCTAGTCCCGTCCCCGTCCCCATCCATATTCCCGAATATATATATATCTTATTTATCTAATATTATATTAATTCAATACATAATATTTTATTTTATTAATTTTGAAAACTAAACTCTTAAGCTTTTTTATGTAAAAAAAACTCTTAAAGTATTTATAATTTTGATTGTTCTCATTATTTCTTTTATGTATTGGTTTATGTTATTTTATTTATTTTAAGTATTTTATTTTATGGATTTTTTAATTAAATAATATAAAATGGGGACCCAGATTCCGTCCTAGATACCCAAAAGCGGTGAATGGTATGAGGATGGTATTTGTGGGATTCGGGGATGGGGACGATGATCTCCAATCCAGCTCCGTCCCGCCCATTCCATAGTAATATAGGCCGTGTTGCAAAATTCCCTAGTTCAACGTGAAATATTGATCAAAATCATAAAATATAACTCAAAATAGATCATTGATAATAAAATGATATTATTTTCGACCACGTGAAAACATTTTGTATACATAAAAACTTGCGTGCTGTTAGTATTATCATTTCAAAATCAAGTATACTCAAGAACGAAAGTCACTGTACGGTTAAAGTAAAATTACTGATATGATTGTCAATTAGAATAGTATAATAGTTTTTATTTTTTCTCTACAAGTGACAGAAATTAAATTATCTTAATATTACAGTAATAATATTTATGAAAAAATTTGCATTGACAACTTATTAATTTTTGAGATTGTTGACTTGTTTTCATTAGGATGTCAATATATGTGTTAACAATTTAGTAATATCTATATATATATCAAAAAATTTATCAATTAATTCTATATAATTAATTATAACATCGTGTAGGGCAAAACATGTAGGAAGTTTAGCATGAATTAGGTGAGGGTTTTATCATTGTGCTGATGAAAACACTTTCTTACCGACTTGTAATATCATATAATACTTCTAGACTTTCCATAATGATTTAAAATAAAGGGGTGTGCCACTATGGGCCCAGACTTTATACAAACTATTTATTAGTCACCACTTAACCAACAACAACCCCAACCGTCGTCAAACCATCCCGAGTTTATTTACAAGTCTATTTCTCTTGGGCAATAAATTGGTATAATCCAATTTTTGGTATATCTTCATTTAATTGGTGGAAACAAAATTATGATTTAAAATTCAAAAAAGTTTGTCACAGCACGCAAAAGCTTAATTGATGTGGATTGTGGCTTGAAAACGATTATTAATTCATCTAACCCTCGAACATTATACACAAGTACTAGGCTAAACATTTAAGGAGTAGTTTTCACGAACTAACATGCATCATGCAATTTGATGAGAAATTAGGGCTTGTGCGTGTCGATTCGTGTAATGTTGATATTGATGCATTGTTTCAATGGTAGAATAAATTGGGAGCACAAGAGGCGGTGACTGCTAGTTTTTACCAAGTTGACTCAAAGTCTCTCATTAAAAGAATATAATTTTGATTCCATGAAATGACAGTTGCATCTCCAATCCCCTTATTTTTTTTTTTGTTCGGTATCTTCAATCCCCTTATTAATAATAAGGTAAGTGGAGCAACACTATTTGTCTTTTTGCCTTGTTATTTAGTTACAATTTTTTATGAGTCAATTTTTTTTTTTATTTATTCCCAAAAATCAAGATGTTTTTTAGCCATTTTTTCAAACACATCTTTTTTTAGCCATTTTGGGGTGTAAAATGACATTCATACCCTTCTAAAGCATGTTTGTTTGATATTTGGGTTATTTCTCTCTTTCACTTATCTCTATGTATCTTACTTCTTTTTTTTTCAAACTTTTTTAAGAAATCGAACTTGTATTTTTATTTTTAAATATGCAATATGGGTGTTGAATTATAGATATCGAAAAAGAGGATTAATTTGATATATTAAATATGCAAAACGGATTTAAAAGCGAAAAAGTTATGTGAATTCAAAGTTTTTGGAAAAAAAAATAAGCTGGGTATCTTTATGCTTCGAATTGAGTCATGTGGTCATGTGTGACTCGAAACAAAAAATAATTTAAAAAAATAATTGATTATTTTTCGCGACATTTGGCGTCACAAAAAACCACAAATGTCGCCGCAAATCTTTGAAAAAATTCGAGTCACACAAGCTCGAATTCGAGTCATGTGTGACTCGAAACAAAAAAAAAACAATTGATTATTTGCGGCGACATTTGTGGTTTTGTGACGACAAATGTCATCGCAAATAATCAATTGTTTTTTTAAATTTTTTTGTTTAGTCACACATGACTCGAATTGAATCAAAGATAACTTCGAATTCGAGTCATGTGTATTTTTTCGAGTCACACATGTAAGTCAAGCGGCTACGATAATCTAGAGGGGGTGAATAGATTATCTCCATTTTTTCGATTTCGCCCTCTTTTCGAACCGAATGCTCAAAGACACATAATAAAGGTGCGGAATGTAAACAACACGCGTCGATTTATAGTAGTTCAACCTACCAGGGCCTAATCTACTACCACCCCGAGTATATCAGGGATGCATTTCAAAAAGAAAAAGATTTTATTAATTACCAAAATTAATACAACATCAACTTACAACAACACCTTGAAGAGCACCACACTCTTCTTCAACATCACCTTTGAGATTACCACAATCTCACTTGAAGATTACCACAATCTCCAGCGACACCTTGTGAAGATTACCACAATCTTCAACCTGAAGAATACCAAATTCTTCGACACCTCAATAAGAAGATCACCACAATCTTCTTGCACAAATCACCTAAATCATTCAAGTGTGTTCTTACCACAAGAACACTCACAAGGATATCTTGTGTTGAATGATAACCAAAAATCAAGATTACAACTCGATAAGGAATATTACAATTTGAGTGCAATGTGTAATCAAGAATAGCCTAGACCTCAAAGATGTGAAAGTGATAAGCTAAGCAAATTTACAACAAGAATAATAACAATGAATAACAAATATTTGCTTGAAGTGTATCTTGTTGTGTTGTATCTTAATTGTTGTTTTGGTTGCTCCAAAACTTCCTCTATTTATAGGAGATGATTGATCAAGCATAAGCTCCTCTTGGGGATTGAAAATCTCGAGAAAAATACAATTAAAATCAAGAATATAGCTTAGAAATCAATCCCACATTTTAAGGAAATATGTCTGTTTGTCAAACGGTCATATTTTTCTTTGTCAAGCATAGGCGACGGTCGCATAGAAATAGAAGTTTGAAACGAAACACAGCAATTTTTACATAGGGCGCCGTCGCGTGTACCTCGGCCGTCGTCCCTATCATCAACCGGTCCCCCTCATAGGTTTGAGAAAGAGAAACGTCGTTTCAAAATAAACGTTAGTCTAGGTCGATAGGGGTCGGCCGTCCGACGCCACCCGATCGCGCACGAGTCGGCCGAATTCGACGACCGTTTTCACTTCTGTCTCATTTTTGTTCCAAAATCATCTTGTGCGGGTTGCCTATCTGGCGGCCGGTTGGCGTTGAGAGAGAAAAGTTGTCCAATTTTTGTCGAAAATAAAACACAAGAAATACTCAGAAAATTTAGTAAAAACATTTTAACCGATCGGAAGTATTTAGACAACATTTAGAAACCTAGTTTTGAAGTAAAAACATATAAACATAAAATCATTAGAAGTGTTGTCCAATTTTATCAAAGGTAAAACTTGAAGAAATACTCCGGAAAATATTAAAACCATTTTAAATCATTTAGGAGTATTTGGACAACAATAAAAACTATTGTTTTGGTATAAAACTAAAATCATCAAAATTAAGATAAAAACATGTATCAAACAATCTCCCCCTTTTTGATGATTACAAACCAAAACAATTTTTACACAAAATAGGAGAACAATTTTAGAAATGATTTTCCGGTAAAAACATTTAACCGTTTGGAAGCAACCAAAATTTCCAAAATATAAAAGCAACCAAGTAGGGGAGTAAATATATTTAGTAATAAGCACAAGCTCCCCCTATCAACAAGCACATCAAGAATAATGTAAAAGCAATTAACCATAAGCTAGACACTTAGCTTTTACATATTGTTCAAGAGCTTATAAGCTCCCCCTGTCACCAAAAACAACATTAGACAGGTATAGACAAGTATATAAGTCCATCAAGCAACAATTGGACTAAAAATAGATCACAACTTATGGCTTTTATGAGCCATAGTTTATAACTTTTATAACAAGCCTTTATTAGCTTCTTTGAGCTAATGAGCCAATTTCTGTTTTTCCCCCTTTGGAATCATCAAAAAGAATGTTAGGATGATAAAAACATCATACAAGTATATCAAAGAGCGCAAAAAAGTCGGTTTATCAACCGTTGAGCAATTTAGGTTTAAAAACCGAAGAAAATGGGAGAAATGAAACAATAATATGAGACATTTGAAAACAAGAGAATCATGAGAATTTAAGCCAAGTTTATCATATCACCACCTAAAGCAATATTCAACATATATTCAACAAATAATAGGCCTAAACAAAGTAAATTCTCAAGGGTTCGACCCAATTGAGATAATTTTAACCGAAAAGATTAAGGCATTACAAATGCCATAAAAAATTAAAGAGCCATCAAGTAATATATGTTAAGCATCAAACAATGCATAATAGACATTACAAATGTCCCAAATAATCCATCTACACAAAATGAGCAAAGCATCTCAAATGCATTTAAGCACAAAATTTAAAAGAAGCACTTTTACCATCAAGTACTTCATACCAACTACCAAATAATGCCAAATTAGAGTATTGTTACCAACAAATACTCCATCATGATCATCCACAAGTCATTATCAACTTACAATTTTAATCCTTTCAAGAAAACAAGCAAATCTCATTAGTGCAATAGAGTTTTACAAAGAGCAACATGAACAAGAAAGAAAATGCTAAAAGGTAAAGGGGTGGGGACATCAATCCTCGTCCGAAGAGAAGCAAGTTCCGGGAATAAGATCTTTGATGAATTTTTTCAATTTGCCGATTGACTTTTTCAAACTAGAATTTTCTTTCTTCACAACCCGGAGCTCTTTTCTAAGAGAGGCTGCATCTCTAAATGTATCTCTTTCCACTTTGGTCATTCTCTCTTTGAGATTTAAATCTTCAACATCCGACTCGTCTTCATCTTCTTCCTCATTTCCTTCATTGAAGTGTTCTTCCTCATTTTCTTCCTCCCCAATTTCTTGTTCATTCCCCACATTCTCTTATTCTTCATTTTCTTGTTCATCAATATTTCCTCTTCCAATATTTTCAACCTCATTGTCATTAAAGAAATCATCCCAAGGTTGTTGTTGATGTCGGGCACGTCCCCCTAGCGGCTTTGGTGGGAACCCGTGGTAAATGTCGTCGCATTCTTACCATTTGTAGAATGTTGGCATTATCAAAGTCATTGTGGCGAATTTGGTATTCATCTCATTTTCAGGTATCTGATAAGTATAATAGTCGGCAAATCAAATTTCCCAAGGTATATTTTTTCTTAGTATGCCTTCTTGATTCCGACAAACAATACATAAAAATCGCCCCATAATTTACTCTTTCTCCTCGAACAATCTTATAGGTGAGAAAAAGTTCGAGATTACTAGGAAGTTTTACTTCTTTTCCATAAACACAATAGGAGCAAATAATAGAAATAATCCGATAATTTGGCGGCATTCTTGAGTATGTTACTTTGGGATACACTCTAAAAAGGTTTTCACCTCATCTAGTGAAACACCGAAAATATTATCATCCAATGAGTGCAATCCACATTAACCACTCCATCATTCGGCACATTCAAATGATTACAAATATCGGCCAATGTCCATGAAAAATGCCTACCATTAACAAATGAGTGAAGTTCCAGCGGATTATCTACCGTAGCATCAACAATCCACATATTTGCATAAAAAAGTTTTATAAGCTCGTCATCATAATGCAAACACGGATTATCTCATAGAAAACCCAACCTTGAATTTCAAAATAAGCCCTAATATCCGGAAATTCATCATGAAATGCTAAAAATCGAACCATACGAGTGCACGCGATTTTCTTGTCGTTCAATTGATGTTTTCATAGTGTTCTTCCGCAAGCTTATTTAAAAATCGAAATCTATTAACTCACAGAGGGAGGCTCAGAGAAGTGATAACTTACTAGAGTCCCAATGAATATTTGATTTTGAAATCCCGGCTCTATATTCAACCATCTCTTCTTCCGTAGCGGTTTTGATTATCTCCTTGTGGAATATCAACTTGTTGGGGTTGGAGGAAGATTCGCCCCTTTGCTTCCTTCTCCTCTTTTGAGGATTTCATTCGGTAGAATTTCTTAGAGGAGCCATAAATGTGAGATTCTAGCAAAAATAGGAGGATTAGTAACAAGAATTACCAGAATTGATGAAGAAATGAAGATTTTAGGAGAAGGGGGTGATTAGCGCTGCGTGAGGGTTTGGGAGAAAACTTATGTTCTGATTGAGAGCTGGAGACAGATGGGATATATTCCAAAAATTTTGCCTGGGCGACCGGTCGAGGTGGGGTGCGACGGTCGGCGTGCGAGCGGCCGTCGCCCACGCTTTGATTGTCAAAGTGCAATTTTTCATTCTCCAGATTTTTCAAAAATTCGATTTTTCACCCCAAAAGTTTTAAAAACTATGCAAAGAGATAATTTTGGACCAAGTCCAACAAATACGGGTTTCGGGAAAATATATATTCGAAAAAATCGAGACTTAACGAATAGTGCCTCTTTAAGAAAAATTTGCAAAATCATTTAGAGGCACTTAAGGGGTTGAAATGAAATATCTTGAAAGATATGTGCATGAGCATAATATCGAGTTTTAAGAGAAACACGAGTGAACATACCTCGATAGTTTAAGAAACTTGATGACGAAATAGCCAATGAATATGAGATATATATCCTACACAATTCTTAAACAAAATTTGCACAAAAGCACAAGTGTAGGCAAGTAATAGGAGATATCAAGAAAAATGCTTATGCTATAAAAATACATAAGAGATAATAGACCACATAAGTCTAATTAAATGCACAAGAGTTTTAGAAATATCATGCAAAGTCTTCTTTTTTAAAAAAATTTAAAAGCACAAATATATATTGAAGACCTTAATTAAAAAATAAATATTTGAAAACTCGTTTTGCAATTAAGACACAAATAAAAACATGCACAGAGATAAAATAAAATGCATTTTTAAATGGGGAGATACGGGTTACCAATTACGCCATTTTCATGGGTTGTGCCGTTCCTATTGTTGATAGTCTCTTCTTCTTTGAAAGTCATCTTGATGATGTCTTTGTCATTTCCAAGGATTATGTTCTTCCCATTTTTGATTATATCCTCTTATTGGAAATTGGCTTCGAAAATGTTTTCTCCTTTGATCAAATGAAATGGTCATTTGATGTCTTCTTGGCGGTGTAAATTTTCTTTGATCATTATTTTGCCGGGTACCTAATATGACATTGTTTTGTGGTATCCTCATGTGTTTGGGTCCTTTGGGATTAGTCTTGAGACTTTTAGGTCTCCAACAATAATTAGAGCTATTTCTAGTTCGACAAGAATTAGCCGTATGACCCTTTTTACCGCAATAAAAACAACTAATAATTCTAGGAGCATAATGACCAATATGCATAGTGACTTGATCCTTTTTCATATGATTAACAACATTAGGCTTATGATCAAGTCCTTTATCACAATTATGAATATCAATAATATTGGACATTTTATTGGTACTCAAGTTGGATTTTAATAAATCCTTTTTCATGCAATCAATATTCTCAACAAGAGTACTATTTTCTTTCTCAAGGTTTCTAACTTTATCAAGAGTGGTGGTGTGAGCACATGATAGTGATTCATAGGAAGTAAATAAACTATCCTTATCATTTTTCAGAACAATGAATTCCTTTTTCAAGTTTTTGTATTTAACAAGTAAGTCTTGGAATTCATTTTGAAGTTCATCAAAATCATTTTGCAAATCACTATAATCATTTTGTATAACAATATCATAGGAAGTAGAGGGTTTAAGACATACCTCGTTTTCTTCTTCAATGCCCATGAGGCATTGTTCCACTTCTTCATCATGGGAGGTTGTAGAAGGCTCATCCCATGTTGTTGGATTTGATGTTGTATCCATTTGTGAGGTAGATGCTTTTGTTTGACTCCTTTCATTTGCAAATACTCCATAGATGGCTTCTAATTTTTGCCATACTTCATGTGCGGATCGAATTCCTACAATATGTTCATATTCCAAATTAGTAAATGAACAATACAAAACATTGAGAGCTTTACCGTTTAAGGAGATGATTTTCTTCTCTTCATCATTGAGCTCTTTGAAGCCTTTGTAGGTGTGTGGTGTATCTTTCATCGGAATGGATTCTCCATTTATGACGGTGTTCCAAATATCGAACCCGCAACCTTGTAAATAACATTCCATTCTTTCTTTCCAAAATATATAATTTTTGGGATCTAATAGTGGTGGCTTGGTGGTGGAGGTGCCGGTAGGATGAGCTTCGTTCGTAGCCGACGATCGTTCCTCTTCACTCGCGATGTGAAACGAGCTTGTCAAAGAGTTTGACTTTGATACCACTTGTAAGTCCAAGCGGCTACGATAATTTAGAGGGGGGGTAAATAGATTATCTCCATCTTTTCGATTTCGCCCTCTTTTCGAACTGAATGCTCAAAGACAATAATAAAGGTGCGGAATGTAAACAACACGCGTCGATTTATAGTAGTTCAACCCACCTAGGGCCTAATCTACTACCACCCCAGTATATCCGGGATGGATTTCAAAAAGAAAAAAGATTTTATTAATTACCAAAATTAATACAACATCAACTTACAACAACACCTTGAAGAGCACCACACTCTTCTTCAACATCACCTTTGAGATTACCACAATCTCACTTGAAGATTACCACAATCTCCAACGGCACCTTGTGAAGATTACCACAATCTTCAACCTTGAAGAATACCAAATTCTTCGACACCTCAATAAGAAGATCACCACAATCTTCTTGCACCTATCACCTAGATCATCCAGCGTGTTCTTACCACAAGAACACTCACAAGGATATCTTGTGTTGAATGATAACCAAAAATCAAGATTACAACTCAATAAGGAATATTACAATTTGAGTGCAATGTGTAATCAAGAATAGCCTAGACCTCAAAGATGTGAAAGCGATAAGCTAGGCAAATTTACAACAAGAATAATAACAATGAAGAACAAATATTTGCTTGAAGTGTATCTTGTTGTGTTGTATCTCAATTGTTGTTTTGGTTGCTCCAAAACTTGCTCTATTTATAAGAGATGATTGATCAAGCATAGGCTCCTCTTGGGATTGAAAATCTCTGAGAAAAATACAATTAAAATCAAGAATATAGTGTTAGAAATCAATCCCACATTTTAAGGAAATATGTCTGCTTTGTCAACGGTCATATTTTTCTTTGTCAACTGATCGGTCGCATAGAAATAGAAGTTTGAAACGAAACACATCAATTTTTACATAGGGCGACCGATCGACGTGTACCTCGACCGGTCGTCCCTATCATCAACCGATCCCCCTCATAGGTTTGAGAAGAGAAAAACGTTCTGTTTCAAAATAAACGTTCAGTCCGGTCGACAGGTCGGGTCGTCGGCCGTCGCCTACTGATCGACCGGTCGACTGACCGTTTTCACTTCCGTCTCATTTTTGTTCCAAAATCATCTTGAGTGCGGGTTGCCTATACGGCGTAGGTTGACCTTGAGCGAGAAAAGTTGTCCAATTTTTGTCGAAAATAAAACCCAAGAAATACTCCAAAAATTTAGTAAAAGCATTTTAACCAATCGGAAGTATTTAGACAACATTTAGAAACCTAGTTTTGAAGTAAAAACATATAAACATAAAATCATTAGAAGTGTTGTCCAATTTTATCTAAGGTAAAACTTGAAGAAATAGGAGGAAAATATTAAAACCATTTTAAATCATTTAGGAGTATTTGGACAACAATTAAAAACATTGTTTTGGTATAAAAATAAAATCATCAAAATTAAGATAAAAACATGTATCAAACACGAATTGAATTCTGATGACTCGAATTCGAGCAATAAAGATCTGATTATTTTTTTCCAAAAACTTTGAATTCACATAACTTTTTCGTTTTAAATCTGTTTTGCATGTATAATATATCAAATTAATCCTCTTTTCTATATCTATAATTCAACATCCATATTGCATATTTAAAAATGAAAAATACAGGTTCGATTTCTTAAAAAAAGTTTGAAAAAAAAAGAGTAAGAAGATACATAGAGAAAAGTGAAAGAGAGAAATAACTCAAATATTAAACAAACATGCTAGAAGGGTATGTACGTCATTTTACACCCCAAAATGGCTAAAAAAGATGTGTTTGAAAAATATGGCTATTTTTAATCTTTACATTTTCTAAATGGTTATTTTGTACAATTACCACATTTTTTATCTCAGAGTAGAACTGTCAAAATCGGCTTAACCAACCAAATGATAAGTATTTAATTGGGCGCAATTTTATATGCCCGAAAGGAACCAAACCCATTTGTCCCAAAACCAATCTGGCGGCTGATGACCCGATGTATTTATTTTTTTGATAAAGTATGGGTCGGAGAGGACTCCAAAAATAAAAACCCAATTGTTTTAGGCCAATCCGGTTTGACCAGACCCAATTTTCTCTTTGGTCCTACGGTCCATTTGTAGGGGTGTACATGAATCGATTTGAGCCAAACACAATATTGTTTGAGCTTATATGAGTTTTTGCGAACTTCAAATAATGTGTTTGAGCTTGTTTTGATTATTAATTGAGTCGAACTCGAGTAGCTTGATAATTGTACACATATACATTCGTTTTTCACTAATCGAGTCGAACTCGGGCGAATTTTTACATATTGGCTAACGAAAGAATGTATTCAAGATTGAATTTTTATATTAACAAACATATATAGGTCAAACTAGATTTTACCGATTGATCCCGAGTCGAGTATGAATAATTTGGTTCATTTTTTGATCCTACCCATTTGACACCTTTATGCTAAAGTGTCTTTGTAAAACCTTGAGAATAATGACTGAAGAGTGAAAATTGTGTCAACATTAAAAAATATATTATATTTTTAGTATTATTTAGGATAAAAACATATAATCTTATTAAAATAAAAATAAAAATTAGAAATTAATTCAATCTATGAATAAATAAATTGGAAAAATTATCATATTACTATTTAGAAAAGAAAAAATTCCAACGTTCTATAAAAAAACATTTTATTTAATTCCAACTATCTAAAGAATTTTGAAGAAATTTGTTAGTATGGGTTGAACACAAATAGTTATTGAGTTTCTGGAAGTTGCTTTTATTTTTTTTTTCAGGAAGTTGCTCTATTTGGGACAAGTTTAAATGCTGCGCAGCGGTCCACGCCATGAACTTGTATAGACTATAATGTTTGTTTATTAGGTAAATATAAAATAAGTTTGGAAGGAGGAAAACGAGTAACAAAGGTTATATGTATTTATTTCAAAGCAGCCATGCTGTGATGACACATGCGTTTTCTTCTGCAGGTGTTATGGCTCATATTTTTATGCATATATTTGGTATTGGACATACATTTGAATTATTTCTTCTAGTTGTCAGCTTTGATAAAATTATATTATATATAACGAAAATATAGATGAATTGATGTGTTTGTCGTGCATGGAAATTCTAAGTCAATTTGTTTTTTATCGGGAAATTCTAAGTCAGATTGGGTTTGTTACATGGGTGATATTTATAATTTATTATATGATCAATGTGCATTAATTTTTTTTACTCACATAACAAGTATAATCATATTTGTTTCTTTAGTGCAATTATGTTTGTTTGTTTAATATGTTGAGTTTCTGTTTTCTCGTTAAATTTGTTGATCAGTTGGAGAAAGTTGAGGTAATTAAGAATTTATGAATTCTTTTTGTATGAAGAAATTGTTGCTGGGCTGAATTTTATTTAGCTTAAGAATTATAATATATATATATATATATTGTAAGGTCAGATTTAGAATATATGATAACCAAATTAAGAATTTCATACGCAAATAGCTTGCCTTCTTTTATAAGATTATTTTATTAAGTATCCAATTTTGTGATTGATAAATAAAATACTCGTGGATCAAAATTTCGTGAATTAATGTGGAGTTTCAGGATGTGCACGGTTGTAAAATTATTTTCTAAATATTTGCTAAATAAATATTTTATTGTCCTACCACGCTATTGCTGGTGTTTTTTTCAAAGATACATTATTTGCTCTCGCTAAGTTTTTACCATCATCAATCATATTTAATTATAATTTCACAAAAAATATCATACCAATTATTATTATTATCTATCATATCACAAATATCTATTAATTTTTACTTTTCAAACGGTCAATCACATGCATCCATTCACTATTTAATTCAAAAACTATCAAATCAACTTGCACCTTTACATTTTCTCGTTTTATATCTAATTCTATTCTCAAAATTCATTCTTATTTTTCAAATAAATTTTTCGCATAATGTTCTCCAAAAATAGATCGGAGTGAAATAAACGGTCAAACAATTACACCTTTAGAATTTATTATCTCAAATTTTTGCATGTCAATCATGATTCATGAAACATAAATTATTTAAAAATATGATTGGAAAGAAAACCCTTTAGTTTGTATAAAAGAAGGGCGTACTGTGTGGTTAGTAATCGATCCATCACAACTAATTTCGTCAAATGCTTAACACAATACGAAACAAGCTGATTATATATAGTATACCCTCGAAGATGGTATTGGAGCATAATAATAAAACCAAAAAGAAAATTCTTTAATATGTATTTAATACTAAAATACAATTTTTTTTTTTTTTTTTTTGAGAATGATACTAAAATACAAGTTACTCAATTGTTCTTGGGAGAATTTCTATCTAGGAACAAAGAAACCAGTTTAGAAGCCATTAGTTCTCATAGACAATGAGGCCAAACGGAACACTACTTTAGTACCATAAGATTTCTTTTCTATTTATGTTAGATCAAATGCATGTGTGATGTGTCAATGCTGATTACCAAATTTAAATCACAACCATAAGCACACAAAGAGTACATTACCAATTACCTTGTGAATTAATGAAGTTTGCATTTCAATGTAACCTATAGAAAATAAATTAGATAAATAAAAATAATTTAGTAAAAATAGAAGTAGTAAAATGTTGGTTAATAAACAAAATTATTAACCGCCAGATTACAAGGGCTAGGAAACCCTTAACCGACCCTTATGCGCACTTTGCCGAGAGCGGGGATCCGGGCTAGAATTCATATGATTTTTCTTGGATTTTCTATCGAGCCATGGCCACCCCACTTTCGTATATTGGTCCTCCCTATTACCGTGTCTGGCTTGGGCGCTTGGCCATTGGTTGCAGTGGCGCAAACTGAGGAGTCATATTACTTATTAGGCTCTGACCCAAGCCTGTCTTCATAGCTCATGCAGTGTTAAGAAATAAAAACAATTTTAAATTAAAGCTTATATGATTTATTTTTGTTTTTATCCGATTCACCCAATTTTTTGTATTGTTGGCTCCACTATTATGTACAACGGTCTACTATGGGCCGGGGTTGACAACCCTTTGACTACTTATAGAAATAAAGTTTAAACATATAAAATTAATAATTTATTGAAAAACCAAAATTTAAAACAGAAAAAAAATGGTTTGATTAATTTAGCATGGAGGAAGGTTAGCCTACCAACAGAAAACTCCAGCTAAGAGAGCGTTGTATTGACGTGAAGTTGCTCATTAATTCTTCTTACCTGCCTTCATTCATTGCTCACATTTTCGGCCTTTAAATCCCTCTTCTCCTCCGCCACCTTCCTCCTCCATACTCCTCCCTCTACCACCACCACCACCACCACCTCTCTAAATAAAACACAACCAAAAATGCCTCAAATCCTACCAAACTTCTCCTCCTCCGTAAAACTCAAATACGTCAAACTCGGCTACCAATACCTGGTCAATCACATTCTCACCTTCTTGCTCGTCCCAATTATGCTCGCTATCCTCCTCGAAATCCTCCGATTAGGCCCTGAAGAACTTCTCTCCATTTACAATTCCCTCCAATTCGACCTCGTCCAGATCCTCTGCTGCGCATTTCTCGTCATCTTCATCGCCACCGTCTATTTCACTTGAAACCCCGATCGATTTACCTTGTCGATTACTCCTGTTACAAGCCCCTGTTACCTGTCGAGTTCCATTCTCCACTTTCATGGAACATTCTAGACTGATTCTCAAAGACAATCCAAAAAGCGTGGATTTCCAAATGCGCATTTTAGAAAGATCAGGCCTCGGCGAAGAAACGTGCCTCCCCCTGCGATTCACTATATTCCTCCGACGCCGACGATGGAGGCAGCCAGAGGCGAAGCAGAGGTCGTGATTTTCTCCGCCATTGATGCTCTGATGGAGAAAACTGGAATCAAACCGAAAGATATTGATATTCTTATAGTTAATTGCAGTCTGTTTTCTCCTACTCCTTCTCTTTCAGCTATGGTGGTGAATAAGTACAAATTGAGGAGTAATATAAAAAGCTTTAATCTCTCTGGCATGGGGTGCAGCGCTGGTTTAATTTCAATCGATTTAGCTAGGATTTACTCCAAGTTCACCCAAATTCCTACGCCTAGTTATCAGCACCGAAATTATTACCCCCAATTACTACAAAGGCTCGGAAAGAGCGATGCTCCTCCCTAATTGCCTCTTCCGTATGGGCGGCGCCGCCGTCCTCCTCTCCAACAAGCGCCGCGACAGCCACCGCGCCAAATACAAATTAGTCCACGTCGTTCGCACACACAAAGGCGCCGACGACAAAGCCTACAGATGTGTCTACGAGCAGGAAGATCCACAGGGGAAAGTCGGCATAAACCTCTCGAAAGATCTAATGGTAATCGCCGGCGAAGCCCTAAAATCGAACATCACCACAATTGGCCCCTTAGTTCTCCCGGCCTCAGAGCAGCTCCTCTTTCTCTTCACCCTAATCGGCCGGAAAATCTTCAATCCTAAATGGAAACCGTACATCCCCGATTTCAAACAGGCGTTTGAGCATTTCTGCATCCATGCCGGAGGCCGGGCGGTTATCGACGAGCTACAGAAAAACCTCCAGCTGTCGGCGGAGCACGTGGAGGCGTCGAGGATGACGCTCCACCGTTTTGGTAATACTTCGTCTTCTTCGCTCTGGTACGAAATGAGTTACATTGAGGCGAAAGGGAGGATGAAGAAGGGTGATCGGGTTTGGCAGATTGCGTTTGGGAGTGGGTTTAAGTGTAACAGCGCGGTTTGGAAATGTAACCGCACGATCAAAACGGCGTCGGATGGACCCTGGCAAGACTGTATTGATAGGTATCCTGTGCATATTCCAGAAATTGTGAAGCTCTGATGATGGTTTTAATTAATTTACAGACAGGGTTATAAATATAAATATTGATAAGTGCTTCAAAAGTGCAGGCCTGTGGTGTTTTCAAGATTTTCTGGTAATTTAGGGGTAGGTTTTCATTTTTTTTTTTGCTGTTTCTTACTTTATTTTGCTTGGAAATGTGTCGGTAAAAAGTATGCATGCATTTACTGCTAGGTGGGATAAATCTGTAATTGTAGTTTTTTAATTTTTCTTGGAAGCATTGTGAAATCATCATCAGTCCAAATCATGTATCATTTCAGGATATGTGCTTATAAAGCAATGAAAGACACAAAAGTTGATTTTCGTGAAAGGAATCGTTATAGTTGTTGTTGTCTTGTTGAATTCTTCTTGTCTTGAAATTTATTCTTCTGTTGAAACATTACAGAATTTTTGTCTCTAAATTTCAAATTACAAATAGCACTACATACATATATGTACATACATTTACACTCACACATATGTATATATCTCTATATATATGGGAGCGAGCGTGCATAGTTGGTTGGGTCGCAGGGAGTGAGAGCGCCGCTGATCGGTGTGACGGGGCTGTGGTGGTGACGTGGGGTGTTGATGGTTAATATTTGAAATGAAGAAATTAAGGTTGCAATTGGATGATCTCTCGTTCCATCCATTTTCATTTTTTAAGTAAATTATAATGAAAAGTTGTTTTTGAAAAGTTAAGATTTTTTTTGGAGTGTGATTAGATGTCATGTAGGCTGAAAATGTGATGATTTTTGTTAGTATTAGTGACTCAATATGATTGGTGATATTAAGAGAGCGAATAATGTTGTTATAAAAAAAAAGACCGAATAATGTATTTATGATGTGATTGTGTAAATGATAGTTGTTAATGATTTTTTTAGTAAAATGATAATTTGATGTGGTTAATGATTGGAAAAGTGAGAATGAATAAATATTTTATTTTCAAAATTTTTACAAACAAATATATTTTGGGTCAAAAGTATTTTTTGAAAGAAATCAACAACCAATCGCAACATAAATATTTAAATTTATGAAATTTTCTAATATGATTACACATTTACATAAATTTACGATAAGTAAGTTAAACATTGTTAAGTTTGGACTACTTTTAAAATATAATACGTTTGTATGTTATCAAATTTCTCTTCTGCTTACTTACATATTTGATCAACTGAAACTGTATTATGAAATTCTTGACATTAAAATGTATTAAGTTCATGACAAATAATTTAAAATGGCTTTAATTGACTCGCTAAGATTATGATAGTTTTTAGTGCAATGATTTTCAAGTAAACTAATATTTTTCTATTTTATTTGAAATTTTGAACGGAACAATTCCTTTGTCTAAAATTAAGAAACACATAAACAATCCCTAAGGGCATAACTCAACTGATAAAGGATCTGTGTGATGTGATGTCCGCTTGTTGGCACCCGTAGCGTGGAGGTTCAAATCCCCCTAGTAACAGGGTGGATGATGATTTCTTGTGTGCTGAATCAGTCTAAAGCAGCTCAGGACCCTGACTCGTTGAGACATATCCTTCGATTCACCTCCTCCACGAAACTATAGGAGCGGGGCCATGGAAGCCCTCAAGATGGGTTCATCCTTTAAGCAACACATAAACATTATTGGTAAAAGTAATAAATTTATGTACGTTACCCTCGGTAAAAAGGTAAGTGCATGCATTCATATATCATTGATAGAGGTGGGTGTTTTAGCATTTACTTATCATGAACCAACCTCAGCCTAGCTGTAAGTAGATTTCAGACTTTAAAAGCAGGGACGTACAGTGGAACATGAATTTTGATTAAATTAAATTCAGACAAAATTTAAAAAGAGATCGAGGAAATGAAATGAAATGAAATTGATCAAAGGTAGTTCTACCAGCTGATTGGGACAAGTTATGAAGTCACATGAATTATCTGCAGTATGGTTTCTGCTGTTGTAAAGATAGGTTTTGCTTCCGTTGACTCATATTCATCAACCCTACTAAATGCCACCAACTTGGTTAGAGCAAATTCAAGCCAACCGAACGTTTTGTTCCATTTTGTATTGAGATAATTATTATTTGCCACCCCAACTTTACCCCTTTTTATCTTCACAACCTAAACTTTGATTTAACACTTTGCACTTTGAACTATGAAAATAGTTACTTTTTGCAACCTTTGGACCTTTTTACCCCTAGGCAAGTATTCTTTATAAACAATAGTTTTAGTTATCCCTTTAAACTCTAATTTGTGATGATTGCTCCATAAAGATAAATATATTGCAATATACAATACTCAAAAAGTTTTCACTCCTAATCAATTTATTTTTCGGGTTTTTCGAGAAATAAGAACTCGATTTTTCTCGTAACTTGTTTTGTTCGTGGCATTGTTACACCTACTTAGATCCGTCTCTATTCAGAGGTTTTAAATGGATCATGGGTTTCCGACCTATAAACTCAACAAGACATACTTCAATCAAGATCTTATTTCAAGTATTTATCCGTATACAAATTGGGTCTTTAGATGAAAATGAAAATAGTCCATTACGACCATATCGGTGCCCAACATGCTTAGTAAAATTAATAAATCCCTTAAAATTCATACCTCTTTTGACCGAAACAAAGACAAGGGTTAAGTGGTTCGTAACGCCACCGATCGGAAAATTATTGCCCCAGATCGTTTTGACGAATGACGGCTCCTCACCTATTCAACCTCACCTCGGGAAGATGATGCGCAAGTTTATCCGACTCCTTGAAACCGCTCAAAGCCACGGCCTTTAGTTCGTTTCCTACTCCAAGGCGTAAAGTAATTCTTCAAAGGGGATTGATCAATAGTACATCATGAACACATGTTGAACAAACGGCCTTTATTTTATTAAGAACTTAAAGAAAAATATATTACATTAGTAATCTCCTTTTGGGAGGAGAATCTTGGTTTAGCCTCTCTCAGTGAGGCTTGCACTCGTAAATACATAAAACTTAAAACAAAAACACTCAAAATATTACAAATTTTTCACTCAGATTTTATTGTAAGAAAACTAAGGAAAATGTTCGATGTCCTCGACTTCCCTTCAAATCCCGCAATTTATAGAGGTAAGTCAGGACTTGAAGTCGGACTTCAAATCTTGTTGAGATGTAAGACGTCGGCTGCTACGTCATACTCGAATTATTACTATGTTTGTCTTTCCTTTTCTTTCGCGTGACTCACCCCATGTGATGGTTGTCGGGAATCTTTTAAAAAGTTAGTCTGCGTGGTCCCCGAGGAAACGCGTCTTGTGAGTGGGCCCTTGTCCTTTCCAGTGTATGGTCTGTCGGTCGGGTTTGGGTCGGAAACCTTTCCCAAACTCGGGTTCCTTCTGTTTGGGGCATCTTGTGAGCCAGATCCAGGTCGATCCAACGGCCAACATGCGCCATGTTACAAAATTTCCGGTAAGTTTCTTTGCTTGCTCTAGGAATCTTGTTTTCCGAGAGAATTCTCCTTTTGGTTTGAAGAGTTCCTCTGCGCAAATCCGTGGTTGATCCAGTCATCGAATTCAAAAGGAAAGATCCATTCGCTTAAGTGCGGAAGAACTTAAATGGATATTTGACTTTGTCCATTTCGATTAGACAAACCCAAAGACCCCATGTCTGCAAATGGTAGAAGCTTCGTCTTGAGGAAAATGCTCCTACTAACATTGGTCCTTCTTAGGGTGAAGTTGCTTTAATATATTTTAAAGCATTTCCATCCGGTCTTCTTAGCTTGATGAAATGAAAAGCTTCATTAAAGCCTTTCTTATTTGGTTCGGGAGCGCGACCGATAAAATACGATTCCAAAATATCACCTGGCCAAGTGTGGATTATTGGCCCAAGTCTCGTAAACCGCTTTCCCCAATCCATTTTGGTAATTTTGAGATTTTCGGGAATCCTGGTGACACGGTATAGATTGAAGCTAAAGCTCCAAAAGTATACCATTCTGTACTTCATTTGGATGACTTCTGGTTTCATCCAAACTCGGGATACTTGCACGAGATATCAACCATTGTTTTTCGGGTTAATACCTTGTCTTGTAACTAGTTTCTCCCATTGCCTCCGATATACCCGCATAGGAGAAATCTTAATCTCGTCCAGTTTGAACCTTAGATTTGCACATGTCTGTGGCCAAGATTCAACTCTCACTCTTTTACCCCAGAGGTCTTTGGGTTGACTTGAAGACTCGGGTTGTGACAGGAGCTTCAACATTAATTCTGATTTGTACACCTCGGGGATGCATCACCCGCAACACTTGTGATTATGGTACTTGAATCCATAACCTCCGGGTTAGAGCCCCGTACTCTCTCGGCCCCTTTTTGCACCATAGGAGATGCGGCTGGAAGAGAGGCCCTTGCGATCTAAGAACAATTGTCCTTGAGCGAACCGGCATGCTCGTATTTGACTAGAAACAGTTTTGGTCGACTGTTGAAGTCGCCCGGAACTCTCTACGCATTGAGACATAGCGTCCCAAAATCTCGTTCTAGACTCTCCAGGTTTTCCCGAGATGTCTTACTCGTTTAAGGACCTCGTCAAAGAACGCGTCCTTCCATCTCGTGTCAAGAAATCGCAAGAATATTTTCATGAGATTTTATAATAACAATATCATAAACATAATATTGACATTCAGCTTGCCATCTCGATGTCGAGCCTTTTACGGTTTTGATTCAATTTTGTTTTTGAGAAAAGCCTCGACACTTGAATTATCAATTTTTAAAGTAAACTTTTTAGCTTGATAAAAATAGAGGCCATTTTTTAAAAGCCTTCATTCGATTGCAAAGAATTCTTTCTCGTTGATATGCCATCTGTTTTTTCTTCGGGTGTGAATAAACCGCAATATCTCGCATGGCACTTCTTCATTTGGTGTGACCTTAGTAAGAGCTGCGCCACCAATCATCAGCGGCATCCGTATAAAGAACAGTTCATCCTCGTCTTGGGAATCGCAAGTTTTGGAAGCTTTTACAAACTTCTTTAAGTTGCTTAATTCCTTCTTGATGTTCATCTTCCCATTTGAATCTTTTTGCATCTTTTTTAAGTAATGGGCTAAACACCTTCGTAGTATCTTAGATTGTTAATAAACATTCAAACAAAATTAACAACTCCCGAGAAAACTCAAGGCCGCTTCTTGTCTTTTAGTGTATCCGAAATCCCCGTATCTTTTCCACAATATGATTCTAGAATAATTCCAGATTCATCGATTTCAACCCGAGGAATTCAATCTTTGTCTTGTTGCGATTACCGCCTTCTTTTCCAAAAAGCACTAATCTTTCTTTGTGACAAACATCGAAAATATTTCCAAATGTTTGAGATGCTCCTTCATGTTCTTTGATGCGATTAGAATGTCGTCGATATATACGAACATGAAAATCGAAATAATCTTTGAAAAGATTATCCATCTTTCTTTGATATATCGGGGTGCGTTAGCCAATCCCATAGGCATCACGTTCCAAATATAGTGTCCCTGTGGTGTAGAGAAAGTGTAAACTTCTTACTTTCTTCCTCCATCTTAATCGGTAGAATCCGGACTTGCAATCGAACTTTGAGAATATCTTGGCACCTTTGATACTGATTAACGGATGTTCTTGCTTGGGATATAGTATCCGTCGAACTCCAAAATGTTATTAATCCCTTTGTAATTAATAACAAGTCTTCGCTTTCCTCTTTTGATTTCTCCATGGTTTCGACTAAGAATCCTGGACTGCTGTATGGAGAAACTCCTGGTGAAATTAACTTAAGGTCAAGATGTTCCTTAAGTATCTTTTGCATATCCTTACGATCTTCCTGGTTCATAAGGATTGGTTTGAATCTTACGAACTCGTACTCCTTTCCAGGTTTAACCCTTAAGGAAGCTTTAAGCTCGTTCTTATCCCACCAAGCCAAAGGATCTTCATTGTAATTCCTTTGGATCTTCTTCTTGATATCCTCGAGTGATATTTGTTCCTCTATGGTTACATCACTCTGTGGATTCTCCATTAGACTCATCCATAATTGCAATGGCTTCGAGTAACTTGTTCTTCTCCTTGTAGACGAATGAATACAAGTTATTATCCCATATCTTTTGATCCTTCTGACTGGAACCAAATTGTCTATAGGATAATAAAGCTTCACCAAATTTCCTTCGATCCGCCATTTTTGGATTGCGAAGTTTGGCTTCATCACCACGCTTGCTGCGAAAATTAATGGGCATTTTTCTCAAAATGCTTCCCGCAGATCTCTCGGACAATAATCTTATGATCACATAAGGTTGTGAAAATAAGTCTTCTCGTCTCGTTCTCTTGTGTGAACCGCTTGAATGTTTGTAGGAAATTGTTTCCAAAGCAAAATATTTGCACTGTATCATGGAAATAGATTGGTGGCGTCTTTACTTTGTACCACGGGTCCGCCCGCGCCTCCGATCATTATTTCGCTTGTTTAATTCCTCGTTAACGATAAGAATCCTTTTAGAGAAATCCCTTCCCGCAATAGTGGTAAATCTTCTCCAATTTCTTTAGGAAAAACATCCGGCCGCATGATACATATTAAGCACTGAATCAATATAGGCGGCGAAATACTCGGCCTTGTATTGACATATAACATCCCAATAGAAATGTATATGGAGAATGGACTAGTGGTCATACGATTCTATATCTTTTATTAGCCACTGTGAACTCCATTCCGTCTTGTAATCTTTCCAAGGTTTATGCTCCTCAAGAAATTCAATTCCCGGTATTAATTGTTTCGGGATCTTTCCCGCAACTCCTGTGATAGTAAGCTCAATTTCTCCTATCTTCAAGGCTTCCTTGATACCTTCCAACGATTGGTTGTTGGAGATAATATAGAACATCACAAGGAAAAATGTTATCCTTTTGAGTGATGTCGAATATTACTTCAACCTCTCGCCATCCTTCGGACATTTCGGCTCTCCTGCTTGTTTTAAAAACATCGGGGATGCGCGAATCGCATTTCTTGGTCTCCTTTCTTCCCAACGGCTGCTACTCACCATTTCTGCTTTGGAAAGACATCCTTCTAGTGCTCAACTCGAGACTCCGACTTTTGTTGAAGACTGGTTGATCTTGAATTATCATATCAATCTCCTTAATAGTTGGAGATTCAATGATTTCTCGGTAACACCACCCTGGCAAAGTCCTCAAAGATTCTTGGGACTTTAATAAATTCCTTTCTCAAGAATACTTGAATGATGGGTATTCGAGAGAGCATAGAAATCTTGTATGTGATCGAGTAAGGCTGTTTCCTTCTTTCATCAAATCGACTCTTTTGAAATCTTGATGAAGGGTTAGGACTCTCATCAAGTCTCGATCTCCCAAATTGTATGCAATTCTAGGATAGACATTGAATGCTAATTTCCTGCATAAAAATTTCTCAGAACCGCTCCAAGGCATGAATCCTTGAGATGCGAAATTCGCTTGTCAAAGATAGCAAGATTAAGTGGCGAATCTATTCCTTCTTTGAATGTTGCTTTAATAATTACTCTTATGGCTCGATATGAATCCATGAGAGTGTATTTGCAACTTCTCTTTTAACTCGCTTTTGATCTCCTGGATTTCTTTAATAGGGACCAACCGCATCTCGATCAAGTTCATTAAACTCCATCGGAATGGCCAATTCTCCGGTTGTTACCCTGTGGATAATTTGGTGTTTTCTATTACGAAACCCAATTTTATCCAATGCTTTTTCCATAGCTCCGATTGTAAATCCATCATAGATTTGAAGCTTTGGATCTTCCTTCATAATTCTCATAAGAGTCTTATGAGACACCGTAGTGTGAGAGAGGAATCGACATATCCTCCCCGATTGTCTGCTGAAGAATTTCTTCTTCACTCGATTCTCGAGCAATGAGTCACCTCCATCATCGAATAGATCTCTTCTTCATAGATACTTTCATCCGAGGGAATATCCTCAAATTGATACACTGTATTAAATCCACGATAATAATGCTTACCTTCTTCGATTTCGGTGTGGCCTCAACTTTATCGACTCCTCGTTTTTGATTGTCCGGGCAATCCGTTGAGATATGCCCTCTTGCTCGCATGTCCAAAGCCAATTCTGATCTTTGAAACTTTCATTAGCTCTAGTGTGAGCACGCCTGAAAGTTCTTCTCCCCTGGATTTCTTTGGTACTTGCTTGATTAGAACCCGATGATGAGGCTCTACTCTGTTTGGTCTTGGTCTTTGTCCCGATTTATAACCGGGCTTTTGTTTTGACGAGAACCTTCTAGGTCTCCATGAAAGACTTCTTTTGTTGTTGCTTCCTCGGCGGTATGGATGGCTTCTCTCCTTCTTCTTCTTGTGCCGCTTGGTTGACCTCCCACAATCTGTTGGGATATCATTATCCATGCAACATAGAGGAGGCGCTTTGTTAATTCCTCTTAATCTCTTGTAATTCTGTGCGGAGTCGCTTGATAGCACCATTCGGATAACTTGGCCTTTAGGAAAGACATTTTTTCGGCCACGCGATTTCTACTTGACTCCACCCTTGTATTCCCGATAAGCATTTCTCTCCAGGGACTCGGAATTTTGGCAAAGAATAGCATGCGACTTCTTTTTCCTCAATCTTGGATTTCCCAGGTATTCGGTGAACAACTTGATATATTCGTCAATATGACAAATATCCAAAGAACTTTCGAGGCTATAGAGGGCTTGTTTATATTTCTTTCTTTTTCATCCTCTTATCCCTCGAAATAACCGTCGTGCCGATGAATTGGATTTTGAATAGTTTCGCCATACCATCGACAATTCCTTTAAGTGATTCACCTTTGATGTGACCGAACTTTTCCTACGGCATCGGTCATATCCCGGAAATCTTCACCGATCCTTCAAGACTCATTTCAAGGAGTAAAATGAATGAATCCTTTGTAAGATCGAGGTTCTCGCTGAAATTCTCATAGTCAAGCCCATTCATCGATGAGAACTTCTCTGTTTTTAAAATCAGGATGTCCAGATTTAACATCAACCCATACGGATGTATTGGGTCGAGGTGCGATCTTCCATAAGGCGTCGATAAACATTCGGCCTTCCGGTAGGTTATGCAGTTCCCGCAAGAGGTTTCGACCTCCCGTCCCGAAAGTGGATCACTCCCAGGTTGTGAAATCCCGGCATGTGGCATCCTCTCGTCCCGAGCTCCATGATGTGAACCCGCACTTTCTTCGACGTTAGGATTAAGCGGTGGCGGTGGTGGAGGAATTGGTCTACCTTGTGGGTCATAGGTAACCAAAGGCGATTCTCACTGCGTTCATCTTTAAATCTACAATACTTAATCCCGCGAAGGATTCGCCAGTCGTGTAGATCTTTAAGATTCATCTTTTCAATATCCATCTTTTTAATTTTTGATGGATTTTCCTTTGATTAGAGCAATGAGCTTCTCCTCATCCTGTCATCTTTCGTATAACCGGTTGGTTTACCCTTTTGGTGTAAATAGGTACCGTTCCAAAATCAATACGTTTCCTTCCTCCAGGATGAACTTGGCACATCCTCCGGGTTCTTGACTCGTCTCTCGAATATCATGAAGGAGTTCAAGAGTTTCTTCGATTTCTCACCATCGTCTCCATTTGGTTGGATCGATGAACTTGTCTTTGGTAGATGAATATGGCGGTTGCCATAATTACTCGCACCGTCTTACGGATTTCTCTAAGATCTTGGAGATCTTAGATTTGTCTGGGAAGTATCTCGTTCCACTCGGTACTCCATCGAGAAATCATTGTTTCGATGGGAATTTTCATGAACCGTTTCTTGAAGGTTCATCAAGTGAACATATAAGTGCAGTTAAGCATCCGGAATCGCTATAATATTCTCGCTCGCATTTTGCATTGCTTAAGGTTTCCCGTCGGCTCTGGCGCTGTTCCTTTTCTTCATATTGGTATTCCCAATATGAAACCTGGTCAAGGTGTTCTTGTGCATACATCGTCAATATTTGACGATATGTCTGTAAAGGGTACATCTCGGACATCGGTCCGGATCCATAATCTCGGAGTAATTTCTCCTCACCAATTGTTAATTACATAAACATAATAAATTTAACTAAAAGTTCTTAATAAACCTAGCTCGACGATACCATTTTCGAGGATCGCAAGACCTTTGGGAGTAATCAAGGAATATGCAATGAAATTTATCGTCCAGGTTGCAAAGTGCAACAACTTTAAAGTTTAGAGGGTAAACCGCAATTGGCTTTCATAAGTCCGGGGTAAATTTGGAATTTTAACCAAAGTGCAAAATTTTGTAAAGTTCGGGTTGCAAATTGTATCGTTTTAAAGTTCGGTGGCGAAGTGTAAAAACTTGTATAGTTGGGGTTGTTAACAATATTTATCCCTTTTGTATTTTACATGTACACACACACACACACACACACACACACATATATATATATATATATATATATGCATGGGTTAGTCTGGTGAGACTATTTCTTGACTGAGGCCGTAGGGGATGATCGACCGTTATAAGTCAAAAATATCAATCAAGCAATTAATTAAATTATAAAATTATTTTGAAATATATAAATTTTAAATTTCAAAATTTTAAAATAATAATAAATATATTATGCTAAAAGAGTTTTATTAGCTCGTCGCTCAAGAACAAGTTGAACCGGTTGAAAGCCGCGTTAAAAGTCGAAAGAAATCAATAATGGTTAAATAAGTGAAAATAAGTATCATTAACAAACACCATAAAATAAAAATAATTCCAAGTATTAATTAGTTAAATCAAGTAATAAGTAAGTTGACAAAATCAAGTATGAGACACTTGCTATTTCAATATAAAAGTTGTAATTTTGTATAAGGTAAATCTCAAGTACTATTGTTTGAAAATATAGTGTTTACTAAATGATCTTTCAAGACAAAGGTATTGTATTTTTAAAATACTAATTTAGTAGTAGACAGGTTTTCAAAGATCATTAAGATGAAATAGATAACCGATGCTAAATCCATTATCATAATACGAATCGCAAACTAAATAGTAAATATAAAAATAAATTATCAAAATATTTAATCTTGTATCGGAAAAAGGAAAAATAAAATAATAATAATAATAGTAATAATAATAATAATAATAATAATAATAATAATAATAATAATAATAATACCTCGATCGCGTCGTCTCACGATTGAAAAAATATGGGGTCTCACATCCTCCCTCGCTTAAAGGAATTTGGTCTCCAAATTCTCTTACAAATAATTCTTTTCAAATTCTAGATGAGATTCATACTTATTGTTTCTATTCACTATCCCATCCCCAATATCAAAACTCGGGCGGCGAGAGGCGCTTATATTCGATCAATTTCCGTCAGTCAATTTCCAATAATCATTCTGCAAAAATATCTCTAACAACCTTAGTGGTACTCAAAATTTCTTGTCATCACCTTGTAATAGACATTATTCATAGTACCTATTCATGTGATCCGTAACATTTGAACCACTATTCGATTATCACTTAACCAATCATTTCTACTCCACATATCATTCTAATGTACTATTCCCATAATTATTATCCCGAAACATACTTCTCATAATCTAATCCCGAATATATCCTTGCTTATCACGGCTAGTCAATATTTCGATTACCTAAGAAAGTGATACTCGTTATAATAGAGTCGATTTAACTAAATAGTCGACAACTATTCATATCGTCGTATATTTCCTTGAACAATTGGTAGTAGATTTTATCGCTAAAAGTACAAGATCAACCCAAAATCTCCACCCATCAACATATAATAGTCGAGACCTCATCAATCATTATTAAGTCATTTCCAAAGGTAATCATAGGAGTTGCTCATACTAAAATCCTCGATAGCAATTTAAATTTCCCATATCCATAAGGACTTTCATTATTCCGGATAAAGTCACGCTTCTTAAATACCTCATATAAAGTCACAGTGTCCATTCCATCATTAGCTAATCAATATTTAAATAATCGACAACTAAGTCACGCCAACCAACTTAATTAATCAATCAATTCAAATATCGGATAAATTATCAAACACAATAGTAGTCACAATAATCCTAAATAATCATCATCCAAAAATAGTTCGTAACTCGGACATTATAACTTACAAAATACTATGTGGCGACATCCATTCGAGGTCTTATAATATTCACATCCTTAACGTATCTTATCCGTGATACCCAAAAACACATGTCAAATTTTCTTACTTAAGCTTATACAAATATTTGGGAATAAATAACGCAATGGCACTACCATCGGTAAATCATAGTCGATGATTCCCACGCTATCATTCTTCAAAGTAATATTATTAGGCATCTAGATTCCATAACGTGTCCTATAATCAAATCATATACTATTAAGTGATAACTTTATATCCTTCAATTCTCATCATATCGGAGCATTATAACTTCCAAATCGAGAAATTTCTAAATCACCTAACGCCCAACCGAGAAATATCCGGATATTTTAACACCATGGAAACCCAAAAGAGTTCAAATAGTCGTCAAGATTCAACTTAGGCCATCTAGTAGTGGTACCCAATCCAAGCGAGATGAACCTATCCGGGTCGGCTCGGTGTAAGTTTCCATCTTACTAGCCGAGCTCGATACCACTCTAAGCATCACGCCCCAGACGGGGGCGTGATGATGATCCACAACTTATATACAAGTAAACCAAACAGTCTAGACAATATCGATGAAATCCCGGTGGAGCAGAGTCAAATAGCGGTGAAATCAAGAACAAGTACGAGTTACAACTTACGGTCAACAAACATCCAAATTACATCCCCGAGAACAACTAAAGATAACAACTTAATAGTCAAGGGTCCTACACCCTTATATTACGGACGAGAATGAAAAGACAATAAAAGAGTCCAACAAAGCAAATACAAGAAACAAATCCAAAGAACATCAACAACAATAGATAGTAAGTCCAACAAATGGAGCACGGGAGCTCGGTCCGTGGTAGGTTCAACCTCTTCAACAAAGTCATCATCTAAAGGTTAGAAAACGAGGAGGGGATGAGACGAGAAATCTCGGTGGATGGGGTGATCGTGTGCAAGTGTGGCGATATATAATTAATGCGAGAAAAGCTTGATTGTATGAAAACGCGTGAGATATGATGCATGAATTCACACATAGTCCACAAGCGTCGTGATAAAATATTTAAGTAATATACTTATACGAGTTTAAGAAAACGATTCGTGGTCACACAAACACTATGTGATTCGGGCAAAGACAGGTAGGATTGCGGACGGAATGTAACGCCAATCCAATGCAAGAATATTAATGGTTGCATACTGATTTGTAGCGCCAACCAATGCAATACAAATAGCGGTTGCGTCACGGTTTGTAGCGCCAACCAAAGCGGGTCTACGATTAACTCCAAATCGTGTGGATCGGACATCGATTCCTTCGTTCTTCCTCGTAACTCCCGAGCAAGATGATCAATACTGTCACCTTATCGCTCCATGTGCAACGATAAAATCCACAATGGAGCTAGCAAGGCTCGGATTTGTCATAATCATGATTATACCTCAAGAAACTATGACCCGCTTCCTTGGACAAACTCCGTCCCTCGGTTGCGGGATTAGGGCGATGGGGCGGAAGAGTGGAATAGCGGCCGAGCTGCCGGTTCCATCCCCCGGCGTATCCATTTCGATTGTGAGCTCGACACACCAAGTTGACTCGGCGGGAAAGTAAAAACAAGTCCAGGTAGTCAACCAGGTAGTCGAAAGTATTATTGATTCATGGAAGCGATTCAGGAAAATTTTCGAAAATCGCGAGTGGCAATTATGGCGTTGGTGGAGTTATTTGGATGAAGATGATTATCGAAGGATAAGCGATCTTCGATATCTTGAAAGATTAGGTGGAACATAAGTCCCGTTATAGATTCAAAATCGCAAGACGAGGAAGTCGCCGCGATCGGGTATTAATCGGTCAAGACGATCCGATAAGTCAAGGATTTTTGAGAAAATAAAATATTTTAATTAATAATTAATGTCGAGAGGGTCGAGGTCTGTTTTAGTAAAAGGAAAATAATTTGAGTTAGGTCATTGATAAAAAGAAAATTTACAATTAGCCCGTTTTGTAAAAACTAATATTTTGGGGTTAAAAATTGAATAAATAAATATCCCGACCTTGAAAATCATGAGGTCGGTTCCTAAATTCTCTAAATTGTTCAGAGATTCAGCTTTTTAAAGTTTCTAGGTCGAGTTTTTATAAAATTCTCACATTGGCCCCAAATTTGTTAAAATTGTCATTTCGGACCCTTAGTTTAAAATAATTGGAACTCACAAACCGGAAGGGCTTGTAATGTGATTCCAGTTGGAAAAATCACTAAGGTTAGTAGGATATTGGGACAAACATAGTTTTAAAAATAAATAAGTATAGGTCCCTTAACTTTTGAAAATCTCATTTTTGTCCCATTTTGAAATAATTGCCTTTAAGGCTTTTAGGGGTCCAATTGTTATGAAATTTGAACCTTGGGTCCAAAATATAATTAAGTTATAGTTAAAATTAGTAGTTCCAGGTGCATGGGCTGTATAAGTCCTGGAAATTTCATTTGGGTCCTAAAGTTTAATCTTTTACAATTTAGTCACTCAATTTTAGTAAAATTACTTTCCAAGCTCTAAACACTTGGATTTTTGGAATACATTTAAAATATGTCAATTCCAGTCCCTTAAGAGTTAAAATTTCAAATTTTAAAATTAAGGTCCGGTACAGTTTCAAAAATTGCATAGTAGCCCTTAAACTTCTCAAATTTTGCAATCTAGTCCTTGGGCTTTTAAAGGTTGATTTTATTTATCTTAAAACTCTTAAAACTTTATTAAAATGTCCAGAAGTAATTTTTGAACCTGAGTACAGTCCCAAAATTCGAAATTTGCAGAGGGCCCCTTAAGTTTTATTTTCTTGCAATTAAGTCCACCAACTTTCCTTTTTTGCATTTTAAGTCCAAAAATTGAAATTTAATCAATTATGCTCGACTTGTCCAGGTTATAAGTCATACAAAACATGGATTTCAAGGATCATACACATGCATGTTCATTTCATACAAGAATTCATCAAATAGAACATTAATTTGTACATGCATGCACCTAAATTTCAATAAATAGCATTTTTGAGCCACACTTGAGAAATTTCATAACTTGATACATAAAATTGACATGAAACACATAAAATATATATATATATATATATATATATATATCTCAAGTGCTCATGATCAAAACACTACATGCATTTAACAAAAGCACCTACAAGTTGAAAGGATTTTTCCACCCACCTAAAAATGAACTTGTTGGTGAAATATGAAATAAATAACTCTTGATGAAGAAGTGACTTAGGTCAGCCTCTAAGTCAAGGAATATCAAAAAAAAATATATAGGAGTTAAAAAATGAGGTTAAAAATTAAGGAGAAAAAGAAAAAGGTGAAGAAAATTGGAAATACTACACTTACCTTGTGTAGTAGATGAAATGAGACTAGTAGAGGTCTCAAAAATAGGTCTCCTTGCTCACTCTTAAACCAACTCTTAAGGTCAGCCCTAAAACTCCAAAAATAAAAATGGAGTATGAAAATTTGGAAAATAGAAAGAAAAGGAGAAAAATATGCTAAAAATCCCAATTCTTATCTTATAGACCAATTCTTCACAAATTCTTGAAAACCTTGAGGTCCTCTTCAAGATAATACCAATGCTTCTTAATATCTTCAAGGGTCTTCTAAGTATACCTCAAAATCCAAAAATTAAACTTAAGTCAAGAAGTGAAAGGAGGTAGCTAGATGATATTAAGATAAATTGAAGAACAAAATTCTCACCTTTTAGTAGTAAGTTGGTTGAATTTTTGGATGAAGAAAGGAAGAAGTCTTGAAATTTTCTAAGTGTTAAGAAAGAAGAGGAAGAAAGGTAGAAAGAAGTTGGAGGATTGCTAACAAAGAGAGAGAGAGAGAGAGAGAGAGAAAGAAGTTGGTGAAAAAAATGAACCAATTTTTGGCATAAAATGGCCTCTTCATTTGTGTAGTATGAGAGAGAGGGAGGAAGAAAAATTCAATCTTGCTAATGGTCTCTTGCATGGAGACAAATAGAGGGGTCAAAGTATGAGTTTGAATGGAATATTGATAGGAATAAGAAAAGTGTTGGGAAGAATAGAATATGTTGGGGAATTTTAATAATTAAAAATTGAGGTATAAGATAATGTGTCTAATTCTTGTAAAATGGTATAATTATACACAAGATGAATACATAAGGTGTATGTGTACAAGAGTTGGGTGGTATTTCTACACCAAATATATCATCATGGCCGCCCACTATAGCTAGATCATGTGGTATCCATATTTGTTTTTGTCCCAAAATTGATGATAATAGATGAATAATATCAATCTCCAAAATGAATAGTGATTTCCTTGATCACTTATAAGTCTCATGATCCCTTATTCTAAATCAAATTCTTAATTCTATAAGGTAAAAGTCTCTAAAATAAATAGTTTCTTAAAATTCTAAGGTGACTAATAAATACAAAAATAGTAATAATGATCAATCAAGTAATAAATAAAATTAAATTAAATATGAAATATATTTATTATTATTATTTACCCATCAAAGTGGTGCGGTAAAATAGTCAAAATAGTACAAGTCAAAAATATCAATCAAGCAATTAATTAAATTATAAAATTATTTTGAAATATATAAATTTTAAATTTCGAAATTTTAAAATAAAAATAAATATATTATGCTAAAAGAGTTTTATTAGCTCGTCGCTCAAGAACAAGTTGAACCGGTTGAAAGCGCGTTAAAAGTCGAAATAAATCAACAATGGTTAAAGAAGTGAAAATAAGTGTCATTAACAAACACCATAAAATAAAAATGATTCCAAGTATAAATTAGTTAAATCAAGTAATAAGTAAGTTGGCAAAATCAAGTATGAGACACTTGCTATTTCAATATAAAAGTTGTATTTTTGTATAAGGTAAATCTCAAGTACTATTGTTTCGAAAATATAGTGTTTACTAAATGATTTTTCAAGACAAAGGTATTGTATTTTTAAAATACTAATTTAGTAGTAGACAGTTTTCAAAGATCATTAAGATGAAATAGATAACCGATGCTAAATCCATTATCATAATACGAATCGCAAACTAAATAGTAAATATAAAAATAAATTATCGGAATATTTAAAATTGTATCGAAAAAAGGAATAATAATAATAATAATAATAATAATAATAATAATAATAATAATAATAATAATAACCCTCGATCGCGTCGTCTACGATTGAAAAAATCTGGGGTCTCACATTTTCAATAATTTTCAAACCGAATTGCCATATGTGGTTTTAGGTGGTGGCAGTCAATTTTGCTAAATAAAATTATAAGTGCGGTTTTAGGCAGTGCGGGCGGTTTAGCGATTAAAAACATAAGTGTTTTAGTTCTATGTTTTCTCTTTGGCAGTAACTTAGAAGGTTTAGTCATTTTTGAATATCAAATCCAAACATTAAATAAATAATATTAACTATAAGAAAATAAAAATATTTCAAATAAATGAAACTTACTGTTGAATCACTATAATTCTCCAATGGTAGACAATTATAAAATGAATTCACTACTGTATTCAATTGAAGACAAGTTTCAGTAAATGAAAAATACACTTTTTTTTTGAAGAAAATTTTGCAATACAATACATTCGAACAAAAAGTAGTTTTTTAGGAAAACAAAGGTGTACTCAAACAATACACTCAATACATTTTTTTTTTCGGAGAAAAATATTGCAACTGTACTAATGCTATAAGAAAACATAAAAACAGAGGGTACACATTTTTGACTTCTTTTTCACTTGTTGAAAGCCTGAAGTGAAGGACTAAAATGAGTTGAAGAGTAGAATTAGAATATTAGAGTTTGACTATTGTGATATGCAGTATGCTAAGTACATAATTGTCCTTACTACTCAATACATGGGCAGTCGGTTTTGGCGGTCGGTTTGACTTCCAAACCAAAAATGGCACCGCTAAGGCGGTGCGATTTTTGCTTAAAATTTTTAATCGCGGTTTTTCTGGTAAATCAATGTTGATGGTTCGGTGTGGTGCGGGCGGTTATTTTAAATTTAAGATCACCCCTAATAAGAACCAGATCCAGAGCACAACATGAAGCAATGTTTACTTGTTTCATTTCCCAAATAGAGCCAAAAGATGTGTCTCAAGCATTGGATGACACACATTGGATTCAAGCCATGCAAGAAGAGCTGAATCAATTTGAAAAAAACAAGATATGGGAATTGGTGCAGAGGCCAACCCAACAAAATGTTATTGGCACAAAATGGGCTTTCAGAAACAAGATGAATGAGGAAGGATCTGTGGTGAGAAACAAAACAAGATTGGTAGCCAAAGGGTATTGCCAAGAAGAGGGTATAGATTTTGATGAAACATTTGCTCCTGTTGCAAGATTAGAAGCAATAAGGATATTTCTTGCCTATGCTTCACATAAGAACTTTACTGTGTATCAAATGGATGTGAAGAGTGCGTTTCTAAATGGATTACTAGAGGAAGAAGTCTATGCTAAACAACCTTAAGGTTTTGAGCAGAAGACTATTGGAAATAAGGTGTACAAGCTCAAAAAAGCATTATATGGATTAAAACAGCAACAAGAGCATGGTCCGATACATTGTCTCAATTTCTCTAGCGACAATGGATTCACCAAAGGAAAAGTGGACAAAACTCTCTTCAGAATTCAAGATGGAGAAAGTACACTGCTTGTTCAAATATATGTGGATGACATCAATTTTGGATCCACAAATAAAGAGCTGTGTGATAAGTTCTCTAACCTCATGCAAAGCAAATTTGAGATGAGCATGATGGGAGAGCTGACTTTCTTCCTAGGACTTCAAGTCAAGCAATTGAAGGATGGAACCTTCATAAGTCAAACAAAATACACCATAGATTTAATGAAAAATTTTGGTCCGGAAGAGAAGTCTTCTCGTGAAAATACCAATGAACACATCGGTCAAGATGGACATGGATGCAGATGGCAAGGCTGTAGATCAAACCAGATATAGAGCACTTATTGGATCATTGCTCTACTTAACAGCCAGCAGGCCATACATCACCTTTGCAGTAGGTGTATGTGCAAGATTTCAATCTGCACCAAAGGAAATCCACATGACTGCAACTAAGAGAATCCTAAGGTATTTGAAGGGATGTCAGGAAGTTGGCTTATGGTATCCAAAAGAAGGTGGATTCTAGCTTATTGGTTACTCAGACTCAAACTATGCTGGATGTAGAGTTGTTAGGAAGAGTACTTCAGGTACATGTCAAATGCTTGGAAATAGATTGGTTTCATGGTTTAGCAAGAAGCAAAACTCAATAGCCACATCCACTGACTAAAGTAGAGTACATAGTTGCGGGCGGTTGTGGTGCCCAAGTCTTATGGATGAGACAACAACCGAGAGACTATGAGATCGAAGAAAAAGAGATTTCAATTATGTGTGATAACACTAGTGCTATTGCAATCACTCGAGAATCCTGTGTTGCATTCAAGAACAATGCACACCGATGTCGATATCATTTTATAAGAGATCATGTTGAAAAGAAAGACATCACTTTGGAATATATCTCAACTGATAAGCTGTTAGCTGACTTATTCACTAAGCCTCTATATGAATCAAGATTTGAAGAGCTTAAGAATGACCTAGGGTTAATTGAGCTGAGTTAACACTCAGAAGACTCAATCAACATAGATAGTCAATGAGAAAATGAGAAAAGAGCAAGTTTCACGTATAAGCCAAGTGAAACGACCTTATCGGAAAGTCGGTTGTATCGAGTTAGGTGGCCGGTGAGTCGAGTCACTTAATGAAAGATGAAGCGAGTTAAGTCTTATTTAATATAAGTTAAGTCATTTATGAACTAAGTGACAAAAATGCAGTCGTTTTAAATGAGCGGGAATATTTTTAAGGATGACGTCAGCGTAATAATGATGGGTACAGTAAAAAGCTGCACAATAAACATATGATTGGATTTAAATGCTGCTGCATTAAATGAGAGGAATTAAATGCAGTTTTGACGTCTTAATCTTAGCCGTTGATCTCGATCAAAAATTCAAAATCCGAAGACATGTCCTTTCGTAACCCTTATATATACGATTTTCAGTATTCTCTCTCTCTCTCTCTCTTACTGAAACTGTTCATCTTCAAAGTAAACCATAGCAAAGCTCTCTTTTCTTTCGAAAACCCTAAGTGTACTCAAGCAAGTTCTTCAGTTTTTTAATCGGTAAAACTCTCTAAAAATGGCACGGAAGTTCGATTATGCCAAGCTCTCCAAGCAAATCCACTCAGGATCATCTGTGGACTTTGAAGGAATGGTGAAGCAGGGTTCTGATGAAACCATTGTTCTGAAAATTGCTGAGATACTAGAAAAGTCAGGTCTCAAGGCTTTTTAACCATGGAGTATTCCCACACCTACCTTGAGGAGGTAGCGATGTTCTATGTCAACGCGGAGGTGCATGACGAAGGAATCAAGTCTTCTATCCATGGCAATGACATCATAATAAGTGCTAAGGACCTTGTTGAGCACTGCTTGTTGCCGTCGGAAGGCATAAAGGAGATACATGAAGGCGATGTAGACTTGGTGTCTTTGTATTGAAAGAAGTAGCCAAACCTCGAGTGTCTTTGCTAAGGTAGTCTACATAGCCGACAAGAAATTGAAGGATGACTATCATAAAGCGATGGATGTCGTCTCCAAATGTGTAGATATGAAATTTGGCGCTTCAACCGATTGTCAAAAGACTAAGTCGATCGTCATGGCTGCAATCATGCAGGCAAAAAGGTTAGCTCGGGCTCGGTTCATATACGCAGACTCGCGAGATGTGATGAACAAGACCTTTAAGGAGGATGGATTCTTTGGAGGATCACTTGGATATGGTCTTGTAATTGGCCACTTTCGGAAGTGAAAGGTGTTGCCCTTCGCCATGGCAAACCGTTTCACGTGAACAAGAGGATGTTCCAGGAAAACCTTTCGGTGCCCGAGGAAGAGAGCTTATGCGAAGAGAGAGCGATACAAGTGAGGGGGAATCACCCCGAAGACACAACTGCTACCCCTCCTCCAAAGAAGAAACTTGCCCTAGGCTCCAAAGAAGAAGGTTGCCCCTGTAGCTAAGAAAAAAGATGCACCCACCCCTGCTTGGTGAGTCCCCGCCCGTGCGGCCGAGACTCCCGCCCCTGCAGCAGAGGCTGAGAATGAACCTCAAATCCCTTCTCCAGCCATAAGGAAGAAGAGGACTGCCAAGACGCGAAAGGCAGCTGTCTCCAAGAAAAACCCAACAGTGTTCACTGTTGACGAACCAGAGGATACTGAACCAGAAGTTCCTCTGAGGAAGAAGAGATTGTTCAAGCGATCTGAGCTTGAGAAGAAGAAGGTTGAATCTTCTACCAAGCCAGCAAAAGAAGTTGAGACTCCTGACACTCAGGAAGAGCAGTCTACTGAAGTAATTGATGATTCGACTAAGTATGCGATGATGTGCAATGATACCATCCCAAGACACGGTATACGTCGAGGCAAGTGAGGGAAGTAAAGCAGCAGAGACAACTGAACCTACAGTTGAAAAAGTTGTCTCTCCACCTGCTACTGATGCTGCTGAAGGCGAGGAGGAGAAGAGTCTCTTGCCTTTAGTTCCTGAAAAAGGAGGACAAGAAGACGAAGACGATGACGACGATATAATCATGTACTCTCCACTGTATCCAGACATCCAGAGACGTCTACGAGAGTAGAGGGCATGGAAACTTGATCACTCAAGGGTGCAGTTCGCTCACCCTGAGTTCATTAATGAAGAAGAGGAATTGCTGTGATTTATCGGAGTTAACACTGTGTTATAGGCCTTTGATGAATAAAATTGCATGGATATTCTTCACATCATCAGGGAGAAAAAAAAAAGAGAAAGCAACCGAGGAGGCACAAATACTTGAGAAAGCCAAGATGTGCGAGTTTACTAGTTCTCTCGACCACACTCATACACATCTCGATGTGTACTCTGAAAGTGACGAGGATCCCACTGCTGCAGAGAGAAGTCGGACATGCAACACGCCGAGGGAATCCAGGCTAATGCAAGAGCAGCAATTGTTTGAAGGACTAGGAGAGTCGTCTCAATCTCTCATGTAGACCGATCTTCTAGGAGTGGCACAACACATTGCCCACGATCGTCGGCCGCCGCCGCCACGTCCCTATACAATTGGAGGATGGATCCAAGGGTACTGGCAATGACACGGGATTTTGGGCACAAGTTGAACCAACCCCGAAGAAGGTGTTTTACCACCTACCCCGTGGCCGAGCACTCAAAGGAAAAGGCCGCGAGTCGGGAGCGAGTGACCCCACCGTTAGTCACTCGGTTGGTGCGCTAGTTAGGGGAAACTCTCTCCACCACAAAGAGGGTTGGAGGATGTTGTGGAAGTCTCAAACTTACGAGAAAGGAGGCGAAGTGGAAACGAAAAAAAACCGCAGAGAGTGACATTGAAGCTCGGACATTGAGTCTGTCCCGGTGAAGTGTCAATCGCTTTGAAGGCTAATGACTTTGTTCTTAGTCAAGGCACATGATGGAGATGCCCGGGAGTTAACACTGGGCGGTGAAAGTGCAATCCAAGGAGTTGAGACTCATATAGATGCCATGGTCGAAGACCCTAAGACCCTAAAACAGTTGAGGCGTCGAAGGAACACCGGAGGCCTCGCATCGAGTTAGTGCTAGAGGTATTGAAGGCCTAAGGGAGGTTGAGACTTCCCTAGGTAAGGGTCAAGAGATACGAGAACATTCCTCCACTTCAAAGCGCTGAAATAGAAAATGAGATAAGCACACTTCATGACTCCCGGAGAACCTTGATGTATCATTCTTGGGGTCGAGGAAGATGAAGCCGAGTCTACTCCAATTGTAAATCCTATGGACCCAACCGAGGATGTTCTCAAAACTAAGAGCCGCCTAAGTGACAAAGCGGCTCGTCAAAAATTTAACCGATGATGAGCCAATCCCACAGGTCTCATCATCATCCAATGACGTTGATGATGCAAAGACAGACATGTACTTCATTTACAAAAATCAACCGAGACCGACGAAGGTTAAGATAGCGAGGCTCTCGGGCCACCGGGCAAAGCAAGCCCAAAGCCCGGCTAAAACCGAGTCATCGTGTGACAAGGCTTCCACAATCAGTAGCAAAGAATGACTATACCAGATCCGTCATTGCAGGCACAAACCTTGCAAACCATCCAATTCGTGTGCGATGATGCCTTTCATGAGATGTTTTCTTTCACACAAATCCTACCGAGTTAGCGAAAAAGATCGCCGCTCAACAACGAAGATTCTTTGTAAGAGAAGATCCAATCATTCCCATCGACACCATTGTTCCGGTGAATTCAACTTTGATGAAGAGTGGCCCGGTGATCAAGTGAGACAAGCGAGATTCGTGAGGTCTTCAAGAAAATCTATGAAGAGATTGAGAAGATTGAAAGACATCAGGCCTCACTCGACTTAAGACTGGACAATAGGGATGCTACCCTCACAGCTGACTTGAGAGGGATAGTAGTACGGATCAGGGAATGGTCTCAATAGCAATCTACCATGCGACTCGAACAAGTTCGTTATTTCAAAGCATTATATGGCAGAATGCTCATCTGGATGGCTGACAATGCTGATATCAAACAAAGGATGCATGCTTACATCGAACGGCTACACGAGTCTCACAAGACTGAAATGAAGTTGGTGGCAGCCGAGTCCAAGGCAACTCGCTCAGAATTTCGAGCAGCTTATGCAACGGCTGACTCCAAACAAAATTCAGCTCTAAGCAGACTCGACTTCATGCTCGCAGGCATGTTCCCTGGGGTTCCTCTTTCCTTTGATGATGCCAAAAAGGGGAAGAGGAGTCCCTAAGGCAATTAAAAAAGAAAAGTTGAAGGAATCTGGTGAGAAGATTGCGGTGAGAAGAAGGGAAAAGCGGTGAGGGGGAACATTCGAAAGATCTTACTTTTAATGATAGCTGAAACCCCTCAGCATGGTCAAATTACTGACTCCATCCTGAGCAAACTCCCCGTAACCCTACCCATTGAGCACTTTGCTGTGCCAATGTCGGAGAAAAGAAGAATCATTGAAGCAGGGATTGAGGAGTTTTCGGAAAAGCAGGATGCCCGCATTCTGGAAATGCTGAAACAATATGGTGGTATTCTAGCAGGGAAGGATCAAGATGCTGACCCTGACAATGGATCTGAGCCTAGATCAGTTGAAGAATTCAAAACGCTTGAATCAAGTCTATTTCAAGGAATGTCACTAGCCCAAGCCTAGGATCATCATCTTGGGAGAAAGGTCTTGCATTGTGTGAAGAAGTCTGAAAAGCAAAGCAGACTTCGAAAGAAGTCACTCAGCTAGTAAGCAGAAGACTCCCGTACAGTACACACCCAGAGGAAGAGAAAGAAGTGGTGGTGGAAGGGATTCCCAACCTCGACCAAAACCCAAAAATATTGAATATGTAGACCCTGGAAAGAAAGGAAGGATCTACTGGGCTGGGTATGATGAAGTGGCAAATTTGGAAGTGGCAAGAAAGAACACAGAAGCAGTAAGAAGACAAGAAAAAGAGAATGAAAAGCAAATTCAGCAATGGCTCGAGAGGAAGCGGAGGGATGATGCTTCTAAAAGAGCTTATGAAAACAAGCAAAGAGCTGCAGAAGAAGAAAGAAAAAAAAAGAGAGCGATGACTTCGTGAGAGATGAAGAAGAAAGAATGAGGCAAAGCAAAGGCGTTAAAGCGTTGTCTGCGAACCCCTTCATGTATATTAGTTATGTAAATACATTTTTGTAAGTCATCCGTAATACTTAGTGATATTCCCTGTAATTTTTCACTTTGTATTTACTCTTGTATCTTAGCATAGATATGTGTTTTGCTTTGATAAAGAATGTTATGATACCAAATGTAAACATCTATGTAAAGGACAAGAATGCTATGATCAATAAAATGATCTATTCCAAGCATACATTCTTTTGTTATTCTTGCATTGTCTATATGTATCTTTGTTGTTTATATTTTTGTTGAATGTTTTTAAGTTTTGGCATCATCAAAAAGGGGACATTGTAGGAAATTTATTTTGTAGATTTTGATGATACCATGTAAAAAAACTTAAACTAGAAAGTTGACACCCCATTTTCCTTGTAATTTACATTATAATAAATAGGGCTCGAAAAGTGAGTCAAGTCAACTATGCCTAGAAATACAAGAAGTCAATCAAGATCAAGTGAAGACTCATTGCAAGACAACCGAGTATGGCATAGAAGAAAACTCAAGAACTCGATGAAGATGTATGTTTGTGAATCATTTGTGTGAAGAGTCATCAAGTCAACTTTAGAAGCCAAGTCTCAATTTGAAGTGACAGATGAGTCATCCAAAGATTGGAAGCTAACTTGATCACCTGGGGAATAAAAGATCGATCAAGTTAAGACAACTAAACGAGATCCGTTGATGAATGTCAAGAATGTTACGAGAATGGTAACATGTTAAAGTTGTCATAGATAAAATGTTAGTTCGATTGTGTGCAAAAGGAACAAACCAATGGGAAGCATCGCACTGAGTGTCGAAATTTGCACCGCTTTGCAAGACATTAAATACGAGGAAATGTCAACATCAAGGATCTGCAACAAGACAAGCCAACAAACACAAATGACTTGTGAAATTAGCCTATCTCTTCAACGGGCAAAATTTGAAAGTTCACTATAAAAGGCCGAGGAAATTCATCGAGAAAAGGTTACCTTGCACACGAGAAATCAAGCAACAGTCAAGCTATTAACCCGAAATATTCTCAAGTATATTCAAGCAAATCCCCAAGCCACGAAAGTCGAAGAAATCGATCCAACACAAGTTGTGAAGGAAAGACAACTTCAAATTTGTTGAAGAGAAAACTTTTGAAGAATCAAAAGGGTCTACTTTCCAAGGAGGATTGTAGGAAGGTTCAAGGTCGAACCAAGATCAAGTTATTGGAGGGCTTCATGATCAAATCCAAGAGCTTGAGAAAGTGAGTGAAGTAGCAAGGCTTTGCCAGGTGAAGAAGTTGAGTCGCAAGAGAAGCCATTTGTGTGACCAAATTTGTCTCTAAACATTCACCACTTTGTAAACCGGTTCATATTTAGTGGATTCCTCCAAGAGTTGGAGAAGAGAGGATTAGAAGAATTACCCCATCTTCGAACCTCTATAAAAATTAACTGTCATTTATTTTTCAACATATTTATATTTCTGCATACTTACTTCGTATCTGCTGATAAACTCATATTTGTTATCCAATAGACTAATAACCAAGTGCTAAAATCAAGTGTTAAAACAAGTTTAAAACAATTCAAAGGGTGTTAAGTCTTCCACTGATAAAACCAACACAGCCAAGTTAAAGTTTAGGTTAAACAACCGAGTTATTCTATCAACAACTCAATCTAGTCTGTTGAGTGGCTAACTTAGCTGAATAACCAACTTAGCTTCCCCCCAAGGACACAACTGTTTGAGTTAACTCTGTAATAGTTTTAAAAAGACTAAAATGTAAAACTTGGTAAGGTTTATTCAACCCCCCTCTAAACCTTACTCACACCCCTTGGGACCTATAGCAGTATCATGCCCTTTTGTGGAAACCAAGTAAACATGTAGTAAGTATGCGTGCAAATTCATTAAATATATATCATTTTAAGTCCCAAAATGCACTTATATTTTACACACATCAAAATCCCCCAAACTTAAAGCATTGACCCTCCTCAAGCAAATTTAGAAAAATAATACAAGGGGTAAAACAAACGAACACCCAAGAACACTATGAACATTAAATAACATTTGACTTCACACTCAAGGAAACCATGTAATTCATTATCTAGAGGTCATCATTCATAAACTCGACATAATTAATACTCTCTCGGGTACTTGACATCGCGACTCACAAGTAAATAGTGTATCACTCTACTCTCAGAAGTGTATGGTAAGTGTTTACGCTCAAATTCAATTCAGTGAATGTAGAACTACCATAGGCTTGCAAATTGTCTAACATCTCGACCACTTTTGTGTGCACATCTTAAGAATCAAAAGGACTTATATTAGGTTGTAATGTAGGCTTTTTGGTAAGGGTAGGGAAATTTGGATTAAGTGACTTGACTTGAGTAAATAGAATTTAAGCTTACAGACTTGCAATTCACCAACCCAATTTTCACACAACAGCGGAAACAAGGAGCACACATTGAGGGAATATTTGTGACCGACTTCTCAAAATGACTTATATGAGAGGCAAGCATACTCGCCAGTGGCGAAGCATAACCACTCGTAGGAATGTGAGAGGAGCGAAAGTCTACTTGGCATTGGACTTCGATATAGCTTGCTTTCCTAGTCTTGGACATAATATCAATTTTCTTTTTCAACTCAATTCCACCCTTATTTCTCCATTTTTATTCTTAGGCCTTTTTGCCTTTTTATTTTTCTTTACCCTCAAGCTCTCATTTATTTCATAATTTTTGGAATTTTTGCTTTGCTCGATTTTCTATCTCTTTTTTTTTTATTTTCAGAGATTTTCTTTCTTTTTCGAGCGTCATGTATTTTTCCATTTACCCAGATCGCTCATCTCTCTTTCTTTTGCCAACTTTCTCTCTTTTTTCATAAATTTTCACCACATCTCCCCCAAACTTATTTATTTTCTATAAGCTCAAGAAACTTCAGGGATAAAAACATATAAATTTTTTAAAGATCAATGTGGATCAGAATAAAAGTTTGGGCTGCTCAGAATTGGCTAACTAGGGAATCATGAGTTCATAGGTAGGCTTTTTAGGCTAAGTAGGCTAAACAAAGATGGCCTTACATCATTTTTGAAAATTGCACACACATATGGCTTCAATGAAGATACCAGAACAAGTTCTAGAGTTCTATCAATCATGAATGACACACTCAAGAAAAAATATGCATAATATAAAGCAGTTTAAGGCATAAAAGCTCACAGGCTTATTTTTCGCAACATGCTCAAATACCCAATTTTCTTAACACATGCCAAGCAAATAAATAACTTTTCTCCTTACAATTTATCACATTATTCCCATAAGTATGTTATCCCATGCCATAAAATATTCATAATAAAATTATACGGGAGCTGGACATAAAAACTGAATTAAAACCATACAAAAAAGCAATTAAACGTACTAAAGCGATAAATGTGCTAAAATAATAAAACAAAAAATAAACAAAAAAATGATTTTTTTTCCCAAAAATTATAATGCAAAGTTCTCTACATGCAGTCCTAAATACAATGCAAACTGCAAGAAATACTAAATTACGCATTCTTGTCAACCTCCCAAACTTAAAATATGCTTCATCCCGAACATATGAGGAAATTATCAAAAGAAAGAGGAATGCATAATAAGTACTTAAAGAGATTACTGTGGTGGTGGAGGCAGATGGTAATGGCCTTGTGAGATGTGCCACTGATCCATACGAGGTATCATCTCGTACATATGATGTTCTTCTTTGGTGATTGCATCGAAATGTTGTAAGTACTCCGGTGATACTCATCGGTGGTTGTTAATCGATATGTGTTATCTATTAATTTCCTACATTAGCTTCTATCATTTCGAGCTTCTCACTCATAGTAAATGGCCGTTTCCCCCTTTTTCGAGAGGATTCGGCATCCGCCTCATTGGCTCACCCACTCTTCTTGAGCAAAGCAACCTCTCTAAGCAACTAGTTACCCCTATTTCTAATGGATGTGGCTTCGGGGTTGGGAAGCTTAACTGTTGTTCTATCTGCTTGAATGAGTCAGTAGTCACGCCCATCAAATTTTATCATCTTCATAGCAGTTAGAACATTTAAATCAATCAATTTAGGCCCAGCGGCCTCTGCAAACCCCTCCAAATTAATGTTGAAATATTCAGCAATAGGGGTAATCATCCCCCCGATGCAAATTTATAGATTTTGATGGATGTCATGTAAAACTTAAACTAGAAAGTTTGGCACCCCATTTTCCTTGTAATTTACATTTAATAGATAGGGCTTGAAAACCGAGTCAAGTCGGCTATGCCTGGAAATACAAGAAGTCAATCAAGATCAAGTGAAGACTGCGAGACAATCGAGCATGGCTAAGAAGGGAAGTCAAGAACTCGATGAAGGTGTATCGGTGTGAAGCAATCGTGTGAAGAGTCAGTTAACTCAACTCAAGAAGCCAAGTCTCAGGTTGAAGTTACAAATGAGTCATCAAATGATTGGAGCAGACTAAAGTCACCGAGAAAAATCGAGATAAATCCGTTTTACGATTAAGTCAAGAACTTTACTTAATATAGTAATACCTCCATGCCGCCAGGTCTTAAAGTGCTTATCGAGGAAGCATGCAAAAGAAATAAACCAATGGGAAGCATTGCACCTCGTGTCGAACCTAAAAAAGTGAAAATGCATTTATACGAGGAAGGGTCTACATCTCAATTGAAGACCAAGAAAAGACAAGCCAACGATCTTAAGTGACTTTTGAAATTAACCTATCTCTTCAACGGGCAAAATTTCAAAAGTTCACTATAAAAGGCCGAGGAAATTCATTGTGAAAAGGTTACCTTGCACACCGAGAAATCAAGCATTATTCAAGCTATTAACCCGCAAATATTCTCAAGTATATTCAAGCAAATCCTCAAGCCTAAAACTCGAATAAAATCGATCCAACACAAGTTGTGAAGGAAAGACAACTTCAAATTTGTTGAAGAGAAAACTTTTAAAGAATCAAAGGGGTTTACTTTCCAAGGAGGATTGTAGGAAGGTTCAAGGTCGAACCAAGATCAAGTTATTGAAGGGCTTCATTATCAAATCCAAAAGCTTGAGAAAGTGAGTCAAGTAGCAAGGCATCCGCCTGTGAAGAAGTTGAGTCGCAAGAGAAGCCAACCGTGTGACAAAAGCTGTCTAGATCGTTGACCACTTTGTAAATGGTGCATTACTTAGTGGATTCCTCCAGGAGTTGGAGAAGAGAGGATTAGAAGAATTACCCATCTTCGAACCTCTATGAAAATTAATCTGTGTCATTTATTTTTCAAAGACATTTGCATTTCTCGCATACTTACATTATATCTCACGATAAACTCATATTTGTTATCCAACTCGATTAATAATCAAGTGCTAAAATCAAGTGTTAAAACAAGTTTAAAACAATTCAAAGGGTGTTAAGTCTCCCACGATAAAACCAACACATCCAAGTTAATGTTCGAGGTTAAACAACTAAGTTATTCTATCAACAAAATGACTATCGAGTCCGTTGAGTGGCTAACTCTATTTGAATAACCTACTTAGTTGTCCCTCAAGGACACAATTGTTTGAGTTGACTCGTAATATTTTTAAAAGGACTAAAATCAAAAAATTGGTAAGGTTTATTCAACCCCCTTCTAAACCTTACTTATACCCTCTTGGGACCTACAAGTGGTACCAGAGCGATTGGTTCATTGAGCCTTCCGCACCGACATCGAACTAGATCTCTATCTTTTCAAAAAGGTTTCAAACACTTGCATTTTCAAAATCTTTCATTTTTAGCAAAGTTACTATCATAGAAGCAAATCGACACGCATTCCCATGTTCACTTTGTTGAAGAATTTGATGATTGAAAATTTGTATGCGTGCTCATCTATCGCTCTACATGATGAAATGTGGCTTGTGATAGAGGATAGGCCACCGCAAATATTAAAAGTGAATTTCTGGTAAGGAGAGCAAATCGGTTGAAGGAGAAGAAGAAGTCGAAGCGAAGAAAGACCAAACCATGGTTGAAAAACCAAGGACTCGAGTGGACAAATGATGATAGAAAAAGATACAACTTGGACAATGTGGCCAAGGACATACTCTACAAGACTTTGGAGAAAGCAATGTTCAATAAAGTAAAATCCTGCAAAACAGCAAAAGAAATCTGGAATAAACTAACTTTAATTTGCGAAGGATCAGAGCAAATTAAAGAAAATAAATTATATGTTGCTGTTCAAAAATTTGAAAATTTTAAAATGTTTGCAGGAGAATCTATGGATCAGCTGGGTGCAAGATTCACTGTAATCACAAATGAGCTTTCAGCTCTTGGGAAGGAATATACACAGAAGGAGATATGTATGAAGATCTTGAGGAGCGTTCCAGCTGAATAGAAAATGAAGACTATGGCCCTAAGACACTCCATGGACCTCTCAAAAACATCTAACCATGAGCTATTCTCAGACCTCAAAGCCTATGAGTTTGAGCTGAGAAGAAAGGATTAAGAGAAGACAATTGTACCCAAGACAGCTGCACTGATAGTCAAGGATGGAAAAAGAACTAAACCAAAGGAAGCCATAGAATAGGAGGAGACTGCCCTAATGGTTAAACGATTCAACAAGTTCTTTAATAAGAACTATAAAAGAAACAAGGGTGAAACCTCCAAGAGACATCCAACTCCCTCTAAATCAAGGAAGATAGGGCACCCAAGAATCTTCCACCCAAGAGAGTCGAGCATCAAAGGGTAGAATATCAGAGAGCTGATAACCCAAGGACAGAAAGAGCTGATCAAAGAGCTGAGAACCTGTGTTGGAACTGCGGACAACCAGGACATTTTGCAGTTGATTGTTCCTATCCACCGGTCAACAAATATAGAAATGAAGAAGAAAGAAAAATCTTCGAGAATGAAGACAGAAAAGAAGAAAGCCATGTTGGCCGAGACAAATGACTAGGTTTAAAGAAAAGCAGACTCAAAGAGTAGTGAAGCCGACTACTCAAGTGATTACGAAGAAGAAGCCTTGATCCGTCTTATGGCTAAAGAACAAGATCAACTGGACAAGAAGATGAGGTTCAAGGAACAATCGAGTGCCATGGAACCTGGTACATGGATAGTGGTCGTTTCATTCCCGGACATATATGACAGAAACAAGAAAAACTGTCAAGATTCAAGGAGATTAGAGGTGCAAAAGTCATATTTGGAGGAAATGAAGCTTCAGGGGAAATCAAAGGCATAAGATCCATTAAGAAGAATGGATTGGAATCACGATGTTGCTTATGTTGAAGGCCTCAACTTCAACTTTAAGCATCACCATTCTGTGACAAGGGCTATAATGTTGGATTTAATATGGGAGTGTGCCGATTAAAGATGTTGAATCAAATGAAATAGTCTTTGCAAGGATCAAGAGAAGAATATGTATGTGGTAGATTGGTCTCATCGCCACACCAAGCACTTGTTTGTTAGCAAAGAGCACGGCCAACCAAGTTGGTTCGGCACAAGAAGTTCGAGTCATCCGAACTTCAAGACAATCAACAAGCTTGCAAGGAGTCATCTTGTGGAAGGATTGGCGACTCAAAGATACAATAAAGAAAGTGTATGTGATGCATGCCGATGGGAAAGCAAATAAAATCTTCATTCAAGGATAAGCCAAGTCCTTCTTCAATAAGGATATTACATCTCATTGCATATGGATCTATTTGCACCAGTTGAACCAAGCCAAAGATAAGTGGAAAGAAATACACCTTAATGTTGGTAGATGATTATTCAAGTATACATGGACAATCTTCATGTGCAAAAAGAAGGAAACTTTGCAGAAGTTACCTCAGCTGCTGAAAAGAGTTCAAAATGAAAAGAGCCAAACCATTATAAAGATAAGGTCTGATAGAGGAACTGAGTTTGTCAATGGGATTATCACTCAAGATTGTGTTGAAAATGGTATTTCTCGTGAGTTATCTCGTTAAAAAGAACTCCACGTGAGAATGGAGTAGCCGAAAGAAGGAATAGAACTCTCAAGGAAGCCGCAAGGACCATGTTAATGGGTTTGGATTGTCTAAGAGATTTTGGGTCAAGCTATTAACACAAAGATGCTACTCAAAATAGATGCATGATTAACATGCAATTAACCAAGACTCCCTATGAGATTTGGACAGGGAGAAAGCCAAATGTTGGGTACTTCAGAATATTTGGATGTAAATGTTTCATTCATAACAATAGCAAAGATAATTTGAAGGCCTTTGATGCTAAAGCTGATGAAGGTATCTTTTTGGGATACTCAACTGAGAGCAAAGCCTATAGAGTGTTGAACAAGAGGACTATGGTCACAGAAGTGTCTATCCATGTGGTTTTTTATGAACCAAATGTGAATGGAGAAGACATTGAAGAGTTAGCTGACAAGATGAATCAGCCAACTATGCAGAAGAGTCCATATGTTGAAGCTGAAATAAGAGCAATCAACCAAGATGAAGATGAAATAGTCGAATCTCAACAACAGCTGGAAAGTCTACAGCTAAATGAAGATGAGAGAGTCGTTTTCAAGACAACTTAGTCTGCGAGACGGGTGAATCCGGTTGACTTGCTCCAACCGTGATGTGAGATGGCCGAGAGACCATCCACCGAGTTAGTCATTGGAGATGTAAGAGATGGCATAAGAACCAGATCCGAGCACAACATGAAGCAATGTTTACTTGTTTTATTTCCCAAATAGAGCCAAAAGATATGTCTCAAGCATCGGATGACACACATTAGATTCAAGCCATACAAGAAGAGCTGAATCAATTTGAAAGAAACAAGGTATGGGAATTGGTGCGAGAGACCCACCCATCAAATCGTTATTGGCACAAAATGGGTTTTTAAACAAGATGAATGAGGAAGGATCTCGTGGTGAGAAACAAAGCAAGATTGGTAGCCAAAGGGTATTGTTAAGAAGAGGGAATATATTTTGATGAAACCTTTGCTCCTGTTGCAAGACTAGATGCAATAAGGATGTTTCTTGCCTATGATGCACATAAGAACTTCACTGTGTATCAAATGGATGTGAAGAGTGCATTTCTAAATGGATCGCTAGAGGAAGAAGTCTATGTTGAACAACCTCCAGGTTTTGAGCAGTAAGACTATTGGAGATAGGGCGTACAAGCTCAAGAAAGCATTATATGGATTGAAACAGCACCAAGAGCATGGTATGATACATTGTCTCACTTTCTAACTAACAATGGATTCACCAAAGGCAAAATGGACAGAACACTCTTCTTAATTCAAGATGGGGAGAGTATAACGCTTGTTCAAATATATGTGGATGATATCATTTTTGGATCCACAAATAAAGAATTGTGTGATAAGTTCTCAAACCTCATGCAAGGAAAATTTGAGAAGCATGATGGGAGAGCCGACTTTCTTCCTAGGACTTCAAGTCAAGCAATTGAAGGATGGAACCTTCATAAGTCAAACAAAATACACCGAGAGATTTGATGAAGAAATTTGGTATGGAAGAGAAGTCTTCTCGTGAAAATACCAATGAACACAACAATCAAGATGGACATGGATGGAGATGGCAAGGTTGTAGATCAAACCGATATCGAGCACTCATTGGATCTTTGCTCTACTTAATAGCCAAAGATGCGGACATCACCTTTGCAAAGAGGTGTATGTGCAAGATTCCAATCGCACCAAAGGAGAGCCACATGATGCAGCCTAAGAGAATCCTAAGATATTTGAAGGGATGCCGGGAAGTTGGCTTATGGCATCAAAGGAAGGTGGATTAAAGCTTATTTGTTACTCGACTCGACTATGTTGGATGTAGAGTCGACAGAAGAGTACTTCAGTACATGTAAAATGCTTTGAAATAGATTGGTTTCCTTGTTTAGCAAGAATCAAAATTCGATAGCCACATCCACGGTGAGCAGTACATATATCGTAGGGGCAAATTTGTTGCCCAAGTCTTATGGATGAGACAACAACTAAGAGATTATGGGATTGAAGAAAAAGAAATTACAATTATGTGTGATAACACTGCTATTGCAATCACTTAGAACCCCGTGTTGCATTCAAGAACAAAGCACATTGATGTCAGATATCATTTTATAAGAGATCATGTTGAAAAGAAAGACATCACTTTGGAATATATCTCAACTGATAAGCAGTTAGCTGACATATTCACTAAACCCCTATGTGAATCAAGATTTGAAGAGCTTAAGAATGTGCTAGGTTAATTGAGCTAAGTTAACACTCAAGACTCAATCAAGAGAGATAGTCAATGAGAAAATGAGAAAAAGGAAGTTTCACAAATCAGCCAAGTGGAACAACCATGTCGGAAAGTCACCGTGATCGAGTTAGTGGACAAATTGAGTCACTTAATAAAAAGAGAGAAGCAGAATTAAGTCATATTTGATATAAGCTGAGTCATTTATGAACTAAGTGACAAAAATACAGTCGTTTTAAATGAGCGGGAATGTTTTTAAGGATGACGTCAGCGTAATAATGACGGATCTGAAAGAAAAAGTGCACAATAAGCATATGATTGGATATAAATAATGCCGCATTAAATGCGAGAAATTAAATGCAATATTGATGTTCTAATCGAGCCGTTGATCTCGATCAAAATTTAAAACCAAAGACATGTCCTTTCATAACCATTATATATATATATATATATGTGTGTGTGTGTTTTTAGCCTTCTCTCTTACTTACGTAAACCTGTTCATCTTCAAGCCGACAAAAGCAAGATGTATTTCTCTCTCGAAAACCCTAAGTACTCTGAAGCAAGTTCGTCAGTTTTAATTGGTAAAATTTTCTGAAAATGGCACCAAAGTTCGATTTCATCAAGCTCTCTAAGCAAATCCACCCAGGAGCGTCAGTGGATTTCGAAGGCATGGTGAAACAGGGTTACGATGAAACCCTAGTTAAGAAGATCGCTGGAATGCTAAAAAAGTCAGGTCTCAAGGCTTTTCTAACCATGGAGTATTCCCACACCTACCTTGATGAGGTAGCTCTATTCTACGTGAACGCAGAGGTGCAGGACGAAGGGATCAAGTGTTCTATCCACCACAAGGACATAATAATAAATGCTAAGGATCTTGCGGAGCACTGCTCGTTGCCATCGGAAGGCATACAGAAATTAATGAAGGCGATGTAGGCTTGGCTCGTGTGGAAAGAGATAGCGAAAGGAGAGTCTTTGCTAAGGTGGTGACAACGGTGACAAGAAAATGCTGAAGCACGACTATCATAAGCTGATGGATGTTGTCTCTAAGTGTATTGATATGAAGTTTGGCATCTTCAACCAGCTGTCAAAGACTAAGTTGATCGTCATGGCTACGATCATGCAGGGAAAAAAAGTTAACTGGGCTGAGTTCGTATACAGCAGACTATGTCTGAATGTGATGAATAAGACGTTTAAGGAAGATGGATCCTTTGGAGGATCTCTTGGATATGGCCTTGTGATTGGCCACCTTATGGAAGTGAAGGGTATTGCCCTTCGACATGGCAAACCCTTCCATGTCAACAAAATGATGTTTTGGGCTAACCTCTCTGGAGCCCAGAAGAGAGCCCATGCAAGAAAGGCAGACACGAGTGAGGAGGAATCAGCTGACCACGAGGACACAACTGCTACACCTCCTCCTTCAAAGAAAGCTGCCCCTACAGCTCCAAAGAAGAAGGCTTCCCCTGCAGCTAAGAAAAAGATGCACCGCCTCCTCAGCCGAGTCGCCGCCCGTGCAGCCGAGTCCCCTGCCCCTGCAGCCGAGGCTGAGAAGGAACCCCAAATCCCTTATCCAGCCATACGAAAGAAGAGGACTGCCAAATATAGGAAGACAACTCCTTCCAAGAAGGACACCCAAGTCCCCACCCGTGATGGAACCACTGAATCTGAACCAGAAGTCCCTCTGGTTCATCACAGAAATAGAAGACTGGTTAGACGCTCCAATTAGAGAAGACAAATCAATCGCAACTCACCGAGAAAGCATCCGAGACGCTGTGATAAGTGCATTTTTGTTCACATTTTCTTAAACCTTTTAGATAATTTTTCTAACTTTTTAGTTCATTAATCAATAAAATCAAGAAAAAATCATTGGCTTGTTTTGAATGATGAAGGTAAAGACTTGAAGCAAATTCGTATGATTTCGTATGAAAATACGAAGAAACAAAGTCTAAAAGAAGGCAAGAAGACTCAATCTTCGCATAACACACCCTAGTGTGTTGGGAAACATGGCCATGCTTCAAAGGAAGAAAAACAAGAAAAACAGAAAAAACACGCCCGGGCCGTGCTTAAAGCACGGCCGTGTTTCACACGCACCAAAGAAACACGCCCAAACCGTGTTTAAAAGCACACCGCCGAGAAAATCCAATTTTTGCGAAGAAAACACGGCCTGGCCGTGTTTATAAACACGGCCGTGTTCGTCAAATTTGACGAACACGGCCTGGCCGCGCTTTTAAAGCACGGCCGTGTTTTCCTCCACCAACAAATTTTCTTCTTTTGGCGGAAATAATGGAGACTTTTGCTTTTTGACAACCTTTTGAGCACTTTCACACCTCATCTTGCTGCACCAAAACTCAATTTCCTCCTCAATTGGCATGTGGACACAATGATTCAACCAACTCAACTAATGGAAATGAAGTATGATCATGTGTATACAATGATTCAACCAACTCAACCATGAATGTGCACACAATGATTCAACTAACAAGCATGGAAATGAGGCATTTGTTAATATGGTATTTCACAAGATGGTGCTTATAAAAGCCAAGAGTTTGAGTTGGAAAATCATTCATGTAATATTCATTCATAGAGAGATTCATAGTGTTTAACATTTTGAGTGGAATTGGGATCAAGAGATCTTGGAGGAGTAAGCTTGTAGCAACATTGGAGAAGAAGGTTTGGATCAACATCATCTATCAAAGGAACAAGTCATTGAGATTTTGAGAAAGATAAGTACACCATGTTTACAACACTTAAATCTTCTTGTGTAATTTATTCTTTTGTCAAAATCATGAGTAGCTAAACTACTAGTGTTTGAATGTAATGAACTCTAGAATGGATTTGTGATTAAGGTTTGTATGTTTTCAATAAAATTCTCATGTCTTGTGTGATTCACTTATATCATGTTTATTTCATTCAAGTTGATATTTCCGGTATATTAATTTGATATTTATTCCTCATCGGGTAATCGAGAGATTTATGGTGAGAAAGAACCTATATAAGTGAAAAGAGTTGCATGCAATCCTAGATATAGGACGACATAAATCTTCTGAATTAGGGTCAAACCTAATATGGGAATTCATAAATCGTTATAATGCAATTTTGGGGGTTTTAACTAGAAAGAGATTTCGCTTAATCAACTTGAGATTAGGAGTTTTTCGCCTTGAGAAAGGGTTTAACTTAAATCGAATTTCTACGGTCCACATAACATGAGATTTTATTAAAAGAGGTTGGTTTTTGCTTAAGGGCTTATGGTTGTATTTTTATCTTGATTGAATCACAAAAACATTCTAGAGGGATTTACATTCAACACATTTCTATCTCTTGATTTCTCATTCTACAATCTATTTGATTTCTTTTTGTAAGTTGCAATTATCTTAAATTCTCTATTTTTTCATTTTCCATTTTAACAAACAAAACTCTGAAAATTACTAGATTAGATAACAAAAAGACGGTAATTATTAGTACTTATAATCCTCGTGGGAATGACACTCGGTACTCAATAATCTATACTACAAAACGATAGGTACACTTGCCTATGGTTTTCTAGAGTAGTTTTTGAGCCATCAAGTTTTTGGCGCCGTTGCCGGGGATTGTAATATTAAGAACACCTTATTTTTGTTAATTTAATCATTTTTTTTTTATTTTCATTAATTGTCTTTCTAGGTATCTATCTTTGTAAGTCTTGGATTATACTTATCCTCCTTGTTTACCACAAAGTGCATGCCTACTCGTCGCCGAATTTGGAAGCGAGACCGCCTGGTAGTAGCAACACGTAGGAAAGTATTAGTACAGATCACGAGGAGGATACTAACGAAAGCAAGGATCCCGATATGGCGGATGAACAACAAAGAACCATGTACGACTACGCCAAGCCATCTATGGATGGTACGTCGTCTAAGTATCGTAAGGCCCATTTGTTGCGTACCAATAATTTCAAATCAAATCGAATGTCATTCAAATGGTGCAACAATTTGTGCAATTCGACTACTACCGGACGAAGATCCAAATAATCATATCGCGAATTTCCTCGAAATTTGCGATACTTTCAAAATAAATGGAGTCTCCGACGATGCCATCCGCTCACGCTTGTTCCCATTTACTCTTCGGGACGGGCTAAACAATGGCTAAACACTTTACCGAAGGGAACAATCACAACATGGAGCATTATGGCGGAAAAATTTCGCTAAAGTATTTCCCACCCGCTAAAACCGCACGATTGAGGAATGAGATTTCTTCATTCACTCAAGAAGACGATGAAACCTTGTACGACACTTGGGAGAGATTCAAAGAATTATCGCGAAAATGCCCACATCATGGTCTTCCCATTTGGATGCAAGTCCAAACATTTTACAACGGGTTACTCTCATCAACAAGCAGAGATGATCGATGTTGCGGCGGGGGGGACATTGAACAATAAAACACCCAAGCGACCCAAGATCTCATAGAAGGAATGGCCATGAATGGCTATCAATGGCAATCCGACGAGGAAAAACCAACAGTCGGTGGGAGTATATAATGCGGACGCGGTGGTTACACTAGCCGCACAGTCGAAGCTTTGACTTAAAATCGACGGGTTGGCGGCTCCAAAACCACCACCACAACAAGCCTTCTCATGCGAGACTTGTGGAGGATCACACAACCACCAAGATTGCCCCCTCACGCGATACCGCCGCATGAACAAGTGGATTATCTAGGTAATCAATCTCGACCCTTTCAAAATAATCCTTTTAGTAACACTTATAATCCAGGTTAGCGCCAACACCCGAACTTTAGTTGGGGAAATCAAGGTCAACGTAAAACCTAATCCAAACGCACTCCCCAATTGTCACACCTCCCGGTTTCCAACCGCGAAAACCAAGTTTGGAGGACTTACTGTCCAAATTCGTCCAAACAACGGAAACCCGTTTCACGGCCACCGAAACATCCTTAAGGAACCAAGAAGCATCTATTCGCAACTTGGAAAATCAAATTGGTCAAATTGCCAAAATGATCTCCGAAAGGCCACAAGGGAGCTTACCTAGCAACACCGAGCCAAATCCAAGAGAACAGGTAAAAGCAATTACTCTAAGGAGTGGAACAAAGCTAGACGAAGTACGGATGCCGGAGGACGAACCCACACCCATACAACAAAAAGACGAACAGGTATCCAAGGAAACAAAGAAAATGGTACCGGAATTCCAACCACCTATTCCGTATCCAAGTCGATTGCGTAAGGACAAACATGACGACCAATTTGGTAAGTTCTTGGATTTATTTAAACAATTGCACATCAATATTCCTTTTGTTGAAGCCCTTTCACGATGCCAAAATATGCCAAGTTCCTAAAAGATCTTCTTTCAAATAAGAAGAAGCTTGAAGAAATATCCATGGTGCAATTAAATGAGGAATGCTCGGCAATTTTGCAAAACAAGTTACCTTAAAATCAAAGATCCGGGAGTTTCACTATTCCTTGTCATGTCGGTAATTTGATCGTTGATCGGGCATTGGCCGATCTAGGGGCTAGCATTAATTTGATGCCTTATGATTTATTCAAACAAATGGGTCAGGGAGCCAAAACCAACTAGGATGAGCCCGCAATTAGCCGACGGATCTATTAAGTATCCTAGAGGCATTGTTGAAGATGTTTTGGTCAAAGTCGATAAGTTTATATTTCCTGTCGATTTTGTAATTCTTGATATGCATACAGATGTCGAAGTTCCCTTGATCCTAGGGCGTCCATTTTTAGCTACTGCTAAGGCAATCATTGACGTGCATGATGGCAAACTAATTTTAAGAGTCGAAGATGAACAAGTCATTTTTAAAATCGCTACATCAATGAAAAATACGATAGATAAAGATGACTCCTGTTTTGCTATTGATCTTATCGATATGGAGATAACAAATTCTCTACCAAGCATGATTTCTAACGAATTCTTGGAGACTTGTATTGTTCAAAGTGCAGGTATATCAGATGAAGACCCCTTTCTTAGGGAATCTGTACTCGCATTGGAGGAAAACGAACCAACAGCGACGTAAAGAGTTCGAAAAAATTGAAAACTCACAGTGGGGCATATCAAACCATCCATTGAGGATCCACCACTGTTGAGCCGAAGGAGTTACCCGAACACTTGGAATATGCATTTCTAGCCGAGAACGCCAAACTTCCCGTAATTATTTCCTCCAATTTATCTTCTCATCAAAAGGATAGATTGTTGGCAATATTACGGGAACATAAAAAGGCCATCGCTTGGAAAATCTCCGATATTCAAGGGATAAATCCTTCCTTTTGCACTCACAAAATTTTGATGGAGGAAAATTTCAAGCCGGTTGTTTTACCACAGCTGGGTCGTTTAAATCCGAACATGAAAGAGGTAGTCAAGGCGGAGGTAATCATATTACTTGATCTTTGGGCTCATCTATCCAATTTCTCGACAAGATGGTGGGTGAGTCCGATTCAAGTGGTTCCAAAAAAGTGGGATGACGGTGGTACCAAATGAAAAGAATGAACTTATTCCAATGCGGACAAGAATAAAGTTGGCGAGTTTGCATCGACACGACGACTCAATGATGCTACTCGCAAGGACCATTTTCCTTTACCTTTTATTGATCAAATGCTTGAAAGATTATCCGGTCACTTGTATTATTGCTTCCTTGATGGCATGTCGGGTTATTTTCAGATCCGATAGCACCGGAGGACCAAGAAAATACCACTTTCACTTGCCCCTACGGACTTTTGCCTATCGCCGCATGCCTTTCGGATTGTGCAATGCACTAAGCAACTTTTCAAAGGTGCATGCTGCTATCTTCGACGAACTTGTAGAAGATATCATGGAAGTCTTCATGGATGACTTCGGTTTTTGGGGACTCATTTGATCTTTGTCTTGCAAATCTTAAAAAGTCCTCATTCGTTGTGAAGAAACTAACCTGGTTCTTAATCGGGAAAAATGTCATTTCATGGTACAAGAAGGTATTGTTTTGGGACATAAAATTTCTTGCGGGGGCATTGAAGTTGATAAGGCGAAGGTTGAGACAATTTCCAAATTGCCTCCACCCACTTCGGTGAAGGCAATCAAAGCTTTTGGGGCATGCTGGGTTTTATAGGCGATTCATCAAAGATTTTTCAAAAATTGCCCGGCCACTCACTCGCCTCTTGGAGAAGGATGCGGTCTTTCATATCAATGATGAATGCCTTCAAGCATTCAATACTTTGAAAGAAAAGCTCACCACTTCTCCCATCATGGTAGCTCCGGATTGGTCTCAACCATTCGAACTCATGTGTGATGCCAGCGATTATGCGGTAGGTGCGGTGCTTGGGCAACGAAAAGATAAGCATTTCGACCAATTTACTACGCAAGCAAAACTCTGAATCCAGCTCAGTCCAATTATACGACTACAGAAAAAGAGTTACTTGCAGTGGTTTTCGCATTTGACAAATTTCGCTCATATTTGATCCTATCCAAAGTCATTGTCTATACGGACCACTCTGCTTTACGTTATTTGCTTGACAAAAATGATGCAAAACCACGACTAATTCGATGGGTACTCTTACTCCAATAATTTGATGTGGAAATCAAAGATAAACGGGCGCCGAAAATCTTGCCGCCGATCACCCTGTCAAGGCTTGAGCACTCCGACACCGACAAGCAACACAAAGGACATATCAAAGACTCTTTCCGGATGAGCAACTCTTTTCCTTAAACTCAATTTCAATTGATAATCCTTGGTTTGCGATTTTGCTAATTATCTGCAGGAAAAGTTCTACCGAAAAGTGACCCATCAACAAAAGAAGAAATTCTTTTCGGACCTCAAACACTATATTTGGGACGATCCCCACCTCTTCCGAATTTGTGCGGATCAAATCATACGAAGATGTGTCGCACTTCCCGAAACGATCTCCATTTTGAATCATTGTCACAAAGGACCCACCGGTGGGCACTATCAAGCAAATACCACGGCACGAAAGGTCCTTGAGTCGGGCTTTTATTGGCCTACACTTTTTCAAGACGCAAAACGGTATGTTGAAACTTGTGATAATTGTCAACGAAAGGTGAAATATTTCTCGAAAAAATGAAATGCCCCAAAACGGTATTCTTGTTTGTGAAATTTTTGATGTTTGGGGTATTGATTTTATGGGACCATTTCCTGCGTCTTTCGGCAATAAATTCATTTTGGTAGCCGTTGACTACGTGTCTAAATGGGTAGAGGCTCAAGCCTTGCCTAAAAATGATGCTCGAGTGGTGGTACATTTTCTCAAAAACTTTTTACCCGATTTGGTACTCCACGAGCCATCATTAGTGATAGAGGCACTCACTTTTGTAATAGTCAATTTGACAAAGTGTTAAAACGATATGGTGTCACACACCGAGTCGCCACCGCCTATCACCCTCAAACTAGTGGTCAAGTTGAAGTGTCCAACCGCGAATTAAAAATAATTTTGGAAAAACGGTTGGACACTCTCGCAAGGATTGGTCCTCAAACTCGACGATGCCCTTTGGGCTTATAGAACGACTTTCAAAACGCCAATAGGGACTACTCCATACCGACTCGTTTATGGTAAGGGGTGTCATTTACGGTTGAGCTTGAACACAAGGCCTTTTGGGCTATTAAAATGCTTAATTATGATTTGTCAAGTGCAGGAGATAACCGTTTATTGCAGATTAACGAACTCGAAGAATGGCGAAATTCGCATACGAGAACTCGAGAATTTACAAAGAACGAACAAAGCAATGGCATGACAAACGCATTAAGCAAACAAGAGAATTTCAACCTGGTGATCAAGTGTTACTCTTCAATTCCCGACTCCGACTATTCCCGTGTAAATTAAAATCCCGGTGGTCCGCCCATTCATCATTACTCAAGTGTTCCCTTATGGGACTATTGAAATCACGCACAAAGAAATGGGAACATTCAAGGTGAACGGACATCGCCTAAAGCTTTATTTTGGGGCACCATCGATGATAGTTATCGAGATTCCATCCGTCTTGACGACCTCAAAATACACCACACGAGTAGAGGTAAAACAGTCCGGCTATACGACGTTAACGAAGCGCTATCCGGGAGGCAACCCGGTATTTTGTGTGATTTTTTTTTTAAAAAAAAAAAAATTATAAAAACACGGATCTGGCCGTGTTTATCCACCACGCCGTGTTCGTCAATAAATTGACGAACACACCTTGGCCGTGTTCTTCAACCCTGTGCCATGTTGGCGGACCACGCATAAAACACGGCCGGGCGTGTTTTTAAACACGCCGTGTTTAAAAAAAAATAATATTTTGGGTCAAAATTCGTACAAAACACGGCACGGGCGTGTTAAATAACACGCCCGTGTTTTAAATCGAAAAAAAAAAAAATCGGGATGAAAACGCGTACAAAACACGGCCTGGGCGTGTTAAATAACACGCCCGTGTTTAAAAAAAAAAAAAAAAAAAAAGAAGGGCCAAACTCGCCGAACACGGCCTGGCCGTGCTTTGAAAGACGGCCGTGTTCGGTACTTACAAAAACAGGGGTGTCCGATTTCATCCCTATTTTCTTCCCCAAACCCTTTCTTCTTCTTCCTTTCTTCCCCTTTTCTCAAACCCTACCCCAAAATCACTAATTTCTTTCTCTTTTCTTCCAAAATCTTCACCCACACCACACACTTTCACATCACAAGGCTCTCATCTCTTCCTCCTCACAATGTCTTCAAGGTATGTGTTATTCTTTCTTCACTTCTTTTCCTTTCAATTTCGAATTTTGATTTGTTTGAATATTTGTGTGTTGTTGTGAAGATTATCCTATGTTGTAGTTAGCAAATTCATGAATTTGTATTGCCAATTTTTCATGCCCTAAAAAATTGAATTGTAGGGTTATTAAAATTTGGATAGTTGATATTAATGGTAAAATCATGAATTTCTTTTTATGACATATTTCTTGTGAATTTTTGTGAGTTTAATTGAGTTTGTTTGTGGTAATTTTTAGTTCTTGTGGTGATTATGAGAAATTATGCCCGTAATGTTTTTATCTTGCTAAATTGAGGAATTGGTCATTTGTTCTTGATTTGAAGAGTTGGACTTGGAGTCATATGATTAATGTTCCTAAATTGTTGTTGATTGAATTGCTATTGTTGAAATGTTGTTGAAAAATGGATGTTGTTAAATCATTGTTGCAAATGGGGTGTATAGCTTGTGAAGATGGATTCTTGTTGAATAAAGATGTTGATTTGGTGGAACTTTGAGTAAATTGATGCCTTTTCATGTTTGGGATACTATCTATGTCTCTTAAAATGGTTTTTCACGTTGTTGTAAGTTTATATTGACATAGGAATCCCAGGACTAAACGTGGACGTACCGGTGATGCTTCATCCTCCGCGGCCCCCACACACGGCGGTCGCCGAGCCACTCGTACGGACCCACCGGTACCTACCAATCCATTTGGTATATCTTTCCGAGATGATGATCATGAAGCTCAATACCATCGTCTGGCCCAACGTCACATCATTAATACACGATTCTCGGATAACCCTACCTTGGATGGGCTCGGGCTGCGTACAGATGTGGATTGGATGTTCAATCAACTTGGGTGGGGCTATTTCATGAATCTAGCCACACCCACCTACATCCGTCTCACGTTAGAATTTCTGAGTTCCTATGACGCGGAGATTACTTCGGGCCGACACGCTGAAGAAGGACGAATCACATTTCGGCTCTTCAACAATGATCACCAACTCACATTGGCAGAATTTAATTCTATCTATGATTTACCCACAAATGGGTTGCGTATAAAGCCATTGGGGTTCCGTGATCGACAATTTTGGCAATCAATTACGCATGAGCTGGAATATAATCCTTCTTCATCAAAATCCTCATGCATTGTCAATCCTTGCTTTCGTTATATCCATCGGGTGCTCTCGAGTACACTATTTGTCCGAAGTAAAGCGAAGGAGTTGTCCGACTTGATGAGTGTATTTTCTATGGTCAATGGTGAATTCTTCTTTCGACACGGGTTCTTATCTCGCCAAGCATTTTCTCAAAGTGAGCAAGAAAACCGAGGTAAAATCGTTATTGGTGGCCTTATTACTCCTATTGCCATCCATTATGGTTATAACCTCGCAGACTTGAGCAAGCGGGGACCAACCCGGATCGACTTTGAATCTTGTATTGCTATGGGAATGATTCAACGGAGCGGGATGGGTTATGTTTTAAGAATCAAAAATACAGACTACACACATCCATTGCCGGATCCTTCTCGCACTTCGGTTCGGGACCCGGACAATTGGAAGATGATGTACCCACAAGGTGATAACCCGGATGCATTCCGACTACCCGCACCGCCGGCCTCCGACACAGATGCCTATCAAAGTGAGGAACCAGATATTGATGCTCCCTCGGCGTCACAACCACCAAGGGCAACCACCAAGGCAACCATCAACCCCTATGGATGATACTAGATCTCTTCTCCACGCCATTCGCTTGGAGCAGATGGAGCAACGAGCTTTATGGATCACCGGGGAAATGATGACGCAACATTACGCTCGAATTGAAGAACGACAACAACAATTCTTCATGAATCTTCAACAACAGCAACAACAACAATATGACCAACAGCAGTCCTATTTTGCCATGATGGATCGTATCCAACAATGGCATATTTCGCAAGGACATTTCCCACCACCACAATGAAGGTCGTATTTTTTCTTGTTTCATTTTTTTCTTTCTTTCTCGCTTTCTAATCTAGACTGTATCACATCTCCTTCTTCACATTGGGGACAATGTGACCCTTGAAGTTGGAGGTGGTGAGATTTATCAAAGATATTTGGATAATTTTTCTTTTTTTCTTTTAGTTTGTGTGGGATTGCGTTTTTAATTAATTTGTGTGGATGTTTTATTTTTTTGCACTTTTAAATCTCTTGCAAATAAACATGAGATATTTCTTTTTACAATTCGATAAGTTATTTGTGAATTTGTTTTAACCAATTTTTCTCCGAAAAAAGTCATCTTTTTGAACTCAAATCGCCAAAATGTTTTAAAAACCGTGTGACTCTAGTAAAAGGATGAATTCGCCAAAAGAGTTTAATGTCATGAAAATAGTTTGGATTTTGCTTAAATTTAAATACTTTATGTCATGATCGTTGGAGAAATCATTATTCGGGTAAATAAATAAAAAAAAAAAAAAAAAAAAAAAAAAAAAAAATCGGAAAATCGAAAAAATATATATATATATATATATATATATATATTTTTATAAAAAGGACAAATCGAGGTTATACTCCTCTGTTTTGTTGCCGCTAGTAACTAGGAGCATTCATGAGCCCCATGTTTGTCTTTTTACGTAAAACGGCAAAGACAAATATGAGTATGGGAAACCACTCTAGGAGTTTTTGGAAAGCATTCAAAATTTAAACCTAGTGGAAGTTTACCTCAAAAAAAAAATGTCCTAATTTATAATTATATGCACTTAAAAAATAAAATAAAATAAAATAAAAATAAAAACCCGAGTTTTTGAACATCTCCTTTTATCATTACATTCTTGTATTTGGTCTAAGCGAATGATTAACAATTCCGTGATATGACAATCGTGATGATTAAACGATTCCATTTCTTGAATTCACCCTTTTTTTAACAAATTGGTTGACTTGGAAGAACGAATCGATTGGCTCGATCGGGAATAAAAAGGTTAGCGATTTGCTTCAAACATGTCAAAATTGTGAAAATAGATACCTCATTTTTGTTTTCAACTCCACTCTTTGTTTTAAAATTGCTTGAGGACAAGCAAAATTTCCAAGTTGGAGGCGGTTTGATAAGTGCATTTTTGTTCACATTTTCTTAAACCTTTTTAGATAATTTTTCTAACTTTTTAGTTCATTAATCAATAAAATCAAGAAAAATCACATTGGCTTGTTTTGAATGATGAAGGTAAAGACTTGAAGCAAATTCATATGATTTCGTATGAAAATACGACGTAAACAAAGTCTAAAAGAAGGCAAGAAGACTCGATCTCGCGTGCGTAACACACCCCTAGTGTGTTGGGAAACATGGCCATGCTTCAAAGGAAGAAAAACAAGAAAAACAGAAAAAACACGCCCGGGCCGTGCTTACAAAGCACGGCCGTGTTTCACACGCAATTCAGCAAAACACGCCCAAACCGTGTTTAAAAGCACACCCTGCCAGAAAATCCAATTTTTGCGAAGAAAACACGGCCTGGCCGTGTTTATAAACACGGCCGTGTTCGTCAAATTTGACGAACACGGCCTGGCCGTGCTTTTAAAGCACGGCCGTGTTTTTCCTCCACTCAACAAATTTTCTTCTTTTGGCGGAAATAATGGAGACTTTTGCTTTTGACAACCTTTGAGCGGACTTTCACACCTCATCTTGCTGCACCAAAACTCAATTTCCTCCTCAATTGGCATGTGGACACAATGATTCAACCAACTCAACTAATGGAAATGAAGTATGATCATGTGTATACAATGATTCAACCAACTCAACCATGAATGTGCACACAATGATTCAACTAACAAGCATGGAAATGAGGCATTTGTTAATATGGTATTTCACAAGATGGTGCTTATAAAAGCCAAGAGTTTGAGTTGGAAAATCATTCATGTAATATTCATTCATAGAGAGATTCATAGTGTTTAACATTTTGAGTGGAATTGGGATCAAGAGATCTTGGGGGAGTAAGCTTGTAGCAACATTGGAGAAGAAGGTTTGGATCAACATCATCTATCAAAGGAACAAGTCATTGAGATTTTGAGAAAGATAAGTACACCATGTTTACAACACTTAAATCTTCTTGTGTAATTTATTCTTTTGTCAAAATCATGAGTAGCTAAACTACTAGTGTTTGAATGTAATGAACTCTAGAATGGATTTGTGATTAAGGTTTGTATGTTTTCAATAAAATTCTCATGTCTTGTGTGATTCACTTATATCATGTTTATTTCATTCAAGTTGATATTTCCGGTATATTAATTTGATATTTATTCCTCATCGGGTAATCGAGAGATTTATGGTGAGAAAGAACCTATATAAGTGAAAAGAGTTGCATGCAATCCTAGAGATATGGGACGACATAAATCTTCTGAATTAGGGTCAAACCTAATATGGGAATTCATAAATCGTTATAATGCAATTTTGGGGGTTTTAACTAGAAAGAGATTTCAGTTAATCAACTTGAGATTAGGAGTTTTTCGCCTTGAGAAAGGGTTTAACTTAAATCGGGAATTTCTACGGTCCACATAACATGAGATTTTATTAAAAGAGGTTGGTTTTTGCTTAAGGGCTTATGGTTGTATTTTTATCTTGATTGAATCACAAAAACATTCTAGAGGGATTTACATTCAACACATTTCTATCTCTTGATTTCTCATTCTACAATCTATTTTTATTTGATTTCTTTTTGTAAGTTGCAATTATCTTAAATTCTCTATTTTTTCATTTTCCATTTTAACAAACAAAACTCGAAAATTACTAGATTAGATAACAAAAAGACGGTAATTATTAGTACTTATAATCCTCGTGGGAATGACACTCGGTACTCAATAATCTATACTACAAAACGATAGGTACACTTGCCTATGGTTTTCTAGAATAGTTTTTGAGCCATCATCGACACACACAGAAGTGCGGTCTCTTGAGGTAATTGATGAATCCGCTAAGACTGCTGAAGGCAATCAACAGAGTCCTGATGAAGACTCAGCTGGGCATCAAACAGCTGAGAAAAGCAAAGCAGCAGAGACAACTGAACATCCAGTTGAAAGAGTTATCTCTCATCATGTCACTGATGTTGCTGAAAGCGAGGAAGAGCAACATGTCTTACCTTCGATTCCAGAAACATGAGGAAAAGAAGATGAGAATGATGATGATGATGATGATATAATTATGTACTCTCCATTGTACCCAGATATTTGCGCGCCGTCTCGAGAATAGAGAGCATGGAAGCTTGATCACTCAACAGTGCAGTCACTCACCCTGAGTATATTGAAGAAGAGGAAGAATTGCTCCATCTTCTGGGCGTTGTTCAACATGCCCTCGATGAAGACAACTGTCTGGATCTCCTCTGCATTATGAAGGCAGATGAGAAAGACAAAGCTGAAGAGAAGGTCCGTGCATTGGAAAAGTCCAAGATGTGTGCGTTTACTGGTGATCACGACCACACACTTCTCGATGTGTTATCTGAGAGTGATGAGGATCCCACTGCTACAAATGTAAGAGTCGATATACAAAGCAGCTCGAGGGAATCCGCACAAATGCATGAGCAACAACTTTATGAAGGCTCAAGAGAGTCCTCACAATCTCTCCTGCAAATCGACCCTTTGGGAGTGGTGCAGCAGATTGCCACATACATCGCTGCAGCCACGTCCTTGGTGCAATCGTAGGATGGGTCCAAGGGCAATGCAATGAAACTGGGACTTTGGGCACCCAAGTTGAGCCAACCCCTGAAGAAGGTGTTTTACCACATGCCCTGGGCCGAGCACTCAACGGAAGAGCCGCGAGTCCGGGAGAAGGGTGTGTTTGATACATGTTTTTATCTTATTTTTGATGATTTTATTTTTACACCAAAATTATATTTTTAATTGTTGTCCAAATACTCCTAAATAATTTAAAATGGTTTTAATATTTTTCGGAGTATTTCTTCAAGTCTTATTGGACAACACTTTTAATGATTTTATGTTAATATATTTTTACATCTAAACAAGGTTCCTAAATGTTGTCTAAATACTCCCGATCAGTTTAAAATGTTTTTACTAAATTTTCGGAGTATTTCTTGAGGTTTATTTTAGACAAAAATTGGACAACATTTCTGTCTCGAGGTCGACCGGTCGCCATATAGGGCAACCCGTACCTGAAGATGATTTTTGGAACAAAAATGAGACGGAAAGATTTTTGACCAGGTCGACCGGTCGACCAGGGTGTCGACCGGTGGCGTCGACCGGTCGACACCCTGTCGACCGGTACCTGGTGTGTTGCTTTTGAAACAGAACCTTGTTATCTTTGAAAAACATCAAGGGGGACCGGTCCTTGTAGGGGTCGACCGGTCGAAGACCCCCTGGACCGGTCGCCCCTTGTATTTTTGTTGTGTTCCTTCTTTTTCTCTTATCAGTGCGCGACCGGTCGCCCTCAAGTTTGACAGCAAAATTCTAACCGTTGTGCAGCAGACAAACTTTCCTTAAATTGTGGGATTGATTTCTAACAGCTATATTCTTGATTTTAATTGTATTTTTCTGTAGATTTTCAATCCCCAAGAGGAGCCTATGCTTGATCAATCATCTCCTATAAATAGAGGAAGTTTTGGAGCAACCAACATAACACTTGATATACAACACAACAAGATACATTCAAGCAAAGTCTTTAGCTCTTCATTGTTATCATTCTTGTTGTAATTTGCCTAGCTTATCACTTTCACATCTTGAGGTCTAGGCTTTCATTTCTTGATTACACTTGCACTCAAATTGTATTATTCATTATTGAGTTGTAATCTTGATTTTGGTCATCATTCAACACAAGACATCCTTGTGAGTATTCTTGTGGAAAGAATACACTTGGGTGATCTAGGTGATAGGTGTTTCAAGAGTGTGGTGCTCTTGAGGTGTTGAAGAATTTGGTATTATTCAAAATTGAAGATTGTGGTGATCTTCAAAGGTGACGTTGAAGGAAGATTGTGGTAATCTTCAAAGGAGATTGTGGTAATCTCCAAAGGTGGTGTTGAAGAAGAGTGTGGTGCTCTTCAAGGTGTTGTAAGTTGAATTTGTATTAATTTTGGTAATTAATAATTTTTTTCTTTTCAAACCCATCCCGGATATCTTTGGGGTGGTAGAGCACGTAGTCCCTAGGTGGGGTGAAGCTCTATAAATCGACGCGTGTGTTGTTTACTTTCCGCACCTTTATTCTTGTCTTGGCGTATTTGATTCAAAAAGAGGGCATAATCAAAAAGATGGAGATAATCTATTCACCCCCTCTAGATTATCGTAGCCGCTGGACTTACAAGTGGTATCGAGCCAAACTCTTTGGCAAACTCATTTCACACCACGAGTGAAGAGAAACGATCGTTGGCTACGAATGAAGCTCACTTTTCCGGCACCTCCACCACCAAGCCATACTCGATTTGATTACAAAAATTTTACATTTTAGAAAGAAAGAATGGAATGTTATTTACAAGGTTGCGGGTTCGATATTTGGAACATCGTCATCAATGGAGAATCCATTCCGATGAAAGACACACCATACACCTCCAAAGCTCTCAAGGAGCTCAATGATGAAGAAAAGAAAATTATCTCCTTAAATGGTAAAGCTCTCAATATTTTATATTGTTCACTCACCAATTTGGAATTTGATCTTATTGTAGGAATTCGATCGGCTCATGAGGTATGGCAAAATTAGAAGCCATTCATGAAGTATATGCAAATGATAGGAGCAACTCAAAAACATCTCCTTCTCAAAGGGATATAAGGTCAAATCTAAGGAACAATTCTTTTACAACTTCCAACTATGAAGTAGTTGAACAATGTTTTATGGGCATCAAAGAAGAAAACGAGGTATGTCTTAAACCTCTACTTCCTATGATATTGTTGATTATAGTGATTTGCAAAATTATTTTGATGACCTTCAAAATGAATTCCAAAGCTTACTTGTTAAATACAAAAATTTGAAAAAGGAATTCAATGGTTTAAATAATGAAAAGGATAGTCTATTTACTTCCTATGAATCACTATCATGTGCTCACACCATCACACTTGACAAGGTTAGAAACCTTGAAAAAAAAAGAAAATAGTACTCTTGTTGAGGATATTAATTGCATGAAAATGATTTATCAAAATCTAACTTGAGTACCGATAAAATGACCGATATTGTTGATATTCATAGTTACGAAAAATTGAAACAAGGACTTGACCATAAGCCTAATGTTGTTAATCATATGAAAAATAGTCAAGTCTCTAAGCATGTTGGTCATTACACTTCTAGAATTATTACATGCTTCTATTGTGGTAAAAAGGGTCATAAGGTAAATAATTGTCGGGCTAGAAATAGCTCTAATTATTGTTGGAGACCTAAAAGTCTCAAGACTAATACCAAAGGACCCAAGCACTTGAGGGTACCACAAAATAATGTTATATTAGGTACCCGTGAAATAATAATCGAAGAAAATTCATACCGCCAAGGATACATCAAATGACCATCTCGTTTAATCAAAGGAGAAGACGTCACCACAATGAATTTCCAAGAGAAAGAAATTATCAACATTGGGAAAGACATAATCTTTGGAAATGGAACAATCGGAGAAGCTATCATCAACAAGATGATTTTCAAAGGGAAGATATCATCAACAATGGGAACGGCACAACCCATGGAAATGGCGAATTGGTAAACCGTATCTCCCCTATTTAAATATGAATTTTTTTTTGCATGTTTTATTTGTGTCTAAATTGCAAAATGAGTTTTTATAATTTTAAAATTAAGGTCTTCTATATATATTTGTATTTTTAAAATCCTTTGAAAATGAGACCTTACATGTTGTTTTTAAACTCTTGTGGACTTACTTAGACTCATATGTTTTTATCTCTTATGGATTTCTATAGCATAAGCATTTTATTGTGATATCTCTTATTGCTTGGCCTACACTTGTGCTATTATGTCTTGTGCAAGATTTGTTTAAAAGAATTGTGTAGGTTATATATCTCCTATTCATTGGCTATCGTCTATTACTTCATCTAAGAGATTCTTAAACCATCGAGGTATGTTCACTCGTATTATTCTTAGAACTTGATATTTTGTTCATGTCTTGTTTATGCACTTATCTTTCAAACTGTTTCATTTCATCCCCTTAAGTGCCACTAAATGACTTTGTGAATTTTTCTCTAAAGGGCACTACTCGTAAAATCTCGTTTTTCTAGAATATATGTTTTCTCGAAACTTATATTTGTTGGATTTTGTCCATAATTATCTTTTTGCAAAGTTTTAAAACTTTTGGGATGAGAAATCGAATTTTTGAAAATTCTGGAAAATGAAATTGCACTGGAAACGGTACCCAGGGAGCGGGTAGGTCGAAATTTGGCCGATAAATGACCCCATCGACCGGGTAAAATTAGACGGGCAGAAAGTTTATATTTGAAATAGGGGCTATTTCTCTTCATTTCCTCTTTTAAAAACTTCTAACCCTAGCTCCTTCTTCTTCAAAATTTTAACTTATTCTCTCATTATCTCTCTAATTATCTCATCTTTGAGTTTATATCACTCAAATTCATCTTGTTTTCATGGCACCTGTCAATTCACGGACGAAATCCTCAAAAAGAGAGAAGAAAGCAAAGGGGAGAATCTTCCTCCAACCCCCAACAAGATGATATTCCACAAGGAGATAATCAAAACCGCTTACGAAGAAGAGATTGTTGAATTGAGAGTCTGGGATTTCAAAATCAAATATTCATTGGGACTCAAGTAAGTTATCACTTCTTTACGAGCCTCCTCTAGAGCTAATAGATTTCGATTTCTAAATAAACTTACGGAGGAGCACTATGAAAACATTGGGTTGAATGATAAGAAAATTGCTTGCACTCGTATGGTTCGATTTTTGGCCTTTCATGATGAATATCCTGGAAATTAGGGCTTACTTTGAAATTCAAGGTTGGGTTTCATTATGGGATAATCCGTGTTTGCATTATGATGACGAGCTTATAAAACTTTTCTATACAAATATGTGGATTATTGATGCTACGGAAGATAATCCGTTGGAACTTCACACATTTGTTAATGGTAGGCATTTTTCGTGGACATTGGCGATATTTGCAATCATTTTAATGTGCGAATGATGGAGTTGTTAATGTGGATTGCGCTCATTGGGACGATGATATTTTTGGTGTTTCACTTTATGAGGTAAAAACAGTTTTAGGAGTTTTCTGAAGTAACCTTCTCAAGATCGCCTCCAAATTATCGGATTGTATCTATTATTTACTCCTATTGTGTTTGTGGAAAAGAAGTAAAACTTCCGAGTAATCTCGAACTCTTTCTTACCTATAAGATTATCCGAGGAGAAAGAGTAAATTATGGGGCTATTTTTGTGTATTGTTTGTCGGAATCAAGAAGGCATCGAGAAAAAATATACGTTGGGAAATTTGATTTGTCGACTACTATACCTATCGGGCTACCCGGAAAATGAGATGAATACCAAAATTCGTGAATAATGACTATGATAATGCCAACATTCTACAAATGGTAAGAATGCGACAGAGAATTTACCACGGGTTCCCATCAAAGCCGCTAGGACGTGCTCGAAATCCACAACAACCTCGAGATGATTTCTTTAATGACAATGAGGTTGAAAATATTGGAAGAGAAAATGTTGAGGAACAAGAAGATGAGGAAGAAGAGTATGTAGGAAATGAAGAGAGAAACAAGAAGTTAGGGAGGAAGAAAATGAAGGAAATGAGGAAGAACACTATAATGAAGGAGAGGATGGACAAAATGAATCGGATGTTGAGGATTTGAATCTCAAAGAGAGAATGGAAAAGGTGGAAAGAGAGACATTTAGAGATGTTGCATCTCTTAGAAAAGAGCTCCGGGTTGTGAAGGAAGAAAATTTTAGATTGAAAAAGTCTATAGGAAAATTGAAGAAATTCATCAAAGAGCTTATCCCCATGGCTTGCTTCTCTTCGGATGAGGATTGATGTCCCTACCCCGTGTTTATCTTAGCTTTTTTTTTTACCTTGTCCTTGTTGTTTTGTAGTTTTATGAACTATCTCGCACAATTCTATTGCACTAATGAGATTTGCTTGTTTTCTTAAAAGGGATAAAATAGCAAGTTGAAAGTGGATTTGGTTGATCTTGGTATTAATGGAGTATTTGATGGTAAAAATACTCTATTTGCATTGTTTGATAATTGGTATGAAGTACTTGATGGTAAAAGTGCTTCCCTTAATTTTTTGCTTAAATGCATTTGTAATGCCTTGATCATTTTAGTTAGATGGATAATTTGGGAGATTTGTAATGTCTTATTTGCATTGATATGAACTACTTGATGGTTCTTAATGTTTTACTTGATGGCATTCGTAATGCCTTGATTTTTTCGTCTAGAATTATCTCAATTGGGTCGAACCCTTGAGAATTTACCTTGTTGGGCCTCTTATTTGTTGGATATATGGTGAAAATTTGCTTTTGGTGATGGTATGAAAAACTTGGCTTAACATCTTTTACAAAGGACTATATATATTTTCTTCAATTTTTGATGCCCATCAAGTGTTTGTTAAAATATTTCAATGAAAGATACATCACCTACATGATTCTCTCATTCTCAAATAGCTTAAATACTTATTGAGATCATGTCTTGGCAAACAAAACGAGCTTATGGTTTTTTTTTCATGATACATTTCTCCCATTTCTTCAGATTCTAAGCCTAATTTTTCCAATGGTTGATAAATCGTATCTTTGGCGCACTTTGATATACTTGTATGATGTTTTTATTATCCTAACATTCTTTTTGATGATTCCAAAGGGGAAGAAACAGGAAATTGGCTTGTTAGCTTAAAGAAGCTAATAAAAGCTCGATTTAAAAGCTATAAGCTACGACTTCTTAAAGCCACAAGTTGTGGACTATACTTAGTCCAATTGTTGTATGATGAACTTATATACTTGTCTAATGATGTTTTGTTGACAGGGGAGCATATTAGTTCTTTTTATTTACGATCAATATGTAAAAGCTAAGCCTTTGGCTTGTGGTTAATTGCTCTTACATTATTATTGATGTGCTTGTTGATAGGGGGAGCTTGTGCTAATACTCGGAATACTTGGATATATTTACTCCTTATTTGGTTGCTTATGTATTTTGGAAATTTTGGTCGTTTCTAAACGGTTAGATGTTTTTACCGGAAAATCGTTTTAAAAAATTGTCCTCCTAATATTTCTAAAAATTGTTTTGGTTTGTAATCATCAAAAAGGGGGAGATTGTTTGATACATGTTTTTATCTTAGTTTTGATGATTTTATTTTTACACCAAAACAATGTTTTTAATTGTTGTCCAAATACTCCTATATGATTTAAAATGGTTTTAATATTTTTCGGAGTATTTCTTCAAGTTTTATTGGACAACACTTTTAATGATTTTATGTTAATATATTTTTACATCTAAACAAGGTTCCTAAATGTTGTCTAAATACTCCCGGTCGGTTTAAAATGTTTTTACTAAATTTTAGGAGTATTTCTTGAGGTTTATTTTTGACAAAAATTGGACAACATTTAAATGTCTCGAGGTCGACCGGGTCGCCATATAGGGCAACCCGCACTCGAAGATGATTTTTGGAACAAAAATGAGACGGAAAGATTTTTGACCAGGTCGGTCGACCGGTCGACCAGGGTGTCGACGGTGGCGTCGACCGCCGACACCCTATCAACCGCAGTACCGGTGTGTTGCTTTTGAAACAGAACCTTGTTATCTTTGAAAAACATCAAGGGGACCGGTCCTTGTAAGGGTCGACCGGTCGAAGAACCCCCCGGACCGGTCGCCCCTTGTATTTTTGTTGTGTTCTTTCTTTTTCTCTTATCGGTGTGCGACCAGTCGCCTCAAGTTTGACAAAATTCTAATTGTGCAATGGAGACAAACTTTCCTTAAATTGTGCGATTGATTTCTAACAGCTATATTCTTGATTTTAATTGTATTTTTCTATAGATTTTCAATCCCCAAGAGGAGACTATGCTTTATCAATCATCTTCTATAAATAGAGGAAGTTTTGGAGCAACCAACATAACACTTGATATACAACACAACAATATACATTAAAGCAAAGTCTTTAGCTCTTCATTGTTATCATTCTTGTTGTAATTTGCCTAGTTTATCACTTTCACATCTTGAGATCTAGGCTTTCATTTCTTGATTACATTTGCACTCAAATTGTATTATTCATTATTGAGTTGTAATCTTGATTTTGGTCATCATTCAACACAAGACATTTTTGTGAGTATTCTTGTGGAAAGAATACACTTGGGTGATCTAGGTGATAGATGTTTCAAGAGTGTGGTGCTCTTGAGGTGTTTAATAATTTGGTATTCTTCAAAATTGAAGATTGTGGTGATCTTCAAAGGTGCCGTTGAAGGAAGATTGTGGTAATCTTCAAATGGAGATTGTGGTAATCTCCAAAGGTGGTGTTGAAGAAGAGTGTGGTGCTCTTCAAGGTGTTGTAAGTTGAATTTGTATTAATTTTGGTAATTAATAAAATTCTTTTTCTTTTTCGAAACCCATCCCGGATATACTGGGGTGGTAGAGCACGTAGTCCCTAGGTGGGGTGAAGCTCTATAAATTGACGTGTATTGTTTACTTTCCACACCTTTATTTCTTGTCTTGGCGTATTTGATTCAAAAAGAGGGCATAATCTAAAACATGAAGATAATCTATTCACCACCCTCTAGATTATCGTAGCCGCTTGACTTACGGGGGGTGACCCCACTATTAGTCACTCGGGTGGAGTTCTAGGCGAGGGGAAACTCACTCCACCACAGTAGGGTTGGAGGATCTTGTGGATGACTCAAATTTTAAGAAAGGAAGTGTAGTGAAAACTGAGAAAGAACCACAACAGAGTGACATTGACGAGGCTCGGATAGTTGAGTATGTCCCATTTGAAATATCACCGCTTTGAAGGCCGATGACATTGTTCTTACAAATCGAGGCACGAGGATGGAGATGCCATGGGAGTTAACACACAGGCGAAAAGTGCAATTCAAGGGGTTGAGACTCCTATGGATGCCATGGTCGAAGACCCTAACACAGCTGTGACTTTCGAAGAGAATGTAGAAGACCCTAAGACCTGAGGCTCAGTCAGCTGGGAAAAATCTCTCAACTGCCCCAGTGCGATGCGATCCCCATGTGCGAGCTCTCACAATGCAGCAGCGAATGACTACACCGGCTCACACAGCTCCCACATTTTGTGACCCCGCCGATGAAGCTATTGCGGCTTAGACAAATATAGTTGTGTCATCACAGCACAAACCTCACAAACCATCCCTTATATGAGTGATGATGCCTTTCCAAAGGTATTTCCTTTCATGCCGATCCTACCAGATTTGGAAGAATTGACCCGCTTGAACAACGAAGATTCTCTCGTGAGAGAAGATCCGATAATTCCCATCGACACCATTGTTCGGTACTGAGTTCAACTTTGTTGAAGAGTGGCTGCAATTTGAATCCAGTGAGACAAGCGAGTTTCGTGAGATCTTCAAGAAAATCTGTGAAGAGATTGAGAAGATTGAAAGACATCATGCCTCACTCAACTTAAGACTGACAACAGGATGCTACCTCACAGAGACTTGAAAGGGATAGTGGTACGGATCGAGAATGGTCTCAACAAAGAATCGCCATGCGACTTTAACAAGTTCGTTATTTCAAAGCACTTTGTGTGGCGTAATGCTCGCCTGGATGGCCGACAACGCGATCTCAAGCAAAAGATGCGGGGCGTATATCAAAAAGGTTACACGAGTCTCTCAAAACAGAAATGGAGTTCTTTGCAAGAATTCCAAAGAAAAGAAATTTTGCGCCTTGAGAACGCAATGAATGACAAGTTCAGCCTACTCATGATTGAAATGAAGTTGGTGGTAACCAAGTCCAAGGCAACTCGCTCGTATTTCGGACGGCTTATGTTTGCAGAGACTCCAAACAATCTTCCGCTCTCGAAGGCTCGATTTCATGCTTGAAGGTATGTTCCCGGGGTCCCTCTCTACTTTGATGATGCCAAAAAGGGGGAAGAGGAGTCCCTAAGGAAATTGAAAGCAGAGAAGTTGAAAGAATCTGCAGCTGAGAAGTTTGCAGCTAAGACAAAGGGAAAGCCAGCTGAGGGGGAACGTTCAAAAGATCTCACGTTAATGATTGCTAAATCCCCTCAGTAGGGTCAAATTACTGCCTCCATCTTGAGCAAACTCCCCATAACCCTACCCATTGGGCACTCTGTTGTGCCAATGTCGGATAAAAGGCGAATCATCGAAGCAGAGATGGTGGAGTTCGATAAGAAGACGGATGCCCACATCGAAGAAGTGATGAAACAATATGGTGGCATTCTGGCAAGGAAAGATTAAGATGTTGCACCTGACAATGGATCTGATCTGAGATCAGTTGAAGAATTCAAAATGCTTGAATCTGAAGGCTATTTTCAGGGAATGTCACTTGCCCAAGCATGGGATTTGTACTGGGAGAAGGGTCTTGTGTTGTGCGAAGAAGCAGAAAAACAGCAGACTACCAGCAGCCACTCGGCTGGTAAGCAGAAGACTCCTATACAATATACACCCAGAGGATGGGGAAGAAGTGGTGGTGGAAGAGGTTTTCGACCTCGACCACAACCCAAAAAAATATTGAATAAGTAGATCCCGGAAAGAATGGGAGGATCTACTAGGCTGGATATGATGAAGTGGCAAACCTGGAAGTGGCTAGAAAGAATGTCGAAGTTGTACGAAGACAGGAAAAGGAGAACAGGAGGCAAACAAAGCAATGGCTCGAGATAAAGCGAAGAGATGAAGCTTCCAAACGAGCCTATGAAAAGAAGAAGAAAGCTGAAGAAGAAGAAAGTAAAAGGAAAAGAGTTGATGACTTCGACAGAGCTGAAGAAGAAAGAAGGAGACAGCGAAGGCGATGAAGTGTTGTTGCGAACCCTTCATGTATATTACTTGTGTAAATACATTCATGTAAGTCATCTGTATACTTAGTGAAGTCTTCTGTAGTTTTTCACTTTGTATTTATTCTAGTATCTTAGCATAGATGTATGTATTTTTGGTTTGATAAAAAATGCTCTGATACCAAATGTAAACAGTTGTGTAAAGGACAAGAATGATATGATCAATAAAACGATCTATTCTACGCATAAATTCTTTGTTACTATATTGTTTGTATGTATCTTTGTTGTTTATATTTTGTTGAATGTTTTTAAGTTCTGGCATCATCAAAAAGGGGGAAATTGTTGGGAAATTTATTTTATAGATTTTGATGGATGCCATGTAAAACTTAAACTAGAAAGTTGGCACCCCGTTTTCCTTGTAATTTACATTGTAATAGATAGGGCTTGAAAAGCTAAGTCAAATCGCCTACGCCCGGAAATACAAGAAGTCAATCAAGACGGAGTGAAGACTCGCGAGAGACGGTTGAGCATGGCTAAGAAGAGGAGTCAAGAACTCGATGAAGGTGTATCACTGTGAAAAATTTGTGTGAAGAATTAGTCAACTCAACTCAAGAAGCAAGTCTCAAGTTGAAGTGACAGATGAGTCATCAAATGATTGAAGAAGACTCAAGTCACCCGAGAAAAAGGCAAAGAGCTAAGAGGAGCTAATCGAGATAAATTCGTTGTACGTAAGTCAAGAACTTTACTTAATATAGTAATAACTCCATGTTGTCGGTCTTAAAGTTCTTATCCTAGAAGCATGCAAAAGTAATAAACCAATGGGAAGCATTGCACTTCGTGTCGAACCTGAAAAGCCGAAAATGCATTTAATACGAAGGGTCTACATCTCAAGATTGAAGACCAAGAAAATACAAGCCAACGATCTTAAGTGACTTTTAAAATTAGCCTATCTCTTCAACGGGCAAAATTTCAAAAGTTCACTATAAAAGGCTGAGGAAATTCATTGAGAAAAGGTTACCTTGCACATCCGAGAAATCAAGCATTATTCAAGCTATTAACCTGCAAATACTCTCAAGAATATTCAAGCAAATCCTCAAGCCTGAAACTCGAAAAGAAATCGATCCAACACAAGCTATGAAGGAAAGACAACTTCAAATCTGTTGAAGATGAAACTTTTGAAGAATCAAAAGGGTCTACTTTCCAAGAAAGATTGTAGAAAGGTTCAAGGTCGAACCAAGATCAAGTTATTGGAGGGCTTCATGATCAAATCCAAGAGCTTGAGAAAGTGAGTCAAGTAGCAAAGCAAAGTTGCCCTGTGAAGAAGCTGAGTCGGAAGAGAAGCCAATCGTGTGACTAAGGTTGTCGTAGATTGTTTACCACTTTGTAAACTGATTTGTTACTTAGTGGATTCCTCCAAGAGTTGGAGAAGAGATGATTAGAAGAATTACCCCATCTTCGAACCTCTATAAAAATTAACTGTCATTTATTTTTCAGGACATTTACATTTCTGCATACTTACATTATATCTCATTTGATAAACTCATATTTGCTATCCAACTTATTAATAATCAAGTGCTAAAATCAAGCGTTAAAACAAGTTTAAAACAATTGGATGGTGTTAAGTCTTCCATGATAAAACCAACACAACCAAGTTAAAGTTTAGGTTAAACAACTTAGTTATTCTATCAACAGCTCTATTGAGTCTGTTGAGTGGCTAACTCTGCTGAATAACCTACTTAGTTGTCCCTCAAGGACACAGTTGTTTGAGTTAACTCTGTAATATTTTTAAAAGGACTAAAATCAAAAAATTGGTAAGGTTTATTCAATCCCCCCTTCTAAACCTTACTTACACCCTCTTGGGACCTACACCACCCCTCTCACTTTTTTCTAATCCTATCAAATTGTCGGGCTATCATAGCCCCGACGTTTGGCACCACTTCAGCCCCTGATGCCATACACCAAATGATAAATAATTCATCAACCCTCAATGCCCCTCTACTCTCCTCCCTCGCAAAAATTGTTTCAGCTAAGACTCGTTGAACATATCGAAATATTGGGTTTCGAATACTAGACGCCTTTGAAGTGCCTGGCGTGTAGATTCGTTTCCCAATCATCTTTTTCCAAAACCTATCCTAATAGAACTCCTCGTGCTCCTCCACCCCATACACCGGTGTTTTGTAAATCTCATTTAACTCATCAATTGTTAGTTCCCTTTGTTCATTCCCCAAGCGAAACCTAACTCCCATCAAGTTTCGTTTTCAAACCACCAATTCAAAGCTACTTAAAAATTCAAGTGTTATAATAGAATAAGTAGCCCAATGCCCATTTAGAAATTCATGCCAATCAATTCTACCACACAAAGCTCTGAAATCTTCCAATAAACCTAAATTTGTAAGAGTAGGTTCATCGGGATACCTCGTATTAATCCATGGACGAAAGTATAGTATCATCCATCTAGCCCAGTGGGTTTCATTTGGTAAGATTACATTTGAAGCTTCGGGCTCCTCGATGTCAAAAATTGGTTAATGCTCGGGTTTGGGCTCTTGAGTCGGCTCCCTCCTTCTTCTCGTATTACTCGTTTGAGATTTGTGGAAAATTTGGAGAGATTTGGAGAGTAGTTTGAGTATTTAAGGAGAGAATTTTTGTGGGTTAGGGTTTGTGTAGGAGAAAGTGGGACAAAAAGTGAGAATTTGGGGTAAAAATAGGGGTTATTTGAATATGCCCATTTTTTTTGGGTTTGGGCCACACGGCCGTGTGAGGCCACACGGGCGGGCCGTGTGGCCCTGGGCATTGTGTCTATTGCGTCTTTCCTTGGCCTTTCTTCACACGGCCGTGTGATGGTGGCCGTGTGATGCTAGGCAGTTCGGCCTCTCGCACGGCCTCGCTGTGTGATCTCACACGCCCATGTGGAATTGATTTCGTACTTTTTTTTCTCGATAACCGGGAGTTTGTCGTGACACTTCCTACACAACAACTCAAGAAAACTAAACAAAAATTAAAAATAAAGTTAATAGAAAATAAAAAGTAAAAATTAAAATTGAAGGCGATGAAAATGTACGGAAATAGGAAATAAATTAGGTTGCCTCCCATACAACGCTAAGTTTTACGTCTTCAGCCAGACTTTAGATTTCTAATCACTTTTGCTAAACTTTGTCATTTAAATCTGTGAACTCTCAATGCCATCCATTAGACGAATGGTCTTGCATTGCTCCCATGATCGCAGATTCGATCAAGACGCTTGGGAATTTTCCTTTTGATCTTTGGCCTCCCACAGTAGTTGCGATATGGGCTACTTGTGTTTTCAGAGATTTCAGTCTTGCGTTTACGTTCGTGTTTAGCTGAGTGACCTGTTCTTCTATCTAGTCTATCTTGGCTTCATCTTTGTCAAGTCTTGCCCTTGTCTCTCCGATAAACGAGGATATCATCTCTTCAACAGATGTTTTCTTTTCACTTGACTCCACTCTGCCCAGATTACCCATGTTATATCCCTGAGGTGGTTGCGAGAATATTTTTATTGTTAGGATAAGAGAAATTTTCATGGTTTCGCAACCCTGGATGGTAGTAGTTGGGTATCTGATTATTTCTGTAATTGTTGTTGAAGTTCATTTGCTGACCCACAAAGTTTGCTTCTTCTTCAACAACAACATGATCTCTTGGAGTCACTTGATGTATCCCATCCAATTTCATATTCAACATGGATACATGTTCTGTGAGCATGGCGATCTTCTCATCCTGAACTTCTGCCACTCGTCGGACAAGAGACCTCTCAGATGGCCATTGGTAATCGTTGTTCGCCATCTCTTCTAACAAGTCTAATGCCTCCTCAGGATATTTCCCTAGTAGTGCATCCTCAGATGCAACATCTATAATTGTTCTTATTGCCACTCAAACTATTATAGAAGTATTGTACCTGTTGGTAGTCGGGATACCCGTGTTGAGGGCACTTCCTTAGCAATTCCTCGAATCTATCCCATGCTTCATATAGTGGCTCAACATCTAATTGCCTAAATGGGGCGATCTCGGATTTCGATTGCGCATGTCTATTTTACCTGGGGAAAAGTATTTGGCTAGAAACCGCTGACTTAACCTAACCTAATTTGCTGCTGGTGGTGTTAAAGAGCATAAACATCCCTTAGCCTTATTGCGTAGAGAAAATGCGAAAAGTGGCATCGGATGGTATCCTCGGGAACACCATTCATTTTAACAATATCACAAATTTCTAAAAAGTGCGCCAGATGCGCGTTTGGATCCTCAATGGCTCTACCACCAAACTGGTTTTGTGACACCATCTAGATCAATGCCGATTTTAGTTTAAAATTATTTACAATGGTCGGCAGACGGGACACACCCCCATAAGTTTGACTTACCTCCGGCTGCAAGTAGTCCCTAACCGCCCTTCTCGCGGGCCTTTCCACACCAAAATTCTGTATTAGACGTCGGCCCCTGATGGGCACTTCTCATTGTTTTTGTTGTCCACTGCCTTCGGATTAGTCCCATCCACCATTGCTTTGGCTCTCTTTCTTAGTTGCTTTGCTGTCTTTTCTGATTTCCAAATCAATGGGTATTGACTGGGTCGATCTGGAACGCGTGATCATGCACTATCTGCACTTAACAAAACAATGTTAGAACTGAATAAAGAAATAAATAAAAATAATAATTTCGACTATTTCAAAAATTTTGAGAAAAAAAATAAAAATATGCTTCAATTAAGATTGAACTAATTATTACTATATCTAAGTAGAAACTAATCAATCCCGGCAACAGTGCCAAAAACTTGTTCGCCAAAAATATTTTGGTTCATACAACTGCAAGTGTACAGTGTAGTTTATAGGATAATGGCAAGCAAGGTCGTATTCCTCAAGGATTGATATTCGAAACACTTAGGCTATAATAACATCGTATTCCAATTTTATTGAAGCGACCGAATATTGAGAAATTTTATCTAAGAAAAATTGAAAATAAAGAAAAATACATTTCCAAACCCCATAAGTATTTTCACCATCTATAGGAGCAACCTTAGGAATATAATATCAACATGTTTCTTCAATAATAAATGTAATTAAAGTTTTAAAAACCAATTCATGCAATTCTATGGGTTCAATTCCTAAATAGTTTATTCCCCTCCGGGGTGGCGCATAAATAGTACATTAATAATAATTGAGGTCTCTCGATCCATCACAACGATTATTAACTCCCAAAAGATCTTTGAATTGAAGTACTCCCCATAAATAGAAGTAGTCTCCCGATACATTACTCTATTTATGTCTGAATTCGATTTTCGTCTTACTAGAACTCATCTCCCGGATTATGGACTAGAAGTATGACATGCAAATTATTGGCCAAATAAAAAGCAATTAAGAATAAGCACTCGAATTCATAAAATAGAAAGCATGAATTAATTAAGAAAATAAATAATCATATTTAACATAAATAAACAATTTTGATTATGCCCCCAAGATCCGAAAGATATGCCAAACATTGATTTGCAAACTCATAGACAAATTCGAATCAACATTATGACAACATATAAGCACAAACAAGAGTTCATAGACATAGAAAGAAAACCCCTTCTTGCCAGGATGGATTCCCCTCCTAAGCCCTCGAAGCTCTTATGCTCCCTAGATGCGAAACTCTTGTGGTGTTCTTCGCAACCTAGCCTTTTGCTCTTAGAAGCTCTTTGATTCCTTCGTTCCTGTCTTATTTGATGTGTTTTCTCTGTATGAAGTGATGATTTTTCATGCAAGCCTTGGGTCCGTTTTATAGATGCTTGGAGAGATCACTTATAGAGTTGGAACGGGAAGCAAACTCTGAAAAATGCGTCAAAACAGAGTCCCACACGGCCGTGTGGTGTTGGACTCAGCCTTCCTTCGCATGCCCGTGTGAGAAGACACGGTCCAGTTGTCGATGCCTTCCCATTCCCACACGGCCGTGTGACTTCACATGGTCCGGCCGTGTGGGCCTGATTTCGTCCTCTGTTTTGCCTTCACACGGTTGTGTGATTTCACACCGGCACTTCCACACGGCCGTGTGACACCATACGATCTGGCCGTGTGAAGTGTTTTTGTCCATTTTTTCTATCGTTTTGATCTTTTCTTTGCATTCGTCAATCTTGGTCGGGCATTCCAACTGATATTTCTTCATTTTAAGCTTCGTTTTCTGCAAGAATTACAAGAATACGCAGTATCATGCCCTTTTAAGGAAACCAAGTAAAGACATAGTAATTATGCGTGCAAATGCATTAAATATATATCATTTTAAGCCCCATAATGCACATATATTTTACACACATCAGTTTTCAATGAATTAGATAAAAAAAATTGAATTGTGTTTCTCATTTCATGTGTTGTTTCTATATTATTAATGTGTTTTGTTATAATACGTGTTGTTTTATGTGTATATTTATTGATTATTTATAAGATTTTGAGTATAAAATTGATTATTTAATGGAGCAGAAATGGTTTTTCACTGAAATTTTAGTAGATGAAACATGTTTAAAACATGTTCGAAACAACATTGAAACAACAATATTAAAAAATCCGGAAAAATTGAAAGAAGCGTAAAAAGTATCCGAAAAAAGGCGGAAGCATACAAATATCCAGAAAAAGGACCAAAAATGTAAAAATGTCTCTTTTTAGGAATATTGGGTATTTTTGTCCTTATCTCTAAAATTTAAGCTTATATATGTCTATCAATAAATTAAATTACCTACACATATGAAGGGAATATTTATTGGTGTGTAGTTTGACACTTGGGCCTTTGGGTACTTTTTAGCCCTTGGGCTTATAAGCTTATTTAGCTGATTTTTATAGGACGTCTTAAACCCATGAACTTAATCATATTTCGACAGGACACTATTAAAACTTTTTTGCTAACCTCTGAAATTTGAATGATTTAGACATAAAAGTGCTTAATTAGATAATTACTAGAATAACACCAGTGTATTACACGAGTTGTGTCCAAAGATAAAATGTTAGTGTCACAAATTTAAAAGATAACAAATTTAAAAAATAGTGTAGATAGAATCATTGATTTTAAATTCAAATATCTATATTTTGAACTAATACAATACTATTTCTCCATAAAAATATCTCTGATAAATTTGTTCAACGTGGACTTTTCCAAACTGCAAACCCTTTATTTTTTGGATAATATTTTTTCTTTTAGAATCTTGATTAAATTTGTTATCTTTTAATTTTGTACATATGAATGTCACATAGATAAATGTGAAGCCGACATGTGGAATTGTGAGAGGATGAGAAGTTTGACAAATATCCAAGATTAATGAGGTGATGACATGTGTCACCTTTGTTTTTCTTTTAGTATATATGGTAGATTGCGCCTTTTTAAAGTCACTAGTCTTTTACACGTGTGATGCACAGAGTGTATATTTACTTTTTGTACTGTTACATGTACATTTTTATTTAGTTCTATGAATTCTATCTCCTGAAGTTTGGGATGAGAATATTTCTGTAGGGAACCATCCCGTTGGTAACCGAATAAAATGGGATGGGGATTTCTTGGTTAATTTGGGGATGTGAGCGGAGATGAGGATTCCTCGCTTCTTTAGAATTGGGGGTGGGACACGGATGACATCTATATCCCCATTCCCCTTCCTATTCCGATTAAATAAAATTGGAATTCTTTGTTCTCATCCTTATTCCCCGAAAATTGTATTTAGCTATTATTAATATTAATTCTGTTTATAATTTTTTATTTTATTAATTTTAAATTTAAACCCTAGATTCTTTATATTTTTACATGTTCTATTTTTTGTTTTACAAATTTGGATTTACTTTATCTATGTTTTTATAAAAACTATTAGTGATTGCAAAAAGTTTAAGATTTCAAAAAGTAATTAAATAAGATAATTAATTTAATTATAAGTCATACGATTGAACAATAAAAAAATAAATTAAAATAACTATAAAAAAATCTTTTAAATATGAATATTTAGTTTATGTGAATATGAATTGTATTTCTTTATCGAACATATTTATCGATAAGAAAGTAAAAGTTTGAAAAACGTTTTAACTGTCCAATGTTGAATATTTTTTACTACCCAAATGTTGAATATTTTAATAAATTGTATTTTCAATACAATCAACAATAAAGTCATTTCAAATTCCAATATTTTTGGGGGTTTAGGAAGCTGAACAATTATCAAAATTATAAAAGGAATTAAGTAAAAACCATGCTTTATATTTAGCAACACAGTTTTAAGGAAAATAAAATATTTCAAAAATACAAAACTATTATTTTATATACATACATATATCAAAAAATTATCAAACAGACAATTCATATCCAATTCCAAATGTACAACTTTGAAACTTGAATATCAAAATCCATTAATAAATATTAAAATTATGTTAATATATAAAAAATAATATTCTATATATAAAATACTATTATGAGTATAATTTCATATTAAATAAATCTTAATTTTCTTCTTACATATATATGTATAATGCTATCATGTTATGTATGGATATACGTGACATATAAATTTTGTATTTTGAGATATTTTTTCTTCAAGTAAAATAAGTATTTTTAATTGAATATTTAATATAATTCTATATAATTATTAAGAAATGGCTAAGACCAAATAATAACTATTACATATATCACACATATCCAAAATACATGAATATACAAATATATGTTAAATAGCACGAATACATAGGTTTTAAAGCCCATTACAAATTACAAAATAATGAATAAATATTTCTTATTATTTATTATATTTTTATTATTTAGATATGCAATCTGGGTGTCAAACTGAAGATCGTAAAATAATAATTAATGTGATATATTATATGTAAAATATGGATAAAAAACGAAAAAACCTATTAGTATTTTTAAAATAAATATAATAATTAATGCAGTACACACACATTTGGAAAACTAACTTTACATAAATCTATTTTTTATATCATTTTAAAAAGTGTTTATTTAAATAAATTGACTACCAAAAATAATGAAATGCCAAATATTTATCAATTCTTGTTTTTGCACATAACTTTATGGTTTAGTCTCCTGTCAAATCGTCTAATGGATCTAATTCGTTGGACGGATCCAAATACACGGCCTACAGTCAATCCACCTATTGAACCGTGCAACCACTAGCACCACAATAACAACATCCACTAATCACTGCTAATACTTTTTAGAAGAGATACTAATACTTTTTGGGAGAACTACTAATACATTTTAAGGAGAAATACTAATACTTTTGGAAAAACCCAATATTTTTCATGAGGATTACTAAAAAAACTATTCAAGGGGTTACTAATACTTTTCCAGGGGTTTACTAATTATTTTTCAAGGGATTTGCTAAAACTTTTCAAGGGAAAAACTAATACTTATGATGGTTTGCTAATTTTAGGTCACTTCCTAGTGCCTAATACTTTTCAAGGAGACAATTAATACATTTTAGGTGGATTACTAGTACTTTTGAGGCAAAAAATCAATACTTTTTAGGAAGGCTACTAAAAATATTGTTCAAATGGATTACTAATACTTTTCAGATGTACTATTAATACTTTTTAAGGGAAAACCTATTTTTTTTAAGGCCTAATATTACAAAAATGCCACCAATCCGGAGATTATGTGGTACCGCCTAAAATATTACAAAAATACCATCGATGCATGAAATTACCAATACCAATACTTCTTAGAAACTATAACCATTAAGGATAAACTTTTGGCCTTAAGGTCAATTACGAATACTTCTTAGAAACTAATTTCCGTCACATGTTTTTTACTTTCCAACAAAACAAGTACTAATTTTTGAATTTATGGATGTAATTCCAAATTATAGTATTATAAAAAAATAAAAATAAATGGATAATTAGTTAAGTTTATTTCCAAATTTGGCCCTTTCACTTGTCCTCACTTCCAAAGCTCTCCCTTTATATATAAGCAGTTTAACGTTGGTTTGTTTCCTCAAAAATCATCCACTTCCCATATATTTCTCTCCCAAAAATCGCACTTGTTCGAATTTCACCAAAAGTTCATCCTGCAAAAATCACATGTTAGATGTGAAAACTGTAGCGATGGATTGTTGTGAAGACCCAATGGCAATGGGTCGGGTTGTTTGCCCCAAGCCCCGTCGGGCCAATGTGAATAGTTCTTCCATGGTGCCCTTGAGATTTCACATACGGTAAATTCGCTTTTGTTTTCTTTTGTTTTTTTTAATCGATTTTTCTAGGCATAAATGTTGTTTTGTTCAATTTGAAAATGCGGTTTAGTTTATTAATCTATCCCCTTTCAATGGAACAGTAATGATGCTGAGTCGAAATCCGGTGCTGAATTGCTTGGCCTAATCCTTAAGGTAGATTACTATATTTCCTTTTCATAATTTGTTGATGAGTTTAATTGATGTGATTTGAGTACTTAATTGAACGTGATAATGTGATCGAGTTTGATGAGCTTTTGTTTTTTCTTTTTTCGATGGTTAATCGTGTTTGGTGATTTTTTTTTTGTGGTTTTATGGATTTATTGGTTTATTCTTGCATTTATGTATGTAAAGGCGTGTGTATCCCTGCGCGGATGTGGATTAAAATCCTATGATATCACTGCATGATGTTGGTGCTTTCTTCTTCTTCTTCATCATCTTCTTCTTTTTCTTTTTTTTTTCCTTTTTTTGGTTTTTTGTTTTTTGACAATTTTTTAAGCATTGTTCTTAGTCCATAAATTTATGAATGCTAATTGTTCACTAAGTGTTAAGTTGTCAAACTGTTTGTGAAAGAACTTGAAATGCTGGCCATAAATGAATTCTTATTCATTGGTAAAAAACTGCTTGGTTTGGGAACTTGCTTTTGTTGGTTGCTTTGTGCTTCTGATGAATTTTTTTTTAAGTTATAAATTATGTTAGTCAAACGCCGTCTTCTTTGTTTTCTGCTTGGAATTTGGTGACTAGTTTGTGACATTCTCCTCCATTTCGCGGTGGTGGTGTTTAGGAGTTATTATGTGTTTTACTCCTTGTAAGTTTGATGTCCGAACATAGCATATGTTGATCACGCGAGCCCCTTTATAAAGTTGCATTCGCTTGTGAAATCTTCGATAGCATAAATTGGGCTCTCTATAAATACTACAGGAAGCTTAGAAATATTAATCTGCCTTGGAATTCAGAATAGATAATTCAGTCTTGTCAGAGGAATAAATATAGCTGCAAGCATTTAGTACGAGATGTTTTCCATGCTAAAAAGTTGCTGATCCATTTGTTATTTCCAAAGAGAAGCCGAAACACTGGAAGAACCACAGCAGACAGTTTTCAGCACTGATAATTGTTAATCATTTGAGCAAGATCACATTTAGCTTAATTAGTTTCAACAAATTTACTCTAGTTCTAGCTTTCATCTAGAAATTCAATTTACTCTCTTGCTAAATATCTTAAGTTAAAACCTCAGAGCCGAGTTGTGTAAAATACAGAAATTTGGATCTCCTGATGGAGCTACATTTAGAAGGCGAAAATTAGATTAAAATTGACACAATTCACTTCCGTCAAGTGCTATCCTGCCAGTAGTTGTGGCTTTGATGTATAGGAAGACTAGCTATATAAGTGAATTATATTACACAGGCAGAGATTCCTCATTAGTCAATCTCTTCCTATTTTATTGAGCACAATATTCTAATGTTCTCTCTTTTCTTACAGGAGGATTTTCAATCATCGCCCCCATTTTTTTCTTCGGATCTCCTCCATGCAGAACCCAAAATCCTGTAGTACAAGATGCACATTTCGGGGCTGAAAAGCTAACCTTCATACATAACTCCCCTTCAGATTCAGCTTCACCACGATCGGCTCATGCCAGAGAACAGTTGGGGAAGAAACAAGCAGTCGTAAGAATCGAAGGCTTCGATTGCCCAAATCACCGTGCTGTTGCCACGGCATAGAATTCATTAACTGTATAGAAATAAGAACTTTTGATGTCTTTAAGAGAGAGGGGGTGTGTGGGGTTGGGGGTGGAAAAAGCAATTGCAACCTAAAGAAGTAATTAGCGTTGAGAATTGCGATGGAGATTATTTTAGAGGAAAATCTTGTTGATATAATTGTACATAGGCAAATTTGTGTTGTAGCTGACCGAAGAACACGAAGTTGGAACCTTTTGATGCCTTTTTTTGTCGAGTTAAAGGTAATTTTGTGAGAAAAATTGTAGAGTTTATCTGTAAATCGTGTTCGAGCTTCAAAAAATATCTCGAGATACCTTTGGTTTTTTCTCCCTTCATGTAAATGCTATTGAATATCTTACTCTTTTTATGCTTTCTTGAGATTATTTGTTGGTGTAATTTACAGTATCATTTGTGATTATAGAGTGTATTAGCTATTCGGCATAAAAGTTTACATCAGCATCAAGGTGCTACAACAATAGGAGGTTTCTATTTTTTTTTTGTCTTTTGCTTCCTTTATATGTTTTTTTTTTCCATTATCATCCTCATTGTTGTGTTAATGAGCATTTTGTGAATTACTTGGTATCTGAAACTTTTGGGTAGGCCCGACCAAATGGAACCGGAACCGAAGGAGGAACCGGGACCGGAACCATGGTCAACGGTTCCAAGCATTTTGTGAATGACTTGGTATCTGAAACTTTTGGGTAGGCCCGACCAAACGGAACCGGAACCAAAGGAGGAACCGGAACCGGAACCGTGGTCAACGGTTCTTTGGAACCGTGAAGGAACCGGTCTTTATCGGTTCGGTTCGGTTCCTCCTTTGAAGAACCGTGGAACCGCCGGTTCCACGGTTTTGGTTCCAACAAATATAATTAACACGGTTCCAACAAATATAATTAACTTTATAATGAATATAATTTAAAATTTAAGGGAGAAATGAGTCAACAAAAAATAACACCTACACCTACTACAAGAAATACTGGTAAAAAACGTAAACAAACTATGTGGGCTTTGATTCCACTATATCCTAAGAGGATACGTAGACAACTTAATATTAATTATTCATATTAATTATTAATATTATGTTCAAGCCCATTTTTTTTCCTTTTTTTTGTTCTATTTAATTTAAAGTCTTCAAATAATCTAAAATAATATTCTAATTTTGGTATTGAATTATATTGTGTTATATTTAAAACAAAAAATATTAATTTTATTTTTGAAAAAAAAATAAAAATAAAAAGGAAGATGGTTCCACGGTTCCAGAACCGAAATGGAACCCAGAACCGGCGGTTCTGGAACCATCTTGGAACCGTCTTTTCAAGGTTCTGGTTCCGGTTCCATATTATTTGAAACCGGAACCGTGGACAGGCCTCCTTTTGGGGTATGTTGATGTTATTGCTAATCTTTCGTTGGAACTTTACTTTTAAGATAATCCCTTTGTAAATTATCTGGTTAAGTTTAAGAAAAAAGGAAGGCAAAATTGTTTCCGAGTGGAAATATTTGAATTGCATAAGAAATGCCATCAGTAACATGGAAATATGAAATGGTGGTTTATTTGATAAAAGGATTGCTTTATAAATTATAATTACACCATAGACATGACGTGATTCAATTAGACCTGATATTTTGAACCTCAGTTTTAACACCTTTGAAATAAAAATGAAACACCACAAAACTACAACACAACTTTAATGGTTTCATTAAAAAAAACAAATTTTATTAGAACATCTGGTACAATTGTTAGGAAAAACAAATGCCAAATGCAGCAAAAGTGAACCTTAAAAAAACAAAAAGAATAACAGAACAAAATCAAAAAATTTGAAAAACAGATACAATGTGACTCCCTCATGGGGTTAGTCTAAGTCGACAAATTTAGAAACCCGGTGGCTTGTAGGTAATGAAACTGATGGATTGAACTTGGTGAACATTGTCGAACCCAATGATTCTGATGAATCCATTGGGGTAAGCCTTCTTGGCCTCCTCAAGCTCCACCAACACTTGGGCCGAGTCGGTGCACCCAAATATGGGCAATTTCCACATTATCCAGTAACGTCCATCGTAATATCCTGGTGAGGCGTGGTTCTGATGGTACACGAATCCATGCTAAAAAAAAATATGTAAGTATATAAAGAAAAATTGTGCAAACAAAATGCACTCATTAATTTAATCTGGATTAAGGTTTAAAAAAAAAAAAAAAAAAATCTCAAGCTCGAATTCAATGCAAGGAATCCATTTGGAGCAAAGAAGGTAGTCAATTTCCTTGCCAATTGCTCTTGGGTTATATCAGGAAGGTAGGAAAGAGTCTTGTACTCCTTCAGATCTACTGTGGGCCACACCGACATTCCAAATATTTTTATTAAATAAATACTTTAACTTTAACCTAACTAAAAAAACCCAGTTATCTTTAAAATTACAAATACCCCTCGCCATTAGTTTTTATTTCACAAATTTAACATATTGAATACAAACGACATTGGGTTTTTTAACAATTTATTGTAGATGGGGGAAATTATTATACAATTATAGTGGAAATTGGGGATTTAAAAATATAGAGTTGGTCGTTGATGGAACTAACGACTAAAGCTTAGTCGTAATTCGCATCAACTATTTTGGATTGAATTTTATATTTTTTAAAAAAACTTAATGCGATCGTTACTTGAAGTAACGATCGAAATTTTAAACTTTTTTAAATTTGTAATCTGATCGTTACTTACGAAGAACGATTTGAAAAGGAAAATTTAGAAAAAATGAGATGTTTGTGGGGATTTTGGGAGACTAATTGAAAAAATGAATCTTGCTCTACTCCCCCCACCTCTGTCAAACGAAAACTCCAATTGTCCCATCATGATCTCGACCCTACCCCTGTTGAGCTAGACGGAAAAAAAAAGCAAAACTAAACGATACCTCTCCCTTGTCTAATTGTGAACCTATGGAGGTAATAACTGAACTTGAACAACGTCAGTGAGGCTATGCACGCATGCCAACCCCGCCAATCCCAATGAATCTCATAAGTGGAATGTCGAGGTTGGGGAACCTCGAAGCGATTCAGAACTCCGCAATATTATTCGCGCAAAATCCCCAAACTTGGTCTTCCTCTCGTGAAACAAAAAGCAACAATTCCGATTTCGAACGATTGAAGAACTCTCTTGGCTATTTTGGTTTTTCTTTCGCGTCTATAGACGCTTTCGGTGGACTCGCATTATTATGGCAAAACATATCACGGTCTCTTTGCGGGGCTATAAAGTAACTATCGACGTTGATGTCACGTTTGCCTCCTCTCAGTTTCGCCTCACAGGTATTTACGGCTAACCAATCCTTGCGACAAAACTTACGGAGAAATTTTCGTAACCTCTTTTCCCGTTGAATACCCGTGGATTTGCGTGGGAGATTTCAATGAAGTCTGAAACAAAGTGAATTCTCGGGTATTAGACCACGCGGCGCCTTGGCAAATCAACTTATTCCGGGATGCTATCGCGCTTGTGACTTAATGGATATGGGGTATTGTGGCCAAAAATTTACTTGGCATCGCTTGCATGTTCATCCTTTCACTCAGAGAGGTCGCCTCATGCAGACAGTGTCTTTGTAACTCGAGTTTTCTCCGCCTATTTCCTCGCCACAAAGTTCGCGCATTCCCTACGTACACTTATGATCATGCTTTCTTACTCACTCAGTTCTCTCCACTCCACAACCCATATTCTCACATGAATAAACAACGCCTCGCCGCTTTGAGTCCTATTGGGTTAAATCGACGGATTGCGAAAACATTATTCGAAAACATTGGAACTCTACCTTAGGGTGACGTCGATAGTAAAATGCGCACATGTCTATCGAACTTGGTGACTTGGAACAAATCTATCTATGGTAATCTAACGGGAAAATCGATGATCTTAAATGTGAAATCACCTCATTGGAAGTCGGCACCATAATCAAAGCAGAAAAATTGCGCCTCCAAGAGCTCCATAGTTCGCTCGATTCTCTTCTTGAGATAAATGATATAAAGGGGAAACAACGTGCAAAAGCGCATTGGTACAAAAATGGTGATCGTAATACATCCTACTTCCACGCCCATGCATCCAAGAGACAAAAGACAAATTATATTTCATCCCTTAAAGATAGCATGGGGGCGTACACACACAGACATCACCAATATTGGAAATATTATCTTTGAATATTTCCATGATATTTTCTCTATGGTATCACCATTACCATATGACATCTCGCAGCCTTAACCAGAGTACGGCCTAAATTAAACGATGAAATGAGGGATAGCCTAACGGGCCTGTTCACGAAGTTGAGATCGCCAAAGTCGTGAAACACATGCATCCTTTCAAGTCACACCGACCGATGTTATGAGTCCAATTTTCTTTCAAAAATATTGGTCAATTATTGGTAAGGATGTCACACACTCTGTTCTTAAATTTCTTAACAATAGACGAGTTTCACCGATTTGAATGCCACTAACATTGTTCTTATTCCTAAAATAAAAGACCCGGACCTTGTATCCCATTTTCGGCCGATTAGCTTGTGTAATGGTATCTCTGATCAGTGCGTCTAAACCTATCACAAATAGAGTCCGACCCTTATTAAATGATATTATTTCCGAAACTCAATCTTCTTTTATTAAGGGCCATCTCATAATCGATAATATTTAATCGCCTATGAAATCCATCACTCAATGAAAATTCGGAAAAGCTGGAAAGACGGGTCTCATGTCCATCAAACTCGATATGAGTAAAGCTTTTGACCGAGTCGAATGGTCTTTTGTTTTTTTTGTTCCAAAATCCCGGGTTTCCCAAACTCTTTTATTGAACTTATTCGCTCATGTATCACCTCCTCGCCCTTTTCGTTTCTTTTAAATGGTGCCCAAGTCGGCAAAAGTCTTACCCCAGTGTGGTATCCGCCAAGGAGATCCCATGTCCCCCTATATCTTTATCCTCTGTGCGGAAGTATTTTCCTTGATTTTGCGGGACTTACAGCCGCAGGAAAATTATGGCATAAAAGTAACTACATCGGTGCCGAGTATCTCACACCTCTTCTTTCTTTTTGATGACACATTATTATTTGGGAAAGCTACGATCCAGGAAGCAAAAAATCTCAAATATGGCATCAACTATTCGAGCGGGCTTCCGGCCAAAGGATAAATTTTGAAAAATCGGGATCCGGTTCAGCCCAAATACGCTGACTACCATAGCCCAACAAATCTCTCATATTCTTGGTATCCCCATAGTGTTATCTCATGGAAAATATCTCGAGTTACACTCGGTGATTGGGCGAAATAAACAGGAGATCTTATCGTCTATTCAAGATCGAGTTTGGAAGCGGATTCGGGGTGGAAAGAAAAACATTATCTCAAGTCGGCCGTGTGATTCTTATCAAATCCGTTATTCAATCTAGTCCGACATATGCTATGACGTGCTTTAAGCTTCCGGATGCTATCCTTGAAAAAATACAATCTATGATTGCGAATTATCTTTGGAGTGGTTCGGCGCAGATCGAGAAAAAAATACACGGCTTGCTTGGAATAAGCTTGCTTGCCAAAAAACTTGTAGAGGCGGGTTTTCGACACCTTCGAGCTTTTAACCTTGCGCTTCTCGCAAAACAAGCATGGTGACTCCTACCCAACCGTCATCACTACTCTCAAGTTTTATGCGGGCAAAATACTATCCTCGAAAAATTTCGGAATGCTAATATAGGGTCTAGACCTTCATGGAGTTGGAGAAGTATTTTCGAATGTAGACAAGTTGTTTTTAAGGAGCTCGAAAACTTATTCGCTCGGGCCGTCGAACGAATATTTGGCATGACCCCGGATACCTCGACATATTCTCATCGACCTGCTTCGATGGATATTAACTATGTCTTTGATCTCATTGATTCGAATAATTCGTGTTGGAAAGCGAGAATTAGTGCAATCCCTCTTCATTCAATCAAGCCTCTTTAATATTCTCTATTCCTATGGTGATTGTCAATTTGATGACTTATGGTGTTGGAATTTCTCACGCCATGGAAAATTCACAGTTAAATCCGCATATTACCTAGTCGCATCAACAGCTACCCTGTTTCCACATTTGCAATTGGCTGCAACTTCGAACTCTTCGCCGAATCTAATTTGGAAAGCCATTTGGAAAATTTGTGCCCCACCTCGTTTCAAGCTCTTCATATGGCGATGTGTCTCTGCAGCAATCCCCACTAATGAGTTACTCGCTCGACACCATATCATAAGCTCGGAGCCATGCTCGTTTTTCTCTACGGCTGATTGCGACTCAATGCACATATTTTTTCATTGCCATTTTTCTCGGACAGTGTGGCGCCTCTCGGGGCTTGTTGAACATATTTCAGATTTTGTGCAGCCCTCTTTCTCATTTTGGATTAACGAAGTCCTTCTTCATTCACCCCCTCGCTTATGCAGCCTATTTGTGGTGATCTGCGTTGTACTATGGTTTCACGAGAAACAAGAAAAATTCAAAAAATATTACACCGGAACCTTTCTCAATCGTAGCAGTGGCAAACTCTATTCTTGAGGACTTTGATCGAGTCGAAGGTAGGCCTGAGATTCCTTCTCCACTCCTTGACTCACCACTGTTCTCTCACCCCACCGCATGCTTTCGATATTTCTTTGACGGAGCGGTTTCACCACAAGCCTCATGCGCGGGGATCGGGCATCGCCCTCTTCAACCCCGTCGGTGATTTTATAAAGGGATTCTCAAAAAGATCAACGGGATTTTTACACTCGAAATTGTTGAGTTTTATGCTCTCCATGAAGCCTTAATTTTTGCAAGACGACTCGCGTGTCGAATTTCTCTATATTTGGTGATCTTTGCCTCGGTAATCCTTGCAAAGCAAATGGAGAGTCTTCACCCCATCGTGCCCTGGGGCTTCTTGATGACATTCATTCCCTCAAGTCTTCAATTTTACCTCTTGGCATTTTTGGCTTAGGCGCGACTCAAATTATGTTGCTCATAGACTAGCGTTTTATGCTAAAAATATGTTAGAAATCACGATCACTCCCGGGATTACCTCCGGACCCCCTCTGTCAATCGTTGTTGGACGATTTCAAAGACCTTTAAATGAAATCTGCATTTTCCTTTTCAAAAAAATTGAAAAAATGGATCCGCTAGTGCTTTTTGAAGTGGACCCACTAGTGTTTTTCCCTTTCTTAAGCTTCTCCGGGCGATGGCGCAGGATAATGGTACTTGATTGGCATGTGTTTTGTATGTATTTTGGGCTTTATTTTGGCTAGAGTGTTGCTATGCATGCATTACATGAGTAAATAGGGCTTTATTTCTGTTTTGTGAAAAAGGTATTACGCTTTGCTCGTTTTGTAGGAATTTGTTGATAATTGTAGCATTTTGGCAATAATTGAGCATTGCGATAAAGAACCGCCAATACTTGACATAATGTACGAAGTTTGGAGTTGAATCGGGAAGAAGTCGACGAACCGAGCGAGAAACGAAAGAAAATGAGAAAATATCAAGTCTAGCAGCGCGCATGGGCGGGCCGTGCGCCCCTAGACGGCCCGTGCGCTAACCCAAGACAACCCTCAAGTTTCAACTATACGCATGGGCTGGTCATGCGCTAGGCGCATGGCCCGTGCATCCTTGATGATTTGAAAGTTTCGTGGCACCTAGCACGGTCGGGCGTCACAGGCGCACGGCCCATGTGCTTTGTGTGCGGGAAAATAGAGTCGACATGTTTCAAACTAGGTTTCGACCCGAACGAAGTACAAATACAGACGGGGTGGCCACAAATAAGGACACACTGATTTTTGCCTTAGAAAGAAGAGAAAAGAGCAATCCTCCATCGGAGAATTGGAGAGATCGATCAAGACCGCAACCACACCCTCGAGGATTGAAGATAGATCAAGAGATTGTCAACATCCCCGAGTTCACTCATTCTATAGTATTTTTGTTTTCAATTAGTTAGACATGAACATGAATAATTTGTCTATGGATTATTTATTTTCTATGTCCGGCTAAACTTCTTGTGATTCCCGGTTTGGGAGTAGGTTAATGGATACTTTTATTTGATGATTAATTGCAATTGAAGTTAATGTTTTCCAACCCTATTCAAGTACTTTGCTTTAATTCTTATTTTATCAAAATGTGATTGGTTTAACTTGTTGGATGTATTGATTCATAATTCTAATCGATGAGTTTCAATACTAGATCTATGAGTACTTGGCATGAATATCTTGCATGATTGAGAAGTCTGTGAATATTCGTGAGGATTTATAATCTTTTGAGTTTTTGGGAGTTGGATATCTCATGTTGAGTAGAGATGCTAGCATAGATATTCCAATCAACACTTTTACATGCATCTCGAGAAAGATGGTAAATTACTTTGGTGATCGTTCTATAGGGAAGAATACGTTTAACTTTGGTTTGATTAATCGATAAAGAAGTAGGATATTAATCGAAACCATAACCCAGGAATCCATTCATCTACTTGATCTTTCAATCCACACTTTACTTTGTTTCTTTTAGGATAAATTTATGCTTTAGTTAATAAAACCAATTCATCCAATTTCGATCGCGGATAAAAATAAGGCTATTACAATCCAAGATTTTAGTACAATAATTTATTAGTCCCTCGTGGATTCGACCTTGCTAACCCTATTCTATAAAGCGCACCATACACTTGCGGTGAAGCTAAAAATAAGGCGAACAAGTTTTTGGCGCCGTTCTTGGGACTAATTAAATTTTTATTACTAATATTGCGATAAATAGAATTATTTTTAATTTAGATATTTTTCTTTCTTTTTATTTTGTTTTTTAACTTTACTTCTCTGTGTTTGACTTGTTTTCTTTAGTTGGTTCGGGTAGTGAATGAACACTCGCTCGAAGCAAGGAGAATTAAGCACCGTTCATACCGGAGGTTGGGGCTTTTGCTAGGCGAATTAGTGAAGCTACTAAACAGCAGAAAGACAAAGCAAGAACAAGCTATGGCAGGCGTAGAAGATAACAAAGAGAGGCAATAACGGGGGTCGACAATGGAGGTAACAATAGGGTCAACGTCGAGTTACCAATACCAGAGGTTCCGTGATCCAGCGAAAGCGATTCGTGATTACTTTCGCCCACGGACCAATCACAACTATGGTGGAATTGCCAATGTCCCAATCAATGCGAATAACTTTGAGTGAAGCCAACATCTCGATGGTGCACGAGAATCGATTTGGGGTTTCGTCGAAGATCCCAATTTTCATCTTGCGAACATCATAAAGATTTGCAAGACAATCAAGATGAATGGGGTGATGATGATGCTATACGTCTTCGCCTATTCCCTTTCTCTTTAAGGGATAAGGCTAGAAATCGGCTAGGCACCCTAACTCGGGGAAGTGTGAACAACTGGGATGAGCCGAGTCGAGGTTTTTGTTTAAATACTTCCCACCACGTAAGACACTCTGAGATCAAAAGCGAGATCACTCGGTTCAGCGGTTTGACTCACGAGCCCTTGTATGAGGCCCGAGAGAGATTCCGGGATTTATTGAGGAGGTGCCCGCAACACGGATTTCCGAGGATCGGCAGCTCGCTTCTTTTACAATGGCTTGATGGGACAGACTAGGTCGTTTGTAGATGCCGCAACAGAGGCGCTCTACTTGCAAGATTTCGAGAAGATGCATTCAACTTGTTGGAGGAGATGGCCATGAACACTATCGGTGGCCCTCCGAGATGACTAATGTGAAAAGGGTGGCGGTTACCGATTCGGACTCCATTAAGGATTTGACAACTCGGATGATTTGTATTGACAAATCGGTTGAGTGCATTGACAAAGGCAAATGAAGGAAACGCGGGTGCAAGTAATGGGGAGTTCCTCTAAATCGATGGAGGAAGTAAATTATGTTAATAACCGAATTTCAACAATTTCGGAACAATCGACTCCCACTCATTATCATCCAGGGTTTGAGGAACCACGAGAACTTCTCCTACGCAAAAACGGAAAATGTGATGCAACCACCACCAGGGTTTAATGTGACAAACGGTGTCATAAATCGAGGCTAAGCCAACTATGGAGGATATTTTCACCTTGTTTATGAGTGAGACGAGGAACATATTCAATAAGGATGAGACGAAGCTAGATAAAATCGAAAACCATGTTACACAATTGGCCAACACTATGGGGTCCCAAATGAAAAATCTTGAAACCCAAATTGGCCAATTAGCTACGATTATTGATGGGCGTCGAGAAAGGCCAATTTCCGAGCAACACCGAGGTTAATCCAAAGGAGCGGTGTAAAGCCATTCATCCGAGGAGTGGAACGGAATATGAGGGGCCAAATATACCAGAAAATACTGAAGAAGTAGGGGAGCACAACACGTGCTCCCTTCAGAAGCGGCGCGATTATTGCTCCGGAAGATCTCAAATCAAGCAAATGGCGATGTTGAGGCCGAGGAAGGAGTTGAGGATCATCTTGCTGAACAAAAAGGGGCTGAGAAGCTTAAATCTTCTTCTAACCCTGATATTTCTAAACTTAATGTTCCCCTTCCTTTTCCCCAACGTTTTCAAAAGAAAAAGTTAGATTCGCAATTTGCTAAATTTTTGGATATATTTAAGAAAGCGCATATTAACATTCTTTTTGCGGACGCATTGGAGCGGATGCCCAATTACGCTAATTTTTAAGGATGTTATGTCAAAGAAGAGAAAGATGATTGGTTTCGAGATAGTCAATCGTGAGGAAGAATGCAAAGTCTGCAATAATCCGGAGGAAACTACCACAGAAACTAAAAGATCCAGGGAGTTTCACTATCCCTTGTGCTATTGGTGATGTTTTCTTTAAGAAAGCACTTTGTGATTTAGGAGCGAGTATTAACTTGATGCCTTTGTCCATTTTTAGGCAACTTGGATTAGGAGAGGTGAAGTCATCTACGGTCACCTTACAACTTGCGGACCGATCACTCATGTATCCAAAGATAATCATCGAGCATGTGCTTGTCAAAGTAGATAAATTTATATTCCCTATGGATTTTTTGGTACTGGATATGGAGGAGGACAAAGACGTCCCTTTGATACTTGGGCGTCCATTCCTAGCTATTGGGAAGGCCTTGATAGATGTGCAAAAGAGAGAGCTCACATTACGGGTTAATGATGAGCATGTTTTATTTACTATCTATAAGGCACTTCAATTTCATGATGGTGTTGAAAGTTGTAGTTTCATAGACGTAGTTGAATCTTGCATTGATGAGTATGCAGATCATACATTGTTTAAGGATAATTTAGAGTTTGGTTTGACACATTCGTGTTCAACATCAAACATGATGATTGATTATGATAACTAAGACTTGTATGATTGCGATTGTGCTTTAGATAATATGCATGAGCTACCGAGAAGCGCGAGAGGCCCGCATAAGCGAGAAAAATACGCGGGAGTCCGTTCTCTGAGAGGTGCATGACCCGTCTTCTGAGCACGCCTGTGTCGTGCGCATGGCCGCGAGGAGAAGATGAAAAACACGAAGGAGCACGGGCAACCCGTGCGCATGGTCAAAGAAAAAGACGAGAAACCTGGAAGGAAGCACGACTGTGCATTTGAGCACGGGCTGCCCGTGCGTAAGGTCAAAGAAAAGGAGCATTACCTGAAGAGAGCATGGCCCGCGGCGTCCGAGCACGGGCGGACTACGCGTCAATCCGAGGAGCCCACTTCAAACCCAAAACTCAAACCCTTGCCCGAACATCTCAAATATGCATTCCTTGGAGCAAATAACACGAATCCGTAATCGTATCATCCCTTTTAACTTCGGTTCAACTCGATAAATTGCTTAGGGTGTTAAGAGAACATAAGTCGGCGATAGGTTGGTCAATCTCGATTTAAAAGGCATCATCCATCGATTGTAATGCATAAAATTAGAATGGAAGATGTCTATAAAAACCCTCGATGTAAAATCAAAGAAGACCCTATAATACAAGAGGTCGTTAGAAAAGAGGTTTTAAAATGGTTAGATGCCTAGGAATCATTTATGCTATTTACGATAGTTCTTGGGGAAGTCCGGTACAAGTGGTACCAAAGAAAAGGGGGATATTTGTAGTTAGAAACGAAAGTGATGAGCTTATTGCAACTAGAATAGTTCTTGGGTCGCGTATTTGCATTGATTATAGGAAATTGAATGATGCTACTCGTAAAGATCACTTTCCCATTCCCTTTATTGATATGATGTTAGATCGCTTGGCGAGATATGATTACTATTGTTTTTCGATGGTTATTAGGGTACCCGGATCATTATTGCCGGAAGACCAAGAGAAGACAACATTTACATGCCCTTATGGAACATTTGCATTTCGCGAGAATGCCATTCGGACTATGTAATGCACCGTGACTTTTCGGCCATGCCATTGTGTGAAATTTCGGCACTTCAAGACGGCAGCCCGTGCGCCGAGCGCACTGACCCCGTGCGATCCCAGGTTTTTATTTTGAAAGTTTAGCACCCGTCACGGCGGCTCGTGCGCTAGGCGCATGGCCCGTGCGTGGGTTGGGAGAACCAGATTAAGTCGCGTAGGGGTCAATTTTTTCACACAATCTTTCTCTCTCTCGCACGACCTTACTCAAGCAAGAACCCTTCTCAAAATTTTTGATTAATCACTTTGATTTCTTTGCCAAATCATTTCCCACACTACTCACACAAGAATTACACTCTTAAAACTTGCTTTGAAGGAGGATTTGAGTAGAAGGAGCACCTAGGGTTTCAATTTTCGCCTCTTTCCAAATTTTCGAGATTTAAGTTATGAACTTTACTTTTTGTTTTGAATTTCTTGAAGATTATGGATTAGAGTTCTTATATGGTGCATGTTTGATGAATTTGCCATGATTTAGCTTGATTTTTCTATTGGGCATTTTATCGAACACCTTGTGGGTTGTTGAATTAGGATATTTGTGGTTGATTGTTTGATGAATTGTACATGAGCTTGATTATTTAGGGTGTTAGTATTTCGGGATTCTCTGCGATTATATTGTTATTTGGGCTTGGAAGCTTAATTGTTGATTAAATTGTAGGGATGAGGCACTATGTCGTATTTGAATTGTTGCATTTCTTGTTATACTTGGCACGCACGTATTCTCACAAGTGTTTTGCAGTACTAACTCGAACATATGGTGAACAAAGGAATCGACAAAATCGAAGTAGACGAGGATGGGGGCCGCTACCGCACGACGGGCGCCACACCCGGATAGCCCCAAGGCTTATGGGCCCACTCGACAGAGAACGATGAACTGGAGAGGTGGAACAGGTTGATCACTCATTCCTTCACGCCAACAAGATATGCGACGACAATTGTACCCAAGCTCTTGGGATACATGAGGAGGTTTGGCGATGTTTGAATGAGTGGGGTGGACCGCCTTCATGCAAGGCGGTGGCCAACATTTAAGACACTAACGCTTGAGTTCCGAGCACCGTGGATGTTACCGAGACGCGAGCAAATAATGAGCCCCATAAAATTTGTTTTAGATTGGGCAACGTGTGGAGGCACGTCACTATCGCCCAACTTAACGAGAGATTTTGGGGTACCATCTCGACGCCCTTTCTCGGAGCACAAATAATTATAGCCAATATGATTTTCGACGATTGTTGGTTGAGACACGAGAGACCGCCCGATGCTTTATATGCGATGACGCATGTCAAAGGCATCATCAATCGAAACCCCATCTTCTCGCTACATCCAAAAAGTAACGGCTCACTCTGTGTACTCGACACAACAACGGAGGTGTGAAAGTTCGGGAGCTATACCTACTTTGGTGTATGCTCACCCGCACCCTTACAACACGGAGACTCACTTTGTGGAACAACCCATATATATTTCCAAGCGGGGAGCGGGGACAATACTAATTGGGGAATGTTAACCCCTATTGCTCGACATTTTGGGGTTGATATGCGCGAGAATGGAGTCGATACCGGGCAATGAGCATCAACATGAACGCCCTCTGCGCACGATGAAAATAATAATCGATGAGAAGAACATCCTCTGTTTTCAACAAAGGGTTGGACGGCCTTCCCACTTCCTATCCCGCCGCTCACATTTGTGGTGGACAATGAAAGTAATTGGCTCATGAATTCCGAGGCACATATCGAGTCATGGATGGCCTAATTGCAAGAAAAAGGAGGAGGGTAGTTGGGTTACCCGATGAAGAGGATTTGGCGATTGAGGCAAGGGAATATGATCGGCAAGAGAGGGGCTATGAGCTAGGCTTCCCAGAAGGAGGCGAGCATGGGTTCCCACGGGAAGGCCCGACATTCAAAGAGCTCCCACTAAGGTGAGGAGCGTGGGGGACAGGACTATCAAGATAAATACTTTGCTTTTGAGGAGAGCTTGTGGTAGCACCGGGACGAGTTTTAGCGATACCAGGATGAGTTCCATGCTTTCCGAACGGAGCAAGATCGAGATATCGAGGCCCCAGGAAGAGGTATCGAGGCCCAAGAGCGTGGGGAATTGGAGATGTTTCAAATGATACATCGATACAAATGTGGCACATCTCTCGGGGGCCACTTCGCCGCCACCCCCACAATAAACCAGTCCTTTCCACACTTTTCTTTGAAATTCTATCTTCTCTTCTATGCGCTATAATTTCATTCAAGTTTGGGGGAAAGGTAGTAATTTTATTGAAGGGTGTGGCATTTTTGCATTCATGTAGTTGCATTTAGAGCATGTAGGTTGCATTGCGTTAGATGTTTATTTTTTATTTTTAGCACGTTTATTGCTTTAACACGTTTATTGTTTTCTTAGTTGTTTAGGGAGTGAGTTGACCGCTATTGTGTGCTTGTCGTGATCCACGGGAGCATTTGTTGAACAGTTTATGTTGTTTTGAATTGGGTGTTGAGCGTGAGTTGATCGGGTTGAGAATAAATGATATGGAGCTTCTTACAAGCCTCGTGAGCTTCTTGAGCCTTTACCGCTTTTATTATATGCGAGTCTTGTTTGTTGATTGAGTGTGTCATTTATGTTGATTTGAATTCTAGAACTTGCTTTGGTATCTCCGTCGAAGTCACATGTTGTATGCGAGTTTATGAAAATGATTTTAGGCCATTTTCGTTAAGCCTTTCAAGCCTTTTTGCCTACCTTATGATATTTGATTTGCCTAGTTAGCCAATTTGAGCCTATTGCACGACTTTTGATAGCCACATTTCAAGCACTTAAGCCTTAACTTGATATATATGTTACCCTAAGCTTGAGCGTATAGCATTGAGTAAAGGGTTGAATAAAGGGTTGAATGAAAGGGTTTTGAGAAATTAGAAAATGGTATATATGTTGGGTGATTGGGAATAAAAGAAGAAAATGAGGAAAATGGAGGATACTCACAAAAGAGTCGGAAAAAAATGATCGCATAAGTGAGTGGCCGTAAATGAACATATAGGTGGGAATGGTGATGTAAGGCAAAAGAGAATAATTGTATGAAAAAGAAGGGAAAAATAAAGATGTGATAGAATTAAAGGTGATTGGTGGTGCATAGTTGAGTTGAATAAGAATAATTGTTTGAGAAAAACGATGTGCTTACCAATCTATACGCTGAGTTTGAGTCACTTTATCCATATTTCCCTACCTTAACCAAAGAGCCGTTAAAACCATAAGCAAAGTCCTTTTTCGATTTGTGAATTGCATACAATCGAGTGGCGGAGATGTGAGATGATTTGCAAGCATATGGTAATTCTTCAACATTGATATGACTTGAGCGAATACACGTCCCTTATTATCCTAGTGAGTAGAGTATACACTTTATCCATGAGAGGCATGATTTGAAGTGTTTGCCATGATTTTGATAGACTTGTGCTTAATGTTAGATATTTGTAGCTTGGTTGGTTTGTGCTTGATGTCTATGGATAACCAACATGAAGTGTGATGCGTTGTTCTTGATCCGCTTTTCTTGACCCCATTTGTGTTTGTCTGTTTATAAAGTGTTGACCAGGACTATCAACATGATTTAAGTTTGGGGGTTTGATTGGCATGTGTATTACATGTATTTTGGGCTTAATTTTGGCTAGAATGTGTTGCTATGCATGCATTACATGAGTAAATAGGGCTTTATTTCTTTTTGTGGAAAAGGTATTATGCTTTGCTCGTTTTGTAGGAATTTATTAATAATTGTAGCATTTTGGCAACAATTTGGAGCATTGCGATAAAGAACCGCCAATACTTGACATAATGTACGAAGTTTGGAGTTGAATCGGGAAGAAGTCGATTTAACCGGCGAGAAACAAAAGAAAATGAGAAATCAAGTCTAGCAAGAAAGCGCAAGACGGGCGGGCGTGCGTCCCTAGCACGGCTGTGCGCCAACCCAAGGAAACCCTCAAGTTTCGACTATACGCACGGGTTGGTCGTGCGCTAGTGTGCACCGTGCGTCCTTGGCGATTTGAAAGTTTATGCGGCACCTAGCACGGGTTGGGCGTGCGCAGGCTAGCGCGACGCCCGTGCGTCTTTGTGTTGAGAAAAAGAGTCGACATGTTTTGAACTAGGTTTTCAACCCGAACGAAGTACAAATAGAGACGGAGCAGCCACAAACAAGGACACGTTGATTTTTGCCCTAGAAAGCAAAGAAAAGAGCAATCTTCCATCGAGAACTGGAAAGATCGATCAAGACCGCAACCACACCTTCGAGGATTGAAGATGGATCAAGAGATCGTCAACATCCCCGAGTTCACTCATTCCATAGTATTTTATTTTCAATTAGTTAGACATGAACATGAATAATTTGTCTATGGATTATTTATTTTCTATGTCATTTGAACTTCTTGTGATTTCCGGGTTTGGGAGTAGGTTAATGGATACTTTTATTTGATGATTAATTGCAATTGAAGTTAATGTTTTCCAACCCTATTCAAGTAATTTGCTTTAATTCTTGTTTTATCAAAACGCGATTGGTTTAACTTGTTTGATGTATTAATTCATAATTATAACCGATGAGTTTCAATACTAGATCTATGAGTACTTGACATGAATATCTTTCATGATTGAGAAGTCTGTGAATATTCGTGAGGATTTATAATCTTTTGAGTTTTTGGGAGTTTGATATCTCATGTTGAGTAGAGATGCTAGCATAGATATTCCAATCAACACTTTTACATGCATCTCGAGAGAGATGGTAAATTACTTTGGTGATCGCTCTATAGAGAAGAATATGTTTAACTTTTTGGTTTGATTAATCTGATAAAGAAAGGAGATATTAACTGAAACCATAACCCAGGAATCCATTCATCTACTTGATCTTTCAATCAACTCTTTGTTTTGTTTCTTTTAGGATAAATTTCTGCTTTAGTTTATAAAACCAATCCATCCAATTTCGATCGTTTGGATAAAAATAAGGCTATTACAATCCAGTACTTAGTACAATAATTTATTAGTCCCTGTGGATTCGACCTTGCTAAACCTATTCTATAAACTGCACCGTACACTTGTGGTGAAGCTAAAAATAAGGCGAACAGGTACGAGGAGGAGGAATAAGAAGCATAGAAATCTATGTAAGACCTGAAATGATCATTAAGCCTGGAAGTTGAAGGGGTCCACCATAGTAAGGCTATATTTGCATATTATTATCACTGTAGAAATTTAATTTGTGATCTGCCATGTTTGTTTTTTTTTTTTTTTTGAGATTTTTGGGATGTTTATTGAAAGGCAAAAGAGAGGAAAAGAAAATTAGGCGAGAGTGGGGTGCCTGAGACAAACTGCCAAAGGAAGAGAATTTGGGTGTTGTTTATTATTATTTTTAGGGATAATTACAAAAATACCCCTGAGGTTTGGGCTAATTACAAAAGAAAATTCAAAAAAAACCTTCAGGTTTGGTTCTCTCTTACATTTTTTTCGGTAATTTTCAAAAATATTTCAAAAAAACACCTGACATTTACAAAATTTTTACAGTTACCCTCATTTAAGACAAAGAAGCTTGGAGGGTTTTTTTGTAATTTTGAAACATCTCTGGATTTTTTGTAATTAACCCAAACCTCAGGGTTATTTTGAAATTATCCATTTTTTTAATTCTTGCATGGGTTAATTACACAAGTTCCCATCTTGAATTTTAATATGTTATTATTTATTTAAGACAGAAGATAGAATATTAAATTAAATTAAATATTCAACAGGGCATTTCATTGTTTTTGAGAAGATCAATCTATTCATAAGGATTGATGTGTGTAAAATATACGTGCATTTTTGGGCTTAAAATGATATATAATTGATGCATTTGCACGCATATTTACTATGTTTTTACTTGGTTTCCTTTAAAGGGCATGATACTCGTGTTCTTGTAATTCTTGCAGGAAACAGAGGTTAAAATGAAGAAATGTCAGTTGGGATGCCCATATAAGATTGTCGAATGCAAAGAGAATATCAAAACGACGGAAAAAAGGAACAAAAGCACTTCACACGGCCGGACCGTGTGGTCTCACACGGCCGTGTGGAGTGGTGGTGTGAAATCACACGGTTGTGTGAAGAAGGGAAGAAAACAGAGGACGGAGCAGGTCCACACGACCGGACCGTGTGAGGTCACACGATCGTGTGGACAAGGTCAACAATCGCACCAGACACCCATCCAAGCTCACACAACCATGCGAGCAAGGCCAACGCCCAGCACCACACGGGCTGGCCGTGTGGGAGTCTGTTTCAGTGCATTTTTCAGAGTTTGCTTCCCATTCCAACTTTACAAGTGATCTCTCCAAGCATCTATAAAAAGGGGTCAAGTCTTGCACGAAAAAACACAACTTGATACAACAAAAACACATCAAATAACATAGGAACCAAAGAATCGAAGAGCTTCTGAGAGCAAAAGGCTAGGTCTCGAAGAACACCACAAGGCTTTCGCATCTAGGGAGCACAAGAGCTTCGAGGGCTTGGAGGAAGAATCCATCCTGATAAGAAGGGGTTTTCTTTCTATGTCTAAGAACTCTTGTCTGTGCTTATATGATGTCATAATATTGATTCAGATTTGTCTATAAGTTTGTAATCAATGTTTGGCATATTTTTTGGATCTTAGGGGCATAATCGAAACGTGGATTTGTATTAAATATGATTATTTATTTTCTTAATTAATTCATGCTTTCTATTTTATGAATTCGAGTGCTTATTATTTAATTGCTTTTTATATGATCAATAATTAGCATGTCATATTTGTTATTACAAAATTTCGCACGATGAGTTCTAACAAAGACGGACTTCGAATTCAGACATGAAACATGTGTGACGGACGTGTTTGTGGGGAGCCATTCAATTCACAAATTTTTTTGGAGTTAATAAGAATTGTAACGATCTTACCAGACTACAATTGTTATCATTTCTACTATAATTGTGTAATAATTTCTCCCACCTACAATAAACTGTTAAAAAACCCAATGATATTGTAATTTTAAAACAAAATTGGATACCATTTTTAGAATTAGACTAAACTTCAGTGATAATTTTTCTAATTATGCCGAAAAAATTACCTTCATGCACTGCACTCTTCCACCGTTAGAAGCAATAGAAGTAATGTCATTGGACTTCTTGGTATAACGGGGAAAACAGAAGTTGACTTGAGGTCAGTGAATGGCGCCACCATGCTCTCTGAGCAGGGCTGGCCTGGGCGGCAACGGTAGCTGAGGAAATTATTGGTGATGTCATTGCTAATAGTATATATAGCTACTAGCTAGCTAGTTTTTGCTTTGCTACTGCTCAAACACTCTTCACTGGCCTTGTGGCCTGTCATAGTATCCCCATTGCCTATATATAGTGGCAACATGTTATCATGTTAGCATCATCTAAGGGACATAAATTGAAAATGGACATAATTTTGAACAATTCTTGGCCATTGGATTATGTGGCTCATGACACCATAAAATTACAACCCTTTGGTGGTAAGAATTTTTTTGGAGCTTAGGGTTTTATGATTCCGCACCACATGTGAGTATGCCACGTGGCGGAGCTTAGTCATCTTATCTGATCAAAAAACAAGGGAGGACATAAAATTGGGAGGGTTTTAGTTTAACTTCTACCAGCGTTTGGCAATAACCTCATTTTTTTGAAATCTCTAGAAAAAAAATGGTGACCATTTTCTTTTGTGCAGACTTTATGGGGTTACGTAAATACCTTTCCTCTGAAACAATTAATGAACAATTTGTGTGTTTTTTGTCTGGTGGTCAATCCATATTTTAGTTCAGTTATTAATTATATATCATATATAAGTTGATATTTATTTTGTATTTTTGCATTATAAATAATGTCAATGTATAAAGTAACATTGACATGAATTATATCTATCTATCGTATAGCCTAAGTTTTCAAAGATAAATGCATTTAAATATAAGCCAGTTCATTTTGTGCAACAATTTCGAAGTACAAAAGAAATTGAGATTTTCTCACTCGGATATTGATACCATGAAAGTTAAATAAATAGTCATCATATCAGTGACTTGCCATGTAAATAATATTTAAAAAGAAAAAACCACATCATAATTGGATTCATGAGGAATTTCAAATTGGAACCATCAAGAGTGATTAGATGTAAATTGACATGTATTGGCACATATTTATTAAATGGGACCTATGATGAAAAGATGATAACCAAGTAAAAACGAGTTGTTTCTCTTCTCTCTCTCAAACCCACAGTCTCAATAACCCATTCTCCACCACTCTCTATTGGGGAATGGAGGAAATTCATTTCTTTCTTTTCTTTTTTTCTTTGATTATTATTTTTATGTTTTGTCTATATTTGTATGGGTGGCAATTCGGGTCCTCATGTTTCGTTCGTGTTTGATTTTGGGTTGATTTCTGGTTATGTTTAAAATACATCGGAAATTAATTAAAATATAAAATAATTACGTTTTAGACAAATTGGTAACAATGTGTCGGATTCGTTCTAGTCGTGTTTGAGTTTCTCGTGTTCGGGATTGGGTTTCTCTCACTAACTCTGGATCAGTTCAGGGATTGCCACACCTAATTTTATGGGAGTAGTGTTATTCATTTTGTGTAAGTAGACATGTTTCCTCTTTGTGAGTGTAAATTTTCTTCTCCCCTCTCTTGTGTGAGTGCTTTATTCGATCATATGAATTTTATTTGGCATGGGTTAGATGAGTTTGGATTCATTTTAAATTTTAAAAAAATTCAAACATATTTGTAACTTTTATATTTATTTAAAGTATAATTTATTTGTCAATTTTATATTATTATTTAAATTAATAAGAGCATTGTATTATATTTTATATGTGAGAATATATGTAAACACACAATATATCTCATAAATACATGTACTGTTTTTATTGATCAACTCATCAACCCGAGTCTGAAAACTAAAATTCAAAACATGTTCCAAATAAGAGTAGGTCTCTGTCAGATGGTCTAACGAATCTAAATCCGTAAAACGGATCCCTTTACCCAAACCCGTATTCATACCCACCCAATCCTATATACGTGTCTCACTATCTGGTATTGTTTTAATTTCTTTTTCGTCTATTTACAACCTAAACCACACCAAAATCCAGTTCTTCCACCTTCACCATCTGAAACTCAATCGAAGAACCCAAATTCTGTGTTTCCCACCGATTCTTCTGATGCGCCACCCGCACCATCACGACCACCACCCACCGGAAAACTCTGGTCAACCCCAAACAACCCCAAATTCAGAAGTAATTAACATAAAAAACAATAAAGAAAAAAAGGGAGAGGAAATGAGAATGTCCTACGGCATGACTGCGCCTCAGCCCAACGTGGGGTGGAGATGATTGAGCGGCTGAGATGGCTCATTTGAAGGAGTCTCAGACTTCTGATGGAAGCCAGACCAATTTTCACGTTTGAGAACGGTCCAATATTATAATTGTGAGGTAGGGATGAGATTTTGTGGGTGATATTCAAGGATGTCCAATATTATAATTGTGAGGTAGGGATGAGATTTTGTGGGTGATATTCAAGGATGACATGTACAAGTGAAATTTGCATTCATCATTATTCATCTTGTGTTTCAATTTTTTGGGTGCTAATGTTTAAAGAAAAATTGTGACTGGATTCAAACATACTACAGGGAATTATTATAATATTGTAGGGAAAAACTAATAATTTTCAGAAAAACTATTAATACTTTTCAGTTGGATTACTAATACATTTTAGGGTAAAAACTAATATTTTTCAGGGAAATTACTAAATAACTTTCAGGAGAAAAATTAATATTTTTAGAAGAGCAACTAATATGTTTTAAGGGAATTACTAATACTTTTGAGGGAAATAAGTATTACTTTTAAGGATGACTATTAAATATTTTCAAGTATGTACTAATACTTTTGACAGGGACCACTAATACTTTTCAGATGAAAACCTAATACGTTAGTGTTGTCGTGACACTATATCACTATCCTATATTACAAAAATTAATACTTTCAAGTGAACTACGTACTAATACTTTTTAGAAGGACTGCTAATACTTTTCAGAATGACTACTGATACCGGTCCCTAACTATGACAATAATACCACTGCTAATAAAACAAAAATATCAGTGGGTCGGTTTTTGGACCCGTCTAACGAATTTTGGCCTGTTTGACCGTCTGACAGGAGTTTTTATCTCCAAATAAATATCAAAAATTCATCTCAAGTGGGATGCGTCCTTAAATTTTTATAAAGATACGAATTTGGAAGAGAAAAAGGACAGGAATACCCACCTTTTCAACCCCAATTCCTGAACAATATGCTGCTTCCGTAACAAATCTCTACAAATACGCCCCCACTCAAAAAAGGACAAATATACGTTGCAGCGTATAAGAACATATGTCTGCTCCAAAAATCACGGCGCACCAAATCAACGATCGAAATTCAAATCTTCATAACAACACAACAAAAAGCAGAAGCAAAACAAAGATCGCAGAAAGAAAGAGACGAGAAGAGACCTGTTTGAGATAACAATCAAACTGCAAATCAAGAAGAAGAAGAAGAAGAACAAATCGGTAACAACAACACGGTCTATTTATTTTATTCTGGATAAACATTGTTTCGATCACGTTCATGATTTCCAGATAGAAAATTAGAATTGAATATGTATTGGATGAAATTGACATTGAACTAGGAATTTCGCATAAGAATTCGATCAACCTGAAAGTTTCGAGCTTATAAAATGCTTATTTTGTTCGAAATATAATCCAATCTTCTATAAAAATTGCTTCTCATGAATATCTACAAACCAATTGTGTGAATCTCAAAAAGCTGTAGCAATACATTCGGTAATTGTTTCACATATGTTTCTTTGTTGTTTCACAATTGTTTCTATTGGGAATGATTCACCTAATACAACACATTGCTTCTTCCCCTACATGGAACGTTGTTTCATATTTGTATCATTTATGTTTCTTATATGTTTCACATAGGCAAATTTCATTGAATTCCACAGTTGCATGGAGAAAATCTCAGTAGTGGTATACCATAATGGATAATGGGAAGAAAATATAGATTATATCAACTTTGAGATAACAGGAATACTGAATCCAATGGACTGCACTTTCACACCCTAAAGGAAATCTTGGAACAACAAATTCAATGCAAAAAAGATGAAGAAACAATACAAATTAAATACAAATTGACAGAAGTTCTGCCACCATTGAAGATCGAAAATGATTACAATCTGAAGTTCTACCTGGAAGTGAAAAGCAAAGAAACAGATTGGATGAAGTTTCCTCTGTGCATGGGTCTAGTTTTGAACTCAGAAGCCAATACCTTTCCAAATCAAAAGAGACAAGCCTACAAGTAACAACACAACAAAATGCAATAGAAGGGACAAGCAACATATCATTAGAGAGCTCTTGATGGAAAACATGGGCCAAAATATGATTGACTACATCAACTATGCAAACCTCATTAGTGAAAATATAGTCGAAGAAACAATGGAAATTCAAGAACCTATGATTGGTGAAGAACAATTCCAAAAAGAAGATGTCTACAACAAGGACGAATTGATAAAATATATCAGTTGTTATGCGTTGAAAAATCACTACCAATATAAGGTCAAAAAGTCGTGCAAAAAGCGATACTACGTAAAGTGCCTAGATGAAAATTGCAATTGGAATTTGAAAGCCTCGTCAACAATAGGGACCACAAAGTTCATAGTAAGAAAATACGGCACAAACCATACTTGTCCGCTCTATAAAAGAATGAATGATAATAGACACGCTACCCTAAAAATTGTTGGATACCTTATCAAATCAAAGTAACTCAACAACATCAAAACAGTTTACATGCCAACAGATATAATTAGAGATATGAAGGATGAGCATGGAATAAGTCTCGATTACAAAAAGGTGTGGAGATCAAAAGAGAAAGCACTAAAAATAATAAGAGAAAGATTGGATGAATCTTATCAGAAACTATCGACTTACTTGTATATTTTGGAGAAAACAAATCCCAGATCGACCATTGAAATAGTAAGAAAAGAAGATAACACATTCCTCTTTCTTGTTCATGGCTATAAATGCATCAATAAAAGGATGGAGACACTGTAGGCCTGTAATTGTTGTTGATGGTACATTCCTGGAAGCAATTATGGCGAGACTTTGTTGTTTGCCTGCACACAGGATGGGAATGGGAGCATTTCCCATTGGCTTTTGCAATAGTGGATTCTGAAAAATGATGGATCTTGGGTATGGTTTTTCAAAGAGATCAACATAGACCAGTATCAGGGAAGGGATGTGAATAGTCTTAGACAGACACGCGAGTATTGAAACATCAATAAATGAAGTACATAATGTAAATATTTTCTTAGATGATGTTTCACGATTGTTTCAAATATGTTTCTTTCATGTTTTACATATAGTTTCAGAAAACATTCTTCATTACAAATTTCTCAAAAATTTATTATTTTAATGATTAGGTATATCCAGGAATATCTCACGGACTGTGCACATATCATCTCCTAAATAATTTGAAGGCAAACTTCAAAAAGAAAAACAACGAAATAAGAGATCCATTCATAGCAGCAGCAAAAGCATACACGAATGAAGAATTCAAAAAATAAATGTATGCACTTGACATAGTAAACAGCAAAATTAGACCTTATTTGACCATCAACGGCTACGAGAAATGGATACGACTCCACTGTCAGACCAAAAGATACTTTGGCATGGCTTCCAACATCGCGAGAATCATTGAATGAAGCAACTATAGCGGGGAGAGACCTACCAGTAACAACTTTGCTAGTGTACATGAGATCTTTAGTTCAATATTGGGCATGCAGACATCGAAATGAAGCAAGATCAATATTTACAAGAATGGCAAAAAAAATTGAAGAGTATATGGGGAAAACTACACCACTTCCATAAATTTAAGAGTAATTTACTACAAACTGTCAGCACGTGATCCCTTATTTCATAAATATTTCTTACATATTTCATTTATGTTTCAGGTGAAGAGATCAAATGATTTTATCTTCAAAGTCATAGAAGCTGAGAAAACATTTGTTGTGGACCTTGAAAAAGGACTTGCACATGCAACAAGTTTCAAATGGATGAAATTCCTTGCCCACATGATATAGCAGTACTAAAAGAATTGAATGAAGATCCGTGTCAATACTGTTCGGCATACTACATGAAGGAAACAATGGAAGCGAATTATTTGGAAAAAGTGTAACCAATCCCACATAAAGATACTTGGATCCTAACAGATGAAATCGAAACAATGAAGACTCTCCCGCCAAAAGGCAAGGCAAAATCTGGAAGGCCAAAGAAAGAAGACACAAGGCAGCTTGGGAGAAAAAAAGCCAAAACCAAATGTAGAAGATGTGGGAATCTTGGTCATAATAGAAAAACATGGAGAAATCAACCAAAAAACAAAATAGCATTCATAGTACAATATTACTATTACAAATATATGTGTAATTGATGCAACTTCAACATATAGAAAATTAAAAACAAATTGTTTCTATGTTGTTTTCAATATGTTTCGTACACTAAGATGACAAGACAAATGTTTGTTTCGAATGTGTTTCAGATTTGTTTCTATAACACAAAAAAACCATTTAGAAATAGAAACAATAAGAAACATAAAACAAAACGCGCAACATTTTGAATACCAAAGCAAGCAACAACAAACATTAACTAAACAAAATCGTATAACTCAGTTCCAAATTATTCCTCACTTCCAAATTATTCCAAAACCTATTACCCACAAATCTAATAGTAAATCAAAATAGCCAATAACAATCCAGACCCTAGAAGGAAAGTTATTCAAATACAAAATTGTTCCATACTACTAAAAATACCAAACTTAAACATACTGTTCAATTGATTACACCGTCATGAAGATTTACGTAACAACAATTCCCTAGAATCGTTAGGAAGTGGAGGCAAAATCTTAATGTTATTGTCATCATCATCACCATTTTGCTGCTTCAGCTTAGCGTGATTGTAAAGCATATGACTAAATCTTGCTCGTTCATTCTCTACATCAAATGCGTCAACGTCCATATCCTTCCCAGCAACAAAGTACTCCGCATAACAAGCAACAAAAACCCCACATTCACTACAAAAGAAAAAAAAACGACAGTCAGATAGATAACACAACAAATCAAAAACAACAAAAAAGAACAAACAAATAGAAAATACATAGCAAAAACTTAATTTTTGGTTTACAATGGAATGTCTTTCACAACAACTACTTTAATAGCAGAATTCGGATCACCAGAATAAGCACCCTCACCAAGAACAACATTGGGATGACCACTATAAAAGGCTACCATGGACAGGAACCGTGGAAGGAGCGAGCTATAAGCTTTAACAGCTTCAACTGCTACTCTAACAGAATCATCAGTCTTCAGGGAATTGTAGAGATAGATAGTTCTCTCCTTCAAGCTCAACCGTCCTAGAACCCAATGTTCCATGTCAATGCAATAGATAGGAAACAAAATGTGATCCACCTCAGACCCTAGCCGTCCACACCCTATATAGTATCCCATGATATAGTCCACCACTATAGTATTAACATTAATCATTGACATATCAAAATGCTTCTTCTTCCTTTTGTTCACTTGAGAAAACTTCTTGTAAATACTTTGAATGCATCGATTGAATATCAAATCAGTGCTCGTGAACGTAACAACATTATGACCATATAAGAACTTCTTCCTCAAGTAGTAAAAAAGAACATCAATATGCTGCAAAATGAAGAGAAAACACAATCAAAAAACAGAAGAAACAATTCAAAAAATAACACGAAAGATAATAATAACTTACAGAAGAAGCCAAGTACTCATCAACATAGTATAGGTTGTGAAACCATGGCTTAAGCTTCACTTTGCAAACACCAAGTTTCAAAGATGGATCAATTTTGTCATCTTCCACAGAGTAACGTTTGGGACTGAAAGAGAATAACAAATAAAAACACAAAAATAACAAATAAATCACAAATTTGAAAAAAATATGTAATTTGTTTCAGATATGTTTCAAAATTATTTTGAAATTGTTCCAGATAGTTATGAATTACAAGTATAAAATAAAAGCTATATACCCTTGAGAATTAAACTCTTCAGCAAGCCAATCGTTCAAACCATTCGAATGAGCCCTTATCCCTGGACCTTAATTCATATTCTCATCAAGCAGACACCTTCCTTAAACCAATACTTTCGTAAGTTCTGCACCAGCATCCACATTCGCGTCTTTGTCACCACCTTATTCTAATTCCGTGTTCACCACATCCACAACTTCAGCACCTTCGGCAATAGCATCACTAGAAGACTCAAAGTGAGTGGTGAAAGGAGTTCTCATAGCAATGAAAGGTTTCGAAACCCTCTTCAAAGCAGGGGATTGATTGGAAAAATCACCAAGGAGACTTTTCAAATCAACCTGTACCAAAAAGAAAAAAACAAGGAATAAATTAACAAAAAAAAAGAATTTAAAAAAACCAAAATAACATAGACAATAATATAAACACACCTTCTCCAACGCAGATTGACTTGCACTGTTCAAAATATCATCAATTTGAGAAGAAGTGATATTATCAAATTCTTAAGAACTAAGAAATTGATTCTCGTCACCACATCCTTACTTGATTGACCAAACACCTTCTCAATACTCTGACCAAAGCTCATCAAGCCAATAGTTGCAACTCCTTCAACAGACTCACACCAACTTCACCAATAGAAGTATCACCCTCAACAAAAGCATCAGTTTTTTTCTCCAAAACTCCACCAGCAACATCCTTAGCAGAAACATCGACATCTCCCCACATCGCCACCACGAACGTCTCCGTCACTACTAGCAACATCCACATCTCCATCTTTTTTTCCCATCTGAATCTTTTTCAGAACCTGAACCTAATGATATTCCATTAGATTCAGTTTCACTGTTAGAGTCAGTCTCATTATCCTCCTCAACTTCATCCACAACAACACCAACCTACATGAAAAACAATAATCATGTGATGAAAAGAAACAACCAAGAAACAATCTTGAAACACAAAAGAAACAATCTTGAAACACAAAAGAAACAAAAAGAAAAAATCTAGAAAGATAACAAAAAAATACTTAACAAAAGAAAAAATCTAGAAAGATAACAAAAAATGCTTAAAAAAAGTATACAAACCTCAAGTTTCCTCTTAATATCCGACAACTCAGAGAAAACAATTGCAAATTGTTCTTTCAAGAATTTTGTCATGGAACTCTTAAAAACATCAAAATCCTTGGACAACAGCTGATGATTCTGAACAATATCATCAATAGTGTACTTTGAGCCAAGATCAAGATCAGCCTCCTTTCGCTTGAAGTTTCCAATCACAAAATCATTATCAATTGGGCTAAAGGTATACTTTGATTCATTATAAAATTTTCGAATGTTCAGCTGCACAAACTCATCCTCACATGGACACAAATTCTTCAACCTCAACTAAAATAAGAAGAAACAAACAAAATAGAGTCGGAAACAACAAAAAAACAAGTATGAAATATAAACGAAACAAAACAGGAAAGAATAATTGAAATCATATTGCCAGTTCAACAGAACGATTGAAGATCTTCTCCAAGTTATCGGATCTCACTTTGTTATCTTTCATGGACTTTGAGCAAGTCCAGTTCAAAATCCGCGAGATCTCACATTCAACACAATTACAAATTTTCCCATTAACCTCCGGACAACACTCATAGAACCAAATTTGAAATGTCAAAGGAAAACCTTGAATTCTGTAAAATTTGACCCGTTTCCCACCAGGCTTCTCATCAACTTAAACTCTGTTTCTATCCAAAACTTGTTTCCTCAATTTACGAATAGTCAAATCAAACAAATCCCTCCACCAAGGATATGTTTCAAACACATCCATATCCTTATCAACCATCTCAAAAAACGACACCTCCACAGAACTTCCAGTAGGCGTAAAAAGAAAAAAATGGAGAAAATACAATAAAGACAATTTCAGAGCATCTTGATCGTCATCACCCCAAACTCGCAGCAAAAAAACTCTCTTTAATAGACTGCCTATTTAACTTACTTCTGTTAGCGAAATACTTTTGAATAATCACAGAACTACTAACATCCCAGAAAGTGAAGGTCTATTACCAACACAACTAAGGTCAATCACTAAAGCAAACTCACCAACCCCAAACCTCAACAACTTCTCATTCACAGAAACAACAATCTCGTCATTCTTTGAGTGAACGACTTGACGTTTCAACAAAGAATGGACAAATTGATTATGAAAATCAACCTCTTGCATGTCCAAAAAATACCAAAAACATGTATTCCTGAAAGCCTCGACTTGGGTTTCAGTTAAACAGTTCTTCAAATTGTTTATAACATCAAATGAGAACCCAATATGTACTCTAGCAGTAAACCAGTCCTCAGGATCAATAACATACTTGAAACCCAAGAAACAACAAAGAAACAAAACAGAAACAAAAAAGAAACATGAAATCAACAAGCACTTCAACTAAAATACATAAAAGAACAAATGAAACATAAAAGAAACAACTACGAAATAACATCGAAACAAACGAATAACTTCAAATCACAAAATAACAAAACAACACAGAAAAATCATACCTCAACAACATCAGATTCTGCAAAAGAAACATTCTTCTTTTCGGAAGCTTTGATACCAACCTTGGATTTTACAATTTTAGAAGGCGATTTAACCTCTGAAACTACTTCGTCATCAACAACCTTTTCGACTTTCCTCTTCTTCGAAGTCATTTTACCAGCAGCAGGCTTCTGAAGTTTCCTCTTTTTCGAAGAATCTGGTGCTTCCAACTTCGAAGAGCTTCTCAAAAGCCTCTTATAAGAAGAGTTTTTAGGCACCATTAAAACAACAAACTTCAAGCAGTGGTTTCAGTAAGTTACAGAAAGAGAAGTTAATGATGAAAACGTGAGAGAAATCGGAACGACAGAAACTGAAAAACCAACGATCAAAGAGAGCAGAGCAAAGAGACGGCGTGCCCACGATCAAAAAGTGAAGAGCGAAAAACAAGGGGACTGGTTCAAGTTGCTAGAGAAATTGGGTGAAAAAATAACCCTAGGTAAAAGTGCGTACAGTAAGGACATGTACGGTAACAACATGTAATTTGGGTGAACCAATGGGCATAATAGTCATATGAGCGTATTTTTGTCCTTTTTAAAAAAAACAGGGTATTTTGTGTAATTTTCCAATTTGGAACTCGAAAAGCCCAAGGTCCCATCAACACATTTTAGTTGAGGCCTCAACATCGTTGTTGTCTACTTTATACACGCAGAGTTCTGACTGGTTCAAGTTGAGTTGGACAAAGCCCATTACCATTAGTAGCTTCTCTTTGTAGTCTACTTCGGAGCGGTCCAGTGATCTTGAGCCACTACTAAAGCTTCTTGTGCGGCTATTGGGCCAGGACTCAACTGGGTATATACCTGTAGTGGGCGGGAGTATTGGACCGGACATAAAATTTGTTGGGCTAAAACTTTTACAATCGCTTACCCTGAAAAAAAGAATAAAAAATACAGAAACAATCCTCTATTATTTTTTTTTTGAAACGATAGCAATCTGGCAAAAATGGCCACTTGAACATACATACATTGATACATGTTAGGGGAGAATTCCATACGAGAGGTATAACCACCGTAATTCGAGGGAGCAAAACAAGAAACAACTAAAAACACAAAACAAAAGAAAACTAAACCACCTCCAAAAGGAAGACTAAGGCACTCCTCAAGGAGACTACCCAACTCGAACAAATCAGGGCACGAGCTATATCACGACCGCAAGACCTTGACCGACGAGTTTCGCAAATCTACTAGGTAAAAAAAAGACTCAAAAAAAGAAAATATACAGAAATGAAAAAAAAAAAAAAAAAGAAAAGAAAAATGCCTCTCCCTCTATGCACTCATCACCTACCCGGCTCCAACTCTCCTCTTTGTAGCTCCAACCTCGACTTGCCTCCACTCTTGATCGGAAATTCCAATCACCTCCGGATACCACAAGAGATATGCCTTCATTGGTCTCCATCATGAAGTATGGTTGGGGAGGGGAGAAGATAAGGGAGGAGGAGGGAGGATGAGAGGAGGGGAACAATCCTCTATTATTCGCTCAATATCATTCAAAGATGATGCACAAGGCTTCCACATATTATGTGAAATTGTGCATTTTTTTACAGACATAAATAGGGAGGGTTAGTCCAAGTGTCCCAACCAATTAAATCGATTAAATTAAAATGAAGTCTCCTGTTTCTATTATATTACTTTAAAGGGTAAATTGCAATTTTAGTGTTATAGTTATACGGGTTAACAATACTAGTCTTGCAAAAATTTCAATTTACGAAACAAATTCTTTAAAATTATAAAAATTCTCGTTTTCAGTTATTTGGTCACCGAAAATTGAAAAATTTGTCGGAAGACTACACGTGTCTATATTTTCGACTAAACCCGCTGATGTGGAGATCAATTTCACTAATGTGGACATCCCTCCAAGTAAGTTAGAATGTTTACTGGAACACAAATTTAGGAAAGAAAAACCACTTTTATGTATTGATTTCCACATCAAAGGGTTTAACGGAAAATGTGAACACGTGGAATTTTCGGCGACCAAATAACTGAAATCGAGAATTGTTTTCTATAAATTATGGCGTTTTTTCAAATTGTGATATTTACAGCCCTATTATTGCCAACCTCTATAGCAACATGACTAAAATTACAGTTTACCCCAACTTTAAAACCTAAAAATGTTAATGCAAAAAAAAATATGTATGGCAAAAACTTATGTGAGACGATGTGTGCGATATATGGAAGAAAAAAAATAATATTTTTATGTGTAAAAAATAATATTTTTAAGGTAAAAACTAATACATTGTGTGGACAACTAAAATAGTAGTTCCAACAATGTATTAGTTTTTACCCCAAAAGTATTACTTTTTATTTCCGTCGCACAATGCGGATGTCTAACAAGAGACATACTCATTATATATTAGCCAAGATCTTTTAACATTTTGCAGAATCGTTTCATACACCATATATTAAACAAATTTTTTCACTTGTCCAGACAATGTATTAGTTTTTACCTTAAAAATATTGTTTTTTACACAAAAATATTATTTTTTTTCTTCCGTCGCACAATGCGTCGGTCTAACAAGAGACCTACTAATTATATATTAGGCAAGATCTTTTAACGTTTTCTGGTCATTTCATATGGCATATGTAAACAATTATTTTTTAGTTGTCCGGACAATATATTAGTTTTTATTTTTACACATAAAAATATTACTTTTTCTTTGGTCAAACAATGTGTCCGTTTAACAAGAGAGCTACTAATTATATATTAACCAAGATCTTGTTAAGGATTTTCCAGAATCGTTTCATAGACCACATGTTAAAAAATTTAAATAATCTCAATTTTCAACTGAAAATGAATGGTAATAGTCTAATAGATACTGCATATATATATATATATATATACATATGAAGCTAAGGAGTTCTCATTTGATCCTATTCATATATGTTGAATAATTGATAAGGGTATGAACAAGACACGAAATAGAAATTGGAGAAAAAAATGAAAGATACGAGATTTTTGGTATTACAACTTGAAGGGAATTAAACAAGTCTAAGGCGTGTTGGACACTTTCCTTAAAGTGTTATTTGCCCCCACTACTTGCTAACCGAGTTTGTGGCAAATTACTTTTAGGATACAATAGACAAATGAAACAACCAAATAACAAGTTTTTGGATTGTTTCTACAAGAAAAAAAGAATGCTCAAAAGTTAGTTTAACATGGCCTTAATATCTTATTTATACAAAAAGAATAAGACCTTTAGCTTAATAGACATCAAAGCCTTTCAAATTGAGATGTGTCTGTTCTTATCAAATTTGAAAACTCCAAGGAATTTCTTCAAATGTGTGCACGTCTCCAAAGTGACCATTACCATGGGGTATGAATGAAGCATCATGATTATTGGCCACTAGTTAGACAAAATGAAGAGTTGCGGCTTTTCGGCGATCGAGTTGGTTGACTCTCGAACAAAGGCTCAGCTTGACCTTAGTCCATTTCTTGATGTCTGAATTTTATTATATTACAAACTAAACTTTTCAACATTCCCCCACTTAGTTTGTAATATAATTTCAACTAACACTCATAGATCTCATGCATAAGAAAAGTAACTTTCGTTTTAAACTTTTCCTTAGTGTAAATAATTCACAAATCTAAATTAAGTAATTGGTGGCTAGGTTGCTTAAACCAACACTCAAAATAGATTAGAAATATTCCACGCATGAACCATCAACAAAGATTCTTTTATTCACAAATACTTTTAGCACTAGTACCGGCCATGTGCTCATCCTAGTTCATGATCATGTACAAAAGATCACCCAAAACTTTTGCTAGAAGCGGCACCACTTCTTATGATCATATAGGTGGAAGTTACTTCAAGTTTTATTTAATTGAACATAAATAAAACACTATGAGATAATTCCATTAAGAAATAACAATCAACCTACTCACTTAAGAGTAACAAAATATGCACCTTATACTTGGAATGGTATACACTTAATTAGGTGCTCACAATCACTTAGCAACTTGTTTTTACCCTTTAAACCTTTCAATCTAGGGGTATTACTAGAAGAAGGTTGGGTTACCATCACTAGTGATTATAGATCAGGGGTTTTAATCCCATTCCTGATGTTGTCGAATTCACCAAATCCCTAGCTAAAGGTTTGGTCAACGGATCCACCAAGTTATTATAAGTTCTAACGAACACAATAGTGACAACATCATTATTAAGCATTTCTCTAATAAATGCGTGCCTTAGGCTTATATGTCTAGATTTACCATTGTACACTTTATTCAATGCTCTAGACATAGTAGCCTCACTATCACAATATAAAGTTGTTGGTGGCATTGGACGAGGCCACAGATCTATATCAAGCAATAAATCTCTAAGTCATTCTGCCTCCTTACAAGCTGAAGATAAAGCAATAAATTCAGCTTCCATGGTGGAGTGTGTAATTACTGTTTGTTTCTTTGAAGCCCAAGAAACTACACCACCACCAAGCATAAACACCCAACCACTAGTAGGTTTTTGATCACTTATGCTAGTAATCCAACTGGCATCAGAATAACCTTCTAGTACATTTGGAAAGTTATTATAGTAGAGTCCTAAATCTTTTGTCTTTTTAAGATATCCAAGAACTCTTGTCTGACTTTCCAATGATCCCTACCAGGATTTTTAGTATATCTCTACAAATAGAATATGAAATATCCGGCCTTGTGCAACTCATTGCATACATCGACTTCCAATTACACTAGCATACTCGAGTTGAGCTATTGGATTGCCAGAATTTTCATATAACTTAAAGTTAGGATCAAAAGGAGTACTAACTTCCTTCACATTGAAATGTTGATACTTCTTTAAGATTTTATCAACATAATGTGCTTGTGAAAGAGCGAAAACCCCACTATGTTTCTTAACTTTAATACCTAAGATTGTATCAACTTCACCAAGATCCTTCATTTTGAACTTAGAAGAAAGATACTTCTTAATATCTACTACACCTTTTAAAGTAGTACTTATAATAAGCATGTCATCCACATAAAGGCAAATAATCACACCATACTCTTCATTGAATTTAGAATAAATGCACTTATCGGCATTATTATACCTAAATCCACTTGAGAGTAATCTGATTCAAATTTTTCATGCCATTGTTTAGGAGCTTGTTTTAGTCCGTTCAAAGACTTAACTAGCTTACACACTTTATGCTCATTACCAGCAAAGACAAAGCCTTACGGTTGTTCCATGTACACCTCCTCATCTAAATTACCATTTAGAAAGGCTGTTTTAACATCCATTTGATGTACATGCATATTATATATATAAGCTAAAGCAAGAAGTACTCTAAGCGAGGTAATCCTAGCAACCGGCGCATAAGTGTCAAAGTAATCGACTCCTTCTTTTTGTTTCAATCCCTTAGCTACTAGCCTTGCTTTATAAGTTAGAATAGTTCCATCCGTGGCGTCTTCCTACGAAATACCCATTTGACCTATTGGTTTTGAACCTTGAGGTAAATCAACTAGAATCCAAGTATTGTTAGACAATATTGAATCCATTTCATCATTTACCGCTTCTTTCCAAAATGCATCATCTCTAGATTTCATAGCCTCACTAAATGTTTTCGGATCATCCTCTACACTAAATAAAACTGGTGTTTTATTAAGTAGAGAGTTCCTATTACCTTCTACAAGGAAGACAATAGCTTGATAGGATATAAAATCGTAAGAAAGTTCTTTTTCCTTCCTTTGTCTTTGACTTCTCCTAGGTTCAATAGGAGTGTCAATTTCTTTTCTTTTAAGTTCACTAGAAGCTGCAATTTGAGATGAACTAGGCACTTGTGATGGATTCACATTCACCATTGAATCTTTGAAAAACTTATCCTCAAAGAACTCAACATCTCTTGATTCAACTATTACCTTAGAATCAAGATCTAGCAATCTGTAAGCTTTAGAATTTTCAGCATAGCCAACAAAAACACTTTTAAGTGCCCTAAGCCCCAACTTGGTTCTTTTATTATCTGGAACTCTATAATAGGCTATACAACCCCAAACTTTAAAGTATGACAAGTTTGGTTTTCTACCTTTCCATAACTCATATGGGGACACTTTAGTCCTTAATGAAGGAATCCGATTATGAACATGACAAAGGCCAAGAAAGCTTCACCCCACAAATTGTTTGGCAAACCCGAGCTTAAGAGTATGGAATTCACCATGTCTTGTAACGTTCTATTCTTTCTTTCAGCCAAACCATTTTGTTGTGGTGTATATGGAGCACTAGTTTGGTGTACAATACCATTATCTTCACAGAATTTAGAAAAATCACCAGATAAGTATTCACCACCTCTATCACTCCTCAAAGTTTTGATTTTTCTACTTAATTGATTTTCTACAAGAGACTTGTAAGCTTTAAACATACCAAATACTTCATCCTTAGATTTCATCAAATAAACATGCACAAATCTAGAGCAATCATCAATGAAAGTAACAAAGTATTTATTTCCACCTCTTGTTAGAAAACCATTAAGTTCACACACATCCGAATGCACAAGATCAAGCAATTGTGTGTTTCTTTCAACTTTAGGAAAAGGTAATCTTGTAATTTTTGCTTGGACACAAGTTTCACATTTCTTATTCACATAGTCATTATAAGAGATAAATCCATTTTTAGACATGTAATTCAAAACTCTATGACTAACATGTGCTAATCTACCATGTCACAAAGAATAAGAAGAATCAATCAAATAAAGAGAAACATTATTAACTTTATTGATACTCGGTTTAAAAGTCCATTACAAGAATAACCCTTTCCAACAAACACAACATTCTTAGACAAGATTACATTATTAGACTCTAGTACAACCTTCAACCCCTTCTTATTAAGAATATCCATGAGAGACAAGATTCTTCACAACATCAGGAACATGAAGCACATTAGTGAGTACCATCTTCTTGCCGGAGGTGAAGTCCAAATGAACATCTCCTCTACCAAGCACCTTGGCCCTCACACCATTTGCCATAACTACTTGTTGTCCATCCAGAATTTCATAATTCTTGAATTGTTCCTTGTCATTGCAAACATGAATCGCAAAGACAGGAATCATACCACCAATCCTTAGAAGAGGTTGGTGTAGCCAAGTGGAGTTGATCACAAGATGCAAGAGATAACATTGCTATAATTTCGTAGCATCTTCAACAAGATTAGCACTAGAAGCATTAGCATTATTAACTTTTGCTTCTTGTTGGATTTGCACTCGGCCTTATAATGGCCTTTCTTACCACAATTACAAAGAAACTCTATTTTTCTTTTTCTTGTCTTCTTAATCAACATTTTGAGAATTCTTTCTTTTATTCTTAAACTTCTTCTCATGAACCATATTCACCCTAGGATCACTATCAAATTCTTTCTTATGAAGAATCCTAGCACCTTCTTCAATTCTTAAATGTTTCAAAACACTAGATATGGTCAAAATTTCAGAAGTATGAAGCAATTTCTTTTGATAATCATTCCAAGAAGAAGGTAATTTAGCAATTATCGCACCTACTTGCATAGATTCTGAAATTTCCACCCCATAATCTTTAAGTTTTGAAACTATCACTTGCAAATTATGAATTTGATCCATGAGAGAAGAAGAATCATCAAGCTTGAATTCAAAATACTTTTTAATTAAAAACTTATCTGCTCCTTGCTTTTGTGATGCATATTCACGTTCAAGCGTTGCCCAGATTTCCCTCGGACTCTTCACAGCGGTGAATAAATCGTAAAGGGTGTCTGACAAGGTGTTGAGAATATGACCCCTACACATCACTTCATCCTCTTGACGCTTCTCCCTTTGTTTCTTCACTTCGTCAGATTCGCCGTCTTTTGGTGGAGGGATTTCTGGAAGATCCGGGTTGAGAACGTAGGCAACCTTCAGAGCGATTAGGAAAAACATCAATTTGTCTTTCCAACTATTAAAGTTGGTGCCCGTGCCATCTAGCCAGGTCCAACTTCACAAAGTCTTGATTCATCACTTTGATTGCGATTCTTGAGTAGACTCCATGGAAACTCAAATAACACTTTAAGATTGTTGAGATTATTGATAACTGGGTATGAACAAGACACGAAATAGAAATTGGAGAAAAAATGAAAAATACGAGATTTTTGGTATTACAACTTGAAGGGAATTAAACAAGTCTAAGGCGTGTTGGACACTTTCCTTAAAGTGTTATTTGCCCCTACTACTTGCTAACCGAGTTTGTGGCAAATTACTCTAGGATACAATAGACAAATGAAACAACCAAATAGCAAGTTTTTGGATTGTTTCTACAAGAAAAAAGAATGCTCAAAAAGGTTAGTTTAACATGGCCTTAATATCTTATTTATACAAAAAAATAAGACCTTTTAGCTTAACAGACATCAAAGCCTTTCAAATTGAGATGTGTCTGTTCTTATCAAATTTGAAAACTCCAAGGAATTTCTTCAAATGTGTGCACGTCTCCAAAGTGACCATTACCATGGGGTATGAATGAAGCATCATGATTATTGGCCACTAGTTAGACAAAATGAAGAGTTGCGGCTTTTCGGCGATCGAGTTGGTTGACTCTCGAACAAAGGCTCAGCTTGACCTTAGTCCATTTCTTGATGTCTGAATTTTATTATATTACAAACTAAACTTTTCAATATATATATATATATATATATATATGTGTGTGTGTGTGTGTGTGTCAAATGAAGCATTAACCCATTTTTTGATCTCACGATCGATGACCAGTAACGATGCTAACTTTCTTCAGCCAAATACAATGAAAAAGGAGTATACATCAATGTGAAAATGCTGCAGAAATTAAAGCAATAAATAATAGATGTACAATGGCAGCCAAATCGGATTCTAGTCAGCACCACGTAAGATTTTTAATAGTTAAAGCTATGAAGACATGGTCAAAATAGAAAAAGGAAAAAAAAAAAAAACAATCGTATTGTACAATGTTTTCCCTGGCACCTGAACGTATCTACAATAAATTTGGCTGTTGAGAGGTTATCAAATATCTAATTCTCTTTTCCTCAAAAAAAAAAAAAAAGTATCTAATTCTCTTCTTTAAAATAAAATCTAATTCAAAAAAAAAATCTACAATAGAAGAACAAAATTTCCTAAGGGTAAATTTGGTTTAGGCTTGGAAAACTCATTTTTAGCATAATAGATTTTTATTTTATTATAATTGATTTCCATAAAAGTCGATTTGATCACAACGGTTGGACAAAAGCTCCAATTTTCACTTTTACTATTTTGTGCATGTTTGTGAACAATTCTATAAAAGTCCATTTAAAAAATTAACCTTATTAATAAGTTATTTTTCAAAAAGCTTTCAAGTGTGACTTTGACTTTTTAGAGAATTTTTTAATAAGTTGGAAATCTTGGTTGGAGGCGGAGAAGATAAATTTCAAAGAAATCGTAAGATACAAAGTTCAAGACCTTGGTTAATTCCTTATAAAGGGTGAGTAATACCACTGGAGCCTATAAGCTAATGGTATTGACTTTTTATAGAAGTGACTTATCCAAAAGTTTATTATAAATTAACTATTAAATAACTATTATTATGAAAATTATAGTTGTAGATCCAAAAAGTTCATTTGAAAAGTATTCCTAAATAAGTTGTTTATTTGCGAGGTACAAATATAATTTTAAATTGCAAACGTACTTCAGATAATTACCATAAATTAAAAATAATTAATTTTACAATAGGCTGTCAAATACTTTAAAACTAGTTGACGACAATGTATGTCAAGTATATCTACACTTATATAGATAAATGATGAATTATCGAGGGCACTCATAAGCAATCATATTAAAAAGAGTTAAAGCGGCAGGTTCAATGTATTAGTGCACAATGTATTTTTTTAATATTTTGGAAAATAAATAAATAAAACACACAGGACAAGAAAACCAGCACATGCAATAAGACTTTTAATTTTTTTTTTTTTTTTTTTTTTTTGATAACTCGAACACAGGTTTATGTCCGACATACGCATGGAATGACAATTTCCGCTCCTCATTCGCCGCAAAGGTAAACCGCGGGATGTGCACGACTGGCCAAAGGTGTTCGACGGTCTGCGACGACAACTGTGAGATCCTCACAGGTAAAGAGGTCAATTATGTTCGACCCCCAATCTACTAATAACGATCTCTCCCGAATCGAACCCACACGGATGCTATTCAAGATGAGTTCCTACCAAATCTTCACTACCGCATACGCCTTGTTAGCAATTTGATGGAGTAGGGATATGAACCCCCGACTTTTAATCTTCTTATCTTATAAATAAAATTTAGCATAAATTTGCATTCGCTTGTGAAATCTTCGATAGCATAAATTGGGCTCTCTATAAATACTACAGGAAGCTTAGAAAGTATTAATCTGCCTTAGAATTCAGAATAGATAATTCAGTCTTTTGTCAGAGGAATAAATATAGCTGCAAGCATTTAGGACGAGATGTTTTCCATGCTAAAAAGTTGCTGATCCATTTGTTATTTCCAAAGAGAAGCCGAAACACTGGAAGAACCACAGCAGACAGTTTTCAGCACTGATAATTGTTAATCATTTGAGCAAGATCACATTTAGCTTAATTAGTTTCAACAAATTTACTCTAGTTCTAGCTTTCATCTAGAAATTCAATTTACTCTCTTGCTAAATATCTTAAGTTAAAACCTCAGAGCCGAGTTGTGTAAAATACAGAAATTTGGATCTCCTGATGGAGCTACATTTAGAAGGCGAAAATTAGATTAAAATTGACACAATTCACTTCCGTCAAGTGCTATCCTGCCAGTAGTTGTGGCTTTGATGTATAGGAAGACTAGCTATATAAGTGAATTATATTACACAGGCAGAGATTCCTCATTAGTCAATCTCTTCCTATTTTATTGAGCATAATATTCTAATGTTCTCTCTTTTCTTACAGGAGGATTTTCAATCATCGCCCCCATTTTTCTTCGGATCTCCTCCATGCAGAACCCAAAATCCTGTAGTACAAGATGCACATTTCGGGGCTGAAAAGCTAACCTTCATACATAACTCCCCTTCAGATTCAGCTTCACCACGATCGGCTCATGCCAGAGAACAGTTGGGGAAGAAACAGGCAGTCGTAAGAATCGAAGGCTTCGATTGCCCAAATCACCGTGCTGTTGCCACGGCATAGAATTCATTAACTGTATAGAAATAAGAACTTTTGATGTCTTTAAGAGAGAGGGGGTGTGTGGGGTTGGGGTGGAAAAAGCAATTGCAACCTAAAGAAGTAATTAGCGTTGAGAATTGCGATGGAGATTATTTTAGAGGAAAATCTTGTTGATATAATTGTACATAGGCAAATTTGTGTTGTAGCTGACCGAAGAACACGAAGTTGGAACCTTTTGATGCCTTTTTTTGTCGAGTTAAAGGTAATTTTGTGAGAAAAATTGTAGAGTTTATCTGTAAATGTAACGTCGTGTTCGAGCTTCAAAAATATCTCGAGATACCTTTGGTTTTTTCTCCTTCATGTAAATGCTATTGAATATCTTACTCTTTTTATGCTTTCTTGAGATTATTTGTTGGTGTAATTTACAGTATCATTTGTGATTATAGAGTGTATTAGCTATTCGGCATAAAAGTTTACATCAGCATCAAGGTGCTATAACAATACGAGGTTTCTATTTTTTTTTGTCTTTTGCTTCCTTTATATGTTTTTTTTTTTTCCATTATCATCCTCATTGTTGTGTTAATGTGCATTTTGTGAATGACTTGGTATCTGAAACTTTTGGGTAGGCCCGACCAAATGGAACCGGAACCGAAGGAGGAACGGGAACGTGGTCAACGGTTCCAAGCATTTTGTGAATGACTTGGTATCTCGAAACTTTTGGATAGGCCCGACCAAACGGAACCGACCAAAGGAGGAACCGAACCGGAACCGTGGTCAACGGTTCTTGGAACCGTGAAGGAACCGGTCTTTATCGGTTCCGGTTCGGTTCCTCCTTTGGAAGAACCGTGGAACCGCCGGTTCCACGGTTTTGGTTCCAACAAATATAATTAACACGGTTCCAACAAATATAATTAACTTTATAATGAATATAATTTAAAATTTAAGGGAGAAATGAGTCAACAAGAAATAACACCTACACCTACTACAAGAAATAATGGTAAAAACGTAAGCAAACTATGTGGGCTTTGATTCCACTATATCCTAAGAGGATACGTAGGCAACTTAATATTAATTATTCATATTAATTATTAATATTATGTTCAAGCCCATTTTTTTCCTTTTTTGGTTCTATTTAATTTAAAGTCTTCAATTAATCTAAAATAATATTCTAATTTTGGTATTGAATTATATTGTGTTATATTTAAAACAAAAAAATATTAATTTTATTTTTGAAAAAAATAAAAATAAAAAAGAAGAACCGAAATGGAACGGAACCGGTGGTTCTGGAACCATCTTGGAACCGTCTTTTCAAGGTTACGGTTCCGGTTCCATATTATTTGAAACCGGAATCGGCGGTTCCGGAACCGTGATGTGCCTCCTTTTTGGGGTATGTTGATGTTATTGCTAATCTTTCGTTGGAACTTTACTTTTAAGATAATCCCTTTGTAAATTATCTGGTTAAGTTTAAGAAAAAAGGAAGGCAAAATTGTTTCCGAGTGGAAATATTTGAATTGCATAAGAAATGCCATCAGTAACATGGAAATATGAAATGGTGGTTTATTTGATAAAAGGATTGCTTTATAAATTATAATTACACCATAGACATGACGTGATTCAATTAGACCTGATATTTTGAACCTCAATTTTAACACCTTTGAAATAAAAATGAAACACCACAAAACTACAACACAATTTAATGGTTTCATTAAAAAAAAACAAATATTATTAGAACATCTGGTACAATTGTTAGGAAAAACAAATGCCAAATGCAGCAAAAGTGAGCCTTAAAAAAACAAAAAGAATAACAGAACAAAATCAAAAATTTGAAAAACAAATACAATGTGACTCCCTCATGGGGTTAGTCTAAGTCGACAAATTTAGAAACCCGGTGGCTTGTAGGCAATGAAACTGATGCATTGAACTTGGCGAACATTGTCGAACCCAATGATTCTGATGAATCCATTGGGGTAAGCCTTCTTGGCCTCCTCAAGCTCCACCAACACTTGGGCCGAGTCGGTGCACCCAAATATGGGCAATTTCACATTATCCAGTAACGTCCATCGTAATATCCTGGTGAGGCGTGGTTCTGATGGTACACGAATCCATGCTAAAAAAATATGTAAGTATATAAAGAAAAATTGTGCAAACAAAATGCACTCATTAATTTAATCTGGATTAAGGTTTAAAAAAAAAATCTCAAGCTCGAATTCAATGCAAGGAATCCATTTGGAGCAAAGAAGGTAGTCAATTTCCTTGCCAATTGCTCTTGGGTTATATCAGGAAGGTAGGAAAGAGTCTTGTACTCCTTCAGATCTACTGTGGGCCACACCGACATTCCAAATATTTTTATTAAATAAATACTTTAACTTTAACCTAACTAAAAAAACCCAGTTATCTTTAAAATTACAAATACCCCCTCGCCATTAGTTTTTATTTCACAAATTTAACATATTGAATACAAACGACATTGGGTTTTTTAACAATTTATTGTAGATGGGGAAATTATTATACAATTATAGTGGAAATTGGGGATTTAAAAATATAGAGTTGGTCGTTGATGGAACTAACGACTAAAGCTTAGTCGTAATTCGCATCAACTACTGGATTGAATTTTATATTTTTTTAAAAAACTTAATGCAATCGTTACTTGAAGTAACGATCGAAATTTTAAACTTTTTTAAATTTGTAATCAATCGTTACTTACAAGAATTTAATTCGAAAAGGAAAATTTAGAAAAATGAGATGTTTGTGGGGATTTTGGGAGACTAATTGAAAAAATGAATCTTGCTCTACTCCCCCCAACCTCTCACAAACAAAAACTCCAATTGTCCCATCATGATCTCGACCCTACCCCCGTTGAGCTAGACGAAAAAAAAAAAAAAAGCAAAACTAAACGATACCTCTCCCTTGCCTAATTGTGAACCTATGGAGGTAATAAATGAACTTGAACAACGTCAAAGTGAGGCTATGCACGCATGCCAACCCCGCCAATCCCAATGAATCTCATAGCCTGGAATGTCGAGGTTGGGGAACCTCGACAGTTCAGAACTCCGCAATATTATTCGCGCAAAATCCCCAAACTTGGTCTTCCTCTCGTGAAACAAAAAGCAACAATTCCGATTTCGAACGATTGAAGAACTCTCTTGGCTATTTTGGTTTTTCTTTCGCGTCATAGACGCTCGTGTGGACTCGCATTATTATGGCAAAACATATCACGGTCTCTTTCATGGGCTATAATGACAGAACTATCGACGTTGATGTCACGTTTGCCTCCTCTTAGTTTCGCCTGCCACGTATTTACGGCCAACCAAATGTTTCCTTGCGACAAAACTTCCGGAGAAATTTTTTAACCTCTTTTCCTCGTTGAATACCCCCGGATTTGCGTGGGAGATTTCAATGAAGTCCTGAAACAAGTCAATTCTCGTGTATTAGACCACGTGCGCCTTGGCAAATCAACTTATTAGGGATGCTATCGCCGCTTGTGACTTAATGGATATGGGGTATTGTGGCCAAAAATTTACTTGGCATCGCTTGCATGTTCATCCTTTCACTCGGAGAGGTCGTCTCAGACAGTGTCTTTGTAACTCGAGTTTTCTCCGCCTATTTCCTCGCCACAAAGTTCGCGCATTCCCTACGTACACTTATGATCATGCTTTCTTACTCACTCAGTTCTCTCCACTCCACAACCCATATTCTCACATGAATAAACAACGCCTCGCCGCTTTGAGTCCTATTGGGTTAAATCGACGGATTGCGAAAACATTATTCAAAACATTGGAACTCTACCTTAGGTGACGTCGATAGTAAAATGCGCACATGTCTATTGAACTTGGTGACTTGGAACAAATCTATCTATGGTAATCTAACGGGAAAATCGATGATCTTAAATGTGAAATCACCTCATTGGAAGTCGGCACCATAATCGAAACAGAAATATTGCGCCTCCAAGAGCTCCATAGTTCGCTCGATTCTCTTCTTGAGATAAATGATATAAAGGGGAAACAACGTGCAAAAGCGCATTGGTACAAAAATGGTGATCGTAATACATCCTACTTCCACGCCCATACATCCAAGAGACAAAAGACAAATTATATTTCATCCCTTAAAGATAGCATGGGGCGTACACATACGACATCACCAATATTGGAAATATTATCACCGAATATTTCCATGATATTTTCTCTATGGTATCACCATTACCATATGACATCTCGCAGGCCTTAACCGAGTACGGCCTAAATTAAACGATGAAATGAGGGATAGCCTAACGGGCCTGTTCACGAAGTTGAGATCGCCAAAGTCGTGAAACACATGCATCCTTTCAAGTCACCCGACCCGATGTTATGAGTCCAATTTTCTTTCAAAAATATTGGTCAATTATTGGTAAGGATGTCACACACTGCTGTTCTTAAATTTCTTAACAATGATGAGTTTCACCGATTTGAATGCCACTCACATTGTTCTTATTCCTAAAATAAAAGACCCGGACCTTGTATCCCATTTTCGGCCGATTAGCTTGTGTAATGGTATCTCTGCAGTGCGTCTAAACCTATCACAAATAGAGTCCGACCCTTATTAAATGATATTATTTCGAAACTCAATCTTCTTTTATTCGGCCATCTCATAATCGATAATATTTAATCGCCTATGAAATCCATCACTCAATGAAAATTCGGAAAACGGAAAGACGGGTCTCATGTCCATCAAACTCGATATGAGTAAAGCTTTTGACCAAGTCGAATGGTCTTTTGTTTTTCTTGTTCCAAAATCCCCGGGTTTCCCAAACTCTTTTATTGAACTTATTCGCTCATGTATCACCTCCTCGTCCTTTTCGTTTCTTTTAAATGGTGCCCAAGTCGGCAAAGTCTTACCCAGTGTGGTATCCGCCAAGGAGATCCCATGTCCCCCTATATCTTTATCCTCGTGCGGAAGTATTTTCCTTGATTTTGCGAGGACTTACAGCCCGGAAAATTACTCGGCATAAAAGTAACTACATCGGTCCGAGTATCTCACACCTCTTCTTTCTTTGCCGATGACACATTATTATTTGGGAAAGCTACTGATCCGAGAAGCAAAAATCTCAAATATGGCATCAACTATTCGAGCGGGCTTCCGCCAAAGGATAAATTTTGAAAAATCGGGATCCGGTTGCCCCAAATACGCCAAATACCTACCATAGCCCAACAAATCTCTCATATTCTTGGTATCCCCATAGTGTTATCTCATGGAAAATATCTCGAGTTACACTCGGTGATTGGCGAAATAAACAGGAGATCTTCTCGTCTATTCAAGATCGAGTTTGGAAGCGGATTCAGGGGTGGAAAGAAAAACATTATCTCAAGTCGGCCGTGTGATTCTTATCAAATCCGTTATTCAATCTAGTCCGACATATGCTATGACGTGCTTTAAGCTTCCGGATGCTATCCTTGAAAAATACAATCTATGATTGCGAATTATCTTTGGAGTGGTTCGGATCAGATCGTAAAAAAATACACCTGTTTGGCTTGCTTGGAATAAGCTTGCTTGCCAAAAACTTGTAGAGGTCCGGGTTTTCGACACCTTCGAGCTTTTAACCTTGCGCTTCTCGCAAAACAAGCATGGTGACTCCTACCCAACCGTCATCACTACTCTCAAGTTTTATGCGGGCAAAATACTATCCTCGAAAAATTTCGGAATGCTAATATAGGGTCTAGACCTTCATGGAGTTGGAGAAGTATTTTCGAATGTAGACAAGTTGTTTTTAAGGGAGCTCGAAAACTTATTCGCCGGGCCGCCGAACGAATATTTGGCATGACCCTGGATACCTCGACATATTCTCATCGACGCTTGATGGATATTAACTATGTCTTTGATCTCATTGATTCGAATAATTCGTGTTGGAAAGCACTAGTGCAATCCCTCTTCTCGCTCAATCAAGCCTCTTTAATATTCTCTATTCCTATGGTGATTGTCAATTTGATGACTTATGGTGTTGGCATTTCTCACACCATGGAAAATTCATAGTTAAACCGCATTTTACCTAGCCGCATCATGACTACCCTGTTTCCACATTTGCAATTGGTCGCAACTTGAACTCTTCTTCCGAATCTAATTTAGAAAGCCATTTGGAAAATTTGCGCCCCACCTCGTTTCAAGCTCTTCATATGGCGATGTGTCTCCGCAGCAATCCCCACTAATGAGTTACTCGCTCGACACCATATCATAAGCTCTGAGCCATGCTCGTTTTGCTCTACGGCCGATTGCGACTCAATGCACATATTTTTCATTGCCATTTTTCTCGGACAGTGTGGCGCCTCTCGGGGCTTGTTGAACATATTTGATTTTGTGCAGCCCTCTTTCTCATTTTGGATTAGCAAAGTCCTTCTTCATTCACCCTCGCTTATGTAGCTTTGTTTGTGGTGATCTCCGATGTACTATGGTTTCACGTAAACAAGAAAAATTCAAAAAATATTACACCAGGAACCTTTCTCAATCGTAAAATGGCAAACTCTATTCTTGAGGACTTTGATCGAGTCGAAGGTAGTCCCGAGATTCCTTCTCCACCCTTGACTCACCATTGTTCTCTCACCCCACCGCATGCTTTCGATATTTCTTTGACGGAGCGGTTTCACCACAAGCCTCATGCGCTGGATCGGGCATCGCCCCTTGAACCCCGTCGGTGATTTTATAAAGGGATTCTCAAAAAGATCGGCGGGATTTTTACACTCGAAATTGTTGAGTTTATGCTCTCCGCGAAGCCTTAATTTTGCAAGCCGACTCCGCGTGTCGAATTTCTCTATATTTGGTGATGCCGCCTCGGTAATCCTTGCAAACAAATGGAGAGTCTTGACCCCATCCGTGCTCCGGGGCTTCTTGATGACATTCATTCCTCAAGTCTTCAATTTTACCTCTTGGCATTTTTCGCTTAGCGCGACTCAAATTATGTTGCTCATAGACTAGCGTTTTATGCTAAAAATATGTTAGAGTACGATCACACCCTGGGATTACCTCCGGACCCCTCTGTCAATCGTTGTTGGACGATTTCAAAGACCTTTAAATGAAATCGCATTTTCCTTTTCAAAAAAAAAAAATTGAAAAAATGGATCCGCTAGTGCTTTTTGAAGTGGACCCACTAGTGTTTTTCCCTTTCTTAAGCTTCTAGGGCGATGGCGCGGGATAATGGTACTTGATTGGCATGTGTTTTGTATGTATTTTGGGCTTTATTTTGGCTAGAGTGTTGCTATGCATGCATTACATGAGTAAATAGGGCTTTATTTCATTTTTGTGAAAAAGGTATTACGCTTTGCTCGTTTTGTAGGAATTTGTTGATAATTGTAGCATTTTGGCAATAATTGAGCATTGCGATAAAGAACCGCCAATACTTGACATAATGTACGAAGTTTGGAGTTGAATCGGGAAGAAGTCGACGAACCGAGCGAGAAACGAAAGAAAATGAGAAAATATCAAGTCTAGCAGCGCGCAAGACAGTGAGCCGCGGCGCCCTAAAGCACGCCCGTGCGCTAACCCAAGACAACGCCCTCAAGTTTCAACTATACGCATGGGCTGGTCATGCGCTAGCGCATGGCCCGTGCATCCTTCGATGATTTGAAAGTTTCGTGGCACCTAGCACGGTGGGCGTCACAGCGCACGGCCCATGTGCTGTCTTGCGGGAAAATAGAGTCCGACATGTTTCAAACAGGTTTTCGACCCGAACTAAGTACAAAACGACACAGGGTGGCCACAAATAAGGACACACGCGATTTTTGCCTTAGAAAGAAGAGAAAAGAGCAATCCTCCATCGGAGAATTGGAGAGATCGATCAAGACCGCAACCACACCCCTCGAGGATTGAAGATAGATCAAGAGATTGTCAACATCCCCGAGTTCACTCATTCTATAGTATTTTTGTTTTCAATTAGTTAGACATGAACATGAATAATTTGTCTATGGATTATTTATTTTCTATGTCCGGCTAAACTTCTTGTGATTCCCGGTTTGGGAGTAGGTTAATGGATACTTTTATTTGATGATTAATTGCAATTGAAGTTAATGTTTTCCAACCCTATTCAAGTACTTTGCTTTAATTCTTATTTTATCAAAATGTGATTGGTTTAACTTGTTGGATGTATTGATTCATAATTCTAATCGATGAGTTTCAATACTAGATCTATGAGTACTTGGCATGAATATCTTGCATGATTGAGAAGTCTGTGAATATTCGTGAGGATTTATAATCTTTTGAGTTTTGGGAGTTGGATATCTCATGTTGAGTAGAGATGCTAGCATAGATATTCCAATCAACACTTTTACATGCATCTCGAGAAAGATGGTAAATTACTTTGGTGATCGTTCTATAGGGAAGAATACGTTTAACTTTGGTTTGATTAATCGATAAAGAAGTAGGATATTAACCGAAACCATAACCCAGGAATCCATTCATCTACTTGATCTTTCAATCCACACTTTACTTTGTTTCTTTTAGGATAAATTTATGCTTTAGTTAATAAAACCAATTCATCCAATTTCGATCGCCGGATAAAAATAAGGCTATTACAATCCGATTACTTAGTACAATAATTTATTAGTCCTCGTGGATTCGACCTTGCTAACCCTATTCTATAAATCGCACCATACACTTGCGGTGAAGCTAAAAATAAGGCGAACAAGTTTTTGGCGCCGTTAGAGGGGACTAATTAAATTTTTATTACTAATATTGCGATAAATAGAATTATTTTTAATTTAGATATTTTTCTTTCTTTTTATTTTGTTTTTTAACTTTACTTCTCTTTGTGTTTGACTTGTTTTCTTTAGTTGGTTCGGTAGTGAATGAACACTCGCTCGAAGCAAGGAGAATTAGCACCGTTCATACCGGAGGTTGGGGCTTTGCTAGGCGAATTAGTGAAGCTACTAAACAGCAGAAAGACAAAGCAAGAACAAGCTATGGCAGGCGTAGAAGATAACAAAAGAGGCAATAACGGGGTCGACAATGGAGGTAACAATAGGGTCAACGCCGAGTTACCAATACCAGAGGTTCCGCGATCGCCACAAGCGATTCGTGATTACTTTCGCCACGACCAATCACAACTATGGTGGAATTGCCAATGTCCCAATCAATGCGAATAACTTTGAGTCAAGCCAACATCTCGATGGTGCAAAGAATCGATTTGGGGGTTTCGTCTGAAGATCCCAATTTTCATCTTGCGAACATCATAAAGATTTGCAAGACAATCAAGATGAATGGGGTGATGATGATCTTTATACGTCTTCGCCTATTCCCTTTCTCTTTAAGGGATAAGGCTAGAAATCAAGCTAGGCACCCTAACTCGGGAAGTGTGAACAACTCGGGATGAGCCGAGTCGAGGTTTTTGTTTAAATACTTCCCACCACGTAAGACACTCTGAGATCAGCGAGATCACTCGGTTCAGGGCGGTTTGACTGAGCCCTTGTATGAGGCCCGAGAGAGATTCCGGGATTTATTGAGAGGTGCCCGCACACGGATTTCCGAGGATCGGCCCGCTTCTTTTACAATGGCTTGATGGGACAGACTAGGTCGTTTGTAGATGCCGCAACAGAGGCTCTACTTGCAAGATTTCGAGAAGATGCATTCAACTTTGTTGGAGGAGATGGCCATGAACACTATCGGTGGCCCTCCGAGATGACTAATGTGAAAAGGGTGGCGAGATTCCGATTCGGACCCAATTAAGGATTTGACAACTCGATGATCAGTATTGACAAATCGGTTGAGTGCATTGACAAAGGCAAATGAAGGAAACGCGGGTGCAAGTAATGGGGAGTTCCTCTAAATCGATGGATGAAGTAAATTATGTTAATAACCGGAATTTCAACAATTTCGGAACAATCGGACTCCCACTCATTATCATCCGGGTTTGAGGAACCACGAACTTCTCCTACGCAAAAATGGAAAATGTGATGCAACCACCACCAGGGTTTAATG